>OW388253.2:12742373-14113560 GCA_936450705.2 Protodeltote pygarga | reverse complement strand
GTAGAATTTATAGTAATTTAGGTTTAGATGCACAAGGCCCCACTCCAAAAACCTTAATAAGGCACCCAAAAATGTCATTGTACTCATTGAATAGCGCATAATTGTGTGTGCACAAGTGACAACGGTTGAGTTTGTTCAAGTGTTGCACTCATAGAACATTCCACATTATACCGGGTTTGATATACAGGTGGTTCTATTATATAGTCAAATTTTGAGGAATTATTTTCACGGAAGCGCAACTTTTACCAAAGCATGCTGTAATTATTATCATCAATTTCCAAAAATCCTTCCTTTGTGGACTTGTAGGGTATTTATTTATTTATTTAATTCTTTATGTAGGTACATTAAATGTGTACAGAGGCGGACTTAATGCCTAAGGCATTTTCTACCAGTCAGCCTTAGGGTGGTGCAGAGATAATAAGATAAGCATGGTAGATGCACTGTAAGTTAAAGCGAAAAATTTGATACTCACTTAAAAGTAATAAATAATTAAGAATATATTACCTATATATATATTTTACCTACGCAAGTGATATTTTCTCCAAATTTTAAGTCTCTAGGTCCATGGGCAGGGTTGATAAAAATCATGATTTTTATAAAAAAATCAAATTAATCCGATTAATTTGATTTAAATCGGATTAATTTGATTTAAATCAGATTTTTTTGATTTTTTACTTTCTTCTTTTTTATTACTTAGATTATAGATAGGTTAAAATAGCCAGTTTTTTATTTAAAGAAAACAACGTTTTTTGGTTTATACCTACTATTTAATGAAAAAATAACAAGGGAAGTCAAAACTTAAAATCCACCACAGTCTTTTTAGAATAGTATTTTTTAGAATTTAGAGTCCCTTCAAAAGAAAGACTAATTTGAATCCCCGGTACTGTATCGCTATACTCGCATGTATGGCATTGCACTTGTGTGCGTGCCGTAGTCTATGTCGGGGGAAGTCGCTGGACACTTTATAGCTGATTTGGTTGCAGTAAAAATTTATTGATTTAAATCAATGATTTTTTTATAAAAATCAGTTGATTAAAATCACGATTAAAATCAGTGATTAAAATCAAGTGATTTAAATCATATCAACCCTGTCCATGGGCTTACGCTTTACGTCGTCAGTCAATCTATCTCGCTGTCACTACCGATTTTGATTTAGTTTTTTTTTTATTTGAAAGGAGTCCCCCTCGAAGTGTCGAGGGTGTTCTTCGCAAAAAAATTGAGGTTTACCCAATTGTGTCACGGGTATTTAAAATTTTAATATAGGTAAGTATAGATTGACATAAGAATATTATTGTAAAGTTCTTCGTTCTCCTTATAACAAAATCACCCTGTATAGCCTATCTCTAGTTTTGTTTCTATTCTGTTTGAACTTGTTGTAATTATACGTTTCTTGGAATGCATGAAGAACGGAATCTAACATTGTTAATAATGTCCGGAACATGTGTTTGGTTTGATCTCGACACTCGTTTTGTATTTCTAAAGGTTCGGATGATTTTTGATATAAGTACTCACTAGGTATGTTTTCTGGTTTCCTAGCACCGAGTTAAAACAAAATTACATTAATTTATATTCTCTCCTAATTTAATTCCTTCTCTGTATGAGAAGAAACCTTTGCCCTATATTGGGACAGTTACAGGCTGATTTATTTATTTATTTATTTATAATTTACATTATATTTACATTAATCTCAAATTGACATTTAGGTAGGTACCAAAGTAATTGGTGTCAGTGTATATTCAGCTCGATTACGAATACTTAGATAAACACTTTAGTATTTGCTGTGACATGCGTTTACACATCTGGGTCATTTGGCACTAGGTGTAGGCAGTAGGTATTGTACAATACAATTTTCTTAGAGTTGCAATCCCGAATGAAGAATTTATAGCTCTGCTATAAATATAAGTAGTGATAGCCTAGTGGTATGACCGTTGGACTGCCAAGTCAATGGTCGTAGGTTCATACCTGACATTTCGGATTTATATGCGTATTAGACATTGTGCGGAAACCCGCACACCTAAGAGATTTTTCAACGGTGTGTGAGACTTACCCAGCCATGTCTGAGACTTACCCAGAGGTGTTAGAGGCCTTAAGGTGTTAGAGGTTTAAACTCTGACACTCAGTTGTTCATCAACCATACGATAAAAAGATTGGTGTGCACACAGAACATCATCATTTGATGAAAAAAAAAACGATTTAAATTACAACACATCAATTTTTTTATTAATCCCTGACATCTTTACGCAGCTTCGAAACTAAATCGTAAAATTAATTCTCACACATTATACCAAATAAGGGAACTAATGAAAAATAATGGCAACACCAGGCACAACTGTCAAATATTAATCAAAAATCGAATGCAGCCGTTACAACACTCGTATTACTCAACAATTTAATTCAGATATAGAACGTATTTAAAACACCGCCCACAATATCAGCTTCCGCACACACAGAGGGCAAATTTACATAAGATTTTGGACAAAACGCGGTGTCTTTGCGCTTTGAATACTATGAGACAACGCTATCTAATCTGCATCGTGTTGGGGCATTGTTCTCAGCTTTTATACGGCAATTATGTAAGAACTGTAATTGTCGGCCGTTTTGTAAATGTAATGTTTACTTTTCAACATTTCTGTAAATAATTTCGGGTACTTAATTGTCACACTTTGAAATGTAAATAAGTTAGGCAATTCTTCTGACTAGTTTATGTGGCTTGGATCATATTTTATAAACTTTTATTTCTTAACAAATCACATTTGTATCGAAAATCAAATAGAAAGCATTGATTTCTCCGTTATTATAGATCTTCTTATCACATACGATTGTTGATAAACAGTCTAGTGTTTAAACATTTTCAACCGCGCATAGGCTCTGAGCTGGCTGCACTTCCCTTTTTACTTTTCTGTCACAAGAAAGTTTGACACTTTCTAAAAAAATTGTCTATGTCCTGCAAAAGTTTTAAAAATAAACCAAAAATTCGGTTCATGGACAAAATAGAACTAACGATGTGACACCTCACATAGCGCATCTCACCCATACGTTTACCACAAAATGTTTAACCCTTCCGCTGCATGCTGCATGACACACAGCATCTATTTGCGGTGCTATATCGACCGCTGCGTTCATACACCACCTTTGTTTACTTAACACATCGAGATCGCACCGGGAAACGGCTAAAGATAGCGCGCGGTTTAGGGTCGGTTGGTTTTTGAAATAAGAATTCTAAAATAAAAAAACAGACAATATTTTTTTTAATACAGTCATGTTACGGCTTTGTTAGGCGACTCTGCCACGGTACGGCCAGTGTTCAAGTCTCGCTCGTATCCTATATCGTTTTAAATTTATTCTTATTAAAAAAAAATACTAGGTAATATTTTAATTCTTCTTGACAGGTCAATCTTTGACAGTAGGTAGGCTATGACCGGGCGTAGTTAAAACTATCATTTATTTACCTTAGAATGGAAAATACGTATTATAATAATTATTTATTATGAAAGTTTACAGGCTAAACAATAAATAATTAAGATCATAATTAGATCACAAAAATAAACAAATATCTACAGGAAAATAACGAAAACAGAAAAAATAATATCAATATAAATAACTTAAATATAATTTAGCAATCTGATACGATTCTAATCACAGTCAATAAATATATTTGATTATCAAGATAAGATTTAATGATAGTAACATATAAATCCAAATGATCAAACCGTGATTGTAAATATGATATCGGTGTAAATAAAAACTAAAAGGATCACTACTGACGTCTGAGTCCATCTGACATTAAAATTTCCCCGCTTTTATTGCAATATTTTTGCTTCTGGCAACCCTGAAACATGCGCGCGTTGTCCGGACGTGAAATTAACGTTATCATCAAAAATCTAACGCACTGACACTATTCTATTTCGAGAATGTATGTAGTATCGTGAGTGCTGACTTCACACGAGTTTGGGATTACTTGATGTCCAATGCAGCTGGTTTTTACTGCGAATGTAGTCTTTGTTTCGGGCAATTAGGTCGTACTTGTGACTCACTGTTACCAGCTACGCTGGAGGATAATTGTTTTAGCAGTGTATTATAATGGCAAGTAAATTAATTTCAATGATATTGATGAAGAATAATCTGGCCAAGAACAAGCCGGAGTCGCACACAATGGGTTTCGTTCAGAAATTCTCAAATAAGCACGTTTCTTATATGGGGCGTGGGGACCTCCTTTAATTTTTTTTTCAATACAAAGACGTATCCTTTAGACTGAGTAGGAGACTTTTTTAAATTTATTTTATTAATTGTTGTTATACCGGCCATAGTAGTACTTACCTATACACTCTGTATAAAGGTCAAGTGCCTACATATAAGGTTCAAAAGATACAGTCCTTGGATGGACGAATGGATTGCGGGAGATTTACGTAACCCTTTGGGTACGGAACCCTAAAAAGATCAATGGAAGAAGCAACCCCGAAATAAGATAGATTTAGACGACAAAAATATTTTTAACTTAATAAGGACGTGTTAGGTAGATAGTCGATACCATGAAGCAATAGTACTTGCTTCGTGGTTGATACAGCTGATTTGAAATCAGAGCTGTGAGTCATGTCTAAAATTTAAAAAAAAATGAAACGTTACTCCCAAACATTATAATAATATTACCTCAAAATTTGAACAAACATTGGTGACAATAAGTTCGCTCAAGTAACATGTTTTTTTTTTTTAATCCTGTGCTTTGTGGTTCGGCAAATGCTCAAATTACTTAGCGGTGGCATAATAAACACTGTTGCTGTCCATTCATCACCTTTGGTGTGTGTGGAATGTATGGATTTGCGATCCGTCTTGTAGTGATGGGAAAATTTCGATACTCGATAAAATACATATTTTGTGATTTAGTTTATAACTACTATGTGATTTAAAAGTTTGTTAAAGATTAATTTTTGATTTATTATCTATTTTTTTGTATGTTTAGACTTGACAATAATTAACATAATATATTTTGGAATTGGTTTCGGTTTGTTTGGTAAGTGCGTGCGTTACGTTACTGTCGCGGCTTATAGACATATATAAATAGGTACCTATTTTTATTTAAGAAGAAACATTTATAAAGATTATTTGTTTTATGCGATCTAATTCAAATGCTAAATAAATTTTGTGTTTCTTTTATTTTTATTGAACAATCATTCTGTCAAAATTAAAACCGATCCCAACACTGTCTTCCTGTTTGAATAAATATTTTGTAGGATCTCGCGTTCTAGCGTTGAGACGAAATAACAAATAGAAAAAAAGGTTGTGTGCATTCTTGAGTTATTCAGTTTGATACGATTTTAAATAAGGATTAGTAAGAATACCGTTTTATGTTTTGCAATAGAATAGCGTACAGTCGCCGACGAAATAAAGACGTTTGTATTTCGTTTATTTCGTTACGCATAAAGTAGGTAATTATAGTTGTTTTACATTTTGATCTGATTAATGATGAGTTTTGAATTTATGATTGAGCATTTTGCTCTTTATTGCGCATACACGACTATCACTAAAGTAATCGCAAAAATACCAAAGTTTTGACTAATATGACGAATAATACACTCATTGTAAGCTAACTACGGAATGCCTATGTAAATTACCGAAATCGTAACAATCAGACAGTTGTCTCAAAATATGAATCAACTTTAAATTCTTAATTAACGGATATCAATTAACATTTAGTTATCAGCCACGCCCACGTATCAAGATTATTACATCGTTCTACATTAATAAGAATTAATTTAAATTTTATGACCACATAAAATATTAAGCTCATCTTAAGATCCGCTTACATAGACATTTATTGTAATGGATATCTTGATAATTGTAAGAAAATCTCAAGTTTTTAAAATAACTATGTCTTATGAATTTTTGGTACAGTATTTAAAATAGCCTTGATGTAAAAAAAATATTTGAATATTAAAAAAATGTCTGATTGTATTCATAAATTTTCCTAAATACTTGCAGTATTAAACATTAAATAATATTTACATTATTTAACAATCTATAAATAAACTAAACCTAATAAATAAAAGAAATAAAATTAAGGAATATTAAACAAAAGTCACACGAAGGAGTCAAAGAATTCCTCTCCATCACCATCTTCTACCTAAATACTTGAAGTATTTAAAAAAACATTTAATTTTTTGTTGCTTACCTAACTTTTAAAATACTAAGATCTTCAATCAATAGATATCGTTCTCGATTGTACATTTAAAGCCGATATTTCAATGAGAATTCCTTACTTATCACAATTTTACAGTCCACTGAACAATGTTTTATTGAGTCGTCCCATTATTACGAGTTAATACTCTTCTTGCCCTTAATCCTTAGAGCCCTCGACCTACAATACAATAGATAAGTGATTTCACGTTGATTCACAAACGAAAGTATTAAACGTTAATAGATTCTAATAATAATGTGCACTCAAACCTTCTTTTTTATTTTCAGGTAAAAACATGATGCGATGTCTATGGGAGCTTTTTCTAAAGTACTTTGCCAGGTGGTAAAGTCGAAGAAAAAATAAACGTAATTGGTATGTTGGAATATGTAGGTACTTTTTAAAGACCTTTTTACATTTGACTGTGTAAAAAAAATTACACTAAATAAGAATAACAAAATTTCCAGTTAAAAAAGTCCCCTGACACTAAAAAAATGACGAAAATTGTAACACAATTAAAGCATTTCTTTATTTAACTGAAAAAGATAGTGTTGATCGCATAATAACGCCTTTAATTCAAAGGAAAATAGTCCAAACCCACACAGAAAGAATAAATTGATGTGGTGTGTAATGTCAGTAACTGACGAATGGCGCCAACATGACATAACTTATCATCTACCCACACAATGCGAATTTTTATGTCAAGTGAGTAAATAGAGGCCCAAAATGGTCACTTAATGAGTACTTGCCTTCACTAAGCACTGTTAAGTAGTGAGCTTTAAGTCTTCTTAAACGACAACAATAAACAAAATCGTACTTTCATAATTGACTTTTAAAAAAATACGTAGGTACTTTCAGATTTGTCGAATTTGAATACGAATTTTTTTTTCTATTGTAGCAAAAGCAATATTATCTATGTGGTCTTCTTCTTTTCGTGTTGATGGTATGTACCTAGGTATATCTAAATATTTTGAGCCCAGAAAATAGTTACTTACGTGGTGGTTATGTGGTTACTGTTAGGTTTTACCAACGAGTAAGCGACTGGCTTATGGCTATTAACAATTTTTCGCTCAAAAAACTTACAACTGAAATTCATACGTAAGTACTTATAATAAAAAAAAATATTAGATTGTTCACACGAACGAGAATAGGTACCTATGTGAGCCAAAAGTTTGACAAAAGCATAGAAATTCCAATATATTTGGATAAAAGCTATGAAATCAAGATTACTCTACGATACTTTCTTAGTGGTCAAAACATAAAATGAGCGGCACTTTGTTCACTCGCTCTTCGCTATGCATCGTCAGTATTTATTTTCAATTTGATTTTTTTTGCTATAGAATGACGTCACAAATAATCATTAATAATCACCTTTAAAATATTCGCGGTCCTTAAGATTGTTTTAATTTTATTTCGAATCAACAGACATCTATAAATAAACTGATATAAGTCTACTATGCGTTAATTTCACAATGTACACTTTTATACATAATATTTTATTGTAACATATTTTTCTTGGCCCAGCAAACACGCATTGCGTTGCTAGTTGGTTTATTAAAAACAAACTCAGGGGCCCTAACGTAAACATAAGATGGCGATGATGGATATGTTCCAACTATTCGGGCTCGCAGGCTGGTTACCCGTTAAAGTAATAGAATATTTCTTCTGAAAACAGTTCTAGCGATTGATTTAAAATAGGTACCTTAATTTTACCTTCTGTTGATCGCCTTTTCATCCTTTTGAATTCACTTTTACTTGTAGTAAAGCTAATGTGGAGCTTTTATGTCACATGTTCTTAGTTGTTTCTTTTTTAATTATTTTTTTTTATTAAAAACTTGAGCGCATTTGACTGGATCTCACCTAATCTGATCTCATCTTTTTCTGAAAATCTGATTGGTCGTTTTTTATACCATTTTCTATATAAAACTAAAAAATAACAGTGTTTCATACCCTTCATACCATTTACGATATTATTATGCGCTTTGCACAACAACAAGCAAAGTAATATTTTGATAGATTCAACCTTCTCTTCACAAAGCTGTTCCATCAAAACACAATTTCCTTCAACAAATATTATGAACCCAAGTATATATAGAGGCTTTATCCACGCGGCGACCTATATACCTTTGTGGTCCAGGTGGCACAATAGCTGCATAAGAGCCTCTTCACCCACATAGACGAGATAGCATCGACCTCTCACTAGCTTACGTAGGATATTACAGTGCATTGGACCGATTTATCTGTTTATCAAAGGAATAGGTACCTACATTAAAACTTTAGCTATCAATTATACATATTATTATAAAGTATTATTTACCGATCATTGTAATAAATATTAAAATAATTTGACTTACCTACCCTAACAAGTCTAATTTTTTGGGCAGATTTCGACCCAAAATCTATCTGATCGCGACCCCCCAGGATGAGAAACGATGAAAATAAATCGACGATTTATTTTTTATCTGTGAATCTGTGGTCGTTGTACGATAAAGAAGGATTGTTCGTAAAGTTTGGACTACGATGAAGCAAAATATAATCTTCAAATTAAAATGTCAAACGGTCGATAACCTTATCGAGCTTATCTTTCCGCGCAAGTTGAAACATTTAACCGAAGAAAATTGCTTCTTGAATAACTTAAGGTTGTTTTATTTTGTTGTTGAACTAGACTGTTATTTATGGTCTAGTTCTAAATAATAACAGCGTAGTCTGTGAATATTATTAAGGTTAATTGCTGCTTGTCTATGATTTAGAATTTACGGTAATGTTTTTAGCTCTTAGTATGTTGCACCCGTTACTTACTTATGTGAAAAGAAATTAATTTAATATTTTAAGATTATTACTTTTTAAATCTTTATTCCCTCGATCGTGGTAATTTTACTAAGATAAAAATAACGTATACGTCACTCTCTGGACCATAAATAAGGATAAAAATTCACCTCGAACCCTCGATCAGTGCTCCATTGCTGCTTGAAAGAATCAATTATAAAAATTCGTTCTGATGTGACACAAAAATTCATCTTTTTTTTATTTATGGCAACAAAGTTGACTTATTGTCTACTTATTGTGCCAATGTTTATAGTTCAAGTAAATAAAATCTAAAAACAAAAGCCCGTAATCTCGACACAAAAATTAACGCGGCAAAATCATTACCTACCTGTCAATATGCCGAACTTTTTTGTTCACAGATTATCAAGACAATTTATCAGTTTCAAGTGCAGTTTTAGACGCAACGTGTGACTGTGTCTAAAAGGACGTTTAGTTACACATTTAGCTGCGATAACGAGCTCGTCAAAAGACATATCCCTTTTCCGACTAACGTGTTCGTGAGTTTGAAGTTAAAATATCGTCTAATGACCTCGTAACCGATGTGATTAAATCGTAAATTAAACGCCACGACGTCTGACGTTTGGGTCTTTGATATTTGTTTTTCATATTTGTAATGTTCCGTACCTGAATTTATTGGAAATGTGAGAACCATAGGATCGCCTTGTTTTCCGTCTTCTGAATAATATATCTAAAACCTCAAATAGCTGTAAAATTCAAGTTCCTAGATAAAGCAATAAAAAGATATGGCCCTTCAAAGCGTGTTATACAATAAAACATCCCGTCATAAAAACCTATACTTCCTGGTGACCTATAATTTTGCACAAAGGGAGGTCTTTTAGTACAAATGAAAGCAAAAATTCAAAAATCTTTAAAAAAAGTCCCGTGTGTAATTATTACGATAGAAACTTACTATATTCACCCTAAAAAGAATACATGGAACGCGCTAAACGCATAAGAAATTTGATCTTAATTTAAATATTACCCAATTAAAATCAATGAAATTTTGAAAACTAGATAAAGACTCTAATCTTTCAAGATCTGCGTCTGTAGTTTGTCAGATTTCCATTAAAATATTATTGCGATACGGACAGACTTTGATACAGCTGAAAATCGATACTTGAGACTTTGATAAGTCACTGGCTGAAAATCGACCCGTTTGCTCAAATTTTGCGTGAAAAAAGTTAGGTGTTTATGTAGATGTTGCCATGTTAAATTTTAGCACATAGCAATTACTAATTTATTAACTTAAGTGGTGTTGTATGTAATTTTTATTTATCAATTAACAATTACAAATTATTTTCATTCCTAATCAGTGGATTATCTCTTAAGATTATATCTTAATTGCGAGTCTCACGCTGTTTAGTTTATTGTTAAGTACCTAAGTTTATTCAACATTTTATTCAATGGAAGGGCGACAATAATAGTTATAACTTGGTTTACGGCCGGATGCGGGCACACACATCAATTTATTACCATATGAATAGCTTAACGATGTACAGATATAATTAACGCCTTTTACTGTAGTCATGCAAATTTGAACGTCGAATATTATAGGCAAAATAATAAATCTGATATCTAAAAGAATAATTGGAAATTAGCAGAGATTTTAATTAATAACATTTAATCAATTTGCACATTTACGATCATTAGTTATTTCATTAAAAAACGTGTGATAAATATCTACAATCTACATCACTAGAGACTAATTAGTTTAATTTTTTGAACTAGTGTTTTTATCGATAGTTTTTAATTAACAGCTTCTACCTATCTAATAAATTATTTATATCGAATACTAACGTGTTTTAAATGTAGGTTTTTCATATACTTACCAAGTTTGTTAAGCGCAAAAACATTGAAGTTCATGCAAGGCGTGCGTCGTAATTTAAGTTTGCAATAATGTATCAAGTAATGACTGGTTGCCCGCCACTTTACGACCGCCATGTAACCATTTTCCCCCGGACTATATTTAATACATACGCGGGAAAATAAGGCGCTGATTTAAAAACACAATATACTTAATTTACTTTTAAAAATTCATACTGGCAAGTATTTGGTGTTAAGATCTTTATTGTTCTTATGTTGGCAGTGTACGCTTCAAAAAAAAATTCTGAATTTAAATTTTAGCGGGTGTTTTATTTTTTATGACACAAGGAAAAAGGCGCGTATATCATATTTCTCATATTGTTGAGTTTCTGAAATGAGCTCTTTAATGTGGTTTTTACATGTAGAGCAATGAACGTATTCTCTATGTATAAGCAAACGCATAATGTTTTCAAACATAAAATGTAAATTACGACTCGGCTTTTGCATTTCTGCGTCGGCGAACAGTAGTTGTAGAACAATGGCTAATAAAATGTAGTATTCTATACTATTATAGCTACGAACACGGATCTCTATGCATTTCTTAAGTTAGGATTCTGTCAAATGAAAGCTTAGGATCTTCATCATTCTTGGTTTTAGAAAAGAGTGAAACTCTTTCATTGTACCATTGGAACTAAGTTACTGAATCCTACCTCTCTGTATTTGTATTTTTATGTAAGCGCTTTTTGGACCACAAAATTAGATACATATAGGTTAATACCTATAATACCTTTAATACCTATATGTATCTAATTTTGTGTATAGGTATAGGTAATACCTATACCTATTTCAATAACGCACAAAATTATATACAAAGTTACTTAACGTTCTAAAATTTTTTTATCTTAAAATCGGAACACGACATTTTATCGAGTTTTAATTTGAAGCAGTTTAAGAAATCATATTTCGACATTTAATTATATTGTGGTAACATTATTTTCTGTTTTTCTTTAGGTTATCGTATAGTACCTACCTAAAGGTCTACCTTTAGGTTCATACGGAACCTTTGCCCTATAAAGAAGAAGTAGAATCACAGCAAAAAGTCAAAGACTAAGAAAGCGCATACATTTTTCCGTTCTTATGAATAATAATTTGCAGACATGCTCTGACATTGTATTTTGCCGAGGAATTCCTATAACAATACGCGATTCGCATTTAACGAAGTTAGTGTAAAATATGTAGAGGTCTCTTGTGACTTTAAAGTTGTCTATAGCCAGTTTTACTGCTGCGAAAATATCTATGGTTCATGGTGTAAAGAACATAAATTAACGTGTCTATGTCATTTACGCCAATTCAGATTTGAACATATCGAATATGTTTAAAGAACATGTTTCCTAATAGAAATCGCAAAAAATATTTTTTTCATTTTCGGAAAATTTTATATTTTCTTATTATTTGTAAAATTGTGTAATTATGTGAGGCTTTTTTATGCATTTATAACATTCTACTTAAATACCTCATAATATTAGGCATAAGTATCTACTTATAAGTTTAATTAACCAACAAACTTTTCAATACATTCCTCTACAGAATGTTCGAAATTTTGTAGAAAGAAAAAAAAAATAAGTACTCGGACTTTTCGTCACTGAAACTAGGTATACTCGTAACAACTTACCTACATAGAAATCTGAAACCGAAAATTTGGGAAATTTTACGAAAATATTTTCGCCTCTTGTTACCAATTCAATTGATCTTTTTTAACGTAATCAAATATATTATAAATGCATGTCCATTTTGACATGCAAAATATTGCATTTTCTGAAGGTAAAAATAAATAAATAAATTGGTCGACATAAAATAAGCATTATCGTCTAAAATTATAGCCTTTATCATAATTAAAAATAAGTTTTTAATAATTTTACAAAGCAAATGACGGATCTGAATCGTAATTAGATGTTACGGCATTGATACTCTTATACTTACATAAAATTAGTCTATTTGCAAATCAGGTGAAGGAAACTCAAAGGTTAAGAGGACAATTAATAAAATGCATTTACGAATGCATATGTATAGGGGGCATAGCGATTCAAGCAAGGCAAGTTACATTTTGAAGATAAACTCTAGGTCATATAATAAAAAAGATCCGACTGCGTAAAACAAATAAGTACCTACTTTAAATAAAAACTGAATGAAAATACCCTAATACCTAAATTCGAATAAGGAACACAAAACTTAAAGCGCAGATATTCGCTAATCATGCGGACATGTTTTCAAATAAAAAAGTAGCTTTAAATAAATTTTTATTTTATGCCGTTTTTGTATTTGAAATCATCTTTCGATCAAGCTGAAATTTTTGCTGTAACTTTGTAATGTTCATGTTGTTCTCCTTTAATTGGTTTAGTTAGAGTTTTCAGATAAGTATTCAATACGATATCTTGTGGTGGGTAAATGTCACAGTAAAATAATACATTATTTTATTGTATGGTTGGCGTGCAACTTAGAGTATAAATACTCTAAGGCGTGCAACAACTTTTACCAGCGAATAGCGATAATTGAACTCTTGAAAACGTGAATACACTGCGAATTCAGATGGTGCGTGTAGAAGTAAATAAACGAACTGAGAAACCAATTCAATGCACGCTGCTATTGCTGCTAATATCGGACACGACAATAAAATTATAATTCATCAGTAAACATACCTTAGTAAGTAGGTACTTTAGCAAAGAGGATGCAAATGACGTCATTTTACCACAAAGATAAAATAAGGTTTAACATGAATAATGCAAAAATTTTAGATGGTAGACGTAAGTATAGGTCTCTCTTAGTGTCTACCTTCTAAATATTTTCTGTAACAAGCATTGTTATTACAAACTGGGACGTGATTTTCAAATTTCACCGATGATTGTTCAAATACCTACTTACACACTAAACATTTTCGTTCGTAGCAAGAAGAAATGTTCACCATAACCATTTTTTTTAAACTAAATTTTTTTTAACTCTTTTGCATTTATTTGACACTTTCTGTCAGCAGAAATTAGAATTCAGGTGATAACTAATAAGAAAGGACTACTTGTTATTATGTCGGTCGTCACCACAGAAAATGAATTTGAGAAATAAAGGAAACAAGAAATCCATATTAACACGGCTTTAACGATTTTCGTGGACAACATTAAACAACAAAACAACAACAAAAGTTGACCCCTATCAGTCGCTTTTAACGGTAAACAGCAGTGTTTTGCTAACTTCAGAACGAACGTAAATATTCACGAAAAGACGCAAACCAATTAGTGCCCAGAATGCGGAAGCGAAATCAGCAACAAGTTGTTGTATGACAATATAATTAGGCATATAAAAACCGTTACGTATCATTGATAGGGCCAATAAAACAATTCAATTTACTTGTAATACGAACGACCAACCTTCCGACTCGTTAATATTCCCGATTCGTCCGACAATCGATAACAATCTCGGGTGCTCCCAAATTTTACGACATTTTTATTATAACACAAGCGGCACTAACAAAGTGATGCCGAAAATATAAACATTTTTTTAAAACATGTGGCGCAGCGCTGACAACTAAAAAGTCTGAAAAACATATTTTTTAAATATGGCAACCGCGACCTCTGATAAGCACCCTTTACCACGAAACGATTTTGTTAAAATAAACACATTATTCGACCGTAAAACGTCGAATTTACAAGACTAACTCAATTTACTTATGCATTTTTTAAAATTTATTGGTTAATTAACTTATATACATTACCTACTAAAATATTAAATGTTTCATATGTTATTTACGATTTGAGTGTTGCAACTAAATGATTAAATAGATCTTTGACAGCAAGAGAAATCCGTATCTAATTTCACTTTCAATATCAATGAATTCAACAACACTTTCTTTTACTTCTATTAAATGAAACAAATTGCTCTTGATGATTTTTTAAGGCCTTAATATTTATTATTATTGAAATAATTAATTAAATACAATTACTTATATGTACAAATAACAATAAACTAAATACTAATATAACTTATATTTACATTTACAATTAAAGATTTATACATGATGATGATTAAGTGTCATTTTAGTAAATAATATATTTTTAAATCTACTATCGGCCGGTTTCGATAACCTAGCTCTGTGAGTAGATAAAAGAGTCAGGTCAGGTAACAATTAACTGATAATGGCGTCTTAAATGACCAACAAGGACAATTTTAAGTGTTATGTCATACTACAGCTTATCGTAATAGGTATCGTTAAAATTATGTCAATTACTTTAAATTATTACATTCAACTAAGTATTTATTATCACTTCACAAAATATTAATGAATGTTAATTTAACATTTGTCTTATTAACCCTCCCTTGGTGGGGCCCAAAGAGGGTGTTGCGCACGTTAAAAAAAAATTGTTGTTGCGAATCTGGTTTGTGTGATTAAAAAGGATGAAGTTGAGTAACGGGTGTATGGTCGACTTAACACGTCATATTGCCCCTTCTTCTTATCGTATGGTTGATGAACAACCTGGTGTCAGAGTTTAAACCGCCCGTAGGCCTCTGACATGGCTTAAAGCTTTATCACACCATTGAAAAATCTCTCAGGTGCAGTGATGGTTTCATCACAATGTTTTCCCTCACTGTTTTAGCTACTGATAATTAATTTATAAAACGCACATAACTTACAAAAAGTTAGAGGTGTGCGCCTTGGTATTGATCTCGAGACCTCTGACTTGTCAGTCGACGGTCATACCACTAGGCTATCAGTGCTAATATACATATATTGCTCCCAAAAGATAGTTACAGGGAACCTACCTAGTTTCGTATTCCTATGTTACCGCCCCCTCTAACTTTTCTTTTACTATCATTTTTACCTGCTTATCTCTAAGACAAGTTTAAAATTTAAGTAGTTTTTGCACGCGATACCTTCTACGTCGCATGCCTCCGAAAACGCGATTCGTAAAACTATGAAAGAAACAGACAATAAATTTCAAATCTTCAAATGAATAGTGAAAAACTTTGTAATTAGTCGCGTAATGATTAATACGATTACGATTACGAAAGTAATATTACGGTAAAAATATCTAATACTTATCATGGTAATATTTTGCGTAGATATGTATATTAATAAATTGGTAGGTACATAAACATTATTATATTGCTGGCGTAAAGGTGGCAAATGTTAATTCAGAATAAATTTTAAAAGGTGCCAAATTTCATCCAAATATGTTCGACGGTTAACGCGTGATTGAGTAACAAACATTCTAATTTCAAACATCTTCAGAAACTTTTGCGAATTTATAAAAATAAATGTAAACCAACCTTTTTGCTACATTTAAAGGCACAAAAGAATTAAAAAGTTAAGGCAAATCCTCCAGCCAAAAGAAAAAAAAAGAAAATAAGCAGACTTCTAAATAAAATGTCGGGCAACGTGGTAGAGGGCACTCTTATCGCCTTCACTAAGTGAGGTAATCATTTCATTTCATGCCACTCAGCCTCTCGGAGCGTTAATATTTTCGCAGCAACCCCTCAAACTCAGGGCTGCTGTTTGTAATTTGTAAAACTTGAAATTACACGACGCATTTCAGAAAAAGTAGTAATAAAACTCTGATTAGCGATGACATTTGGTTATTTTGAAATGGCTTTTTTATCATTGTTACTTTTATTAAGTACTAGCTTTTCCGTCGGTTGCGCTCCGTTCTTCTAATGTTATCCGGATAAAAATCCTAGAACATTCTCCACTAAGTTTTTGCTTAAAAGAAGGACAAACCAATGAACACTTTCGAATTTGTAATATTAGTACTTAAATAAATTCTGTAGAGTACCATCTCAGAATACACAACAAACCAGAACCCGCGTTCAGTCGTATTGTCTTGCCATTGTTAGTTTTGCCGCCCCGGGCCCCTGGCAGGCTTAGTCCGCTACTGGACACACTACGACATAATTGAATTAAGAAGTTAGGATTTACAGCGTAACAAACGTTTATACGATGCGCGCGTTGTAATAGACTAACTCGAAACGTAAAATCACTCAATTTCAGGCTATTTTTATTTATGGTGCCTCACTTTTACTGCGATTTGACGGCTTCTGGATGATACAGTAATCTGAGTGTACTATATCGTTTAAGTTTTTCTCATATTCACACTAACTTATATCAATTCAAACAAAGGATCACACATTTTGCCAAATGGCTGAAAGGATATTATTAAGGATAGCAAAATATTGAAGGGCAACGCGACAGCCCTATCTAAATCAACGTAGTACAAGTCTAAATGGATCGAATTCAAAAGGAAAGCGTGTTTAGTTAAAGCTTTCGAGCAAACAAGGAGCCTTTGATTAAGCACCATTGAACAATTATATTTTGAAATCGATTGTGCGACGTCAAAACGAAAACTTGCGTATTGTGTTTTATGCTCTTTCCCATTACAGAGCGAAAGCGATTGACCAAGTGGCGCCTTGAGCGCTTAATGCTTATTGACTAGCAATTACTTATTTCAAGTCTTTCATGCATTAAACCTCATAAAACATCTGGTAGAATTTTGTATTCTTAGGAGAATGTACAGTGCACCACAAAAGTACTTGATGTCATGAATTGTGTGAGAATTAACAGATTTGTACCGTGTCGTATAATATATTATTGATTTTATATGTATTTAAATCAAGATACATAAATTAAGAATTTTTTTATACTGTCCAGGTACTTTTGTGGCCGACTCCGGATACTATCCAAATATCCTATTATATCCTCCTTACTAATATTATAAATACTAAATTTCTGAGGATATTATTATGAGGATATAGATGGATGTTTGTTATCCTTCCACGCAAAATCTTATGAGCGGATTTTGATGAAACTTTACTTTGGCAAAGCCGGCCGGAATCATAGTTTTATATCCTATTACACCGTGACCGGTGCAGCTCCATACACTTATTTCAGATGGTTTCCAAGTAATTGAAATATATGGGGCGACAGTTCTTTTTTAATATTTTTTTGTGAATTTTTTTACATGATAGCTTATTAAATATAATTATTTAATAAGAAAATTTGAAAAAACAACTGATACGGATGGGATTTTTTTTTCACATTTTCTTATTAAATAATTACAGTTCTTTTTTAATTTTGGATTTCGGAGTTGGTCCGGTAGTAAAAGTTGTTTACATTCATGTGTACTTTCACCCTTACAAGTTTTTAAGACAACTAAAATTTCACGGTGTATAAATCTAGGATATATTTTTGAAGTGAAGTTTTTAGCATAAATATACAATTATACACGCTTTGCCAACCGTACTAAACAGTATTGATAATAAAGTACGCAAAAATACTACATTTCAGTTAGATGGATCAATAATTGCAGCACCGAAACGGATAAACAATTATCCGAAAATATTTAATAAGAAACTCCCAAAAACAACTGACTCGGGCGGGATTTGAACCCGCGATCTCTAGCGTGCCGTGCCCTAGCTTATTCCCAAAAATGCTATTACAAGCCAAAAATGTTGGCAAGTGTAAACCCTACATCACCACGCCTTACATCAATTATATAAAAAATACACAACTCTCATCTCTGTTTCACAGCGCTATTGTAACAAAAGGTTGAACACCTCTGTTTGGCATTCGGTCATCGCACTGCCGAACTATTGATTATGTGTAATCGTTGTGCCCCAAACAGATTATCGGTAATGGAATGATATAATATCGAAATAGCTATGGTGAACGCTGTTTATTTGTGAAAACTACATAATTTGAGAGACGTTGCCCGTCGACCACCTGCGTAGGACACATTAGGTTGAAAATTACCGACTGAACACGAACCGCAGCGCGGGAACTCTGAGAAATGTCAAATGACCCGAGCGGATAGCATCAATGGGTAAGGTGCCTACTAATATAAAAAAAAAACTGGGCGCTTTATACGACCTTTTTTAAGCAACGACTTTTTTTTAGGAATAAAGGTAGATACAAACTGATCCCACGTAGGCAACTAACTATACATTATGCTATTTGTACTTTTAAGAAAACCTATGCATTTGAAACTTATCACGCGTCCCATACAACGTAAACCTGCGATGTTCAGATCGGGGTGTGAAGAGACGAGATAAGCAAGAGCTCTGCGAGTTCCTAAAAAAAAAATCTAGAAAAAGTCATGAAATACAAAAAAAAATGACGTCATAATATGTAACCTACTAATGTCACTAATGTTGCATACGAGGGACAAGTTTGAACATCACTGTACCCCTAGTACGAGTTTTCAAACTACACAAATACCGAGTTTTAGTACCTGTCTCATTTTTACTCCTCGAGAAGAATAGAGACGACGATATTAAGTCTCGCTAAAACTGTTAGTATTTGCATGGTTTACAAACTCGTACTACCTGAACGCAACATGCATCGCATTCTTTGCGTACGAGAACCAGTTTGTCTCTACCTTAATTTCTATATCAATGTAAGGTGCTTATCAACAAATACATTATAAATCGGTGCCGTACCGCGTACCACCCGGTATTCTAGATAATAAAATAAAGCCAACGAAATTAAACAAAGCGAACCAATATTTCTATATCTAGGGCTTCCTAATAGCTTTGAATAAAATAATTTACTTTATCATAAGAATACATTCTCGAGTAATAAATAAAAGTTGACATAATAATCTATTGGTGGGTATTGTTTGAATATCTCACGCGAGATAGATTAGAGCGATTACTGTTCGAGTTAAAATAGTATACGCATTTTAGTAGGCTATCTTCGTAGGTGTGAAAGAGAAAGGGCATAGAAACATTGTAATTACATGGACCACCCGCGCGATCTCGCACCGACTGTCTATTACAGTTGTTTTTTTGTAGGAAAATAATAATTGACACGATGAAGTCATCAAATGGACTTGTGTTCGCCCCACTAATCGTGAACCTCTCAGTGATGTTATTGTCCCCCCGGGCCTAGTCCACCTCTTTTCGGTGCGTGGAACAGGGCAATAAAAGTTAAGGTAACTTATGACACTTTGAATTAACGGCGTAGTTAATTCGTGATAATAGAATATTTATTTAATCATTTTTATTTTTTTGCCTCCTTTTTACGTTTTTTAATTTTTTTATAATTATTTTTTTCCCATAACTTGGTTCTTCATGATAGTTTCAATATCTCCTGCACTGTTCTTACACAATCAAATAGGCTAAGTTTTTTATGTGAAATCTTGACGATTAAAGAAATATTTTGTAATTTCCTAATTGTTGTGTTTTCGTATTGCATTGCTCTATGTATATCGCTGTACTGTAATACGCATATATGTACATAAACAAAAAAGTTATGAGCATTTTTTTTCTTGTTCCCTAACTCTTATGGAGGTACCTTTCAGTGACCTTTCACCTTTTAGTGACAACTGTCAAATTATTATTAATAATAGGTAGGTACCTATTTTTAATAATTTATTCACTACAAACCGCTACCCATTATTTATTGAAAATAAATTGTCCTGATTGAACATCGTTCAACAATTTTATTACGTAGGTATCCATCAACAAGTTTTTGTATTGCATTAATTAAACATTTTAATTACTGAGCGCAAAATATCCGTATTGCACAATCATCAATCAACAAAATAAAACAAACGCCCCGCCATGATTAAACTCCAAAAAAAGAACATAAGCACTACATTTGAATTCAATATTCGAATTCCACAATAAAAAGTATACCACGCATTAATCGATAATAATGATTGAGCTGGCCAGTAACATTTCTGTCTATTAATAATTGATTCCGATAATCGTGAAGACTAGAAATTACCCTTTGAATTAACCATCAATGTAGGAGCAAGTACGTTTCCGCGGCCGGAAGAGGCGCCCGCCTGTGACTGAGCCGTTGCTACCGTTCCGGACGATTCCGTTTTCCGGCAAGCACAACACTGACCCTGTACAACTTGTTTATGGTATTAGTGATAAAATACTCAGTGGTCGACGTCTTCATAATGGAGAACTAATGAACTCTATGCTCTATGGACAGAATTTTATGGTTTCATTTAGGAGTAACTCGTCTGGGAATAATAAAATTACTAGTAAAAGAAGATTACGCGAGTATGCATTCTTAAGCTGGGCCCGGCTAATAAAATGGAAGTATACTAACCTACGACTGCAAATAATCTATTTAAGTACCAACTTATACTTATTACATATTAGTAGGTATACAATACAAAACATGTAAGAGCATTATTTAAGAACGGCTGGACCGATTAGGTTAATTATTTATTTAAACATTTCTCGGAAATGCAATATCTGCTAGTAAAATAATTAGTAAAACAAAAAATCTCCTAAGGTAGGCTAATATAATAAACAATAAACGATTGAAATAAAGAAGACATTTTACTTTAAAAAAATATAATTAAAAGTTCTTACGTACGAACGTAAAGATAAATTCCAGATTTACAGATTCCAAAATTAAATTGTAAAACGAGATTAATAAAATCAAAACACGAACATTTCTAACCCTCCGCCCGCTCGCGTGAGTCATTCGCGCGAACTCTCATAAAGTAATCCCAAGTCAACACCCAGGTTCGTTGGCGGCATCTCCGAGACTTGACAACGATACTGATTTATAGGGCGACTAATTTACGTAGCATTAAGTGCTCCACTCCATAGAAAGCTGAAGCTAATGACGTAAAACTCATTTCATAGCGCCTAATGAGCATTAGTATAAGGAGTATAAGTTACAATTTTATCTTAATTACTTTATGGCACAGAAACCTATTTAACTCAAAGGAGAACGTGCTATGATGTAATGTAGGTACCTATGTTCTTAAGATAAAAACGTGTTCAAATTTCTTAATTAAGGTATGTACTTAAATTGGTTTTTGAGGCGCAAACTGTACGTTCAGTCCTATGATTATGCATATTAAATTATCCAACTGAAGGTGGAGGTTTGCCTTGAAGAAATTATGTTACCAACCGGCACAGCGGCGCCTCAACTTAGGTTTTCCACTTTATATTTAGTGCTTAATAAATATGTCGAAGATTAAGTTCATTCCTCCATGCTATGCGTTCGTATATAGCAAGAATGCCCATCGCAGACTTATTAAAATCTAGCTATTATTTTTATAGCGACAGATGGTTTTTTAATGCGTGGGTCGTTAACTTGACCGTAAAACTCTGGCATCTCGCATGCAGGTGAATAGTAATTCTGTCGAGAATGTACCTACCTTATTTTTATAATTAGAAGCAATTTGACAACGACAGATGAGACTACAGTTCGTTTTCTCGCGACGACAGCCATGTTTTGGGGACCCTTCCCTTACAAGAGAGATTCTGCCTCTAGAAGGTCGATTACTATCCAAATAAAGGGTCTTGTCCTGTGCAACGAATTGAGTCGCTTTTATTTTTGGACTGCCATTTATGAGACTTTTGCGATAAACCTGATGTTGATGTAAATGTAAGATTTTTAATATGATATAAGTTTTTAACTAGATAATATGTTGACGGTTTATTCTTTTGTCTATCAAGTAAAACCTTCATAGCAACTTCCTTATTTCACACGATGCCCATAAAATATTTTAACCTATTTCGAATTTTGGTTGCAAACGTGGAATGCACTCGAGCGCTTTTAATAATACCCTAACTCGTTACGTTACCTTCTTTTTTCGCAAGTCGTCGGATCGAGATTCTTGCCAGATAAATAAAGGATGACTCATAAACGAATTCTTTTATAATTAGACAATCCAGTGTTGGCATGCCGGTCAAAGTGGCCATATCTGGCGGGAAAGGGTTGTGTTGTGGTGCGAAACGAAGATTGATTATGGCGAAACCAAAGTTCGAAAGGTTTAATTATGTGTTCACTGCGCTAAAGTTGTTGTTTTGTTACTTTTTTTTCCTAAAAGCCTTTAATTTCGTAAATTTTTCGGTGGGATATGGTTGGTCATAATTGCTGATTTGGTAGAGATAGTGAGGGTTACATTTTTGGTATTATTTTTGACTTGAATTCGATGAACTTCTTCCTCATCATCCAATCGGATATTAGCGGTGTAATCCAGAAAAATAGCGTTATTAAAACGTGTACTTTTTATCTTATCTAAGTATATAACTTAGAAGTAAAAATCAAATCTGAATAAAGTCATGATAGTTTCGTGATTTCTCGTCACAAGTTTATTAAATAAACAATTCTTTTGACCTCGATCAACTCGTGTGTATAAAGTAAAACGCGTCGTGACAATAAAAAGCTGAGATAAAATCTTAGAGCTACCCTAAAACACCGATGGTTTTATCTGTGGTGTGAAAAACGGCATTAGGACATAACAAAGTCAAAGGAAATGGAGACAGAAGTTCCGTATCATTTTTCATTGTTCTACATTTTTATGGCAAATTCGCTTGTACGATCGGCTAAGAAAGAATAGATTTTTATTGTGTTTTCAAGTGACAGATCAAAATTCAAAGGGTCTTTTGTGGTTTAGAACCACAAAATCGGGTTTGCAACTACTGCTTATTAGGTAAAGGATACTACTAAAACTAGTACTTACTTACCTAGTACCTATATATATTTAATAGTAGTTTTTCTACTACTAAAAATTAATAAATTGCAAAGCGCGCTCGTCTTCTACAATTGATAATTTTTCAGTCTGCGAACTGTATAAATACGTAACTTGGAAATTAAAAACTGAAAATTAGTTTATTCAGAACTAATTTAAAAATGAGGTCTTTTCAAAACGACTTACACCTTACCAAACGAATTTATTATAATAAGTTAAAAAAAAATGCAAAAAATACCTGATTTTTTTTGGTTGGCTCAACCGGGGTAGTACCGAAATACCGAAATACAAAAAGAATGTAGGGTGAATTATCAGTATTAGCATTGTTGTATTTCCTACGGTCAGTGAATAGAACCGGAGGCCCAAGCCCCTTCAAAAACCGGCAACTCATCTGCAATGCTTCTGGTGTTGCGGGTGCCTATGGGCGACGGTGATCACTTACCATCAGGAACACCCTGGCACACCTGTTCGATTGCCCTCTTCACTACATAGTATAAAACAAAGTCGCTTTCTCTGTCCCTATATCCCTATGTAAGCTTAAATCTTTAAAACTACGCAACGGATTTTGATGAGGTTTTTTTTAATAGAGTGATTGAAGAGAAAGGTTTATATGTATTGTATATTGCACCTGTGCGAAGCCGGGGTGGGTCGCTAGTTAAATAATAAAATAAAAATGTCCTGGAATATTACAAGACTTCCTTATTCTTAATCTTACAAGACTTCGTAAGGTGCGGCCTTACGAAGCCTTGTAGGCAACAACTAATTCCCTTGTCCCAAAGGGTTGTACCTTCTGTCCCTCACTTATACTACACAAACTACAGAGTTTGTTCACGCACATCACGTAGAAACACACGAATTCCCTTACGAGTACGACTAACGGCCTCATATTTATGCGTAGACGGTACGCATTCCGGAATATTTGGACTTATAAGATTATATTTTTCCTCACTTTAGCGCTTCTGTAATAGAATCTGACACTAGATGTGTAGTGTAGCGTGTTATTATTACTACTATTTTGTCTTTTTAAACAAATTTAAAAACAGGGTGTCGATTCTGGGTTGCGAGTACCTACGGGTCTTTTTGTCGACTTTTTATCGAACGTTTATCAATTTTAAATATCAAGTTTGACATAAAGTTCAAATTTGACGTTTAATATATTTTCGATTAAAACATCCGTAATCGCGCTACTGAATCGTTATATGTAAAGGAAAATAGTTCTATCCTTTACCTAATAGTGAATGACGTGTGAGAGAGACGACATGACTGTCCACTTCCGTTTAAACATTTAAACTCTGGTCTATACCAAGTGGGCGGCCACTGACGTGACATTTCCAGAAAGCGGGTAGTAGGTAATAAAGACATAAATATTAGAGTATCACTAATGAAGCTTAATCGCTATCGACAAATATGGACTAAATGGTGCATGAAACTAATTCGAGACGGTCGGGCGCACCGCCTTACCCTTAATTATGGCTGATTATATTATATTTATAACAATTAATATAGTTTATTGAACGAAAACTTAAAGAATTCAATATTTAATAGCTTGTTGTTAGTATGAGTACTACTATTACAATTGTACCTAATTTAAAGTAAAATTTGTGTGAAAAGTTTTTTGCGTAGCCGCTGGCGTTTACTTGGACTATGCTGATATCCAAGAATATACAATACACTACGATACACAGGATGTACCTAATCGTTACCTGTGTGGCCTGGTAAATTTTCCGCTTTAAGAGATGTCAATTTTTTTTTTTAACTAAAAGTAAATAAAACGACAATAAGTACACTATATTGAGGCGTTGGATTATATTAAGAGGGTAATACAATTTTATTGCAAAATAGGTCTGTAAAAGAACTCAATTATAAATTTTTTAAACGGCCAACACTGTGGACCCTTGTACCTACAGCTACTTTACATAGAAAAAAGTTTACAATGACCATAAAACACGCAAAGTAAATATAATAAATTATAAAAACAACAAAAGATATCATGTTTGTATGACTGCTCCCATTTCGTAACAGTATTTGGGTCGACAAACTATAAGCGGTCTTATCTAACGTGTGTACCTGCTACCTGGCTACCTAGCTCGGCTATATAGCACTGATAGCCTAGTGATATGACCGTCGACTGACAAGTCAAAGGTCTCGAGTTCGATCCCAAGACCTCTGACTTTTCGTAGTTATGTGCGTATTATAAATTAATTATCAGTTGCTAAAACGGTGAGGGAAAACATCGTGATAAAACCAGCACACCTGAGAGATTTTTCAATGGTGTGTAAAACCATGTCAGAGGCCTACGGGCGGTTTAAACTCTGACACCAGGTTGTTCATCAACCATACGGTAAGAAGAAAACCTGGCTACCGTTTACAATTTACACCTGAATCTATTACTTACCGATCAAAGTTGAATTATATCTTAGAGTGATTGAAATCTTTACTTTTGCTTCCATTAATTCGAAATCAAGTAATTTAAAGTCGATGTCAGGCACGTGCGAGCAATAAAAAAAACTGCCGTTTCATACTTTTTAACCTATGACGCAAAAAGAGGGGTGTGACCTATATGTCTGACGTGTTTTAGCTAAGAAAAATTGAGTGTTTGTGGTATTGTCTATGTTATTTTTTTGATTTAAAAAACAAACAATTGTCTTTTGTTCTTGTCTGTTTTGTTTGTTATAAGTTCTTAAATGAAAGTGTCATCGTCTTGTACCTCGTCAAATAAATAAAAGGTCTTTCTTTCTTTTCTTTCACCGTTTGAATCCATCGATATCATAATCTAACAAAGCAGTAATTGAAGCGTGGTATCAACATTGATATTACACCTAACGGTTCAATTTTAACGAACGTCTGTGGAATTTGTCACGATCGTGTATAAAACATAGTTGTACAGACGCCAGCACATCAAGCTACTACAATCTGTCAGATTCCTTTAATAGATTTTCAACTTTATAGCTGCAGCTATAAGCATTATGTTCAAGGTTGATTGGGAAAATTTGACAGTTTCGGGTAGCTTGACCTGCTGGCGTCTGTACCTTGCGATGACGTGTTACCAAATACTGACCTATTTCTTAGATGAGATCATGAGATGAGATGCATTCGTTTCTTGCTTACCAATATAGTGCGTTCAACAAAACACAATACAATAGCACGATTCTTTTCTATTCTATTCAAGCCACAAAAAGCTTTTGAAAATAGAACAATCATTTTCAAATTTAGAAGAAAAGACATAAACAGCTAAACTATGGTCGACATCAGACGGATAAGTTATAACAATCTTTAAAAATATATTCATAAGACGAAATTCAAAATCAAATCATGCGCAGCTTGTTCAAACAGTCTATCCGGGGGAGTTGTTTGTTTGCGTTGCATCGCCCCGGGATTGAAGGGGGCGCTGTACTACACTTTAAGATTATAATATTTATGATTCGAATTCGATTATTTGGATAGATTGCTTTATTTTGGAAAATATTAATGTCATGAGCTAGCGTGGTGATTAATGCTCGATCCTTCTCTGTACGAGAACAGGCTTTTGCCCTGTAGTGGGACAGTTTCAGGCTGGTTCAAAGATGAAATTAAAGTTATGCCATGTATTAAAGTTAACCTAAAATATCTTATACTATAAGTATCTATTACTTAGTTAGGTACAAGTGTAAACTTAAGAAGATTTAAATATGTCTGCGTTCAAAACTTCTCGAAATTATTTATTTGTACTTTACATATCGCATTGAAGCCATGCAAAGACTTGTAATGGTTTTTTTTTGTTTATCAATTAATGAATTATAAATATAAGATACTTTACCTGTAGGTTTAACCTAATTTAATGTATACACGGCCCTTAGGAAAATGGAGCGTCTGACATTGAAGTAGGTATCATGGATATGTATGTGCTGGGTGGACAATGAATGATTGATGGGCTCTGTGGACGTTCGTAGAAAGGTATCGATTGGATACACTAGAATGTGTCGGATATTATCGAGTAGGTGACCATGACATTCGAGTATTCTTGATATTTTAGTATCATTCAACATTTTGTAAAAGCTCTACGCAAAAAAACGTATAATTATGTTTTGTAGCGAGGCTGCGAGCTTAGATAACTCAATTTTGACATTGGTTATCCCCAAGAACAACCTATCTTGCTTAGTTGAATAGGGACGATGTTTTCATTAAATAAATAAAAGAAAGAACAAAAAACTAATAGATAGGTTCTGTGCAAAAGCAGTTTACTCCTAAGTTAAGGCATCTTCTAAGTTGCATTACACCATAACATCTAGTCCGAAGCTTTACTCATCCAGACTAACCCCAACTGCCTTTCTCATGGGATCCACTTTTGCACGTTCCGTTGCCGAATTCTAGCTATGGTGCCTAACTAGCTAGATATCCGGAATCCTACAAATCCGGAAGAAAAAAACTGCCGCCAATACTTAAAAAACATTTGGAATGTTTGGAGCACCAGTTCTTTTATTTCGGATTTTGGTGTTGTTTGTCGTTTTGTTACATTTATGAGTTCTTTCACCCTCGCAAGTTTTTAAGACGACAAAAATTCCACAATGATGTAAATATAAGTTTGTTTTTCATATTTTCATCGAATGGCTGATAAACAACTTGGTATCAGAGCTTAAGCGCTAGTCGGGCTCAAACACGGCTTTAAACACCATTGAGAACATCTCTCAGGTGTGCTGGTTTTCGTACATTTTGTTCTGAATCGCTTATTCTACTTCACCTGCTATGTATTTTAGAGTCGATTCAGTGGATTTTCTCGCGGGGGATCGCAGCCCGCAGGTGGACGCTGGCAACTACGTAACAATAAAATTTATATTGCAGTCCGTTTGTCGACCCTTGACAAGTTCACAACCCACTTAAACTTTATTTCTCCCACAATATTGTCCCCAAAAACTAAAATATCATAAAAAACCTAGCACTTCCGTGATGCTTATAGTAAACATTAATATCAACGCTGTGGTGAGTCACATTATCGATAGACATGTCGCCCCTAGTTTGGGGCTGTTCATCTTACACTGTGGTGCACGCCAGAAGAGAATAGCGGGTATACTCTTAAGCTTAGCGATATCCCCTTTCACTGACGCGCAACTGTCAAACTTCAAGGCAAGATAGAGATGAGAACTTTTCTAAGCCAAAGTTGTGTTTATTTATCTCGGCCTCATATGTGATTTATTCAGTTTTGTCATAAACAGTCCATTAATTACACTTCAAAGCATAGATAAATGGTGAAGAAAAATTATGAAATGGTCCCGTCAAAAAGTTCCAAGTTTGAGAATCGCATTACAAAATATAGAAAATGAATGTCGCTTCAGCTCTTATTCAAAAGTTTAGTGAATAGATACTGACACCTCTGTGCACCGAACCTACATGATACCTACCTGACTAGGTACTCAATAACCTCGTAATGAGTTTACAATTAGTTCATTGGTGATTACAAAATTTTATGAGCGGTCGTATCGTAATGCTTTATGTTGGTCGTTTGGTTTGATGGTGATTTAATAGTTGACCACTTATAATGTGCTTGCTTCAAGTTATGCTTGTATGTCTTTGTCACTTTGTGTATCTCGAAGCCTTTGTCTAGCTGTGGGATATGCTGATTTAGTAATGAATAGAGCTTTTTATTTTATTTTACGTTTAGGATTATATTGGCATTTTATAATTGACACAAGTCTCTTCCGCCCACTGTTTCTTATTTTTATCTTACATTCATTTCAATGATATCATTAGCCTACCGTTTCTGCACTCTATCTTTTATTTCTTGCCCTGGGCCCTGGTATATCTGGGCCTCGGTCCTGTCCAATTTGCCAGCCTTGGGCATTGGAATGCCTTTTTTTATTGTGTGGAACACCCTCTATAGGGTACCAGAGGTTGATGAGAGGGTTATGTCCGACTCACAAGGACTAAACGGTCACCACACGGTGTTCCATCACGAACCTTTACACGGAAGTACGGTTTTTACGGTTGTCAGGTGCCTGGCCACCGCCTTATGAAAACCTGGATTTTTTCCTTTTGTCTATGCTCCTGATTTATTGTATCTTCAGTATAATAAATAGTATGTATAGTTATTTGTACAGTTTCGATGCAGGTCTTTCTCTCTCTCGCTTTTAACTTGCACCAAAACTTTCAAAACAGTTACCCAAACATTAAACATTCAATATTAGAACCTAACACTTCACAACAAGGTTTGTATTCCGTTGTCAATTATCTATGTAAATCTGTAATTTCGGCTTATCCCGTCTTAGTTGTAGAAAGCACGATCGGAATGGGGTATTGACGTTGATTTAGTTATTCAATAGGTATTAACTATTGAAGCGTTGTTCACGCTTCGACTTAATTGTTTAGTAAATTACTTGTGGAAATTACCCGTAAGTTTTAAATGACAAACTGAAGTGCCAGTACCTACCTTTGACAATTATACCCAGCTTTTGGCTTAAGAGAGGGTTCAAATAAAGCTCAAGAAATCGAAAAGTTTTTATCCCAGTATCATAAATTTCCTGTTGCCATATTATAATTAACTTGCTATTTAGCAGGTTCAGTCGAGCCTATCCCAGAGGAGGAGAGGAGCGTTATAATAGTTAATTAGTTATGTTGTAGTCTAGCCATTATTCTAAAGACTCCGTGTACTGCCCAACGCGGGGATCAGTACAGCCAAGAGATTTTTGTACTCATCTACTCTAGGTACTATCTTTTCTACTCTCTCTCTCCCTCTCTCTGGCTTGCTGCACTGAGTATCGCGGGTCCGATCGCTGCTAGAGACAAATATTTGTGTGATCCACTGATATTTCTTTCAGATTAAGATTCCGAAAAAAAAACCTAGAGGGTTAACGTTTAAAAAAAAATCTAAGGCAGACACTGCAGATCTTTTGTTTAATAAATTTTACATAAAATCTAAACATGATTACGATTTCAATTAACTGCAATGAACATTCATTTATGCATTTAATTTACATCTATTAGTCAATAGGTTAAACGTAAACATTTATGCCACAACGCTTACAACACCCGCCACAATATAATCTTACACCTAAATGTTAATTCAGGGTCAAAGGTTACTTGTGAAAACACTTGATTTTCACGCCAATTTTCTTTACGATGTGATAAAATTTCGCCCAAGATTAGGGTTGTCAGTTCCAAAATCCAACTAGCTAGACATTCGAACAAAAAGCCGAACTTTAAAACAAATAAGACTTAAAAAAACAGGTCTAAAAATATTTTAATGAATGTCAAAGAAAACAACACTCTTTATTTGAATTAGTCTTCTAATTTTAGCAGAACACTTTTTTTAGATGGTAGAGCCATATATGAATGGGCTGGTTCAGCCATGTATTACTGGTGTACTAACAGTATTTACCACATTATCGCCCTGTCAAAGAATATCGACGTGAAATAACAGTAGGTAATCATATGTTGTGTTTCATACGGTCAGTGATGAGAACCCCCATGTCATCTGTGTAACTGTTAATTTATGGAAACTACATATCGTGGATTATGTGTGTGTGTGTTATTTCCCAAATAAATGAATAATCTCTCCTCCCGTTTCATAATCCTAGACATGGTTTGCAAGACGCAAGTGATACCCCTAGAATTGCAAGAGTCTATAAATTACGTCCGGTAACCATTTACCATCACGTGGGCCGTATGCTTGTTTGCCATCTTAGTACAACTTATTGTAAACCTTAGTATAACATAAAATATTGACCAACCAAATAAGCCATATTCGGTTTTATCCGAAAGGTGACAACCCTACGAGATTCATCGTGAGTATTGCAAAAGTAACAGGTTGGCAAAAACGAGCCGTTCTTCGCGGCTCACATCCCATCGCGAATACGAGCCAAGATCTTCGTACCATGTCCATCGCTTCTTTAATATAAAGCGTTCTAGCAAAAAGGGAACTAATAACGCGATGAATGTAATACGTTGGCGTTGTACCAAGTTACGTGTGTGGAATAATAAGCAGTTTCTCAGTGGAACATCGAGATATATCCGTTAATTGGTATTTCTATAACTGGGCAGACTGCAATAGACGGTCAACGGGGAAGGGTATCAGGCAGCATTTATTTTTTCTTTATATTCACCTTAATTGTACCCTAAAAGCGATTAAGCGTTTTTTAAAATTTTTTGGCCATTCTTCCCACTGCAAGGCAAAAACCTGTCCACCGTCGTCCTATACTCCTTTCGGTTTTGAATTTTCTAAATGATAAATGTCTAGTTTCTCCTGCCATGTTGTGTGCCTGCCGCGACGTCATCAAACGTTATGTGGATTACCCTCAGTGGTGAGTTTTGCGTACCTTCAGACAAGCGGCAGATGTGACCAGCCCAGTTCCATTTCAACGAAGGGATTGTTAACCAATGACTGCTATTTAAGTTTAAAAGTGAAGATATTGATATTATTGTTCCTCATACGGCCTGATATTGATGAATTAAAAATATAATAACGACGCCGGCAAAGAAGACATCATGTCGATATTACTGATTTCCATACATTTAGTTAAGTAAAAGAAATAAATACAACAACCAGCATCCTTTAATCTCTCGAGAGGCGCGAGCGTTACCCAAAATATATCGATTTACCTAAGAATCAAAGGAAACAAGCGAGCACCCTCGTTCCTCAGTAATGCAATAACGTCGGTACTCGATGGATGTTTAAATTTATTTGCTCCCCTCAATACGCCCCTCACAGGAACACCCTTCGAACCGTCTAGTTGACAATTATTAACTTTTACTGATCGAAACTGCGGGCTGGCTTCCCTTGCCAGACCAATCATTCATAACGGACAAAAGTGAGACTTCAAAAGTAGGTATATATATATGTGCCTAAAAGGCTGTAAGTATACAGTCTTAGTCACAGACTTTAAATACCTATATGTACCTATATCTTGGCTCATCTCTTGAAAAATAATTGAACACTCTGGCTTCTGACATGGCTTTTCACATTGATAGTTTCTCTGAAGCTAATAGTTATACCTACTATTTCCGTGTAACTGTAAGGGATGAGTATATAGGTACATAACAATTGATAGTTGACTCTTCTTGCAGCGATAAGAGCGAGCGAGATGTATTATATTTTGCTTTAAGAAATAAAGTGTTTGTGATATATATTTTTCTCATCATCTTCCTGCTCCTTTCTCAATTTATTTGGGGTCGGCGCAGAACGTCCTCTTTTTCCACACATCTCTTGCCATATCAGCCTTCACACAATCCATTCATCTCTTCCTAGGTCTGCCTCTTTTCTTGTATCCATCCACATCCAATCCACTTCCAATCCACTCCTCGCACAACATGACGTTCCTCTCTTCTCAATTTTTCTATCAAGGCTAAATCTAGAAGGCTGGGGAAAGCCAGGGAATATTCCATATTATAAAGTATATTATAAAGTCTTATAAAGGAAAATAAATTGTTGTTTTATTGTGAAAAGTTACTGTCAACTAAGTATAATTTGAAATTCAAGACTTCCGTTCAGAGATGAATATACAGATTACTAATAGCAAGACTTAAGTCAGGATTTATGTGTTCTTGTAGTTCAATCGCCATTGATTTGTTAGTTTGAGTACTTTAAGTGCATTTAATAGTAGCGGCTTTCACTCCTGATTAACAGCCATTAATAAACTTTAACATCTGTAGACATAAGACAGAACTTTCTAATTTGCATTCTTCTTTTTCATCGTATGGTTTGATGAACAACCTGATGTCAGAGTTTCAATCGCTCGTAGGCCTCTGACACCGTTGAAAAAGCTCTCAGGTGTGCTGGTTTCCTCGTTGTTTTCCTTCACCGTTGTACTTAGTGTGTAAAGTGTTATTGAACATTATAATCTTTGTCCACAGACGCAGACCAACTATGCCAGAATCGCGGGTGTTGCGGCGCGAGCGCACGGCCGCGGCTCACGCAGGCAGCGCGCACGCAGCTCGAATCAGCGCTCTGGAGCGAGCTTAGCAAGCTCGCTGACACACTCACCAACAAAGCCATTAAGTTCGACGGTAAGAGTTTACTTTTAATTCTTTTAAGTAACTACTGTATTCCTCGAGAGATAGACGGTATGTCTATCAGGAGGTCTAATGTAAGCGCAGTGCGTATGAGCATCCCGCTTGTAGTCGCTTGCGTTAAAAATGAATCATCCTGCCTACCTATTTACATTATCTTAATGAACTATGTTTACAATAATTGTGGTGATGAGTCCAATTTAGCTGTAAATTAACTGAACATAAACATTCATTGTTTCCATGGCTGATCAGGTAGGTATGATTTTGATAAAACCATTAACTTGAAACCAAAAATGTTGCAATTTGAAGAATGATGAAAAAAATAAAGAAATAACTAAGATTTTAAGTACAGTTTATAATTAAAATACCTTAAACATCATCGCTGAGATTAAAGGGTGGGACTACACTGAATCGGTATTGAATAGGAAAAGGGGCGGCGCGGACTGGCGGTTAACCACAGTGCTTCACACAACCAAGTGTCAAAAAGATTTTTGATTGTTTCGATTTATCGGATATTTTATCTATTATTTTTGCGCAATTTCTTCTAAATTAGACAAACGACTGTCAATTCTTTTAGCGAAGATTGACGATATTGATAACCATCAATTTGTTTGTGTGTCAATTTTATACTTCCGCGTAATTAACATTCATTCAACCGTGGTTTGGTATTCTAGACTGATTTTCTCTGATGTCTACGTCATCGAATGTGATAAGTCCAAAGTTAATCAATGATTTAAAGTCCCAAAAAAAATCATAATAAAACATTTAAAAAAAGGTCTGCACACAGGCGGGTACAGGACGTGGGACACACGGTTTTTAAACTGACACTGGGTTGTTAAGAAACTATACGATAACGAAGAAATAACTATACGAGTAATACGGTGGATCGGTGTAGCCCGACCTTTATAGTCTCGTATCCGGCAGCGCCCAGCGCAGTTGCATCAGAACGGGACCGCAGCCCGTTTGTCCAAACATGGCGGTGACACTTGAAAGTTGACTCGCTACGAACAAAGTGCACAGCAAGCGCCTGCGCCGGACAAATGATTGGAGATACGACGACCCTAGACCACTTGTTGTTGAGTAGGTACTAGCTAGACATTTTAAATGGTCTTGGAATACGGAGTTCGAGGAAAATAGAAAGGAAGTAAATTTTAAATTATTATTTTGTAAGATATGAAGTTATAGCTACTATTGTATACTTACCATACTAGAAACGGATGGAAATTTAAATAACCTCCTCCGTTTTTTTTCGTCGGTTAATTACTTACTGTGGTATGTGCGAAATCCTAACTAATAATATTATAGATGTGAAGGTTTGTTTGTTTGTTACTTTTTCACACTTAAACCACTTAACCGATCATCCTGAAATTTTGCATATTCGTTGTCAGGTGTAACCATTGATTTTGTATATCAATGGGTGTAACCCGAAAAAAGTACCGTTCTCGAGAAAAGCAACAATACGTTGCTATGATAATAGACGGCGCCATGATCTAAATTCTAAATTAACGCGAATGAAGCCGCAAAAAGCAAGTTACTTATAAAAATAATAGTTTGAAACAAACATCAAAACAAAACATACTTTAAAAAATGTACTTACTTAATAAACATGCTCGCTCATTCCGGAATGTGAAGCTTTATCATAATTTAAAGTCTCCAAAGAGAGCAAATAAAATGAGCCGACAGTCTTTAATATCAATAAAATTATTTTTGTGAATTTTTTACATGTTATAGCACATGATAGCTTATTAAATATAATTATTTAATAAGAAAATTTGAAAAAACAACTGATACGGATGGGATTCGAACCCACGATCTTCGACATACCGTGTCGACGCTCTAACCGCTGAGCCACCGTATCCCATCGGAATCAATCGAAATTTCAAATCTCTTTTTACACGCCTAAGGCATGTGGCGACATCTATCGAAATACATTACGTATCCCGATACATTTCGAATCCCATCCGTATCAGTTGTTTTTTCAAATTTTCTTATTAAATAATTATAATCAATAAAATTAATTAACAGAATTCAAGTTTACTGTCTGTAGTAATAAAACATGAACACACTCAAACACCATGTCTTACAGAAACCAACGGAGTACATTCGTAATTACGGTGTCCGGTTCAACCTCCCAAATCAATATTGACACAGCCACTTTCGACGACGTTGTTTGAATCACACGAGAAACTGTTGATTATTGATAATTTGTACACTAACATGAACAGCGCTTTTAATTTAGCCGTAAAGAGGAGAATGTCGTTGAAGTTGCCTGCCTAAAAAAGTAAAAACTGACATCGAGTCACGACTTTACACCATTTTTTAGCTTAATTGAATGTTTAAACGAGTAAATTAAGATGGGTAGGAATTTGATTTCGTGGTTTTTATGTCATAACATTTGAGAAGCCGCTGACGTACTGAACGGAGATACCAGAGCAAAAAAGTTTAATAACAATATATTTCCCCTGACATTATCCTTTTTTGTGTGAAAAAGGGGAAAAAGGGTTTGTTTGTATCTCTGTTTACAGTGTGAAAGCGTTTCACAGTGACCCTATTCCCTTAGGCTATTTCTAAAGGCTGGTCAGGACGATAAGCGGCTTATACTATCTGTTTTCCTTTTCCCCCGATCACTGCGGAAAACCGTTACAATAGTGTGGCGCAGTAAATAAAATTTCCCATGAACGTGGTAAAATCTAAACTACAAAATATTATGAAGATTAGATTTTTTGTGTTTTTGTACAAAATTTTCTATAAAGCATTTATGCATGCTAAGCGAATAAGTAATAGCAATATTAATCGCAGGTCCAAATCTCACAAGTAATATTTTTTTCTTTCTACAAAAATTTTGAAGTTTTTTTGTAAGTATGTTTTCATTGTAATAAACCCAAAAACTACTTTTTGGCTTTGTTTATCATCCAATACTGATCTATGCTTATAGTAAGCTCAAGTCTCTAGTCAAGTCAAGCTGCAAAATGTGTACCAAAGACAAGAAAGCGAACGAATAAAAACCTTAAACCATGTAAAGCGTGTTTTAGAACTGGCCGGCGAAAGAGCAAGTTAATTTACTTTTATTAAAACACAATGAGCTAATCCCACCAAAATTACATGAAAGGAATCTATAAAAAGTTTTTATTATCATAATTTCGTTGTTTTTAATATAAGAACAAAAGATGTTATAAAGCTCTGGCCGCATGACTTATGCGTTATCGCAATAGCAACTGGCAAGACTAAACATTGCCCCTACAATGAGTAATAAGTCGATAATCGAGAAGCCGGGACGCAGATGAATCACTGGTAGCCTGTAGTTGTATTACTACAAGAACACGAACACATTGCGAAAAAGAATTCAATTCAATCGTTTAAACTTCCGTAGCTAGGTTTTTTTCTTCCTGTTTTAGTAAGCAAATAAATATTCGAACGACGTTGTGTTGGTCCTTAGAATAATAACATATAGAAGTGCATTCCGCGCACCGAAAATGTAGCACTTCAATTGGTGGAGTACTGGTGGACCGCTCTGCGCGGTGACGCCGTCTCAGTGCTTGGTGACGTAAGTTTCAGAACACAGCTGCGCAAAAAAAAAAAAAAATGCCTCCTTGCGCAGTGAAATTTTGCCCAAACGAATCAAAAAATATTAAAAAATGTGATAATGTATCATACCACAGGTAAGTGTTACGTTTTACTAAAATATTTGTACTTAAATCTTTAATCAAAACAAATTATTTCAAACACAATTTAAAAAGACGCCATGATGTCGTAGTGTTGCCAAGTAGGGAAAAATAGTTTACCAAAATTATTACCCAATAATTGTGGTAATTTTTGAAACTCATTATATAATATTAATATCCTCCTGACCGAATTTCGGCCACAGCGGCCAATCTCAACGGAGATTAGCCAAATACGCAGGATATATTATAGTGCACAAGTGTGTGCGCAAACACAGGTGCACTCTCTATTCCCTCACTCTCATAGTCCGATGGGACGGCCTTCCGACACGATCGGAGAGAGATCAGGCGCAGGGCCAACGGCTTTACGTGCTTTCCGAGGCACGGAGTAAGTTATAATTAAATTTATAAAACGCACATAACTTACGAAAAGTCAGAGGTGCGCGCCTTGGGTTCGAACCCGACACCTCTGACTTACCAGTCAACGGTCACAACCACTAGGCTATCACGACTCAAAATATAATATATAATATTAGATTTAGTATGTATACAACATTAATATGAGTAGGTATTCTAAAATATAGCAAACTTGCATAATAATATTGTAAAAAATGTGAAGTAAAACCAAATGGCTAAAGCACATGTATTGCATGTTTTTGCATAAAAAAACATTTAAAAATAAAATTATTCATATAAAAAGATTAGCATCATACCTTAGAGTATATAAGAAAATATAGAGCAACCCTATAGAAGTATGAACCGTGAGCACGGGTATGAACAACGCGGCCGCGACACGAGCTCCGTTTGCGATCATATCTCGATCTACTGGGGTTCAACTAGGCTCAACGAGCGAAAAAGTTACATTTTAGCTTATATCATGGTTAACTGCTGAGTTAAATTTTGAAAAACGTCTAGAAAACATAATTTGAAAAAATGACATTTTAACATTTGTATGGTGAGACCTGCTTTCGCTCCGCACAAGGCAATGTGGTTGACGTTATCACTCTATATTTTCTTGAATACTCTATGCATCATACTAATATTTACAATAAAAACCCTTGCTATTTTATTTTTCCAAGTAAATATAAATTGAAATTTGGGGAAAAATTCCTACTGTTGCAACACTACCTATACGTCACCGAAACGTCAACGCTGTTTCGATGTGTGCGTGATTGAGACACTTTTACAACGTCACTTTACAAGGAACTTACTGTCTATATGTTATTAGTTTAAGTGTTGGTCTTAAGTCTCGCCATTTTTTAAAAATGGTATTACCATAAATCAATTGTTTCCTTAATATATTCTCTTGCCGTTACTAAACAATGAGATAAAGCTATAGAACTCTTGAAGATGACGTCATAGGCTGTTTTCTCTAAATTTTACCTCTCCGCGATGCTTTTCTGGTGATAAGAAAAGTTATCATTGTTATAGCTGAAAAAAGGCCAGCAATATCGGTCATCTCATCAGTCTTTTGTCTTGCAAGAAAACATTGAAACAAATATCTAAATCGCACTAAGATATTTTTTAGCTGTCGAGATTGCTGTTAATATTAATAAAGTGCCACATAATGCTATAATAGCGCCTGTAGCAATGCCGTATTCAAAAAGCTCATTATCTGCAATCAAGCATATTGACAGTCAATTGAACGCATTGAGACAACCAAACTTCTGCAAGATTCCAAATTCAAGAAGCGGTAGCAACCATCACAGACGAAGTACTAGAAAGTTATCGGATTTCCTTCCAAGTAACAAAATAGTTAAAGAAATCCGGCTCTACTTGCTACTTCTTGCTACAGAAGGTAGCAAATGGTAGTGGTACAAGTGTGAGTAAGTATTTTCTCGCGATAACCCGCCACTGTTCGCTGCTATTTATATACGCCGTCTGTCGATGCTCTTAGCCGAACGATGATAGAACAAAGTGTTCTTACGAAACACGTAAATAATTTCTGTACCTATAATAATATGTTTGTAAATTGCGGCTAATGAATCCTGTTTGTGTCGAGATCTACGTGACATTTATTTAGTTACCATTACGTAATCCATTTTTTTATTGATAGCTCATCAATAGCTGCTAAACAAAAAAAAACGATTCACAAACCAAAGAGAAAATGGCACTTATCCATTGTTTTTGCCTATTGTCCTAGGTTTTCCCAATCACTATACTATACAGAATAAAAGAACTTTCAAAACGGATTATTCGCGTGAATTTATAAGGTTTAGGATATCCTAAGCCTTATAAATTCACCGAAACGTCAGGATATCCTGACGTTTCGGAGACTGCAGTCTTCGTGGTCGCAGGGTAACAAGGTATCAAGCGTTAGTGCATCAAGCTCAATTATATTGCTTTGTAGTTAAGCTTTCGATAGAATTTAACGGCAGACTCGATCATAATCCAACCGGCAGGAAAATCTCTTTCTTGGGCAATTTTATTCCTATCTTATGTTGGAGTAGGTACTTGGAGTCTGCCTTCTCGGTGTTCTTCTTCCTCTTTGCTATGTTAGACGTGTCGTCTTCACTAACGTTGCAGGAACTTACTTTTTTTTGACCACCTTATTCGCCAGGAAAACAAGTTTTTATTGTAGAAATATTTTCACGTCTTGATTGAAGAACTATGGATTGGGATGTCGTTTAGGCTGTTTATTGATAAATTTGCTTATGTTTGGCATTTTTGTTAACAATTTTTTTAACTAAAGTGATCGCTTTCGTTCTTAAGTTAATTTAAGTTTTAATAAAAAAATCTGCGTCTTATCGAAATTTTTTATTCCAAACACACCTATGAGTTGCCGAGTATTCCGTCTCTGAATCTGATTTTAACTCTTGTAAAACGTCACAAACGTTTCGAACGTGGTTTAAAGTGAAATAATTTACCATAGTAGATGTGGCATAAGAATTTCTATCAATTGTAACACTCCAACGCTGTTCACAACTGACTTAGAGTCTGTAGGTTCAGTACGTGTTCCCGCATAAATACTTTCCATAAGTGTTCACACATCAGTACTTACGCATGCGCAATTGATTCTTAACTCTGAGAATGACGAAGCTTTCTTTCTCATTTATTAAAGCTAATTTACAAGGTGTATGGGAACTGAATTTTTCAAACGAAGCGTGCTAACGAAAAGGTTTTTAAAATTAGTTTTTCAAAAACTAGCCGTACAAAAATTAATTTTTGTTTTACAAAAACTAGATCTATGAAAAAAAAAAACAAAATTAGAACCTAGCTGTTTTCTTCTGTAAAACTGTATCCTCATGAAACGTATCACCAAGGTTTTATCAAATTTATGGACTGAAAACGGCTTAGAAATCCACCCTAACCAATAATCTACGCCATATAACCACTGTAAGACGATAGTAGCCTCGTGAAACAGTATTTATGACCAATCAGCTGACACGCAGGGGACTTTATAATCTCTATTACTTCACACGACAAAGTTACAGCCGACGGTCGTATTACGTCCAAATAACAGTTTACGACTGTCATATTTGATGTTTGTAGACTTGCAGTGTCTTTGTAATGTGGTTTATTATGCCGAGGAATTAGGTTAGTGGGTTAGTTTGGCAAAGGAATGACCAATGTTTGGATTATAAAATTAGAGTGTGTCACGTAATACCTCATACGCCATGTATTAACACTCCAGTACACGCGCCCCTAATTGGGACACGCCACACCAGTGCTCGCGAGCTCTATATTACTAACTATTTTAAGTAGGTAAAGTAAAGTGTAAAGTTTGAGTAAAGAGTAAAATAAAATATTTATCTTTTGTGAAATTTGGCCCGTAAGACTTACTCGGTAGGTTTAGTGCCGTGTGGTTTCCGGCCTAAGAATAGAACCGCCCCAACTCATCCCGCGGGTGTCGTAAGAAGCGACAACTTAAAGGGAAAAATCTGAAGGATGGGCCGCAGCATCCTATTGCTGCTACTGCGATCGCCAACCCGCTTACCTAGCGTGGCAATTAAGGGAAAACACCTTAAAATGAGCGCACAAAATAAGTGATGCGTATGAAAAGAGGCCTATGTCCAGCAATGGACTGATACATGCTGTGAGATAGATAGGTATTCCCTGTGCTCGGAGCTTTGTACAAAATGGTTCACATCTCTACTGTACGAGGATAGTGCGCGCTGCTAAAGCGTGGAATATCTATCCGACACCTGTTTATCCAATTTTTTTTTCAAATGCTAGTTGTTAGTTACGTTGCTTGACATGAAACCCGCAGCAACCATCCTACTCTATGGTGAACGTTCTTTGTAATTTGATGCTAAAAGGGTTGCAAGGGTAAGTTTCAAAAATATTTTTTTCGCTTTTAGGGTGACTAATGGTTTTTTCGTCGCGGCACCTATAAAAAGTAAAAGTAGTTAGGTATATTTAAGTATAGGGATGTATTTTAAGTGTTTGTATCTTGTGAACTCTGAGTAAATTTTGAATAACGTCACTTTATATGAACGAATGTTGACTTTTTACCCGACTGCCAGAAAGGGTTACGTTTTTTCATCATAATAAGTACTTAGATGCGTTTATTGTTAGTAAAATTAGCACTCGTCAATTAGGATTATTGCGTAGGTACTCAACTGTACAACAGGGTTTTAAATTTTCAAACTTCGAACGATATCGTACGCAATGTGTCGTATTTCATGAAACGTCAAACGCTCGCGTGTCAAGCAGCTGGATGCGCCCGCTGCCCGCACGTGCGCGGAAGACCGCACGCCACTGATTTAACTGCGCTCGAGCAGATGCGCGCCTGCAACTTGCGATGCAATTTAGCATGTTTACTGTTTAAGTGAAGGAAAGTAATAAGATGGATAGATGGAGCTTCCTTCTTTAATTCTTAATGACGGAAGTAAAAGAGATATCTATGAAACCAATAAATATTGAATGGAAAATGGCTCTTACATAATCTAACCTACACTTGATACATTTACTTCTCTTTTACAATTAGTTTTACTTTTAAAAACGTTGAGGCTTTTTTTGTAGAGCGCTATTTATGTACCTATGTCATTACACTCTTAGTATTTTTTGCTGGTAATAATAATAATATGTTTTTGTTGCTTTTAATAGTAATCTTTATTAGTTTTCTTGATTTTTTATTGAATTGTAAATTAATTTTTATTATATTCCGATCTTCACTTACCTACCTATATCAACATTATGCTTTCTTAATATTATAAATGCAAAAAAGTACCTATGTTTGTTTGTTTTCTTTTCACGCCAAAACCACTGAACCGATCGTCCTGAAATTGCATATACGTTGCCAGGTGTACAGAAACGGACATAGGGTACCATTCATCCCGAAAAAAAGTACCTACTATTCTCGAGTAAAACAAAAATAACGTTCTAATGATAAGATTGCGCCACATGTTGGCTATAATTTATCAACATACCACGCGGGTGAAGCCGCGGTCGGAAGCTAGTCACAAATAAGTGAATAGGAAGGTAGATAGGTACTTCCAAACAGAGCGAATTTCCATTTTTAATTAACGGTATTAAAAAGGGATTACAATGCGACAAATGAAACGCTAGGTATTCGATTTTAAAATCAACACGTTCCGTAAAAAAAATGCGCGCAAAAACGCGGCACGTCATCAAGCGTTAAAATCGTTTACATATTTGTAACTCGATAAACGATTCGCAATTCGATACATTATTTTGTTGGTTCTCAATCGACTCGTAAATGTTTCCTTTTTCCTCGATTCCGTGACTACTATCGTTTTTGCCGATAACGTTTTTCGGCGTTTAAATTTAGAAACTTGACTTAAGTTTGGTGTTTTATTAAACCGAACTAAAAGTGAAACGATGATATAGGTAGGTGAGGTTTCCTTTTTTCGAACAAAACTAGCCTTATCCATATTGTAAAAACATTAAATGAAAGATAAAAATCTTTATAGTTTCGTGTTTTATTGAAGAAAAGTAGAAACTAAAAACATTAGGAAGTAGAATTAATGGAATTTTCTTACTTCCTTAGACAAGTGAAGAACGGCTAGAAATGCAGCGGTAACGTTAGCAAATATCGAATAACAAACAAAATACAGCATTTCCCGAAAACGGTTATCGATAAATGATACCTAATTAATAATACTTGAAAATTGGGATAACAGGTGCTTTATTCATTATTGGCAACTATTATCTTCCTGCGATTTCGTCTTCGTTTATATCGGGATAAAAATAGCCTATGTTCTTTAGATTCGACTACCACTTTATGAGTGAGTGAGAGTTACTTTTGCATTTATAATATTATTAGCTGATTCTCGCGTGGAGGTGGAAGCGAAACGAAAAGTATCCTACGTGTTAATCCAAGATATGGTCTATACTTATGTAGGTATGGTAAATTTTATCCAATCCCTTCTACGGATTACGCAAGATTACGCGTGGTACAATCGATTAACAAACTTTCTCATTTATATTATTCGTCGGATTACAAGGAAATATAGTAGGGTATGGGTTGTAAATAAAAATAAGTAAGTCATCAGAAACAGCATTTTATCTTCTGTAATAAAGTCCTTAAAAAAGTCTATGGTAAAAATAGCAACAAAAATATTCTTAAAAAAAAACTTACAAATTTATTGAAATTGGAACTATTTATTGAACTATTTTATTTTCAGCACTACTGACCACCACCACTACTGACTACTACCACTCAAACTGTGTAGGCATCTACTTTTTGTCTTCTAGCTGTCAATAGTTTTTGCACGCGACAAAAATACCGCGTTTAAAAAAACAAACAGTCATTGAACTTGCATGTCGTATGTTTGCCACAGTTATTAGTTTGTACTTACTAATTAAAAAGTAACGTGCTATATAATTATAGCACTTGCTACTTATTATGTGTTAAATGTTAATATTTTCGTAAAGAAAACACTGGTTTATTCATTGTTCAATGGTTGGTTAATTGAAGTTTATATTTTAACCACTTGACTGACAAGAACCACGTTTTCTCAGGAAATAGGTAATTTGAACAGAAGAAAGAAATACAATCGAATAACAAATTTGGTGAAAGGGTCTAAGAAATGGATGGTACGACCGTGGCTGCTTTGCTCGAGACTTGGCGGGGCACTACCGTGCCCCCAGATTTCTTCAATTTGATACCTTGCCTTGGGTACCTCTCAAAAATTTTAATAAAATTGACAAAATACTAATATGTTACTTGCTGATAATCTAGCTTTATATAAGTGAAAGAATTTTCAAAATCGGTTTAATAGTTTTTGAGTTAATCCATTACAAACAAACATATAGAAATCAATTTTTTTTTCTCTTAATAAAACAACTTTTTATCAGATTCTCGTCGCGACACTTTCATAAATTTGTCAAATCCTACCATTTACTCTTAATAAAATTAGTTTAAATTACATAAACACGACTTCCACTTCATATATTTGTGCAAAAGTCACAAACATTTCAACGAATCCTGACCTGTAACAGGAAAATTCAAAGTTTATTTTAAAGAACTTTTTTTCCCCGAACAATTTCTCGATCTACTCAACTTTTTTTAAGAAAACACCCACGTTTAATCAGTGATTAGTCAATTTTATGATAGGCGATGACTCGCAATGTGTTATTTATTCATGTGTTTCTACTTTCCATAAATACACCTTAAACCTCAATATCAACCATAAATAATAAATAAATCAGCCTGTAACTGTCCCAATATAGGGCAGAGGCCTCTTCTCATACAGAGAAGGATTGAGCATTAATCACCACGCTAGCTCAGTGCGGGTTGGCGATTTCAGACTATTAAAGTCCAGGTTTCCTTACGATGTTTTCCTTCACCGTTAGTCAGTGGTGTCTTAGATTAACTAAGAAAGTACATACGACATTGAAAAAGTCACATTGGTACATGCCAGGTTCGAACCCACACCCACGCGTTTGCAAAATATCAACCATAAACACCATGTAATTTTAGTAAGCTCCTTTTGTGTCTCATTTCTCGGTGTTTGACGGTTTAAAAACTTGCATGGACTTCTGGAGTAGTTCACATACATGATGTACCTACTCTTCAGAAGTCTAGAACTTCAGACCAAGATTTTTGATAGTGAGGCACCTATCTAGCTAATTAGATATGAAAATGTATGGCAAGGTTATTATTTCGGAGGTGGTCCCATTGTAAACGTTGTTTATAGAATTATTCATGAATATTATGAGTAAGTACTTTTTTCTGCTGCAAGTTTTTTAGTAGAAAAACGGGTAAGTACCTAAGTAAGGACGGGTACGGGTGTTTAAAATTAAATATTTAAATTCTTAAAAATAAGGTGAGTTAGGTAAGCTTATGGGTAAGCTAAGTTTGCAAAGACGAAGTCTATTTAAAACAAAAGAACAATCTTTTTTTTTCTAGTCAAAAGCATGACGAAAAGTAGGTCAGAACTTAAAACCCTTTGTAAAATTGTGCCAATTTTGTTCTAGAATAATTTATTCTCATTAAAATACATTTACTTCATGTAATCTCTAAGAAATAGAAATCGATTTGTTTTAATATTCGTTTCTTCGTATTCCTTGACGTCGGGTTGGTCCGAATGCATCAGTTTCTGAGAACGGTCTCACTAAACAAAGCTATGCCAGTGTCACTGCCAGAAATAGTTCACTTTTGAACAATGTTTTGGTACACACGAAAATACACTTTTTATTAGTAATAATAACGTTTATTTTCGACAAACATTTATGTTGTATCCAAAGACCAAAGTAAGCTAGGTCTTTGTGGTCTACTAAATGAAAGAAATCAGACCTAAAATTTAAATTAAGTATAAGCCAAATTATGTATAACATGTAAAGGAATTCAAATGATTCTTTTTTAATGTACTTACACAATTAAATAGTAAAAAGTTAGGTATACCAATCACGTATTGGTACCTAAATGTAATATTTTTGCATTTTAAATACCTACGCGATTTCGAGAATTAACTTTTAATAAAATCTATACTTACCTGTTTACATATTTTTGCTCACGACTGTACAGAGAATCCAATCCTTAACAATTGCGACCCCTAAATTTGAGTACACCTGCGTGTTCCGTAAATTACTCTTGTTTTTAAATAACTTGCACTTTCGCCATCAATCTAGACTTCGACGGACCCAAGTTATTTCATTACTTAATACTTTTTTGTAACATCCGCTATTACTTTCAAATTAAACTCCAGTATCAAAATGATAGTGTTTAGCACGAGTGTTTAAGACTAAACGTACAGACAAAAACATATTGGTAACGAATTCATTGGGAAATGGTGCTTCATAATATAGACTCAAGGTCTAATATTATAATTTTGCTTTGGAGTAGGGCTGCCAACATTATTTCGGCTGATTGTAATATTTTTTAGAATAAGGCACATTTAAAAAAATAGCTTACGAAATTTAAAAAAAAGGTGTTTTATAGAAAGAGAACAATAAAGCTATGATTTTAAACTCTAAGCAAATATTTTTAAACTTGAGGGATTTCTTTATTATTATTGCTGTTGCAAAAAAAATTATGATCTAATACTAAAAACTAACAGTAAAACTAAAAATAAATAAAAAGCTAAAAATCTAATTATGTATTTTTCGCGATAAAAACATTCACCATGTCGCTCTCCAGGTTTTTATTTACCATCTTTGCAAAAACTCACGTCGATTCGTAGCTAAGTAAAAGGACGAAACAACAAACACGCATTTATGTATGACTAGATTTTGTCCGCGGCTTCACTTGCGTTAATTTAAAATTCTATCGGGATTCGAAAGACACGTGGCGCCATCTATTTATCATTATCATAATAACGTTATTGTTGTGTTCGTTGGGAATAGTACTTTTTGTCGGGATGAAATGTACCCTATGTCCATTTCTTTACACCTGACAACGTTTGCAAAATTTCAGTAGGTATGATCGTTTCAGTGGTTTAAGCGTGACAATGTATCTAGCAAACAAACTTGCTTTCGCATTTATTATTGTAAAAGTTAGGATATATGAGTAAGTGTAGTATGTATAAGTGAGTAATTATATATTATGACTAGCAACCCGCCCCGGCTTCGCACGGGTACAATATACATATAAACCTTCCTTAAGAATCACTCTATCTATTAAAAAAAAACCGCATCAAAATCCGTTGCGTAGTTTTAAAGATCTAAGATAGGGACAGACAGACGGCGGATAGCGACTTTGTTTTATACTATGTAGTGATTATGATGTGACAGATAAAGACCGTTTCACGAAAGAAGTCCCGTGTATTTTATTGTACGTGGCGCTAGCGTCTATGAAATGTTGTCAAATGTCATACTTATTTATTTTAGTTCTAATTAAATCCACGGGACTTCTTTCGTGAAACGGTCTCTAGTACGGTTGGCAACCCTACCGTGGACTGTATTTTAATAATAGTAATACGTCGGACACATTACGAATTTTACGAACATCAGACATGTTTGTGCTATTAATATTTTAGGCCAGTATAAACTGTATATATTAATGTTCTAATGTCTACTAATATTTTTATTACGTACCTCGGCTAAAGATCTGGGTTTGAAGATATTTTTTGTCAATGTCGTTCACCTCACTATTATTTTATTAACATTTTTATTAATAAATTAGTCAGTCTGTGCTGTATGTGGAGGTCAGTGAGGAGAGGTAAATATCTCCACCGGATAGGTTATATTTCTACTACACTGACCCATTAGATGTTGGGGGGTTTGTGGCCTTCTGACCTTCTCCAACACGCAATGTTCAAAGACTTAATGGTATAAATATTTTATATTATCTTTCTATTTATGTCGCAACGGGAGATCATTTAGTGAGGAACTCGATACCGAAGTCGCCCAAATTGACTAGAAACCAATTGGGCATTCTTGTGTTCCTAGTCGAATTATTTTCCAAATACTTTTGCCCACTATGCAGAGACCTAATCCTCATATTATCTGTTTCAGAATTCTTCAGGAGGCTTCTGAAGCTGTCTCGCGAAGAGTTCCACATGATGTTCAAGAGAACTTATGGCATGATCTACGAGCAACACTCCTACGTCTTTGAGCAGTTGTTTGAGCAACTAGAAAGGTAAAATATTTAAATCTTGTCCAATAATAATAATATTAGTTTATTCCTTATGCGAATTTGCAAAACATATCTATTTATCATGGTTTTACACGCTAAATTTCGCTAGCATTCGCGCCGTTAGCGATCTAATACTCGTAATAGATTTCCTTTCTTCTTGAGCTAACCTAACCTGACCAATTCTAACCTAACCACTCTTCACAGTGTAAAGAGAAGTGGTTTGAATATTAGATAGTGTCAAGTCATATATCAAGTCTTAGCAAGTCCAGGAGAATATTCTAGTGAGGGGAAATAGGTTAAAAATTAAACTCACTAGGTGATCTTGATTGAGGACCCGTGATCTCCCCTCATGTGCTGATGGTGATCACCGGGGCGGTTTTAGTGAGGTAAGAATCCCACACTCCCCGGTCTCTTCCCCTGGAGGCCGGGTGCCTTTTAAGGTTTTCCCCCGTAATGTGTAAAGTGCTGTTGTAAGTTCAGGCTCTCAAATATCTACCGACTTGTAAATTTATTCATATGAAAATCTGAATTGAATTTAGAAACATATTTTATGCGGTTCGTTTGAATTGTTATTTTCTTAATAAATTCAACGGTTCCCTCGCGGTCTAATATTATTCTCTGCACTGAGCATTCGCTTAATGAGCTTCACGGGAGCCAGAGTCAACGCCGCACTGCAGTCGTTCAGAAATTATAATTCATAGAAATACTATGATTGGTCGCGGTACTAAAAACTATTTACTATTTCTTCAACGATATTATTAACGGTTTCAGAATATAATTCAAACTAAAACTTTAACTTTACGATGATCCAAAGTAATCTCATTTATGTGACAGTAAACTTTGGCCAAATCGAGATGAAAGCGTAAAATTTCTGAAGAAAAAATACGGGGATAAGACGAAGTATTAAAAGTCTAAATCTTAAGATTACGATGTTGAAGGCTGAGAAAATATATGCAAATCCCCTTAGGAACGTCAGGCAGAACGGAGCGTGGTGTTTGCTGTTTGTTATTATTTTAAAAAAAAGTATAGTACCTACAGATTTCTGTGATATCAACGGTTTATGAGAACTTGGCTTATGAAGTAAATAGGTCTTGTATACCAAATTTAAATATGGCGCTGGTAGTCACCACATAAAAGAAAAATAATTAATTCTTGAATTATATTTCATTGCTTACATATTTATTTGAGATGTGAGTCCAGTTCATTCCGCTATATACCTATATCCTCCTAGGCCCGCAGAGAAGCCGTTTTCCCCTTTTTGGGACTCGATGCGTGCTTGTTTGAGCCCAAACTCAGTTCCATTTAAGCCTAGCACTTGGGCTAACATCAGAGATTTTCGTCATCTTATACACGCCAGTAATATAATGTTTTGTTTAGGTACTACACGCGCGGCGACACCAACTTCGACGTGATGATGGACGGCTTCTTCAGCATACTGTACAACAAGATGTTCACCGTACTCAACTCGCAGTATGAATTCGACGAAAAGTGAGTGGTTTTGTATTTTATTATTTGGATCTTCGGGACATTTTCTTTTAGAATTTTGCTTGTATAGATACTTCTTTTGGTCTATTAGTATTTTTAAATGACAGTCCAAAATATAAATGATTCTTGAAAACTGAAAACATGGAAAGGACTAATTTGATAAGCTTGCAAAGAGCAGCATGATGCGTGACGATCAGCCCGTATCGACTTACTGCAAGGGTCATAAGCCTTGTGCTAATCTTCTGCTAATAAGCGCATTTCACGCGCTTATTTATCTTATCCAGGTCTTTCCTCCGATCGCCACTATACGTTGACCCATCTGGCTTCTGGTCTTCTGCCAATGAATCGATTTGTCTGCTCGGTCATCGGTGTCTCTATTATTATTTAGTCTACCTGTCATCATTACCTACGCCGAACAATGTGCAGAACAGCAAAACAATCAAATATTTCTTTACGGATCTAATAAACACTTCCATTCATCACAATAATAGGCGCCATGTCCTATTTTAGCTTCCTTATCATAACAGAGCCTACATTGTAGAGTCTAGACAAGTTCTATTGTCTATTCTGTGGTCCAGACATTCGTGATAAGAATTATAATTACGAATCTTATCCTAATGAGTAGGTAATCTAATAACATACAATGTTATCCTTTATAGCTGATTAACATAAGCTACTAATTATTTAGAACTGGCTCTTTTGTCAAGAGTTCGATCTTTGGCTAGTGTCGTTGGTTTTTCCATTAGGAAATTCAGCATGGAATCTGGAATTATTACCAAATAATGGCGGGGCAATTTTTATTATAAGGAAAAGACTTAACTGGAGAAATATAAGTGATTAGAGACTTTAGAGAAATATGGAATAGAGAAAAGTTTGTGGAAATATTCCTTAACAACCCTAGAGATTCCCAAAGGAAAAGATTTTCAGATATATTCTTAAGCGGTAAAATAAGGATATACAAAAACCGAAATCCACGAATAGTTGCGGGCGATGAGCTTATGTCTATAATTCTTTACTGCGTAGTCTCAGGAAATTTGTTAAGAGAAAATGGTATTTTAAAGCAAGAACAAAACCATGTTTAGTAACAAATTAACGCACCCGTTTCCTATCGCATTCGGACTTTAAGCTCTGCTCTCATTAAAGTAAAACACAGTGTCTCAGTTGGAAAACGTTATTTTTAGAGACGTCAATAAACCACTTGAACAGACAGCTTTAGCACAAAACACCGAGAGTACAGAAGTAAAGCTACGTACATTGGGCGCGCGAGCAACGCACACATAGACATCGTTCACGGACACGAAATCTCAGACTGACTCGGAGTACTGCGCCACAACTTGGCACGCGCTGCACTTAGCTGCACTATACGCATCGTAATATTTTTTGTGCAAAAGTGGAGCACCGAAAAAAAAGTTATTACAATTGTTGTGTGTTGAAGTGTTTAAATTTGACTTTAAATAGTCAATTTTCGTTTTTTAAACTACCAGTTGTTTTAGAGACGTTAGTAGGTTTGTAATTTTATGATTAGATACGTGAGTAACACAAAACACGGTAGGTACCTAAGTGTTTATGATTTTTATAGGTGGGTACCTAGCTATTTGCCTATAATCTATTTGCATTGTATTGTATTAGGTATCTACAAAATGAAAAGAAGTGTTTATCATAATAGGTACTGTTATCGAGAAAGAGTCGCACATCTTTTTACGTAACTATTTAGCTTTTTTGTGTGGGTCGCTAGGAAATAATGTACGTACTCGTATCTACTATCTACCTATGTTTTTAGTGCAAATGACTCTTACGCTAGTGAAACAATAAACCGTTTGCTCAATATGTATACTCGATGATATCAGTTTTACAATATTATATGTACCTACAATCAATCTAAATAATAATATACCTACCTACGCTCGACCCGCTCGCCACGGAAAGATGATGGAGCGGCGAGCGCGGCATCCCTAGCGCGACCGCCGAGAGTAGGCATAAAAAACGCAGTACATACATGAGCTTTACTTCTGTACTCTCGGTGTTTTGTGGCTTTAGTGTTATGGACACGTAAACAAACGATTAGACCGATAATAGGGCATAAAGTGACGTGAATCGAATCATGATAACTTTCTGGAGTAGGGTTGGCGAATTTTTTAGATTGAGAAAACATTTAGTTTAAGTGCAATCGGTGGACAGTAGACACATACGAATGCTACCAGTTTAGGTGAGATGCAATATATCTATCATTGTTCTTATCCGCGAGAAGAAACGAGACAGATATAATTGCTCTCAATAAATTATTAATATTCGAGTGTTTTGCAACCAAATTCTGATGGATGGACACTTATCTGTGTCCAGTGCACATAAAAATGTTCTGTACTGCAATTGCTACTGTATCTACTTGAAATTTGACGTTTTGGGTAATTAGATTTATGAATATTTTAATAAAATATAAATGATTAAATTTTATAAAAATATCATGGCGCAAGTTTTTCCCAAAGTTTTGCTCCTGCGTTTCTATTTTTGTTCCAATTACATTTTTACTTAATTACGTAGTATACCTATAGATAGATATTATATAACATAGTATACATATAAATAAAAATGTAGAGAACCTTGGTAGAAGTCGGTAGGAATCGTAAGATAACAATTGTTGTACACTTGTACGTTATGTAGAGTTGGCAAGTGACAACCCTATCAAGAAATAAGGGTTTCTGTTGGTTCCCGAGTTATACACAATAAAGTTATTAATACTGCGATAGTAGGAGGAAAGTGGCGATGGTTAGGGCGTTATGGATTGTTTAATTTGATTGATGCTAGGTTTTAAGCGTTTTTATTGAGAAGGGTGGGCGATTGTTCGGGGTATAAAAAAGTTATAAAACATGAATTGGTAGCTACATAAAATAATAACAATAAGGCCCTCCTGACCGAATTCTAGTCACAGCGGCCAATTTCCCAACTACGCAAGAAATAGTATAGTGTAAGTGTGTAAGTTACGTAAACTCAGGTGCACTCTCTATTTCCTCACTCTAATAGTCTAATATGACTGAACAGGGATCAGGCACAAGCCCAGAGCCACAGAGCTAGGTGAGTGCCTTGGGTTCGATCCTGAGACCTCAGACTTGTCAGTCAACGGCCATACCACTAGGAGGCTATCACGGCTTTTTCGGGGTCATAAGCCGGTATTGTAGAAATTACTCTTTTCAAAATTCGAACCATGTTCATTTTGTGGGAAAAAGGTAGCGGTAATCCCCTCCCGACGCCCTCCAAAATTTTGTAAAGGTTATAACTTATAACTTTGGCATTTAAATTATTTTAACACATTTATACATCAAACATAAATTCACGCCTTTTTCCCATGAGGGTAGGCAGAAATTACAGAACTCCACCTACAGTTCCTACATACCTACTCCTTTTGCCCCGTCTACATTCATACATCTAGTCATACACACGCGACGGTTGCGAGTAGGTACTAGGTCTAGTAGTACCTTCTTTATAATGACATCAAATATGTTTACTTTTTAACAGTAACCTTATATCATATTATTACCTCGATTACATATTGTAGTAACACATTACAGTTTAACCTAAAGCTAAACTTAGCCTGGCCTACTGTAATATCCTGTAAACGAAGCCAAGACTCAGACGGTTATGAGAGCTACATTGTAAGAAGTTTATTTGAGTCCAGCGGTAAAAACATTTGAAGAATCGTCTTCCACCAAAGCGGAGAGGAGTGGAGAGTTTTGATTTGTATCTGTTTATTTGTGTCGCCGCATGCGCTGTGATGTCTTAGTGGTGCTATAATACCTTTCTAGTGCTATGATACCTTTCTAGTGCTATAATACCTCTCTAGAGCTATGATATCTTTCTAAAGCTATGATACCTTGGTGGTGCTATGATACTTTGTCGGTTTTAATATTAAAGAAAATTACTTGCCGATCAGTTGCCGCTCTTTGTATAAAGAACCACATTTTTTTTGTGATTCCCGAACTGATGTTCTAAACATGGTGCTGTGTGGTTTCCGGCCTAAGAATAGCACCACCCCTACACGCTAATCATCTGATATTGCGATCGCCAATCCACTTGCTTAGCGTGGAAATACCTACAATGAGCGCACAATAGTGGCGCGCATTGGGAGAGGCCAATGTTCAGCAGTTGACTAATACAGGCTGATGATGATGTTCTAAAACTTGTTTAGTATCATGGGCAGATTGCCTCCTAAAGGGCCTCACACTATTTATGATACATGTTGTATATCGGAATATTCGGTTCACGATACAAGCTTCGGTGCATTTCACATGAGGTGTTCCCGCTGTAGATATGGGCATAGGTTCCTAAGTCCTAACAACCGTAAGGTACAGCGTGCAGCGATAAAACGCTACACTTTATAGCTTTATTCGTTGTTATTAAAAGATTTTACCACCGATAACTGGCCCTTAACTGTTTGTAGTCTATAAACGCTATTACAATCTACAATGTAATAGAATTTTCTTCAAAGTTTATGTGAAACTAACATTGTATCAGTAAGTCCGTTAGTTTGTTTTGATTTCCCATATAAACTGTAGAAACGATAGAGATACGATTTGGCAGAAATCCAGCTTACAATTTGGAGATAAACGTTGGGGACTTGCACACGTAGTATTTTCATGATACATTTTGATGCCTTGCTTTTAAGCCAAGATACTAAATCGCTACTAAGTCATTAAATTTAATACTGTTAGAACAATGGGGCAACTCGAGAAACTTCACGCAATGTCATTATAATCTGACCGAATTTCACATCGACCACTACTACGCAGGAGATAAGTGTGTGCACAGTTGCACTCTCTACCTCATAATCTGATGGGGCGACAATCCCACATGACCGGAGCAAAGAATAATAGCTGTTTCTCACCTAACAGAGAGGTACTTTCCCAGGCAGGGAGAAGGTCTTCTTCTTCGTCACGTGTTTAAACTAGCTTGGGTTTATACGCCATAAAATCTCTCAGGTACTTACCAGGGCTGGTTTCCTTACGATGTTTCCCTCACCATTATAACAAGCGATAATTAAACACATGAATCCGGAAAGTCGAAGGTGCGTGCCTGCCTGGGGTTCGATCTTACGACCTTTGACTTGGCAATCCGACATTTGGGTGGTCTCCTGGAAGATGATTATCAGGCTGTTTGAGTATCATGAAAGAAGCAAAGGTTCTGTTCAATTCCACGTCGGACCAACAATTTATAAAAAAATATTTAGCTTTTGGCATAAGAAACTTTATATTACATCATTATAAGCTGACAAATGATAAATATACTTACAACATTACAATAATAATTCGAATTCCGTAAAACACGAAATCTGTGAGATTTTAAGGCAATCATTATAAACTAGAAATCCTTTGTTCTCTGGGAATGACGCAAGGCGACAGTCATTTTAATATTCCACGCCTAGAATTATGGGTTCTGGGATGTGGTCGCCATATTATAAATTATAATTATACCTACAATAACTATATGAGACCGACTCTAAACGGTGACTAAACAATCCTTTTTAACATATTTTGGGATCGGTGGAATTAATAATTATAGCGTGCGCGATGATAAATATGTTGTATTGTGGCAGGATTTCAATGAAATCGTGGTTTTGATCAAATATCTGGGAAAGCCTTTAGTCTATCACGAAAGAATTTCAAATATACAGCCTCGTCAAATGTATATCGCAGTCATTGTCAAAATCCTTTTATCCAATGTAGATATTTTGCAGGCAACATTTACTTCTTCATGAAGGTATCCATAGTTAGCCAATCTTCATGGAGAAGAATTTGACAAGAAATTCCTTGGTTTCTTTATTTAATTAGACTTAAATCTTGCATTAACTGTCCATGACCTCTATTATCCCGAAAGTTTAGGACTAGTTTTACAATGTTGGGATAGCTCTATTTTGTCTTGAAGGAATTTGTACGAAACCAACTTCCTGATAAATAACTTATCAAGGGTTATTGAAACTGGCGCTTGAGCTTGCTTAACACTTAGAGCCCTTTTCCTAATCTCTTCTCTCCTTTCAGGTACTTGAAATGTGTGAACGAGCACATGCGAGATATCCAGCCGTTTGAAGATGTACCTAATAAGCTGTCGGTACAGCTGCGCCGAGCCGTGGTCGCTACACGAACCTTCCACAAGGCGCTGCGAGCTGGCGCTGATGTTGTGAGGAGTATGATGCAGGTATGAACCTAATGACGTTGACTTTGCCCTGTAGCGAGGACGATCTTCGTACGTAACCACACCATTATAGATATAGATATCTGGTTCACCATGTGAACCACAGAATAATAGATTATAGCTTTTTCATCGCGACATTTGGTTTTAGATTGTTTTTTGTGGTCTGAGCGGTCGTGGTAGCTCGCCAAGCACCAAGTCGATGAGCTTTTTATCATTTATGATATGCGTTCTGATACGCTAAGCACTCAGACGGAGCAGTCCTGAAACATTTTCTTAGTGGTGTGAGCGCTCTACGCAATACTTTTGCGCCACGTTTCTGAGTTTTTTTTGATGGCGCTATTCTCTTGCAGACTTCAAAACTTTGATTTTGTGTACCTCTTGCTTACTCACTGGAAAAGACAACTTCTGACATGCATTGTTATATCGCTTCTGCTGTAAAAAATCAACGTTAAAACATCATCATCTCCAGTCACGACCAAGGACCAATCTGTTTAGAAGAGAGCTTTTTCTTTTAACGAGGTTGCAAGCTACCAATTGTTAAAGCCTTTTTGGATGCTGACTTCTTAAAATGTTCTTCCTCAAGAAAATCTCTCAGATATGCAAGTTTCTTCTCTAAGTTCAGCCTATCTAAACGTTTGTTTAGATTCAACTCTTTTTACTACTGATAATGTAATTTAACACCATCTTGAAATATTAAATTGGCTTTGATCCCACTTGATGTCACCCGAAAAAGACAAATGACAGTCAATACGGACCATGAATAAGCATATCATAAAGATCTTATACCAATCTGTACATTATGGCCATCAACTCCTATTCATTGACTATTTTCTATAAACGTTACTACGAGAATTATAATTGGGTACCCATAAAATTATGTCATCGGTGATTACGGCCTCTAACAATTTGGATGCCTTAATAGACTTGGCCAAAAAGTGTCCACAGTTTAATTTGCTCAATGCCAAGCGTGCTATTAGAATGCAAATATACGGTAATCAATGCGAATAAATATTCTCTTCGACACTTTAACCTTCAACTTGGAGGAACGAATATGATTTTAGAAAATGACTCATTATTCGCGCGAGTCATTTGTCGTCCGTTGATCCCGGCGCGGGCGCCATCGGCGACATCAAGACCTTGAGTTTATTAAATGTAATTGTTATCTGGACCGTCTTCGTTTGATTTATATTTATTTGGACCACTTGTTGCCTTAGCAATGTTATTTAATTGGTTCAATAGTAACAATCAATGAGTGTTATGTGTTTGCGCTTGCGCAGTTTATTGGGTCGTTCGATGGACTCTGTTGATGTTTTCCTTTTTCAATATTGAAGATGGTTCTTTATCAATTTATTATTTTGCCATTAGAAGTAGGCAGTACTCAACTCACCATTAGGTAATCATTGGTTTAAGAGGAATACATTATTTATTATCTAAAACGAATACCAAAGTAGGTATCATTAGACGTAACGCTTAAAATACTTAGTGTTAAGTTCTAAGGTTACGTTCTTCCTTCAGTTATCTATGCTTCGAAAAGTACCTCCGTCTCCGTACCGTATCTACCACCTAACGTGTTAGTCAGTAGAAGTGAATGAGTGAAGAAGGTACACACGTTTTTTCACCAAAATCCACTCGGACAGTGTGGTCAAGCCAATGAATTACCTCTCTTGATCTCTTCTCCATAAGTGGGTAACATTTTCTCAGCAGTACGACAGTATAGATCAATTATTACCCATATAGCAAGATATTCTTACGTGATATATTGTTCTCCAGGTGGCAGTGACTTCAGAATGCGTGACAGCGTGGGCTCGGCTGCGGTACTGCGGCAGCTGCGCCGGGTTCCAGCCGCCCGCCTGCACGCGCTACTGCCACAACGTCATCCGCGGCTGCCTGCCCGCGCACGCTGATCTTGGCGAACAGTGGGATGCCTATGTCGGTGAGTGGAACATTGTGTAGTTATAGAACATCTGCTATTGTTACGAATGGGCTCTGGCCATTCCTATGGGTGAGAGAACTCCGGTAGATTTTTTTAAATCAAAATCACTACTTACGATGACTTGTTCCGACTGTCAACCCTCGCCTTCGGCTGCGCCTCGACTCGGGTAGACATTTGTCGGAACTCTTTGCAATGACAGCCTTTCCGAACTTGTAATGAAATAATATACTATATTTGTGAAATTTTTACATGTTTTAGCACATGTTAGCTTCTTATTAAATATTTATAAATAATATACTATTTCGACTGCGTTGAATTTGACCTTTTAGTTTTTATACAAAAAAAGATAAAATATTCACATTATCTATTATTACATCATTCATGGAGATGATTCGAATAATAAAATAAGGAAAATAAAAATTGTTTTGAGTTAATTAGCGACCATAATGATTGGATTGACTATTAAGTGTTACCACATACCTACTTATTTCGGATACCTATGCCTAATATTAAACTCAAATAGGCGTCAATATGGATAATTTATAATTGTATGATTTTACAATTTCAGACGCCGTAGATAAAGTGGCAGATCGTCTTCTCGGGCCATTTAACATAGCTATGGTGGTCGAGCCTATCGACATCAAGATATCTGAAGCTATCATGAGCTTCCAAGAACACAACCGAGAAATATCGCAGAAGATATTCACCGGTTGCGGTAAACCGGTATTAGGTGGGGGTGGCGGAGCGGGACCGTTTTTCGCTCCCGGCAAAACTCGACGTTCTGTCCGCTCTTTACCGGATTTCGATTGGCCACATAAAGCTGACGAAGACGACTTCGAGATCGAAGCTTCTTTGGAAAGCTTAATGAACGAGGACCCTTCTCTTGTAAGCTTCCGGACTCCTGAAGGAATTCGTCTAGCTACTGAAGAGATGGCTGAACAGGCGAAGTTGAGGGAAAAGTTTCTGCAGTATATGCGAGGGACTATTGACTTGAAAGAGTATGAGGAGCATGAGAGAAGACGCCGCGATGCCGACCCTGAGCCCGCGGCCGCCGGGACGATGGACATCGACTTCAAGTCATACGACTTTGATGAGAAGAAAGGACCGAAAAAGAAGAAGCCTTCAGTTAAAAACGAGGAAAGTCGCGGTAAGTTAGTCTTATTATATAATGTAGCTTTTGGGCTTGCCTTCGAGGAGATAAGAGATTATGAGTTAATCCAACACATGGTCTATCTGTGTATCAAGTTTCATTTCATCAATGATCATTCGATCAACAAACACCCAAACATCTTTACAAACCTTCATATATTTTCTTCCTCAGGGTCCGATTGGGGCGGTCCAGCACTAGAGAAGCTAGTGCGAGAGACTCGCGGGCGCATGCGCAACACGCGGCGCTACTGGATCCATCTGCCTGCACTACTCTGTACCACTACTAGTGTTACCAGCTCTCCCTGCTTCAACGGCACACATGTTGCCAGGTAATTATTTATTCTTTCGCTAAAAATCGAAACTAGAATAAAATGCCGAGTTAAAAAGAGTATTTAATTTTATTACCTAAGATTTTAGATAAATAAAGTTTTTTTCTAAAGAAAAAGGTACCTACCTGAATGATAAATGAATGAATGTTTTTTTTTGTGAATTTTTTACATGTTATAGCACATGATAGCTTAGCTTTGCTTTTTCAAATTTTCTTATTAAATAATTATATGAATGAATGTTATCAAAAATTCTAATGAGCGATATTCACATGCAAATCGCGAGCGAAAGCGGAATTCTCACAAATGAAAATTAAAAATTCTCCTCACCTAAATCTTTTAGTTCTAAAAATATTTACTAAAACCAAATTTTAAATAAATATCTACCTTTATTCACAGCTACACATTAAACGCGGCCAGTGAAGGCACAGCGGGCCTGGCATCGAACCCGGAGGTCCGCGGAGCAGCGAGCGCAAGCGCAGCCGCGGCGGTGGCCACGCAGGCCGACGCGCTCAGGACGCTCACGGCCAGGCTCAAGGACGCCTACAACGGAGTGGAGGTGCAGTGGCTTGACACTGATCAGAAAGGTACGATAATTACTTAGGTGTATTTAGAATAAAACCGGTCAAACATTTTCTCAGAACAATAGATTCGTTCGGCAGTAGATACGAGGTTTAATAGGCTCACTATAAAAGTAAGTTTTATTAAAATAACGTTTTATAATATTGGAATATCAAAATTAAAACATAATTATACGCAAAATATTTTATTGTCTCTACTTTGCCCATAATTTATGGTCTACCTACATAAATAACATTTCTGTAGGTAGGTACTTATTATAGTATTTTTTTAAAAGTGTTTTTGTATTTTCCAGATTTACAAGGGGCCAGTTCTTTCGGTCGTGAAATAATAGAGGATGTGGAGTCTGGCTCAGGGTCTGGAGACTACAGCAACGTTGATGATGGACTACCCGATGATGATGAGGACAGGCTCAACGGATATGATACAGGTAATTAAACGTTTTATTTCTATGTACCACTAGCTGTTCAACTGATATGTTGCTGTCTGGCAGTCTACTTTAAAAGCTAGGCCAGTATTTAGAATGTATGATTTAACAAGCATGGAGTTTCAGACGAAGTTGTTTTTTTTAGAAAAAGCTATTTTTAATGTGTTCAAGTTTTACCAAGATAATAATAGAAAGATACAGAATTTTCTTTATTAACTGTAACTTCACTCAACCTTCCAGGCTCAGGCATCAGTCCCCCAGACGTAGACGAAGACCAGACCGAACGCGAACCTGAAGTCGTACAGCCACCGCCCGTCACCGAGGCGCCATACATCCCCAGCATCATAGACACGCCTGGTTCCAACAACGTGTTCGTACGCGGACGAAGCGGCGAACAAGTCCCTGACACTAGCGTGGTCGTCCCTCCGGCAGAAACTCCTACAAGACCACAAGAAACGCCCAGGGAACAACCCCCCCCGCCGGCCTCAGGGAGCCCGTCTCTACAAAAAGCACTCCTTACGTACGCTCTCCCTGTGGTGTGCGCGTGGTTCGGTACTATCGTCACAGATCTGTTTTAAAAACGAAGCAACGTTTGAGACGATATTAGGGTGTTGCTATATGTTATGGTTGTATATAGCCTAGTCAGTGTGCGACGGTGTATCTGCGCAAGCGCGCTACTGTGATAAAAAGTGTGGACAGGTAATACTTGGGAAGGTAACACGGACAAAGACTCTTAACAAATTAATACACAGATCGTTGTGTAGTGAATTAATTTATTATTTCTCAGTTACACCCTTATTCGAAGTGTACGACAATAAATGGGGAGTTTCTTTTTTTATTCTGGCAATTTTAATATGGCATTATATTTTTTAATTTAGCTAAAATGGAACAGCCAAATTATGTATTTATTAAAATGATCTTTTTTGTGTAAATAATGTGTAAATTATAATGAAGTAGATAGTGAATGTATGTTAATGAGTAAGTATGTTTGTACGAAGATGTATAGTGTGTGGGTTGGCGCCAAAAATATTTTTACTGCAGATGAAGTCTTTTTTAAACTATGCTCTATCATATAAAAATAAATATATCGAAGGGAAACAAATCCAATTGATAAATAGTTATGAAATACCAATCATAAAGTCGGTGTAAATTATCAACTTAGGCCGGATTTTTAGGCCCAAATCCACAGACTATAAATTACAAAAAAAAAATGTACATAGAACTTAGTAATAATTCTAAAAATAAGTTTATAGACTGATTTGCTTTCGATTAATATTTTTTATTTGAAAATTATAATATTATTATTTCATTCGGAATAAGATATCGACTAATCATTTAACCGACTGATGTAATGATAATTTATATTTTACATTTTATATATAAATTATATTTTATGTTAAAATATTTATCTTCGATTTTGGCTTCAGCTTTACTTTGCTACGTATAGAGTTTAATTTGCAATATATTGTCGCAGGCAATGTTAAAAATTAGGCAAATTGTTAAACGGCCGATAAATTGCAAATTAAATATTTTCGCGTTAGGTAAGTCACACCAGTGTATAATATTTTAAGTGTTATTTCTTTTTATACGTAACGTGGTGTCGTATATTATGTAGATATGTCATTTACGTCGCAGCTAAGTAATAACTGTTTAAAAAAATACCCGTGTAAGGGTAAAATTTTGTATAAGCTTGTGTTCATAAGCAACTAAATGTTTCGAATGTCTATATTTTGACAAAAATCTAAGTCATTTTTATATATAAAACTGTTTGGTACCTTTTAGTGACTATTCTAGACGGCTGCGACTATTATACGCACAATTATTTTTATAAATTAAACAAGCAGAGGAAGGTCTGTATTACGTAGAAAGTGTACAATTTTACACGTTTTTAACTAATTGAAATAATAAAACATATTTTTTAAAGTAGTTCTGTTTTTAATTTGTTCTAGACTTCCTTTGTGATTCGTGAAGTTTGACTTCGGCCCCTAGATGACGCAATAGATCAATTGATTTTGAATTTATTATTAATAAATAACATAAAATGTATATTGAAAAAAAAACCATTATAGTTATACTAAACTGTTTAACTTCTCACCTTTTTAATATTAAAAAAAAAAACTAAATTTAATTTTAATACTAAAAGGCCATAAATGTGCAGTAAAATTTTACAATTGCATTATAATTTTCACAAAATATATACCAATAAAAAAATACGGGGACCAAACTTTAAATAACCGCTATGTGCCATCTATTTAATATTAATTTAGCGCACAAAACTACCTGCTCCGTGTTTTTATTTAAATTTGCAAGATCAACAGCAAATCAGTGGCAACTTTGCCCTTTGTCTCAGTAGTATTAAGAGCTATTTTACAATAAAACCAATATGCTGTCAACAGCGGCAATTAGTCGATAGAACCATGCTTTACAAAATCCTGAACCTCGTAAAATCATTTACCAAGTAAAGAAGCAATGGAAGCATTGATAGTCTAAAGGGTCTATGTACCAAAATGTTACAAAAGTGCCTAATCATAACCAAATTGGGCAAGGACTTCTCAAATCTATTTTATACACGTACCTAAAGAGAAAAAAAAAAGAGAAGTAGATTAATCTATTCTTTATATCTTCAAACAATAAAATTGAACGCTGCAAAACTTACTAAACGTCAGGCCAAGAACAATAATTATAAACGCCATTAATTCAATTTAGTTGTTTTATTAAATAATTTGGAACTTAAACCCTTTGATTTTCAACACTTTAATTTAACAATATTGTACAAACACAGGCTGTGCGGAGACTATAGTCAAGACTGGCTTTGTCAATCTCTTAATCGAGCACTCTGCTTTAGACAACATAATCTTAGGAGTCTCACTACATTTATCGTTGCAGAATTGCCTTGAACCGGTCAGAAAAAGCTTTATGTCTACGGCATAAGGTTGTAAATAACGTCATCCGCTTGGTTTGTCGATACTTTTTCCGACCGGCTTGAGCCGATTCGGCGTATTCACTTTTCTGATCATAATGTTTTTATAGAACTGTCTGTCTCAAAACTGTCATGACTATAGTTTGTGCCCAGCCTAAGTCAGCATGTTATAAGTACCTCTGGAACGAATTTGCGTAGTACCTGTCTCGATTTTTCGACTAGGGAAGTGATATTTTACTAAAACTATCAGTATACTCGTGGTTAGCGAATTCGTGCTATTAAAGGCATATTGATTGGACAGCCTCTTTTTCTTAGATGGATAACAGTATAACTGTAAGACTGTTTTCTTTTTAAATTAGTAAAATCGAAACTCGATTTACAGTGCACTTTAACTACAAACAAATCATACACTACACAGACATGCAACTTTGCCTGAGTAGGTAAAGCAAGGCCAATAAAATGTCCAGAGAATAAGATTTTCTGATCTTACGACGTTCAGGTATTAAGTAAACATTGTGTTCGTCAGTCGGCATCACTGTTGCCGACTGTATTCTTTTCATACAACTTTGCCTATTTCAAGACAACAACACTGAGTGAGCGAGATGCAAGTAAGCATATTGTTAATGTGCGACAGACAAATTCACTAGAGCTATAAAGCTCTTTTCACAGGGCGAAGTTTTATGAAAGGAATCGTTTCAAGTAACTTGTACAGATAGTTCGATATCTTGTATTGAGTAATGTTTTCTAACAATTCTTTTAAATCTTTTCAAATTAATACTTTGAACTTAATGTGAAATTAAGGAATGTTTCGTAATGCGCATTTTGATTTTATATAACAAAAACATCTCCTAATTAATAACATAACATAATGTTTTGAATTCCAGTGTTATAAACGGCAACTAACACAATTACAGAAAGTCATGTTTATATGGAAATGTTCCTCGGATGAGTCTAGCCATGTTTAGACATTGCATCGCCTGTTTTATATTACTTAACACAAAATATTGAACTGTCTTATGTTCTATATAATGTAAATAATCATGTTTAACATTAGGTAATGAAGTTATAAAGATCTTAATTAAGTGTCCGGTCTGCATCACGGGCGGTCGATTACATAATCTTTGACCAATAATAAAAAAGTGAACATTTGCATACAATTTTAAATGCATGTAAATTAGTATTGCAAAAATCAGCTTAATAGTATTGAATTAAAGCACATTTTTACTTATCAACCACCCGTGAAATGGATCGAACTAAATGTTGCTAGAAAGTTGTAGTTTTTTATACAGTGTCATGAATTTTTATGTAACAGGGTACCGATATGTATAATTGCATGTATCTATGTACGTTTAACGAAAACAAAGAAGAACTAAAATTCGCAATTTATTATGAACGATGATTTCCGCAGACATGATCGGCGAAGCACGAAAACGAATGCCAAGAAAAAGTTTAATAAAAAGATGAAATGCTATAGACGCGTTCATCGGAAACGATAAAAAACAATGAAAATGTAATGATAGCGAAGTGACTGTAAAATGATTTTTATTTCACGAGTATTAATTGCTTGTCAATTTGTAATAATTTCACAATTCACATTGACAAGTCTTTTTTCATATAAAAAGTGTCATTAAGAATACATCACTTAATAAGTCCCACAGACATTCAATTAATTGCTACAACGAAGAATGCGTTTATACATTTTTATCTTAATTACAAACATTTACTTACATCCATCACTCTCACTGCGGCAAAAAATCCGATATTTCATAAAAATACTATTTGTCATAACTGACTGCGACATCGCGGTGTCGTGTCTGTGGCCAATATCGTTTTAATTATCATATTAATGAGTTTAATTAATGAATAAAGCACGGAAACTAACAATAAATCTAGTTTTAAAATGGACGTTGCGGAAATCAAGTGCAAAGAGAAGATGAATGTGTTACCATCAAGAATAGATGTTTATTATCTCTGCTTTATTATTAAAAAACGTATTTGCAGTTTTGAGTACTGGTAACATATCGGACAACTAGATATTCTATATTTAAATATTATAAAAGTTAAATATCAAAGTTCCAAATTTTTGTAGAAAAATAAATTCAATTAAAGAACACACACCAGTCGCTCTGCTTACTTAGCCTTAACCGGAGATCGCAGGCTGAATGCACTGGTAAAACCTGTACTTTCGCCTAGAGGTTCGTGCTCGTGGAGGAACATCGTGTGGTTTTTAATCCGAGCGAGGACATAACCCTTCACCAGCTTTTGATGGTGATGGGGCCTTAAAGGGTTAAAAAATATATAATCAAAGTTAAAAAATTACACTATAAAAAATAAAGGTTCAAGTCCTGCCCATAATGGATTTTTTTTTTCTACAATGGAACTATATTTAAACCACTGTGGATTTTAGCGATTACTATCTATTTATTAAATCATTGGTTTTATGGTTAAGAGCGAGTGCTGGCAAAAATTAAATCAATTCCCGGGCGTTTTCTTTTTTACTGACTTTAAAAAAGAATGTCTCAATTCGATAAGAAATTCAGATTTTAGATCGCTAATTATTTTCATTGGTTTGAAATTAATCACACATGGAACAATATGGGAAATACTTAAAAACGGTGCTGTACGCAAACTGGCATAATATACTGCGATTTCTTCCCATTGCCTATGTAGCTATACCTATATACGTACTGTATGTTAGCGCGCGAAGTTTCGAACTGCTTTGAAATGTATGTTATTACTTATATTTAAAATCCTTAAAAATATCATAATGAAACTTTGCACTTTCTTTTGAAAAACTTGCATTTAATTTTAAAACATTTGCATTTGATTTTGAAACGCTTGCTTTTTTTTGAAGCACTTGCATTGTTTTTTTTTAAACATTTTGCTTAATTTATATGCTTACAAGCCATTGAAACAACGTTCTGTTGTAACCGTAAAAGTTAAGTAATTATTTTATATTTAAATAAATAAGTAATTTAAAATATTTAATATAATTACATACAAACTTCGCGCGCTTACGAGTGATTAGTAAAATGGAACGAGTGTATGTAGACTAATGTTTTTTATAAAGATATATTATTGCGTAGATTTATAATGTGTACATAAATAAAAATGATTACAAGTGTTTTATTGTTTTATTTATTTTAATATTTTTCAACCTTTTTTTAACAACATTTTTATTTAACGACAAAACTGTGAAAGTCGGTTTTCTCGTTAAAAAAAAAGTAAAAGGCTGGTCCGATTGGCAAAAACCGAGATTAGAAAATCGCGTTTGTCGGATTGAATGCGTCCGGGCAGGCAGAGTGCCTTTTTGTCGATCTTTCAATTTATTCATCCACTTACATAATTCATTTTACAGTTTAAGCGAGAAGTAATGTTCTCTTGTAATTACTCTAGTAATAGTCTTGAGAAGGACAGAGACGGGTATATTATGTCTCACTAAAACTGCCTGTATTCGCGCGAGTTGAAACTTTATTAATATTGGACCAGCTATTTGAGAACTACGATCAACAAACTTAACCTATTTTTATATCGGGAATAAAAAATTAAATACTTTATTTCATATTAATAGTAGATTATTAACCAAGGGCTGTATGACATCAATTGCATACGAGGTAATTAACCCGAGTATGCAATTGATGCTTACGCCCGAGATAAATACTCTGCTTTACATATCGATTGTGAGGTAAGTAAACAACAAGACAGCAGGTTTCAATGAACATTTATTAAGAAGAAAAAAATGTGTATTTAATTAAAATTGATAGTAAAATTATTACAATTTGTAAGAGATATGGTCACGTTCTTTTTAGGAATCTAGTAGACTGCCTTTTTTTTTCACGCACGCAAGCGCGTCAAATCTTGCTGGCCAGTTTGATTTTTAAATCGATTCCATCTAACATACGATGTGGAAACAAATAGTTCCATATTTAAAATAAAATCTTTATAAAATAAATTGTCTAGATTCCGATTCGAGTAATTAATCGATACCAAGAAAAAAAATATTAACTTTTTAAAAATATTCTTCGTGCAGTATGAGTATGACAGTTCTTTTTTCAAATTCCTAAACCTATGCTGTAATGATAGTCATACACCCCGGCATTCAGGGGTGTAAGGGTGTACTTACAGAGCAAGAGATATGTAAAATCAATTTGTATTCAAGATACACTAAATATATTTATTATAGAAATATTGTTTTCATCTTAACACATACAAGTTTGAACCTTAAGACGTACGCAAGAAGGATCACAACGATATCGACTATCGATATAAAGTATTCGAAGTTGTAGATTATGATTACATCACAGTTGCCCTTATTTTTTACTTTTACCCGCATTTTAAAAAGACGGAGACGAAAAATACGTCAATATGAAATTAAAAATGACATCATATCTAATAATATTTTCTGATAAAACATTAAGTTTTATTTAGTAAATATGGATATAATATATATTATAAGGTCTAACTTTATAAATTGCAAAATATTTAAGAGGGTTGATCTTTTTAGATAATTTATATCTAAGTATGTACAAGTACATCCATTTAATTTTACAATATTCTATAACAAAACTTAAATTTCGGCTTCTAGACTTGATCTTGCATTCGTGAGAGCTCAGTGCACTTACTCAGTGTATTTAAAAAAAGGAATAAAAATTTGATTCAACAATAGCAACAAATTACTGACATGTTCAAACATAAAATAGTTTGCATTTAAAAAGTAAGACCTCATACCTTATTGATAAAAAATCCCAGTAGAGAACAATGCCTCACTTCAAGTCACATCACAGCATTTGATTTTCAACTTAACTCCACACACTAAAGGTTCAATTTAGTTTAATCTTCATCATCGGACTCGCTATCATCGGATCCGGTGCCCGAGCCGGATTCGTCGTCTTCCGAGTCGGATCCGAGCCAGTCCGGAAGCGAAGGCTGCTCTATTATTGTCTTCCACTCATTTAGTTTGTGTAAATCTGTCAACAGAGATAAATAACGTCACGACTTTGATCTTGAAATGGTTAGGTAGAGGTAGAGATAACCATTTTGAGATAAAACAAAGGTATAAATAGTCTCTTACGATGAAGCGTCATTTGTTCAGTAAAAAAAAAATCTCATTATTTTTTAAATTTCCCGCCGCGATGGGACCATCAAACTTAAACCGGTCACCTGCCTGACGTCAACCTTCTTTGGGAATACTTTCGACGGTGTTATCTGATACCTACGGTTTTCTTATAATTCTTACAATAATATATCATTCCAAATTAATCCACTTGCCCATAGAGTATTCAAGAAAATACAGAGTGAAAACGTCAACCACATCGCCTTGTGCGGAGCGAAAGCAGGTCTCACCATACAAATGTTAAAATGTCATTTTTTCAAATTATGTTTTCTAGACGTTTTTCAAAATTTAACTCAGCAGTTAACCATGATATAAGCTAAAATGTAACTTTTTCGCTCGTGGAGCCTAGTTGAACCGCAGTCGATCGAGGTATGATCGCAAACGGAGCTCGTGTCGCGGCCGCGTTGTTCATACCCGTGCTCACGGTTCATACTTCTATAGGGTTGCTCTATATTTTCTTATATACTCTAAGCACTTGCCAGATTCAGATGCTAACCAACTTTATTTTCTCTAGGTACTAACCAGGCATAAGAATGAAAAAAAAGAGGCCTAAAGATAGATGGATCGTGTGAAAAACGACATTATTAAAAGAGAGTGAGCAGCAAAATTAGAAAAATTGCAGGAAAATGATTATAAGTATTGATAGTGTACAGTGGCGGAGGCTCCATACAACTTGAATCCTACCGGCTTTTCATTGAAAAATTACACAGTCAATAATGCCTACTGTCTGTGCCATTGGTTTTTCTTCGAGCTAGCTCCAGTTTATCTCTTGGAAAAATTCACCCTCCGCCACTGGTAGTGTAATCATTCTTCTTAAAATAAAATTCTCACCTAAACTATACATATCAGAGAGATAGAACTGCTTGTCGTCCTTTTCCAGCACTCCGCCGTACACGTACAGCGTGGAGCGCTGCACACACATCATGGCCGACATGCGCGCGCACGGGGCGGCGCGGGGGGCGGTGGCATTCGCGGGGGCGGGGGCGTTCACACGGGGGGCGGGGGCGCCGCCTAGCTTCATTGTAAATACTTCGTCTGTGACCACTGCGGGTAAAAGGGGGAATTAACACATTTTTTTTTTAAAAATTCTGTCTTTGGGAGTAACTATGGGGTAAAACTTGTCTTCACACCATCGAGTACATCTCAAACGCTCACCGGTAACAGTTTCTTGTTCAACCGGTGTCTCATCTGTCATCGCTTGCGCAGCGTTGTTTTCAGATCGTAACGTCACGTTATGCCACTTGCCGGCTTCCAAGTCCAGCAGTTGAAGGTCGTCACTCATCTCTCCGCGAAGTTCTTCTTCAGTTTCTTCTACGTCCTGCAGGAAATCTTGAATTATGTAATCTTAATCTAAATTATACAAATATCTCAATTTTTAGTTAATACAAATACAACGTACAATTTTATTGTTAAAAAAAAAGCAGGAGTTAAAATACACGAATGAGAGACTTTTAATATGTGCTAACTCCTAAACAAAAAATATTTCACTCCATACAATTTAGATGGTTTCCAAATATTGAAGTTTATGAAGCGGCAGTTTTTTAAATCACGATTTAGAACATAAAATCACTTTTCCTAACATAGGAATAACAGGCCTTATTCTCAATATTGGGCTTTGTATTGATCCAGTAGTCATCAGAGAGGTGTGCAACAGTCATGCAAGCGAACATCTATGAAATACTCACACTAACTCCCCCAAACACATATCCCCTATTGCTATGCGTGTTGACAGCCGCGGCCTGCCCGGCACGTGCGGGGGGCGCGTGCAGTCCCCCCGCCAGCGAGCGCCATGACCCCGTGACCCCCGCGCCCCCCTCGCCGCCTCCCCCCGTGCCCCCCGCACGCAGCGTGAGGCGGAACAGGTCGGTATGCGTGTACGTGCGCTCCGCACGACCCTCGCGGACGCGGGAAAAGCCGCCGTAGATTAATAACTGTGAATTGTCATTATACCTTTAGACTCCGTAATCTTGTCGCTGTGACGTCACCATAGACCAATTTTTTGAACCTCACCTATGGTGGCTCTAGCATACAAACATTAAAGTTAGTTCCAAAACAATTAAATATTTATGCGTCTCTGAAAAAGAACTTTAATGCATATTATGCAAAGTTTAGTATCGTCTGCAACTACAATTTTCTAAAATAAACTTAATCCATATGACTTTAGACTTGATATTTGTGTAAACAATACGTATTTTGTAATTAATATTACTGCGTATTTTCCCACTGCAGGGCAAAGGCCTCCCTATTCTCCTTCCACCTCTTTCTATTTTTAAATTAAATTAAAATAATCTTTAGTTCATTTGGGTACAACTTGAGGTTCTTCAAATACGGCGTAAGCGATACACCTGGCGTTGTAGGCATCCAAGTAAATTACAGTAACTAATTACAAGAGCCTTTGCCAACCGTTAAAAAAGTATAATACTTGATATCACCCTAAAAGTTTAAAAATAACATAAAACAATTACAATCAGTCTTTTAACTTTCTGAAATTCTGGAGAGTTATTGCTAGAGGATAGGATCCCGCAAAATAGGATAATTATGTATCGAGTGACAGTTCCTTGACTTCAGACATTAGAACTTGAAGAAATCTTACCGAATCATTTCCAGCTGGCAGCATAACACACGCAGACCTTGCAGTGGGTCCCCTGCCACTGGGAGTCAGCTTGGTCCACGTCCTCGTGTCCAGACAAAAGGTATAGACATCATCGAAGTAGCGACACTCACGGCCGTCGTCCGCGTACCCTCCGAACACTATGATGGAGCGACCTAAGAGGGTCATACGATGGCCGGAACGCGGGGTGGGACCGTTTGGAGATACGACCTATGACGCAAAAAAAAAAACACTTATAGTAATGTTAATTCCGTTGTCGTGTGGTTTCCGGGCTAAGAATAGAACCACCCGAGACGATCATCATCATATCAGCCTATCATCGCCTTCCACTATTGAACGTGGCCTACTTTCTTCAAAGAGCCCCATTCCAGTCTTGGGTGGCAGGCTAGCCATTTAGCCAACCAGTATAATTATGTTAAAGAATAATTCAAACTAACATACCTTTTCCCATTTCTTTTCAGCTAGTGAGAAGCACCATAGATCCTTGTAATGATGGAACTGTGTCTCCGAAGGACTTGTGAACTCCCCTCCAAACACCCATAGCTCACCCCTGCAGGTTTACAACAATTTGACCTCTCAAACAGACAAATTATGACAATGAAAAATTAATTTTTTTAATGCCCAGCAGCCATGACGCTCAGGCGGTTAGATACCACACATCAGGCTAGATACTTTTAGCTTTAGCGATAGGCGATTTAGTCGCTTTTCGGGAGCTTGATCCCGTGTCCGAATTCCTGTCGCATAGAATCAGTAGCGTTACTTTACTTCGTCTTTTAACTAAGGTCGCCAAAATGCGATGCAGCGTCTATGCAAAATCGCCGATTGGCGATGGAAGTAGTCTAGTAGTAAGTAATATCTTACTTATTAGCAGGAGTAGCTACAGCTTGATGGGCACTGCGCGGTGGAGGGCCTCCGGGCGCCTTCACCTGCTTCCAAGAGTTGTTCACTGGATTGTAAAACAACAGCTCATTGTACACTTCAGTCTACAACAAAATTGAAACTGGTAAGTGAATTGGGTAATAATAATGTAAAAAATGTAACTGTCCCACAGCAGGGCAAAGGCCTCTCCTCGTACAGAGAAAGATTGAGCATTAATCCCCATGCTAGCTCACTGTGGGTTGGCAATTTGAGACTAATTAAGTTAAATTAAGAAAATATGAAATGTAAAAAGAGGGGTTATAAAATAGATGTAGTTTATCACATTGATGGAAAAATCAGATGCAATTTTACCTTTATAATAACATTTTATCCTCAGATAAAATAAAAACCGTGATCGTAAAAGCATTATGCAGAAGAATAATCACTTTAAATTTAAATTAACCCACCTTTTGTCCATTATGGTATTCCCCACCAAACACAATAAGTTCGTTGTTGGTAGGATGTGGTGTGAGCGTGGCATATGCTCTGGGTGATGGAGGACCTTTAAGAGTCTTCTCTTTCGCTTCAGACCGCTTTGCTTCTGCTTTCTCAATTTCTGCTATCACTTTAGCTATATCTTCCTGAAAAAATAATAATCTTGCATTGTAAATCATCAACCACTAATGACTGAGCAAATTAAGATTTTCAGCTGAAATGAAACCTAATTCTGGCTTCTGTTGTTTTCCAGGGAAACCAAGCCAGAATTATTAGACATGTTTTCTTTTATTAAATGGTGTCTTTTTAACTTTTCTAGATAGACAGTTAATTTGCTGATCGTGATCTGAGAATATAGGAACATAAGTTTTGGGGAGAACAATTGACAACCTGGGGTTTTTGGCCAAAACCAAAACTTTGTTAAAATACTATGTATACATGGGATAATCATCTTCAGGTATAATTATGTTGACAGGGATCATCTCCACTTTATAGCACAGGGTCGGAAATACGCAAGAGAACGAAAGATGGATGTCTTCAACTGTCTCTATATATACTTAGGTTATGATAGGTAGGTACTATCAGGTGAACAGTATACTTGTGTAGTTCATACTTCATAGTGATATACACAGCAAAACACACGTATTAAAAGGACAACATACCCATATTATTTTATACGCATGCTTATAGTAACTACGAAGAGCATGTTTATTTTTAAGAAACCTGAAGACTGATGTATTACAGGTAATTTTTAATATTAATACGACTAAAGTATATAAAGGTACCAAAAAATACAATAGTGTCGGTAATAACGCATGAGAAGTAATAATTTAAGGGGAAACTAACCTCTCCCAAATTAGCAAGTTCCTTTTTTAACTTATTTGCAAGTTTCTTGTCAGTCTTAGCAGCAGTCTTCACAGCGCCACTGACCTTATTTTTGTTTTTCTTTTTGCCCATATTAGTAATGTAAAGGTAGTTATTTTATTTTATAAATTTACACCTGAAAATATATCAAAACAATCAGCAAAGCGAACAACTAACAACAATAGGTTAGATACATTCGAAATTCACGTAACTAAATAAATAGGTAAGGTACAATAATAGGAAATAAATAAATTATTAATTCGGTTTTGAGGACTTGGCTAATACTCAAATAGAATGTTTGATAGGTAAAGTTTGGTAAAAGTATAAAAAATAACAAATTAGTTATTTTAATTATGTTATATGTTTTATGGTTTTGAATGTTTGATTTCTGAATGCACGCCGTATTAACGTTCCACGTTATGTTTACTCTTTACCACACTACAAAATCATTTTTTTTTTCTAATTGAAAGAAAATAAAAGGACGACATTATAACAAATAAAATCAAGACGTTGCCTAATATATCGAGAGTTATTATGAGAACATTGTTGTGGTTTACGCTTAGTTTTCCGGCGCGCTATACGAGTATCAATTATTTAACAAACCGTATTTTGTCTTGTCACACTTTTTGTCACTCACTGACACTTGGCATGGCACTTTGCCACTTTGACTATGGCAAATTGGCAGTCGCAAACAAAATGTCACTGGAGAGTGATATTGTTTTCTGCTGATATTTTTCCCCTATAGTCTGTACCTATCAATCTAATATCTTTCTCTTCTCGTTTCATTATTTAATTTAAGTGTACATAAATATGCTATTAAGAACTATTGTGTAACATTTAAATACGGTTCCTTCTTGGCAAAAGTGAAAATACATGAAACCTTTTCGTTGAAAAGTGGTATTATTCATTTCTGATGATGACGTCTCCAGGCCCGTCGGTATGTTTCTGTTTATTTTTACAATAAAAACAAGTAGCATTGTGAGTTAATTTTATAGTCAATTATGGCTTTTATTGTAACGTCACGTGAAATAATAATTTTTTTTGGTTAGCTAAACCGACGCAAGGTTAACACTGGAACAGCTGCACAGTAATAATTGAAAATTTTAGATCATAGTAAAAAACTTCTTAAAAAGAAAATTTCTTCTCTTCTTTAAAATTTATAAATTCTTAATGGTCTTACTGATAAATTCCTTACAGATTATTTTTTTTATGTTACCTATGTTAATATTGACTTCCTTTCATTTTATAAAGTTACTTTATAATGGACAATATTCACTTCATAGGTCTAGTGACTGATTAATATTTAGACAACTTTTCCACATTGCTTTTTTCAGGGCTCTTTCCAGCAACCATCATCGGCAGCTGCATCTGTGCAAGAGTTCAAGATCCGAGTGCCAAAGAATGTAAAGAAGAAGTACCATGTGATGAGGTTCAATGCTACGCTGAATGTAGACTTTGCAAAATGGACACATGTCAAGATGGAAAGAGAGAACAATATCAAAGAGTTCAAAGGACTTGATGAAGACATGCCCAAGTATATTTAATTTATTAACACAGATTAAATATTTCATAAATATGAGATTTAGAACATAGAATTTAGATTAAGAACACCAGGGTCATGCACAGACATTTTCGACAGGGTAGGCAGTACAATACAAATCTTATTTAGTTTAAGGTAGGCAGTGCCTTTTTGCCTATATGAACTGCACACCCCTGGATTACACAGACCTAGTTTTGACAGTCCAATAGTCATACCATTAGGCTATTACTGGGTATGGCTTTAATTTTATCTATTAGTGTGATACATATTTGAAGTCCTGATTTCTTGTACCCCACCAATAAGGCATATAGTCTATGATTAAAAAATTGAGGAAAAATGTAGTACAGTCAACAGCAAAAGTAGATGATCAAAGTCAGAAATTCAATACTAATGAATAGAGTTCGCGAAATATATAGCAGCTGTACTAGTAGTAAATGTTTGGTATAAATATTTAATAAGAAATTTGAAAATCCCATCCGTATCAGTTGTTTTTTCAAATTTCTTATTAAATATTTATATTTAATAAGCTAACATGTGAAAAACATGTAAAAATTTCACAAAAAAAATGTTTGGTATAATTTACAATCACATACTTTTAAATCACTTCGACGCCACACAGTTCTGACGCGAACTCCGTTCATATTCCGTATTGAATTTCTGATTTTGATCATCTACTTTTGCTGTTGACTGTACACAATGTATGTTAACAAAATGTAAGATTTTGTTTGTTATTAGATTTGGTGCTGGCTCAGAATACGGCCGCGATGTTCGCGAAGAGGCGCGCCGCAAGAAGTTCGGCATCATCTCCCGGAAGTATAAGCCTGAAGACCAGCCCTGGATACTCAAAGTTGGGGGCAAGACTGGCAAGAAGTATGTTTAGAGTAGTTTTTTAAGAAAACTATGAATAATAGACAATGTTGTTTTTTATCTATCTATCTAGTACAAACTTTGAAATGGGTATTTCTACAAAAAGAAGTAATTAAATGCATAGCGTATTGTGTAACAAGGGCGGTAAGTACACAATTAGGTTACACTATCGAAGGGACATTCGAAGCCCAAACTGCAAACGAGGGATATAATGGCCCGGCGTTAATAATTGTCGTACTGCCCGAGTGACCTATAATTATTTAAGTCATACTTAGGAAATGAACAACATACAATAATGGATGTAAATAAGAAAAAAAAAAATGGCGAGCTTGTGTCGCGCATTACCGCCCGCTTTTCCGACATGCAATAGCATTGTTTACTAACAAGTATAATAAAATTACAATTTACAGATTCAAAGGTATCCGCGAGGGCGGCGTGTCGGAGCACGCAGCGTACTACGTGTTCACTCATGCGGCCGACGGAGCTATCGATGCATATCCTCTACAAGAATGGTGAATATTAATTTAAAGTCAACCTTATTAGACCCTAACCTTTTTGTTAGAAAAAAGTTTGTGGTTGCTTTGGTGTGTAAGCACTCTAAACTCTAGTTTATTTTAACCAGTTCTGGCTTCAACCAATTCAGTAGTCTATCATCATACTAGTCTTATTATTCCCGAACTTTGTTGGGGTTGGTTTCTAATCTAACCAGATGCAGCTGAATAACAGTTTTAATCAGAGCGACTGACTATCTGACCTTCGCAACCCAAATTAATACGATATCCTAAAGTTATATCGGTTGCAAGGTGTTTTAGTCGTTTTGCTGGTCTCTAGGCTGGAGACCCCGACGTAACTTATCTCAAATACCCCGAACAGGAGAGTATGCATAAAGCGCATTTTCTCTCTACACAAAAAAAGGGGCAAAAGCTGGTGGCGCATCCTATATATTATGTACATACGCGTGCTATATAAATGCTAATTTTACACACTGCAAATATACAAAAAAAATAATTTTGGCTTACCGGTTTAGTTTTGGTCAGTCTTAGTTATTCTATATACGTTGTTCAGTTAGTACGAAGAGGTTTCAGATATTTTTATTATCTATTTATTTCCCTGTATTACATTGTCTTTGTTCTAGGTATAATTTCCAACCCATACAAAGATACAAAGCTTTGTCAGCAGAAGAGGCTGATGAAGAATTCGGAAGGTAATATACGATGCAGTAACGATCATTGCCATCAAAGGTTGGTCGGGCTTCGGGTAGAAATTTTACGAGTACATTACACTTCTTATCGTATGGTTGATGAACAACCTGGTGTCAGAGTTTAAACCGCCCGTAGGCCTCTGACTGGCTTTACCCACCATTGAAAAATCTCTCAGGTGTGCTGGTTTCATCACGATGTTTTCCCTCACCGTTTTAGCAACTGGTTATTCATTTATAATACGCACATAACTTACGAAAAGTCAGAGGTATATTAGATATACGAACTTTATGTGTAGTGTTCTGAAGTAAATTTGAATTTAAATTGAAGATGATGTTCGCTTCTACCTTTTATCAAGTATGTCACTCAATAAAATTTTCTCTGAATATACAGTTATGATCTATCTATTTAAATCGTTTCTTTTGGTTATCTAACATTATGCCTTGGGATCGAACACGAGACCTCTGACTTGTCAGTCGACGGTCATACCACTAGGCTATCAGTGCTGTATACATTACACTAAGGATGATACACATATCGTTGTTGAAGTAACAGTAACTAACCTACCTGTATAAATGTCAACTTTACAGTAGAAGAAAAAAACGTTTCACACCTAATCAAGTGTACTGGGTTCAAATATTAATAAAATGTGGGTAGTGTAAATAAACAGATAGAGAATCTGTCGATGCGAAATTGAATTTTACGTGTATTGCAAAAAAGAAGTAAATTGTTTGTAGAAAAAGTCAGTTAGGAGGTATTGTCACTTCAACGACGATATGTACGTTATGACGCTGGAGCAACATGACATATATTTTTTTTCAGACGCAATAAGGTATTGAATTACTTCTCGTTGATGTTCCGAAAGCGCATGCGCGGTGACGATGCCGCCGATGACGCCGACGACCCAGATGATAAGAAACCTAAAGGCGCTAAAGCTAAGAAAGGTAAGTCGCTCCAAAATCGACCTTGCATGTATGGAATAAAGGTTGGATTTCAATTTAGAAATGTCTTTAGTTTTTCGAGCTGTTAATTTGCAGATATATTATTGTTTTCTTTTCTTTTGTCGTGGTTTATGGAAGGCCCTCTTTGGGCCTCCGATTCTTTTTACTGACCGTCTGAATACTGTTATTTCACGCCAGTATAGTAGTGGTGACCTACCTCTCTCATCGACTTGGTTCGACCGAGGACCAAAACATTGTAAACTAACCTTTTACATTATAAATTAACTTGATACACTGTAAATTAATCTTGTACCTTGTAAATTAATCTTATACATTGTAAATTAATCTTATACATTGTAAATTAACTTTATACATTGTAAATTAATCTTTATACTTTGTAAATTAACTTTAAACATTGTAAATTGAACTATATTTTAGTTACATTAAGATTCCTAATTGCAAGAACGTCCGGTTAAATTTATCACATCTTGTTTCAGACCTGAAACTATCGGAGATGGATGAGTGGATAGATTCCGATGACGACTCGTCCAACTCTGATAATGATAAGGAAAAAGATAACGACAGTGACTCTGGCGCCAACAAAAAGAAAAAGAAGAAAGGTAATTAGCAATTTATGTACCATTTTTGTCAAATTTCTTTAATAGATTTTCAACTTTCTCGCTAAAGCATTAGGTTCAAAGTTGATTGGGAAAATTTTAAAGTTTCTGGTTTAATGTACTATCACGATGTCTATACTATCGCGGCCACGAACGGTGCACCACTTTGCGATCAAAATGCTTTGAACGTTGCTACGTGCATAAGGGCGGGGCTAGCGCTACGTTTGAACGCCGGGTGCAAGCGATTCTAACCTTAAGAGTGGTGCACCGACTTTGTCCACGATAGTACATGGAGGCGAAAGAGACCACACTACTTACCCATCCATCCTCCTTGCCTTATTATTCCCAAACTTTGTTGGGGTCGGCTTCTAATCAGTTATTCTACGGAGCGACTGCCTATTTGACCTTTGGAACCCAAAGGGATACGATATTCTAAAGTTAGATAAGTTGTCAGGATTTTATGAGGGAGAACTTAATATCTGACTCCCTTTAACGACTATCAAAGATCTTCATGACAGCCAGTGCCAACAGCTTAACGTGCTTTCCGACACATGGAACAGGTTATAATTAGTTTATAATACGCACATAACTTTCGAAAAGTCAGAAGTGCGTGGTTTTGAGTTCGAACCTGAGACTTCTGTGGCTATTTAAATGTGCACTTGTGAAATAACGATGCAATATCGCTGGAAATCAAAGTAAATTCTTCTTATCGTGTGGTTGATGAACAACCTTGTGTTAGAGTTTAAACCGCCCGTAGGCCTCTGACATGGCTTTACACATCATTGAAAAATCTTTAATGTGCTGGTTTCATCACGATGTTTTCCTCACCGTTTTAGCAACTGATAATTAATTTATAATACGCACATAACTTACGAAAAGTCAAGGCCTTGGGATCGAACTCGAGACCTCTGACTTGTCAGTCGACGGTCATACCACTAGGCTATCAATGCTCTTGTCAAAGTAAATAAAATTAAGTCTAAATGTTAGTCTTTTGTAATATAAGTTCTTTCAATAATTAATTTATATTGTTCTGTTCAGCCGCCGCTAACAAGAAAAAGAAGAAAGTAGAAGATGAGGCGTTTGAAGAAAGTGACGACGGCGACGAAGAGGGACGAGAAAAAGACTACATATCAGACTCATCGGAGAGGTAACTACTTGGAAGAGAGAGAGCGATAGTCGACAAAATTCTGGAGGGGGGTTAATGCTATCCTCTATCCGCAAAATAGGATATGTACTATTAGTTCTTTAACTTAAACATGCCGTCCATCTTCGATATCCGCGCATCCATCTATTCGAAGTGCCGTCTCTGTCTATTAAAGAATTTTCAAACCTTTTCTCATTCAAACTTTTTAATTTTTTGAATATTTAAATATATTTTTTTTGGATTTAGGGAATATCATTACCTATTTAATAAGAAAATTTGGAAAAACGACTGATACGGATGGGATTTGATCCCACGATCTTCGACGTACCGTGTCGACGCTCTAACCGCTGAGTCACCGTATCCCACCAGCATCAGTCGAAATTTGAAATCTCTTTTTCAACGCCTAGGGCGTTTAGGGAATAATTAAGAAAAAGTAAACATCGCAATTTGTTAATTCATTTACTTCTATTGTTGCAGTGAATCAGATCACGAAACTAAAGCTAACAAGGAGTTGAAAGGCGTGGCAGAGGAAGATGCGCTCAGGTAAAAACAAAAAAATACACAAATATCAACTGTATTTGCATGTTAATAAGGTTGATATCTGCATGGCAATGTTTATATTGATTTATTCATTTGCGTTCAAAAGACAGTCGTTTTGTTATTCAGGTGTTCAGTTTTCTTAAGAATTCCATATGGTCACAGAGATTTGAATTAAAATATAATTCAAATAATATTTCTACTATCTCAGAACATTACAAAAGTCCTTATAAAACTGCTCCAAGTTTAGGTTTTTATTTAATAGGTAATACTCGTAATTAACAATTTAAAGTACCAAGGGGTATCGTGTAACCCAGTATCTGGGTTGTGGAGGTCTGATAGGCAGTCACTCCGTGTAAAATACTGGTATTCAGCTGCATCCGGTAAAACTAGAAGCCGACCCCAACGTAGTTGGGAAAAGGCTAGGCAGATGATGAATTAACAATTTAAAGTGAATTCGTTCCGCCATTTTACTTGATCGTTTTTCTAAAACCGAGCGGTTATTAAATAATGCATTAGGTATAATCCATTTTATCTTATCATATACTAAGGTCCTAAAAATTTTGGTAAACCCTTTGCAACTTATTGAAAAAAAAAAATACTTACTAAGTGTTTTCACCAAGACGAGTCTAAGTTTGTAGTAGAAAGAAAAAATTGATTTATCTTGAGCAAGATTTGAACCTGTGACCTACTTATTAAAGTCACCACCCCGCTCCGCCATTTGATCTATTTGTAACCAATGATCATGAAATAGTTACAACAATTACTTATTTTTATTAAATGTGCCAATTAGATTACGGTAGGAAATTTTACATACCTATAAACCACGCAATTTTTTTCTTCTTATATAATTGGATGGTAATTTGGTAGAAAACTGTTGGCTTCCGACGAGGATTCAGAGGAGGAACAGGAGAACAAGGAACAAGAGGAGGAGCAGGAGGACGAGCCCACCAAGGAAGGAGAGGAGAGGGCCAGCAAACTTACCAAGAAAAAGAAGAAGACTGATGAAACTAAGAAAGGTATTATAACTTCTTCTGACCGAATTTCGGTCATAACGGCCACTCTCATAGGAGATTAGCCAACTACGCAGAAGATATTATAGTTTGTGCGCAAACACAGGTGCACTCTCTATTCCCTCACTCTCATAGTCCGATGGGACGGCAATCCGAGATTTTCGTGCTTTGCAGTAAATGATAATTAATTTATAGCGCAACATGTAATTTTTCAGAAATCAAATATCTCTATAATTATGTAGAATTATTATTCCCTTCCAGAGCACTATAATTATTTAAAAATGAATCGGCTAGACCTATTTTGTTGAAACTTTTTGTGTGTGTATGATGGGTTCTCAAATGGCTTATATTCACAATTAAAACCACAGGAGCGAAATCGCGTGAGCCGTCAAGCAAGCCTAGTCAGTTATAAAATAAAATATGTACAAATAATGTTTCTTGTTAACAGACTCAAGTAGCGAGCTCAGTTCAGATTCTGACACAGACCCTGAAACCAGTAGTACAGCGAAGAAGCCTAAAAAGACGAAGAGTGGAAAGGAAGAGAAGAATGGGCCCACTACCAGCACGTCTGGTAAGTACATCATAAAGGAGGACCGCACCAGCTGGTCTACATGACCAACAACCAGACATAATTATGTCATTAGATAGGTATTTTAATATACTTTTATGGCGGCTCATTTCAAATCGCTGTGTCAAAAGATATTATGGTGATATTTCTTTGATTAAATTCCTACCAGAACTAAACCACCGTGGTGAACACCAGTGGCGCAGCGTGCCTTGATAGGGCCCCGTATAAAAATTTATTTGGGGGATTCTTTTTTTCTTTATTGATTTAGGGGTTTTTTCAATAATGAAAATGCCACCCCCATTATTGTATACAAAAGAAAAATATAAAAATACTTAGAATGTATACCTAATGTATAATGTGAGACGTAATTTCAGACATATGACCTTGGGGGAATTATGGAAGGAAAAGATTTCTCACATAAGAAAAAAAATGTTTGCATAAAATTGATTGAAATATTTATTCATCGAACGCACGCTCCACACGGAAAAAAAAGAAAAATTACTTTTTTTTTTACTTTTGTCATTTCTGATATAATAAAAAATTTGGGAAGTTTATATTAATTTTTTACTTAATTTTCACGTCGGGGGCCTCCGCAGCCCGAGGGCCCCGTGTAATTGATACGGCGGTAGTTACGCCCCTGCCTCTATATCTACCTTTGTGCCTGTAGCTGCAGGCAGTGCCAACACTTCCCGGTCGGGCACGCCGACGCCGTCCGCTGCGCAGGCTGCGGTGGCGGCCGCTAATGCCGCCAACACCAACATGCCGCCCGCCAAGAGACCCAAGCTCGACCCTTCTTATATGTAAGTATTTTGGGGCTGGTGACCACCGAGGTTACTGTATTCGAACCTTTAAAGGCATAGCTGCCAGTTATATTGCTAACATTTTTTGTTTATTTTAAGTGTCCTCTGTCCATACATACTAGTCTCATTCTGCGCCGCCATTTTGACAAAAAAAATTGCGACGGAGCCAAATTCAAAATGAACGCAACTTTTTTTATCACACTGCGTTATTAATCATTTTTTATTAAACGCAGGTAGGTACAGAAATGTTTATACAAATAGAGATCACTATTTTGAACCGACTTTGAAGTGTGTGTCAGGATGGCTAGTCGCCTACCACATTCGCCACGCTACTATTTACCTTCTATTAAGTCATTGCCAACATATTTACTACGTACCTACGTAATTATAAAGTTATTTGTTATTTAAAGTCAACTAATTATCACTTGCAACATGCTTTGGAGACCACGTAAAGCCGTTTATCCTGTGCCTGATATCTCTCCGGTCTTGTTGGATTGCCGTCCCATCAGACTAAAAAGAGAAGACAGAAGAGATTGAGGGAATAGAGTGCCTTTGTTTGCGCACACACTTGCGCATTAATCTCTTGCGCCAACCTAAGATTGGTCGCTGTGACCGAAATTCTGTCTGGACGATATTATCTTACTCCGGACAAACATTTAAAAAAATTAAGCTCTCTGCCCAGTCTTTCTCAAGTGATGCTCATACCAAAACATTAATTTTTTACTATACAGATTATTACTAATATATCATCACATTTACAGCGAATGCGGCGTGACAGAGGAAGCGGTGCGTCGCTATCTCGCTCGCAAACCTATGACGACTACAGAGTTACTTACAAAGTTCAAGTCCAAACGCACCGGGGTTAGCAGCGAACGTCTCGTGGAAACCATGACGCAGATCCTCAAGAGAATCAACCCTGTCAAACAAAACATTAATGGAAAGATGTATCTTAGTATAAAGAATACGTGATAATTAAATGAATTGTTTATTTTGTAGATATTTGATTTATTAAGAACCCTACTGTTAGATCTTCTGCTTCGCGTTCCTGTCTGCACCGATCCGATACACATTTGAATCCGTAAATGCATTATAAATTATAAGTGGTTTTCGACCGAATTAACAGAACCGATGGCATTGTCAGAGGCATGCGACTGTGTTCGCTTGCGATGTTCAACTTTTAAACAAATGCACCTCACATTACGAAGCAATCTTCTACCTGGTAAAAAATATTTTCTATCGTATCAAAAATTCAGCATACGCATGTGACTGTCTTACCCAAACCTCACTCAGCGCTTTGTGGGCTTCCACAGGGATCAGACCTTGGCCCATTTATCTTTACGTCTTACCTGTAGTACGAGCATGGATCTTTTTATCGAAAGCTTATCGAAAATATATCGATATTAAACGTCAAATTTGATACATTTTGATGAACTTTATGTCAAATTTGACATTTAAAATTGATAAATATTCGATAAAAAGTCGACAATAAGTTCCATGCTCGCACCCCTATTCTTAAAGAGCACTAAAACAGAAAATAATCAAACAAATATTTAGGAAACAGTTTTATTTTAGATAACTACTTAATCTAAATACAAAAACATTAAATAAGAAACACTCAAGATTGGGAGATTGTAGATAAAAAGTCAATGTTACACTGTATACCTCCTAAATGCTACAGGGCAAAGTCTCAACACCTAAATAGATATTATACTACAAGGCCTGTAACCGATTTGACCTTTCGTATTACATCTATCTACCTAATATATATATTATCATATACTAACTGATATATCAATGCCTTGATCCTAAACCGCTCTAAAGTGTAGTACCTACTTCAAGGGCGTACTCAGTTTATTTTATTTTACTACGTCATGTAAGTATATGCATGTAGATTAACCACGTAAATGTTCATGCAACCCAAATCCACGGGGGGCATCCCTTTCCCCCTGAACACGCCCATAAACCTACTTATACACTTCTCTGTTGCACAGTCCATTCCTGACTCTTTCTTTTCTCTCTCTCTCTGTCTGATCTCTTTATACAACCCAGGTTCGAAACCCATTTTTATATTATTCAAGTAAGCTGAGCCCCTTGGGATAGGGAGAGGAATATGTCCAACAATGACTGGGAAAGTTGATTAAAGCCCATCACAGACGATGAAGATACGTAGTATATATAATACTTTAGATTAAATATTTTGTAATATAAAATATCTTAAGCTACATTTCGTATATCACCAGCCATACTTTTGAAAGGAGACACACGACGAAGATAGCATTTATATTATTCATGTTCCTTCGTCTTATGATTTTTTGTATCTTCAAGGTCTTCTGGCGTTTTTGGTTCCTTTAAGTGTTGCTTTCTTGAGGTATTTGGTTTCTTCTTTACTTCAGAAGCGACGCCTTTTAAAAGAGTACGTGATTTTCTATAAAGCGTTAAACTCCATGTATTGTTATCTGCAACGAGCTTCTCGCCGTCAGCCACCGTTTGTGGCATAGGCCAGTTTTTGGTCTCAGGCAAAACTGTGCTTAGCAATGCAGCTATGAAGGCCACGATGCATAAAATCAACAGCGGGAGACTGGGCCATATGCACTCCTGAGAATAAAACGAGCAGAAGATGAGGCTTAGATTAAACCACGTAATAGAGGTACTACTGGAATGATATTAATTTTAGCACTTATCACTTAAATAGATCTGTGCCACTTGGACAAACGAACTCACTGGGTTAAAAGTTAAGGAAAGTGCCTAGACATGCTGTGCGAATTCATTGATTCTACTATTTATGAAAACATATTTCGATCAACCTGTAATTTTTGCTGAAACTTTGTAATGTTGTTCTCCTTCAAATGATTTAGTTCGACTTTTCATAACTACATATATTCGTTGATTTTATGTCTTCAATTAACTTCAATGTGCAAGAGAGATAGATTAGCGCGAAGAGCCTTAAGTTAATTTCCACCTCAAGGTTTTCGTTTGAGGTACTTAAGGCAAGGTCGTCTGCATAATGGGTAATGTTCAGTATGCGAAGGAGCGTTATACTTACTGAGTATGCAATAAACGGTGACAGTATAGATATGACGTTGCCGCTCATATGCAGCATGGACGAGCCGGACGCGCGAACAGTCGTCGGCAACAATTCAGTCGCCCACTGGATGGCGGCCATGAAAGACATATTGATGAAGAAACGAGACATTGTCGCCATAAATGCCTGCATAATGCCTGGAAAGAACATTAGAACTTTTTTTTTAAATCTTTATTTATGTTTAGGGGCTTTTATCCAATAGATATGTTAACCCCATCGTACCTTATTACAAAATTAACTCCTAATATACTTAACAAAAAAAATAATTAACTTAACATCTCAGAATCTGCCGTTCTTAATTTTTTTTGGGCATAACTAAACTGAAAATCATTTTTTTGATTTTTTAAAAGGTAAAGAGAGGTCCTATAATATAATTTCACAATGGACTAGCATCCAGGCCTGAACAAATGTCTGTCAATCACGTAATTATCTATTGGTCTCGTGTGGGAGCGGGAATCGAACTCGCGACACAAGCGGAGAAGGGGCTACTCCAATCGTGCTGTTTCTTGTTACAAATTAAACAATTTAACTTACCTAAAGGCATAAACATAGTTACGATGATCATTACGCCCGTCAAACCCAATGGAGCCGCTGTAAAAAACCTTCTGCCCAAACTGTAAAAAAAAAGTATGTACGTAACACGAGATTTTTAAATTATTATAATTATGAAATCAAATGTTTCATAATTATGATAAATGAATCATTGGTGTAGGGGACACGGCCGTTCTCAATAAGGCGGTTCCCCCCATGGAGCAAATACTTCATGGTTCCCCCAGGGCGAGACTTATCCATTGTACCGTGGTACGGTTGACCCCTACGATTATCCGTAATGTGAATAACTCGGACTCGGAGGCGTTATTTTTGATAGTGAGGGGACTGCGCGCGCTGCCCCTCTCAGAAACATGTCAATAGGTACGAGTACGTATGAAAAATAATACGTTTATGAGACTACTATATGGACGACCTCTACTACCAAATACAGTCGGCAAAGTAGGGATGGCAGGGGCACTAAGTTCAGGTTGTATTTTTATCAAGATGTTATTAACAAAACTTCATTTTACCATATTTTCTGAAAAGGTACGATTGAAACCCATAGAAAACTAAACCATTTTACACAATTACATGTACATTTCTACGAAAAAACTTCATCCCTAACTAGTCGCCCTGCTAACCTAACTCCTTTGCCGACTGTATTATACCTCTAGTTATAATAAAAATATTACCTGTCAAGAAAGAGTGTCACCAGTACCGCCGAAGGTAACTCCGTTGCTGAAGTCATAGTGAAGGTGATGAAGAAGTCTAGACCAAAAGCGTCACTAAGTCGGACTAGGCCATCGTAGGTCAACGCGCTGGACATATACACGCACAGCATTACGATCATGACCGCTCGAAGGGGAGGACTCCTCATAAGGTCAAACAAGTCCTCTTGCTTCGACGTTTTTAGGTGATGTGCTGCTGCTACCTGCGGATGAGGTGAAGTAGAAGTAGAGTAGAAGCAGGAGTAGTAGTATTCAGATAAGCAGAGATGTGTAACAGGAACAGAATTTTTTTTTTTCCTGAACGTACCTACTTAGTACGCATTCACGAGAAATCGCATTTATTAGGGAGACTGACTCATCATCCTCCTAGCCTTATTATTCACAAACTTTGTTGGGGTCGGCTTCTGATCAAACTAGATGTGAATATCAGTTTTTTTCAAAGCGACTGCCGATCTGACCCCCGCTACCCAAAGGGATATGATTTTCTAAATTTAGATCAGTTGTCGGGATTTTATGAGGGTACTGACTCCCTATATTGACTGATCAAAGATCTTCATGACAGCCGGGGCCAACGGCTTAACGTGCTTTCCGAGGCACGGAGCAAATGATAGGTTTGAACCTGAGACACGACTTGCCAGTCAATGGTCATATTATTAAACTATCACGTACACCTATTGAGTTGACAAAGAATTAATATAAATGGTCTAATGGAAGATTTCAGAATGTTATCTCCTTTTTTTTGATGGCTCGTTTACACCGACTTCTATGATGACGTTAGCTTGCCAAAAATGGCGGCCCGTTCGACGACCTGCTTTGGTCCGGTCCTAATCGCCTAATCAGACGATTTCGTCGGCGTAAACACAGAAAAATTCAGTGTTAGCACTGCATCGTTCCGTAGGGGTAGTGTTTACACTGCACAGGTCGGTAGCCACCTTTAGTACCTAATCGGTCACTGGTCGATGGTCACTGGTCAGTAGTCCGTGTAAACTTGAAGCCATTATATTTGTCACAAAAATGTAATCCTTTAAATGTCGTCTAGAATATCCGCCTCAAGCTACATGTAACAATAAATATAGACTTACTATAAAATCATTCATAACGTTATCTGGTATCTTAGTACGGTTGATTCTTTCAAACTTCTTGAGGACTTTTACAGCATCGCCAGTGCGACCAACACTCACGTACCATCTGAAATTTAAATATCTACTTATTTATTTAATGTATTTTGTAGAATAGGTACAGGTAGGTATTTCAATACGTGTGGCTTATTTCATAGGTTATCTATGATCAGCATACATTTTGAATGATAGCAGATCCCAGTCTTTTAGTCCCTTTGTGACCGACCTTCAAATAAGTTCAACAGTGAAAAAGCTTTAAGAACACCATCCTCTGGGGAATACAGGGGTCTATAAAAAAAAACGTGGTACACACCTCGTATGGGAAATGCTTTCTTTAGACCTACTTATGTAATTATCTACAATCTACTATTTATACGTGTCTAGTAGACACTGTCTACTGCGCGCATGCATGTCTTACCTAGCACTTTCCGGTAGGATCAGTGGGGCGAATATGACAAGAAACATCGGGATGGAAGTCGCCATCGATAGTCTCCTCCAGTCTCTGATAAAATACGCTAACCACGGCAGGGTTACGCAGCCGGTTCCGAAGAACAGCGCGACCGACATGTTCGCAACGAAGGTCCGCTGGTCATGGTCTACGTACTCAAGCACTGCGAAAATTAGTAAAACACGGTTTTGTGTAGGTCTATTTACAGTAAAAAAGAAAAAGAAAGAAAAACAGTTTATTCCCTTCTGCAATGTTTAAGCACATGTGGGCGGGGCACATTACTCGTGGAATTGAGGAACGATGAGGTAGCGACCGCGCATCGGAAGACGCAGTGTTGGCAAGGTGGACTGACGACCTCGAGAAAGTCGCGGGAAGTCGCTGATTGAACAGCGCAGAACCGACATGTATGGAAAACTAAAATTAATAATTAAACACAGTAGAGTTTCTTACCTAAAATGTAAATCATCATGAAAACGTTGTCATAACCCATTCCAACCAAGAACCGGCAGGCTGAGAAGTCCCACATGCCGACTGTGAAGATTGTTGCTATGCCTCCGAAAGCACTGACTAGATTCGTTCCTGAATGAATTATAACAATAATTCAGAGCATTTTTTAAAACAAATTTTCCTTGCTTTTTTACGAGCTCAAGGGTGAACGAAACTGAATAACTAAGTAGGTATATAAGGTGCTTCTAAATTATCTGCCACGGCTGCAATGGGAGATAAAACTTATTGGTTATTTATATTACAATAGTGAAGTAATTTTTTTTATCTAATGTCATTTTTTTTTCTTTTGCGTTTTATTGCGTAGGTCTAATTCTGCTCCATGTTCCAATTTTTTTTTACTGTTCCGGGGTATAAAACTCCTTCACTATTGTAATCTATATACCCAATACTTTCTCCCATTACAACCGTGGAAGATAATTTAGAAGCACATTATATATTGCTTACCAACTAACGCGGGTACTCTGCCGAAGCGGTCCGCCATCCACCCAAAAAACATGCATCCTGCAACGGAGCCCAAGAAAAATACAGCCTGAGCTATCGGCACGTTGTTAGCTTTATTACACACCCAGCCCCTCTGAAACAGAAACAGTCACGGTAGCAACCAAACACCTTTGGTGCAGTATTTCTATATATATTTTAAGCAGGTACCTACTCAAACTTAGCCAGTGGAAAACTTAAAACTAGCTATGTATAAAAAAAACGATTTAGATATTTTGCAGTAAGCTCGCATTATCGTGGCCAATGGGCCAAACTGCCGACCCAATGGGTGCCTCAAAATTGTAGGCGACATCACGCTGCCGTGATCTCTCGTACTACTAGGCGCGGCGGGTTCGCGGATGTAATACATTGGGATACCGCGTTCCCGCCACTATGTGGATAAGAGGTGACACAGAAGGGGGTTTAGTCGGTATGCCGGCCGCCCACCATCTCTAGCCCGACATAACCGTCTCGCATCCCCGAGCAGGACGGTATGCATAAGGCGCATTTCCCCTTCTGCGAAAAAAAAAAAAGGCCCCCTACTAGGCCCCCAGGACTATGGACGCTTGCAACCTTGCCGACCCTGTGCGCGATGATGAAAGGGAAAAGGCATTAACAAAGGGGATATGGCAGGGGGGAGGGATTAGACCATCACCGGTGTTTGCAATGACCATACAAAATAACAGTAAGAAAAACTGATATTTTTGCCCGATATGATACCAGGTTAGCAAATGCAATACAGTTACCACTACACTATAACCACAACACTATACTACACTCATAAATAAACGAGTAAAAAAAGTAAGCGGTACATTCCGTACTTCGCTAACTACAGTAGGGTAAGGTATATCAGTGAGCTCGAAGTCCCACCCGTGCTTGCAGGGTATGGTAGGAGTGTCAGGTGGAGGTGGAGTCCTGGTTTCCAGCACTTTAGACCAGTCCACGTCAAAGGTGGAACATTTGTCCCACTTGCCGGTAGCCGCACCGGGAGCCGATAAGTTACGCCTGAAATTACCAGAAAAAAAGATTATTTGGTAACGAATAAAATAAAAATTTACTTCATTAAGCAACGGGTCTGATAAAAATTATATGATAAGTAATATAAAAATAGGTCACGTTGGTTTTGTTAATGCATAAACTTAGAAATGACTATAAATGAAAAAACCCTCGACAGAATTAAACTTAATTTATTTGGCTAACAACATTTTTTTCATTTCAAAATCAGTCCATTCGTTTAGGAGCTACGATACAATAGACAGACACACAGATACATAGACACGTCAAAATTATAACAAAAAAAGGGCTTTTTACGTCGGTTAAAATAAAAGGTAAACACAGTAATATATAAATATAAATAAATAAATAAAAATAAGTCAATGGGTGAACATGATTACGTGCTACGAAATTCAGATGTGAAAATTTTGCATTATTTAAATTTTCGTAGATTTTCAATGCTAGCTAACCTGAGTTCCATATCTAAATGCGCTAATTCAGGCACTTTACACCAATGCTTTTGCGGGATCGCCGCTATAAACATCTGCACGAAGTAGACGCATGCGAAGAACAATCCAAAGGGCATCATGAGTATAAAAAGGATTTTCTGGTACCGCCCTTTACCCACATAGGAGAGGGCGATCTCCATAGCATCCGAGACGTCAATGTCTGGAATTTCAACAGCAGGCTGAAAAAAAAATTTAAAATAGGTAACGTTGAAGAAATAGGTATTTTTAGATAATCGCAACGCACACACAACCAAATATCATCCTTATTTGGTAGACATTCCTTTCATACAAAACCTTTCTCATGGCGAATAACCTTCTGTAAACCATTCATTCTCTCTCTCTCTCTCTCTAAACCCAGAAGAATATTACCTAAAGGATGCCTCCGACTGCGTTTGTGAACACTGTGTAAAGTATGATCAGCTATCTATAACCAACTTGTTTCTATCTTTTTAGTTAGCAGTCGGGTTTTTTGTTTTTTAATAATAATTTTTTTTTTAATAAGAAACTCGCAAAAACAACTGACTCGGTCGGGACTTGAACCCGAGATCTCTGGCGTACCGTGCCATGGCTTTACCAACTAAGCTACCGAGTCCTGCACGCTTCAGGTGAAATTACGATCTCTTTCTTAACGCCTTATAGGCGTGTGGTGACATCTACCGGAGTACCTTTGCAGCTTAGAAACTCCTACTTTTCAAAGAAATATGAAAAAAGGTACTGTTCCATATTCTATTTGTTTGGTGTGTGTATTGGATTGTACTATGGGGTTTGATCCGTTCATAGCATTAACTTTATTGTTGACTATCGGTACGTCATCGTATACAATAAAACTAACATTGTTTGGATCGTCTATCGCTTTCGAAGTACCTTCAGTAAATTCGATAGCTTCGGTAGCATCTGGAGTTTCCTTTATAGTAATACCAGGATTTACGTCTTTCATGTTTTAAATCTGAAATAATTATAAGGAAAAAAAATTAATAATATATAATATAGGAGGTTCCTTTCTCTGGAGCCCTGACCACCGGTAGCTTGGACCCTGTCCCCGATACCGGTGGGCTACTATATTTTATATTTTTAAATGTATATTTTTATATTTTTTATATATATTCAAAAATGTATTTTATATGTATAGAAATGAATAAAAGAAATATAATTAATAACATAAAAAGTGAAGCTATTATTCTATGTCCTAATCCTGACATAACAACAACTGCGAGAAATTCAACTAAAAGTATAACTCAAAATTATGATTATTACTACTTACTATTATTACTTACCTCTTCATTCTTCACTTCACTTCACTACTTTTGTATGGCGTGTGAAAGCCCGAAGCATTATTATCTTATTTTTTTGGTGATTTTTCGTCTTTCGTTAATAATATTCCAAAGACAGTGATCGGTTTATTACATTGAGTGACATTTGCCCAAAAATATTACTTTATACTTCTTTATTTAGGTACTTATTTTATTTTATAAAAGAAGGAAAGTCAAGAAAAAGATTCTAACGCTTCATAATGGCCAGCAATAAACGTTACAATATGGAAAGATTTTAATATACTCGATTAGTACTCGCAATAGATTTTTGTGACTTTGATGATAGCTGGTTGCGGCAAATAATAATTTATTATTACTAAGTAAATCAGAGGAAGAGGCCTTTGCCCCGCAGTGGGCTGATATGGGCTGACAGTAACAGTAAAGAAGCGGTACCTATTCACCCCTCATCCCCGCCATCGTTCCCCACATTTAAGTGCGGACTGTAGAAAGTTTTTGCTTGTTGGGAGTTAGCCAATTATTAATTCTAATAAAAAAGTACCTATCTAATTATGAAAACATTAATAAAAGACAAAGATAATGAAAACAGTTTATTTTAGCTAAGTACACATTTATTTTATGAACTAAACATATAATAAGTTCACAGCAGCAACAGCGAATTATACATACACGGGACTTATAAGCTGCAAGCCTAACCTCGATTACTTTGCCAGTAACCTATTTGTTACCCCGTGTTATCAAAATTCTTTTCCACATTTAATCATCTCATGCGTAAGTTCACACATACACTCTTCACCTCCCGTCACTCTACCACTATAATAAGCTATTCAAATCCCGCTCATAATCGATTTTATCTTTTAACCAAACCTTTTGATTTGCTTGGAGCAAGGACTTGGACTTTGGACTTGAACTAAGGACTTAGACTAAGGGCTTGGAGTTTGTCTAAGGACTTAGACTAAGGGCTTGGAGTTTGACTAAGGACTTAGACTAAGGGCTTGGAGTTTGTCTAAGGACTTAGACTAAGGGCTTGGACTTTGACTAAGGACTTAGACTAAGGGCTTGGACTTTGACTAAGGACTAATTCATTTTGCTGTTGCCATTTTTTACCAAATCTCAAAAAATTTGGTACACGATAAGATGTGTGTTCTCTGATGATCTTCTCGCCGTCAGCCATGGTCTGAGGCATAGGTAGACCTTTTGTCTCTGGCAGCATTCTACTAACGAGTGCTGCGAGGTAGGCCACGGTGCAGAGAACTAGCAGCGGCAGATTCGACCACAAACGCTCCTGTGAACAAATATTGTAGTATTGTAGGTATGTTTAAATACGTGACGACTTCAATCTATACCTATAGGCAAATAATAAAATTAGTAGGTACTACTAAATACTACTTTTCGTTGGTGTCGTGGCGGCGCGTTGGTTACGGACCCGCTTTGCAAGCGCGTGGGTGTGGGTTTGAACCTGACATGTACCAATGTGACTTTTTCAATGTCATATGTACTTTCTTAGTTAATCTAAGACACCTCTGACTAACGGTAAAGGAAAACATCATAAGGAAACCTGAACTTAATAGTCTGAAATCGACAACACGCAGTGAGCTAGCGTGGTGATTTATAATGCTCAATCCTTCTCTGTATGCGAAGAGGCCTTTGCCCTACATTGGTACAGTTACAAGCCTACTCTTACTAGATAGGCACATTATTGATAAAGGTTTAGCTTACCGAGTACACAATATAAGGAGATAGCACAGAAATGATGTTGCCACTCATATGAAGCGCTGCCGAGCCGGAAGCGCGCACGGACGTCGGCAGCATTTCCGTTGCCCACTGGATAATGGCGTTGAAAGACGTGCTGACGCAAAACCGAGCTGCTGTCGCCATTGAAGCTTGTGGGATACCTGCATACAACATTCCGAGTTTTTATGGGAGTCTTTTTTGTTCAAAGTACTTCATTAGTTAGCATAGTTTTGTGAATTGTTATTATTATATAGCCTAGTAGTATAGCTAGTAGTAGCATTAGACAGCTAAGTCAAAGGTCACAGGATTAAAACCCAGGTATACACCTCTGACTTTTCAGATTTATGTGCGCATTAGAAATTAATTATCAATTGCTAAAACGCTAAAGGAAAACACCATACGGAAACCAGCACACCTGAGAGATTTGATAGAAGCCATGTCAGAGGCCTATGGGTGGATAAAACTCTGACATCAGATTGTTCATCAGTGATAAAAGAACAGAAAAGATAAAAGTTTTATTATAAGTTTTATTTTCACGAGAGTGGTGAAAACGAAGAAACGAACAAACCTTTAGGTACAAACATGGCGATCGTTATCATTATACCCGCTATTAACATCGGGCAAGAGGTAAGTGTTCTTCGCCCCAATCTGCAATAAATAATTGTTGATTAAGAGCCGCTTCACAATTAACACGTTGAACGCCATGGCGGACACCATGTGTCCGACAGCATACTTTCCTCAGGGGCCTCCTCAAAAATCGAAACTGTTCCAAAAAACGTTGAAGTGATTTTTTGCTAATACTGTTATTAAGTTATGTTCTGTTTTTTAATTTGTAAAAAAGCTACTTTAAACTTCATCAAAAGTTGTTTCTACAGCCTTTTCTGTAAAATGGTTTTACAAAATAAATCAGAGGTATGGCTTGACTTAGAGACTTGTCGTAACATTATTTTTTAGAATCACAATAAACTCGCTAAAAAGTCATGTCGATAAGGTGGAGTCCAAATAGTGATTGTTTGCGTTTAACCCGCTTGCCCAGCGTGGCGATTATGGGCAAATACTTTCAATGAGCGCACAAGCGATGATGATGAACATCCAAATTTTAAGTTCTATGTGAAATGGGGGCAAATCTGAAGCCAATATCGTGCCTGTATTATTATGGCAAAAGCAATGCCTTATACAAGAACATATATGACGATTTTTGTGCCACATTTATACTCGTTTATACGGTTCTATACTCCAACAAACTACAAAAAAAAATCCAGATGGAAAAACCCAATAACACGTTTCCGGCAACACCTGGAAATCGAAACTCGAACCTGCATAGTAGTCTTGCTAGCTGAACCAACAAGGTAGTGTTATAAAAACCCTACCTGTCAAGAAGGATAGCAGCTATTACGGATGAAGTCGGCTCCGTAGTCGCGACCATAGTGAAGGAGATAAAGAAGTCCAGTCCGAATGCCTCAGACAGACGGATTAGACCATCCGAGTTCACGATGCAGGACATATACACGGTAAACATAAAGATCATGTTAAAACGAAGGAGGCGACTCTTGAAGAGGTCCAGGAGAGAGTCGTGGGATGGTTCTGCTTTTGTTGCTGCCACCTGTGAAGGAATAAAATAAATAAAAATCAATAAAGCAGCCCACTGTCCCACTGCAGAACAAAGGCCTCTTCTCATACAGAGAAGGATTGAGCATAAATCACCACGCTAGCTCACTGCGGGTTGGCGATTTCAGACTATTACCATAGTCTAAACATCATATAGTCAGTCGACGCGTTTGATGTTTTCGGAAATGCCGACAACGTCTAGACATTCGTCGCGACGTAAAAAGTGTTAGGGTTGACACAGGACTAAAAACAAAAATATGTTTTTATAGTGTTTTTTTTGTAAGTATGTATAACACGTTATCAAAATTGGAAAACGTGGCCGCCATTTTGAAATTTTTATTTACTGGGCCCATTGCTTTCAAAATCGACATCTGAGAGTCCGCATGGTCTCCGAGTACATAACCGTTGTCAGAATTGGAAAAGGTGGCCGCCATTTTGAAATTTTTATTTACTGGACCGATTGCTTTCAAAATCGATATCTGAGAGTCCGCATGGTCTCCAAGTACAAAGCCGTTGTCAAAATTGAAAAAGGTGGCCGCCATTTTGACATTTTTATTTACTGGACCGATTGCTTTCAAAATCGATATCTGAGAGTCCGCATGGTCTCCAAGTACAAAGCCACCCCTGAAAACCTAGAAAACGATACCCATATTGATTTTTACTCAAAATTAGCGTTCGCCATCTTGGATCTCAAAATTAATGTCATATTCGTTATCACCGCCCCCGAAAACCTAGAAAACGATACCCATATTGATTTTTACTAAAAACTTGCATCCGCCATCTTGGATCTCAAAATTAATGTAATATTCGTTATCACCGCCCCCGAAAACCTAGAAAACGATACCCATATTGATTTTTACTAAAAACTTGCGTCCGCCATCTTGGATCTCAAAATAAATGTCATATTCGTGATCACCACCCCCGAAAACCTATAAAACGATACCCATATTGATTTTTACCAAAAACTCACGTCCGCCATCTTGGATCTCAAAATTAATGTCAAATTCGTAATCACCACCCCCCAAAACCTTGAAAACGATACCCATATTGATTTTTACCAAAAACTCACGTCCGCCATCTTGTATCTCAAAATTAATGTCATATTCGTAATCACCACCCCCGAAAACCTCGAAAACGATACCCATATTGTTTTTTTTTACTCGTATCCGCCATCTTGGATGTCTAAATAATTAATGTCAAATTCGTAATCACCCCTCCTGAAAACCTCGAAAACGATACCCATAATTATTGAGTTTTTTCAAAAACTTGTATCCGCCATCTTGGATCTCAAAATTAATGTCATAATTATTTATAATCAACACACCCGTTGAAAAATTGAATCAACATTCAAAATTAATAGTAGATTATTAACCAAGGGCTGTATGACATCAATTGCATACGAGGTTTTTGGCGCCTGAGCGAAGCGAAGGCGCTAATTAACCCGAGTATGCAATTGATGCTTACGCCCGAGATAAATACTCTGCTTTACATATCGATTGTGAGGTAAGTAAACAACAAGACAGCAGGTTTCAATGAACATTTATTAAGAAGAAAAAAATGTGTATTTAATTAAAATTAATAGTAAAATTATTACAATTTGTAAGAGATATGGTCACGTTCTTTTTAGGAATCTAGTAGACTGCCTTTTTTTTTTTCACGCACGCAAGCGCGTCAAATCTTGCTGGCCAGTTTGATTTTTAAATCGATTCCATCTAACATATAGAAACATATAAACAAATAGTTCCATATTTAAAATAAAATCTTTATAAAATAAATTGTCTAGATTCCGATTCGAGTAATTAATCGATACCAAAAAAAAAAAAATTAAGTTTTTAAAAATATTCTTCGTGCAGTATGAGTATGACAGTTCTTTTTTCAAATTCCAAAACCTATGCTGTAATGATAGTCATACACCCCCGGCATTCAGGGGTGTAAGGGTGTACTTACAGAGCAAGAGATATGTAAAATAAATAAAATGTGCCACCCACTAAAAACAAATGACGGTGTAGTACCCGAATGGAGTATGGAAAAAGGTACTGACAGCCGCGGCCCCCCCTCCGTCCCTCGCCCCACACACCCCGCACGATTGCTCTGTCTAGACGTGTTCGTTGGACTACTGTAGGGAAAGAGCTCTTTATACTGTGCTATTACTTACTAGTCCAGGTTTCCTTACGATGTTTTCCTTCACCGTTAGTCAGTGGTGTCTTTAATTATTTAAGAAAGTACATAGGTACGGCAGAAAAAGTCACATTGGTACAAGCCAGGTTCGAACTCACACCTATTGCTTAAAAAGCGGGTCCGTTACAAATGTTTATATGGTGTGGTGTATGGAGACACTGACGCGACACCTTTCCCTATTGTAAAATTGAACTACTGAATAACAGGACAAAGGTCACTAATTACCAGGGATCAACAGCCAAGCTGCATCTGGTGGGAGACTTCGACCAAGTTTATCATGATGATCAAGCGTACACAACCAACGATGCAGTCAACAATGCGGAAAACATGGTAAAGAAACCTGGATTTAATGATCTGAAATCGCCAACACGCTAGCGTTAAAATGATCCTTCTCTGTATGAGAAGAGCCTTATATTTTGTGCATTAATACAAAAACAGATAATGGTAGAAGTAAAGAAAAGTAAAGAACCAAAGTAAAGATGTATAGATGTGTATATAATATTATTGTTTCCAAAATCTAAGGGATAAAATATCTCTTAGTTACATACTTACTATGAATTCATCCATAACTTTATCTGGTATCTTAGTGCGGTTGATTCTTTCAAACTTCTTGAGAACTGTTACAGCTTGGTTGACGCGCCCGACGCTCACATACCATCTAAAATATAGTTATTCTATTGACAAAACCTGGCAAAAATCTTGACAAATGATCTTGTCTGGGCAATAAAATTGTCGATTTTAAGAGCTTTAGTGGAAGGCCGTTGCAGAGGTCTGAAATAATCTCAGTTGAATTGATAATTATTTCCTTCACTCAAATGTTACGTTCTGAAGCGAACTCTTGATAATAAGTTAATATCTTACGAAGAATTGGTGGTACACCCATTCAGTAAGCACATGTAGGTATAGTTTTTATAAAATGCCAATGTATAAACTAATATTTTCGAGCAAATAAATTTGGTTGAAAGTAGTAATAATACACAACGACCCTAAAGGGATTGGCAATGATTGGCCTGCATTTTATTAGTAACATAGTAATAACTCCTCACCTAGCACTCTCTGGTATAACTAGCGGCGTGAGCACTGTGAAAAACATCGGTATGGAAGTCGCCCATATCAGATTCTTCCAATCGCTGATCATATACGCTACCCATGGCACGGTCACGCAGCCAACGCCGAAGTACAGCGCCAGCGACATGTTGGCGACACAAGTCCGATGATCAGGTCCTACGTACTCTAGCACTGAAATGAAAAGGGTAGATATTAATTAAAGTATTTTAAATAATTAAAACTAAAGGAATGAAAGAAAGAAACGTTTATTTGGTTTAATAAAACAATACATTAGACAAATGGACATCGTCCAAAATTTCCTGCACTTTCTAGTTTTCTTGCTAGGAGTAGATACTATCGCGTCCCACTTTGCCATCAAAATACTTTGAACGATGCTACGTACTAGCGCTATGTTCAGACGCCCCGGGTGCAAGCTTTAAAAATGGTGCACCGGCTTTTTTCATGACAATACTTACAGCTAAATGAAGAGACTATAATTATATTTTTGATATGCTACATGCATGTGGCCTCGCGACATGCACGTAGCACTGTAGCAGTGACTGGTCCACACTGGCTCTGGATCGAAAGACGTGGCAATCAATAATATGTTGAAAGGCAGGTGCCGTTTTCTTCCGGCTATAATAGAGGTTAATCGATCCACCTAACACCCATCTCCATAGACCAGTAGTTTTTACCATATTTTTCTGCAATAGTCCTGCATTTGCCGGGGACAATCCAGGACTTCATTCATATAGTGTAGCCGTGGGGAGTTTCCGGCAAGTGTCCCATCCCATTTTAGATTAAAGTTCTCAAAGGGGCCTCTGCGTGTTGGACCTGTGTCCCCATGCAAGCCCTCCAAAGGACCGGGTCTCTTTCTTTTGAAAGAGAGCCCGTGAATTTAAAGAGATACATAATAATAATAATAATAATAATAAAAACCTTTATTTTCAGGCTGCATAGGCCCATAGATATATACCTTATTCTAGCATACACATTATATAATCAAGGGGAGAGACCTTTGCGATATGGGATCATGGGATGATACAGGCTGACAACAGTAACAGTAATATGCACGTGAGCTCAAACATAGTTTTCTTTGAAAAACGTTGCCCCATTTCATAATGCACAAACACCCAGAACGATACAAATATGTATATCTGTGGATCACAGAATCACAGAAATATTTTTCCTACATTGTTAAATTTGCTTCTCCAGTCGTGTCGGATTGCGGTCCCATTGGACAATGAAAGTGAGGGAATGGACAGTGCACCACCAGTGTTTACTTACACACATACTTGTACAATATATCTCCTTCTTCCATGGTCTCTCCGTTGAGATTGGCTGCAGTGACCGAAATTCGTTCAGGAGGTCATAATTATTAGTAGATAATTTATTCGTTTCTTACCTAAAATGTAAACCATCATGAAAACGTTGTCATATCCCATGCCAACAAAGAACCGGCAGGCTGAGAAGTCCCACATGCCCTTTGTGAAGATTGTTGCTATGCCTCCAATAGCACTGACTAGATTCGTACCTGAAAGAAAAGCATACGTGTTAAGGTTATTTTATTGAACCCCTTGAAGCCCGAAGTTCCTTTTAAAAGTAATATAAATACATTGTGGACTGCAATGTCACATCAAACTGTAAAAAATCAAGTAAAGGTCTCGAGTTCGATCCCAAGGCGCGCACTTTTGACTGTCCGTAAGTTATGTGCGTATTACAATTAATTATCACTTGCTAAAACGGTGAGGGAAAACATCGTGATGAAACCAGCACACCTGAGAGATTTTCCAATGGTGTGTAAAGCCATGTCAGAGGCCTACGGGTGGATTAAACTTACCCATTATAGCGGGCACTCTCCCGAATCGATCTGCTAGCCAACCGAAGAGCAGGCATCCTACAACAGAACCCAAGAAAAATATAGCCTGAGCCATTGGTACGTTCCCAGAGTTGTGGCACACCCATCCTCTCTACAAACAGAAACAATAATACACGTGTTATTACATAGTATAACTTTTTGTTTTACCGATATGTCCACAATGAGGCCACAGAGGGAACGAGTAATGGTACATTTCGTACTTCGCTAACAACAGTCGAGTAAGGTATATCAGTGAGCTCGAACTCCCACCCGTGCTTGCAGGGTATGGTAGGTGTCCCAGGCGAAGGTGGAGTCTTAGTTTCCAGCACTTTAGACCAGTCCACGTCGAAGGTTTTACACTTGTCCCATTCGCCGGTCGCCGCTCCGGGTGCTGATAAGTTTCGTCTGAAATGGATACCAAAATAATTATGACTACATTTAAAAATAATTTCCGACCACGTTCATGGTTGTCAGATTTTTTTTTCTGCTTTGCAATTAATTTAAAATTGCTAAGCTTATATTTAACTTGCATGGATGTATGTTTGTCCGGGTGGAATCTTGAGAGCTGAATTAGAACCACTTCCTCTTATCCTATGGAGTAGAATTTTTGCATGTTAGTTAAGTTCCGATGACAATGGATTTTTATGGTAAGCATGACCTGAATCGACATCCAGGATTAGCTCGAGATAAAGGAACTTTTCAGCGGTCAGAACAGACAGGCATAGATAAATAGACTTTAGCATACAGCATACTGCTTAGGTTTAGCGGTATCCTTGTCACTATCGAGCAACTGTCAAACTTCAACGGCAAGACAAAGACGGGAATATGCCTTAGCCGAAGTTCTTGCTAAGTAATGTTTATTTATCTCGGCCTTAAATAACACACATAATAACGTAGCAACTGTATTCCCAATGTGCAGTAATGCTAAAGTTTTGACGACAAAGTTGACAATCATATTAGTTTCAATTTCTGATAACCTGAGTTCCATATCCAAATCTGCTAATTCCGGCACTTTACACCAATGCCTCTGCGGTGTCGCTGCTATAAACATCTGTACGAAGTAGATGTAAGCGAAAAAGAAGCCGTAGGGCATCATCAGGACAAACAGGATCTTTTGGTACCGCCCGAAGCCACCCATGTGAAAGAGGACTGCCTCCATAGCTTCTGCGACGTCGACAGGTGGTTTTGGGTCATCATCTTTCTGGAAAAATCAAAATCAAAATACTTTTTTGTTCATGTAAGTAGACCATTTTAGGCACTTATGAATAGTCATAATTCTATTATTATTATAAGAGTAACTCTAGTTGCCAGTTTCAAGGGCAGCCTACTATGAGGGCATGGAGAAGAATCTGGCAGAAACTCATGGTAAGAAAAAGAAGTATTATGATCACTTCGACAGTGACAGCTGTAGGACTACATTGATAGCGATATTTGTATAGTGATAGCCTGATAGCACGTAATTAGATGTATAAACTTACATTTGCAGGTGCAGGTACAGGTACATTTTGTTTTCCTGAAGTACCTTCCGTACTCTCGTTCTTAGTAGTTTCATCTTTCTTCATTTTTTGAATCTGCAATATTTCATCTATTGATAACCAGCTTAGATGATATGGACACACGAAGGAAAAAATCTGGAGGATGGGCAACAGCATCCTACAGTGTAATAGCAACCATCTGCTACTGCGATCGCTAACCCGATTGCCTGGCGTGGTGATTATGGGTAAACACCATCTAATGAGCGCACAAAATAAGTGATGCTTATGAGAAGAGGCCTACGTCCAGCAGTGGACTAGTACAGGCTGTGAATATAATAAGATGGACATGGTATTAGTCTGTTTATTTTTATTTTACAAATTACTTATACGTTTTAGTGCTACAACTTTTCTTCTAAAAGCATCAGGACTGATCTCTTTTTCAATTTCCCATAAGTTTTCCGAATTACTAGGAGCAGACGGACCAACGGTTCGGGGTGTCGTTTCCACACAGTTTATAGACAGTAGTCAGGAGTAGGGCTGTTCTAAACCTGCCCCTATTGGAAGCAATACGCTCTAAGGAATAGCTATTGTGGAATTCGTTCGCGTACTGTGAGTGAGTGTAGTACGGACCAAGTCCGGGAATCAGTTGACCCTCACAACTGTGTAACTGTGTATACTACTATGGCTAACAGGTGTATGTAATACAGCAATTCTTACCAATTCTTATGTTTAAGTTACATCTTCATTACTGTCCTAATAATTCACAATATTAATTGTAAACTCAATCGTATTCAGTTCTAATATAAAGCTCCATCGGAACACGCAAAGAGTATAATAATATTTACTTGACATGTGAGATGTCATAAAACGGTCAAAGAGTATAAATACAGCGTTTTTACCCTCTTTTCCCTGTATATCATATTGTGTAAGTATAATAATCATTGGTTTTAACCATAAATGAAGTTAATTAAAGAAATGGGATTGCTTCTTCTTTTCATTTTAATAATTTTGACCTAAAGTTTTAATATCAGTTTCAAGGTCACAAAGTTAATACTCTCGGCGGGGAGGACTTATCGAGATTGGGGGTCCCCTAGGACCTGGGGCCCGGGGCGGACCGCCCCTAGCTGCCTTCCCTCCCTTAGGCCGCTAAAGCAGATCACACACTCAGACAAGTCAGGTTTGAATAATAAAACAGATCATACTTACAACGCTACATCATGCCGCGTACATAACCTTTGATAAACCAGCTCACAGTCGCATGCGCAAGGGTACCTACTACATAAACGTTGTGAGACTTACAAGGTTTCTCTGTGACAATGATGTACGGAAAAATTTCATTGCTCTGTGATTTATTACCATTTGTTATTTTTTATTTCATAATTCGTTTGGTAATTTTATTGGTTACACGTCCACATGACTTTACCAGTTAATTAATAGACTATTTATTTAAATATTAAATATTTAAGACTAGCTTCCGCCCGCGGCATCACCATCGTCATAATTATATTGATAAATTGTATCTGTGTTATTCTGATTTATAGTAGTGTAATTTTATTTTTTTATTTATAGACTCACGCCGTATTCCCTAGAGGGGGGTAGGCAGAGGTGTGCAGTACACCCACGTTTCGCCAGCTTTGTTATAAGTCCCATGTAATAGGAGGCGAGCCTATTGACATTAACCGGGCACAATTCCAGACTCCGTGCTGCTACTGAGAATTTCCTAATGGAAAAACCCAATAACACTGCCCGACCCGGGGATCGACACTAGGACCTCGTGCTTAGCAGTCGCGCTTGCTACCACTAGACCATCGAGGCAGTCGCAGCAGCAGTTAAATATAAATATTAGTGTAACTTTCATCAAAATCCGTTCAGCAGTTTTTGCGTGGAGTAATAAATATCTATCCATCCTAAAAAACTTTCACGTTTATTACATGGGACTTATAACATATATCTACAGAATTTTCAGTGTTAATCTCATTAGTCCAATCACTGACGGGTTTGACTATGTTAAATTATCCTCTGTCGTTGAAACTTTGCAGTGTGATAAAGTTTATTAATAACGGTACAATATTACATTTATTAAAAAAATGTTTGTCGGAAGTTAGGTAAGTACCTACTTACCTACTTAAAAATTACGGATATTTTCTCGGTGTAAAATTACTCCGTCCGAAATTTCTTCGGTTAAGTATGTTAGTAAAAAAGTAAAAAATATCTTTTAATGAATAAATAATAAAAGAATAATATCTTTGATGGAAAAAATAATAAATGAATGTAAAATTTTTTAATTTAAATATGAAAATTGATGGCGGATTTGTTTTCTTTGGTTGAAGAAAAAAAAAACCTAATTTTCGATAAAAAAGAATCCTAGATTATATAATGACATCTATAAACATTACTTTATCGCAAGTTATAGTTAGTAATAGTTATAATTTATAGCAGCATTTTAGCTTCGCCCCTGTCGGGTGGAGCTAGGAGGCTGTTTAAAATGGTCATGGCTTGTCTGAAATTACGTGTAGATTAATGTTATTTAAAATAATCAGGTTATACATTAGGTATACACTTAAAGTTAGTTTTTAGATTTCTTTTGTATACAATCATGGGGGTGACATTTTCATTATTGAAAAAAACCCCTAAATCAATAAGGAAAAATAAATAGTTATAATTAGTAAGTTATAATAAGTAGTTATAGGTATATGTTTCAGCGTCAGAGGAATTAGTGAAGGGATGTCCTTACAAAGGATTTCCTAGATGATTGGACTATTTGGGCAAATATAAATGAAATGTTAGAAAACAATTAATGATCACTACTAACTTCTCTTCACCGCCAGTTTTTCTCATCTCGTGCGGCGCTGACACTAGCAGAAGCACACGTATTTACAGTACTTTATTATGAACATACGTGTTTCCCCTTCGAAGACCGAACACTGACTGGCCTTGATTAATAAGATTATGAACATTCATTAGAGTCTGACCGACCTTCGGCTTTGGATATAATCAACAAAAAAGTATCAAAACAAAAAAAAACTATAGATACACAATGGCCTCTGTTTTAGTTTACTGGCAAATTCCTGGCAGAAAATTTCATACAAATTCTGTTCCATTTTTGAAATTACCTAGAAAGTAATGACTTGCCTTGCCTTTATTGCCTCTTTTAGACCGATGTTTTGTTTTCAAGTGCCGAAAATTAAAAACAAACATTTACGCGCGTAAGAAAAGGCTTAATAAATACTAGCTGGCAACTGCAGCCGGGATCGCTTGGTATATCAATAGAAAATGTGTCTTACGTTCTTCTTGTCCTGCTATCTGTGCTAAACCTCGAAAAAAGATAAGCGGTTTAACCATAAAGGAATTATCTATCGTGAAGTTGAAATTGTCGGTTCCGTTGTCGAGCAAAAATATCCTACTTTTGGCCGTGCTCTAACTTTGCTCTAACGATTGATTTATTGTTTACGGTCGATCAAAAACAAACAATATGGAATAAAAATTCTGTATCAATTATGATTTATATTTTTTGATAAAGATTTTTCAAGGTCAGCATTTATTAAAATTTGATCATCACTCATAAGCTAAAAATTGAGCTGAGTAGACTCAGGTACATATGTACCTACTTGGGCGCAGAATATTCTTTTTAAATAATCCATCGCACAATATTATAATAAAAATATGTCCGCCAATTTTCTAGGTCTTGACTCTTGTACTAGGTGTCACAAGATGTAAACGGTCGGGAAGGATCGTCAATATTTATAAAAATCCCATTCCTCAACGAGGACTCCACAACCTCCCTAAACAACGAGGGGTGTTACCGAGCGGAAATGACCTAATGAATTTCAGTCACAGCAGCCAAACTCAACGAAATTTATGTCTTAAGAAGGCGTAGCCTGTTTTTCATAGCCCGTAGCCTGTAGACCGTAGCCCGTACATCATGTGCTACGGCCTGCGGATAATAGGCCGTAGCTCGTAGTCGAATATTTGAACAAAATTTGACTAAGACAAAAGCCTACACGCTCGTTTTAGGTGAGGTACATACAAAGATATTCAAATTATATTAGGATACATACCTACGATGAATTACGAAATTTGTTTAATTAGATACATAATGGTCACTAACTTCAAGCCCACATGGAACCGTCTGTGAGACATAATTATTTATATGATGTAAGCCATATTATTATAAATTAAAATACTAATTCGACCGTAAGAAGAAAGTTATAAAAAAATAATTTAATTATAGTTTTATTTAAAGTTTCTATACAATTACAGTTTGATTATTTTCATACAATTAACAATTTTCTCCAGATTATTGTGTCAGATAAGTTACCCGCGGTTTTATTTTTCTCAAGAAATATTCGCATTTAAATAAAAGAGTCCGCATACGCATTCTATGCATTTTTATGCATGTAGGAACATTTGAATGTATATTTTTTCTACAGATAACTAACTTTACAGATAAAAAGATCTGTAGCGAGTACTGTGCACAGTCTTAAAGACTTATGTATTGTAATAATTAAATCATATCATCATATTTATCTCTCACCCTTTTAGTCGTGTATTGTAACTATATATTTGCAGGCTACGAGCTACGAGCTTTCAGGCTACGAGCTATGAGCTACAGGCTACGAGCACCTCACCTCAAATAAGTAAGTACACTAATTTGGCCATGAGTAACACGGCCCAGAGAACCTGTGACGTTCTGGTTGGACGCACTCGTTGACTCGCAGTTTGCAGAGCTGACCAACCGGGTCATGCCAAATTTGTATTACGAATTTGAGATAGGGTGCTCGTAGCCCATCACCTCGTAGCATATAGCTCGTAGCGTATAAAAATCGTAGCTCATAGCTCGTAGCCTATAGATCGTAGCTTATAGCTCGTAGCCTATAGATCGTAGCTCATAGCCCGTAGCCTATAGATCGTAGCTCATAGCCCGTAGCCCGTAGCCTATCATTACAATGAAGCGTAAACATAGTCTAAGAGGTGACAGAATTTTGGTGAACGATCTTGGAAACGATTAGATTAGTTTTTATAGATTGTAGAGCGGTCCCCTGATGTGAATAATGTCGGTCTGTGCTGTCAGTGGTTGCGACTTAGAGATATAGCGCATGAAAGAACTTCATTGTTGAGTAAAAGAACGATCAGAGATATGATCAGTTTTTGTACATATTCATAGTATGGCGTGTCCGCAGGTGAAACGAGTCGGTCTGCTGGCTCTCAGTGGTTGCGTTTCAGACCTATGATGCGCGAAAGACATTTAATTATGGAGAAAATTTAACGTAACGGCAATCAATAAAATTTGGTTTTTGACCGTATGATTAAATAATAATTACAAATATGATTCATAATTTTACAATACTTATGGAACATACTATATGGTACTTCATCAAAATAAAATATAAACCCAAGATTAAATATTGTGGGACGTTGCTAACAAATAAATTAAATCTATAAAAGATACCAGTTAAAGACTGATTACGAGTACGACTATCTAGGATACGGCTATATAAGAACTCAAATTATTTCAATCATTTATATATTGCTTTTTCTTGTCGCTCAATTTGTTCTACAATCAACAGTGATCTACATTATTGAATTATTAGATAAGAAGTAATAAAGTAATATATTTTCAAAACTCGTCATCTTCTGTATCTTTATCTTCATTGCAAGTAGACGAGTAGTGTAATAGGTACGATAAAATTACCGTAAAGTTTTCTAGAAAAACAATGACGATAAACACACAAGAAAACCAACTCCTTTGGTACCTTATTTACACGACTTACCGATCAATCGAATTTACACATTGTTGCACATATGCTTAAGGTTTTTTTTACCTATTTATTTTCATTGCCCTTTCATTAGCTCTCATGCTGCGCCGCCATAAGTATTGTCAGAGTACTTAAAGGGATTTGGTTGCGCCTTTTCTTCTCTTTTTTTTTTCTCTTAGGTACAGCAATAATAATAATAATAATAATAATAATTTATTTATTTATAACTTTTTACAATAATATAAATAACTGCTATAACATTATAAAAATTATCTTAAGATCGCTAATGTAGGTTTATGATTCTCTAAATTAATATTATTTGGATAACTTAATAATATAACAATGTTAGTAATATACAAGAAAGTTATGTCACTATTTATGGAACTTGTAGCGACCTGCCTGAACTAGATATATCTCAATCTGTGTTTCAGGCAACCACTTGGCTACGCAATTTGTGTTTTAAACAGCAACAATAAAAATTAAAACTAAGTAATATAAGTAAACAAAACATTTTTAAGTAATTATTAATAAGTAACAATACGTTTGTTATCCTTATTCTAAAATTTCTAGTAGTTTCTCTGTGTCAGTGTAGTTTAACTTAGCTAAATATTCCGTTAGGATTCTGTTGCACTTTTTATAATTTACGCTATAAAATGTTAGTGTCTTATTTAATTTGTTATACAAATAAGGTCCCAAAACCACATAAAATCTATTTGCAAAAGCATGGTTGGTGTGTTCCTTTGTACAAACCAAATCTTTTCTCCTTTTGTTTGAGGGTATTGAAGGTAAAGGGACTTTTGTGTGTTGGTACAGAATTATATGTTGGATAAATAACTGCCGCACTGTAAGCACTTTACATTCACTATATAGTTGATCTGTGGGAAATCTGAAAGGTCGAAAAGTGGCAACCTTTAAAATTGCTCTTTGAGCACGTTCTAGAGGGTGTACGATTGATTTTGCAGCACCTCCCCAGGAAGTTATACAATATGTTAGTATGGATTGACACAAAGCAAAATAAACCTGTTTGATTAGTGTGTAGTCGGCAATATTACGCAAATATTTAAATATATATATTAATTTGCGAACTCGAATACAAAGTAAGTCGATGTGTTTACGGAAATTAAGATTTGTGTCAATAGTTACACCTAGATATTTAATATTGTTTATTTTGGTTAAAGTGGGACAAGTGCATGCAGTGTCAGCGTAAGTTTTACAGCTATGTGCAATAATGTTTAGGTTAGTAAGAGGTTTGTTAGTATTTCTCATTGCAAATAAAATGTAATTCGTTTTATCTGGATTTAATGTTAGTAGATTCTTATGTAGCCAATTAGTCACAATATTAAAACCATTTTGCGCATGACGAAATACCTCATCTCGTGAGTTCGCTGAGAACAGGAGAGCGGTATCATCTGCATAAGATATAATGGTACCGTTTTGAATTTTCAAACTGCACAGATCGTTTATATAGATCAGGAATAGAGTGGGCCCCAAAATACTTCCTTGAGGGACACCATAGCAGCTGTTATTTCTTATTTCAGCGCTTCTATGCTCTCCAATCTTCACAGACTGATGTCGATCGCTAAGATAGTCAGCAAAAAGTTGATGTTGAGTTCCCCTTATTCCAAGCGTTTCGAGTTTTTGTAGCAGTATAGAGCATTTTATGGTATCAAATGCCTTCGCAAGGTCTAAGAAAATCCCCATTGTGTAATTGCCCTGGTCCAAACTGGTCGCTACATAATCTGTTAATTTATGTACTGCTTGACTAGTTGATCTATTAGGCCTAAAACCAAATTGACTCTCGGAAAGCAGTTTATTATTTTCTAGGTACTTTACTAGCCTATTATTTATAATTTTTTCTAAAATCTTTGAAAGGCCTGTTAAAACTGATATGGGTCTATAGTTATTCATACAACTTTTCTCTCCTGATTTGAAAACTGGTGTGACCAATGCTTTTTTGAGTAACTTTGGGAATATTCCTTTAGATAAGCATAGTTGAAAAATATGAGTTAGCGGAGGAGCAATTATATGTTTAAATCTTTTTAGTATAGTATTTGGTATATTATCCAAACCAGTAGCACTACCGTCTTTTAAACCGCATATTAATCTCAATATTTCATCCTCGTCGGTATCAAATAAAACAAAAGAATTCATGGTCGTAGATGCCTGTATTTGTCTTATGTTTGGGGAATACGATCTAGATTTTGAGGACTTTTCTGCTAGGTTTTTGCCAACGTTAGCAAAAAAACTATTAACTTTATTTGTTGCGGCTGTAGGGTTTACCTCTGTAGATAGTAAGTCAGTCGGTATGTCGCAATTTTTTGACCTAAACGTGTTAGTTTTTATAAATTTCCAGATTTGTCTACTATTATTTCCGGCTTTTTGCAGTTCGTTTTTATCAAACTGATTTTTTAACTTTTTTAAAAGATTATTGCAGAAATTTCTGTATCTTTTATATGTAATAGAGAGAATTTCATTATCAGGCGCATGTCTTGATTGTAGGTGCAGTCTGTCTCTATGTCTTATGCAGCGAACGACTCCTGGTGTGATCCAAGGTTTAATGTTACAGTACTTCCTGGGTAATATTTTAGTGGAGGAATTTGTTGTTATTGCAGATTGTAGTGACTGTATAAAATAATTTAAAGTGATATTTGCATCAGTCGAAGTAAAAACGGGGTCGAAGTTAATGCTGCGTATGTCATTTTCTAGTTTTGTCATGTTGATTTTAGTATAGCTGCGTAAACGGTTTTTTCTTGGTAAAGACATTTGTAAGGTTAGTAGAACAGCTCGATGATCGGTGATCCAGGAATTAGTTACAAATGTTGTTGTTGGCATATGAGATTTAATAGTAAAATGGTCCATACATGAACCAGTTTGAAATGTGGATTGATAATGGGTTGGTAAAAGGCCATGGAATGAACAAATATTAAGGTACTTATCTGCATTTCTATCGGTTTGCCCAAATACAATATCAATATTTATGTCACCTGTTAGTATTATATTTTTATAAGATGATAGATTTCTTAAATTTCGGTCAAGAGAGTCTAAGAAAATATCAATATTTTGTGAAGGAGGCCGGTAGATCGCCAATATAGCAGTATCGGAATTTATTCTAATAACTAAACAACTGCAACCCGGAAAGATCAGTTCTTCAACTATTGGATTCAAATTATTTTTAATAAAAATTAATAGCTATAGTATGTTTATACTATGTATGTATCATTATTTATATATATATATTTATTTTTATTTATTGTATTTATGTAGAATATGTACCTATGTATTAGTTATGTATGTATGTAACATAAATATAGACATTTTAATTAAGTATATTATTCTTTTGTTGTTTTACTGTCATAATATTCTATCTTTAATGCATCTACCATGTTCTCGTCTCTGCATCACTCAAAGGTTGACTGGTAGAAAATGCCTGTGGCATTAAGTCCGCCTCTGTACATTTTGTGTGGATAAAGTATAAATAAATAAATAAATAGCGATGACGGATGGACAAATTGTGGATGTTGTTGATAAAGCCAAAGTCTTAATATAAATACAGCACTTGGGTTGTTACCGTTTTGTCTGTGACGTTGACCTTTATAAATTGAGATATTACTTAGAAAAAAAAAACAAATTTATAAAATCATAATTTACAGTTTTTATTTAAAGACAGTATTTGTACAACTTTTCAACTTATTATTTCAATACAATTATTCAGACTTATGCTAATTAAATTCTATTGCAATTAACAAATATTTATTAGTAACATTATTAGTCTAGAGCACTCGATTTCAAAGTCGAAACCCAGTTATAAGTAGATTTAAATAAACCTGCGGCGTCGCCTTTGTATTATTCTTAAACCTACCAGATTTGTACAAATTGTCAGTATTGAAGCAAATTCAGTTTGTCCTTTATATACCTACCTACAGATCTATCCGAAAAAACCGAACACAATATCTGTATCTACTTCGATTATGGTCACGTACCTATATGTTATGGTGTGTATATTATAATTGACTTTTCATACAAAGTGACTGGTTTTCGTTTTCAGATTTCGACCTATGTTCCTTTGGGGAAATTGTTTAGTTTCATAGACCTTATTACCTCCTAAAATTAGGCAGGTCTTTATAACAACAGAATGTTTAGATAAAGAATGATCTATCTTTCTTTAAAAATATATTGTAAGAGACGTACGGTCTATGTAGTGCGTCTAAATTGTTCACTAGTGTGAGCGCAGACACAGGTGCACCGTGTATTCCCTCACTTTCATAGTCCGATGGGACGGCAATCCGACACGACTGGAGAGAGATCAGATCATAGCCTGCACTATGCAACAATAAAGAAATGAAAAGCACAGCCACCCAAAAATATTTTCAACATGTGAAAATCAAAGGCAGAAAAAGAAAAATTCGACAGAACTTGGAAGGCACTGCATTTGTGCAAAATTGACATATCAATAACCTTAATATGTACCTACTCGTATAATCTACTAACGGTCTTTGAATTCAACGATGAATTATCAAATTTAATCCAATATCACAGCAATATTGTATACTGTTGCGCTTTAGTTCATCAACATTTACTTATTAATTTGTAAAGTAAAATTTATATATGGCTAAAATATTGTATACTTAATAATTTATTTACTGGTTCTCACTAAAGTCGACGGCAGCGAAGCGATCCCGCGATCATGCCGATAGGCCCAAGACAATATCACATAAATGGAAACTATTTTGCATAAAATCTCAAAATAAAGGACACGACACTTTTTTTTACAAACTGCAAAATTTTATGGACTTACGAGTATTCAGATACCTACTTAAATAGAATATTTCTATAGAAAAAAAAGTTATTTGTTGAAAAAAAAAATCGATATTTCTTAATCGCAGTCTTTCTACCTTCGGTAAACGGTTGTAGTTCCCCATGACAAGCGACATGTAGTGAATATACATACACCCATGATGCATGATGCTCGCACACCCATCTGATGTAAATGGTGTTTTAGTCTGTTATGAATTACACCTGGGTACAATGGCTAACATGCGGATGGTACTGCGATACGTACTCGTATGCTCGAAAGTGAGGTACCTATTTGATTTTCAAGCTTACGTGTCTGTCATTTACGAGTAACCACAACTAGTAATCAGTAACTATTATCACTGAAGTGTTTCTGTTTATGATCCTAGATAGCCCTAACTTCATGACTCTTACTCTTGAAAAATACTCTCCACCAAAACCTCTACGCTTACTCCAATTACCTATAGTGAAAGTCATAATATTAAACTATTTAAGCATCTATTTATTACATATTAATTTTGTCGATATCACAAAGCGGTAACAAGGCATCCTAATCCTAAAAATTATGAAAGTATCCTTAATTTTTGTGATTCGGCTTTTTAAAAACCCGACACTAATCAAAACCATTTTGAAGGCCAATTACAAAGCACATCTTTAATCTCATCATGGCTCTTTTGTGAGGGAGCGTACATGTACCGGGCAAACATCTTGGACAGAAAACGGAGCAGTAGGAAATAGTTCGCGTAATTTCACGACTGATCAATCAATCACGTGAAATGTCGCAGAAGAAACCTCGCCTCTCCATCAGTCTTCCAAAGAGACCTAAAGATCGACTAAGTATTGCTCATTTGTTAAGATGTTTCCCGGTATCCAATGGAAAATTTCCATCCCCTTTCTTGTACTAAACAGAACCACGATAATATGCAATTGTAATGGTGTCTACACACTGAGGCCATCGGCTTCGGTGGCAAAATCCGGTCGACGCGCGGCAGGTGGCGAGAAACCGCGAAGGATCGCAAGGAATAGAGGACTCTCGTATCGGAGGAATCTCGTACCCAACGAAGTAAGTAAGTAAGTAAGCATCTAGGTTACTAGGTGTACGTAGTAGGTGGTAGGTACGTAGGTACTTTTAACTCACTTGCCGGCTTTAATTGGCAATAAATATCTGCAGATTGCAAATGCGCTGCAATACCACAGCTCTCGTGACTTTCGACGTTGTAAGGTCACCGACATGCCAACGGGCTAACCGAACTTTGGTGTGTAGACACCATAGGCATCACATAAGTTGAATCCGTCAATCAATGTATTTGATACTTCATATCTTACTTCATCGTACGTCATTAACATTATCAAATTAGGCACTATCAAAGGTACAACCTTGTTCTAATAACTTAGTTCTTTGAACTCTATAAATACCTTTAAGACCCCCGCGTTCTACACAAAGAGTCTTTCTTAAGCTATGCTAAAGTATCTTAAGTAAGCTTAAGCAATTAAAAAACGATTTCAAAAGCACAAAAATAATTTGAAAATCGTCTGTTCTACAACCTAAAACGGCTGGCTCGAGGCCTAATCGGCCAAAAAACATTAAAATTCAATCTGTAATTGACAGCTCTAAGGCCTACTTTCATCAAAATTCTTAATTTGAAATCGTAACGTCATCGCGTCAGGGAGTACAAATTGTATTGGTTGATGGTAATTATAGACCCAATTTCACTAAAATGGAAGAAATCTTTTTCAAAAGTATATTCGGGGTTATTCCAAGAATAATCAATGTTTATTAGAACGAAGTAATCCAAGAGTCATTAAGGAATTTAACATAATTCCCAGTATAGTTATTCTCGAGAATACAAAGATTGTTGAAATCGGACCTTAGACGTTTCATTCAAAGTAAGAATTTGATAAAATTGGAACTAAGAAGTATAATAAGTTTAATTACGTATCCTAAAGGAAAGCACCCTTAAGTACAATTGTAAATAACTTATTACTAATTCGAGCAATCATTTCTACCACAGGCAGATACCACATCAGACTCATTACGTTGTAACGCTATGTAATTAAAGCCTTTTCTTTCTCGTTCTTCCATTCGCCTTCTTCTTCATCTTCCGCTTTCCTAAAGATAGAAAAACTTGTAAGTATCATTGCTATAGAAGTCAAAAGTGTGTCTGAAAGTCATCTTTTGAACCTCTCGTAAAGAATGCTGAACGCCAATCAGAAAGTATGGCTTCTACGAAAATAGGGCTTCTTATCAATCATCAGTAATATGGCTTTAGACACCATCGAAAAAAGATCTGAGGTTGTCGCAAGGCGCTTCTGATATCATTATCTAAAAATAGATAATATTGATGATAATTGATGAATAAGATGATGATTGATGATAGATTTAATTGATAAAATCGGTTAAAATTAACCATACGATAAAAAAAAGGTTTGAGTCTTGGTTACTAAATGTTTTTCTGTCCAACTCTTACCAAGCTGTCCACAGCCGCGAGTGATTATTATTTTAACTTCCTAACCTTTGATTATTTATATAATCAAAGTTCCTAACTTACCTAAATACTAGATTATACTGAAGCATAAAATACTGACCCGCACAAAGCATGTTCTCTGACGATCCTCTCACCATCAGCCATGGTCTGCGGCATGGCCAGGCCTTTGGTCTCTGGTAGCACTATACTTAACCCTGATCCTATCAGAGCCACGATGCCCAGGATCAGCAGCGGCAGGAGACTCCATACGCGCTCCTGTGATTAAAAAGTTGTTTGGTGAAGTTTGACAAAGATTTTTAAAAGTTATTCTTTTAACTATCAACGGCCTGCCGAAAACAAGTAACAATGAATTGTTATCTTTTGTGTCTCATTGCGCGATATTTGACTAATTTTATAGTGGTTTTTATCAGAATTAAAAAAAATCCCGGACGGGTCCATCACGATCGTAGACGACAACACCACTTACCGTTCAGGAGGGATCGTGGTCTTACATGACATTTTCAGAAAAAAATACATTTGAGATTATTAGAAATTTAAAATTTTAGACGATTTATGGCGTTTTGTAGCTATTAACCGATGGAAAACGCTACACCCTACACAGTCCTAACAAGAGGATTTTGTGGTAAATGGAACTAAGCCTAAAGAATATCGAAGTATGTATTTCGTATTAATATAAACTTAAACCTACCGAATACACAATATACGGAGAGAGCACAGAGACGACATAGCCACTCATATGTAAAGTAGCCGAGCCAGACGCTCGCACCGATGTCGGCAACAACTCTGTCACCCACTGGATAGCTGCATTGTAAGACATGTTGATGCAAAACCTGGCCATAATTGCCATTGAAGCCTGCGGGATACCTGAAGGAAACATTGAGAGAAAGTTAATCTCAGTTCTGTTTTAATCTACCAGGCAACCCTAGCGTCAGAAAGCTAGGGCTCCATGGGCCGATGACATCAAAACAATTGCAAGCAGGAATCGAATGAGTACAGCACGGGACCAGTTAGCGTAAAGATATGGAATAAGGAAGAATGATGATGATGGTGATGAAACTATATATTTTTTTATCGTGTACAAAGCCATAAGTGCTAAAATTATATGAAACAAACCTTTAGGAACGAACAAGGCTATCATGATGAGTATACCCGCTATACCCAATGGGCCAGCTGTAAGATTCCTTCGGCCCCACCTACAAAACAAATTTTAATTTAGCATTTTTAAAAATCATATTGTATGAACGGTGATCATGTGTAGATCACTTTTCTTTACTATCTATCTATATATTAAGATTTTAGTTGCTATCGTGTTGTCATGGATATTTTAGAAGGTCAAAAACTTTAGACAATCCTTACCTATCTAGTACACAAGCCAGTAGTGTGATTGAAGGAATCTCAGTAGCCGATGTCATAGTAAATGAGATGAAGAAGTCCAGGCCGAAGGCATCAGATAAACGGACAAGGCCATCGAAGATCACCGCACAGGCCATGTAAACGATCAGCATTATGATCATGGTCATGCGGAGAGGAGCGCTCATGAGGAGGACCGTGAGGGACTCGTTCGACTGCTTTGTATGGTTTGATGTCATCTGTGGAGAGAACAAGATGGAAGTTTGTTATTATTATAAGCCTGGAGTGTTCCACTGCAGGGCCAAGGTATTCTAGGGTACGGGTAGGGTACGGTTGGCGGATCATCTAATAAAAAAAACTTACTATAAAGTCATCCATAACATCATCTGGTATCTTAGTGCCGTTGACTTTTTCAAACTTCCTGAGGACTTGTACTGCTTGGTTGACGCGACCTCGACTTACGTACCACCTGGAACACATCAAGTAATTCCACATAACTACATTAAGAAGATTGAGATAGTAATCGATCATGAATTCAGTAGCTGTACATCTAGCTATTACTAGTGATGCTACGAGTAAAATATTCCTTGAATATAAAGTCATTGACATAAAAAGTCTTTGTTGAAGTGCTGCAGGTACGATCTCGTTGGAAACTTCATAGCTAAACTGGACCATAGCATATCATTTTGAAAAGAATCATCAGATTAATAGGAAAAAGCTCTCCACTAAAAATGAATGCAATTTTTATGAGACAATTTCACACCTCACAGGCTCACATGTCAAATCCCATAAGTCAAAGGACGTAGATTCGGTTGATATTTTATCCCCCTTATTAAACGATTATTAAAAGGTGATCCTCATTAAGAATGTTTACTAGCGCAAATTAGAACTCACCTAGCACTTTCCGGGATGATCAGTGGCGCGAAAACAACAAGCAACATCGGCAAGGAAGTCACCCACAGCAGCAACCTCCAGTCAGCAACCCAGAGCGCTATCCACGGCAGAGACAGGCAGCCGGTGCCGAAGTATAATGCGATCGACATGTTGGCAACCCACGTCCGATGGCGAGGGCCCACGTACTCAAGTACTGGAAAAAGAAGATTGTAAGGTTAGTTAGAAATCTATTTACTGCTAGCGGGCCTACTAGATGTTGTCGTGCCCAAACGTTGGCATTAGCAGCGCCACCTGCCGGGCCAATCGTAAATTCCATCCAGGGATCCACTAAATTTCAACAAAACGGTTCATTTTTCGATTTAATGTTGCTTCGTAAATCGATATTACGATTTAGATATTAAAGAGATTAGATAGTTATTAAACGCCACCTCCCGGGCTACATTGCGCGGGGCCCGACACGCACGTTTTTTGGAACAGATTCCTTACCTAAAATATAAGCCATCATGAAAGCGTTATCATACGCCATGCCAACAAGGAACCGACAGAATGAGAAGTCCCACACATTTGTTGAGTAGATTGTTGCTATGCCTCCGATGCCACCGATGAAATTCGATCCTGCATAAAAAAATACTCATAAATATTAAAATCCCAATATGTTTAGCAAATTATTTTTCACAAAATTTCATTTTACGAACGTTTCACAAATTTTCACTTCGCAAACAATACTTTTGACTTTTATTTCTTTCTTAAAATAATTTGCGAAATGAAAATTCTTATTTGCGAAAACGTTTACAAATTAAACACAGCCTAAATGACTTTTCACAAAAAATTGTTTCTAAAAGTCTTGGTTTTAATTTCCCGGAATAAAAAATAAATAAACTATCTATACGCAAAAAATCATGTCGTTCCGTTTCTCCGCTTGAAAGAAAGACGTACCAACTAATAATATCCAACGCGCCACGGATTTCAAGTTTTTACTCAAGGAAATAAAATTTAAAATACTTAATTATTGTTTTTCAGAAAAATCTTAAAGCCGGCTAAACATTCTTAAACGCGAGTTTTCCATGCGCAAATGCCACCCGCAGCTAGCTTCACAGATTGGCGCGTACACACGGCTTACACATCAAGCTATACATTTCCAGTATAAGCTGACATCTTGTACGAAGATCCTATACAATGCGAGGTCAGTTCATATTGGTTTTGTATAGCTAGGTGTGTAGCCGTGTGTACTGCACTTCCGCATTTTATTATTAGCTACTAGCCTGAAGTATAATTTAACTAGCTCGTACATCACACAAAACATTTACAAAAAAAGGAATCATTGCATTTACTACAATGATACAGTCAATGAGTCAACTTTGTTAAATTGAAGCGTATGTACAAATTAATGTCACAAGTGTCGTGTCTCGCTTCCCACATTAATATTTAAGTACATTAATGATGAGAACATCTGTGTGAGTTTCATGATTAAACATCTGGCCCTGATATTTATTTGCCAACTAAGTCCGTACTGGGTTTAAATAACTTAATAGCACTAAGGATTAACTAAGTTACTACGTACACTACTAAGTACTGTACTAAGTTACACTTTGTGATTTGCTTAGTCGACGTAAAATTGGGGGCTTGTAGTAGGGCAGGCTCATTTAAAAGAAACTATTTACTAACATTCGAATAGGGAAGATGCACTATTTTTATTTTTGTTTTCATTTTAAAGAATTCCATGTAGAATAGACCACAAATATATTTAAAAAATTAAAACATTGCAATTTATCCGAAAAAATGCTGTTTTAAATTGACAGTTTGACAGTTCGCGGGAAAACGGACTTATGGTGCTGATGACGTCACTCTTGTCTTTTACTGGTTCGCCGTTGGCTTTCATACTTTTGCATATTTATTTAAATCGAATAAAAAATAGTATTTACAAAGCATAGAATTTTATTTTATAAATGTACAAAAAATAATAACTTAAATATTATATAGTTATTACATTTTAATTTTGGAAATACAGCATCTATCCAGAATTTCTATGCAGCATTCATAACACATAAAATGCTTTTAAATAAACTTCTTTTAATTTTTCAAAGTTTGTGTGTGCTATACAGAAAAGTGATATTTTCCTTATGCTGAAAAACATTTGAAGTTGTACTTGTGCCCAATATTTTGGTGTTATTTTATTGTCTTTCACATAGGAAAGTATGGTAGGTAGCTTCTGTTAAGGATATTTCACCTCTACTGTGTAATTTTCAGCCGTCAGGTGTTGCACCAAAAAAGGGTAGGTACTCGGCATTACGAAGAAATCCAGCTTCTTCAATTTTAATCTAAAATGCTGATTAAAATAATATAAACAATATTTATTACTACAAAGGCCTGGAACTAAACATACCTAACTAATTATTTTATTCAAAATATTTAAACTAGAGAAAAACTAATGATGTTATGTCAATACTAACTCTAGGTAAACACGGAGTCTGCTTTGATAAACCCAACTCCCATTTTTATTAAAAAAAACGCAATTAATGTTCCTATAAAATAATATTCACCTTTACAACCATAACGTCAAATAAGTTGTCAAAACAAGTGTGACGTCACGAAACGCTAATTCGTGTTTTAAAATACGTATTGTTTCTAGTCATTTTTAAATCGTAATTATTGTAAAAAAACAACAATATGTAAAATAAAAACGTTGCAGTGGCCTTTCTTTTATATTTTTTTAACGTTTTAATCATACAAATTCCATAAATATTACATCTGCATCTTCCCTATTGCGGGCATCAAGTTCTAGGTAAAACACCAATGGGAAATGCTAGATTGAAATGTGTTTATCGGTCCATTAACGATCTAGTGATAATGGATTGCAGAGCTGAATTGAATTATTGGATCAGTTATTATATTATGCTTCATATGCTTTAAATGTATGTTTACCTATCAAAGCAGGTACTCTGCCGAAGTGGTCCGCAAGCCAGCCAAAGAATAGGCCTCCCACAAAGGAGCCCGCAAAGAAAATGGCCTGAGCCATCGGCACGTGACCAGCATTGTCACACACCCAGCCTCGCTGTAAACAGAAATACATACCCTGTTACCACCAAAGTGCCACCACCTTGTTTATCTGTGAAGTGTCAAAAGTTGGGAATAAAATGTTACCATAGCAACATCTCGTAAACAAATAAACTGTCAGTTGATTAACATAATTATAAGAGCATGCAGCACCCCGGGTCTCTCATTTTAAATAACTCGGTAGAAGTTGGACAGGTGTCTAACAGAAACTTAACCTAATCTAAAAAAAAACATAATAAATGCTAAATTTGTAATATTTTAAGTGAACGAACGTGTTCACGTCTGAACGTGATTTACGTTTTTATATCCAACTGGTACCTAATGTACCATCCACCTACCATACTCTTTACTAAACTATCGTTAAAACTGGCCGCTATTGTCATACTATGTTGTCTATTGTTAAACATAATCCACAAATTATCTTACTAAACAAAAAAAAACATAAACCATGATAAGCTGAGAGTATTTCCACAGCACGATAATTGATGAAGGAAGGTTATTGTAATAAATTGAGACATATTTTGTAATAAAACGGAATTTGCTTTTGTTCAAAGAGAGATAAGCACTAATGCTCTTCAAACATAACATAGGACGAGTGAGTAATGACAAGATTAGTCACTGCCGCATGCTTGTAATCCGTCCTTCACGCATGTTTTCAGTTGCAACCAGACACTAGATTTTTTAAAATAATAATTTTTAATATACGACTAACTATGTAAAGCTGAATTGAAAAAAGACAGGTCTCTTCGTACGTAGTATGTACCAAATTATAAAAAAAAAAATATTAAGAAATCATCATCATCATCACTTAAATGCATTCTCCACTGCAAAAATTATAACACTGAAATATGCATTTTATATAATTACTAGCAGACAATACCTCATACATAGAAAGAAAACTTGTAATCTGATGGGCGGGCACACAGAACAGAAAACTGGTTGATAGCAGCGCGATATGAAAGCACAGTCACATGAGTAAATAAATTACTCTTGTGGCACATTTGGCTAGAAAATTCTCCTGGTCCGGTGAGAGTCTCGGGTTTAAACCCCGCTCGTATCCATCTCTTTTTCAATTTCCTATTAGAAAACCATAATCATAACCAACTACAAAAACCATATTATGGTTTTAATTGTTGATTGATATGAACTAAGTAACCAGATGGCCACTCTTCATGTTTTTTTTTTTCAAATTTAAAGTTAGTATTTTAATTTTAATTTTATTGGTACCTAGTTAGAATTGATTTCTAGTAGGATTGAGTGAGGGAATAATCAATTTCCTTCTTAAAATAGCCAATCCAACTTGCTATTAACCACGTTTCGCTATAATTAACCATGCAATAAAAGCCTTCATACCTCACTAACGACAGTGGCGTAAGGTATATCGGTGAGCTCGAAGTCCCACCCGTTCTTGCAGGGCACGAGAGGAGTGTCTGGTGAAGGCGGTGTTAGGGTTTCCAGCACTTGAGTCCAGTTCGCGTCAAAGGTGAAGCATTTCTCCCATTCTCCGGTAGCTGCGCCGGGAGCCGATAGATTCCGTCTGAAATAGACAGTAGCAATAGAAAATTATAGGAATTTGAACAATTAGTATACCTATTTACCTAAGACCGATGATATTGTCAGATTTATTGAAAAGACCGGACTTAATATTGGATAATAGCCTATAAGTAGTGATAACCTAGTGGCAACAGTGATATCCCATTAGACTGCCAAATCAAAGGTCTAGGTCGTCAAAACCCACGTACCTACGCACCTCTGGCTTTTCGGATTTATGTTCGTTTTAGAAATTAATGATCACTTGTTAAACGGCGAAAGAAAACATCGTGAGAAAACCAGAATAACTTAGAGATTTTTTCAACGGCGCGGGCGGTGTGTAAAGCCATGTCAGAGGCCTAAACTCTGGCACTAGGTTGTCAGTCCAATCAAACGGTACAGAAGAAGATTGGCTTATGAAAATTTGATTACATAAAATTTGTTCGTTTATACAATTCAGTAGACGGGAAAACTTATTGAAAATGATAAAAATTCGTAAGAATTCAGGAGAGTTGATAAACGTATAGAAAAACCAATGTTTCTATAATGTGGTTTGCCTTACATCCAAATTGGAATATGTCTCATTCAGTAAACCTTAAGAAAAAATACACAGCCTTAACTAACGCCCCTGCCAACCTAACTCCGTTGCCGACTGTACATATCTTATCAGGCCTTTGTCTCATAAAATATATTTATGAAAACAAAATAATGTTATGATGCAACTTGAAAATCGTAGATTGATTGATCTATTGATAGAATTCATAAATCTTACTTTATCAAGACTAGGTATGGATAACAGACCATAATGCGTTTATCTAGTAAAAATAGGTTGATCATGTTTCTATAAACAAGGTTTTAGGTATTGCGATATTCATGTGATCATTGACTCCCGCCCTGAGGTCAGTCTAGGATCATTGGTGATTTTTAGTCCATCAGAATCGGATATAACTTCATCACCTCTCTGTGAGCATATACAAAGGTAGGTCTTAATCGATAATCGCCTGAACGATCCCCGTCATCCTGCCCATGTCTAGCAGCAACCTGGCATGTGACGATCAATGGGCGCAAACCATTGAGCTAATATTTACAGAATAGAAGTCCGCGCATGAAAATGACGCGTATTAAACGGTGGGGAATCGGTAGGCACTTGTTTAGCGCGATCGCCATTTGCATAACCCCATATATGTGTGTGTAATGGAGACGCATTTATGCCGCCGTTGCTTCAGACTTTAAATGTAGAAATTCAAGTATTTTAATCAAATTACTCATTAGTCTTTTTCTTTAGGCTAAATTATAGTATTAACATAAAGTGCTACAAAGCGTGGCAGTTTTATAACATTAAAAAATGGTTCCATTGTAGAAAAAACCGTGTGAGAGAAATTCACACGCAGATAATCGCGCCAACTAAAGTGTATGTTTATTGTAACTACTTAGAGATATCATTGAGAAGTCTAAGATATCAATCTACATAACTATTTATCTATCGATAGGAGTTTAACATTTACAATACTTTGATTAGATCGAAGTATTTGACAATACTTAGATTTTTGTTATGTAAATAGATACTTTCCAACTGGCGTTATTGCTTTATAATTTTTTTAAAAATTTCAAAGCTTCAAGATTTTGACTGCCAAGTTGAAGGTCATAAGTTCGAATTCAGGCATACTTCTGACATCATTGGCGTATTGGTTAAGCGGTAAAAGAAAATATCGTGTGGAGACCAGTACATCTGAGAGATTACTTAGAGATAGGATAGAGAAAAAGATTTAAAATCATCGCAGCTTTAGCTAGTAAGGAAACTATTCGCCCGTTATCCGACACAAAAGGAAATAGATCAGGCGCAGGGCCAACGGCTTTACGTGCTGTCCGAGGCACGGAGTAAGTGATAATTCATCAAATCGCACATAACTAACGAAAAGTCAGAGGTGCGCGTCTTGGGTTCGAACCTGAGGCCTCTGACTTGCAAGTCAACGGTCACCACTAGTAGACTATCACGACTCTGAGAAATTATAGTGCACATAGGAATTATCTGTGTATTGCATTTTATTTCGCGAAATTAAAATCGCCTTGCGTGCTTAGCTACAGATAATAAAAAAAATCCTCCTTCACTTTCTATTCACCTTAACATCCTTCACTAGGAAAGTCTAAGTAAAGGAACTAAAGGGGAGAGTTTGTAAGCCAACGTGTTTTATTATGAATGCGACTTGGCTGCCCTTAGTCCTTTCAGGATACACGTCTAACATGACGTTGAATAGTGCTAGGTAACAAAAATAATAGTCTCTAAGGTACTTACATAAGGTTTTCTAGCGTTTTTAGCGTTCTAGGGTTCGGTACATCTACTCTACTCGGTACACACTAAATCTAGATGTGAAACTAAGTTTGTTTTTTTGTTTGCTTGCTTTTCACGCCTAAACTACTGTACCAATCGTCCTGAAATTTTGCATAATTATACATTGTCAGGTGTACAGAAACGGACATAGTGTCCTTATACCTATTTCCTTATAGGTACCATTAATTCCGAAAAAAAAGTACTGTTCCCGAGAAAAACGACAATTACGTGTCTTTCGAATCGTAATTGAATTTTAAATTTAATTGATGTGAATTTATTTAATGATGTTTGTTGTGGATTGTCTGAAGCCTGGGGAAGGATATAGGCTACTATTTATGAACAAACCACGCGGGCGCAGCGGCGGGCGGATGCTAGTCAAAAATAATTGGTGAACTTCCATTTTTCTCTACTCACCTTAATTCCATATCTAAATGTGCTAACTCCGGTACACTGCACCAATGCCTCTGCGGAGTTGCAGCTATAAACATTTGTACGAAGTAGATGAACGCGAAGAAGAAGCCGAAGGGCATCATGAGGACGAACAATAGCTTCTGGTACCGCCCCATGTCCCCCACGTGTGTGAGGACAGTCTCCAATGCGTCAGCGTCATTGTGGGACTTTTTGTTGAGTTCCTCTTTCGTGTCCTGGAAAAAGAGAAAGGAGGATTATGTTTTTAAAGGTGTTTTAAAGCTTCTTCCTCACGATATTTAAGAATAAACATAGAACCTCCTCCTTTTTTAAGTCGGTTAAAAAGGACATAAGCTTATCCTCTCTCAGAAATACGATATTTTCTAGATATTCATATTTTTGCGTAGAATTGAAGCGTACTAGGTTTGAATTGTTTGAAATAATATTTTGTAGCAATAAAAATTGTATTTCTAATTGGATTTGAACTTGTTCCGGTTAGTTTCACTAGCGCTAACCACTCTGCTAACTTAGCTATGTTTCTTTGTATAATTTTGTAACTTTCGTTATTGACATGCCTAAGTCAAGCCTATTAAAAATAAAATAAATTACCTAAAAAATCTTACGTAATAAAAAAAGGACTCTATAATGCTGTCGACGATGGCGCATTCCATTATTCCGTGAAGTTTATTGCTTAACCTAGTTTCTGAGATCTAGACATACTTTGTCAGTAAATAAATTAATTTAGGAAATAGAATTTACCCTTCTCAAGATCAAAGTGTATTACCAGTAGAATCTTGACAGTCTTGACCTTTAAAAAAATGTAAGCAAATATTTTGTCAAAAATAATAAGTACCTACAGAAGTACTGAAGTTCAAATCGAATAAAATTAAAGGACATGTCAAGGTAAGTCGGTTTGTTTTTAAAGTGATATCACCTCGGAAACGGAAGAAAACAAAAAACCAAAGCTTTTTAAAAATTTGGTAGTGCACACCAACATAATACATAGTTGACCTAGCTCTTTTGAACTCTATACGTATATATATTAGACAAGGTGTACTACTTAAACTCATAGTTATGAGTCGTGATAGCCTAGTGGTGTTGACCGTTGACTGGCAAATCAGAGGTCTCAGGTTCGAACTCAAGGCCCGCACCTCTGACTTTTCGTAAGTTATGTGCATTTTCTAAATTATTTATCACTTATTCCGTGCATTGGAAAGCCCGTAAAGCCGTTGGCCCTGCAGTCAGCACCTGATCTTTCTCCGGTCGTGTCGGATTGCCGTCCCATCGGACTATGAGAGTGAGGGAATAGAGAGTGCACCTGTGTTTGCGCAAACACTTGTGCACTATAATATCTCCTGCGAAATTCGGTCAGAAGGACATGTCATTACGTCTCACTTAAACTGTCAGCATTTACATAGTTTGCAAACTCCTAGACAGACGGTACTATCGCGGACACGAACGGTGCACCACTTTGCGATCAAAATGCTTTGAAAGATTCTACGTGCCTAGCGGCAGGACTAGCGCTACATTCGGACGCCGGGTGCAAGCGATTCTAACCTTATGAGTGGTGCACCGGCTTTGTCCACGATAGTACACCTTGTATAAGGCATACATTTTCTGCTCTAGTACGTTCGAAATGTCAATTAACATTAATCAAATCTCAATTAGTAGGTACCTAGTTAAAGTTAGTACTGAGCAAAAAGTACCTGAACCAGATTTAACAACATTCCTCCAAGAATCAATGAAGGTCGGTCATTTAATCCAGTTCGGTCTACTTTGAGTTTTTTTTTTTTTTTTAGTAAATCATAAATAGTTTACCAGCAAATCACCTTGATATAAAAGCTTGTGTACTTGAACTTAACAAGTATTTTTCCAAATCAAGGTACCCTACAGTCAGCAAATAAAGTTGACTAGCACCGGCCAATCTCAACGGAGATTAGCCAACTAAGCCCGGAGATATTATAGTGCGCGAGTGTGTGCGCAAACAGGTGCACTCACTTTTCCCTCACTCTCATAGTCTGACGGGACGGCAATCCGACACGATCTGGGGAGGGATTAGGCGTAGAGACAATGGTTTTACGTGCTTTCCGAAGCACGGAGTAAGTGATATTTAATCTATACATATAATAAAATCGTAACAAAATGAAAACTGTACATTGAATATTTTTGGGAAAAAGTAAGTTCTACATGTTCGGGGAACGATACTGAAGCCGAATATGTAGTTTTTAGAAACTTTGTCTGTCTGTTTGTCTGTCAGAGGTTGGCGTGAAAACTATTAGTCAGATTTAATTGACGTTCGGCAAAAATGTTTATTAAATACCAAGTCAGGTTTTAGGGTACAAAATATCACAATAATTATGGGGGATAAGCAGTATTGTAATAAATAGGGTTACCGAAATCCACGCGGACGTAGTCGCGGGCGGAAGCTAGTTTATAATACGCAATAACTTACGAAAAGTTAGAGGTGGGGTTCGAAGTTTCGAACCTGAGACCTCTACCTAATGCGCGTCTACCCTGCTTATTGAACAGGGTAAAAGGTACACTAATGTACAGACCGACAGACGAGGTTTGTATCCAGAAACTTAGCGTGCTGACTGTACCTACTTTTCCTCGGTGTATCAAGGTATTATTTTCAAGGCCGAATATGAAGTATTAAAAATAGTTAAAACTACTGAAAAGTTATTTTTAAGAACTTGTATGGGGCAGTAGTAACACGTACGTAGTCGTACAGTCGGCTGTAAAAGTGCCTGTGAAAATGATGAAAAAATTGAGAGTATAGAAATGTATGCATCATTCATTCATCATCATCATCAATCATCATTATTACATTGCAATCTTTACATTTCTTATACAAAACTATAATGTAATTAATACAAAAAAAAGCATTTTAATTTTCAGGAATTATGTTTATTTTTGTTATTGTTTATTTGTTTTACGTTGTTTGTTTTGTATTTATGTATCTAAAAATAAATTTATTGCAAGTTTTTTCTTATAAATATGTTGAAATATTGTGTTAAATAAATATTTTTCTTTCTTTCTTTCATTTTTAATACAACCTACTAATCTCTATCGCATACCTACCTAAAAATACTTATAAACTGTATTACTGGTGCATGAGTTTATAAGTAGGTTTAAACCAAAACAAAAGTGATAAGATTAAATAAATTCTTTCATACTGTCACAGTACTGTCTGTGGCACTTTTGTTGTCGACTGTAAACTGTAAACAAGGTGGAATAAAAAACAAATAATATTTTGTTTAATAATTAAAAACGCAACGAGTTCCGCAATACCAATGTATTTTTAAATTGCAAAGTACTACCTGTTTAATTTTTAAGCATGACATCGTTTTATGTTTTGTTTTATGTTCAAAATTGTGTAGGTATATTTAAATATAAAATTGATATACCTACGTTATAATAAATTTTACCTAATAAAATGTATTTCAATATGCCATGTCATCCTCCTAGCCTTATTATTACCAAACTTCGTTGGGCTCAGTTTTCTACGAAGCAAATGCCTATCTGACCCCTCCAATCCAAAGGGATACAATATCGTAAAGTTAGATCAGTTTAGTTAGTTTTTCAAAATTTTACGAGGGTACTGATTCCCTATACTCGACTGCTGAGCATGAGGTCTTGTTATCGATCTCCGGGTCAGTGTTATTGGGTTTTTCCATTAGGAAATTCTCAGTAGCAGCACAGAGTCTGGAATTGTGCCCGGATAATGGCAATAGGCTCGTCCCCTATTACATGGGACTTATAACATAGCCGGCAAAAGTGGGTGTACTGCAGACACCTCTGGCTACCCCTTCTGGGGAATACAGGCGTGAGTCCATGTTAAAAAACTTTTTTTCAATGAGTGCAATCAATTTATGGATTTAAAGCTAACTTTCATGATCTAATAATAATTAAACTGAATTACAAGTAAAATAATTCAACGTAAATGAGATTGTATAAAATAACAGTTAGGTAGGCCTCGGGGGAAATATCCGATCGGTTACGTATTCATGTGGAATGGCGACGAAAACAGTGCCAAGTTATTTGAGCTTGCTCTTAGGGTCAGCAAAAGAAGCTAGCATTCAACTAATATAAAAAAAATAAGTATCTGGTTTTGTCATAGAATTATTGAAAAAGATCAAATTGTAAGGTAAGTACATCAGAAAAAGTTACAAAAATAATTATAGTTCATTTTTTTTTGGAATTCGGTCTAATTCTAGAATATCGGGGAGTCAAATAGGCAGTCGTTCCATACTAATTCAGCTGCACGTTACATCTGTAAATTAGAAGCCGACCCCAACAAAGTTTGGGAATAATAACGCTAGGAAGATGATTGATGATACCTCTCTTGATAGTGAAGTATTTACTTAAACGGGTTCTTCACCCAAAAAAACAATATTAGGATTCGCTAGTGTCTTACGATGCAAAAGGACCATAACGATAAAATTATGTTATTTTGCTTTACATTTATAACAAGGAAATATAACTATTAAGAAAAAAAAAAAAATTTTATTAGAGAGCAAATGTACGAACTTCATAAATTGTCACATTAAGGCTCGTTTATAAATAAATGATTTATAGTAATTATAGTGAGTCAAGGCTATCTTCTTCATAAAATATTCCCGTCTGTTGACTTTGAAAATTGTCTGTACCTCCGTGACTACGTCTCCTGTCTCAACCAAAAAATTAAAATAGATATAATTAAAGCAATAACTCCTCCTAATTTATTTGGGATTGATCGTAAAATTGCATAAGCAAATAAGAAATATGTAACAAAATATGTAAATATGCAACTGTGTAAGACAGCCACAAAATAAGTGATAAAAAGTAATAAATTAATTACTGGACGATTAATTTTATTTCATAGATGGTAAAATTATGCGATAGGTATGTTTAAAACTCATTTTAAGACGCGTTAAGAGAATAATTAAAAATAATTATAATACGAGGTATTTCACCTAGATATTTTAACAGGTTTTAAAAAGGAACCACTAGTACTTTTCTCATTCGTTAGTAGGAGCAAGTTTTTTTTTGTAGCCTTTAATAAACGCTGGTCTTTAGCAGCTCTAGATAGAGAGAGGTGGAAGAAGCCTGGGACGGCCCTACAGTATTAATATACTTGGACTTGTGATAATAATAATTAGGCGTCTGAAAAAAAATACCGACATAAGTAAAATTAAGATTACAAAACATAAAATATACTTAACGATATTACCTTCGTTTGAAGTGTGACTGTTGTGAGTGACAAGTGTGACAACACTGAAGGGTATAACTGATATGATTATCTTGAAAAATGGAACAATTGCAACACGTTAAGCGTTCTGCCTTGATTTTTTGTTTAAGCGTATAATGAAAATGTCAAAATTATAGTTCTTTACACCTTACAGACGAAAGTGTCGTGATGCTGAGTGGTATGACCATTGACTGGCAAGTTGGAGGGCTCAGATTTGAATCCAAAGCTCGCTCCTCTGACTTTTTGTAAGTTACGTACGTTTTGGAAATTAATTATCACTTGTTCCGTGTCCCGGAAAGCACGTCTGTCACGATTATCGTTCTATCGAACTACGAAAGTGAAAAAATAAAGAGAGTGCACCTCTATTTGCATATCTGCGCACTTGGCTAATCTCCGTTGAGATTAGTTGCTGTGACCGAAACTCGGACAAGAGGTCAAAATAGGCGAAAGTGTGTTTGTTCTTATTGGTTTGTCCCCCTCTTTCACACAGCCATTACATTTTAACTCGAAAAAAAAAAACGAGCGAGATATTAAGTAGAAGCCTTGTCTACTCGTTTTCTTACAAAAAATCTAGACATTGTTGTCTGGGTACTCAGACAAATGACAACAAAAAAAAAACTCATATTAATGAAAAACGAAATATTTTTATTCAATATTATTTGTGCATATAGAGTCTATTACAGACCATTTTAGGCACTTATGAATAGTCATAATTATAATATTATTATTAAAAGTGATTCTAGTTGCCAGTTCCAAGGGCAAATTAACCCTCATGGAGAAGAATCTGCTAAAAACTCTATGGTTGCTCTATTATTAAGTTTAGAAAATAATCTTTTACATGTGTACATATATTCTATGGGGTAACTAGAACAATGTTAAAAATAAATAAATATTCGATAACATTCAGTACCTACCTAAACATTTGTCTGCCAAACTAAGTTAGCTGGAAAAGGGCAGGTGACCCCCAAATAAATAGTGGCAGCTATTTTAACTACCCTTGGCAAGTTGTCAGGTTTTAAATGGCAAACATAACTTGCCAAGTTAAGGCCTAGGCCTCCCTTCTATTCACGTCGTAATAGAGGCTAAAAATGCACTGTAGTAATAGCCACTGACATGACGTCCAGCCATAACTTATGTTCGACGCACATTATGATTCTTATGGGTTTAAAAAAAAACACTTTTGTGAGTGATGACACTAAGATTGCAAAATATAGGTAGGTATTATAAATATGAATAGGTAGGTATATATAATTTAACTTATTTCTGTTTTTTTTAAAGATTAAAAAAAAGATTCAAATAATTCATAAAATATTATGCGATTGTTAGAAAAATATTATTACGTCATAGCAGCGTAGTTAGTAAAAGACCAACAAACGAGTCACCATGGAAACGTTTTGTTACCACAACTTTTTGTGACACGACGAATTAATATTCTAAAAGCGTTTATACTCTTTCAAATCTAGAAAAAACATAAATGCAGAGTCACATTTATTTTGAGCAAAATCAATAACTATTCATAACCTTGTAATTAATAAAATATTACCCGGTGACAACTTAACGAGTACCTCATATCAATAAGTAAATTATGATGATAAAACATGTAGTCTATTACAAACTAATTATACACGTGCACGTAAGATTTTATTACTTTGCCAGGTTAAGAGGAGTATCCCCCGAGCGCACTACAAACAAACGAAGTGAATTTTACATACTTAATTAGAATCAATTAAATGAAATTTTCTTTCTACAAAAATTTCGAACTTTGAGTTCGCATAGTATGCATAAATCCTACCTACTAATTATTTCTTTAAATAGTACTTTGACGCATAATAATTACCCTTTTTCTTTTAATTTCCTTATTTTTATTGTTTTTTTTTATAGTTTATAAAGAAGTTTATAAAAGTTTGTAAAGATGGATGGATGTTTATTATTCTTTCACGCCGAAATAACTAAACGGACCTGGATGAAACTTTACAGTAACATAGCTACATCAGAAAACACATTAGGCATCCAATTATCAACATACCACGCAAGCGAAGCAGCAGGCGAAAGATAGTAGGTACCTACTATGACACAAATGTTTATTAAGAATTTAAAATTCTAATAGTGTCTGTAGTTTGTTAGATTTCCTAAAAAATATATTTTAAACGGAATTTTTACCAAAAAGAACTGAAGATGACTAAGATAAGTTCTAAGGTCACACCGGAACCTAAATACACCGCCGTCAATGCTGTAAGAAGAACTGCTGAACCCTAATAAAAGATTATAATATTCCCTTATCGCCGGTCACAGCTGATTATGTTTATCAAGTATAGAAGTGAATGCCCTTAGATAAAGGTAGTAAGTGAATAATTCGGCACTATATTTAAATATACTTACACAATGCGTTAGCATTTCTTTCTTTTAATTTCTTGAATCATTATAAGTTACGATAAATCTATAAAGGTTAGTACACATTAGAGCACTCATTTTCATGCATATATCATAATATTATAGGTATAAGTATATAAAACCGCTATATGAATGTTATGTACCTATTATTGTATTTATAACTCTTTGATAACATAACACATGTCTTGCTCCATCCATTTGCAAAATAATGAGAACGGCAAAAACGCCAACAATATAATGAAATTTGACACTAAATTTCGAAACAATGCATTCAGTAAATTTCTATTGCCCAACGGGTCATAGACTGAGGTCATAATTTGTTTTAGTCTACGATAGAACATAATAAAAGTGCTAGAAATAAGTAATTTAATAGGTCGTTATTATTTTAGTTGTGATAGTGCAGTGCAGTGGTATTACCGTTGACTGGTAAGCCAGAGGTCTAAGGTTCAAACCAGTAAGTTTTGTGCTTATTATAAATTAATGATCATTTACTCCGGCCTTGGAATGCACGTAAAGCCGCTGGTCCTGCGCCAGATCTCTCTCTGACCATGCACTTGTGCACTATAATATCTCCAGCGTAAATTGGCTGATCTCTGTTGAAATTGGTCGCTGTGACCGAAATTCGGTCAGGAGGACATTATTATTATTTTAATTTTCAATTTGGACTAAATATATTTGGCTTGGAATCATTCATTTTTACATAGACAGCATGTGCAGTACGCAAAGCCTAAGTCACCGCTTCCTACTCCTAGTGCTGTATGCCTTTGTACGCCACCGCGGTCATCGGTGGTCACGGCGTCACCGCGAACAATAAAATATGCATTGTGTCTGCGGCGTGGCAGTCAAAGTGATATTATGAAAATGTTGAAATTGACAAAGGACCAAAATAGCCATCGTTTTAAATACAGCTTCTTAAATACAAAGTTTCTTAATCGACCACAATACAATTGCTTGACAAATATGTAGGTACTACTTAATTATTATTATTTTTTTGTCGTGTGGAAAACTCTTACACGTGTCAAAAATCTTCTACAGTTGGTATGAATTTCAAATTAATTAATTAATTAGGCGTTTTAAGTTTATTTAGTTATGATCATAAAACCGGTTCCAGCTAACTTTAGTCCTTTATATTATCAAAATGATTAATTATAGAGAATTTAATTCATTTTCCTTGTAATTAAATAATTAATATTCTGTGAATATTTAAATAATTTTAAACATAAATACTGTTTCGATGTCGTCTTTAGATAATAAAGACCTATAAATATTAACATAATTAATAATAATGCACAAACTGTGGATTATGTTCAATGCTGTTTTTTGTAGATTATGTATCTGTGGAAGTGTGTATGTGTGTAGTGTGGTTATGTATCCTCTTATGTATATATTTTCCTCAAAAGCATAAACAGACAAACTGATAATTTGCAAGGAATAAATTAATAATGAGTAATATAGTTTGGTGTTATGAAATTGGCGCTTTTGACCTTGACCTATAAAACTCTGTACAGATAAAACGATAATTATGTTCAACTTGATTTTTATTATCTACAAGTTAGAAATTGTATAATTTATAATGCTCTTACGCACATTCTTATTTATCTACTATTAAAGCATCAAATTTCCCCAATTAATTGCATATAGGACTTTTGATCTAAGTATATGGTTTTCCTGATTAAAGAACTTAATGATTCAACTAGCGAATTTCACAAAGATATTGGAATTGTGGAATTTATACATAATAGTACGTACCTATTTGTAATTTGCGAATTTATACAAGTATTAATGAATTTTGTAGAGCAAAATTATTTAACTTTATAAATAAAAATCAATTGCCACAAATGTTTATCCGCTCATCACTATATCTACCTATCTATCGCGCATCTATTGTACTTATATTCACGCAAATAAATGATAAGTATTCTGATTCTGAACACTTCAAAGCCGCTGGACCGAATTTGATGAGATTTTTTGGATGGGTTTGAGTGAGTCCTTGAATGGTTTGTATTGACAATTGGACCCAGTAGGTGAAGCAGAAGTATTTAAAAAAACAATACTAACATTATTTTTCCCGCCAATTTCTTCAATCTCGTGCGCCATGACACTTAAGCACGTGTATTTTTGACACTTTATCCAGAACGCACGTGTTTCCCCTCTAAAGTTTCAACACTGACTGATAAGATTTGGCGCCCGAAAGTATATTTACTGACGAATAACCAAACTGCTGATTTATTGTATCGCAATTTGCTTTTCTAAATGTCGATAAAGAACTTTTTGATAACGATCTATTTTTACAGCGATCTTACTTAGAGAGTAGATGAACAGAAAAAAAAATGCTTCCTATTTTATATCAATATCCAAGATAGCTAATACAAAAAGCTTATTTAACTACTTACTCAAAACTTTCTATAAATATTGCTGCAGGCTGATTATCTTGTACATCCCGGTAAACTAATTTTGGTCTAACTATATCTCTTTGTAATAAACAATAATTAATCGGCTTGACCGATTTTAATTGGGTTTTTTTTTGTACTTACTGGGGTCTGTAACTGTATAGTTGGACCAGGTAGGTGGCACTGTTGTTGACATTCAGAAAATAATTATACTCATAGATTTGGACAGGACAACATCCGGTCAGCTAGTATTAATAAAATAATGCCCTCCTGACTGAATTTCGGTCACAGCGGCCAATCTCAACAGATATTAACCAACCTATTAAACTACGTAGGAGATATCGTCGCCTTGGAGGGCAATGGAGCTAAGCCACAATTTTTGCAAAATGAAGTTAAGTTGTATAAGTTGAGTTGAGTAAGACTTTTGTTGGAACTACACTAAAATTTATTGGCAAATTTAAAAAAAAAACCTGCTTAGAGTCATGATATCTGTTAGATTTATTGACTAAAATAAACTTTGGCTTTTCCACAAGACGTTAATGCACTTAACTTCATTTCGCAAAAATTGTGGCTTAGCTCCATTGCCCTCCAAGGCGACGATATTATAGAGCACAAGTGTGTGTGCAAACACAGGAGCTCTCTCTACTCCCTCACTCTCATAGTTCGATGGGAAGGCACTCCAACACGACCGGAGACAGATCAGGTACAGGACCAACAGCTTTACGTGCTTTCGGAGGCACGGAGCAAGTGATCATTATATTATATTACTCACATAACTTACGAAAAGTCAGAAGTCGCCTTGGGTTCGAACCTGAGACTTCGTAGCTAGCACCATCATATAAATGCGAAGGTTTCAATGACTCTTACTCAGTAATTTCTTGCAATGACGCTTGGTTATTTTTTTATGTTTCTAAATAAACTCGGTAATTACTTGTTTAAATAAAAACTTTTTGATCCTACTCAGTTATTTAAAAATAAAAAGGTTTTCTTTGGTCAACTTTTAGGTCATTTATCATAATTATGTACAGGTGGTTGAACAATGAAAAACATTCAAAAATTAAGTCTTTAAAATAGGTAGGTATTTGACATTATTTAAATATGTGCAGTCAATAAATCTGCAGGTACGCTAAGATATATTTGAATATTTTAGTTTTCCTGCATAGCAATGGGTTTCCGAGTAGAATATTTTTAAATATTTTTTAAATAAACAATATTTTTTTTAGCTATCGCTATAGTGTCCAATTCGTGAACGCTGTTTAACTACATTACAACGTTTTACGTGAAAATTATTATAATAAGTAATGAAAATTATACTATAACTAGCTGCCCGGCGCGACTTCGTAAGCCTGATTATGCTACCTCTACGCCTATTGTATCCTACCCTACCCTACTCTACGTCAACCCTACCCTACCCTACTCTCCCCCTACCCCTACCCTACCCTGCCCTACGCTATCCCTACCCTTGTAATAGTTTGTCAGGATGTATGGAAGGATGTTTGTTACCACTGAAAACTACCAAACGGATATATGGTACCTATAGCTTATACATCGGCATAACACATAGGCTACAATTTATCAACATTATAGGTACAATGCGGGCGGAAGCTAGTTACCTGTAGTAGGAAAAGAAATATCAAGATATTGTAAACTCTTTGATACAAACTTGAATGGCGTGTATGTTTCGCTTTTTAAAAAAATATAGAATGTAGAATAAATAATGCAGAGTCACTTCCCGTCACTATGCGGATGAGAGGTGACACAGACGGGTTTTAGTCGGTATGCCGGCCGCCTACCATCTCTAGGCCGGAGAGCCCGACATAACCGTCTCGCATCCCCGAGCGGGACGGTATGCATAAGGCGCATTTCCCCTTCTGCGAAAAAAAAGGTCTCGGGTTCGAACCTAAGGCGCGACACCTCTGACTTTATATAAGTTATGTAGTTATGTGCGTATTATAAATTAATTATCACTCTCCGTGCTCGGATAGCACGTTAAGCTGTTGGCTCCGGCTGTCAATTGTAGATCTTTGACAGTCGTTACAGGTAGTCAGAAGCCCGAAAGTCTGACAACCAGTCTTACCATGGGCTATCGTGTAACCCAGTATCTGGGTTGTGGAGGTTTGATAGCAGTCACTCCATGTCAACACTGGTATTCACCTGCATCTGGTAAGACTGGAAGCCGACCCGAAACTATGTAGTACCTAGTTGGGAAAAGGCTGGGCAGATGATGAATGTAGAATTGTAAAATATGTAAGTAGGTAGTTTAGTATTCAGAAATCAAACAATCAGAATTGGAAATCGTATACGCAGTACCGTCGAATCAATCGTAAATAGGTAGTCATTGAATTGAATTGATAGCATTCACATTATCCTATTTGGGCAGGTCTCACTCAATACGTATTTAAATCGAGGATTGGTACTCAGTTGTTTATTACAAAGCGTATATTTTTAGGCAATTATATCGACAATAATTGTGGTGGCGCATTTAGTTACGGAACTGCTTTGCAAGCACGAGGGTACAGATTCGAACCTGGCACATGTACCGATATGAATTTCTTAGTTAATCTCAGACACCACTGACTAGATTAACTAAGAAAGTACGGCGAAGAAGAATATCGTGAAAAAATTGAGTTTAATAATCTGAAATCGCCAATACGCAGTGAGCTAGCGTGGTGATTAATGTTCTATCCTTCTCTACATGAGAAGAGGCCTTTGCCTTACATTGGGACAATTAGAGGCTGGTTAATCGCAATGTTTGACAATTTTGTATGAAATTAAATCTATTAAATAATTATATTCAGCCTTTTTTCTAATGACGTACTTAACTTATCATTTTACTGAGTGCCGAGTTTTGTCACATAAGTTATCTGGAAAGATCCGAAAAAACAATACCGTCACCCAAAGTTAATTAAGAGGAAACGATTGCAATTAGCCAATTACATCCAGCATCTGACAAATCAAATTGTTGTGACTGATTAATGACACGCTAAATATGTCACGCGTAGACCATTCGGACCAAAAATTTAAAAAAACTTTTGTAAAAACCAATGGCCTTGAACCTTCTTATTGTTTCAATGGTCGCGAGTTTAAAGATTAGTTGTTGTTAATGTTTAGCGTTAATTAACTCGCCAATTGTAGGATACATGGTTAATTAAGTATCTCCGAAAAGGAGAGGCCCCAAAACAGAACCCTGAGGCACCCCTAGCCCTAATATGAATCATTACTTGATTACCTGTGTTGTTATTTATCATTATCTGTGGTATAAGAGTATTCATGACGTTTATTCATCCTAAGGACCGTTTGTATCTAGATAATGCGGTCCTTTGAAGCGAATAATGAATTTTCCAATAAGATTTAGCGACTCATAAGCACCAGAAAAAGTGAATGGTAGTACATCACATGAATGAAGTTCTTAAAATAACAAATATTTAAGAAAGGTCACTGGCTCGAATATAAAGTGCAAACCAATTAACATTAATTAACATAAACAATTTCTTTCGTTAACTACGAGACTTTTAATATTAAGTGCGTTACATATTTTTCCGCATTTAAAACATGAAACGCACGCGATCAACCTATTTATTTACTCTAGAATTTAATGTGCTATGCTGAGCGAATATTGGGTTCAGAGGTTAACCTAAAAATAAATTTGACCTTAAAGCCAAATTTATTTTTAAACTAGTTTAACATTTTGAAGAATTACAGGTTAGTAAAGTCGCACGCAGGGGGGAGATGGTTTTAGTGGGTGCGAGCCCTACATAACGCGGTAAGAATGCGGTAGGTACATTTTTACTCCCCCCGGCCGATTTTTATTTTGTTGAGTTATGTGAACATGTATGGAACAGCTGATTATTTTTTGCTATTTCAGGGTTGGTCCCACCCATACTCAAAATTGTTCATAATGATGAGTTTAATGACCCCTTTTCAGGTTGCGAGTGTTTTACAAATTACCCTGTATTTTAAGAGTTAATAAATATATAGTCATCATATTGTAAATGTATAGAAATCAGAAGATTCAGTCACCGTTGCGTTAATTTTATTTCAAAGTTTAGATACCTAAGTGAGAAATGAATCTTAACTGTCAAAACATAAATTCACAAGCTGCATAATATTATAGACACTAAAAAATCGAAGATTTCCTTTCAATGTTGCTCTATCGCTGTTCTGAATGTTAATTTTGCTTATAAATTAGATTTATCTAATTATTCATTTGCAGATGAGTTTAAAAACAGGTCTGACTGGAAGTATAGGTACTGATACAGCTATTTTAATAAGACTTCTTGTGATATTAATTACTATAGGTCTTAAAATATAGCTTACGCCCGCGTAGTATGTTGATAAATTGTAGCCTGTGGTACTGTAAAGTTTCATCAAAATCCGTTCAGTAGTTTTTGCGTGAAAGAGTAACAAACATCCATATATCCATCATTCTTACTCTCACAAACTTTCACATTTATAATATTAGTAAGGTAGGATAATATTCTGAATTTTATGATGGACACTTTAAAAATAAAAATGAAATTTTTAACTCCATTTTAGTGTTTTAATAACACGTTTTTCAAAACGAAACATACACAAATTAAGCCCTGGAAAATGGCATGGCGAATTAAAAGAGTAGATGCGGGTAGGCGTATATAACTGGCCTTGCCATACATTGCAAACATAATTTTAAAATGTGCTACGTTTGATGCGATGCGTGCCGAAACACGTATAAAATAAACACTGTATTATTTTATATCGTGGTCACATAATATACATATATCATTGTACTGTGATGGACTGTACTTCCAATGTTTACGAACAAATCTTTATCGATCACGCGATGATAACCATATCTTAATGTTCTTAATATGTCCGATCCGTCTGTCTTAAATGTATGTCTGAATTTCTTTTTGTCGTTGCTAGGATCCGCGTAGCAAACGAACTATATTATTTTAGCAGTACAGACGTAATTTTGGAAATATCTATACGTAAATAGACTAAGTGCCGTGAGATTTCCGGCCTAAGAATAGAACCACCCCTACTCGTCCCGCGGGTGTCGTAAGAAGCGACAAAGGGATAGATCCGGAGTATGGGCAGCAGTATCCTTCCGTGTAACAGCAATTACCTGCTACTGCGATCGCCAACCCGCTTGCCCAGCATTATACACAAAAGTGGCGCGCATTGCGAGAAGCCTAAGTTCAACAGTGGACTAATTACAGGCTGATGATGATGATGATGACGAAATAGACAAAGACAAAATTGTACAAATTGGGCAAAATTTGTACTATTTTGTCCTCTGTTTGTGATTAGTTATTTTTTATCAACTTAGTGTTATCAATAAAAAAAAGAATTACGATTCGTTCGAATCTCGACCACTAGTATAAATTAAATGCGTCATAACATAACTAGGGTAAATAAATATCAGTGAAACAATAGCTGAAATGCTATTTTACAACAATCTGCGCTAGATACAGTATTTTATTTTCAAGTACCTATAAAAAATCAGCTCATAGTACTTGTGTTACAATTTATTGGTAATGAATTTTACTGATAGTAGTAGTCTCATAGTACGCCGTTCACAATATTATCGCAATTGTTACGAATACGTCCAGTATAATTTGGTCTGTGGCGAAAACACGAACTAAAGGAAAATGGGTGTAATTGGTCTATGAAATTCTAGAAATGTAAGGAAAGTGGCGCCTCCAAAACTGTTCTAATTTATACTTGATACTACAGCGTTGTTTTATAAACAAAGGCCGCCGAATGTGATACAATACGGTAATACGGATAAAATACTCGTTGGCAACGTTAATTTTACATAACACGTGACTAAGATAAGTAAGTACGTGTTTCCCGAAGTGCGAATGTTTAAAATAGACTCCGGAAATACTTAATTTCTTTTTTTAAAACTTTAAATCATAGACATCCCGAAACGGGGTCATTAGGTCATATACCTACATTTTTAAATCTACTATTTCATACATTTATGTTCACATAACGCGACAAAATCTATGGATCAACTGATTTCTTTCACGATTTCAGTCCCATAGAAAAGTTGTTTTAAATAATGATGAGTTCAGTTCAGACTAGGTATATCTACTTATGGTCAGTGCAAAAAAACCGTTTTATTATATACGAGTACTTAGTCTCAAACCAAAATAATTTGACTGACATAATCAAAAATCAAAATTAAAAGAGTGACTCTAGTTGCCTCTACTCTACCTCTACCTCTCTATATCGTGTTTTGATATATTGGCATTAAAAAATTCGAACATTCAAAGTTGCAGAACTGTACATAAGGACATTTGAACCCTTATTTTAGAGGCTGTTTTCGAAGTTGTTGTAAGAGCATCGCAAAACAATGTTTTGTTGGTAACATGCGATTGTATATTCTAATTTCTACCTTTACTCATGAAACAGCTGACAGGCCATTGGTGTCATCCGTAATTTACTGCGCTTGCGCACTCAACAAAGGACGACAACCACATAACAAAGTGACTTCATGTTTATCAAACTCCTTGGCCCAGTTCAACTGTTCAAGATGCAGTACAAACAGTATAACTGGACGACCACTGTAATCACAGCCTGAGAACGGCCAAGAGGAAGGTTGCCACCATACTTGGTAGTAACGGCATTAACTTGACCGACTCGATGTTAAAAATATACTTTTAAATAAGGAACGTTTTAAACAAGACTCGCCAAGTGTGAGTTGAACTCGCGTATTAAAGTTTCCTATGTCATCATCTGCAATGCATGTAAATAACAAAAAAAAAAAAACAAAATCCAAATTGGGTGTTTGGATTTTGTTTGGTCCCGTTTGGAAACGTAACTCTAAAAAGGAACATGATGTCATAACCTTACCTTACGTACTTACGTACCTTAATTTTGCATTCACATAATGTTTCGTTTTAAATAGAGAATTTAAATTATGACGTCAATATACCTTTATCTACTACAAAAATTACTTGACTGAACTTTTCCTAGGGGGATTTTTTTTAATGTATCACAGAAGATCCTTTGTTGATCAAGAAAAAAAATAGAAAACCTTTGACTTTGTGGCTCCATTGACTGTTGATTTATTTTTCATTGGAAGCTATAGAAATACATTATGAAAAGTTAATTCTTACTTAAGATTGTAAAAATGCAAGAGGGATAATATTATACAATTACCTAGGTATGATAAATAACGACTGCATTATTGCATATAGTTGTTTTAATTATTTACTTTTTTTGTTTTTACTGTAATAAAATTCTATCCTTAGTGCATCTACCAAGTTCTCGTATCTGCATCACCCAAACTTACTTAAGAGACTTACTTAAGAAATAACTCACTATTTAATAATTTTGCTGCAGCTTATTAATTTTATATTATCTACTATAGACTTGTAATCCATATTAAAATAATGTCCTGAACTATAGGCCATTATGTTGAAAATAATAGCAGTCTCAATTGGCTATCATTAAAGCTACACGATAATAGCGACTCACCCTTTAAACCCATTGTCAGGTGACCTTACCACGCATGGGTTAGCGATTATCACAGAAATCTAAATAATAAGGCAATTGCCTTATTATTTAGATTTCTGCGGCGATTATGGTAACAAATTCTTATGAAACCTGGGCTAATTTGTAAGTTAAAATGTCCGTGGGTCTGCTCTCCAGAATGTCTGTAAATCTCATGTTCTAATGCATTTCTCAAGCGCAAAGTTAAAGAGAAACTATTCCTTCTCCAATGTCTGTATTTCCTGTTTAGGTTACTTCTTATTACTATTTATGTATCTTCAGATCAAGAGTAGATAGGCAATGTCATAAGCAACTTAAAGGCAGGTGTGTATGCTTCCCTGTACCTCATTTGAACTTGTAGAGTCGCATCACGACATCGATTGATGCGATATAACTATAAATGAACGTTCAAATCGGTCCAAATTATGGTAAATAAGTTTTAAGATCAGAAATGAAACGTAGACTCTTCATGAAGTTCTAATAATTATTACGCTCTACATAACCGAAGTCGTGAGCAATCGTTAATTCAGAAATAAATTGTAAATAGATTGACGTTCTAGTTATAAAAGTCGTTTAAAGTCGTTAAAGCTGTAATTATAATAAATAGACGATCTTACAGAAGATATTCTCACAATGCATTAATTGATATAATCGTTGCGATGAGATCTAGTTAATGTGAACATTGAATAATATTGTTTGTAATTTTTTGCGTTATTTATTTACACGTGATATTAAATTGCGTGGCGCCTGTAGGAAGTAGTTATGTAAATATTTGGCGAAAAATTTTGCGCAGGTGGATAAAATCTACTACTAAAAATCTACTTATTGATCTACCAACTAAGCTATTCGTGTTATCGAAATTTTATTCAACCATCTCAGATAAAAGTTCCATCCACCTCTTGTACTCGGGTAATAGGAACAGCATCTAGAATTAGCTCTAGATAAAGGAACTCTTACAGCATAGACACAATTTTTTGCATATACGTTTAGTTTTAACCATAGAAATATTTAAAAAGGTTTTAACCTTCCAATACGAAAGCTTGGTTGAAAAAGTTGTTTTTATAAGAACTTACCCAACGCAGTTCGCTAGACATATTATGTTCCAGAACTCTCTAGAAGCGCCCAAAATGGCCATAAAGCTCTACCTATTTTTAGATCAAATTTCATTCTGTTTCGTATACGTTCTTTTATATCTAGACCGATGTAACGATAGATAGCAAATAATGGAAAATGTGCGTAGGTTGAGGTGTTGAGCAAACATATACAGCACAGATCAGAGAATATACAGCTAGTCCACTTTGTACAACCAATACTTACCTAACAATTAAGTAAGTTGTAAAGGTACTTTGAATGCATGGACAAGGCAAAAGGAATATGTAGTTACTGTAGCAGAGGTGGCGTTCTGTGTATGTTTTTTGTCTGTCTTTCTTTTTTTGTTTCTGTTTCTGCCTACCCCCATTGGAGAAAGGGGTGAATTTATGTATGTAACTTTAATTTTCCCGTATGCGTAGTGTGTGTGCCTAGTACATATCTGTATAACCACATTTGATATAATCCCGAGTGTGGTATTAGAATATAATTATATTATCACGCATTTTTCCCTGGTTTCGCTCCTGTAGATCTAATTTTGGGATAAATAAAGAACCTAATACAGCTATGTCAATCTTTGGAACATTAAACTTTCCAGTGGCAAAAACCTTCCCATTTATACAATTAAGTATGATTCAGCGCTTTAAGTGTTTAAATTCGATTAATCTGGCTGTTTCTTTATGCTATGTCTACCTGACCATACTTATTGTACTATTATGTGAGTGTTTGTTTTCCACAAGAGATATCCAAGGCGACTACTCCGTCTAAAGTATTATTTGGCAGAGGATTCTTCAAAATAGGCAGTCGACGATAATACGTTGTGTAAACGTGATGGAATATAATAATATTGTAATGAGTAAGGCGGTAATTTGTTGAGAAAATATTAATTTTATAAATTTAGAAGCGGACCTAGTTTGTTACAAAAACATATTAAGCACTATACACTAAATTAATTGTTTACACTAAACTAACTCTGTTTTAAGAATAAAGCAAAAACAAAAAAATATGTAAAATAAAAGATTGCTGCTTCTTGTGTGGGGAACCTCCCATAATATATTTTTTCAAAAATTCAAAATCTCAGTAAAATTTCGGCAGTAATTTCAGAAATGTTGACTGAATTTCTGCCGGCTACCTATTGCAATTTAAAAGATAGGGTCCGAATCCAAACTAACAGATAGACGGCCAGCGTAGTCTTAGTAATTACCTTACTTAAATTATTATAATTTAAAAAAAATGCAAAATATTTCATTTATTACTAAAATTTTTGGTTACAGTTTTTACAAGTCATCTTTTAGGTAAGTACCTTATAATTTAGAATTAAATACTTACAAAGTTGCAAGTAATTAATCACGTGGTGGTATTTACCTGGTGGTAATAGGTATATGTAATTTTATCGACCTCTGCTTTGCTTGTACTTGCCTAGCTATAATTAATTATACATGGTTTTGGTTCAAATTAGTTCCCCCTGTAATTCAAATTACTAATTAATAAAAAAATCATACCGATCCGAAACGAATATAATTCGTTTTGGCGTTAAAAATGTATCAAATCATTGTTTTTTCTAATTTGTGTTAAGTAAAAAATATTTATTTATTAGAGGTATAATTGAAAAGGGATTTAATTAGGTATTGACACAACATTTGGTAAATCAAACTTTTTGTGTACTTACATAGTAAATCGATAACGTAAGTTCGTAACACAGTGACTGGTGGAACGAGGATTATACACATCTCGAAGGAGGATTCAGTATTCGAAAAAAATCTACTTTTACAATGGTGGTACCATTGAAAACCACATTGAAAACACATAAAAAAATAACCACATAATTCGACAAAATGTATGAAACAACAGATTTTTGCAATTTAAGGGTTGATCCCAAAGCAAAAAATAATAAATAAATAACTAACTAATAAATAAAATCTCCGAGTGCCGCTGGAGACCGAAATTCGGCGAGCTGGATATTATTTACTTATTATATTAGTAAGTATGATTATTATGTGGGTCGTTACCACAGAAATCTTAATATTGCCTTATTATTAAGATTTCTGTGGTCGTTACCAACCACGACTAATTTCTGTTGTCAAGCCTGTGGTAGGATATGTCGCTCTCGTATCGGTTTATTTAGCCAACAAAAACGCTGTCTCACAGACATTACTCCATAAATAGTCGTAAAAGACCGTTTCACGAAAGAAGTCCCATGTATTTTATTGTACGTGGCGCTAGCGTCTATGAAATGTTATCAAATGTCATACTTATTTATTTTAGTTCTAATTAAATCCACGGGACTTCTTTCGTGAAACGGTCTTTAGTCGTCAGCAATAGACGCAAAGGCCATATAATTATGATTAATTAACATTAAGTTTAGTAGCATCGTTATTTTTTTTGTCAAGTTAGATTTATAATACTTAAGTAGACTATTTTATATTCATAAACATTATCCTTAAAACAATGTTACATCGAGCGAGACTCAATGTTATCCTGTACCGCTGTACCCACTCTGAATATGTAAGTAGCATTCGAATACTGAATGTCGTTACCTCGTTGTTTTAATAAGGTGTGTTTTCAATAAGGCGGTAAATGCTCGCGATTATAATTACTTACTGTATTTTATTTAACTTGAAATTTGTGTATATTTTGGTCAAATATTGCAAGCTGAATTCGAACCACTTCCGCTTAACCTATGGAGTCGAATTTTTGTATGTTGATCCAGTTCCGATGGCAATTTTTTATAGTAAGCATGATTTGAACATCCAGGATAAACTCCAGACAAAGGACTACCTTTAACGGTCAACAGAGTTTACACAAAATACATTTAGTTTTGATATTCCAATATAAAAGCTTGGTTTTAACGTTGTTTTAATTATTCAATTTTTATTTTTTATTTTTAATGAATGCAGGCGTGTGAAAAGGCATTGTGGTGGTGCTTTAATTTACAACAGCTATAAAAAAAACTATAAAAATTTATATATAAAAGAAATAAACGTTCATTGCTTAAATTCTTTATATTGTATAGTCTTTATTTCGTTTTTTAAGTACAGTAAAGTGTACCAACAAGGACTCTTTCCATTTATTTCGGCAATATAGTTTCTCCCCCATTGTGTATTTTATTTCTAGCTACATTTCATACAAATAAGCCCCGTTTTTAGTTCACTGGGCAGTTAGTGTTAAACCATTTATTAAATTATTTTTTTTATCATCTTTTCGAAAAAAGATGTCGGGATGAGCTGGACTCTCATTTGGAGTATTTAACAGAGACGAGTGGAAAGGAGGAAGCCCCGCCTTTGCCCAGTAATGGGAAAAGTTCGGCTAATAAAAATAAATTAAAATACTGATTTCCTAGTCACATCGCGGCACATGCATTGGAGGCAAGTAACAATGGATTTCACTAATTAAAGGAGTTTGGTGAAAATGCCCAAATAATCCTTTCTATTATGTTCGGTGCAATAGAATCACACCTTTAGAATTCTGTAAACGACGTATTGTTTAGCTCGACGGTATCTGTTAAGCGCACAGTGAGCCCACTTAAACAGTTGGTTGCGTTTTACTGATGTTTAGTGCAGTTTGTGATGTCATGTCATACCTACTCTTGTTAAGTGTGTCATGAAAACATTGATATAATATTGACATACGGCACTTTTAGTGCATTGGATAATTTATTGGTCAGATTGTCCGGCCGTGCGAAATGTCGAGACATTTATTTTTTTAAATAAATTTTAAAACGCTTGTCAGAGGTCTCCGGGCTGTTTAAACTTTGACACCAGGTTGTTCATCAACCATACGATAAGAAGAAGATGGGTAGATTGACCTACTAAAGGGTCCCACATAATTATTTTTTTACGCGTATAAAACATGGACTTAATTAGTCTCAAACTTTCGCGAACACTCAACATAATGAAACAACTTTTTAACGGATATAACTCGCGTTTTTATTTTGATAAAACAATCCTGACGTTTCGAGTACTTTGCTAGTTACGAAACGCGTTACGAAAACGCGAGTTATATCCGTTAAAAAGTTGTTTCATTAGGACTTAATTATTCGAGTAAATCAAAAAAAAAATCTGTTAAAAGTAAATATGAAAATAAAAGAGTCTTCGAAACTTAAAAAAGCTACGCCAACGTTCTTTTGGAGTTGGCCCCAAGTGCATTTCAGGGTCGGTTTGAATTTTTTGTCCAAGTAAAGTTTTTATAAAATTTTTATAATTTAAAAAGTAATTATTTTGAATAAGTACAAGTTTGTATATTTTTTATAACAAATCTATGGGTTACACTTATCTTTTCGTTATTTTTTGTCCTGTAATTTAATTATAATGTCGAACGAATGGACCGGACGGTAAACATGATAAACGAGGTACAGGTCACATTAAAATGGTTATCCTAACTAATATTATAAATGCGAAAGTAAGTTTGTTTGTTTGTTACCTTTCCACACCTAAACCACTAAACCAATCATGATATTTTGCATACGTATACGTTGTCAGGTGTACAGAAATGGACATAGGCATTTCATCTCAAAAAAGTACTAATCTCGGGGAAATCAACAAGAAATTATATTAAGCACGATATAACTGTTGCCCCGGCTGTCAATTGTAGATCTTTGACAGTCGTTACAGGTAGTCAGAAGCCCGAAAGTCTGACAACCAGTCTACGAAGGGGTTGTGGAGGTCTGATAGGCAGTCGTTCCATCTAAAACACTGGTTCAGCTGCATCCGGTAAGACTGGAAGCCGACCCCAACATAGTTGCGAAAAGGCTAGGCAGATGATGATGAATAAGAAATTATATTATAATGAATTAAAAAGCTAACATGTAAAAAAAAAAACACAAAAAAATAATAACGTTCTTATGATAATAGATGGCGCCACGTTCATCTGATTCATCATGATTTCGAATCATGATTCATTAAATTTTAAATTCTAAATTAACGCAAGCGAATCCGCGGGCAAAAGCTAGTATTATAATTATATAACCTTTAACGCTGCAGTGGTACCGATCAATCGATCGGCCGTACTTAGCAAGTTTGTTAATAAACACTATAAAGGTCATTGACTCGTATTGCCGGTATGGTATGATACTACTAGGTCAACTATTAATTTATGCTAATCTCCGATGCCCTTAATTAAGTATAATGCCACTGTGCACTGTAACAAAAAAAGAAGTTTAAATTGTATTTAGTTGCTTAAAAAATATATAATTATTTAAGATGTACTTATGTTTAGTCGACTTATTCTCACATAAGACCTCCTTGTATTCATATATTTAAAACAGCAACCATGGAGTTTCTTGCCAGATTCTTCTCCATAAAGGGTAGGCTGCCCTTGGAACTGGCAAATAGAGTCACTCTTACAATGAACAATATTAGAATTATGACTATTCATAAAGTGCGTAATGGTCTATATGAAGAAAAATATTTTGATTTTGCGTCTTTCTTTCCGATGTCACAAAACCGCTTTCGTCTAAACGTCTATCGTTTAAACCGCCCGCCCGTAGGCCTCTGACGTGGCTTACAGTTGAAAAATCTCTCAGGTGTGCTGGTTTCCTCACAATGTTTACTGTTTTAGCAAGAGATAATTAATTTCTAAAACGCACATGAATCTAAAAAGTCAGAGGCTGGGTTTCGAATCCACAACCTTTGACTTGGCAGTCTAACGCTCATACCACTAGACTATCGCTGTTTAACAGGATCGAGTGATTAGGTACAATAAATCGTGAAGCAAGTAAATGTTGGGTGCGTCTCATAACATATAAATTCATTTGATCTAATTTCATTTTATTATCGTTCATAAGATATAATCAACGTGAGATATACCAACTATTGATATAATGTTTTTAACATCTAACATTTATTTGTTCTAAAATTTATTTATATAACGTTGTTTGATATAACATTTACTTAATCTAAAATCATTAGGTCTAAACTTTAATATGTATATTATTTATTTTATCGAAAATCATTTGGTCTAATGTTTAATACGTATATTGATTATTTAATCGAAAATCATTAGGTCTAACGTTTAGTATGTATATTGATTATTTAATCGAAAATCTTTTGGTCTAACTTTTAATATATATAAAAACATCATAATATGGTTAACACCCCGACTCAGAGTACCCCGACTTGGACAGGTTAGGTTAGAAGGGGATGACGGGGTCGTGTGAGCGAGCGAAGCGAGCGAATAGACCCCGCCATCCCCTTCGTGGTTATTTTTTTATAAACCACCCAGAAGTAGGAGCCCCGCGAAGCGGGGCTCCGTCGACCTAGCCCACCCTCGACCATGCATTTCTATGCATATTTTAAGGTTTAGTTAGATGCCATTTGAGTTAGGTTAAAACTGTGACCATTAATTTACAATATGTTTTTCGTTAAATGTTTGGCGTTTTCATCTCGTTAGACCAAATAAGTTTTACATATTTTGAGCGGTATTTTAAACGAATTTATATTAAATGATCGTTATACTATATAAAATTATAGCTTCCGTTGTTATATGTTGAAAATATTAGAGATTTAGTTGTTATATTATTTGTTATTTACTCTTTTTGAGTGGTATGCCAAACTAATTTTATATTAAATGTATGTTATGCTTATAAAAATTAGTTATTTTAAAATTATATCAATCGTTTATTATATTAAATAATCGTTATATTAAAAAAAAATATAGCTTCCGTTGTTATATGTTGTAAATATTAGAGATTTTGTTGTTATATGATCTATTACTTACCCAGTAAATGTTAGTTGATTTGGTTACATTGCGTAATACGCATGCTAGGGTGCGTGTCAACCACATACTAATCAGTACTATTACTGAGTTATCAGATCGAGCCAGTGAGCCTACAAGGTCGTTCTTGGGGAAACCTAACAAACATCTATACCTACATAAAACAAAGTCGGGTTATTTACACCATTAATAATTCGAAAACTGCTGGACTGATTTTCATGGTCATTTGTTGAATTTGTCTCTGCCTAGAATAGCAGGATAGAACCAAAAAAAGGGATTATACTCCTAGGGTTTGGCAGGGTTGGGGACAGGGGTAGATTAGGGTAGGGTAGGGGTAGTTAATTAAGGTTGAATGTGCTTTTTTCACACATTTATTAAAATTTTGTCAGGACAACGTCTGTCGGGTCAGCTAGTTTACAATAAATAACAGTTTTTTTGTAAACCTATTTTAGAAGAAACATTTCAAAGGGAGGTATTTGTATAAAAATGACAGAAGATATTTTTTTTATTTAGGTAATAGTCGTGACAGCCTGACCGTTGACTGGCAAGTCAAAGGATTCCGGTTGAAACCAAGACCTCGAAGCCAGTTCGAACTCAATACCTCTCAGACTTTTCGTTAGTTATGTGCCTCGGCTAGCACGTAAAGCGGTTGGCCCTGCGAGCTGCGCCTGATCTCTCTCCGGTCGGCGGATGTGTCGAATTACCGTCCCATCGGACTATAAGAGTGAAGGAATATCCATAGTTGGCTAATCTCCGTTGAGATTGCCCACTGCGACCGAAATTCGGTCAGTAGGAAAAAAATGAACTAAAAAAAGCAAAATTATTCACACACACTCGCGCGCGCACACTTCGCATACATACGACGTCGCGACGTTTGTTTTCTAGTCAATTGAATAGAACTGTTCAATGTTCTGATGAAGATGTTTACTGATGTTTACTATGCATTTATGTAAGTACCTTATGCCCACATAAATTAATGGAAAATATTATTCAAATCGTGACATTGACATCATTACAAGATACCTATCATTGTGTACCTTGTAATATTTAGGGTTCCATACTACTATCTTTAATGTTTCGTCTTTCACTCCGTTTGTCTGTTGCAGCCATTTTACTCACAGATTTATTAATATTAGAGGGTTCAAATTCGGCAAAAAAAAGTAAATTTGATGTGGAGATTAATATTTTATCAGGTATTATTACATATTACTCTAATAAGTATATAATATGATATACGATTTACCATATATACCAAATGTTATCCCTCCCTCCCCTTATTTCCGAAGTCTGCAAATCGAATACAATAATAGCAGGCTTAATATAATTTGACGGGAGGGATAATACCAAAGATATTGGAAAGTGAATACACAAGTGAACCCCGTTCTCCCCTACTCTCGGTGTTTTGTGCCAGAGGTCCGTTGAGGAACATCGTGTTTTTAGTACGTGCGAGTCGGACATAACTCCATTATTGGCTCTCGGGGGTGGAGTACCCCTAAGGAGTTATAGAACATCATATTACACAAGACGCAAGCAATTATCCACATTAAAAAAAGGGTTGATATAATTTACAGGAGAATTATAATGAAGTATCAGTAATAAAATAGTAGTAAAATTATAATACGTTGAGATTTCATAAAGAAATACTTAACTTTACAGACTACGGAACCTTTTACTGCGGTGCTACTCGCATATGGCCGGTTTTTTATGATATATGTCTTTACAGCAAAGAAAATATTTCATAATCCCAGTCTTATGAATATACATTATTATTTTAACTGCAAGTACCTTTTGACTAATGACCGCTACTATTTCACCTATAACCTTTTAAAGCCCTTTTACATCACCATAAGAAATCAAAGACTAGAAAAACGGGGCCAAGTGCGAGTCGGACTCGCCTACAAAGGGATCCCTAATCCATTATCCTTATCACAATTCCGTCTAATATTCATGTGAGGTGGACCTGGTGATATTTTATTATAAGCACAAAGTTTTCGAAAAATCAGAGATGCATGGCTTGGGTTCGAATCTGAAACCTCCAACTCCCGGTAAACGGTCATACAATTAGCCCAGTTCAGTTTGTATTGTCAAGCTAAAAAGATAGTGTTTACAATTAGAAAGAAATACGGTCAAATTTTGACGAATAGGCGACCGCCTGTCTATACCGTTGTGTCTGGCGAAAGTCAAATTGGAAGCTAGTCGATCAATGACTAAGCTGTAAGCTAACACTTTTTGCCTAAAGTTATACCTAAGTATCGAGATATTCTAATTTAATTTAGTTACAAAAAAAATGTAGTTCATTGTGTGAGTTCGCTGAAAACACACGGTTAATGACCTCGTCTGAGATATTTATAAAAACTACTGACTGAAAATATATTTAGATTATAGTTGTGGTAGAAATTATATCCCCTGAACACTGTAATGCTGAAACAATGTTTGCCTTGAAATAATTAATGTGTGTGGACATTGAACAGATGTATTGGTGTTTATTGTACAAAAATATTATATTTTTCCGAGTGTCTGAACTTTGTAGTTAGATGTTTAATTTATTTATTTATTTTGTTAGGCTAAGATGATCTAGGCATGAGATTAGAATAATAAGATTACTTAGCAAAAAACTGTTTTAATAAATCAGCTAATGTGAGAAGTATTTATTCACAAGCATGCATAATATAAATAAGTTAAATACTTTTAATTTTGGACTTGACGCAAAACTCCAAATGTTATGCAAACAATGTATTGTTATTAACATTTCTTTTGTTATTTACGTATACAGTGGCGGAAAAAATATTTATCTGTGGTTACAATTTTTTTTTTCTAATTTTAGAAAAAAATCGATTATTAGCAGTCCTGATCAAATTTCGGCCACAACAGGCTTCCAATGACGTAAGGTGAGGGATAGCGTGGAGGAACCAGCATTTGCGCACACAGTTGTGTGTGATAACTTGATAAGTCATCAATTTTGTGAACTTAGGCTTTGCTTAATACTTACTTAAACGAATTTAAAGATAGTTTTATACCGATCTTACAAGTAAAGTTTAAAAGGATTTCTGCCAAGACCTAGCGGGAGGGCGGTGAATACTTAAGTGAACTCCGTCCTCCCGTCCAGAGGTCCGTTGAGGACACAGACGAAATAGCCTCATTTCGTCTGTGGTTGAGGAACATCGTGTGTAGTCCGTGCAATTAGTGCAAATTAGTTGGATCTCAAAAGGCATCAGGACGTCTAGCAAAATGAAAAGATTCTTGAACTCTTTAAGCAAAAATTCTAGTCATAAGTCAGTTGTTGTATACCGGCACACATATATAAAATTATATAAGAAAATCATAGCACAATTTAAAAAAAGGGCAGTTAAAAAAGAACTAGATAAAGCAAAAAACAGGACAAAGCAAATTTGGAATATAGTTAATAGACATAGAAATAAGAGTTGTATAAGGACTAATGATAATTGTTTACTTAGAATTAATAATAGAATTGTTAATGACACCCAAGAAATAGCTGACATATTTGCAAAACACTTTGACTTTAGTAAAAATGACATAAAATCTAATAAAAACAAAACTGAAGCTATGACAGTCCTAACTGAACACTCAAATAGAGTGGACACTGACATGGAAATGAGACATACAAATAGAAATGAAATTAAATTAATCATAAAGAGAATGGCAGTAAAGAAATCATTTGGATATGATGGGATACCAATTACTTTAATAAAAGAAAATATTGATCTCTTAGCTGAACCATTATCTGACTTTTTTAATAATTGTATTAGTGAAAGTATCTTTCCAGATCAATTAAAAATTGCTAGAGTTATTCCTGTCTACAAAAAGGGTAAGAAAACTGACCCTAAGAATTATAGGCCAATTTCCTTACTACCCATTCTATCCAAAATCTACGAAAAACTTTTAAAAGATAGGATAGTAGCTCATTTAAACTTGAACAAGATTCTAAACGAACGCCAATTTGGCTATCGAGTGGGTCTAGGAACTGTCGATGCGGTTGATCTATTAATAAATGAAGTGTTAGTTGATTTAAACAGAAAAATGAAAGTAGCTGGTCTATTTTTAGACCTTTCGTCTGCATTTGACACAATCGATCACGAAATTTTACTCGCCAAATTGGAATTTTACGGAGTTAGAGGTAATATGTTGAGCCTTGTAAGATCATATTTTAGTAATAGAAAACAATTTGTTGAAATTAAAAATATTGTAAATGGACAAGAAATTGTGACCAAATCTATGATGACTAATATTACACGTGGGGTTCCACAGGGTTCAGTACTAGGACCAATTTTCTTTATAATTTTCCTAAATGATCTCATAAACTTTATTACCAATACAATTCCAGACATTAAATTAATTATTTATGCTGACGACACAAACGCAATAATACCAGCTACTTGTTCGCAGGATTTACAGCTCAAAATAAATAATGCACTCTCGGCCTTCAATAAATGGTTTTGGGTGAACAATCTGAAATTAAATATTGAAAAGACTAATGCTATATTGTTCCAAACAACAGCTCGCAGGCTTGAAAAAATTAACATAATAAGTAATGGGGTGAAAGTTGAATTCGCTGAATGCGTTGAATTTCTAGGGGTTCATATTGATCAGTGCTTGAATTGGAAATCGGAATTGGAGGCAATTGAGAATTCAATAAGTTCAGCCTGTTATGCTTTAAGAAGTTTAAGGGATGAGGTGGATCTTAAACAACTTAAAACCGTTTACTACGCTTTGGTTGAGTCGAGGTTAAGGTATAGTATCAAATTCTGGGGGAACAGTTACAAGTGTAATATTAATAGAGCATTTGTTATCCAAAAACGTGCAATTCGAACAATGGTACGAATACCTCCGTGGGAATCATGTGAAGAGCATTTTAGGCGTCTCGAAATTTTAACTCTTCCCAGCCTCTACATTTTAGTGGTTCTCATGGACGTAGTCCGGCATCCTTTTAAGTACGAAACACCAGAACAAAGAGCACTAAGATTAAACACCAGAAGGAAAGATCTAGGGGTTCCACTATGTCCGAAATTAAATGTTGCAATGCATGGCTGTCGGTATCAAGCTGTTAAATTGTATAACTCTCTACCTGTTGACCTGAAAGCTATTGATAGTCCAAATGTATTCAAGAGTAGACTAAAAAAGCTTTTGCTGGAAGGGTGCTTTTACTCTGTGGAGGATTTTAGGTGTTAATAGAATTATCTCGACCACATGTATAACATTATATTATATTTATCATGACCGACTTTATTGTATAATTTTGTTATTGTTAATTGAATTGAATTATTGATGTATTGATTTTTATTGTTAATTTATTATGTACCTGCATGGATTTATCTTTGTTGTTGTTCTATTATCTACTACCTACATTCAAATACGATTGTAAAATTGTTTAATGAATAAATAAATGAATGAAATGCAATTCGGAATAACTCCATCACTGGCTCTTGGTGGTACCCATAAGGGGATTTCCACACAAATTAAAAAAGTGCAAGTAAAAATACGCTAAAGATCGCATCGAATAATGAAGATCTCATCTTCATAATTCGATGGAGAAACAATCAAACGGCAATCAAACGCGACTGGAGAGAAATCGGGCTTTACCTTTACAGGATGTACTATTTGGATTCGAAAAACTTAAATAAGTAAGTAAATAAGACTTAAATACTTAAGTTTACCCAATACTTTATCAGTTCAATCAATCTCAGTTTTATCAACATGGTCATTGAATTTTGCTGTGAAATTGTAAACATTTAAACAAAGAATGTTAAGTTAATCAAAGTAACGGTAGATGACTCAATGAATCAGATGATCATAAGTTAAGTACCACTTTTACTTTTATTTTCCCTTCAAGGTTAATGAACTGGTTAATGAACTGGCGCCAACACAATTGACGTAGCGGTCAAGCGATTCGCATTCTCCGGTTGTGTTGCAGGTTGGATTCCAGCAGGGCAAATATTTAGATAGCAATAGAAGATAGTGAGTTTGAATGTTGTAATATGTTCTAAACTAAACTCAAAACTATTTTCGACATTTATTGATTAATTTTATTTACACTAATTTACAATAATTATTAATAAATTAAATATAACTACGTATATAAACTTCTTGCTTAAATAAAGAGTAAAAAAGACAATAGAAAAGGGGTTCTTATGTCGATATGGTACCTAAACACATTTTATTGCTTATTTTATTTTTTTAAATCTTTAATACGAGTGCTACCGAACTACCATTACAAAAGACACGATTGAAGATTCGGTAAGTATATTTTTATTAAGTAAACAGATTATTAATCATATACAAATAGTTATAATAAATCTTCATCAATTTCATTAAATATTATTAACATTGTCAGAAAAATATAATTGCTATGTCAATTTAATTTAATATAATATTTATATTGTTAGTATTTCATCTGATCAGTCCTGGATTTGTAAATAGGCCTTATAGGCCTAGGGGCGGCAGTGTCCTAAGGACGGTAAACTTTAGAGGACGCTCACTCGATTTCAGATGATAAAAGTCAAACAAGTTCACTGGTTTCCTCGTGGTTTTCGACTAATTTATTCGTTTCAAATTTAACTTTAGTGCCTTATACCTACTACAAATGGAAAATTATTATTATTGAAAGGTGGTTATTACGTGGGGCGGCGGAAATAAAGCGGCCTACAATCATAAAAAATATAAATCCGGCACTGCATCTGATGTTATGTAAAACATATCTATTCCGGATTTCGATTCTTGGTGAGAAGAACTCTTATGCACACAAGAATACATTATAGATTGTAATGATTATCTATAGATTTTAATCTATCGATTAATGTCAATGAATTCTATCAATGTCTATTTAAAAATAGAAACCTCTAAACATAAATTAAATTCAAGAATAGACATAATAAACAGTTTAAATAGTTAAACATCTACATATTAACGATTCATCTTATACAATCGATTGCTGTAGTATGTAACGTGTTTTGACGTCTTATCTATAAATGATAGATGTAGCGGTACATGGCAAAATATGGTACTTTTAAAATGCGCTGGTGACCTCTGCTTGACCATAAAATTATCGTAACAAAATATCCTGCGCGTGCATTTCAAACCTAACAAAATATTACTAAACAAATTCACTAAAGCCACGATTCCTAACCTGGGGGTAATTACCCCAATGGGGGTAAAACTGGGGGGGTAATAAGCTGGTGGCGAGCTATATTCGGACTTTAAAATCAGACAGGTAATGTTATTGTGAGCACTCCTACTCAATATTTTTGTGTAATTTTCTTAATATTGTATTTAGTTGTAAGCACTGTACTTTAAATCTTATACCTAGGTAAGTAACAAGATTGAAAAGGTTAGGAACCAATGCACCAATGCTTAAAAAAAGATGGGTGTAAGAATTGATTACAATGGCGCATATTCCTTGATTTTGTGATATTTCGGGCTTCGGCTTCGGGACGAAATAGACGTTAGAAAAAAAAATATTCCCAATATAGTTAACGAAATAAAATTCTTAGAAAAATAATCGGGATCATTTTTTCTTAAAAGTTATATGTTCGTAGGACTTGTAGGATTTCCGGTATTTTGAATTGAAAAAAAATGATTTTGTATCTCAACTATACTTCGACTTCGCCTACACCTACACCTGATAATATAAAATGGATCGTCTCGTAATCTAGTCCCGAGACAGCTGGGGGTCACGTAATGGTTTAAAAACTTAGTCCATCAACAACACTAATCCAGACGTCGGCGTCGTTAGAACCAATGTAATGTAGGGCAAGATTTATAGCTGACGACTCTCTGCGTATCGAAAAAGTCAAATAATGATAGGATAAAGGTCGCAAACTTGCTGTGATCAACACCAAAACTACCTATTTCTGTTGGGAGTCTTCGGCCGTGGTTGGTTACCACTAGATAAAGTCATCCCTCAAAGTTAGCTGGCTATTTAAAAATTCTTCTCATTTTAGGAACATTCAGAATATCCGTATTTTTTATTTTTACTGCAGCATAATGTAGCTGAGATGGGAACCTTATTAAATAAATTTAAATTTTGGGCTCATATGCGACTCCAGAATAATCTTATTTCTTTCTAAGTATATCAATTTTGGATCAAATATGAATAAATGTTTATAACGTCAATTATTTATAGGTACCTGATACACGCATTTTTGGACTTCGTGCGTTATTGTACGGGTAGCTTTTATATAAAAATATATTCGTAAACTTGTATAACTATCCTAATTACAATAAAAAAAAATACATTCTATTTTTCGGACCTCTCGGTAAGCAAGCTTGGTTCGCACCTGACCGGTTTTTTGCGCGATTTTAATATTCCACGTTCCATATGAAATGAAACCACATGATTGAAGTTACTCTACCGTTACACAATACTGGCAGGTATTCTACTTATTTAAATTTAAAAAAAAAACACGTGTGTCTTTAGGCACTACTGTTTATGTAAACGTGAGTCAGTAGGTATGAACCCAAAACATGTACCTACTTACATAATAAATCATTCCATGAATTATTCTGCATAATTTCTGCGCTTCTGTGATTATTTAAAATATTCTTATTACGTTATCAAAATAAAGGATCTGCTTATTATTATATTAATGTAATTTAATCATAACGAAAGGTTAAAGTATTTTATTTAATAACACTGCAGACTACTGCAAATCAGGAAAAACGATAATTATAATTTACAATACCAATTTCACAAATGACATAATTGATTAATTACGGCTAAAGTAATTTTCAACGCGTATTGCGTCGCGTTGCTTGTTTTAAAAAAAAGAAATATAAAGCCAGTAACAATTTATATTGAATTTCTCATTCTTCCCGCTGAAAACCATATTGGTTACATACAAACAAATACTGGAACATGTGCCAACTTACCATATTGTTGCAAACACTGCTTTGGCTTAGATGAAGATTTTATACCAACAGGAAGAAAGCCACACACAACATTGGCACTATAAAAAAACAAAAGCCCTAAGACACTTCAACTGTCACTTGTCTAAAAAAAATAAACAATCACGTCAAGTTTTTTTTAAAGCGATTGGCGCGACCGCTCCATGGTATCACGAATGTGTACTGCCAGATGTGAGATGGCACAACACATGAATGACTGCAGTAGTATTTTCATCGATCGCCACGGAAATTTTTACTTTACGTAAAGATTTTAAAGCTTGAACTCGAATGTACTAAAATTTCAGGGTACAACACAGCTGTGTGGGTGTAAACATGTCTTTTTGTTTCAGAAGAAAGTTCTGTTTCATGTAGAGCGCAATGCCGCAATGTTCATTGACCAATGAGGTTAAAGCAAGCAAGTTTTATCGACGAATCGAGTCAAGGGCGCGTGAAAATTTTACTACAGTTCACCTTCCATTTTCTTTGTTTTTCACATTTCCGGGCGGCTTAAGTTTTAGGAAAACGATAATGAACTTTGCATATTCATTGTAATGGCGGACGCACTAACACATGTCGGGTATCAATTATGCAAGCGTCGTCGTAGCATACGCTAAGGATCAAAGTCCGTATTATTTACTTTCACCGCAACTGGTTTTAAACCAACTTTAAGCATGAACTTGAATTGTTGGACTTTTTGAAGAGTCAAAAAATGGTGCGATTATAAAAACACGTTTTATGATAGACCGTATGTAGAGCAATTTTTGGTAAGTATTACATGGTAGGTATGTATCACTGCTGATGGAGACAATAATAATAATCGCATCGAGACATGTTATTTTTTTATAAAAAGAATTTCTATTAATCGGTCTCTAAAAACAAAAGATACATATGTATAATTAACAATTTGAAGTTTTTTTTTTATTAACTTTTACTTACGTACACAAAGTAGACTAAAATGAGTTGTAACCATGGAGTTTAAACTTTGTGAGTCGTGTTCTTATTTTACGTTTCTAAAGTTCTAATTACCGCGGCAATTGATTGCTTAGAACAAATAGGTGTCCACAACTAATCTTTATTATCCACGCCTTGTTTTAACTGATTACTCCATTATGAGAATACGTAGAAGTAATATACAAAAAATACTGAAGTTTTTTACTAAAAATACTGAAGTTTTTTACTAAAAACTTGTGATTAATCTAGCGTTGATTTCCTATTTTTATCTCAGTCTAAATTTAGATTGATAAAGGAAGTATTAACAAGCTTTTATTTAACTTTATTCGTTGTCTTTAAGAATTTTATTGTAAAAATGATGGGCTTAGCTTCACCTTTGAGGAACGGAATTATACAATTTTTTTCATGATTTTAATGAATCTACAAGTGCAACAAGCATTTACATTAAACATTACATGCCTTAAAACTAAATTAAATGTCTTACTCTATCTATATACATTATCTGCTAATTTAAAAATATTGTACATGAAACACACTATTATTCATTCAAACAAAACAATTAAGTACGTTCTCTTTTTTCAATCTTAAATTACCATGATTAGAAGCTCCCCCAAACCTGTAAAAATAAAAATCTAATTATACATAGGTTCCTACAGTTTCCAATAAACAAAAGCTATGAAATTATTTCGGCTTTACTGATTGTTTTCGAGGCGTGGAATGCGCTAAACGTAATTTACCTTAGTAGTGTAGTACCGTAGTTTACCTTATTAATATCAATGAAATTTTGTAAATGGGGTCTAGAAACGAATATGTGTGGTTTGTCAGAATTCCTAAAAATATTATTTTCTCTAAAATCTGATAAACCACAGAAATAGACATACAAAATTTCATTGATTTTAATTGGGTAATATTTAGGTAAAGATCAAACTTCGTTTGTATAGAGCTCGCTAGGAAGACACCCCTCTTAAAATATACTCTTTGAGTTCGGAACTAGTCAGGCATTTCCGAAAAACCCAATTCAACCCATGAGCAGGTTCAAGATCAAATTCCCAAAATTACAGAATATGATAATCTGATGATGGGAACAAGTCAAAAGTAAAGACTAGGGAAAAAGTCGTCGCATAAAATCACTGTTTAAATTGGCATTACGAATGGATATACAAAATAAAATTTAATGAAAAAATTTTACCGACTTCAAAATACTAGAAATAACACAAAAACGGAAATAATTATGTTCTGAAATACCGAACACTTAGTAACTCCGCCCATGAAAGAAGCCAAAATAATCATAAAAGCGAAAGTTTCATGCTGCAACGGAACAATTTACGATGTTTTTTTTTGGAGTGACATAATAGGTCATTTTTAATTAGAAATCAGATAATGAAGCCGCTGGGAAAAAGCCGAAAAATAAATAAATAACTGGACCTCATAAACTCTCAGCAACTTGCATAATTTGTGGAGTTCCGTCGCTATTGTAGAGCTTCGAGTCTATCCCGCCTCGTGGCACAGACTGTCCTCGCGCCGCCCGCCGCTTACCACACCTAGTAATTAAGTAATTTAAACATTAGGTCCTACTTACCGACAAGAAAATTTTGAAAAAAAGAGAGGATACGATCGGGGTTTGAACCCGCAACACTTGCGGCAATGCTCTAACTGAGCTATCGTATTAGGTACTGTCCGGAACTATCAAATTTCAAGTTCTCTTCCCAATGATATAGGAGAGTCGAGGAGACGCCTGGCAATGTCTAATGGCAATTTCTGCAAATTACTCAGCTCAGTGCTACAACTATTGCAGTTTTAATGACCAAATCGACATCATCAATCCTTATTTAGAAAGGCATTACCTACATGGCTGTAACATTTTTTATTTTTTATTTATTAACATTAAGTTTATTTTACATTCCAGATTAGCAGGCCAAAAACTTCTAAGGTTTGTACACTCTGCTATTGTTACAATTGCTAATAATTTATAATTAATAAGTTAATTAATAATTAATAAGTTCACAACATTTCACATTACTCATGTAACAAATGAATTACTAATATCTAAGATTAACAAGATTGTATTAACAATCAAATATGATTACTTAAGGAATTTTCTATATTCGCAAGCCAGGAACTACTCATTAATTTCATTATAATATAATTAAATTAATGAGTAGCTCCGTCGCGTAGTAGTATATTGTCATAATTATTATGAGTGTATATTACTACGCATTTTTGTGATCACGCTTTACTATATTTAGAACTGATGGTATTTTATAGTTGATACGACTACGGCTGTTATTAAACTAAATGCCAGCTAATAGAAATTAATGAAAAAAAAACGTATTACGTTACCCAAACGTTACTAAGGAAACGTTTAGTTTACTGACCTCAGTAAGTTTTCTCTGATGATCCTCTCGCTGTCAGCCATGGTCTGTGGCATAAGCAGGCCTTTAGTTTCCGGCAGCATAAGACTCGCGGCCGATCCGATTAATGCCATCGTCCCGAGGATCAGCAGCGGCATGGAACTCCACAAACGTTCCTGCAGAAATGCAGGCAACATGAAATGTTATGTTAAGAAATTGCATGAATTTTTATTGTGATAAATTTAATGAATGTTGGATATAGATACCAAGAGATTGTCGGAAAAATAATCTCGATCTATGGATCTTGAAAAAACTAGCCAAGCGCGAGACGGACTCGCACATGAAGGGTTTATTTTTATTGTTTGTTGTTGTAGCGGCCAAAGACTATGAAAATTTTAAGTGTCTACCTATTACGGTTCAGATACAGCCATGGGACAGACGGACAGCACGTCTTAGTAATAGGGTCACATTGGTAACCGTAACGTTGGTTACGGAACCCTAAATATAACCACTAAGATCATTAAACAAGTATCTAGGTTGGTGGTATACATATTTCTATTAATAAACTTACAGAGTACACGACGTATGGCGACAATATACTGATGACAAAGCCGCTCATATGTAGCGCGGATGAACCAGAGGCGCGCACGCCGGTCGGTAACATCTCTGTCGCCCATTGGTTAATCACAGAGAACGACATGTTCGTACCAAACCGTGCTACTACTGCTAAAGCCGCCTGAGGCACCCCTGAACACAACAACATGAGATTAATAATTTTTTCTGCATTCTTTTAAAATCTAAGACAATATCAGACTTAGAGTAAGGCCTGAGTGCACGCTCTATTCGAGCGTCGGGCGGAGCGGGGAAGAGCGGTCGAAAGCGCGTTCTTTAAGTGGCCTCAGTGCACGCTCAGCGTTTGTGGTGGCGGTCGTTTGTGTCGATCATGGCGTCTGCGTCGTTCGATATTATTGATATGTATTTAGAAGAAAATTTGTGGCTAAAATTTAATTATGAGTCAAGACAAGGTCCTAGTAACATTGTGAAGCAAAGAAAACAATTTGGAGAGTTCAAGAACTTCAAGAACGCTCGTATCACCGCTGCAAAACACAAACTGGTTTGAACTTGCACGCGACGCCCCGCTCGACGCAAACAAGCCCGCTGCTGCCCACGCTCCGCTCGGCCGGCACTCAGGACGGCCACTACGGGTAGCACGTGTTTAACATGAACGCTGCACGCCCCGCCCCGCCCGACGCTCGAATAGAGCGTGCACCCAGGCCGTACACTTATGTTATGATGAAGATATGGTTTTGCTAAATAAATGGAAACAAACCTTTTGGCACAAATATAGCAGCAATAATTAGTAGTCCGGCTAAACCCATTGGACCAAATGTAAGATTCCTTCGACCCCATCTGCAAATAACAAAAAAAAAAATATTTTAACTTCTTTTTTACAGGAAATGTAAATGTATAGATATTTGACAGCACCATATTTAAAAAAAAAACCTCACCTGTCGAGTATAAAAGCCAGCAGCATGACAGATGGTATTTCCACGAACGAAATGACTGTAAAAGAGATGAAGTAATTCAGTCCGAACGCCTGTGACATACGCACTACACCATCGAATAACAATGCGCATGTCATGAACACTATCAGTGAACATATCATGGTTCTGCGAAGAAGAGGTCTTTTGAAAAGGACCAGAAGAGATTCGGGAGCCTCCGGTGTCTCGTTGATTATAGTTGACTTCACCTACCGAAATGTAAAATAAAGTATGTCAAAATTAGTAGCATCTTCGAGCAAAGTTAAAAAGATTTATTTTGAAGGCGCTATTTTGTTGGCGTTATATCTAAAAAACATCAGATATTTCGAACCGCAGTTTAGTGGCGAAATTAGCAGCACCTTCGAAAGGATGATGCAGCAAATTTAGGATATTAACTACTTTAAAAATAAAGTGGGAATAGGGACTTTTTTTTATTTATATTCTGAAGATCGCTATTGCAAATTCATGAAATAATCGACACACAGACTTACAATAAAGTCATTCATAACTTCGTCCGGTATTTTGGTGCCGTTAATTCTTTCAAACTTCCTGAGGACTTTTACCGCTTGTTCGACGCGGTTTCGACTGGCGTACCATCTGAAAAATACAAACATATGATGGTAATAGTCGTAAGTTCGAAGTTTCGATTTCAGTTTATATTAGAAATTAATAATCACTTGCTAGAAACGGTAAAGGAAAACATCGTGAGGAAACCAGCACATCTGAGAGATTTTCAACGGTGCGTAAAGCCATGCCAGAAGCCTACGGTCAGTTTAAATTCTGACACCAGGTTAACCATCAACCATAGGATAAAGAAAAGAAAGACATGAGAAATATCCAAACTCTCGTATAAATATGCTTCTGCCTAAGATTTTTCTTAACAAACAAAGTCAAGACACTATTGAAGCCTGTCTTGAGCTATGTTTAAAGTTCCAAATCTCTTGCTTACAGGGAAGTTAATTAATTAGTTTAAAATTGATTTTAAAGTTGTTTCAATTTCTTAGACAAAAAAAGTGGCAAATATGGCTCATTGGAGATCGATTAATGATCTTTAACGATGACAAATTGTTGCAAAGCCCACCTGGCACTCTCTGGTATGATCAATGGCGCAAAGACGATGGTCAGCAGTGGTGTAGCAGACAACCACAACAGCAATCTCCAGTCTCTTATCCAGTACGACAGCCACGGTATAGCCATAGTGCCGGAGCCGAAAAACAAAGCGATGGCCGTGTTGGCTATCCAGGTGCGGTGACGGGGACCCACGTACTCGAGCACTGAGGCAAGAAAAGTCACCATTACATTGTCATCAGTAGTACCTAATCATAATGTTTAGAATAGGTGCCTGAATTAGGTTATAAATGTTCTAAGCGCTAGCTGATATAGCATGCGTTCTTCCTGTGAAGGGATGCCGTCTGTGGGGGCTAGACTGTTTAAAGCTCTTATAGATTTTTTTATTGAAAAAGTAAATTTTTATGCATATTTTTATTCAACTCATCATCTCACATTGTTCTCACATAAGTATTCAGAATGCTACCAGAAATATTGCAAGCGTTATAAAAGAGTAACCATGAAGCTTTTTGCCAGATTTTTTTAAGGATATACTGCCCATCGAACTGGACAGCTATCGTCTCTCTTACGACTATCTTTATGTGCCTTTTTATGTCCTACATTTAAAAAAAAATTAAGTTTCATAGTTTAAATATTTTGAGCAACATGTAAATCTACTAAGTGTCCAAGCTTTAAAAACGTACCTATAAACTTTCATCTTGAATAGAGACAAAAAGTTAATTGAATACATATAACTACGGAACTATCTTTATGTAAGTGAAATCAAAAACTCTCACCCAATATGTAAAGTGTCATGAAGCAGTTATCAAAACCCATACCAGTGATGAACCGACAGAGAGCATAGTCCCAGGCGGTAGTTGTGAATATGGTAGCTATTCCTCCGATACCACAGATCATATTCGCACCTAAAAACAAATTATTTTACCACTGGGAAAGCACGCTATGTGTGGCAGTAGGTACTAGCCACTTTCCCACTTTGAAACTTCGCCACTTTGAAATTAGCTGTGGAGTAATTTTTCTCATGAATGTGTCGTATTTCAGGCGCAAAAATTCATTTGAAGCAATTTTTAGAGCTGCTAACATTTACAAAGTTCAGATAAAGGGCCGATAAGCATACCACGCGTTTTTCATGCTTTTCATACATTTTAAGGCGCCTCTTAACGGTAATTTGCTATCTCGCTCGCACATTGAAGTTTATTAACAGGTTAGCTGTCCCGAAGCAAGTTTCGATCTTCTTTGTACACGTCCTCGTAGTAAATAATGACAGCTAACGCTCATGAAGTTTCGTATTAAGTTACGTCATTCTCTTCAAGTATTTTATGATACTTTATTATTTTTTATTATTTATTTTTTTATTTTTTATGGACGTACCAGTGCAATCACCCATGAGGCACATGTGCCTCATCGGACAGCTAACCTGTTAAAGATATTGAAGTTGATTGAATCAATGAATATACTCGTAGTTATGAAAAATCGAACTACACCATATGAAGGAGAATAACAATACTAAGTTTCAGCAAAAAATTCAGCTTGATCGAAACATGTTTTCATGCATAGAAATGGAATAAAATAAAAATTCACTTAAAGCTATTTTTTTAATTGAAAACATGTTTTGATCAAGCTGATTTTCATTCGATTTTTCATAACTATATTCATTGATTTCATATCTGCAATGTGCGAGCGAGATAGCGGATTAGCGGTAAGAGACGCCTTAACGGGAGTTTTACTATGCGCTTATGCCACCCACAGCTAAGTTCACAGACACAGAGATCTGTGGTGAGAAAAGTATCAAAGAAGTTTTCTGATAAAGATTCAGTGCAGAAAGGTATTAAGATGATTTTGTTAAATTTACTGCTCTTTTATATCAGGCCTGATCAGGCCAACAAAAGTTGTCTACCTAAATTTGGTCAGAAGAACATCATCTTTATTTTATTCTTATTAAAGCACCTACTATTACTTACCTACCAAAGCAGGTACTCTGCCTAAGTTGTCAGCAATCCAACCAAACACTATCCCTCCCGTGAAGGAACCCACGAAGAAGACAGCCTGAGTCATTGGTACATTACCAGAATTCTCGCAGACCCATCCTCTCTGTGATTCAGATCATGAAAACATAATTTAAATATTTAAAATTTATTTATTTATTGGAAAGCTGTAATTTGTGTTCATTAATATCATCTAAATTTTAGCCAGCCTACGGCGGCGGGTGTGAGTTTGTGGACTTATAAAACTGATAAATTTAGATATAGAGATCTGATCCACGCAGGATGAATGCCATACGCAATGATGATTAATATCATCATCAGCCTGTATTAATTCACTGCTCTCCCAATGCGTGCCACTATTGTGCGCTTATTGGAGGTATTTGCCCATAATCGCCACGCTGGGCAAGCGCAAGCTGGGTTGGCGATCGCAGTAGCAGATGATCGCTTTTACACAGAAGGATGCTGCTGCCCATCCCTTTCCCTCTGTCGCTTCTTACGACACCCGCGGGACGAGTAGGGGTGGTTCTACTCTTAAGCCGGAAACCACACGGCAAATCGTTCGAAAAAAGTTCATTAATATGATAGATACTATCTGCATTAGTTAGGAAAACTGTATCGCAGCCGTTAGCGTCGCCAAAGTCCGGAGACGGTGTTCCAACTAATAGAAAATAATCTAAAGCAATACCTACAAGCTTAAGAAATTAAAGTAAATTATATGGTACCTAGTTTGAAATCAGTTTTACTGACATTGCATAGGAGTTCAATTAATGTTTGCGTAGGTATGTTGTGTTTATATGCGTGAGTTTGAGGGTGTGTATGAGAGGATTTGTGAGAAAGGATTTGTGAGTGTGATGTTTAATATCGAAAGATATTCTTTATTTCATGAAATTCATGGTATTCAGCTGCATCCGGTAAGACTGGAAGCCGACCCCAACATAGTTGGGAAAGGGCTAGGCAGATGATGATGATGATTGTTTTATTTTATGAAATTTTCTAACTTATCATAAGTAAGCAAACTAAGACATTTGCGGGTAATAGATAACTATACTATAACTAAACTGCCTACCTCAGTAACAATTGTCTCATAAGGAATATCTTTGAGCTCAAAATCCCATCCATGCTGGCACGGTATGGTGGGCGTGCCTATTGAAGGTGGGATTAAGGTTTCCAGCACTTGAGTCCAGTTTACGTCGAAGGTGGAGCAGCTGTCCCAGTCACCGAAAGCCGCACCAGGAGCCGTGAGATTTCGTCTGAAAATTGTCGAGATTCATGAAGTACAACAATTTAAATGTTTTGAGGAAAAACTTTTGAAATAATAGTAAATATTTTGGGTAATTTGCTTCCAATCGATATCAAAATCAAGATCTTTTAACTAACAATAATAATCAACCATTTATTATTAACTAGCTTTTCCCGCGTGGCTTCGCTCACGTAGACTATAGAATATTTTGAACATAATTATATAATAATATAATCTAAGAGATTTCTAAGGAATTTTCAAAGGAAAATCAAGATAGGTACTTATAAGGCTGGTAAGTTTTTCTTTCCAGTATAAGAGAACAAATAAATTTGAAAGGACATTGACAGGGTTTGGACCAAGTGCTGCCCAGGAATGAAAGTAGCTCCAGTGGTATCGTGGCATTAATTTACATCCAAAACAAATATTTAAAAAAAAATCGTCCCAGGAAAAAAAAGTTTTGTTGTTAATAATTATTTTTCATTAAATTATGAGTATGGGATGTTTTTCCCTCCAAAATACATAAATCTACATCTAATATATTTTATAACATTGTCCTGTAGCACCAAAAGCGGTACAGGAATGGAAAAATCGGGACGGAAATATGCCTAACCCTTTTATTCAAAATCACAGATTTAATTGGGATCAATCTCATTAATTAATTGGGGTTGGTTTTTTTTTTCAGTAGGGCTGAAATGCGGGATATCCCGCCAAATCGGGACATCTGGCAATATTACGTAGCATGCAAAACACAAAAAGCTGTTCTATTGTGTCTCGTTTGCACCATGCCATTATGTATATTGGTGCGTTGTTTATTTAAACTTGTATTGGGCACCAATTCCAGTATTCTAATATGGTAGTTGAGAGTAGTCAGTACAAATAGTGAGGTGGCGTTATGTTGCATTCCTATTCAAGTTAATTTTTGTGGAGCAACATTTCAGCCTAATGCTTGTTCTTGTAATGCTTTGATTTCTTGATTATATTTATGTCAAAAATAATGTATATTTTTTAATGTTCATTAATGTACACTTGCTGATAAATTACATTATTATTGTAACATAAAAAGTACAATTAATACACTCACAATTACATTGAAAATAATTCTTAAGATTGTTTTTTTCATATAAAAAATGCATAACAAAACCCTGTTTTTCTCTTGACTCCTGGGATAGATTTTGATAACTATTGGCCTAAGGAACAAATTGTACTATGTGTTCATTCTGGGTAGCACTTGGTCCAACTTCCATATAAAGATTGGCAATGTCCTTTCGAATTCTAATCCGATTTATATTTGACATTCCAATTTTAAAAGGTAATTACATTGCACCAAGCCAGTTTAAATCAAAAGCACTAAGGAGTATTGATATCAACTTCGATGCAAATCACCCCCAAAATAAATTTCTACCCCTTTTTAACCCTGTTAGGCGATGAGTTTTAATAAAATACGAAACACGTGTTCCATCAATTCTGAAAAAGAATGTTTATGCAAAATATGAAGTAGATTGGACCAAGGAATCCCGTTGTCCCATACAAACTTTGCCCCTATTTTTCACCTCCTTAGAGGTAGAATTTCGAAAAATCCTTTCTTATCGGATAATTACGTCATATAAAGAACACACGCTCCAAGTTTCAGGTCTCTACGATCAGCGGTTTAGGCTGTGCGTTTTCCCAATATTTCCCTTCACTGCTCTGCTCCTATTGATCGTAGCGTGATGAAAAGTATACTATAACCTGCCCAGGAGTATGAAGAATAATTGTGCCAAATTTCGTTAAAATCCGTCGAGTAGTTTTGGTTTCTATAACGAATATACAGACCGACAGACAGACAGACAGACAGACAGACAGACAGACAGACAGACAGACAGACAAAAAGTTTACTGATTGCATTTTTGGCATCAGTATCGATCCCTAATCACCCCCTGATAGTTATTTTTTAAATATATTTCATGTACAGAATTGGCCTCTCTACAGATTTATTATAAGTATAGATTAGCTATACTTCATTGGATATGATAAAATTTATCGAAATAATTTGTTAAGTACTTATTTAAGATTGAACTTATTTTATCAGTGTTTTTCCTGAACATGGACATCACTTTTGAGCGATAAGAGAACGCACCTGTAGTGTTTTGTTCCGGTTAGGAAGTAAGTGCTATATTCACAAACCGCACTCAGTTGAAAAAGGGTATAATTTAAACGGCCACCAAAAATATTATTTTGGGTTCCTAAAATGGATTAACGGTCACCAAATTCTATCCAACTCAAAGATTAATATTACTACCAAAAATCTTTCTCCAAAATAGTAAGACGTCTTAGAATAATAACTTTCGTGAGTCATACTAATATATAAATATTGACACGGCTTCAAGCTTTCAATGCATGCTTTCAAGAACGGGTGTACGCGACGCCGCCGCGTACACCCGCTCTTGAAAATGGACTCCGTTTGAGTTCGAAACTAGTCGGGCATTCCCCGAATACAATACGTGAGTAAAGCCGTATCAATATTTATATATTAGTAAGACGTCAACCAAAATACATTATTTGATCCCAGACTACTTTATGGTGCTAGCAAACTATTGTTAACAGGAGAAACTGGATGCAATCTGGACTTTAGGGCACCCCGACTCGGACAGGTTAGGTTAGAAGGGGATGGCGGGGTCGAATAGACCTTCGTGGTTATTTTTTTATAAACCACCCAGAAGTAGGAGCCCCGCGAAGCGGGGCTCCGTCGACCAATTTGGTGACCATTTATCCATTTTGGTAACCGTTTAGATTTTTTTGGTAGTAAAATAGGTACTTTTTTGGGTGGCGTTTAAACACAAGCCGTTGAAAAATACAAGTTCAACTTTTAATGGGGTTAGAATTTTCTATTAGATGTAGACTAGAGTCTGTTAATTTCTGTTAATCGGAAAGGGCAGCGTATTACAGCGCTTAATTACTCAAATAACAAAGAAATTCGACACGAAACCACTGTGAATTGGGGTGTGTTGCTGCGCAATAAGTGTAGCCTTATAATGGTATGACCGTAATCTGTCAAGTCAGAGTTCGCAGGTCCGAACCCAAAGCATGTGACTGCTCAAACAAGCTCTGACTTTTTGCAGCTATGTACCTATTATAAATTAAATATCAATTCTTTTCCTTAAAGAGCAAGAAAAGAGAGATTAACTGAAGTTGTAGAGTCGTTTGATCGAAATCCCGAAACGGGTTTTAAGTTTTTAACGACTATCTTTACGGTTTTGATAACGGGCCACTAAGTCTCACGTGTCAGATTGATTACAGATTAAATAACATTTGAATCATTAAACTACTGATAACAATGTAAAAAACCATACAGATAAGACAGGGAATCTCGTGTAATTGTTTGTTGTCTACACACACAGATTAGCAACCACAGATCACAAATGAAAGTAAACCACAGACTACCAACCTGAGTTCCATATCCAAATGTGCTAATTCAGGCACACTACACCAATATTTTTGCGGGGTGACAGCTATAAACATCTGGGCGAAGTAAGTGAAGGCGTAAAGGAATCCTGTCGGAAACATGAGAAAGTACAGGATCCATTGGTAGCGTCCCATATCACCCACGTGGGTAAGGACTGTCTCCAAGGCATCCGCGTCATTTTGCGGTGTTTCAGCTACTTTATTTAGATCCTGGACAGAAAAGAAATTGACTGTGAGTGATCATTAGTACCTCGGTACCACGTCCCACAGGTGTCGTAAGAAGCGACAAAGGGAAAGATCCGGAGGATAGACAGCAGCATCCTTCTGTGTAACAGCAATCATCTGCTACTGCGATCGCCAACCCGCTTGCCCAGCTTGCCGATTATGGGCAAATGAGCATACAAAAATGACGCGCATTGAGAGAGGCCCATGTTCAGCAGTGGACTAATACAGGCTATGATGATGATGATGAATCATTAGTAATGTCGTGGTGGCACATTGGTTACGGACCCGCTTTGCAAGCACGTGGGTGTGGGTTTCTGACACCTGACATTTACTAATGTGACTTTTTCAATGTCATTTGAACCTTCTTAGTTAATCTAAGATACCCAGACTAATGCTGAAGGACAACATCGTGAGGAAACCTGAACTTAATAGTATGCAATCGCCAATACGCAGTGAGCTAGCGTGGTGATTATTGCTCAATCTTCTATGTAAGAAAAGGCCTTTGCCCTGCAGTGGGACTAGTGTTGCCAAATATACCGCTTTAGGACATTTCACTTCTCAGCCCTCTCAGGAAGCGTCCCGCATGCGCCAGCACCCTGAACGGGTCGCCTAACGTCCCGCTTTTACATCTAAACAATTTGGCGTGGTGGGCTGACAACCCCACCTCGTAACTTTTTTTTAACGTAACTTTAACAAAAAAGTATTTCACCAATATTGTCATTTTTTATGCAAGTTAAAGCCTTGTCAGCTTATTATTATTTTTATTTAATTTAGTTTAATTTAGGTAATTCAAATCGGTGCCCTCTAAACTGTAACGTTTGGGGCATTGTGTCGGATACACGTAATGTACTCCGATAGATATTATTACTACACGCCCTAGGCATAAACAGAGGACTGAAATTTCAACTAATTCTGGTAGGATGTGGGATACGGTAGCTTAGCGGTCAGAGCGTCGCGGTGGCACGGTACACCGAAAGATGCCTTACCCGTATCAGTTGTCTTTTCAAATTCCTTATTCAATAATTATATTTTTATTAAATATAAATAACCAACGCTACTTGAATATCTAGTGAGATTGATCTTAATAAAGTCTCTGTCTCAATATTTTTTTAATAAAAGTGCAGATGCACTTTCTATTCCCTCACTGTTATAGTCCGATAGATCGGCAATCCTGCACAACTGGAGAGAGATCAGGCGCAGGACCGACGGCTTTACGTGCTCGGCTTTATAAAACGCACATGAATCCGAAAATTCACTATGCGTACCTGGGTTTCAAACCTACGACCTATCACTGACCATAAAGACCAACAGATGCTATGGTATAAATATATACCAGAGTATCGAAGACCTGGCCAAATTTAGTCAAGCTGAAAATATTGATTGCTGATTATGTTTTTAAACCAAGCGGCCGTGCTACAAATCATTGAGGAGTGTCTTCGTGACTCCTTACTGTCGTTACTGTTTCCACAGAACTGGCTGCAGCATCAGGTTATTTCCATCATTTTAGCATATTTGTCAGCAGAGCTGAACAAGCTAGCAAAATCGCGTCATCATCATTATCAGGCTGTATTAGTCCACTGCAGAATATAGGCCTCTCTCTACCGAAAGATGCCGCTGCCCATCCTCTGGATCTTTCCCTTTGTCGCTTCTTACGACACCCGGCCGCAGGACAAATAGAGGTGGTTCTATTCTTAGGCCGGAAATCACACGGCACACACATTTTAATCGATTGAGGATAACTGTAATTAACTATTTAATAAGAAAATTTGAAAAAACAACTGATACGGATGGGATTGTTTTTGTTTGATTGGACAGTTGCTTTTTCTAATTTTCTTATTAAATAAATATATTTAATAAGCTATCATGTGCTATAACATGTAAAAAAATTCACAAAAATATGAGGATACCTGCTTTAAAATTCAGTTGCAAGATTTGACCCGAAGATACCTACATTGCAAGTTAAATAAAAGCTTGTAAAAAACTGATTAGTTGTGAATACAATACCAACATTTTTCCCATCACTAAACTCCTTGATTTGGATCGTCATATCACTGAAGCGAATATATTTTACTTTTAACTCATAAAGTCCGCCACTCTCTTAGCCTTACACTTTAAACACTGATAATAATTATCTAATACCTTATAATATAAAATAACTAACGAATAATTACCTAAATACACTAGTCTTTCCATAATCTAGGTATGTTTTGCTTCTTGTAGCGATATGGTTCCAGATATTGATCAACTCAAGAATTAAAGATTAGATTCAATTTTTTTAATCATAATAATATGTATTGTATTTTTTTCCTGCTCAAATTCGAAGCTCCGGGTTCCTACAAAGAGAGCTCGGGTCACACTGGGAGCCCAATTTGCTGGGAAGTCTACCAAGTTTTAGGTCTTATTTTTTTATGTAAAATAATAAAAGGTAGATCTTCAACACGAAACAATAGATTTCCTAATGTGTCTCATTTCTCGATATTTGATAGATTTAAATACAGGGTGGGCCAAAATTTTTTTGCAAATAGCAACACAGCAACAGCAACAGGAGTGCGCGGGTAGGAAGGAATTGTGCGTCACTTCATGCAGTTTTAGTCGCCATGGAGCGTTTCACGGAATAACAGCTTGCTTTTTGTGTAAAACAATTTTACGTCTCGAGAGGCAAGACCAAATACATTCCTATTCGTATACACTTTTGCTGGCGGCTATACCCATGGCTATACCTAAACAACGCCTGCCTGTAAATAATGCTGTGACGCATCAACATCAAATTATATTCAGCAGGCGTTAGTACTTTGTAAAAAAAATAATTAAATGGCTGTAGTTAATGCCCAATAGTTGTTCAATACTAATTGTTCTCTATCTCCGGCTGATTAGTAAAGCTAAGTGGTACGATGAATGTGCTAATGAAATCGTCAGAACCTTAATTATATTTATCATATTTGCTCGTAAACAATGCTATTACATGTAGGAAAAGCGGTAATGCGCGGTACGAACCCGCCATTGTTGTAATTTATTTACATACATTATTGTATGTTATTTTGTGGTTAATTTCCTTGCAATTATGAAGAAAAATGTTGTGTCGGGCGCCTAACATCGGTCCAACTTATATCCCTCGCCTGCGGTTCGGGCTTTCAATGTTTATAGTTCATACGAACAAATGTTAATCGAATAATTACTAATACCATTCTAAAGACGTAGAATCCAAAAAGAAACTCAGTCAAGTTAATTTAAATTTTATTTATTTAACTTTCTTTAAAGTATAAGGTAAAATTTTCAATTAAACCATCAATTTCCTGTCTCCACGCGATAAACCAGTGCCAGGATTAGTACACCGTAGTAGATATTATATTATACTAAGCCCCACCGCTCCTCCGCTCCACCGCTTACAGGTAAAGGGTCAATTAGTAACCCTGACAAATAATTTCATATAAATTCTGATATATTCTTGAATTTACCCTATCCGTAGTGTAACAGGTTCTAAATCTACGTTCGTCCTTCAATCGTCATCCGTTTCTGTACCGGGTTCGGCTCTTTTTGCCTTGATACTTTTTATCGATTGCAAAATATCCATTTGTAAATCTATCAGTTCATCTTCTGTCATATCCTTTACGTATGGTACAAAATGCTGAAAAAAACGAATTGGGTCTCGCATAATAGATGATCGTATTTCAATCTGTTTCGAGTTACCTTCTTTTCCATCGTCGTTTTCATTGGCCTTGTTGCCAAGGTCCTGACTGTTGTCGGCGTTTTCTGTCATAGTAGGAACCACGTCGACACATTTGTGGATATTCTCAATAGATGATTGTGGTGATTAAACCTTGTCTATAATGAGATATACATAATTAACATTATGGTAAAATGATGTTGTCTGTAACTAAATTCATCCTATTTTAACCCATTCGCTTATGTTTTAGTTCCTAAAATTATGATTAACTATTTCCTGTTTACATTAGACAAAGATGACTGATATTTTAGCAAGCAAATGTATCGAAATAAACATTTGATTAATTACACAGTATAATTATATTTTTAATTCGAAAGTTTTATGGGCTTATAGCTTACACCAACTTTGACAAACCAAGATAAACAACTTTTTGACATAATATAATATCATGATGACATTTGACTTGTCACTTCACTTCTTTGAATGGCCAGTCTCATAGTCTTTTAAAGTAAATTTTTGGCAGATTAGTCTCAGCATTTGACCGGTTAATTATTATATTTATTCGTGATGTTTATGTAGTTATATATAAGGTATATGTGTAGTTTATAATAGTTTAGCTTCATTGTTCATGAAAATTAACTAATAATATTTCTGTGCACCATGTTATCTCTGCATCACCCAAAGGTCGACTGGCAAAAAATGCCTAAGGCATTAAGTCCACCTTGTACATGTTTCTGTACGAAGTATAAATAAATAGTCATTAAACTGGGGGTCGATTCTCGTAATCAAAACCGTGACGATATCGTACCGCGCTACGACTTGCTAGCGACTTGTTGAAATCCGTTTTGCATTCGTTAAACGTGAACGTCACCGTTAAATTCATCGATCCTATTGAAGTCCTATCGAACTTCGACGTGAATACCAAGGGATAGAACTTTGATTAAACTTTAACAGACTCTAGATTATTTGTTTTTACGAGAATAGTCCCCCCAGTAGTAGTATATTACAAATTTTGATTATTTTAATGCCCTCTACGTTTTTAATACTTTTCGAAAAAGAACGCCATAGGGGTGGGGCCACCTTCTGAACTCAAAATATAAAAGAAACCCATTCCCACCTATAGGTACCATTGACACGAAAAGAAAAAGACGGAAAAAGTACAGAGGAAAGTACTTTTCATAAGCAGTTCGTAGATTATTAATGTTGGATGAAAAACTTAGCTCTTACTTTTTCTAAGGAGTATCATACACACTGAATGACAAACTCATTATCATAGATATAGGTAGGAATTTAGGTATCCTTCAAGAGACGTAAAATACCGAAGATAAGGCAAAAAACAATCCTCCAAGTAGGATACCTAATCAAAGAGTTTGGATTCAATAAAATTCAAAACCACCGAGTGAGATGGTCAAAGCCAAAGATATTTGAAAGTTCTATGGTCAAAGCCCAAATGCGTCAATGGATTAGTAGGGCATCCAATCTTGATATAAATACCGGAACCTCACATTATGAAGCAGCACAAAGATGTCCTTCCGTAACGCTAGACTGCCAACTGTTCAGCATCCCATAATTCGATCGAGTTTAACAGCGAAAATCTTACATATTATATTATTTTACTTTTATTTTTAGACTCACGCCTGTATTCCCCAGAGGGCGTAGGCAGAAGTGTGCAGTAGTGTGCCTAATGGAAAAACCTAATAACATTTTGCCCGACCCGGGGACCGAACCCAGGACCTCGTGCTCAGCAGTTGCACTTGCTACCACTAGACCAACGAAGCAGTCATCTATCCCTACAGTATTGTATGTTTTATCCAAAAATAATTGCGGTAAAAGATGACGACTCAATGTTACTTACCAATTAGATTAGAAATTACAGCTTTTGCCATAAATAAAAGGAACAGCTATGATTATTATAAACTTAGACTTTTATTTTTTTTACTGTATTAATTAAACAACACACTCATATAAAGGCAGACTCAAAAAGGCAAAAAATAATCGATACAGCATGCAGATTACTAATATCCCAAATAACCTGCTTAAGGATGACATGTACGCATGGAGCATGTATGTGTGTACCTAAGGACGGTCGACCGCACGTCAGTCAGTGGTAACAAATACCTATAGTGCATTGATATTACAGTGCATTTTTTTACAATTTAGCTTATTACATTTTCAATTCAAATTCAAATTTTCTTATAAAATAATTACTTAGTTATAACCATCGATCTTTTTATATCCATCCTAAGCCGTGAATTTATAGTGTTTTGAATTTACTGTAATATTTTATTGAAACTTTTTGATATTCCTTTTTTTTATTAGTTCGTATTCGATATCAGAGGTTTAGGCACCTACTTAAATATGGCACGGACATAGTTCAATATCTTGTATTTCTACGATATTCTCCTCGATATCAATATTTTAAGAATCGGTAGGAATATCAGATGACCTAGCTGCTATGGGAAGAGAATATCTAGCAATATTATATTAAGTTTACGATATGCTACAACGTATATCACATGCCAGATGCTCTCTACATGTTGACTGTTCAGTTCCTGGTCTACTATCTTTAATTTTTTTTATTGCTTTCAAAACTTCCATTTGTAATTCTATCATTTCGTCTTCTGACATATCTTTTACGTACGGTGAAAAACGTTGAAAGAACCCTTCTAGGTCATCCTTGTTGGAGGTTTGTACTTCCTCATTGGGGCTTTCTTCTTCTTCACTGTTTTCGTTTCCATTTGTTTTTGAGTTTTTGCTTGTAGTTTCTTGGGTGCCATCTTTTTTTTTGTTGCCCTTATCTTTTTTGTTGCCCTTCTTATCTGAATCTTTGTTGTTTTTGTTATCTGGCATATTTGGTAGAACAAGAATGCCTACACATTTGTGAATATTTCGCAACAGAAATAATTATGGTGACTGAACCTTGTGTACAATGGATACATCATTAGTATTGTGGTAAAATAATGTTGTCTGAATCTAAATTCATCTTATAAGTAAACCCATCCCGTAGTATTTTGGTTCCTGAAATGATTAAAAGGTAAAGTTATCAAAATAAACAACGTGTTTGATGCCAGCATGGACTAACATTACATTAAAGGTCAATCAAGATCAGCTAAATTCGTAATTAAACAACGAGTATACATTTTAAAATGTTTGTGCCTCGTTGGGGCTTATTCGTCTAATGTCATAGCGTATGTCTAGAGTATTATCATCATTATCATCCTGTATCTACCCACTGCTGAGTATAGGGCCTGAAGCTGTTTCAATCTCTTTGCTTTTGCCACTTTCCTCAATCCTGCGCTACCAAAAAAACAGAATATAGATACTTACATGTTAGTAAAAAGTATTGTCAGGTATTTTTAAAAGCAACTATAATTTTAAACGGTTTCTTGGTAATGAAATGATATATAATTATATTTTTACTTCCAAAGTTATAAGGGCTAACGCGTGAGGAAGACCAACTGACAGAAATGAATCACTGACAGTATATTGACAAATAAGTAAAATAGACAGGCGCGTTTTTATCGCGCGATATTATCACCTTTTAAATAACTTGTCACTTGTCTCCCCATTAGTAAATTTATAATGGTCTCACATCTGATGCGTCAAGCGTAGTCAATTTTCTACTCTTGACGTACTAGCACATCTGGCGAATGCGCTCTTGCGTGTATTCTGCGTGTTGTGTCTTTCAAGTTCATGCGCCGCTCCTGCGTCAACCGCGCGCCGCACTCGCAAGGTATGCACCCGTGCACGAACGGCGCAAGAGCCCCCACGCTAGTGGCCGCGGCTCGACAACTGGTAGGTATGAATGCAGACACGAGCGGCGAATTCGCTAGATCTGGACACAGCCTGAGGTTCCGTGCTGGATTTATATTTTATATGATTATAGGCCACTTTATTTCCGCCGCCCCATGTACCTCTCTATATCCCACCCCATGTATCTTTTTCATTTGTAGTGCAAGGCACTAAAGTTAAATTTAAAACTAATGAATTAGTCAAAAACCATGAGGAAACCAGTAAACTTGTTTGACTTTTATCGTAATCGAGTGAGAGTCCTCTAAAATCTGCCGCCCTTAGGCTACTGCCGCCCCTAGGCCGCGGCGTTTCTTCCGTCAGATCTGCGTCGACCCTTAAGCCACAAACTGCTGCAAAGAGTTATACACACACTGATAACAACCTCATTAATTAATCTCGTTCGTTTTACGACCCCTATTTCAAAATCATACTTACGAAACGTATGGTACAAGTATTTCGTAGATGGAGACATAGTATAATAGAGTAGGTATATTGGGTATACAAATATTTAATAGGTCACTCGTAGGTAGGTACCATACCATAGTTATATATATATATATATAACTTTTACGACACGCAGAGAGGCGTTGGTCTATCTTCTACGACTGGAAATATAAATCTAGACTTTTCAACAATCAAACTATGCAGAAAGTGAGTTACAGATTATAGAGTACCTAGAGTAGGGCGTGCCGTGTGGTTTCTGGCCTAAGAATAGAACCACCCCTACTCGTCCCGCGGGAGTCGTAAGAATCGACAAAGGGAAAAATCTGGAGGAAAGGCAGCAGCATCCTACTGTGTAATAGCAACCATCTGCTACTGCGATCGCCAACCCTCTTGCCCAGCGTGGCGATTAAGGGCAAACATCTTCTGTGCGCACAAAATAAGTGAGGCGTATGAGGCGTATGAGAAGAGACCTATGTTCAGCAGTGGACATACAGACTATGATACAGGCTGTGAATAGGGTAGGGTAGAGTGAGTTTACCTTATATTCCTTACAGAGGGGTAGGGGTAGGGAGAGGGTACCTTATATTCACTAAGTCTTTGGTTGTACCTTACCCAGTTTTCCCACTGTTATAGGTACTTACATCTATCCTCACATAAATTCTTATTCCACATTTACATTCAGCCGAAGTGAGCAGAGAAGTGGGCAGCACTGGCGGAGGGTAACTTTATCTAAGAGGTAAGTCGTAACGAACCCGGAGAAAAACCAGTGGCACAGTCAGTAGATATTATTGAATGTGCCATTTTTCAATGGGAAGCCGGTAAGAATCGAGTTGTATGAAACCACTCATAGAAATAGGCATATTACCTCTTACTCAAACTATCAGTTTTTTTTTTGTTATCTTGTGTACCTACCTAAATCTTTCAGGTGTGCTGGTTTCATCACGATGTTTTCCTTCACCGTTTTAGCAACTGATAATTATTCGCACATAACTTACGAAAAGTCAGAGGTGCGCCTTGGGATCGAACTCGAGACCTCTGACTTGTCAGTCGACGGTCATAGGTCATACCACTAGGCTATCAATGCTGTTAAAACTATTAGTAAGTATTTACATTACATTCATATACTTTGCAAACTCATACGGGTAGTGAAGGGGAAGATTAGGATTTGGTAGGGTTAAGATTTTTTTAAGTCGACTTGACAGCGGTTACAAAGTTACTGGTTACGTGACTCACTTTTGTATGAGAAGTTAAATTTTCCTTTTTAAGACTACGTCCTATATTCTTTGGGGAAAGTTACTCCTTACCTCCTTAAATTTAGCAGGTCTTTAAAGCAACAGGGTTTTTAAGCGTTTTGTGTTTGGGTCCACTGGTTCCACTAGTAAAGTACAGTCTATAGAAAAATATGTCAAATTGTGTTGTCCGTCAATCGTTCTTGGCTTTGATTATTTATAAGTTCTATAGTTCATCGATCAAGAACTATAAAATTGGGATTTAAAAATATCTAATAAAAAAGTACAAAATGTTTTGATTTTACTCGATAAGCGTTTAGCTGCTGTAACCGAAATTTGGTCAGGAGAACCATTTTTTTACGATTTTTGGATCATTGAACTGTTGTAGTTATAGGGTAGATACGGATTTGTTAAGCTGTTGCTAATAAATCGTTGATAAAATGGCTTGTTGTCTAGTAAACAACTGATCTAATTAATAATTCGATGACTTAGAAAACCTTTGATACCTATATTAATCTGTTGGTTTAGTGGTGTTGATGTTTTGAATGTTGATCTAGTGGGTGTTGTTCTATCGTATGTATCCCCCATGGAGTTTCTTGCCAGATTCTTCTCCATGAAGGGTAGGCTGCCCTTGGTACTGGCATCCAGAGTCACTCTTACAATAGCGACGCGAGGTACCTTCCTGACTTGTTAGATTGCCATCCCATTTATCCATTACAAGAGTGGGGGAATAGAAAATACTGTTTGACGGTACGATTAATTTTATTGTTGTACTTTCTTAGGGCTGTATTTTTTATACCACACTTGATTTTTTTTACAAAATGGCCGCTATTTAATATGGCTGCTATAACTATAAATAAAATTAAGGTTTTTAAAAAGTTAAGGGGGACTTCCCTTAATACAAGAGACATGTTTTTTCCCGTATTTTTGTACGGATTCCTGTGTGAGAGACCATTTGCACTTGCCCAGTTTTTTAAAAACATATTATAGATATTGACAATCATTACAACTTTTGTCGCAAGTGTTGACCCGGCAAGGCGGTGACGAATCATCTTGTCCCCTTCTCTCCTTAATTTTTTTTATTGATTTAAAAATCTCCATTTGTAAATCTATTAATTCATCTTCTGTCATATCCGCTACGTATGGTATTAACTTTCGAAAGAACTTTTCTGGATCAAGAGTGATGAATTTTTTTAGTTCAACCCGTTCAACCACACGATCTTCTCCATCTGTTTTTTTATCGCCCTTGCTGTCAAAATCGATGCCCTTATTATTTGGTTTTTGAATGTTGTTATCTGGATTTTCAATGCTCTCTGGTTTTATGGGGCCCTTCATATCTAATTCTTTTTTGTCTTCGGGATCTGACATAATTGCTGGACACCGCAGTCAATATATAATTAGTAAATGTTCTTCTAATAAGTACATCATTAGTAATGAAGTAAAATTATATTTTTACTTCCAAAGTCTTATGGCCTTATCGGCCAGAGAGCCAGGGAGTACAATAACACCACAGAGCACATTTTATAAACTGGATAACACAAGGGTTTTTTTGACCTTCCACGTGCCTTTCACCAACTGACCGCAACTGACGGAAATAAACTTGTCAATTTGACAAATCTTTAACTTTTCTTAATTGTCTTTTGAAAAAGCATTGACTGAGAATGTTAGATAGTTAGATCTAGGTACTTTCTTTACGAGAAAAAGTAGGTATCATTTGCAAAAAAAATTGTCCATGGTCTTGTTACTTATCTTCCTATCTCATCTTATCTCATTCATTCATTCCATTAGAAAAAGTATCCGGAAAAAGTTTTACCTCCATGGTCTACTAAACACTAAACAGTACCATCGTCATCATAATAACTTAAAATCACTACATAGTATAAAACAAAGTCGCTTTCTCTGTCCCTATATACCTATGTATGCTTAAATCTTTAAAACTACGCAACGGATTTTGGTGCGGTTTTTTTTTATTAGATAGAATGATTGAAGAGGAAGGTTTATATGTATATTGCACCCGTGCGAAGCCGGGGCGGGTCGCTCTAGTAATAAATAAAATAGTTCAACTGAATAAAAAATCATTAGATCGTAACTTAGAAATTAGAATTCTAAGTATCGCAATGATATAAAAGTTTAAAAAGTAATTATTAAAAACTTATTTAAAAACGTTAAGTAGGTACTTCGATATAATTAGATTAAACTTCTTGCTACCGGCAAATGGTAAGAACTAAACTTATTGAAGAACTAAATACTATCACATTTCAGTGATGATTAACTTGGTAGTCGTCAACTGATTAATATTGTCGATCATTTAGCCCGTATTTGGTGCTGCTGTACTGCCTAGTCTACGACTTGGTTACGGCATAATTCTATCATACTGCGACGTATGTAGGTATTCGTCTTAAGTATTTGTTTGCCAAGCTTGAATTTGCCGCCCTCTGAATGTACTCTACCAATTTTTATATATCCAATTTCAAAAATAACTGGTTTCCTATCTAAACTTCTACCTTCTTTTTATAAAAGCCGAATGGTTAATATCGTAAGGGTAATATCTATCTAGAATAATATTGAGCACGATTTGAAAACATTACACACAGGAAGTGGCTCTGAAACTGTCTGAAAGGCTCTATTTTTTTCTTTTAATTTATTTTTAGTGATTTAGAATAAGATGAATATACACTAATACACAATAATTGTCTACGAATAAATAAAGTATATTTGAAAACAAATACTAACGATAAAAATAAATGTTTATATTTACGTGTTTGAGATTGTGAAGCTCATCCTAGAATACGGACCTTGGTGTGCGTTCCGAACCTATAATTTTGTAGATATCAATTCTCCTCTTTATACTGTTTAATTAACGTACTATTTTAATAGAGTTTATAATATTATTCTACGATTATTTTTAACTAAAAATCTAATCATTAACATCTTTGAATTGAAAGAATAAGATTTTGAACGCACTTAGTTTTGACGTTTAGCTAATTTTCCTGCACCAAAGGAGGAATGAATTAGTCGTAATTATTATTTTTCGTTTTAATTTCGTCTAAATTCTCATGACAAAGTGTATTTTTGACAAACGTGGTGTGTTTTAACTGTATCGGGGGAGAATATCGTTTATTTAATCGTAAGTTATGAAATATTGCTGTAAACCTTTCTACTATTACTTCGTGCATGTACTCTTATGATATTTGCATTCATTCTATTTTGTGTATGTGGACCTGAGGACATCTCAGGAATTTATAGTTGTCAATATACACGTGATCCAAGGCTGAATACTTGTCTCAATAATAATTGAATTAACTTATTTGCCACAGTGACTTATTGATATTTTCATGTAAAAATTGTATTAGATGTGCAATGTTTTGATTATGAAATCGTATCTTTATCAAGCATGAACAAAACATTTTCTTTGTGTATCATCGTATGGTTGTATTGTTAATTGGTTAGGAACTTGCTAAACCAGTTCCATAAATAAATAAAAAATTAAAAATGTTGCTTTTAGGTTGTTGACTGTGTTATTCTGTGACATAGTGACCAAATTAAAGTGACAGGGCAGAGATAATGCTAAGATAGTGTAACTTGTGCTGATAGTAACTTTGTCCCTTAGACAGTCTACATCATGTTTTAAAGGTAAATATTTATGTGTCAATAATACCATGATGACTGACTATAATATGTTCACCTTGTGTGACATTGTCTGAAAATGACCAAAAACACTAAAATTCTTATTATAAATCTTATATCCTTCGCAATAGAACAATAAGAACAATTCAACTGTGGTCTGTGATATCATGAGTCAAGTAAAACAATGTTTCTAAGATGGAAAGGAAAGCCTTTACTCTGCAGTGGGATACTAGTTATTACTATTAGTGTTCCAATTTAACAATTTTTCCAGACTTTGAACACTATCAACATAGATGAAGTATTTCAGCCCTAATTTCTTAGACTCGCTACTATTACTTTATTCTTTTTTACTGTGAAAACAATTAAAACTTATACTAATACTACTAAATTTTGTACTACAGATTTGAATTACAGATATATTATAGTTTAAAAAAAATAATTATGTATTCTTCTCCTGGTGGAAGCTATAGAAATCGAATTCTTAATTAAATTGCATAGTCTTTAAAATAAAATCCCTATTAAACTTATACACTAAGGCTGAACTTCACAGTGTACCTACTTGTATACAATGTGTGATACAGTGTAGTGTGTTATTACATAACTTGTATTTTTTTTACCATTAACAAAAGATATAATAATATTTTTGCAATATGTATATTATTACCTATTTACACTAAACCTAATAAATAATCATAAAAATAAATCTTTTATCTATTTCAATTATAATAAATGTACAGTTCTACGTTTATATTATTATTAGACACTTATTTTTACACAAATATTAAGTTATATAGGTACAAAAGTTTGCTTAAGCATCAATTAATTCCTCCTCATCACTATCATCAGCAGGTAGCGTGTTCAGGAGACTGGCAGCATTGCCACGCTGAATTTGTTATTACTAAACTGTTTATTAGTCTATTACGTTGTTGCCAAGTTGTGGTTTTTCTGAACTTAGACTTTGTTTAGCACGCACTCAGATGCAATAATTCGAAGATACATAGTTTCATAAACCATGATCTTGTAAGCAATGTTAAAGTATGCTCTATAAACCTCAGCCTAATACAATGTACTCTGTTTTTCATAGGTACAAAATCATGCAACCACCTCATCTGCCTACACCAAACTGCGTAGGAGTGCATGAGACTTGAGCACAGTGATCACCGTGGCACATGTAACGTGCATACATCATGTTGGGCCTAGCAATCACACTGCATCTGGCACTCCTGACTGAGACCTTCGGCAATGTTATTGTTTACACGAAAGACACGCCACATGTTGTGAGTATAAATATTATTAATCTAAACATAATATTCTCCTGACCGAATTTCGGCCACAGCGGCCAATCTCAACGGAGAACGCAGGAAATATTTTAGTGCACAAGTGTGTGCGCAAACACAGGTGCAGTCTCTATTCCCTCACTCTCATTGTCCGATGGGACGGCCTTCCGACACGATCGGAGAGAGATCAGGCGCAGGGCCAACAGCTTTATGTGCTTTCCGAGGCACGGAGTAAGTGATAATTAATTTATAAAACGCACATAACTTACGAAAAGTCAGAGAGAAGGTGCGCGCCTTGGGTTCGAACCCGAGACCACTAACTTGCCAGTCAACGGTCACCACCACTAGGCTATCACGACTCTTCAATCTAAACATAATAGGATGTAGTTAAGCAAAAAGGATCCAATCCATGAAATTGACAAAAAAGGTTATAGTTGAAGTGTTCCTAAAGTTGCCCTTTTCAATGAGCGAAAACAATCCAGGCCGAAAAAAAAACGAAATATACAGGTTTCGAAATTATCAAGTAATTTTTAATTTTACTAATTAATCCTAGTTGTCTGATATTTGTCAGATAATAATTATCTGGTTATTCATCATCGTCATCTGCCTAGCCTTTTCCCAACTATGTTGGGGTCTGCTTCCAGTCTTACCTATCTGCCTATTAGACCTCCACAACCCAGATACTGGGTTACACAATCTTGGAAGTCGATACCCTCATGAAATCCTAACAACTATTACAACTAGTGGTACATAAAATATAGATACATTGAATGCAATGTCATTCATAGCATATTAATAAGTTACTCAATATTTATTTAAATAAAATACCTACTTGAGTTTACCTACAATTAATATTAAAACAACTGTATTAATAGAAATTAACATTTTGAATTTCATGGTGATAAATTAATTATCATTGTTTAATTGGTAAAAGTAAAAAAGTTGTAGCGGAAATTACGTCTTGAATTGCGCATATAACCTATCTTAATAATTTTTATTTTATTTGCTTTATAGTAAAAACACATAGGTACCTACAAGCATAATAAAACAACAAATAATAAAAACCGCATAGGACGCATGGATGTACCTTACCACTTTAATTATATATTTTTAACCGACTCAAAAAAGGAGGAGGTTATCAATTCAACTGTATTTTTTTAAATGATATGTATATTTAATACAAAGTGACTTGTCACGTGACTTTTTTGTTTTTGTAGTAAATTTTTCGTCATTCATTTATAAGCAAATCATATGCATAAACATGTAAAAAAACATACATAAAAATATTTTTTTCGTTTTCAAATTTCGACCTATGTTCCTTAGGGAAAGTTGTTCAGTTTCATGGACGTTATTAACTCCTAAAATTTGGCAGGTATTTAAAGCAAGAGGGTGTATAGATGAAGTACGTATTTTATTTAGTAATTGAGTAATTGAATCTGTCTATGACAATAGTGGTACATTATAATTTCGTGACAATATTGGAAGTCATTGGGGAGACCTATGTTCAGCAGTGGACGTCTTATGCCTGAAATGATGATGATGATTGAAATTGACATTTACGAAGGCTTTCTTAACTGTTGATTATCTCCGCATTTCGACCTCATGAATCGATATATCATTGAAAATATTACATATTATATCATTTTGTTTTTAAAAATATCATTTTTCAGTTTTATAACACCTTTGTCCACTTAACGCCTCGTATATCATCTCTTTAACGCTGTCATTGTGTTAATTTCATGAGTAGGTACATCTTAATTGTAATCCCAAAGGAAGTGTTAATTTAATTGCGACCGGATATAACTGATAAACACTTATAATATTAGGTAAATGAAAATATTTAAAAGAAAACTCGCAGAAACAAGTGACTCGGGCGGGACTTGAACCCGCGATCTCTGGCGCTTACTGCCATTGTGTTATTTTGATATCATCTAATTGTAATCCCAAAGGAAGTGTTAATTTATTTGCGAACGGATATAACTGATAAACACGTAGGTATAATATCAAATGATAACTTACTTTTTAACCGACTTCCAAAAAGGAGGAGGTTCTCAATTCGACTGTATGTTTTTTTTTTTTTTTTTTTTTGTATGTTTGTTACGCGATTACTCCTTCAGTTGTGGGCCGATTTTCAAAATTCTTTTTGTAATCGAAAGGGTATACTCCCGAGGTGGTCCCATGGAAATATTATCGTGATCTGATCATAGACTTACGAGATATGGAACGGAACTCCTCGTAGGATAATAGCAGAAATGTCGTAACAAGTAATATTGCTTTGTTTATACGTGCAGTCGATGGCTGACGAGTAAAGAGGAAGAGGGGGGATACGTGGTCAGCCCCCCCCCCTCCTATAATCATCCAAGATAAAAAATATCGTGTGAGGTATCGTTTGAATGGGCTTTTCATAAGGATTTCAAATATTAGCCTCACAAAAGTCTGGGAGGGGGATTAATTTTAGGTACCACTAAAAATCGTGAAAAAAAATTTTTAATAAAAAATAAAACCGACTTCAAAAGGAACTAAAAAGCTTGAAATAACTTTAAAACGTTTTGGAGTCGGTACCAAGTCAAGTTCTTAATGAGAAGGTTAAAGAGGCTAGAACTTGACTTGGAACCGACTCCAAAACGTTTTAAAGTTATTTCAAGCTTTTTAGTTCCTTTTGAAGTCGGTTTTATTTTTTATTAAAAATTTTTGTCTGACTTGTAACCGGAAAATGATAATCTTTAAAATGCTTTGGCCAGAATGACTGACTGACGAATCAATTTCTCATGTCTAGGTACCTAGATAGGTGTAACAAATTTATTGATTCGATTTAAATAAATAATAATTATCTGTAAAAATTCTATAGTCTACGTGAACGAAGCCCCGTGGGAAAAGCTAGTCGACTAATAAATAATGGGAGAAAGGTTACGAACTAACAGCGACATTAAATGTTAAATTTATAAGTTAAAGTTAATGTTAAAGCTTAAATTTTAAGCTACTTCTGGTGAAAGGACCTGTTGGATGTTCCTATTCCGTATCTGTGTCAAAGGGTTGGCCACCAACTTGGTCTCAAAAGTCCAACCCTCCCTTCACCTTTAATTTGGCGTAAACATTAAACCTATTTGACACTATGTTTGTGCACTTCTCGGTAGCAACAGAATGATGGAATCAGCTGTCTGTATCAAACTAGTAGGAGTCAAGTGAGGCCAATGAGTTTGAACAAATGTTTACTATGAACAATTGTTCTCCGAAACCTGCTCACCTTTAACCCAGGAAATACTGCTAAATATCATCGATGCAACGACTAGCTATCGGTCTGAGAGACCCACAGTTATTGTGCTTCCATTTCTTATTTCGAGTTAAGCTTAAGCAAAAGCTAAAAAAAAAACCTTTTTAAAAAGTTCCAAATTTTTTAATACAAAAAAAAAATTACGAGCGGGATTTGAACCTGTGACCTACTGGTTAAAGCTGCCGCCCTCGATCGGAATCTGCTTCTGTATTCAATTAAATCAAAGCTCTAAAATATTAAGATTCCTGATTCGATCAGAATCTTTTGCTCTTTTGACACCTCGTCAATAAACCTCCTTGCCAGCTACGCTCTCGGTTAAGTCACCAGCAATACCTTTAAAAAAGATAAAAATCCTTAAGCAACAGTATACAAACCAATAATTTCACCAAACCACAATTTTTACTGAGCCTTGTTGTGGGGTCGACGGGCGATGCGTCATTGCCTTTTTAGGGTGTGAATCAGGTAGGACGGAGGCCAACTACATCTAGAGGGGAGAAGTCATGCACATTTCGGGTTTTTACACATAACAAACGTCACTCGAAAAGCTTAAGTAAATAATTGCCGCCATAGCAAAAGCTCGAAAGCTTAAATAGTATCTTAAAGCTTCCGTATTCATTACAATGTTCTTCTTCTTCTTCTTATCGTGTGGTTGATGAAACAACCTGGTGTCAGAGTTTAAACCGCCCGTAGACCTTTGACATGGCTTTACACACCGTGCACCGTTGAGAAATTTCTCAGTTGTGCTGGTTTTATCACGATGTTTTCCCTCACTGTTTTAGTAACTGATATTAATTTATAATACGCACATAACTTACGAAATGTCAGAGGTGCGCGCCTTGGGATCGAACTCAAGACCTCTTACTTGTCAGTTGACGGTCATACCAGTAGGCTATCAGTGTGTGAACAATGTTCTTGATGTTGATTATGCCTGTTTCATATATTCGTTTGATACAGTAAAAGGCTGGGTCCCGGTCATTGCGTGTCTGAATCACTTAGCGCGTGAATCACGCGTAAAATTATATAAAAAGTACTTCGTACATACAGTCTTTGCAACTTTTATGTACTTTGATGTTCATAATATTGATACTGATGTATTGCTACAGTCGCAAATAACAAGCAACTGGGCTGATAATGATTAGACGTATTCATAACTGGACAGAATTCAGACAAAAGGAACAGAGGAAGTAATAGTAACACAAATAAAATTAAATAAAACAATATAATATAACTACAAAATAATATATTGTTTTAGTCTTTACTCTACTCTGGTCAGTACAAATAGACTGCAATGGTTCAGCAATTCTTTGATACGGTACTGTTTGCCGATGGCTGCACGTTCAGCCGACTGAAAAATAGCGGGATATCTGGCCTCAATGAAGCTATCCAATTTAGCACATCCTCACATAACGATACTACTAATGTGTTACGTGTACCTCAATGAAGCTATTTCATTAAACACATGCATCACGTAACAATGCTACTAACGTGTACTAAAGTAATTGGTTGCTAGATATGGTGAGAGCTGACCTATTTGGAGGTTTACTGTTTGTAAACTGGCCATTTGTGGTGACAGCCTCTTTAAATTAAGATGAATATAAATAAAATATAGAACAAGATGGTCGGACAACTGATATAATAATTCAAATAAAAATATAATTCATTTATTCCTAGTAAAAAGTGTTTTTTATTTAAAAGTAGGCGCAAAGGAGTTGCCGTGCGTCCTACTAATCAACAAAATGTGACCATGCATTTGCAATTTTACTATTTTACTCTATCCACGAGCAAAATACTTGAGAAAAATCGGACATGAAAATATTTTGCCAGTATACTCCTTAGACCTATTATTCCGTTAGTTATTATTAACGTGTTGGAATCTGCTTCTAATCTAATCCGATGTAGCAGCTGAATATAACTTTTCTATGGAGTGACTTTTCATCAGACCCCAGCAACCTAAGCGCTGCGATATTCAAAAGTCAGATCATGTGTCAGGAACTCAGGATAGTATGAGTGTACCGACTCCCAATTTCAACTCCAATTTTTTTTATTAAAAAGCTTGTTTTGGCTGCAAACCTACTATAGTCTACGTTGCATAGCTGACTTTAAAGCAAGAGGGCGGATGTTGGACGGTGTCGTCAATATAGATAGGTTTTACCTAACAACAGCCCAAAAGTGTTCAGCGACAAAGCTTGTACCGTAGCCTCCAAAAGCAGCTCAGGTTTTGATAACATGACCTTTGTATGATCATTAGTCGACCATTATGACAGAGGGAGGCGCATAAGTTCTTATACAATATTCCGGGACACCAAATAGATCTTTATGAAAACCGTAACTACAGCTTTAGTTTATAAACATATTGCTGGTTACTGAACAGGGACTTGATTTACCCGTCCCGCAAAACCTCGTCCCCAAATAAGTTCGTTCGCATCACACCAATTGATTTGCACTCACACTGTGTGAGAATTAAGAACAATCATTTTATCTGCACTGCACCCATATTATGTCTGTTCGTTCACTCTTGTTGGAGTTTTGCCCACTATGACGTATGTCTGTAAAAATTACCAAATAAGTATTGGAAGTGTCCAAATAAGTTAAATGAGTTCGAAAAATGAGAAGGTGATAGATCATCAACACGTAGAAGTTTATTATAAGCAGTGGGGTAAAACGGTTATTACTTTATAGCACATCGCCTGCCACTTCGTTCCACTTAGGGGTGAAATTTCCAAAATTCCTTCCTCAGTGCATCTCTAGGACCACAGGTTTGGCTGTGCGTTGTCTGACAGTTACGGCACTATGTATAAATTTCATAGCTATAGATTGCAATATATTATACATATAAGTAGGTACTATTTATACTTACAAAATATCTACTCGTAACGAAATGTAATTACACGTACAATGTAGTTTAAATTCAAATCATCATTCATTTCGTACCACCATATGCGATGACGTAGTTCATAAAAATACAAAATTACGCTTGCTAGGTATATGTAGGTATAGTATATTAATGCTAACTTGTCAGCCGGTCAATACGTGTAACGTGACTCATTCGCAAAGACAAGTGATTGCACTGCAGGAAAAGATGTTTGATATACGGACCTTTATGTGGACAAATTGTTTAACCATGATGGATATATTCACAAGGTCAGTTCACGTCAGGGTTCATCAACATCGGCCTGTATTGTCCATTGCTGAACATAGGCCTCTCCCAATGCGCGCCATTCTTGTGGGCTCATTGGAGGTATTTGCCCATAATCGCCACGCTGCGCTGGACAAGCGGGTTGGCGATGGCAGTAGCAGATGATTGCTGTTACACAGAAGGATGCCTTTGCCCATCTTCCGGGTCTTTCCCTTTGTCCCTTATACGACACCCGTGGGACGAGTAGGGGTAGGTGCCGAAAACCACATGGTGGATAAGCTTAGGGTTAAATTAATTCAATAGAAAAAAGTAAATGTTTTTGATATTAACGGGGTAAACTCCATTGGCGAGTAAACTCTTTGGTTAGCCAACGAGCCAGCAAGCCAATGGAGCACCTACAAAACCGCGATTTGGCTCGTCGACTTTTTGTGCCTGCTTGAAATCCTAATACAGCGGTATAATAATCGCCGGTTCGCCAATGGATCACCCATATAGAATTATTGTGTTTAAGAAAATATCTATCATTTCAATTGCTGAGGATGAATTTGTTGCGCCGTTTCTTCTCTTATAAGCTAAAGCACCAGGTTGTTAAGCTAAAGATCTTATAAAAGGTAAATTGCTTAAATTAATTTAACTGCTTTATAGAACTCACCATTGACTTACTCCAACTATCTATATTTAATATACATTTATCTTTTAGTTTCCGGTCCCCCGAAAGAATCAGTAATAAAGGATCAATTCGATAAAAATAAAATAAGTCAAGAACACAATTTTATCTAGAACTCAACCGCTGATATACGATAATTTGTTATTACCAGAAATAGTTTACTGCCATTAAAAATTGAACTCTCCATAACAATATATAATATAGAACATAAAATTGTATAACACTGATGCATAGTGCAGTAACTTGATAATACTTGACGAAAATAGTTATACTTTATTTTGTATGCAACTGGCTAGTAGTAATTATTCATAATTAACCGATTGCCTGATACATTCATTCGTAATAGCTTACTATGACGCCATATTGCACCTATGTGCACATTATAAATTAGCAATGAGTAATAATATGTTGCGTTCAGTTAAACCTAAATATAATTTCATATCGGAATGAAAGAGGAGGACAACCTAATTGAGAATATGAGCCCAATTAAGGCAAAAGACTACATAAGTACCTAGATAAAGATGCTGAGAGATGGCAAAATGAAGTTAGCTTTACCACAGAGCATAGATTGTGGCATAGATCTGTAAAAGAAGAAATTTAAATCAAACCTCAACATGAATGATAATATAACATTAACTTATTCTAATACTAGCCTTGCCCGCGAAGTATGTTGATAAATTGTAGCCTATCTATTATTCTGATGTGTAAGCTACATTACTGTAAAGTTTCTTCATAATCTGTTTAGTAGTTTTTGCGTGAAAGAGTTTAACTAACTAACATTTATAATATTAGTTGGGTTGTATTGTTTTGAACTGAATGTCAAATATGTGGCAATTGATTATAATGTAAATAATGTTATTCTACAATCAAAGAGTATCTTCGATAATGGCCCAGTGCCCTCATACCACAATCTCGACTATAATCCGATAAATATAGAAGGCCAACATATTGCTTACATCAACGAGATTACTACTGAGTGCTAAGATTTTAGCACTTAATTTTAGCGACGATACTTATGTTGATATTGTTGTGCCACAGTTACCTGATGGACATTCCACCCATAACAAAACTTTGCGAGAACATTTTCATTGTGCGTACAGCCACAGATTACTAAATAGTTACTTCGTAAGTACAGCCAAGGAGTGGAAACTGCCGAGAATCTAGATTTCCCGATGGCCTAAGAACCATAAAGTCTAGAGTGTTTACTTCTATCGTATCTCAGGAAAATTGACAGTCACGATACTTTGAACTGAAATACCAATATGAAGTTCCTTACTGTATTCTTTTCCACAGAAACAAGGTTATTGGAACTAGAAACTAGAGTTTATTCTATTGAGACTAGAGACTAGTCATAAGTGTCTGTATTTTAGTTTCTAGCTGATTGAATTCCACTAAAGGGCTAAGGTCACTACAAGTACAGACTATCATCATCAAAGTCAGTCCAGTTCATCCCAATTACCGCCACCGACCGGCCTCGAAGTAGTTTACGGGTTTTTGACCCTAAATTAACTTTAAAAAATTGAATCTACTCAACACAGTAGAAATTTTATTTAAAACAAAAATATAATTAATATTGCGGGTGGTCGGAAGGCTGGTTGCTACCAAATAGTAATGTAGACGAGAAAGATAAAAATAAACTAGTAAATAATCCTATAGCGACCATATCTAATCTCGTTGATGTTGATGTTTTGTTTTCACACAATAGCGTGCTTCAAACGTTTTTTCCATTTACTTTCAAGGACAACTAACCATTACATGACCTTTTTGCGTAAATAGTTTCTATGACATAAAACTCGGCAGAAATAACCGTACGATAAAGCATTCTCTATGATTTTATGTGATCTACTACTAGGTATTATATCTACTATTTCAGTTATTCATTGCATAGATTTTGTATAATTTTTCCGCTTACCTCCATTCGTGAGTCACTGGGTGTTACATCTGTTTAGCAAAGCTAGGTGTTACGAGTTACCGGCATAATGCTGAGATGATGACCTTTTCAGCATATTTATTACGCGTGTTTGATGTATTTAGTCAGTATTTGTTGTAATTGATTATGTTTGTCTTGTTTACTTCAATCAATCATCATACATCAGTAAATCAATTTATGTTTTATTTGTTTTATCATCATGTCTCATTGTCGATTACATTATTTTCTATCTAATTTAAAAATAACTAGTTTCTTCTTAAATAAACAGTTTCTTAACAATTTTACGACGACGCTCGTCAAAGTAAACGAGGTATTATGTTTTTATTAACTTTACAATTTTATTGTTGTTCAACTGATAATCACTTTTTACGAAAACATATAATTGAGTTATGTAATACTTACTCGTAATGTAATATAAGAATACTTACTAAGACTATTCACATTGATAATAAACTTTATCTCCATATAGTAAAATACAAAATATTATTATGATGTTTATAATAAACTTGTAGTCCATACTCGCGCATTTTGCGTCGTATGTGACAGTGATAAAGCTTAATATACAATGTTCAAGGGCCAAAATTAGCGTCTCGCTTCGCTTTCAGTGTAAATCAAGCTTAAGGAGTTGATATATTGATGAGTCATACATAATCTTAGGCGACAGATTGACACCAGGCGGATAAAGTAATCAACATAATGATTACAAACCTCGTCATAACTCAGTAATTAATTATTAAAAAATGTATTTTTAGATTTTGCTATTTTTTTTTCTATTTTAAATTTACTATTTTTTTGTTATTACCGAAGTAGCATTCATCACAAACCTTATTGGTTTACAAATGCTATTTTCCTTGTATTTGTATTATTCCGTAAATTATAAATAAAAAAATGTATGTGTGGTATATAATAGTATTAGATAAGCATACTACAATTAGGTACTTCTGACAACTCGATTGCTAGACATTACAAATATTAAATTAACTATCGTTAACTTTGTAAAGTGTTTGCTTATAGTATAAATATTAATTAAGGTATATTCCATATAAACAAGTTCTTAGATATAACTATATAAAAAACTAAGCGTATGTCTGATGTTATATATATTAAGGACAATTAAACTAAAATGATTATAATATTAATTTACAAGATTAAGAATTATATGGAGAAGTAGTCACCTAGATCAAATTATAATAACAAAAAGAATCAACGTCGTTATAAGTCGCTGAACTGTATTTGAAAAAGTCGTTACGTTTCAGCAAAGAACTATGAACGCTAGTTGCTCAGATGGCCTATCTTAATTAACTCGATAGAACCCACGAGGTAGAACTAGTAAATTATAATTGTAAACACTCAGCTATTAATCTTATCTTACGTTACATGGGGAATAAAATATTTCCATTCGATAACCGACTCCAGTATTACTGGCTGGCATCAGCGCATTGACATCAAACATTCTAATTTTGAAATTGATTCCACAGTCAAATCATAAATTAACTTTTTTTTATTAATATCGACAAGTCTAGTGTGTTATTCTGTCGTAAAGCGTGTTACGTGCCAGTATTGTTTCAGAACTTCTTCTGCAGCGGAAATTAAAAACTATTTGAACTAATTGATCGATGGTGTTGGTGTTTTAAAAATGTTGTGTTTTTGGACCATATTGAATTAAAAACAAAATCAAATGTGTGTGTGAATTTTTATCTTAATATTTCTTTCGAAATTGAGATTTAATAAATAGATTGTTATCGCGCCTTCGCCATTTTATCCCGCCACAATATCGTAAATTAAACTGAACGGAACAAATAATCGGGTTTATACCAGTTTTTATCAGTGACTGAACAATCAACGTACATGGACAACGCATGTGTTTCGCGACCAAGTAGAAGTGGAATCGGCTGAAAATTGCTTACCTTTGCCGAAGAATGTAAAAAAAAAATCTGAAAAAAAAGTGTTTTCCGAAGCAAAATTAAAAATTTCCTTTGGAAGAGAATGTGAATAAAATTGTAAATAAAAGTGTTTCCATAAGGAAAAGTGAACTTTCCCTTGGTGTGGAATGTAAATTAATTGCAAAGTAAAATTATATCCCTCGCAGAAACGATTTTCTGTCGAAAAACAGCTCACTTCCGCCAAAAAATGTAAATTTAAAAAAAATCGCGTTGACGCTAAAAGGGCAGTGAATAAGATGAATTGATGAATGAAAATTGGCAAAACAATAAACATACTGCCGAAAGAAAGCAATTATAACGTAACCTTCAGTTTCTGTGATGTGCTTAACTAAATAAAACGCATTTTTTTATTATAATTATGTGCACGAATAGATACTAAAATAATAAAAACATAAATCGTTAAAAACCCGAAGCATACATTTTCAATCACCAAAAATAATTAAAAAAAAAAGTATATTTAAAAAAGGAAAGTTGTAAATCGGATTATTAGTGTAACTTATTAATCTGTGTACTTAAAATGGAAGTAATGGTGCCGCATCTGAATATAAATGCAGTGCAAGTGTTGTACCTTGTGGGGATGCAGCATTTCGTTAGTATTCAATATTTTATATTAATTATAGAGTTTTTCTCTTTTTATTTTAGTTTTAGTGTTAGTTTTTAGTTTTAGTTCTATTACTTATGTTTATAAAAAATATTTGCCTTAATAAAAATAAAAACCTTTTTGTAGGCATTTGATTATGTATTCAGATTATAGAATTATGTTTATATAATATTTGGTAATTACAAATACAATACATTTCTGTATTATCATTTCTCTTCATTAATATTCAGGGAGATTGAGGTTTTGTCTTATTCTAGGACAAATATTCGCATCCTTTATTGTGAACGCATTTGAATGTGCCTATTTCGAATCCGATTTGAAAGTTTTCGAATGTTTTACCTAATCACTATTCGTAAGTCCGAATTCGGAAACACTTGACAGTTCTCTTCGACGGATTTCCGAAATTCTCGAAAAATTTTTCAAGTATTTATTAAGTTCTTTTTTTTGTTTACTTCTGAGTCTACCGTAAATCGACTCTAACGTTACCTTTTTATTGCTGAATATTCGTTAAGCATTTTTGTTTTGATTTTGACACCCACCTCGGAACTCCACACAGAAATCATTGTTTTCTATATTCTCAGATAACGGTGCATCAATTTGCACGCTATTGCAGTAAAATAGATAACCTTCTCATCAATGTACGTTATCGATATAGATAATTATGTATAGTTAAACAGTAAATCATTATATGTTGATACAGATTAACACGGTAACGCGGTAGTAATTACAATTACTACAACGAACGTGATATTAGACGTAACCTGTCACGGCGAATTTAATTCTCGTTGTAAGCAAATAGACTAATTTAAAAGCTCTAAAAGTCTCCTTTTCTCTTGATTTCAGTTAATCTAAATATTTGTTTTGTTAACTCATTGCTTGTCCCAAAGAAAGACATATCTCAAGTTCGCGCACTACGTAAAGGCTCCTAATTAGTTAAATTACCTCACCCGTTTAGCCACTAAGCTTCACTCCCGATGTCTGTAATAAGTTTTCTACCATTCATCTCTATTAACGGTCTTGTCACGCTTACTGTAAACAAGTTTTGCCCCGTCGACCATAAAGAGTGTTCTTTGTTCTAAAACAAACAGATTGTCGAGATTGTTTATATTCACATGATAGTAGCTATGTTATTGTTAAATATCTTATCATTGAGTTCATTGGCTATTATATACATGAAAGTGTGAATCTGTGTTGATTAATAACCTAAGCCAGGAATTTATATGGAAGTTTTTTTACTTGCGCTAACTCAAAGAGCAATCCTACTATTTCTTTAGGGAATCCTATTTTAAGTTGAAAATTCATCTTCCCTTGCTATTCAGCATCTAAGAATGATGCTGTTTGTAAGGAAAGGTGAATTTTCGCCTAGAACATTGTAGTGAATGTTCATTACAATAAAAAAATTAAAACCTCATGGTTGTAGTCATTTTAAAATCAACTTTATTTACACTACAACAAAGTTGATATTCAATTAGGTATCAGCATGTACTTTTAAATTGTCTTGAACAGACTACTATTTACAGATAATGGAGGAATTCCGTGATATGCCGGCGAGCTTTGGCAACGACCTGCCGCCTGAAGGCCTGCGCGGGTTCCTGATAGCTGGCGCGCCCCCGGACGGGTGCTCCGCCCTTCCGCCTCCGCCGACCGTTGACAACTTTACTGGAAAATGGATTGTGCTGCTTGCCAGGTAATAAAACACTCCTTTACGACAAAAATGACGTCAAAGGTAATTTAAAAGGAGGAGTCACGATCACTAACGTTTAACTGCGCATGACGTGGTCAGTTCGGGGTGACTGAAGCATTTTACTTCAAGAGGATGCGTGAATAAACCTAAATTATAAAAAAGGAGGAGTAAGCGTTTGTGGTGGTGTGCTATCGCATTGGTAATCACGATCATTAGATATTAACAGCGCTTGAAGCGGTCAGTTTGAGATGAGTAATTGAGATATTTTATTTCTAGAAGCTCCTTATTAAACCTAAATTAAAAAGGAGGTGGACGCACTTATTGTGCTGTGCTAGCGCGGTGGCAGTCACGATCACTAAGGTTTTTGATATTTCACTTGACAAAGGTGTTTCCTCGTCCGTACTATACTTACGCGTTGTGAACGATAACACCTTTTGTTTTATCTCAACCAGCAATAAATACAGTATGAATAAAAGTACTCATAATGTAGCGTATTTTGATATCGTTTTGAATCATACGCACCGAAAGTCGAACTAAATACGTGCCTACTAGAACTACATATTTGACAACTAAAGTAATAACCCATAATCACATGCGGAGCATGAAATTTCACAATTATTATTGTAGAGAGAAAAGAGTAGAAACAGAAAAAAAGCTGTGTGAAATGTATAAAATATTTATTTTTCTTTGTTGGCAATACAGTATCTATCTACTCGTACTATGGGCACTATAGTTCAAAAATACTAGCAAAATATAACAACTCGTTAGTAAATTCCTGTGTAAAAATATTTCGTAGGTCGAAATTCTGTTCTACCTATCCAACCATCTTAGATGGTAGTTACAACCACCCCTTGTTCGGACTACTAAAGGGCTAGCATGTCTATCTTTGCAGTTAGGTAACATTAACAATGCTATACAGACTTAACTTATTATTAACATAAACATTTTTATTAATGCATATTGTAAAAATTTTGTTAAAAGAAATCATTACGAGCGAGATTTGCACCCGTATCTTATATCCTTGTATCCTTGCCTGTATCCTGCTTGTATGAATGTCTGATTGAATGTAATGTTTATATTCACAGATACAACTGCAGTTTCGAGGAGAAGGTTCGGAACGCTCAAACAGCCGGCTACGACTGTGCCATTGTTCACAATGTCAACTCCAGTGACTTGGGTATGTCTAGCTCTTCCTTTACCACTTTATCAACAACGGTGTCGAAGTTTAACCGCCCGTAGGCCTCTGACATGACTTAACACACCCTACAAAATCTCTCAGGTGAGCTGATTTCCTCACGATGTTTTCCCTCGCCGTTTTATCAAGTGATAATGATACGCACATAAATTCGAAAAGTCAGAGGTGCGTGTCTGGGTTTCGAACCTACGACCTTTAACTTGGTAATGCAACGTTCATACCTGGGCTGTCACTGCTTTAAAATGCTTTAATTTAGTCGTTTGACAAGTAAATTAGTCGTGAAGTTTGAGGCGTGATAGCCTAGTGGTGGTGACCATTGACTGGCAAGTCAGTGGTCTTGGGTTCGAACCCAAGGCGCGCACCTCTGACTTTTCGTAAGTTATGTGCGTTTTATAAATTAATTATCACTTACTCCGTGCCTCGGAAAGCACGTAAAGCTGTTAGCCCTGCGCCTGATCTCTCTCCGATCGTGTCGGAAGGCCGTCCCATCGGACTATGAGAGTGAAGGAATAGAGAGTACACCTGTGTTTGCGCACACACTTGTGCACTATAATATCTCCTGCGTAATTGGCTAGTCTCCGTTGAGATTGGCCGCTGCGACCGAAATTCGGTCAGGAGAATATTGACAAGTAAAATTAATTGTGTGTTCAGATTTAAGGTAAAGTTATATCTGAAGCTGATCTGATATGAATGATATGAAGCTATCAGTAAAGTTATCACTAAGTTCTATTTTCATGTACAAGAATCTGAATTAAAATGAAGAATTTAAAAAAGGAAATCAAACTCCGTTTGTATGGACCGCGTTCGAGAAACACTTCTCTCTAAAAAAGTGATCTATCGATTTAGAAACTTTATAGTAGCGACATCTATTGTGATACAATTTAAGCCAAAGACTTCCCATCTCCTGGTTCATCTCCCTACAGACTCTAGACGACTTGGCAGTTAATAATTTACTTTATCTGCAGTACGACCATTCGTTTGATAAACTTGTTTTCGAACAGGCGTCCATTGCCATTTTGCATTTAATTATAATTATTAACAATGGAAACAATGTTTCGGTTATTTTTGTTCCGTGTAAGTTCCACTGTGAATTATTGTTTTATTTATAAGTTAAGTGATGGTGTATAAGATGTTTCGTGTTTTTATGGAAATGTATAGCTTTTTCCCGCGGCTTTGCTCGCGGAGGACCGGGATAAAAGTTGTATGTGTTAATCTATGTAGATCATTGTCTATCTGTGTGCCAAGTTTTATCAAAATCCGTTTAACGCTTTACGCGTGATTGACTAACAAACTTAGTAGGAAGTAGGATTAGATGCTAATCTTAAGCATTAGCACAGAAGCATTGCATACGCTTTATAGGGTCAGTTACTCCACTATGGCACACATACACGGAAACAAGTTAAAACGCCCCCTATAAATCTATATACGTTAATCTATTATAGCAGGGATAGCCTAATGGTGGTATAACCGTCGACTGACAAGTCAGAGGTCTCGAGTTCGATCCCAAGGCGCGCACCTCTGACTTTTCGTAAGTTATGTTCGTATTAAAAATTAATTATCAGTTGCTAAAACGGTGAAGGAACACATCGTGATGAAACCAACACACCTGAGAGATTTTTCAAGTGTGTAAAGCCATATCAGAGGCCTACGGGCGGTTTAAACTCTGACACCAGGTTGTTTATCAACCATACGATAAGAAGAAGACCGTTGGACTGCCAATTCTAAGGTCGCAGGATCAAACCCAGGCACGAACTACGAGTATGATATGACTTTTCGAAGTCAAAGGCATTTAAAGTTAGTTGTTACATGCTTAAAATGGTAATAGAGATAGTTACAACCGACGTTAGAAAACCAACACATTCGAGGGATATCCTCAAAGGTGTGTAAAGCCATGTTGAAAGCCTATAGGCGGTTTAAACTCTGACACAAGGTTGTATATAAACCACACTGTAAAAAATGCTTATTGAAGTGTCTGTACGCCACGAAATCTAAGAAATTCTTTTTCGCATAGACTAGAATTATTATTTTTCATACCAGCATTGTCAGTACGGAATAAAAAGTTCATAAGCCTATTAAATACAATGTTTATTATTTACTACATAGTGTTGAGATAAAAATAATTTCCTTGCATATAAAAATAAATCCAGAAGTACATTAATCACATTCTGTTTATTTTAATATCGATATCGACTTTAAGTACTTATCTAATGTACCTATATTAATACGTGAAGCGAAAACTGTGGATCCCTTTTTAAGAATATTACGCGCACGGAGGAGTGTGAAACTTGGCATAGTAAAAGTTGATATGGACAAGAAGTGCAGAAAGCTATAATTTTTAAACAAATAACGGTCGAATTTTGACCATTGACTGCACCACTAGTATTATGCAAAAAGGTAAATAAATAAAACGTTAGCGAAGCTCTGGTGTACCTAACCAAAAGTTCGCAGGTTCGAATCCTGGTCTGGGTCCTTTAAAATTATTATTTTTTTAATTGGAAAAGGCGGTAAGCGAACAAACGGGCCACCGGGGCCACCTCATGGTATGTGATCACCACCGCCGCGTAGGTCCGAAACCCGGGCACGACTTTTCGTTCATAATCGTTTTAGAAATTAATTATCACTTGCTAAAATAATGAAGGAAAACACCTTGAGGAAACCAGGACACCTGTAAGATTTTTCTACGGTGTGCAAAACTACGTCAGACGCCTACGGGTGGTTTAAACTCTAACAACAACAATGTTTATCGACCATACGATAAAGAAAGACCATACAATATTTGTCTGTATTTTGACAGAATATTCTGTGAAAGTATGATACCGCATCTACGCATGTTGCGTTGAATTACAGATAACTCCACAAAAACGTTCTGGTTGCATTTTAAGTGTAATTAATCATTAACGTGTCGAAGAGATAAGGTGAATCATATTAATTTAATACCGACATCGTACATTGTCAAATAAGTAGGTATTATAATGAACATAGGTTTTTAACAGGGAGCGAGCGAGATAGAGAGAGAGAAAGTATTTTGTATGTTATTGTGAATTTATCAAATGGAAAATCCGAATTTATTTTTGCAGAGACTATGTCAGCCAAAAACCCAGAGGGGATAGAGATACCGTCTGTGTTTGTGAGCGACCTCGCTGGTCTCATACTGTCTGAAGAATACCAGTATACTAACGGGTAAGTCCTTGTATTTCACATAACTTTTGTTTTGTTTTAGTAAAAAATAAATTTTATGTGTAAACAAAACAACAGGTCTCATATTTAAAATGTCGAGTGTCCTTAGCTAAAATTTTAATTTATTAATCACTAGCTGTTCCCCGCGACTTTGTCCGCGTTAAATTTAATTTTCCCGTGAACACACGTTGATAAGCAGCCAGATTGCCTGTTCTTTCTGACTTGAATCACAGATATTGTTATTTTTACTGAAAGCTCAACTTTTTCAAATTAAAAAATACAGGGATAAAGTAGCTTCCTATTGGTGAAATATTTTTTAGAATCAGATGGGTAGTTTCAGAGATTACCCTCTGACATACATACATACAAACTTTACTTCTTTATAATATTAGTATAGATTTAAATTTTAAACTGATAACACTATCGTTCTCCTAAAAAAAATAATTTTAAACTTTATTTTACGGGTCATCATTGAGATCCAAACCCCAAAAAATGAGAGAAAGATAAACGAATAACAACAATGTTCCAGTTTTTACATAATGGTGAATGGTGACCTGCCGTTCAACATCAACACGCACCTCCTCCTGCCCTTCGCGATAGTCGTGGTGCTGTGTCTACTCGTCATACTTATATTTATGGTACGTTTTAATCCTACTAATATTATAAGTATATCACTAAATAGTACATAGTATAGAACAAAGTCGCTTTCTCTGTCCCTATATCCCTATGTATGCTTAAATCTGTAAAACTACGCAACGGATTTTGATGCGGTTTTTTTAAATAGATAGAGTTATTGAAGAGGAAGGTTCATAATTATGTATATTGCACTCGTGCGAAGCCGGGGCGGGTCGCTAGTTATATTATATTATAGGAATAGGCTCTTGATAGGGAGAGCTGGAAGAAGCTGCATAGACAAGAGCGTAGCTCCTAAATAAATGATGATGAATATTATAAGTTGGAGGTTGTTGTCAAAAGTGTGTTCGTTGGTTTGTCCTTATTTTACGCAGCAACGGGTCAACTGATTGACGTGATTTATTGCATAGAGAAAGCCAGGGTGTAACATAGAGTAAAATAAACCAACTAAAATTTTACATAATGAACTTTATTCTCTTGTTTTCCTCTTCCGACGCGGCGCTTTCTATTAAAATAGCGCAAGAGCGGATCAGGACCATAAAATAACTTTACCACCCTTAGAGTGACTATCGTTTGCATAAGATAAAACAACAAAGTCTATTTCTGCTTACAAGACAAAGTAACAGATAGCGTTGTCATTAATGCGTGTGAAATTTAATTTGGACAGTGAGTCTTAGTGAAATTTAATTTTGATGGAAGTTTTTGTCAAACATGGTAAAGTACTTGTATCTTCGCACCTATACGGAAGGAAATAGGACCAAAATAAAATAGTGTCTTATGTGTTTGTCTAGGATATTTCATCCAAATCGGTTAAACAGTAAGATTGTAGTAATTACTTACATCAAAACAACAATTCCAGGTAGTCAAATGTATAAAAGACCGCCGACGCGCCCGCCGCCATCGGCTCCCGAGCCGAGCGCTTAAGAAGATACCGACCTGCAAGTTTAGCAAGGGAGACCCGTACGATACCTGCGCCATCTGCCTGGACGACTACCAGGAGGGGGAGCGGCTTCGAGTCCTGCCTTGTGCACATGGTAACTATTTTACCTGCAAAATCAAAATATTTTTGATTCATGTAGACCATTTTAGGCACTTATGAATAGTCATAATTCTTATATGTGAGAGTGACTCTTAGTTATAGAAGTGGATATAGTGGTATAATACGCTTTTTCTACGTGTCTCTCTTAGTTGTAGCTCTAGGGAGCTCAGACTGATTAACTGGACTTCTAGCGAGACTTAAAAGGCCTCCATCCCCCTAATGAATAATCTAATAAATAATCGGGGCCTCTTAGATTAGTCGGGGGTTAGTTGGGTACATACTAGAGACTAGCTGGATTTCTATACCACAACACAACTTTATTTATTTGGAACAATGTATGTTTAGGTTAGGGTATTTGTAGGTTGATAAAAAAAGATATAAATAAAATTAAAAAAATATATAGAATAGATTGAACTGTTGAAATTTCGTTCGCATGGTTTTTAATTATTTTTGTTATTTAACCATTTAAACGCCATGACGGACACATGGTGTCCGACAAACAATAGAATTTGCATTGTGTCTGCTGTCTGGCAGTGTTAAGCATATGTTGAGCGAGTAGTATTCCTCGTTGCAGCGTACCACGCAATCTGCATAGACCCGTGGCTGACGCAGAACAAGCGCGTGTGTCCGGTGTGCAAGCGCCGAGTGTTCGCGGCCGGGGAGCGCCGGCGCCGGGACTCCGACTCCGACTCCAGCGACACCGAGCCGCTGCTCAACGACAACAACACCACGCAGGTCTATCACTTATTAATACTTTATGGAAATAGGCTTGTTGACTAAATTTAAAAAATTGGTTACTAGTGTACATTTGTATCTACTTTATCCATAACTAGCTGATACCCGCGGTTTCACCCGCGTGGAAGTCGCGATAATGACCTCATGAAATTTTTATCTCGTAATCCATAAAATGTATTTTTTTTTTCAATAAAAATAACATTACTTATTTATTTTTTAAATTGGCTCTGAAAACAGTCAAGACTGTCACGGCCTGACAAAACCTTGTCCGTTCTACGAAAATGTCAACACGACAATGGCAGTCACGGTGTGACGTCACACTTTCTGTTCACTATCACGTGACTGACTATCAAATATTGTCGGATTTACTTTCCAAAACTATTATTGACCTTTCCTTATTTTAATAAATAACCTTATTTGTAATTTCCATATTATGATTAATCATTAGAAACTCCTATCCACCTGATTTATTCTTAGTGGAAACAAGTTCTATTTCTAGTTTCTATTCCTAGAATACCCTAAACTAAAGGGAGGATTTTTGAAAATTCCCGATAAAATAGGGGATGAAAAATCTGAAATTTACGAGAACGAAGTCGCGGGTGAAGCACTAGTTTTGTCTATAACTACTATATTGTTTGTTATACAGGGTGGTACGTTTGAGGAGCAGCGAGAGAACCCGTTTGTACGAGCGACGCGGTTCATGGCACGACTTCGGGCTAGGGGAGGAGATGATAATGCTGAGGTAATACTCTTCTTTCCTTCTTCTTTCTTTCCTGTGCAACAAGATAATGTATTAAATATTAATACGGCTATACTCACGGATTAATATTTAATCATTTATAAGTATGACTTACGTAAGTTATTATTCTAAAATGGCAAGATAATTGTTATTAAGGAGAGTTAACGCGGCCTATACTGAAAACGTTTAAGATCTAGGATACATTTGAATTTAATAAATACATAACTTCATTTGAAAACTAAAATTTTGCAAGTTTTCTGAAGTGCTTAGTGTAATTCGGACGGTATGACAATTATTAACTTCGGGCCATTATATCCTTCACCTGAGCTCGGGCTTTGAACTTGCTTTGTCCTTTTAACATAATGTACTAATAAGTATAGTTATGTTACAATTCAATTTGTGTATGCAGACTGTACGATGTATGAAATACATAAGCATCTTTTATTTTAATGTCAGTATGTTTTAGTTTTTTATTGTTATTACAGGTGGCTACACCTTCAGAGGACAATGACGGATCAAGTAATGCTAATGAAGAGACGTAAGTACACTAATTGTTTTGATTTAAAGTTGAATTTTACGCCAAGTCTCGGGCAGCAGTTAGTCTCTAATGAAATTATTAAATTAATTACTGAACATAAACTATTACAATTGCCTCTCTTATGTTTTCTGATGACGGCGTCGTTTCACTTTTTTAAGCCTTTGACTGCCACCGCGGTCAACGGTGACCGCAAACAATAAGAATTGCATTGTGTCTGCGGCGTGGCAGTCAACGTGTTAAATACATTAGAGAAATCGGTTAGTTCCAATTTTATCCACGTTAGCGGATAAGTTGTTATACGTCATTATAATTAGGTAGTTGTAAAATGCCATGAAAATTGCAGTGGGTCGTCGGACAGACAGCCGCTGCTGCAGCCCGTGCTGGCCACGGTGTCGGTGGAGCGGCGCTCGCGGCGGCCGCGACGCGCTCGCTCCGCCAGTGCGCACGCGCACGCCGCGCCGCGCTCCGCCAGCGCACACGCACCTGCGCACACGCCGCCGCTGCTCACGTCCGACACGCACTCCATCAACACGGAGGGGAGAGGAGAGATCGGTAACTCACGCTTTCTTATTACATTGGAATTCTTCTTAATTTCTCTAGCTAATTAACGAAAATATTATATATTGCAAAACAACATTTTTTTTATTCCATAAATATTTTTTAACACTGGCACACAAAAAATATACATATAAAAACTTTATATAATTAGTATTAAAAAAATGAATCTTATCTGCGCAGGTGTAGCAGCCCTCCCAGCTGTACCGCAGCCTACATCACAGCATCACATCGACTTATGAACGCGTCACATAGCGTAAATACATAACTACTCTGTGGATCATGTCCTTACGTCAAACGGGATTTAATGCTCACTTCTCTGTACAGCGACTGACCTGTATCATTCACAGCAAGATTTGTTAAATAATGCTCAAACTGAGAGACTGTTGTAATCCAATGTTTGAACTTATCATCAAATTCGAGTTACCAAATTAATGTGTGTATTGGGATACTGGTTAGTCGCTATACAGGGTGACTAGAAGAAAATTTGAACATATTGAAGGAAAGTATTCGATTTACGTTGTTGATAAACTTCTAATACGGGACAACCCTGAAATCACATTAAAAAAGCCTTTCAAGGTTGACCACATAGCAAAGTCGATCATATTTACTCTTATTATTATCTATTTAGCCTTTGAACGCCACCGCGGTCATCGGTGACCGCGAACAATAAAAACTGAAATGTGCTTGCGGCGTGGCAGTCAAAGTGTTAAACTTTCGCGTTGCATGATTGTTAAAACTGATACAAAACGGGGATTAACGCGCCCATATCTTAATTATTTTATTATCTCGACGTTAGATATATCTTTGTCTAACCGCGACTTTATTCATTTCCGGTAATTTAATGTACCGATATTTAATATACCGATAAGTCAAGACAAGATGTGTATCTTGTACCGCTCTCAGAAAAACAAATACCAATTCTAAGCTCAGCAGAATAATATCGATTTGAAATAAAAAAATCTTAATTACATTACAGTTAAATTAATAGCGACTCTTGCTCGACGCAATAAAGTGCAATTCAGCTTACAAAGCGCTGGCGCTTTTCGATAAAAGAATTATGCGATCATAATCATTTCTCTTCTGATGCGGAGCCCGCCGATAAATTTGTAGCTTCGCATCTAAAGGCATAATGCGTTAAACCTGAAATAGCAAATTTTTCGTTAAAACTATAATATAATTACAATTTTATTTGAAAATCTGAAGTGAAAGCTTATTGTCGCGGATTTAAAGTTGATATTCGTAAAAGTTAAATTTTTAATTCGCTTTAATACGTTAAAAAGCTGCGTGTCGTTCCGAATGGTTAAAAGCTTTCTCTCAAATGTCCGTATTAAAAATGATTGTGAATTCGAACAAGCGAAACCTTGGTGCTTTTGAATTATATGTCGAATTTCAATTGTTATTAAACCCACGTCCTTTATTCTGTTAATTTGTCATGTACATTAAAAGGCCTCTGGTAATATTAAGTTAATTTCAATTAAAGAATCTGATATACCAGTGTATAATATATTGGTATAAAAATAAGGCTTAATTTCTTAATGGTCAGATAACTTATCGAAGGAATACCGCTTGACCGCGATTGATTCTTTGTTCATTGCATCATAACCTAGCCTTATTAGTCCCAAACTTTTTTCGGCTACTAACCAGATCAAAGAATACAATAAAATAATTGTTCATTGTACAATAGACAATAATTTCAATTTTATTTTTCAGGTATTTGACGATTAAAAAGTCAGGCCTTTGTTTGAAATCGATCAAAATTGTTATAAAGCTTTAGTTGTTAGACAGAAGTTATTGTGAAGGGTTTTAAGTTATGTTTTTGTTTCTACTCACGGCTTATTACGCAGCACTACTGTCTAATATGTGTTCTATATTCTCAATGATAAGGGTCATTGTTGATTGTAGAATTAAGACTGGAACACATGAACGTTACTTTTACACCTTCGCGTACACCTTCAATCACATAGTAAATAAATATTCAATTTAATAGAAGAATTCAGAACTGTATCTCCTTTCTATAAGGTTCAATCTACAGGAACAATGTACTTCCAATATAATAAAGATCTATTAAAATCTTACTAACATTATACTAACTTTAGAATTACAAAATATATGTGGAGGATAATATATTTATATCAATCAATAGTTTTCTGTAAGTACTTTCATTGCCTGTAAATATATAACAAATATTAATGTTATTGTAATCTTTTCCCTGTCTCGTGAATTATATGTGATTCATGCTATAGTTCTTTCTATTGTGTCTGTTGTCAGGACAGGGGAATCTGTTTATATTGTAATCGCAGGGCCTCGCCAAATGCAATAAGTGTTTTGTAGTTAGTTAGTTTTGTACGCGGCTATTCTGTTTATCCTCAAAAAATCCTCGCTAAATGTCCTCAACAATATCCAAGAATCTATCTTATGTCAGAGTGGACAATGTCGATATTCATTATCGTATAGTTTCTCCCCTGGACAATATCCAGTCATACAGCGTGGAGGTAATCAGTTCCTTAAGGCCCTGCGCAGACGACAGACTATCCGTGACGCACTTTTTAGTCTGTGAAAATAGAACCTATGCAATTATATGCAGTAAAGCACACGACGCGCAAAAAGTCCGGCGCACAAAAAATCCGTGTAATTCGGGCAGACCGCACCGCGCCGCGGCGCGCCGCTCCGCACAAAGTGTGTGAAAAAAATTGAACGTTTGCTTCAACGCGCGCTAACGCAGACGGCGCACACTTTAGTCGGCAATCTGCATTTGCTAGGGGTGGACCAATGCACCTTCTGGACCAATGCACCTCCTCATTGTTGTTTCTGAATGAGTCAAAGCAGGTCTCAAAATAAATAGCAACTCATCAAATGTAGCAACATAACATTTTATAAAATTTGAAAAAAATTGCCGGATGTTGTTTCAGAATTGTATGTTTAGTATGGAACTGTCCCTTCAGTAATCTTTCCGAAAGTATAGGATGTACCCAAAATTCTCTATTTCTTCTTCTTTTTCTATACTTCATGTACAAAATAATACTTCGCGATCTCTGCACGATTTCCATAGCGTCTACGTCCCTACAGCTTTGCCGACAAAATGATCGAAGATGTGCGTCGTGTGCGTTGAGTCTGTGAAAAATCCGCGACCGACTTTTTGCGCGCCATGCAGACTTTTTGTGCGCCGCAGACTCGATCGCACAAAAAGTGTGCCGTCTGCGCAGGGCCTAAAAGTGAAAGGGATGGAACTGAGGGGGAAACCAAGGAACAGGTCGATATTTCAAAATTTAAATTGGCTTTTCATACAAAGCGATTGGTCACGTGGCTAACGTACGAATGAATGTGAGTTTCCTTGGTTCCACGCTGTATATATTGTACCTATCTATAAATGAAATGAAAAACCAAATGTAAACGTCTCGAAATGTGGTTTTAAATAAGCAATTATAAATATGTTATTTCTCAAAATTAAATACATATATTACTAACATTAAGAAAATTTTGAGTAAAATAACATTTGTAAATATTGTAGAATATTTTGCAAATGCATGCTTAGGTAAAATTACATTGCGAAATTGTTTACAATATAATTTTTTCGTATTCTAGAAAAGACGAATAACACAAATAGATTTCGTATCCAATCAGGATTAATCTCTACTTTTGAGGTACAGTGCTTATTATATGTCAGAAATGCGGACGGTAATGTGTGGTAGTTATCAAACACGAATTGCATTTGGTGTGGAGAGTATTATAGAAATAACATCTGATTTTTTAATCGTCAGATAACTCGCTTCACCTATTGACAGTCTTAAAGGGTGATAAGCTATACCGTGCTGGAGCCGAGCCGGGGCGCTAACTAGGCACGGATGAGGCTTGGGGTAAAAAAAATTGTGTAAATTTTAAATGAAGCGTTCATGCAACAACGTGCGGTGCTCGTTTCGCATCGAGGCTCAACGGTGCTTTGCGCCTACAAATTAAACGGCTCGGCCCCGGCACAGACTACCATAAATCATCCCTAAAAAATCGAATTTTCAATAAATCATTCGAACTGATTTGGACAGATGGTAAAAGTAACACTTCATTGTCTACATTTAACTGGAGCTATGTTACGGCTGTAGGTTGTCCATTAACTATTCGATAAGAAGTTAATCTATCGATGAAACAAGTAAATAAACTTATTCCTTCAATAGAAGTTAACTGACGGTTACTATTCAGCCCTGGTGGGTTACTGACGATACATTCAAATGGATGCATCCGAATTTAAAACGAGGCCAGGTCGCCGTTTTGAAAATAACATACGTTTTCACCATTCACGGGTGGATTTCGGAATGCAACTTCGCCATTTGAAATGATGGAAGTATCGTCAGTCCCTTTAGAGATCTTATTTTCTTATCAAAGTACCCAAACGAGCAACAACTGTATTATACAAACTTCTTATAAGCTAATCGGGATTCAATTATTATGAGGTGCAATATTGACTTGAGTATTTCTTTTTTAAAGACCAAGTCCTTGCTATATGTTTCAACTAAGAATTGGAACTTCTACAGTTCTGCCATATTGTTTTATTTTAATCATCGAACCAAATTTTGTAAATTTAACAAATGTAGAAAAACTACACGTACGATAACGTCTTAGCTGTCAATATGATAGATTTTCTTTTTATCGAAAAATTGTTCATGTTGACAGTTGTGACGTCACAAAATGGCGATCAGAGTTATATATTTATTTAAATCTCGTAGTATGTAAAATATCTTTCTTCTAATCCTTGCAAAGCATTTGTCAAGTGTCAGTGGATAAGACGTAGAAGTCATTCATATTCCTATTCTTAGTTGAAGCACATAGTATTATATTTTTCAAGTCTAGGACTTGGTATTTAATTTTATTATTTATAGATAAATATTAAAGTATATGAGAATCATTGTAGATAATTATATTGTCTCTCGAACTCAATGTAGTTCGTAATTTTATGTGGGATGGTAGCTAGACTTGTAATTATTTCAGTGAAGTGCGCCTCGAAATTATAGTGTTTTGAACTATTATTGTGTACTGGCGGATATTGCTAGAAACTTAATTATACAGCTAACTCGTATGAGATCTGATCCGCCATGAAATAAAAGCTATTTTTAATTTCTGCAAATTATAACTGTAATAATCAGATTATTAAAACGTTTATTAAAATAGGCCAGATTACTACCTACCTAACTACAGACAGTAATAGAACTGTCTCTTGTCTATTTGGCATATTCGTATTCTATTTTCATTTCTCTTCTTTACTGCATTGATACTTTAAAAATTCAACCGATTCCAAAAAGGAAGTTTTCTCGAGCTATCAAGATTTCGTACGGGTCCACTGTACAAAAAGTTCTAGTAATATATCCCATATATAAATAAAAATTCAAATTCCATGAAGGGTTGTGTCCGCTACACGTCGCAAACGTCTATTACAATCACATGAATAGTTCTAAAATTATGTAGTATAAGATAATGTAGCTTTGTATATAAGTAAAACGTTTAAATTTTAGTGATTACGATTATGTTTAGATTGTTTTTATTATTATGTTAATTAACATTAAAATCTACTGTTTTGAGCTAGATTATTTTTTGCTTCTAAACAAACATGTAGACATTTACCTTCGTGGTCAAAAGTCCTACAGTACATAGTAAAGTAACACTTATTGTTATTTTTAATTATACCTACACTTAGTCAAATGGGTTCTTTTTGTAAGGAACTTATCGTAAGGCTAAACATGTCTTCAGAATTTTTCAAACCTTAGTTTTCAATCTATCTATTATTTTAGCCGAAATATCTGAACTTTGATGGGTTCATATATTTCAGTTAAAATAATAGATCATCAATAATAGTCAGACTTGCTTCAACACCGTAACATCGCTAACAGACATCAAAGTTGAAGCGCAAGCAAAGCGCTGGCGTTTTTTTTACCCCATACATTTTCGTTTCGCTTTTTGAAAAAAACCGTCTACGCCTATCTCCGTCTCGACACTCGCTCTATTAGCAAACTGTCAAAGAAGTCAGCGTATATTCAAAAGGTTTTAGAGCTTTAAATAATTATAGTTCAGAACAGTAGAACATCTCACTTACGATTATAATCTGTATAAATCACTTGTATATAGTATCAGTGGACTGTAGGTACTTTCTATTGCCATAATACTGTGACTAAGCACCGACTAACATGTTAACTAACTTAACTATGTGATATCACTTAACTATGCTATGTTAACGTTTAAAAGTTGCTCTTTTGGACTGATTTATCTTCAGTTAGTAAACTGTGTCTACAATACATGTTGGCTAAGAGTGTTCGCGTAGGTAAATACACTGACGTTAAAAAATGACTTCGAGACGGTACAGAATTTTGCTTTCGACTCGATGTCATTTTTTTTAGATCAGAATTAGCTTCGCCATTTTCTAATATAAGCTTAGCGTACTTACGTGACGTCAGTGTTATGACGTCATTGTTATAATCTCAGCAAGTACATTTGTTTTAATTGATATATATCGTCAAAGCGTTAACGTAATGTAGTTAAGTTTAATTTAAAACAAGCTATCCCATATAGGCTAATTACTTCTAGAATTTCCAGTATACTTCATTTATTTACTCGTCCTAATGTGTAAACAATTCTAGCACATTTTCTATACGAAAATATAGTTTAAAAAGAACTAAGATTTTTTAAAGCTTAATGAAATAGTGTTCAAGCTTAAAATTGCTTCTCAATATGACTTTATTGTAATTTTATAATATTTGTATAATTATGTGTTAAGATTGTTTATAACTAGACGAGAGAAAAAATGCAGTATAGTTAACATTGTATAGATTTATTTCCATGTAATTAAAAACTAAAGGGCCGATATTACTCCTCCGATGTATAAGAGATGAGACGCCCCAAATAAACTATGTAAATATTCAAAACATTGCTACGAAACGAAGTTGACATTAGTTTGATCGTCAAGACCTGCACTTTATCATTTTGTATTACTATTTGAGATTTCCTAAAGAGATAGCTTGTTGAATGTTATTTTTCAAATGTTATATTATAAATGCTTTATTTTCTTGTGATATATTTGAATGTTGAACGGTCGGTCGGAGTGAACGTTGTGTTAAGTTGTGTAACGCTGAATTTGTGGTCAGTGACCGCGATACTGATTCGCAAGTTTAGAAATAAAGCCAAAGGAAATATCTATTGTTCTTTTTTCTGTTCGAGACATAATCCTACCTCATACTTTTACGGCAGACACAAGTCATCCCTATTAAGTCTGTGGACACGACACATTCTTTTGTCATTCACATTTTTCATTCTGACAAATAGACTACTTAACTGCCAGAGCGTGCGGACACAGTCTGCGCCACGGTCGCTAGCTACGAGACTAAAAGGCTGTTTCAGTCTTCGAATAGGCATCAACTATAGTTTAACAAAACTAGATTATAATAAATAATAAACTTACCTAAACCATAAACTTACCAGAAAGCGTTGATACAAGGCCTAAGTCTGTGTTTTTAAGTATCTGCCATATACCTACAGATAGTCATGACGCAACCTCTAGGATTGGTAACAAAACACATATTACTTTGAGTCTGAAAAATACAATCGGCAGGCGACGGTCGGTTGCCGGTATAGATTGCAAGTTGTCAGAATAAAAAAAAAACAATTTAAACCCATATCATTTATTTCCATACTTACTCTTCACCTCTATAACGTTAGATACTTAATGTATACATAAATTACTATCTAGTATCATTCATAATGATCGTGTTTCAGCATCACAATAAAAGTCACATTTCTATATTTCTATATATAAAACTACTTCACACTTATTAAATAACGCGTTTGAAACTGGTTTTGTAATTTATGTTCAGTTGAATATTTTGAATGAGCGCCACCTGGTCGAGAAATGCAGTGGCCTATATGGTAAGCACTTAATCGATAGCAAGCCCAAGTAGGCCGCTCCGAACTTTGAAGTAAGGGATCATAGATCCTTTCTTGACCCAATGTAAACGCAGTGCTCCAAATCATACTCTGCCTTGCTGGAGTCGCCCAGGTATCCTACTTGTTCAGCATCACTTTTCCTTCTATAATCATTCTATTTTCTTTTCAGTAGTGATTATGGACCAAATATTACAATTTTTACACAAACAGGACCATTTTTTACATTACACTTAAATGCTCTCGGTGAATACTCTCCCTTATATGGTTTGTCATAGAATATTAATCATTATTCGACTTAAATAGCTATGAAACAATTATAGTGGAGTGCCGTAAGCTTTATACCTCGGAATCCAGGGCCAGTCAATGAATCTTTATAAAAACTTTGGGAATGTGTTTTTAATAGTCTACAGACTAAAGTTAAAAAAAAAAATTTCACCGATCTCAATTTTTTTTTTTTTGAATTTTCCTTTATTTATATTAAGTGTAATGCTGTAAGACATAAAAATGGTAAAACCTCGGAATCCAGGGCCAGTCGATGAATCTTTTAAAAACTTTGGAAATGTGTTTTTTATAGTGTACAGAAAAAAGTTAAAAAAAAATTTCATCGATCTCGATTACAACAATTATTTTTAACCAATTTTAAAAAGGAGGAAGTTCTATGTTCAACTGTATGTATTTTGATTTATATGTTCACCGATATCTCAGTCAATTGTGAACCGATTTTGAAAATTCTTTTTTTCTTTGAAAGAGTATATTCTCAAGTTAGTCTCATAGAAATATTGTCATGATCTGATCATGGACTTAGGAGATATGGAACGGAACTCCTCGTAGGATAATATCAGAATGGTCGTAACAAGTAATATTGGTTAGTTGATAAGCGCAGTCGATGGCTGATAAGTAATGAGGAAGAGGGGGGATACGTGGTAACCCCCACCCCCGCCTTATAAACTATCGAAGATTAGAAATATCGCGTCTGAAAAGGTACCTGTGCCTCGTTATGGACTGGTCGTCGAAACTTCGTCGAGCACTTCCGCTAGCTCATATCGAAGCTGATCGGTCCGCTTCGTCTCGGTTGCTACCAAACCTGAGCAAGCCGGAGGCCAGTTGCCGCCGGCTCTACACGGAGGTGGTCCGCTCGGAAACCGCAAAGAGTCATGGCAGTCAGGATCATTCACGGATACCGGACGGTGTCACATGAGGGCGCGTGCCTACTGGCTGGAACCCCCCGTGGGAGTTGGAGGCGTAAGTTCTCGCTGAAGTCTATTGGCGTAGGACCGAAGTGCGGGTGGATGGTGCCAGAGATCCTCCACTGGAGGTGGTGCGACATTGGCGCAGCGAGGCCCAAGAGGACGTGCTGCGTCAATGGAAGGCATGGCTGGCGGTGCCGAATCACGGTCTCTGGACCGTCGAGGCGATCCGTCCGCATTTTGATGCGTGGCTAGGGAGACGGCGACGGGAAGAGTCGTGATAGCCTAGTGGTAGTGACCGTAGACTGGCAAGTCAGAGGTCTCGGGTTCGAACCCAAGGTGCGCACCTCTGACCTTTCTTAAGTTATGTGCGTTTTATAAATTATTTATCACTCTCCGTGCCTCGGATAGCACGTTAAGCTGTTGGCCCCGGCTGTCAATTGTAGATCTTTGACAATCGTTACGGGTAGTCAGAAGCCCAAAAGTCTGATAAACAGTCTTACCAAGGGGTATCGTGTAACCCAGTATCTGGGTTGTGGAGGTCTGATAGGCAGTCGCTCTACGTAAAACACTGGTATTCAGCTGCATCCGGTAAGACTGGAAGCCGACCCCAACATAGTTGGGAAAAAGACTAGGCAGATGATAGGGAGACGGCACGGCCGGCTCTCTTTCCGCTATGGTGCAGGTGTTGTCCGGGCATGGTTGCTTTGGATTTGCATGGGAATACCTGCACCGAATGGCTAGGCTATCACTGTTTGCCACCACTGCGGATTCGCTGTGGACACGGTCTAGCACACTCTCGAGCAGTGTCCGGCTTGGAAGGTGCAACAGCGTGCCCTCGGCGCGACAATCCACCAACAGAGCGTCCGCTGTCGGCCGTAATGCGAGCTGCGAGCTTCTGCGAGGAGGTCGTCTCGTACCGTACGTGCGTGACGGTCGTACGTGTGTGGACTTCCGGTAAGGCATAGGCCACAAAAAAAGAAAAAAGGTATCGTTTGAAAATTTCAAATATTAGCCTCACAAACGACATCGAAAGGAACTAAAAAGCTTGAAATAACTTTAAAACGTTTTGGAGTCGGTTCCAAGTCAAGTTCTAGCTTCTTTTACCTTCTCATTTAGAACTTGCCTTGGAACCGACTCCAAAATGTTTTAAAGTTATTTCAAGCTTTTTAGTTCCTTTCGATGTCGTTTGTGAGGCTAATATTTGAAATTTTCAAAATATTTTTTTACGATATTTAGTGATGTTTACCCCTCGTGATTTATCCCCCCCCCATACTTTTGTGAGGCTAATATTTGAAATCCTTATGAAAAGCCCTTTCAAACGATACCTCATGCGATATTTCTAATCTTCGATAGTTATATAAGGCGGGGGGGGGGGTACCACGTCTCCCCCCTCTTACTTATTACTTGTCAGACATCGACTGCGCTTATCAACTAACCAATATTACTTGTTACGACCATTCTGCTATTATCCTACGAGGAGTTCCGTTCCATATCTCCTAAGTCCATGATCAGATCATGACAATATTTCTATGAGACTAACTTGAGAATATACTCTTTCAAAGAAAAAAAGAATTTTCAAAATCGGTTCACAATTGACTGAGATATCGGTGAACATATAAATCAAAATACATACAGCTGAACATAGAACTTCCTCCTTTTAAAAATTGGTTAAAAATAATTGTTGTAATCGAGATCGGTGAAATTTTTTTTTTTTACTTTAGTCTGTACACTATCAAAACACATTTCCAAAGTTTTTATTAAGATTCATCGACTGGCCCTGGATTCCGAGGTTTTACCATTTTTATGTCTTACGGCACTCCACTATTAAGCCTTTAATAATTTAAATTGCAGAACAACAAGATCTCATATTTCCAAAGCAATACTTAGTTCTATTCTACACCTCATTAGTGTATATAGGTATAAACAGACACTGAACACTGAAAATACTAACGAATACGACACGTAAATGCTAGGTACTAAGTGACAAGTCTAAAACTTGGATTTAACATATTACTTCATATTTGAAGACATATAAACATTAAGATTTCCGATCATTGAAAAATATACTTTATTCCCACTACAAAGCTATTAAATTACATTCATACATTTTTAATCCTGTAATCCAGTGCCGTCCGTTTCATGCTGGACCTAAACTGACAAAATTTGTTATACACCTACAGATATTCATGTGGTTTTTCTATCCTACCTTAAACTGTATTTGGTTCTTAAAGATTTTTTTTTTTTTCTATAAAAGAAAATGGGACGTACATGGCTCTTTTACAACTTCCTCCAAATAAAAAAAAAAAACATTATACTTTATCCTATGATTATTTTTAATCAAGACTTTATCCAACGTTAAAAAAAATGTCAGTGTGAAAAATGCATTGAATACATACTAAAATTGTAATAAATAGTGCTAAGAAAATATATTTTAGACTTATCATCACAAACCTAGGTTCCCTGTACGGTAAACGTGAAAATTGTTCTTATTTTAAATTCGTACCATGCTTTTTATTCTAAAAATTATAGCCACCATAGAGTGCCAAAATTGTGCGGCAATTCATTAAATACAAATTAAAAAAACACATTTTAACCTGCTGCACTTCTTCTCCATAAAAACTTTGACTGTGCATCACTCCTCCATACGCACACTATAAATTTCGTCGCATCTTTCTTCAAATGCCACGATTATAGGGCCTTTGAAAAGGCTTCGAATATATTGAACTGATTGAACTTTACTTCAAGAAGTTTGTTTGATCATAATATATTCTTAATTTAAAATTAGTCAAATTTGGTCAATTTGACAAATCTCATAATCTTCTCTCATAATTTCTGATAGAAAGAGAGATCATTTAAATTAGATAACACGTTTAATAGAGCGCGAATGTGTTTATATCATCTTGTCTAAGAGGGCTGAGTGACGGTTGCAGTTCAAATATTCGATGTCAGCCAATAGATTTGTATTGTGTATGAGCGTGATTTATTATTTCTTTTATTTGCGTGCGCCCAATTTCTTTGTTGGAGTACTATGCGTTTTAACTAAAAATAGGAATGCCAATAACCTTTACCTGACTACTGCCACTTAAAAAGTTGCAGTAGTCAGGTAAAGTGCATGGATTAGAACGATATTTTACCTACAAAACGTTTTTTTTAACTTATTCAATAAAGTTACATTACAAAACATTTTAGTCTAAACTAGTTTTAAAGATGATTTCAAATTATTCTTAGTTAAAACGCATATTATTTTATCATTTATTTTAACATTCTCTTATACAAATTTAAAAACGTTAGTTTCGTATCCAAAATATTTAATGTGCTTATAATATTTTACTATTGATTAGTGTATTGAAGCACCTTAATATACAATTAGAGATACAAATACCGACAAATATTCTGAAAAAAAGCGGCGCAGTAGACAGTTCACGCAGGTTCACGACCGACCAAACAATTGAGTGCGACGGCGCGGTAGAAGTTTCCTCACCATCAGTCACCAAAGAGATCTAAATATCGACCATTGCGCAATCGACAAAATATTTGCCGGTATCAAAAATGAGTGTAGGACCCTTTTCCTAGTCATTATAACGGAAAAGAGACTAATAATATTGCCGACGCTCATTGACAAGACGGCACGGCAAAAGCAAAAATGTATTGTATCTCAAATAATTTATTATATTCAAATCCTTACTTTAATATATTTATGACTCTTTATTCTATGTAAGCTTTCGCGCGAACTGTCCGAGTAAATCCGAGCGGCTCACAATGAGCGCACGAATCACAAGGCAGGCCCGCAATGTTTCTGATAATCTCGCTCTAAAACTTTTATGTATTTAATAAATCAAGTGGATATTTTGGGTCCTAAAATAAGATATAATTCTTATAAAATGATTAAGGGCCAATGTTTTTTTTTTTGCGATCGTCCATTTTATTCTAGAGCTGCGCGTACGACGCGTGATAAAAAAATGTCCCAGGCTTGTCACATTTAATGATAATTCGTTGGGTCGATGGGTAAATTAGGTAGGTTAGAGAGGGAAGGATAAATTAGGTTTTTTATTTGATCTTACAAAATCTATTGCCCTACCATCTTGTCAGTAAACGCCGCACAAAAACCTCTGTGAAGTTTCAATACTGAATATAATCAAATCTTTATTTATTTCGGATTTTGTTAGAGAGAGTAAAGCTACTGAAAATGATGATTAAAGGCTGTCTCAGTGGAGTATTCGATATCAATAGTGTTAAAAGAGCTGGTTGTCGTGTTATATTTTGGTAAGTTTTCCAATAACGCTGTTTGTCATTCAACCGCTCGGGCCTCAGCTATCACCGCCCGTGCTTGCTCCAGAGCTTTCCTGTAAGAATTAAGTTAATATTAAAATACAAGTAAAAATAATAAATTAAATTTAAAATAAACAACATCGAAATCAGTGAGTGCTGTACGTACAGATGCAGCGGGTTGTCGCTGTCGAGGCGGGCCAGCGCGCGCGTGGCCAGCGCGGCCAGGCGGGCCAGCGCCTTGGCCCGCAGCGTGCCGGTGCGCGGCAGCGTGTCGGCCAGCGCCGCCGCCGCCGCCGCCACGTACGGGCCGGCCGCCGCGCCCGCGCCCATACACAACGTGTCTGCAACCCATTGTCACATTACATTCTGCACTTTAACATTAACATAACATACATTTTCGCTTGTATTCCCCAAACGATGTAGGCAGAAGTGTATGCAATAAAACCCACGTTCCGTTAACTATTTTTAAGTCCCATGTAATAGGGGGCGAACCTATTGTCATTAACCGGGCACAATTCCATACTCCGTGCTGCTACTGTGAACCTCCCAATGGATAAACCCAATAACACTTTTCCCGACCTGGAGATCAAAAGCAGTAGCACTTGATACCACTAGACCAACGAGTCAATACTACTTTATTTTTTATAAAATTAAACATTTAACAAAAGCAGTGTATCTTAGCGTAACACTTGTGTAAGTGAAGATGGGCACAAACTCAATCATAGAACATTTAAATGCCGAAAACGCTAAAAAATGACTATCATGATAGAAATGAACACGACGTTAACAGCCTATTCATCGTATTGTAATAGCATCAACTTTACAAAGTGTTTTTTGTGTTTATTACGTGTCACGGAAGTTTCCATAAATTGTGCGATGTGGATATTTCAATGAAACCACAACGCGTTGTGGCCTATTTTTCGTTCAACGAGCGTTCATTCTTTAAGCCTATTTGCATATTTCTTACGGTACGTTACGTCTGAGCGAAGTAAATATTGTTATAGTAATCCATGTATAAATCTAACATACCTATTAGAGACAACACGAGTGGGTCTGCGTACAACAAGGCAGGCGGACCCGTGAGTGCTAGACTAGCTCGTAAAAGTCTAACTCCCGCTCCCAAGCAACGTCGCCAAAACGCACCGCCTGATGTCTCCATTACTCTGGGAAAATTTAACGGAAATAATTATTTTTCTTAGCAATAGGACAATGTAGAACATAAGGTAATAAATAATTTAATGAATCAATGAGACTTGGCAATCAAGGGGAGATTGCATTGTGTGCGAAAGGGACAGCGCGTTTAGCAAATCAGTCCCTTTCTGGATAATTTTTTGCGTATATCAATTTAAAAGCTAATTAAAAAATAATAAAACTCATACTGCGGTGGTAGCGTTGGTAGGAAGACATCAGCAGCGAGTGCGGCGGACAGTCGCGCACGCAAGGCCACGGACAAGCGCCGCAGCGACGCACTGCAGCACGCGAGCGTCCCCGCGCGCACCAGTAACGTGCGCAGGCGCACGCACGCGCGCACCGACAGCGGGTCCCACGCGCACTCCGCCAGCTCTGCCACACACACACATGTACAGTGTACACTACAGCCGCGCACGCGAGGCGACGACAAGCACTGCGGCACTCACCTGTCAACTTAGGCAGCACAACCCTGCTAACTATAGTGGGTACGAGCAGCAGGTCGGGGTCCTCCCTCACGCTGTTCTGCGTGAGAGGCGGCTGCTCCGGCTCTCCGCCCGACGAGTCGGACGAGTCGCCTGCGCCGCGCTCCGGACGGACTCCATACATCATAAGACATCTGGTTAAGGAAAGTTTAGTAATAAATCATTCCGCAAAGTCAAGGAAGTGAGTGATTGAACGTACTCCACTCTTCGGTATCGGTTGCGGCCACCCGCTATTAGAATTTTTTACCGCCTATAAGGTTTCCAACTCCAGCATAACGATTACATCATGAAGTTGTAACCAGAATTCTCTGCCTAAACTGTCTTCCTAAGCACCCAAGCACCCATCCACGTACCTGGTCAGGTAAGGCGCTATTTAGGATATATATGTGCCCCGACGGAACGTACTCGTTTCCGCTATAACTTGCAACTTCAAAACAGTCATAAAACGACGGCAACGACTTATAATATCCCTTTTATTTCCTTTCGTATTTTATATTACTCATACATCTCTTTTGACCATCTGTTTGGCATCACTTTTAGCGATAAGACCGCGCGGATTATCCCACTAATTCATTAGCAACAACTTATTTTCTGTAAATTTTATGGTGTACAATATAGATAAGGAAGCCTAAAATTCTGCTTACTTAAAATAAATAACAACACAATAATGCTCACTTGTACCAATCCATTCTCTCGTAATCCTCATTGTCTTCATCTGCTAATGGGTTCCATAAAATTAACTGCGAACAAAACAAAGCGTTTCAACGCTACGGGCGTCATAAATGAACCATAACGAATAGTCCAATGAACTAGGACATTCTTTGTATGTATGGACACCCCTAATTCCTCTGTCGCTAATAATGTGTAGTGTTAAAAAGTAATGTTTATAAATAACGGTAAAAATATTATCTAGGATTATTTTTTATCGGAAGTTAGGTTTTTTTTTAACATGAAAATTACTTCTATCTCTAGGTGGTGTAAAATTACTTCGTCCAAAATTCACTGCAGTTTGAGACAGACGTGCGTAGTTGACGGGTTGCTATGGTGACTTTGATAATCACTACATAGTATAAAACAAAGTCGCTTCCCGCGTCTGTCTGTCCCTATGTATGCTTAGATCTTTAAAACTACGCCACGGATTTTGATGCGGTTTTTTTAAATAGATAGAGTGATTCAAGAGGAAGGTTTATATGTATAATACATGCATATTAGCGTAACCGTGCGAAGCCGGGGCGGGTCGCTAGTTTCATACGAAAGAGAACCTACCTACTTCGATTATGCCCACAATAAAGACTTTTAATTATTGATTTTAATTTTTAATCCTCGGAGAATAAGATTAGATATTACGAAATAAAATTATTAAATGAAAAATCAGTAAAAAACTTGTGACACATCATTATTTAAATTAGCGATTCTGCCAATGGGTTGCTTCTTTTCTTCAAATGACAATACGATACTCACCACTACCGATGTCCTAAATTACACAGATAATTTGGTGACATTAAAAGCATTGGTAACAGGTACAAGGTTAAAATCTATTAGTACATACCTCATGCCTAACGTACGGCGCCAGCAGCTTGGGCAGGCAGTCGGCCACATAGGCTTCGGTGTACAGGCTGGCGGCCTTGGCGCGCCAGCTGGCCAGGCGCCCACACACGCCCGCCAGGCTGCGCCACGCTGGTAGAGCGTCCGCGAACAGCGACGCTGACTGCTGACGGATCGCATCTGTACACGTTATATCAATGGGTTTAGATTTTTTTTTAATTCACTCTCTAAAGGAGGAGGTCTTTAATTTGATTATATTTTTACTTTATTAATGCTCTCAAATTTGTTTGAATCGGCTTCAAAAGGTAAACCGACACAGCTAAATATAAGTTTTGTTTGGAGCGACTGCCTTCTGACTCCCGTGCCCTACATCCCACATGGATACGATATTCTGAGGTTAGATCACTGTGTGTCGTGGTGGCTGTACCTCTCTCGTGCGCGTACTGGTGCAGCAGCTCGGGCGGCAGGTCGTCGTCGGAGGAGTCTCCGTCGCGGTGCGCCTGCAGAGCGCCGGCGGCGGCGGCGGCGGCCTCGCGGCGCAGGCGGCGCGCGCGGCGCCGACCCTCGCGCTCTGCACAGCGCCGGGTCTTGGCCTCGCTATCGGCGGCCTTCGCGCGACCTGGGTACAATACCAACTTCTTATCTTAAATGTTCCGAAGATTACGCACCAGGCGATTATCTTCGGAAGTTTTAACAATTTGAATGCCCATAGGCAGAATCGCTGAAATAATTATATGTATATAATATAATAATTCCTGTTTATTAATTTAATAATTTTATTTCGTAATAACGAATCGAATTCTCCGCGGATTAAAAATAGTTAGTAAAATTAAAAGCCTTTGTATTGTGGGCATAATTACCAGGTGGCGCGAGTACGTCTTGTGCTTGATCCCTCAAGTCAGCGCGTCGCCTCTCCACCAAGAATTCACAGCGACGCTTGTGTAACGCCAGAGCGCGAGCTTCCAACGCTTCTAGCTGAGGCATCTGCAAACAAAACGTTTTTTCTAAAAAAAAACATTCACACATAGTCTCGAATAATATTTATAATAACTATACCTTTACCGAATAACTTTACCTTTAATAGTATAGATAGTATAGATTTATTTATTCATTCATAGTTAGTGCTATTATAAATTAATTATCACTCTCCGTGCCTCGGATAGCACGTTAAGCTGTTGGCCGCGGCTGTCAATTGTAGATCTTTGACAATCGTTACGGATAGTCAGAAGCCCGAAAGTCTGACAACCAGTCTTACCAAGGGGTATCGTGTAACCCAGTATCTGGGTTGTGGAGGTCTGATAGGCAGTCGCTCTATGTAAAACACTGGTATTCAGCTGCATCCGGTAAGACTTGGGAAAAGGCTAGACAGATGATGAGTTAGTGCTATTATAATATATGCGCAGTTATAACATAAATGCAACTAGCCTATGTCATGAATGTTACCTTCTCATCGAGGCACTCGATGAGGTCGGTGAGATAGCCGCGTATGGCCTGCGCCCTCCTGTAGGCGGCGTCCAGCTCCCCGCAGCGCGCCGCCCTACTCTCTCGTATTCGGGCTGACGTCAACAATCGTTCGCGCAGATCTGTTTGAGTGCATACTGTTGAACTGCGTTCCATTTCAAGTTCTTGTAACCTGTTGGAAATAATTAATATACACTATAAATATGATATTATTTAATAAGACACTCGCAAAAACAACTGACTCCGCGCTCCCTGGCGTGCCGTTTTATCGCTTTACCAACTAAGCCACCGAGTCCTGCCCGCTTCAGTTGAAATTACGAATCTCTTTCTGAACACCTAATAGGCGTGTAGTGATGTCTACCGGAGTACTGCCTGGCGATTATTGTTGATCAAAACATCCATTTAGATTCTAGTGAGACACCTTCCTACGCTGACGAAATTATGGTTATCGCTACATCGTTAAATAAAAAAGAACCAGACATTCGGACTCTTTTACAATATAATTTTTGCCCAAACAAAAAATCATAAGTGTATGACTTTCTTACAATGTTACAAAACTTTATCTTATTTATTTACGTAAGTTTTCAAGAAATACTTTTAATAACTACGATGAAACTTCTTTAACACAATAACACATTCATTTCTAAGGAAGTAATTAGGTACTTAATACTTCTAATTATTAAAATACAATTCTCAGAAAATTTGCAAAATACTATAATGCAAAGCTGAAGACGCTGTTCTAAAGAATTCGACACTATTGTTTAAAAATACCATGTGCAGAGCCTAATGAACACAATGCAATTTACTAATTACCTGTAACGATTATAACCCTTCTCGAAGAATTAACATTAACTAATAGGATTAACGAGTTTAAAGGCGGTGCTTAACCATCCCTCCCCACCATAACACCCTATTGTTACCCTTTCAACATAATTTACCTGATCATACAAAAATCACGGAATATCAGTCTATGTTTGAACTTCAAGACAGTAAGACGTCGACGACAGTTGCGGTTACTGGCTCTCGTAAATAAAGTGCGTATAACGTTCAAGGTACCATACATTACCGACATAAAGGTTGCAAGTGGACGTAGTAATTGGACAATTTTGGTGCAGTCAGTGCATAGCTAATTAAAAAAAAGTGTATTAGACTGCAACAGTGAAACCAGTGAAATAAAAATGGTGAATCTAAATGAAGCAGCGCATAGCTTCGTAATCGTGGCGCGACAACTTGCCGCGCAGCGCAACTTCAAGCAAGCATACGACATGTACATGGGCGCCTTCAAAACACACCCACTGATCAAGGATAAATACCTGACTGAATTCCGAAAAGTGTTGCTGAAAATAACAAACACCGAAGACACTATTGATAATAAAGCAGAGATTTTTACCAAGTTAGAAAGAGCCATGAACATGTTTCCTACCAGCGCTGAACTCTTAGACGATATGGGAAGATGTCTGTACAAGTATGGCTACTTCTGTGAAGCGCTGTGCCACTTCGAAAAAGCGCTGAATATAGACAATAGCTTCATCAGCACTGAGAAGAACTTGAACAACGCGAAAAGCTTTCTGTTGCCGAGGTCTCAGTTCAGAATACTAAACGATAAAAAAAGAAATGAAGCCTACAGGAAAGCTTTACGAAGTACTGTGACTCCGGGTACGGACAGCGTGCTGGATATCGACACAGGGACTGGACTTTTGACTTTATACGCTAATGAGTGCAAACCTTTAGCAATGACAGCCTGCGAGTCTTCACCCACTATGGCCAGGCTTGCTGAATGCGTCATAGAGGAAAACAACGCTAAAGAAGTGGTCGTAGTCAGAAGACCTTCCGTTATCTTAAACAATGGCGACCTTCAGGGCTCGCGGTCAGTGCTGGTAACAGACATGATCGACGCCGGACTATTTGGAGAATACATCCTACAGTCCGTGTGCCACGCCTGGGAGAATTTACTGACTAAGGACAGTAGAGTAATTCCCGGAAAAGCAGATTACTACGTCGCCGGTGTTACCTGCAAAGAACTTAACAAGAAATATAAATTAAATCAAGATATGAAAAAAATTTTAAATATTGAACACCTGAACGTGCATACGACTACATATTTTGGTGAAACATATTACAGTGAAGATGTGCATATGTACGAGAACCTAAAATACGTGACTGAACCACAGAATTTATTCACAATAGATTTCAACAACCTCGATGATGTTCAAGAAAAGTTGCAAAGACAAGAGCCTTACTATGCAAATTTAACTGCTACCGAAGATAGTGAAATATCCTTGATTGTTGGATGGTTCGATCTACATTTAACGGAAGACATTATGATCACTAACAACCCGAGAAGCGATGAGAAAGCGACAGCATGGCAACAAGCCGTCTTCTTCGATATTATATCCAGGCGCCTTCAAAAGGACGATACCATAAAAGTTCCATTTATAACATACAATGGTAAACTAACAACATTACAAACTGAAAGTGTTGGAATCTCAAGACTTTCTCCAGAAGGACTAGCGTTCTTAAATGACGTAGAATACACAACAATGATATTGAAATCTGTTGGAACTGTGTGTGTGCATTTAGGACAATTTGTCAACGTTTCCGACCTCAATATGGTCGACTTAAGCCCTTTCCCGTTATTCGGAGTGCTAATGATGAAGAGAGGCGCTAATTCCTTAATGTGTTACGCGAAATGTGTTGAAGAACAAAGTTTTTTTCGTGCTGTATTAGAAGCGAACGATATACCGGAACATAAGGTAACTATTCTGGTGTCAAAGACTTGGTCGCACGACGCTTTTAAAAATAAAACCTTCCACGTAATATTCAGTAATGTTATAGACCTGAATGGTGACATAGACATTAACAAAAGACGGATGATAAAACATTTAAAGCACTCTCATTTAGTTCCTGAGGGGCTGTGCTTGCCTGAATCAGTGACTGTGATGGGACAACTGATTAACAGTCATTGGTTGGAGATTAACAATAGAGTACTAGATGAAAATGTGGACTACAAATTGGCAAATCAAGTGAATAGGTACCAAGTATCTCAAGCCATGTACGTGGATATCGGGAGGTTGGACTACAAACCTCTATCTGAGGTATTTGCTATGAGATACGGTAGCAAAACGAAATCCGATGTTGTAAAGGTTACTATAAAAGAAGACGGGGAATGTAATGCCATATTGTGTTGGTATAAAGTACAGGTTTTAGAAGGCCATCAGGAGATCTACACGAATAGAACCAACAGTTTTGTTGAAAGTATGGCGTTTATGACCCATCCTAATACGAAGGTGTTTTACGATGATCAAATTGATGTGATTAGGTGCGTCGAACTAGATGGATCGTTTAAGTTTATAGTTGATATTGAACCCCAATAACTTAAATCTAATGATTTAGGTACCTATGTATTATAATTATCAATTTAATGTAATGATTTAGGTATGTATTATAATGATAAATTTAATGTAATGATTTAGGTATGTATTATAATGATCAATTTAATGTAATGATTTAAGTATGTATTGTAATGATCAATTTTATGTAATAATTTTTAAATATGTATAATAATGATCAATTTAATGTAATGGTTTAGGTATGTACAAAAATGATAACTTTAATGTAATGATTTAGGTATGTATTGTTATACATATGTAATTAATTTAATGTAAGTAATAATTTTAATTATTATTATAATGATCTATTTAATGTAATGATTCAGGTATGCATTTCTATGATTAATTTAATGTTATAATTTAGGTATGTTTTATAATGATCCATTGAATGTAATGTATTGAATGTATAATTTTGATGTAATAAACACTAAATAAACAGAAGCAATTTTTATTTATGAAAACTTGTTCCGATTAAACTGATATGGCTGCAATTTTTTTAACTTCTTAAACTGGTTTTTGATATCCGATTTTTCATAACTATATTCACTGTTTTTATAACTTCAATTTAAGCGAGATAGCGGTTTATATAATATGTTAGGGGCGAACAATAGGCGCCTTAATACATAGACAATACTGACCGATTTTTGAGCGCATCAACAAGTTCGCTAGCGGAGACCGGGGCCTGCTTGTCGGTGGTAGTGAGAGGTCGCAGGTGCTCCGGTGCTGCCATCTGTGGCGCCGGCAACGCAACAGAGAACGGATTCACTTCTATTGCGCCTTCGCCTGAGTAAGAGAATATCTGTATCTACACTTGAGTTTGAGAGATTTCTTCTATACATAGTTGATATAGTCGACCATTAAATTGCTTTAGCACGTCGACAAAAACTTCCATCAAAATTAAGTTTCACACGCATTAATGACAACGCTATCTGTCACTTGGTGTTGTAAGCAAAAATAGACTTTGTTGTTTTGTCTTATGCAAACGATAGTCACTCTAGAGTGGTAAAGCAATTTTATGATCGACTATACAATCCAAAGCCGCCTACAACTGTTACGAGAGCGAGTTTAGAAAATAATCATTATATTGCAATGATTTACGCGTTCCCATGAAATCAACTAACTTTACTCTTGGTCGTCACAAATCTGATGTAGGTACACACGGTTACACATCAAGCTATACAAAACCAGTATAAGCTAACATCTTGTTGTACGAAGAGCCTATACAATGAGAGGTCAGTACATACTGGTTTTGTTTAGCTTGATGTAGCCGGGTGTACAGCCACGAGCAAAATTGTACATACATTTTGCAGAATTTAAGTGATTATCTTCTGACCTACCGGTACAGTTTATACAGAAATATACGGTAATATTGGTAAATATCTACTGCCACCATAAATGCAATATTTTTGCATTTTAAGTATATGTTCCTTTAGAATTGGCTTTTGAAAATCATTATATAATTACATATTTTTGCTTGTGACTGTACCATGCAATAAAAATAAAAATACCGACATTATGACGTCGTACCTGTCAATTTTATTAGATTTGATAAACTGTTCCTAATGACAGCTATTACGTCACAAAATGGCGCTCAAAGTTGCACATTCTTATTTGTATCGCATAGTATAATCACCCATGCACTTGCCGGTATCTATTACCACAGTATATTAATCACACAGCATGATAACCATGTACAAACGCTCGAAAACGGCACACTCGCACAAACATGCGCTACGACGCGTCGTTGACACTGCGAGTACCGCGAAGTTCGCTTAGGAGTCTCGTCGTGATGCAATATTACGCATGTTTGTATGAGTGTGCCGTTTCGAGCGTTTGTACGTAGTTACCATACTGTATGATTATTATACTGTGCTATTACGCTACAGACTAAAACCTCTTTCTCACAATGTAATTTTCTTGCAGCAAATGTAATGCTGTCTCTATCTTTTCGACGAGAAATATAGAGATAACATGAGACTTGCTGTATAAAGCTCTGGTAATAGTACTAGATGTAGGATCATATTGAGAATATGTAAGTACAGTATCGTCATCAGACCAGTGAGATCCACGAGAGCTGGTCTGGCCTTCTGCAGCTGTTGTTCTTCCCACTCTTCGGCTTCACTGTCCAACTCCTCTTCTGAAGCCGCGGCGGTACCACCTGGGGATTAATGTACACTTTAATACGCCCTTTTTAACCTCCAACGCAAAAAGAGGGGTGTTATAAGTTTGACGTGTATGTGTCTGTCTATGACATCGTAGCTCCCAAACGAATGAAGATTTCGTTTTTTTTATTTGAAAGGTAAAGAATAGCACTGATAGCCTAGTGGTATGACCGTCGACTGACAAGTCAGAGGTCTCGAGTTCGATTCCAAGACGCGCACCTCTGACTTTTTGTAAGTTATGTGCGTATTCTAAATTAATTATCAGTTGCTAAAACGGTGAGGGAAAACATCGTGATGAAACCAGCACACCTGAGAGATTTTTCAGTGGTGTGTAAAGCCTTGTCAGAGGCCTACGGACGGTTTAAACTCTGACACCAGGTTGTTCATCAACTATACGATAAGAAGAAGAATATGAAAGGTAATTTGATTGACATAAAACTCACGTTTAGGCTTATCACTAGGCATATCTAATCCCCTAACAAGTATCCTGCCCTCTTCCTCGTCATCTCCGGAGCCGTCGTCCCTCACGAGCCGAGACCCGGCCGTGGACTCGGTCTTCACGGGTATGTAGTCGGCTCCCGACTCACGGGCCTGCGAATGGTGATGCTGTTGGATTATGAGCGGTAGTATGTGCTGGAGACAAGACTTGATGAATATTTGTATTTTTTGGCTAAAGGAGACACATGTACACCAAAGTTTTTAGTTTTATCTTGTAGTAAGATAGGCCGAACTCGTAGAACTTAATAAATGTTTATGACAGTGCGACATTTTTATGAAACTAAAACTGCTATAACTATTTTATCAAACAAAGTTTAGAACGAATTTTATGTATGTTTTTTTTTACATGTTTAAGCAAATATTTTTGATAAGAAACTTGCGCGCCCGAGTCAGTTGTTTTCGCGAGTTTCCTATTGAAAATAATTTCAGTTTTTAATGTTTTTTTTTAATATACGGTGGCAAACAATCATACCGCCTGTAGCCTATAGATACCCCAATAAATCGTCTCCTGCCTGTTCAAGAGGGCACGAAGGGTTAGTCGTGCATCATTTTATGGTCCTTTTTTTATTAAAGATTGAATTATACTGTAATGCGTACTATGCGTAGTGCGGATCACTTTCACATACTTAGTTATTTTTGCAAAACTAAAATTATGACAGATTGCGCGTAAGTTGAACGGTATAACTAGATAATCATCATCTGCCTAGCCTTTTCCCAACTATGTTGGGGTCGGCTTCCAGTCTTACCGGATGCAGCTGAATACCAGTGTTTTACATGGAGCGACTGCCATCAGACCTCCACAACCCAGATATTGGGTTACACGGTACCCCTTGGTAAGACTGGTTGTCAGACTGGGGCTTCTGACTACCCATAACGACTGTCAAAGATCTACAATTGACAGCCGGGGCCAACAGCTTAACGTGCTATCCGAGGCACGGAGAGTGATAATTAATTTATAAAACGCACATAACTTACGAAAAGTCAGAGGTGCGCGCCTTGGGTTCGAACCCGAGATCACTGACTTGCCAGTCAACGGTCACCACCACTAGGCTATCACGACTCTTACGGTCAACTAACTCAAACGGTATAACTAGATAATGTAAAGGTATTATAAGTCTTGTCACAGCACTTGATATAAAAATGATTTGCAGCTACATTTTCTGTAATAAAGAAGGTAAAACTATCGAAACCTTTTTTCCAAAATCTAAGCCAAAAAAAAATATAGGTACCTCATCTAATGACAAAGAAAAAGAACGATTGACAGACACATCTTTACCACATTATGTGAACATAACCATCTTTGTAAAGTTTTCCAAAAAAGGGCCATTCTTCTAAACCAGATCTGCCAGCAACCAGGACTAAATACCAAAAAGTTTGTCACAACTAATGGAGCACAACGTCGTTCCCGCAGTCAGGTGACAGCTTCGCTAGTCCCTCACCTCTCATACCTGCTGTCTAGTCTTGCGAGCGGCATGGATGAGCGCGGCATCGGGAATACGTCCGGGCGCGCCCAGGATCGCCGCCCGCACGTTCTCCGCGCGGTACCGATGGAATCCTCTGTCATCCTCTTCCTCTTCCGCGCTTTCCTCCGACAGGTCTCCAGCCCCGTCCGCTGCTAACGCCTCCCGTCCCGCCAGGATCAACCCCTCTAATGTAACCTTCTTCTTCAGCTTTGGTGGTATGGTCGTGTCTGTGTGGTTCTTTTCCTATATTTAGAGGTGAATTACAGTATTTTGGTTGTTTTGGGGTTAGGGGGTTACTCTTGAACTACGAAGTTAATTCCAATTCAAATTTAGGTATATACGAATTTACTTCAACTTTGTTGTAAAAGCGTACTCCAATGCGCGCATTGTTTCTTCACGCACTTTTGCATGGTAAAAATAGGATTTGTAATGGGTTCGTAGTTTAAGAATAAGCCCCCAGGTTACACAACAAAACTTTTGATGTAAATGGGCCATATTATGATAATATAGCTAAGTTTTTTTGTGTGTGTTCATTTGTGTATCACTTTTTGCCAGGCTTGTAGTGTTGTTGTGTTTACTGCACTAAAACTTGTATTTTTAATATTTTCAAGCATAGGAACTTACCACAGGTTAACACTTAACGTGTCATACTATTTGTTTTTAAACAATAACATAAAAATTCTACAAAAAATTTCTTTAATAGTTAAAAATTCAATTTTTACTACATGCAAAACAAAATTTGCATCTACAATTTTTTTTTGTTACAAAATAAAAATTGACAAACTTTTTTACTTTCATTTAACTCACCACTTTTCTTGAAAGTAATAATCAAAATAGTAACATTATATTGTCATGTAAATGTTAATAATTATTAATATTATTGTAAAACTTGGGAGCTAGAATTATATTTCAATACTAACTACTAAAAATAATTACTTTTCCAAAACTCTGGTTTAAGTAATATATCTAGCACTTGAAGTACTCATCCTACATTTCACTTTGATTTGAACACGTAATTATGTTATAAAAAGGAAATTATTTACAAAATTAATCACATTAACAAAAGTCAACTTTGTTTAATGTTAATGCTACTACAGTCCACCTTACCTCAGGTATGTTATTGTCATATTTGTTACTATCACCAACGGTTATCACATCACGCTTCTGCTTCTCCTTCTCTCTTTTCTTAGCTAATCTCTTACTCTGAGAAGATTTCTTCACCTTGAATACTTCACCATCTTCCTCTGAAAGTGTAAACCATGGTGAGTCATAAATTCCACTCATGACTTTTATTTAATTTTATTGAATAACTTTATTGTTTATTTCCTTATTCAGAAAGTTTATATAAGTAAGAAATGATGCAAAAGTGATCTAATATGGGTGTAAGCTAAAACTCATATTATTATTACAATCCTGTAATTTCCCATTGGATAATAGATGCATCTCCAATCCAATGCAAATGAGGTGCCTCAGATCAGACTATGTCCTGTGTCCTTTGTATCAGACTTGCTGGAGTGCTCCAGGTGTCCAAAAACCTGCATTCTCTATGATCTAAGGCAATGGTTCCCAATTAGATTTTTCTACATGACATACCACTTCAAGAAAGACCTCAAATTTGCGTACCCCTTATTGCAGGAACATTAAATATAATTATTTTTAATATTTTACTTAAGATATTGCTGCATGTAGGTACCCCTTGATGCAATCTGCTCTAATTGGGAAGCACAGATCTAAGGAATGCCACTGATGCCGCAAATAGATAGTGCAAACAAAGAGGCCACCTACTCAGCACAAACTGTTAAGGACAGATAGTTTTATGTCTCGAAGTACAATCAAATGAAATGATTTCCCATTGCAGGGTAAAGGTGTCTCTATTCTCTTACCACAACTCTCATTCTACAATAGCTCAAAACATATTTTAAAAAATGATATGTATTGAGTGTTTTGAAAAATTTGTACAAACATTTGGTTTATAATTGGATCTCAAGCAAAATCACCAAAATCACCACTGTGAAAAGTTTATTTTGCATTATATGAAAATGTGAATGTTTGTACAAATACACCATGTGAAGGGCCAGTATTAGACTGATTTCTAATTCATGCTGTAGTAACATAATAATTATTCTAAGCTGTCTCATTTGCACTCTTTTGGCTTACAGAGCTGTTGCAAGTAAGAGAGTAAAATTATACAGTAGTCTGCTGTGCTAGCTGCAGAGACAAGATCATGTTTCCTAAGTACCTACTTATAGGTACTGTAAAAAAAATCCTCATAATTATGGTACATTTCCATTTGTTTGTCTGACCATCCTCTCCCACCTTTTGTACCTTCAACCAGAATGTTACATGATGCAGTTATTATGTAAACAAGCTGTCTACAAGATGTCAGGAAAAACCAATAATTAGTTAGCCTTGGAAAAATTAAGCGTTAGGTACGCTACCTTCGTCTGCGAAACTTAACAATGTAGTGTTCGAGCTTTTGATCGGCTTCGCTTCTTTCTTTTCTTTTTCATGACTAATAACTGGCGGCGGCGGCGCCTCCGGTTCACCATCCTCATCATCATCAGCACAAAACATACGACGCTGAATCTTCTTCGGCTTCCGAAACAACGACATTTTGCTTTCACAACACTTACAACCACCACTCACTCACCAGGTAAACACAACTGTAATGTAATTCTTAAAAATAAATTGTAGATTTATTTATTTCTTTTTGCGGTTAGAATTAAAAAATCTAAATTCTTAACAAACGTCTCTGCTGTTGAAACGTCATTTCTTCGCTCATTTTGGTTTTTGGTCAATAAATCATTACAAAAGTTACTTCATTATAAAGTCTATGGTTTTGGTCGGTGTGAATTTTGTAGTGTTGTTCTCTACTATCGTTCAATATCAATGCTATGGTGATTATGATGCTAGTCATCCCTAATAAGTCTGTGATGCTAGGACAATAATAAATAAAATACATACCATGGTTTTTTAGTATTTTACATAAATATACAAAATTGGTAACATTTTGAGATAAAACAAAGTTATAAATAGTAGCGTCTTTATTGACTAGGAGCGCAAACTAAAGAAAAATGCAATATTTCATGTAGAAAGTGGTTAAAAAAAACAATAAACCTCTTTTATTTTTAAATTTCCCGCCGCCATGGGACCATCACCCTTAACAAAAATAAATAAAAATAATGTCCTCCTGACCTTAATTTCGGTCACCTATCATTTTAAACGGAAAATATTAAATTTTTCTTTAATTTGCGCACCTTAACGATTTAAATCGTATATTTTTTGATATGCAAAGCAGTTGAACAATAACAGAATCTTTAGTCGATTTTATGGAAAAATCATAGTTTATTTTGAACCCTGGAAACGGATATCACGCACGTCTCATCTCTATCTATCTTCATCATATTTTGTCCCGCACTGTGCTAAGTGCGTTTGGTTTTGGTGAGTTTCTAAATTTAATAAATCGGTCTTTTTTTGATTAATCATGTATTCTAACTTCATGATACGGTCTATTTTACCACTAGATAATATAATACTTTCAATAATGTGGCTATTTCATGACCATTCATGAAATTTGTGACGCCTCATAACGTGAATATTTTTTCAGTCCTTAAATTTCTACGAAGTCCCTACACCACACGCCAAGATGGGTAGGGAGGACAAGGCTACCTGGAAGTCCAACTATTTCACCAAGATCATCGTAAGTACAATACTTATTTTTATTTACATTTTGTTAGACGTGTATAACCTATAAATATTCCAGATTTTGTATACATTTTTATGCCATACTGAATCTCTGATTATTGTTTAGACTCCTAAGACGAACCACTCACCTAAGTTACTAAGTAATACAGATATTCCGTCAAATTCACCATTGTTTCTTGAGATATTGAATGTAAGTCCACATAATAATGAATTTAGTAGCAGGATGCAAGTGTAAAGGTCCAAGTTTTATTGTGTAATCAGCTGTCTGTTTTAATCCCAGTGAGTCTTTTAATAGTTCTCTGGCTTCGCTTTCAGACAACAATAAATTCTTCAAATTTATCCTAGTGTAATTGTTCTGTAAGAGAATATTGCACTGGCATTTTGAAGATACATTCATGCTTACAGAGCTGTAGTCCATAAAGTCTCATTCTTCATTGGTATATTGTATGTAATATTTTCTAAAGATGATATAAACTTCTTATTCTTTTTACAGCAACTCTTAGATGAGTACCCAAAATGTTTCATTGTGGGTGCAGACAATGTGGGCTCGACCCAAATGCAGCAGATCCGTATCTCCCTGCGTGGCCACAGCATTGTGCTCATGGGCAAGAACACCATGATGCGCAAGGCTATCAAGGACCACATGGACACCAACCCAGCTCTCGAGAAGCTGTTGCCGCACATTAAGGGCAATGTAGGCTTCGTGTTTACCCGTGGAGACCTGGTAGATGTCCGTGACAAGCTGCTGGAGAACAAAGTGCGTGCCCCAGCCCGTCCTGGTGCCATTGCCCCGCTGTCTGTTGTCATCCCAGCTCACAACACCGGTCTGGGTCCTGAGAAGACCTCTTTCTTCCAGGCTCTCTCCATCCCCACCAAGATTTCCAAGGGTAAGAAGAATTTATTGGATATAATCACTAATGTCTGATTAAATAACCAGTGAGCCCAAACTTAGTTCTCTGGCTTCGCGTTCAGACAACATTAAAGTCTTCAAATTTATCCTAGTGTGATTGTTCAATTGATGAATATTGCACTGGCATTTTGAAGATACATATTTATATCACATTCTGAAATACATAATAATAATTATTTCATTATCTTTTGTACAAGGCTATTGGCTAGGCAAACATGATTCTAGCTTAATATTTTCTTTCTTCAGGTACTATTGAAATCATCAACGATGTGCACATCTTGAAGCCCGGTGACAAGGTCGGAGCTTCTGAGGCTACTCTCCTCAACATGTTGAACATCTCTCCCTTCTCATATGGTCTAGTTGTCAAGCAGGTTCGTAACTATCCTTATTAAAACACCTTGTTTGCTTATGTAGGTTTCTACTGCATTAAAGCACTGTGCAATGGATAAACACATAGTGATAGTCTATGCAAGACTGTCCACCATATTGTTAATTTTTGGGGTTTCATACTTCAAAGGTGAAATGAAACCCTTATAATCTCACAAAATCTAATCATCGATCAATCTTTACAAAATCAAATCAAATTCCGAAAAAGGACAATTTCTTTAAAACAACTTAAGCCATTAATTTATTTATTTTTAAATTAAAAAGTTTTTTAATCAAATACTAATACTTACAATACATTTTTAACCAACTTCAAAAAATGAAGAGGTTCTCAATTCAATTTGATTGTATGTTTTTTTTTATACTAAGTAGGTATTTAAATACTACAAAGTGGTGGACTTTTCTGCTTATTCATATTTGTACCTCTCTAAAGTTTGCTTATGAAAGCATCTTTAAGTTTATAATACCCAAAGTGTTGAGTACAGTTTGCATAATTCAGTGCATTCTGATAATTTATCTTTGGAAAAGTATTTGCTGTGGAACCTTTACTTGGTCAAATATTAATCTTTACTTGGTCAATCATAAGTAACATGGCAAACACTTGTAATTTCATACAACTAACATATTTGTAGTCAAAACAAGCACAATTTGAAATAATAATAACTATTTCGTTTGCCCCATAGGTCTATGACTCTGGCACCATCTTCACCCCAGCTATCCTTGACATCAAACCTGAGGACCTACGTGAGAAGTTCTTGGCGGGAGTCGCCAACGTTGCCGCTCTTTCGTTGGCCATCGGCTACCCGACCGTGGCTTCTGCTCCTCACTCCATCGCCAACGGTTTCAAGAACCTGCTGGCCATTGCCGCCGTCACCGAGGTCGAGTTCAAGGAGGCTGAGACCATCAAGGAGTTCATCAAGGTAAATTATATTTGCTTTGTCTTCAAACCCAATATTTTGTATGTTATTGAGAGGAATTTAAAATAATGGCATTGTCTGTTTTAATACCAGTGAGCCTTTTAATAGTTCTCTGGCTTCGCTTTCAGACAACAATAAACTCTTCAAATTTATCCTAGTGTGATGGTTCAATTAATTAATATTGCACTGGCATTTTGAAGATACATTTTTTATATCTGCTAACTAGATCTACTTATACTATTATATTCGTATTATCTGTGATAAAAGCGACCATGTAGTAATGTGTACCATTGCTTGTTCTAGGACCCTAGCAAGTTTGTGGCTGCTGCTGTGTCGTCAGCGCCCGCTGCTGCTGCCCCAGCCGCCGCTGCTAAAGAGGAGAAAAAGGAGGAGAAGGAGGATTCTGAGAGCGACGACGACATGGGCTTCGGTCTCTTTGACTAAGCCCTTAACTAAGACCGAGACTGCCCGAACTCGACCGAAAGGCGTGTAGGAAGCGTTCGGAACAGTCTCGGTCTTACGTCGAGCCCCGTGGCTGCAACACCAGTGCAGAAGGTCAACGCCGCCGGGTTTGGACACCCATATGGCGGCCGACCTCCTTTAACATTGTGTGCTTGTAATAAATGCCACTTGAAATAATTTTCTCTTTTTATTTGCACTCTCTTGATAAAATTATAATAGTTTTAAAGATTTAAAACTTAAATTATAATAGTTTTAAAGATTTAAAACTATTATAATTTGGTGGCCAGATGGCCACCTGTAATAAATCATTACCTTTCTACATCGTCTTGAGGAGACGTATGTCGCGCGTGCGTGAATTAAAAATAAACTTTTTTGTGGTAATTAACCACGGGCGAGGCGCTAGTCGTGACAATGTTTTATTAGGGATACATAAAGAGGCAACACGTGAATTCTAAATAAAAAACAAAGTGGACATTGAGTACTTTATTTGAATACTAGTACAATAATAAATAAACATTCATATACGAGTCGAAAATACAGTGAAATATATATTTTTACACTGGTTACGTACAACATGACTACTAAACATTGACTATGTAAAACACTTAGCATTCAACAGCCTTTCTCTGAGGAAAGGAGAGTGATCCCTCTTCTTACCCTAGTCTATTTCAAAAGAATTTAATACTCGTGTGATTTCTGAAAAGGAACTGTAATTCGTAAACGCTAGGTTTAGTTTCCTTTGCAACTTGAGTATTTTTATGGACTTTGTACAGTTCATAATACATCTGCCTAGCCTTTTCCCAATTATGTTGGGCTCGGCTTCCAGTCTTACCGGATGCAGCTAAATACCAGTGTTTTACATGGAGCGACTGCCTATCAGAGACCTCCACAACTCAGATACTGGGTTACACGATACCCCTTGGTAAGACTGGTTGTCAGACTTTCGGGCTTCTGACTACCTGTAACGACTGTCAAAGATCTACAATTGACAGCCGGGGCCAACAGCTTAACGTGCTATCCGAGGCACGGAGAGTGATAATTAATTTATAAAGTCAGTATTTGTAAAGTCAGAGGCCTTGGGTTCGAATCCGAGACCTCCGACTTTTCAGTCAACGGTCACCACCACTAGGCTATCACGACTCTTTCGAATTACGAATTGTACAGTTCATAATACATGAGTTGTTAAATTGCAATGTTCTGACACGGATTCTTAAATTGGATTGAAACAGACAACACAAATTACATCAAATTCGATCATAGACTTATAATTACATTATGGTAACGCTACATTTTGGAGGTCGACAATTTACGGAGCCATCCAAATTCCAATGTTTTCATTTCGTAGGAATTTAACCTCTTGCCGGCCTCCGCCTAACACTAACAATGATGGGTTTTTTTAAGTTAATTCAGATCAGGATAATCTATTAAATATCTTCAATTGCTACAAAATATTTTTGATCCAAAATAGGTACATATCTTTTTTATTCATACATATAAATAGTACAAAAAGTGGCATAAAACTACTAAGTTACTAGCTTCACAAATTTTGGCTTTACTAAATTTAATAATAAAGTGTCCATACAATTTATTTATCACTGCATGTAACATTCTATGATATTATTTAAACTTTCCAACTTTAGATAAGTACATCAATAACAGGCCAAAATTGTTTTGCAGTATCTAAGAATGTCTGCTAGTGTGCGTAAAGAATACACGTAAAAAAGTTTTACCCAGAAGTGGGTAAAAATAAACATCATATAGGTTGAGCTTTTTTGTTTTATAACTTTCGTACCGATGCAATGCCACCACCAGTGGCATGATTACCATACATTTATAGGCAAGCCTGGCTTGCACAAATGGTACAAAAATATAATACAACAATACTTACTACCTACGTCATACATTTTTTTATACTTCAATGTAATCTTGAAACCTTTAAACACCGAGAAATGAGACACGAAAGAAAATAAATTGTTACTCGACGCCGGCGTCCTTGCGGGAGTCAAAGGTAATGCTTGTCCTGATGTTAGGTGTTTGGCACGCCCGCCACTGGCGCCAGCAATTGAAGTCCTTGTTTACTTATTTATCCAGACAGGTGAGATACACGTAAATAATTACTTATCTACTCAGTGATAAAAAAAACATCGAATTGAGAACCTCCCCCTTTTTTGAAATCGGTATTAACCGATGCTATTTTGTTTTTGATCTACATTGATTGATCGATGAAACAACATGAAGATCAGTACCTCTAGTAAGAGTTTCCAAACTACCGACAACTACCTCGAGAATTACAAAGACGGGTATTACGAACAGAATAGTTATTTGATCTGAATACCGTTGAAAAAGTTTATAATTACATTTTTATATAAGTTCTATACATTCAACTACAACAATGGTATACAAATACTAGGGGCATCTACTAGTGACGTACACAGATATTTTCTATTGAGTACACATACGTAATAGAAAGAATGTACTATTTTCTGTAATTAATAGCCTAAACCTAAATTAGTATTAGTACCTACCTAGTAAAGTAGGTACGAATAGTTTATAGTACTTTTCTTACATTAAAGATACATAATATTGTAATTTAAATATTTATTATAGGGTAGGCCAAACTTTTATGCCTATTAGAAGAACTAGAATGGGAGATCAGAGAGCAAGGGAATAGAGATAATATCTCCTCTTTTGCCACTCAGTGTTATTTTACGCCGATATTCTGTAAGAGGGTGGTACTACCCCGATCGAGCCGGCCCGTTCGTGCTGAAACCAGCAGGGCTCTACCACCATAAATGATGTCCACATGAACAATTATAGATTTTCAACCAGTAGGTAATTTGCGTATTAGGACATTGTTTTTTCGATCAGATAGCTGTTACCTAACTACCTAGCTCATTTCATAATAAATTATATTCTCATTTAAAGGATCAGCTTTACATTAATCATAATATTATTATGTTACTCTACATTAAGGATCACCTTATTCAATGATCAGGTCAACGCCCTGTGTTACCCTTTTGTAAATCACCCAATGAAGCTACCAATAATTATGGGCTCAGTTTTTTTTAAGTCAATAACTTTTCCTGGCCTGGTTATCAACACAAGAACCTTTAACTTAGGAGCCACTCTGGCAACTACTTACTAATAAATGTATAATCAGCCAGAAATATGACGTTAGCATGAATAGTGACTGCTTCATATTTCTTTTGTGTATCTTTTAGGAATCTGTGTTGGTTTTTAAATAATATTTGAGTAAGTATTCAATAGTACTACTTCTCAAGCAGCATGCTTTGTCTGTATGAGCATACCTTTAAAGCCGACATTCAATATCTTAATCATCAATTATGAAAATAAGCTCAGTTTCCACTATCACTTGACTCTCACCAATAAAATACATACTTATAAAATAATAACTCATCAAATAGACCATGTTTGTCAATATAGATAAGAACTTAACATTCTTCTAACAAAAATAAATTCTTATAAAAACATTAAATTAATGAGATCAGAGAACAATTATTCTGAAAAATATGATGAGATTACTTTAAGTTTCTGATTCTACCATACCATGCATAGATAACTTGAAAGATCCATCAGGATCAACAGAACGCATTATATTGACTTTTCGGCCAGAAATTAAGCCTACTTCAGGATCTGTTAAAAATACTATTCCATCTATAAAACAATTTTTTCTATTTGTTGATATTTTAGTTAGGTCTTCCATCAATTCTATCACATACCAACACAGAATAGCTGTAGAGAATCCATCTTTTATGATTGGAACAATAACTAGTGAAGGACTATCAGTTGGGCCTAATTCAAAAGGCTCTGATAATGGTGTATATTTCAAGTGACTAAAGTCAATACAAAAGTTTTGAGAAACCTCATATATGTTTATATGCTGAGATATCTTGTAATTACTGACATTCTCATCAAACAGTCTATTATTTATTTCAAGCCAATTACTCTGGACCAGTTGGCCCATAATCTGGATGTTGGCAGGCATAAAGAGTCCACCTTGAAGCAGATGATGTTGTTTTAAATGTTGAGCAATCTCTTTGAAACGCAAATCAATTTCACCACACAGTTCAAATATGTTGCAAAATATAGCATGATACTTTTCATCTTTAAACCCATCCTGAGACCAGTCATCTCCAACCAAAAAAGTAATTTTTGATGAAGAAATGTGATTAGCTTTAAAAACTTTCTTGAAGAAGTATCTGTCACTTTCAGTTTTAGCACAGCACACAAGGGATTGTGCACCCCTCTTCATTAATTGTAGGCCAAACATAGGGAATGGACATAAATCAACAATGTTAATTTGGGACATGTCAGCCAGCTGTCCAAGATAAACACAAGCCATACCAAGGCATCCAGAAATAATCTTCATGTAATCTGTATCATTTAAGAATCTTAAAGTTTCTGGGGAGATTCTGGTAATGTCAGGTCCATAATGATATTCTGGCAACATTGTCAATTTTCCACCATTCATCAAAAAACTGATGTCAACAATTTCATTTTCCACCACTTGTTTAGGTATATTATCAAAAAAGACAGGTTGTTGCCAAGCATTCGCTCTCTTTGGAGATCTGGGATCAGTAGTTATTGTAACCTTGTCAGTCAAATACAGATTGAAGTAACCAATCACAATGTCAATCTCACCATCTTCTAAAGCTTTCAATTGAACTTTATAGGGCGCAGCTCTATTGATTGTCTCTTTCATTTCATAATACTTGTTGAAATCAACTTTCACTACAGATTTAGACTCAGTTATGTATTTTATATCATCACCATAAAGATGCACATCTTCACAATCATATGTCTCGCCATAGGTCAAAACATGAACATTCATTGTTGGAATCCTCAAAAGTGATTTTATAGATGAACACAGCTGATATCTTCTATTCAGAAAGTCACATTTAGCACCGATAACGAAGAACTCTGCCTTGTTGGGTATGATTCTGCCACCGCTGCTTATGAAGTTCTCCCAAGCATGACATAAAGTTTGCATAACATGTTCTCCAAACAGTCCAGCATCAAACATCTCTGTCAGCACTAAGGAACGTTTACCACCTATTTCTAGGTAATTCATAGTTGTTGAGAGTTTATTTAAAATTATCGTCATGTGACCTCCATTTTCCATTGTAATAGTTTCAGCGAGTTTAGCCATAAGGTCTGAACCATCACAAGCTGTTAAACACATAGGAGTGCATTCATTAGCATACAATGCCAGCAACCCAGTGCCTGTTCCAATGTCAAAGATAGTGTCCTTAAGTGGGATAAGTGATTGATGAATAGCAGCACGGTATGCATCATTGCGAATTTTATCATTTAACATCCTGAAGTGCCAGCGTTCAACCAGTAAGTTTTTAAGAGAGTTCAAATTTTTCTCTGCATTAACAAAACTGGTATCCAGATCTATTGCTTTTACAAAATGCCACCAAGCCTCATCATAAAATTCATATTTGAAAAGGTATTTTCCCATTTCATTTAAAATGTAGATGTTGTTGGGAAATGATTTGAGAGCACGACAATAATTGCTAATTAAATCTTCGAATTTATTAGCTGCAGCCAGAAGTTCACTAAGTCGGCACAATACCACGCGAAACTCCGCTTCATGTGTAGCTCTCATATCGGCACATTTTTCGAAAGCCATCATATAAAAATCGTAGGCTTTACTGTAGCTCCCGTTTGTGGACATCTGTCTCGCTGCAGTAACGTATTCTTGAGCTAATTCATCCATTTTTTTAATGCAGAAAGGTGGTTCTAGCGTGTAATCTGATGTGGATTGTGCAGCCGGTAAAAATGAAGTGTAACTAACGCTGAACGCTCCGCTTCTTTTTAGTATACCTACCACGCACCACGTAAAATATTTTATTTTTCTTTTCTTTTAATGGAAATTTATAATTCCGTAATAAATATAATATGTATTACCGTTACAAAACACTGTACTCACTATTTTCATTTGCAAAACAAACAAAACAAAAGCTTATTTAGGTAAATTTGACAGATACTTTGATTATGAGACTCGACGAATGACGACGTAATTGAAGAAAGACGACCACAGACTTACTAGTGATGTCTACTGTCTAGACTACTACGACCTTGGAATAATGATTTTTCCTCTAAGACTACGACCGTACGACGACCTTGGATGGTTGGAGGGGGAGGCTTGCTCAGTGTTGCAAAAGTGTAAAATTAAAAATAGTTTATACTTAAAACTGGGTACCCACCTCTAGATCTAATATGTCCAATCGCAGCGCCACCTACCGGGTCCAATGAATCGAAGATACGAGCCAATGATTAAAGAAACACTCAATGATACGAGCTGCGAGGATGCTGTTCGATACGCCACTCAGTCCGTTATAATAAGACTTGCGATAGTATCAATCGATAGAGTCTGTCTAATGAAAGCTGAGTGAAAAATGGCGTCAAATTTAAAAAAATTGGATCGGTTAACCCCAGATTAACTAGAAATAAACGGAGTTAAAAAGTTGTCTTGGTGTTGATGATGATGTCATGTTTGGCAAATAAAAACTATAAAAACCTTTGACCTTGGGAAAAGTCAGTCCTGAAGTTCTATTAGGCATATAATTGGTATAAAAATAAAATAAAAAGAGAAAAACTTAATCTAAAAGACCGCTTCCAGTGGGCAATGTCCCCAAAACGCTGACCGCATTGCCACGTTGAATGGCAATGCTAAGCCTTTGAGCTAGCTATAGGCCAGCGTTTTGATCCCGAGTAGCTTCGACCAGACGCCCCGACAGTTCTTTAAACATTTTTCGGGCTCCCGGCCCCCACGACCCCAAAAGGCTCAAATAAGTAGCCGCTATCCAGGGTACTGTATTTGCGCCTTTTTAGGGACTCAGCTGATTCCGCCGCTGCGCCTGCCTTACATTGGGTTCCAGGAAGATGAGACGGCGCCAAAGTGTCAACACAGGTGGCGTCCCATACCAAGGGCCGCCCCATCCTCCACGGAATCAATGTCATTCCATCGGGTCTCTTACCATCGTCCCGCGACAAACCACATGGCTCTAAAATTGCTGCGCAGTGGGCGGTGGTAAGAGCCCGACGTAAAATTAATTAAAGACGTAATTCTTCCTGCGCTCTTCTGGCAGGAAAGGCCGTGGTGACAGAGCCGGTCGACGGCGGCACCGCACTGGCAGCGGTGCGGGGCACAACACGGTGCACCCAAGCGAAGGGACGCGGCGATGCGGAAGCTGGAAGAGTCCATCACCGTGCCAGTGTTTGGCGAAGGAAGGGCCTGGAGCCACAAACCAGACTCCCATTCAGTAACGGCTAGAAGCCAGGCACGATCTGCAGAGCTTGAGCACGTTTGAAAGAGATACTTCCGCGCTTGCTCGCAGATCGGCCCATCCCACAGCCGCTGCGATGAAGGGTGTTTTGGTAAGTCTGTATTTGGGCAGGCTGCTCTCCACGCATAATTGGTACCTATAGTAGATGTTTACAATAAAAAAACGAGTTTTCAGTAATATAATATTAATTTGATATCCTTATCCCTATCCCTTATCCTTATAATTTTCATATAAATTTTATTCCTTACTATTTAGAAAGGTCCTAATATCTATATGAGATAACGTTTTACTTAGTAACTATTACAGTGCTCCATGGTCCACACACCAGTGTGCAATTTTTTTTACAATGAAAGGATTTTCTAAAATAATTCACTGATGGATACTTTACATCTGAAAATCCTAGCTGTCCATATTTGTTATATCCAGTAGTCCAAACTGTGTTATCTTCTAAAACTATAGCTGAATGCTTAGAACCACAAGCAACATCTTTTATATTTTTTACATATTCTTTTTCATTTTCATCAAAGAGATCAACTAGTGTAGGGATAGCGAAACTTTCATGTTCTTTATTCAAACTTTTGATTCCTAACTGGCCAGTGTCATTCCATCCCCAAGCATACACATCTCCAAATATGCTAAGTGCCAAGGTATGCCAACCGCCTGCACAGATTTTTGTTATATGTATTCCTGCAAGTGCTTCTACTTCCATGGGTAACTCTTGACTGCTAATATCACCATGGCCTAGCTGTAATCTCCTGCAAAATTTTACAAATTTTTTTATACAAAAATATCAAGAAATTAGCATAATATGGTATTGTTAAAAATAATTGTTTACCTTCCATTACCCCAAGTATAAACTCTCCCTTCATCAGTTAATAAAACAAAATGTTCATACCCACACTGGATGTCACATATCTTCCCTTTACAGTGTTTTGTGTCAACATAAGTAGGTAAAACTCCACAGTATAAATTTCCCTGTGAAGTTAAATATAAACAAGATTCATTTGATATTACAGCTTTCGTAATATTGTTATTCAGTTTCTGTTTTTTCACAATATCTTCAAGAGGTGCTTCAACATTGAAAGTTATTTTTTTTATATTTTTTTCCTTTATTAAATCTATCACCCAGAGTGTATTTACATTCATTCCAATCAGTATCACTTTATAATCATTACCAATGACAGTAAGTTCAACTGTGGCATCAATATCTGCAGGTAGTGGTAATTTTGTAACCTGCTGATCTTTTCCATTCCAAAAACCTGTTATATAGAATATGCCATCTATCTGAAATATATTGTAAGACCAGTTAATATGCACAAGGTTTACGCAGCTCAAATCAATCCCCTCAGGTTTAGTTTCTGTAAAAGCACTGAATGCACATAGTACAATATCGTCACACTGCCACTGACCAAATAAATTTGAACCTGATATGTAATGAACCATTATGATACCACTTTTGGAACATAATAGGATGGATAATTGATAGTTTTGCTAATTTAGCGAATAATTGACATAATCGTAATTCTAAATAAATAACAAAACTGCTTAGTTTTGTGTATTTACTGATCTTGAATTCTTGCTGTGTGTGACCTGATGAGTACTATATTGACAGTGACAGTCATCCCTAGTAAGTCTGTGACAGTGACACTATAATTTGACAGGTAGCGGAAACGTGCTGCCTTCGTGCTACTTTCTGTTCCAGATGGCAATAATGGCAGATGGCAGAATCAGTTTGCAATGCAATGGAGCCTATTTCTAATAAAATTTTAATTAGATATAATAATCAATACAATAAGTCTCTCGCGGGTTCTCGCCCACCATTCACCATTAAAGGGAGCTTTAGTCTTGCAGCATTTTTCGTTATGGCCTCTTCTATTCCGTCCAATAAATATTATCATTGGCGCTAATGATTTTACATAATACAGAACAAGAAGGTTGTCTCTTTATTTTATTTTATTGTCATTATTTATGATAAGTTTTAATTAAATCATAAAATATTTGCTTCGCTCGTCATGTGTAAATTATAACATGGGGCGTAGTGGTTTAGTGGATCGTTGACTGTCAAGTCAGAGGTCTCAGGTTCCGGCCCAAGATCCAACCCATGCACCTCTGACTTTTTGTAAGTTACAGCTTGGCAAAAAAGAGGCTGGAAAAATTGGGGTCGCCGCTGGATGGCGAACTTTTCACACTACAATTCAAAATTACAAGTTATTTAGTGCTTACATATTTCTATGACGAGTATTTAGTCATTAATTATAATCAAATGAATCATTTTTATGTTATTTTAGTACTCACAAACTTAGTTTTTAAGATTTTTATTTTTAGTTCCAGCTGTCACCGCCTCAGACTCTTTTTTGCCAAGCTGTATATGCTCATAGAAAATAATTATTAGAATACTTGTACTGTGCTTCTCGGAGAGTACGAAAAGCTGTCGGTCCACGTTTGATCTCTCTCCGGTCGTGTTGGATTGTCGTTCTATTGGGTAATAAGGCAATGAGAGTGAGGTAGTAGTTGTGGTGCCGCAGAGTGCATACAGCACCACAACCTTCCTCGAATGAAGGAGCATCCATTGGGGTTGGCACCCCAGGGTTTGCTTCACCGTGGGGTTCCAGACCACAGCTACTAAGCCCCCCGCCCCGACAAGATAAGGCAAGAAGCAAGAACGGAAGAACCCCTTTGAGGAGGACATAAAATCTCCTGCGTCAATAGCCAACATCTTTGGGATTACAGAGACTGCTGAGTTACATTAAAGAGAGCGATATTTCTAAGCTCAACTGATTTCAGTTTATTTTAGTCAGTTTTCCATAGATAGTCTTCGCCGCCTTTTTTATTTAGCACCGGACATTTCGATTTTGACAAAATAATTCTAGAAGTTGGCAGCAGAACAGTTTATAAAAGTGTCTGTGTGTGTATCTTGGATCTTACGTGTGGAATAAGCCGGTTAAAAATGGTGTTTTATCTTATTTTTACCCCATTAAATCAACATAGCATTAATAATATTGTTACTGTCCAAAAATTGGCTTTGATTAATTCTTAAAAAAGTGTTTCTTCCGCAGATAAGATGATAGTCTGACATGAAGTTTCGTGAGAGCAAAAGCAAATCAATATGGCTCTCAAGCTTGGCAAATGCAGGCTTTGCCTCAAGCTCTTGCTCGGAGACTTTTACTCCATCTTTACGGTGGACAATGCCTTGCAGCTCGCGGAGATGGCAATGGAATGCGCCCGGGTGAAAGTAAGTTTTTAACTTGGATCGTCATATCCCGTATCTTATTACAAACCAGTAATTTGAAGATGATGTCTAAGCAAGTTTTGTGCAGTAACTTCAACTAACTTGAAAATGTAAGGGTCACATTTTTCCCACAAGTATAAACTTATGTGTACCTTGCTAAGGGATAGGAAGTCGCGTAAAGGTTTTATTTTCATCCGCAGCACCGCCACCCCTACTGGTGTAGAAGGGGATTTCGTGATTATTTCCCTTGATTTTAGAAGTTATCTTGATAGTTAGTGAGAAGGGAGGGGATGAAGGTAAATTCCCCAACACTCCTGGCTCCAGATATTTACTGTTCCCTCTAAAATATCCCTGACCATTATTTGTTCTCATCTTAACCTACCTATAAATGCCATGTCTTCTTAATCATTTTCCAAAAAAAACAATTTTGTAACATGAGGATTTTACTTAATATTAAAAAACTATTATGCTTACAGCTTTAAATAATTTCAGTCAAAAAATCTAGGGCTTTCAGTAAATCCCTCTTAATCATCCTACTAATATTATAAATGTGAAAGTTTGTGAGGATGAATGGATGGATGTATTGTTACTCTTTCATGCAAAAACTACTGATTGGATTTTGATAAAACTCTACACTAATATAGCTTATACATCAGAATAACACATAGGCTACAATTTATGAACATACCATGCAGTCAAAGCTGCAGTTCAGTATATCTTGTTTGAGATATTTTGATTTTAAAGTTTCTTTCATGTGTTACTTTGTAGCTGAGCCACGGTGCCAAATAAGGTTATGATTGCTAACTAATAATGTCTATCTTTCAATGCAAGAGAATATAAATATTATACCACATTATTTATTATTATAGTCGTGATAGCCTAGTGGGGGTGACCGTTGACTGGCAAGTCAGTGGTCTCGGGTTCGAATCCAAGGCACACACCTCTGACTTTTCGTAAGTTATGTGCGTTTTATAAATTAATTATCACTCTCCGTGCCTCGGATAGCACATTAAGCTGTTGGCCCTGGCTGTCAATTGGAGATCTTTGACAGTCGTTACGGGCAGTCAGAAGCCCGAAATCTGACAACCAGTCTTACCAAGGGGTACTGTGTAACCCAGTATCTGGGTTGTGGAGGTCTGATAGGCAGTCGCTCCATGTAAAACACTGGTATTCAGCTGCATCCGGTAAGACTGGAAGCCGACCCCAACATAGTTGGGAAAAGGCTAGGCAGATGATGATGACTTTTATTAAAAAACTATCTGCTGGATTATCCTACTTCTACGCCTATTCTACTCTACATTACCCTACCCTACCCTACCATACCCTACCCTACCCTACCATACTTTACCCTACACTTATGTAACACATTAATACAGCCTCTCCCTATGTAAGTATTTATAAAAATTAAAAAAGAAAGTTTTTAATCAAATCTGAATTTTAAGTCGTATGAACGAATGAAGTTGTTTGTAATATCAAAATAACAATGTTTTCTAAATTCATATAGTTTGCAGCTTGGTACCTATAACCAATAAGCAGTTTTTAAATTGTTGTCTGTATTGTCTTTCTACCTGTTTGTTCTGAATAATCTTATAAAAGGCTAGACTGATTTTGATGCGGCTTTCACCAATAAGTAGCTGACTTTATAAGGTGTAACTAAGGCTACTTTTACTTAACTTGAATACTGGGCAAAAACTAAAAGCCTTTAAAATTAGGGACAAAATCCGGTTTAGGGGCACTTGTACTAGTAAGTAGGTATTTGATTTTGTCAAAAATACATTTGGCACCAAAACCATTTACAGCCCAAACCAAAAAAAAATAGGATATACTTATATGAGATAGACTGAATCGTAAAATTAAATTACAAGCGAAATCGTGGGAAACTGCTGGTTCTAGAATATACTAAAAAAAGATTTTTTTCTTTTGCTTTGCGAATGCTTTCACTGCCACTGTTTTATTTTTAAATTCTGAAGTTGATTTAATGGGGTTGAGGAATAGAGGATCAAGATTATGTCTGTGAAACCTATATGAACTTTTTTTAATTTTTATGGTTCTAAAATGGGAACTGTTTGTCTGTCACAGCCATTTTACTCACAGTTTTTCAATGCTAGGGAGCTAAAAGTCGATAGCTATGAATATACGCACTGACATAGTTATGAAATAAATTTTAATAAAACAAAAATGATTTAGGGCTGTCGTAAATTTAGTAAACGTAAATAATTTGAGATCTTATTTTATCATGTTTAGTGTTCACATTTCGTAATGCTACAGCATGCAAGAACGTGTCGAAGGATGCCTAGGCAGGTGACGTATCAATTATATACAAGGTTTAAACCTTAGAGTATAGATGTTTAAACCGATATTTAATAAATTACATTTTTGAGAAAATAATTTCAATATAGAGTTATTATGGTGATAAGGAAAAGTACAAACAGATAAGGTCAATTAAATTATTGTTAATGTAATGTAATGTAACATGTCAGTAGTATTTTCTCCTAGGTATTTTGTATGATAAGAAGCTACTCTGGGATAGTAGGGATGTGTAGTGTGGTAGTGTTAGACAATTAGGGAATATGATGTGCGATGAGGCGACGGCCCAGGGCGCCAAGGGCTGGAGCCTACTACCCCCCGTGCTCCATACTCTCATTTTATCATCATTTCATTGGATCGGCAAAAAATTAACACTCGATATTGAGAAATAAGTGGGCGCCACAATATTTTTGCCCGGGGTGTGTGCCCGGCCCTGGCCCGGCTCTAACGCCGGCGCTGAATGTAAGGGCTGCCATTTATCCTGAGTTCATCCGGGGGATGTTCGGGAGGGATAATAAGTGTCCTGCCACAACTGCCGATCACTCATTTACTTTTTTTCAGTGGCGCAAAAAGCTCATCGTTTAGATTCTGCACTCATTAATATTCACCCATAAAGAAGTAACTTACCTTTCGGAGTCAGTTTTACTTACTATTTTTACCATCTTTCTTAGGATTTTTAATTTTCGTAATGCTTTTATAGCTTATATTGATTGTAAAAATTGTCTTGCTCTAGATATACGATGGCGACGGGTTGCCAGACAAAGTATGTACGGAGTGCATACAGAAACTCAGCAGCGCGTATATTTTTAAACAGCAGTGTGAGCGAGCTGATCAAGAGTTACGTCGCAACTATGTACCACCACCAGGTAAGAGGATTTAACATTAAATATTTATCCCAACCAGTTTAATTTTTGTAAAAATGGTAGCTTATTTAGGGTTAAAGATGTAACAGCTAACTATTTTTCAGGATTCAGCATCAGTCCGCCCCCACCCAATAGACAGAGCAGTGATTCCGCATTTTCAAATCATACTGACAGCTCTAACCTCACAAAACCCTCGTCCACCATCGAAGAGAAAATATCCCCCGCCAACAGAAGTAGGAAGCGTAGTATGGACAGCGTCGACAATGCATCCACAGGTGGCGCGTCCGGGGACTACAAACCCAGTGTCTTCAAACGTGTCGAAGAACTGAGGCGATCGCAAAAGAGGCCAAGAAAACAGTCTGGAAATATATCACAATTGGATTCTGACTATGATAATGAAGATACTAGCGCCTCGTACCTAGGCGAAACAGATTCCGACGAACCTTTACTTAAAACCAGTTATAATTGCGACATCTGCAATAGAAAATTCCCTTCCCCCAGAAGTCTCGCTGTCCACAAAAGAATTCATGATAAAAAGGAGTCCCTCATCGAGAATGCTGTCGTTGATATACCAGAAACAAATACCGAAGATGCGACTGATTCAGATGATAAACTGAACTGCGATAAATGTGGGAAGACGTTCAAATTAAAGATCATGTTAAAACGCCACCACGACCTTTGTGGACAGACTTCGACGCCCAAAACGTCACCACAAAAAGAGTTGCTCGTGTCCATAGAACCCATTGACGGTATGAAGAACAGAAATATTGAATGTGAAATGTGTGGCGCTAAATTCAAGGCGGTCGACAATTTGGCGAAACATATGAGAGTGGTGCATGCTGCCATCTTGAAGAAGGAGGATAAAAGGGCAAATGGGAAGGTATCAGTGCCTTGTCTGTACTGCCACACATTATTTGACGATTATTACATACATAGTGCGCATTTTGGTGCGTGTCCGAAAAGGGATGATTCACTGCCGTATCAGTGTCCTTTATGCAAGAAGATTGCGACACGGAAGAATTCATATTTCCTTCATCTTAAGAACTGTCACTTTGAGCCTCGCTTGTCGTATGGGAAGACGTCACTGGAGTCCGAGGCGCAGGAGGTGCACGAGTGTAGGATGTGCTTTAAGAAGCTCGCGACACAAGAACTGCTTATTACGCATTTAGCTGCGCACATGTCGCATATAGAAGACAATGATACCGGCGCTGACAACGAATCTAGGTAATGTATTCTTTATTTTACTTTAATTGATAGATTTTCTGTATAAAAAACTCAAATACTAAAGTGCAATTCTGTCTATTCAGGACAAGTACCATCGAAGATTCAGCATCTATCCAATCAGTGCGAAGCCAATCCCACACTCCCAACAATCTTCTGAAATGTCCTAGGTGTAATAAAGAGTTCAAATACAAAAAATCTCTTCAAACACACGAAGCAAAATGTACTGCAGTAGAAGTGGAAGTGAAAGCCGAACCACCGGATAAAGCGTCCACGAGTTTATTGAGCGAGACTCCGGCGTACCGGCAAACAGAGTCAGAATCTAGTCAAGAAGAGGACGACAATACCTGTGACATCTGCGAGAAGCAGTTCTCGTATCGACGACTCTTACTCCACCACAAGAGGACCAAACACAACATGAGCTCAGGCCACAAGCGCGCCAAAATCTACCTCAAGGATTGCTCCGTTCGATGCCTCATCTGTGACATCGACATGAAGGTCGGAGCAATCAACGAACACAATCAAACTCATATCTCTAAGAATATGAAACCTAGGAACTTGTACACTTGCGCTGAATGCGAGGACACTTTCAAGAGTTGTTCTGCGCTCGCGAATCATATAAAGCTAATACACAGGCTAAAGCAGAAACGGATTGAAGATAGCGTAAACCCGTCGGATTTTTGTGAAGTCGTTGTGACAAAAGCGGAACCCCTGGACTGGATCCAGAGTCACAACGACTTTGGAGAGGTTCCGGGCGAGACTAAGCCGCTAGTAGACCTCAGCGGCTTCACTTGTCCTATCTGTGCCAAGAAGATGCCGACTCTTATATCTCTGAAGCGGCATGTCAACTGGCACTCTAACGTTGGCAACAACATCCAGAAGAAGTATGAATGTTCCGTCTGCAATGAGGTAAGCATGTTTTTTTTATAATTTGCTCTTACCTTGTGCAATTTATTAACATACGAAATTCTTAATGCCAGTAGAGTTCCTAATAAATTTCAAAATATGAAACGTTTATGTTGAAATTCGAAATAGAAAGATATTCTCAGTAACGGCCAATTTGCTTTTTTTTCAGGCATTCAAATTCCAATGCCACTACAAGCTGCACATGCGCGAACATTACCACGACACGAATCTAGATCCCAAACACCTGACGTGTACCATCTGCGGCCGTCGCAGTAAACATCTACGCGCCGCTCAGATGCACATGAAATTCCACAAACAAACTCGCTTCCAGAACAAAGACTATCAGTGCTCCATTTGCGAACGGGTCTTCCAATATAGGAAAGTATATCTCTCGCACATGGCCATACACTACAAGAAAGGCGACAGCGTACAAAACACTGTCGTAGGTTCCGCCTTACCCTTTAATGCCGATAAAGCTGTGTTCGACGGCACCAACACTTGCCATCTCTGCGGGCAAGTCTGCGAGTCTGAGAACTCTCTCAAACACCACTTGATCTGGCACACCTCGAAGACATTCTTATACGGTGCTCGACACGAGTGTGCAATTTGCAAAGTGAAATTTACCAACAAAAAAAGATTAGAGATACACACCAGAGCTCATTACGAAGACGAAAATGGTCCCTACAAGTGTACTATTTGCGGCAAAGGGTACACAGACGAACGTTACTTCCAAAAGCATGTCAAAGGACACAACTTCGATAATCAGTCTCACAAAAAGAGAATAGAGAAGTTACGAAAGGATAAAGTTAAGTGTCCTATATGTACGCGGTATTACCCAGACTTGGTGAAACTCATCCGCCACTTGAGGAGGACCCATCCTGAAAGTAAAATGATCAAATCAGACCCTGATGCTCCACCTCAACCATACTTTTCGTGCAAGTTATGCGCCAAAGTGTTCTTAGATGAGCGAAGATTACAACACCATGAGGAAGCTCATCTAAGGAAGCCAGAATTCTTTAAATGTAAGTTCTGCGGTAAGAAAACAATATCTCTAAAGAATCATAACATTCACATCAAGGGTCATTTGACGCAGAAGCACCTTGACAACCCGCTGAAGTGCCCGCACTGCGAGGACACGTTTGTGAAGGGCTACGACCTGCACTATCACTTGCGCGATGTACACGACATCAACGAGACTTGGATCGCAGAGCGCACGGAGGCTACTCTCAATGGACCTCTTAAAGATCTACAGTGTTCCATTTGCTTGAAAGTCCTGGCAAGTAAAGGAAACTTCGAGCGCCATATTGACTATCACAACTCATTGAGATGCAACTACTGCTTCGATTACTTCAGTTCTCTCAGGTTTCTAGAAGGACATCTAGCGTTCTCGTGCGATAAGAAAAAACTTTTAGGTGACACAGAAGTTTATCCTAAAAAAGTGAAATGTAATATTTGTTACAAGGCATTCCATGTTCAAGTGAAACTAGACTGTCATTTGCGCGTACAACACGGTATCATAGTCAATAGGGAAGCCTCTACAGGAAAACAAGAACTCGTCTGCGATTACTGCTTTAGAGTTTTCGAAAATGAATATGCTTTGAGTACCCATAAGATATACCATCGCACTGTTGGCTATTACGGGTGCATTTATTGTAAAAAGAAATTTAACACAATGACCTTATATCGGAAACATAAGAACCACCATTTCTCTACACTGAATGTGGATAACCCAACGAAATGCGAACATTGTGAGGAAACGTTCGTCGCCTTTAGAGAAATGATATATCACATGAGAGATGTGCATGGAGATGACAAGGAATGGGTGGTCGAACCCAAGGAATCCATCGAAGAAACATGCAATATATGTAATAAAAGATTCTACAATCTGCATAGACATCTGGTATATCACGAAGAAAACAAGTGCAAGAAATGTAATGAATATTTCTACTCTAGAATGGACTTTGATAATCATCTTTGCGCCATTGAGAGTGACGACGAAGGTGCTGAGTACGTAGCTACTGACGTGCCTAAATATGAAGAGTGCCCATTCTGTTTCAAACCAGTCACGAGGAAAACATCTTTACTTAAACATAGTCAGATACACAAGGGTTCCGGCTCTATATCCTGTAGGTTCTGCCCACTCAAGTTTAAAACTATGGACGCGTTTAACATTCACGCCTTCTCACATCGAAGCAGAAAATACAATAAGAAACCGATAAAATGTCGGATATGTAAAGAGAAATTCATTAGGTATGGTCCATTTATAAAGCATATGAAAGTAGTTCACAAATCTTTGAAGAAGGTACACTACAGGGCAGTCGTAAAGCCTGATAAATGTGTCGTTTGTGGAGATGAGTTCCCTAATCTTCACAATCATTACCGCGCTCATTTGTTGAACCAGTGCCAAGCTTGCCGCAAATACTTCACTTCGTACAAGGTGTTTTCTATGCATGAGTGCGACAAAGAGGACTCTGATCCTTCCAAAGTATTTATTTGTAATGAAAACTTGAACGAGCTGATTAACACATATGTTCCGAAAGATGAGAAGGATGATGAGAAATACTATGGCCACAGCGACGAGGACGAGGACGAAGATGAAGTCGATCCACAGGTGTTAGCACAAGAAGAGGAGAGTCAAGAAAGTCAGGATAGCCAAGATACTAAATATGTTCCTCCAACTCTTCAGTCGCCTATAATTTCGGATGTTCTGTCACTTTTCAAGAAAGAAACTAGTGAGACAAATGGTATTGATGATGATGTAGTCAATCTATCTGACGATGACTCGATCGGCATTAATGAGAATGTGCCAATTGTCATTATTGATGATGACTAGAAAGAACGTGTGAAACTTTTGTACAGAAAATTCCCACCAGTTAAAAAAGCAAGTCCGCATAAAGGTTTAATACCAACCGAATAATCTTTGCGGATTCTTAAAAAATAATCTTTTTTACAATATTGTAGTTTGATTGTAATCAGATTAGATTTTTTTAAATGAGGGTAAGATTACATTGAAAGTAAATTTTGGAATGCAGGTAGTTTGGAAGGTTCGGTAATTTTTTTATTTGGTACTATTAATCTAAGGTTGAGTAATTGAGTGATAAAACTACACTAGATTATCTGCTTGTGTAATATATGCACTTGTATATTTCATGCATTACTTTATCATCAGTTGGCATTTAGTAAAAAAAATACGAATAACATTTCATTTATATTAGACTGAGGGAAGTGTCGCGTGTATCTGGTCTGAACTGCATTTGAGCAAAACGTGGGCAAGCTTTGTTTATGGTATTTAGTTTTGTGATAAAGCCTAGGCCCTAATTTTCTGGATTTTAGAGCTGAATCTTAATACAATCTAGGGGCTCTTACGATTCAGTATAAAGAGGTATAACATTGCTAACTTTTCCCATTATTACAACTTGGTTGTGCCAAAGCAGTGCGCTTTAGCTTGTCCAATGTCATTGGTCAAAAGACCAAAATATTGGTAGAAATTGGATCCTGCCTTTTTCTTATTAATATTTAGTTTTGAGTCTCAAAACTAAATATTAATAAGAAAAAGGCAGATATTGCGAGGCTGTGGTAAATTGACATTCTGTGTGTTTGTCAATGTAATTATGGTTTGATTTGTCGAAATTATTTAGAAAAAAGTGGTTCGTAATTTTGTAAAAGTGATTTTTATTGTAAGGTACAAATTATGTTTCATTGCACTCTTAATTTTGTTATAATTTCAGATAGCTTTAGTAACATAAAATGTTTAATATGATTGTCGGCAGCCTGTAATACTATTTTTATTTGTTACATGTGTTATTGTGTATGCTAGACTTAAAAAAAAACTTGTTGTGTTGCCCCAATAAAAAAATGTGATGTTTGTTTCGCGGGAATAGTGTTCAATGTTGCAATTTTGGATGACTTTATTTTAATATTTTTGTCCAAATCAGAAGATTTGTGTGAAAGATGCATAATTGTACATAGCATAGTGAACTATAGGTCTATTATGTAAAGTACAAACAAGATAAATAAGTGGCGCGTCTTCCAGGGGATTCCCGCAATATCGTCGGCGGCGTAATTTGTACTTTACACAATTGACATAAAGTTCATTATGCTACGTACTATGACGATGTAAATTTACCTTTAGGTGTTTAGTAGACGGAGACACTTTGATATCACAGAGTTGCCGCAACAGACAATTATACGATTTTCATACAATTTTACATACGTATGTAGATAGCTACTTTGGTTGCCAATTTCGGTGATCAACAACATTTTTCGGTTGCTATTCGTTGCAGTTCTAAATTACCGGAAGTAGCAACTGACAAATTGTACCAGTTGTGTCAAGTTGCTGGTTACCGTAACCGGCAAATGCAACGCGTCGAGCGACTTACTCCCCGTTTCCCGCAGCGCAAATTTTAAAAGTTGACAGTTGCGTCAACTAAAGTTGCTCCGTCTGCGCAGCGCCTTAGTGTTGCGAAATGAAAAAGTACTTCTGAAGCACAATTTTTGTTTTTTTTTTCTATCGCGATGATGATACCTGTTTAATTTTAATTTGTATTTTGTTTTCTGAAAGCTATCTGCCACATTTGTAAATAAAACCTTTAAGGTACATAATTAGAAATTTCATGCATTGATTGGGGGATTTTTAATTAAGTAAAAGTATTAATTAATAGTTATTTTAATAGGGCATTAAAATTATAGCATTATTATTGATACATTTTATCTGGCAATGGAGTAACGAATTGTAACTATTTAAGTGCCATCAGAAGTAATATGTATTAGTTTTAAATTTGTCACAAATTTTCATGTCATAATAGAGCAGCCTACTGTGGAAAAATGTACATATTTAAGGTTTAAAAATATTCCTGACGTTACGACAAAATCTGCAAACCGACGTAGAAGGAACGAATTTTTTTTAATAATTAAAATCTAGCTTATTGCCAAGGTCATAAGGTTTCGAATTCGCTATCTTCCTGCAAAATAAAAATAATGTATGGACAATTTTGGCGTCGACACGACGTTACTAACAAAATCTAGTTCTGAACCCTTATAATTTTGTGTAATACATGTATGTTTTTTTTTTTAGATAAATAATAATTGAAACAAAAGATATGCTTCACATCCCTATTTACAAACATTATTGTAAATAAATGGACTTATATTGGCTTGTTTATGGTCGACAGGTCGAGTTCGCTTGCAAAATGTTCAACCAAGGTAACAATAGACTCTGTTTCCAATAAATTTATCGAAATGCGAGTGTTCGCGTAGTAGGCATAAATTTATAAAAATGTTTATTTATGTATCGAAAGGTTTTTAATTTGATTGTTTGATGGTTCAACGCGTGGGCATTGTCGATCAAAGCGTGTACTCTGCCACGATTGTTACAGAGACAATTGCGAGGGTGACATATTCTTTAACAATAAACCCTTCATATATATAATAAAGATTTAAAAAAATAAACAATCGACTGCTCGCTATCGCACATAGCCGCAAGGGCCTTTACTAATATGGCATATTTTCCGCGCACAGTCCATAATTTGACGCTCCCGTGTTTCGCACATACAATTTAAATTACTTGCAAGCGTCTTGGACATAAAGCGGGGTAGTGGGAGAATAGGTTGCGCAGTTTCACGGACTGAACAACTAATCGCTTGCAACGGCAATGATCCTACCATCTATCTCGCTCTAACGTACGTGGTGATATGCTATGTTATTTTTCTTATCGATTGCCTGTCTAGGTATCAAGGTACTGATTCTAAATATATGAATACAGCTTGCAAGCGAAGTCGAATAAATTATATCGAACATCGAACTGAAGCCGACAGTTGATGATAAGGCCGATCTATAAATGAGTAAAAGTATCCTTGAATGAGTCTCACTACTTAATATTCGTGTCTTTAAACTCTTAGTCAATGTATTTAGATAATAGGTTTGCGAGTTCTATACACAAAAATCCTGTAAAGCATAGATTAGAGCACTTTAAGGAATTACCTTGTAAAATTTCTCCACTAGGCTATAGAAATAGACAAACTGATGGCTAGTTTACGAAATATGTTTTATAAACTTAACCAGATATTGCAGCTCTCATTTATTTTTACTTTTCTGTATGATATCTACTTGTAGTTTTAGGAAATTGTAACAAATTATCTTTAACGTGACTTAATCTTGTTACATAGGGACTTTCAGGTTCATTCCAAACTCAACCATACTTCGCATAGAGTAATATTAAATTTCTAAAATGTAACATGTCTGTATTAGCCAAAGGAGTGGAATGTATACTAGTTTGTAACTCATAGTTTTAAGAATATTATTAAGTTGAGTCAATGTCTTTTCGTCTAATTGTAAGAGATAGCGTTTATTTCAATTATGTTATAAAGAAGTTACTTTTATTTGTGGTTAATTTTTTTTTTATCCTTTTTTTTTTAAATGTCAAATTCTTTAGACTTATTTCTTAGTGATTTGTAGATTGTTGATGGGCAAAATAAAATCATAATTTAAATTTTAATAATGTTTATTTAGTCAACATAATCGTTTATGGATAGCTGATTAACCGAGATAACAGTAAGGAATAAGATTTCCACTTTTATCATAAAAACTAGATGATAATTTGTAGCTGTGACGTCACCCTAAGGAAATTACATGTAGCTGAAATGAACGTGCTGTATTTTTACATTGTTTTCATTTTGAAAAAAATTCAAACTAGTGTTCGCATAGAATGCATAGATACGTTATAAAAATGTTTTATATTAGTATTTCACTTAACTTATTCCATGAAATTCTAAATATTATTAACTATTAACAACTTATTCTGTATCTCTATGCATTCCCTATGGTGACGTCACAGCGACAAGATAACCGTGTCTAATGATAACCAACCCGAGTTCAAGATACTTGCAAACACTTACACAGGTATGAACAAACATGCATATTGAACTTTATCACGAAGTATCATACGATTGTTATTGTTTTTTTTGAGAAGTCAAATAAGAAAATACAAAATATTAAAATTGGACTAGTAGCCTTGATCAGATATCAGCACAATAATACCTTTTTTTAACCAACTCCCTAAAAGGAGGAGGTTATCATCTAATTCTCAGTTAACCAGCTTCACAATCAAGTGTTACAGGTACATTACATACATCGTAAACATTGATAATTATAAAAATATCTATAGTTATTTATTAAGATACATAAACATAACCCCTATACTAGTTTTAACTTGATTTTTACAATGCTAGTATTTAAATCTGCACTTTACGGGACCGGATGAGCAGCGCTACCGACAGGTCTGCGCGACGGATCTTATAAATAAATGATATTACAAAACTGGCAATATTAAAAATATATTAAAATTCCGAACAAAATATAATATGGATTCGAAATCAATTTTAATAAAATTTAATATTGAGATATCCAAAAAAAAAATTAGTGTTGAAAGTTTAATTTCCTCTGAAAATTAAATTACTTTTATGACATTTTCAGTAGCTGTTGTAGTCACTCTAAAATCAACTTAATTTACACGAGTAAAGCCAAAGAATACTTAATAGTACAGGTACAGAAGGATATCTCCGCAAAGACAGTTAAATAAATAGCTCTTACTACGACGCAATAAAGTGCAATTCAGCTCGCACAGTGCTGTATACCTAAAATTATATTCACCTACAAGGCGCCTGTATCGCATAACTTGTTATCATTTCTGATGCGGCACTTCTTACCGAATGGGCCCGCCAAGCGGAGTCTTGCGCCTAGTGAGTTGGTGTTGTGTGAAGCTTGAACCACTTAATATCGGACGCTGCCGTATCTGAGCAATAACAAAACATAGACACGTGGAAACTGTCAGGAATAAGTCGCGGATGTGACCTACACAACGTGGACCGACAAGAATCTGGCACCCGAATGTTTGAGACGAAGTGCAAATTATAAAACGCGTCCGATAGTTTGCTTCAAGTTTTAAAGTTGGATTTACTTTATTTTATTTAGGTATAACATTTTGTTTTTTAAAATTGAATTGAGACATACTTTAGGTAGGTAAGCGAGCGATTCTCTGCACTACCTTATCAGCTAAGCATTCACGATGGGTAACAAACATACAGTTAAATCACCGAGTGTAACGCGGAATATATTTATTTTGGGAGACTATGTCTCTTTCTAACAGAGATCATGAGAAAATAATAAAGATTTTGAGAAATGATCCATCTAATTTTGTGTTCGTTACAAGGGCATAGATTAATTTGACGGATGCTAATGGCGGTCGCAGTGAGACTCTTCAAAGAGTCAAGGTGAAATAGATTTAATAAGAATCCCGATTAGCACCCGTTAAAAAGTTGTTTTATAATGTATAGAGCTCGCATAAACCTATGACATTATTAGATTAAATTTTCTGTCCTATTTTAATGGTGTTTAGTAGAAAGAGAATTTATTTCTCTCAAATGAGTTTATTGCAATATCGTTTGAGCAATTTTTTCATGTACTGTATTTATTACTTGGAAAATTAGTAAAATATTTAAGTAAAGAAACTAGTTGAATATAAAAAAGAAAATTTAATAATACACATAGCTGTTGATTTTAAAAAGAGGTATAGTTATCAAAACAGATTAATTAACTGCAAATGATATAGATAAAGTCACATTATGTAATATATATCGATAAAGTCACATTACATATATCGATAGTTTGGCGTGAGAAGTCAACTGATGCATTAAGGATGACAATTGGTACTTACATCAAATCGGTCGCTTTACGGTACGCGTCCATTGGACGCCATGCTTGCATGGACGTGCGAGCATTGTTTCACTCGCAACCTATTCGCTCGATTGATTGTGGGACCGCAATGAACTGATCTATCGTAATATCGGTATCGTAGCCTTCTTAGGTAATAATGAAGTTATTTTTTAAATCCCAACTCCTATATTCCTTAAAAAAATATGACATTTCACACCACATACTGTTCACAAATTGTAATTTTAGAATCACCGTCAATTTTCTTTCAGTCATATTCATTTACAGCACTTGTCTATTAGAATCTACCTACATTATATACACATTTTACATCGATTGTATAAAATATTAGTGATCTCGTTGAAAGAGTACGTCAGCCTTTTGATTTAATTTGTTACTTATTAAGGCGATATATAATGCTTTTAGTTGGAATATATAATTATAATATAGTATAAGAATGAAATATAAAAGCAATATAATTCAAACGTATTCTTTCTACGGCGTCACAAACATAATACATTGTTACAAACAACGTCACGATAAAATTATTATTAATTTGTAACACTACAAGAAATAATACTATTACAAAGTAATTAATTACTTAAAATTACTTTTAATGATCATATAATATACATAATAATTGAAAAAATAAAGATAAAATTTAGTTACTTATTTTCGAGACAGTAGTTAAGCTTGGATGAGAGTTACAGAAAAACCCAATTGTTCGTACATTTCAGGTTTAAGACAAAACTTGGACAGATACTTTATCAACCGTAAAACTTCGAGGTCGAAGTAGAGCAAGTTAAAGAATTCATTATTACTATTGTTCCTCACGACTGTCTCGAATCAAGAAATTTTATTAACTACAATGAACTTTAAGAACACCTACAATTAAATGCTTGACTCAATTCAAGAGAAATCGCTGAGCAGTTATTCCGATATCACATTTGGACTGAAGTAAATTCACACACTAGCACAAAGTAATACTGAATAACATTCATGACTACGTTTTTAAAACTATTAAAATTATTTCAGTTATATCAGTAGCTACTTTGACACTAGTATCTCTGGCACACTTTAATAAAAAATAAAATAAAATTCTTAATATTTAATAAATTTAACTGAACAAAATAGAAAGAGCTTAATTTACATTTAATACACACATGACATTTAAGACACTTTAAATATGCATTGCAATTTATCATGTATTATTGCTTATATGTATAAGTAATTATACTTCTTGACGTGTTAAATAATACTTTTGATATATAATAAATATTATTATGTGCGACTGAAGTTTGAAGAATTAAATATTAACATTATTCAGTTTTAAAGTTTAAAGTATACTTGATTATACGAACTTTTGCAATAGCTAAAAAAATAAAGTCTAGTTTAAGTGATTTTATAGTATAGTTTTAAAACAAACCTTATTTTTAATTTTTTATTGGTTAGCTAACAAAAAAAGGTATTATTGGATAAATTTATGTTATTATGTCGAATAGTTGAATAGTTGTAGCTTTTCTTTTTCAAGTAAAAGTTGCATGAAAATTTCTTATTTAGGTGTAATGTTGCTTATGGAGAAAAAATAAACAAAATACACCTCGTTTCTTATACCTAAATCATCGTCAATCTATGTGCAAGGCTTGAATGCTTGAGTTCCATCGATACTCTGCATTAATCGAGACAGTTTTAAATCCGTCCGAAATCTCGTTTAATTCCATTTAGAACAAGGTTGGTGGGTCGGATGGTGGATTAGGTAAAGTCCTGATCGAAGTCCCACGTTTAATGATCAAGGAGAGTTTTAGTGGATCAGAAATATTTGAAAGATAAATATATTCTGAGCCAAATTGATGAGTGTCATCTTGATTGAGAAGTACCGTGTATGTTACTGCTCAGTCGTCCCACTCGCCGTCGCTGGTGGTGGCGTCGGACATTTCGGAGTCGGAGGAGTGTATGGCGCGCGAGCGCTCCTCCAGCGCGCGCTGCAGCGCCTCGGCCAGGCCGCACGCGCCGCCGCGCCGCTCCGCCGTGCCCCCCCCGCCCGTGCCCCCCCCGCCCGTGCTGCCCGAGCGCGACACCTGCACCACAACGATTATTATGTATGGACCGATTATAATGTACCTAAATTTCACTAGAAGCTGACTTTATAAGGCATATAACTTAAGACGTTTTTAACTCCAGATTATTATCCTATTTTGGAACCGCGCAAATTAAAGGCCTTTAAAATGAAAAGAATAATTGGATGGAAGAAATTTATTTATGTTATCTACTTGGAATGGTAATAAAAACGTCGAGAAAAATGTTTTTTTTTTTGAGTTCAGCAAATATCTTGGACAAAAGGCGGCGCAGTGGCAGAAAGTTGGCGTAGATTTACGACTTACACATATAATGGAACATAAAGTAATATACTTTACATGCCCTAACTTACCGATCGCAGTTCGATGCCTTGTCTGATCTCGCTGAGCAGGCAACTTCTGCTGTCTTCTACGACGGCTGGCTTAGCCGCGGGCTCGACTCGCTAAAATAATAATATTAATTATATAATTAATTTATTCTATACAACATGAAAGTAGATATTGGGGCAATTTTTTATATCAGGGATACGATAATATTGAAGCGATTGTTCTGAAAATGAGGAGTCTGCAGACTAGGACTTGTATAAAGGGTGCAGTTACAGGTATAAATTTATAATGTAGAAACACAGACCGGAACAAAATATTAAAATTTGCCGGTCCTACAATATTTGATCGTACTTGCGACACCAAGCTATTGCCTTCTACGTTTAACTGCTAAGTTAATCGTGTCATGAAATTATGAACTGTAGTGCTCGTAATGCTGTGATATTGCATTCATCAGTATGGTCATGTGGATGGGTGTCCGTTTGTGGAATTTGTGGTAGATACTACATTGTCTTCACTTACTTTTAACGTCTTGTTTCCACTGCGGATGCTCTCCATGAGCGCGGCGCGAGCGTCCGGCATCTGTGCGTCCAGCTGCGCCGTGCTGTCCGGCGGCGGCGGCACGCCCGCCTGCATGGGCGGCGCCGGCGGCGGCGCGGGCGGCGCGGGGGGAGGCGGTGGCGGCGCGCACGCTGGCGCCACCGACGGAGGGGGCGGCGGCGGCGCCGTGCCCGGGGGAGGGGGAGGTGGCACCGACGGGGGACCTGACGTCACCGCTGAAAGTAGTGATGTTTTATGAGTATGGCGGCGCTGGTGACGACGACAGCTGAGCTAGTGCTGGCAGTACTCACGCATGGCGGGGCGCGGCGGCGCCTGGCGGTGCGCGGGCGGCGGCGGCACGGCGCGCGCAGGGGGCGGCGGCGGCGCGCGGGACGCTGCGGGGACATGCTAGCTACTTCAGTATTTGTACACACAGATAAACTTATTCCCTTCACTTATTAAATTCAGATTTAAGAATATTTAAGATTTAAGCATTTTGAACCTGGTAATCTAGGAAATAGCGAGCTAATATAAAGCAAAAGATACGTTTTGTCGCACTTGATAGAACAGCGCTATCTCCTTTAGTCATCTAGGCACTTTACTGAACAGTAGAACCTTTTCTTAATGTTGAATCGTTGGAACACCCTGAACAAGTATATCAGGGTACAGTAATGAGTACGATATTTTATGTAAGTGTGTACTAACGTGGCGCAGGCGGGTGTATGGGCGCGGGGCTGCGGGACGGCACGGGTGGTGCGGCCGACACGCTGGGCGCGGCCGGTAGTGCCCCGCGGCTCGGCGCTGCCGAAAAACAACACAACTATTTATTCAATATACAGTTAGGACACTTTTTTAACATAACGTGGATGTTAGTTAAAAAGAGCAGAGCGGAGTGGTCGCATCCACATTACACTTTTATTCATACACGCATGCGCAATGCGAAGCAATGACGTAGAACGAGTATAAAGTAAAGCTTAAATTTGAATATTGTTTTAAATTTCCGAGACAAAAATACCCTATGTCACTTTCGACCTGTAAATTAACTATGAAAAAATATTTATGAATTACGATTGAATTTTGAACCTTATTATAGTAACATATAAAATCGACTTACGTTTAACATTATCCAAGTCCTGTTTAACCGCTGGCAGACCTCCGTTCATCTTAATAAAGTCGTATATAAACTCTCTGGTCTCCTGGTCTTGTAGCTGTGTCTCTGAAACCCCCGCTTTCGTGAAGAATGAACGCAGCTCATCCGCATTTGGCGCGCTGTCCAAGTCGAAACCTTAAAAAAAAATTACAACATGTAGCCTTTACAAAGGGATAGATCAGTTTTTTTTAACGGTTGGTCTCCTTCAAAGGTAAAATTGACCTTTATTTGTGTAACTAGCTGCCAGGCGCGACATTGTATGAGTGATTATCCTACCCTACCTTACTCTACTCTTACCCTATATACTACCTTACTACACCCCTACTCTACCCTAGGGATATAATTCTATTGTTTTTTTTTAAATATTTATTCTACTAGACTAGAGACAAATTCCACAAATCAAAAACCATGAAAATCAATCCAGCAGTTCTCGAGTAAAGTGTTGTAACAAGCCTGACCGAAAATTGATATAAATATTATTCCACGTCACACAAAACTAAGAATTTAATGAATTAAATATAAATATTTAATAACAAATTTGAAAAAACAACTGAATGACTGAAAAAAAAACATTCTATCATATCAGTTGCTTTTTCACATTTCTTATTACTATTTATAAATATAGTTATATATATATACTTGTTTAGTTCTATCAATACGTAAGTTGACTATAATATCTCAAAAAATATTTAAATGCTTAAAAAATGAGTCTGTAATATTCATATTTCTCTTATACCTCTTTCAACTCTTAATGCCGAGAAAGCGCAACATTTTTCACGTGACCATCCGTGACGTATTCGTTCAATAAACAATCAAGAATTTGAGTTCAAAATCCCATAGATTATTATTCGACACTTGATTGATCATGTATCCGAATATTTGTGCAATGACGCCATGACTCCTGATTCACGTTTGCAGTCACGTGACTCACAGATAAAAAACCCAATTTGAATGAAAGTAAGTAAAATAAAACAATATACTTATTAGAAAAAAAAGGAAATATTTCTTTTTTTTTGCTACCAACTGACCTAATTAAATAGTTCTTATTTTTACCCCTCGACACAAAAAAGAGCGGATGTTATAAGTTTGACATGACTGCGTGTCCATGGCATCGTGGTATTCGTGGTGCATGTGGCACGAATGGACTGATTTTGATTGTTTTTTTTTTAAATATTTACTGTCAACCCTTACATCGATAGTGCTTACGATAGTTGGGACTGTCATAAGAACCACCAATGCAATCGTGAATAATAATCTCCAATGCAATAAGATTCAAAATGCAATAAAAAAGTTATCTTTACCTTTATTAGCATCCCATCCGACGTGCGACACATGTTTGAAGTCCAGCGGCATGCCGATGTCAGCTTTAGTGAGTTTACGACCTTTCTGTTTCTTATTACTTTTCAATGTGTAGGCTGGAAGTAGACATTACATTATTTATAGTTAGAACATAGGGCAAGATCGCTTAAAAGTAGAATATGTCGTGACTGAGAAACATCATGAATAGAACCTTAAAAATAATAATTATAAAAATAATAATAAAGCACTGATAGTCTAGTGATATGACCGTCGACTGACAAGTCAGATGTCTCGAGTTCGATTGCAAGGCGCGCACCTCTGACTTTTCGTAAGTTATGTGCGTATTATAAATTAATTATCAGTTGCTAAAACATCGTGATGAAACCAGCTTACCTGAGAGATTTTTCAATGGTGTGTAAAGCCATGTCAGAGGTCTATGGGCGGTTTAAAGTCTGATACCAGGTTGTTCATCAACCATACGATAAGAAGAAGAAGATAAAGTGGCGTGGTGGCGCCTTGGTCATGGACCCGCTTTGCGAGCCCGTAGGTGTGGGAACTGGCATGCACCAATGACACTTTTACAATTTCATTTGTACTTTTTTTGTTAATCTAAGACACCACTGACTAACGGTGAAGGAAAACATCGTAAGGAAACCTGGATTTACGCTTTGCAAGCCCGTAGGTGTGGGAACTGGCATGAACCAATGAGACTTATAATGTCATTTGTACTTTCTTAGTTATTCTAAGACACCACTGACTAACGGTGAAGGAAAACATCGTAAGGAAACCTAAACTTAATAGTCTGAAATCGCCAACATGTAGTGAGCTAGTGGTGATTAATGCTCGACTCTTAAAATATTAGAAGACTAGAGAAGTAAAGAGGGTGAGGCCCTCTGCATGAGGGCCACACTCTCTTTTTTTTTCTTTCCCGACCCTTCCCCAGCTGTGTATGATAGTTACTTCCTAAGCTATTCGTGCTGTTGGTACTGTTGTTACTCTTGAGCGGTAGTGGTTGTAGTGACTGTAGCGGTTGTGACACGGGCTGTGGTGTCGGAGTTATCGGCGGAGGTATCGGCTCGGGTTCCGGCGGCGGCGGCGGCAGCGAGCCATTCTGTCGCGGGGCCATCGAGCTGCTGCTGCTACTGCGGGTTGAGAGCATCGAGCGCTGACGACGCTCTGTAAAGAAAACAAAAATGTATTATGATGGTGGCGAACACAGAGTCGACCAGCAACGACACAATCAGCGGTGCCAGTACCAGAAAAACAATGTACCTATTTAACATCATGTATTTGTGAGGTATCCAGGGTCAAGTCTCGTTTGCAAAGACAAGTTAACCCACGCAACAGACAAGATAAGTACTTAAATATTTTTTGTTTTGAAAGATGTTGGTCATAACAATTATCTCTCAATTTACGAATAAACGTAAAGTAGATCGTGTTAATTATAAATTCACAAGCTGACCCAACACACGTCCTATCAAAATTTTAATAAATTAGTACCCTATTCTACTAAACCCTTACCCAACTCTACTAAACCCTAGGGGTATAATGTTTTTTTTGTTCTATACTGCTATTCTAGGCGGAGACAAATCCAAACAAATCCATCAAATCAAAAACCTAGAAGTTCTCGAGTTATTAATAGTTTAAATAATCCGACTTTCTTTTATATTTTAGATTAGAATATACAGACTTATCTAAAGTCAAAGGCATTTGGAGACTATTAAAAATGAACCAACAAAAATCTCAAAACAAATGTTAAACTCAGTCGATCTTTGATAAATAAAAATAATATAAACAAGGGGCGTGCAGTTCATATAGGCACTGCCTAGCCTGAGAACTACACGAATTAGTGAAACTAAGTCGGATTTGTAGGTATGCCTACGCTGTCGAAAATGTCTATGCACGCCGCCGATATATACTTACCTACTTATACAGACTAAAGGTGGCTACACACTTAGTCGATTCGGCACATTCGATTCAGTATTTTAGAATAAATTTCATCGGGACTTCTTCGAATATACCGAATCAAATGTCTGTAGCTACCCTTAACACTACTAAATAATTTTATACACCATTACATTTATATCTCACGTGCGCCTAAACATAAGAACATTTTATTTAACTTTGGCAAGATTCGAGGAATATTGGAAAGTTTTTTAGAAGTTTCGGAAAGATTCACATCGCTAGTTTAGACGTTTTTTTATTATTATATACATATAGCTAGGTTAACAATTCTGTTTAGAGTTGATCAGTCAGGACGTGGTCAGGACACTCAGTGTCTAGTCTAGATAGTCACTCAACTATATCTCAGAGAGCTCCATGATCCTGCTGACCCGTCTACCATCGCCTATCCTAATTTCTATTAATTTATTTTTTATTTATTTATAGACTCACGCCTGTATTCCCCAGAGGGGGTAGGCAGAGGTGTGCAGTACATCCACGTTTCACCTATTGCCATTAACTGGCACAATTCCAGACTCCGTGCTGCTACTGAGAATTTCCTGATGGAAAAACCCAATAACACTTTGCCCGACCCGGGGATCAAACCCAGGACCTCATGCTCAGCAGTCGCGCTTGCTACTACTAGACCACCGAGGCAGTAATTTCTGTTATCCTTGAAAAACTCAAAATATCTAGACCATTATTTGTCCTACGTGTAAAATAGTCCACATGCTATTTACACCGACAGATTATCTTCGTAAAGTTCAAAAACTATTTCTGAAATTGGCATAAATACTTCTTTTTGTTTATTTATGTTCTAATATTTATAATAAAGCATAATGACTTGTCTCATCTCTGAACTCATAACATTTTGGGGTTCAGATAAATTATCTATTGTTAGCAAATAAATTATTTTCTTTTCAGCATTTGAATGTTTTTTCAATAAAAGGTCCACATTCCAAATTCAATGGATTTTTTTAAAAACTATCACTTTTACACCCATATTTTTAGCGAGCTCTAGTTAATTTATATTATTATTAATTTAATTTATATTAAATTATTATTAGAGCTGTTATTTTAGATGATTTTAAGTACCTACTATTTTTTTTCTTAAATAATGATGTCTCACATCTATTTGTTCCTTTTTTATTTATTTTTTGGTGCCAAAATAAAAGCTTCTTTCTTTCTTATAAATTTAGATAGTATTTAGTTAGTAGGGAGCATCAAATTGGCCACAACTGCCCAGGGGCAATTTATTATTCCATACCATCGAAATTAACATGGATATCATACCAAGGAAATTATTAATGGAAAGGAATGGAAAAGGGAGGGAGAGGAGGGGGAGGGGAGGGGGAAGAGTAGGGGGGAAGAGAGAGGCGGAGTTAACAATGAACAAATGACATTTATCACGACTATTTTTTTAAATTGAATACTTCACAGCAAGTCTATGCCTTGTCTTGAATAAGTTGTGTGTTCCATTCATTCCATTCCACTGTTTACAGTGCTCTGTAATATAATATAATAATGGAACTCAAGTGCAAGCGTAACGTCCACGTATGAATATTACAATTGCGAGTCAAACGGAATCTGTACGGACTACGGAGCCCGCTCGCAGTGAAAGCGGGAATTATAACCGTTTGGAAAGTGGCCACAAAATCTAACAAAATCTAACAAAAATAAAAATGCCTGCAGTCGAAATATCCGAAGCTCTTAAAAATTAGATAATTTTCCTATTATGTAGTATATTAAAGTAGTGTCACTGAAAGCCGACCCCAACATAGTTGGGAAAAGGCTAGGCAGATGATATGATTACAGTAGTGTCACTACATACTATAAAACAAAGTCCTCCGCGCGTCTGTCTGTTCGCGATAAACTCAAAAACTACCGCACCGATTATCATGCAGTTTTCACCAATAGATTTTATTTTTATTTTATTTAACAGACAACAAATCAACATACTACATAGTTATCGTATAAAAAAAACATATCGCTCAAATCTGAAGTCAAATTATAACTATACACAGCACTCAAAAGTTATACAGCTTCAAAGATAACAAACAATACACTTGCATTGCCTATTAAATTAAGTTAATAAGTATCTAATTTACTAAATATTATGTTGAATATTAACTTTTAATAGGAGATTTTTAAATATGTTGAACCTATTGTGAAAAATATCTACCTGAGAGCAAATAGAATTGTATTGACTGCACATTCGTGAGATCGGATTGTTTTGAGAGACATTGTTTTTGCTAGCAGGCAGAGTAAACAGTTGCGGAGTACGCACAGATCGCGTTGGTATCTTAAAGTTGAGCTGATCTACAAGTTGCGTATCCAGTGAGCCATTTACTATTATATGTAGAGTGCACATGTCATTCATCCACCTCCTCTTCTCTAAGCTCTTAAACCTTAATCTTAAACCTATGAAGTCGATTCTCATAATCTGGTATTTTACGCCGTAAGCCAAATTTTGAACATAGTTCTCTAACAAACCGTCTCTGTATTGTCTCTATTCGGTCTATGTGAGTCCTGTATATTGGGGCCCAAATAGATGAACAGTATTCTGTTATGTTTCTCACCAAACAATAGTACAGTGCTAACAAAGAGTCAGCTTGTTTGAATGGTCTAGAGTTTCGAAGCACGAATGACAGCATACGACCAGCTTTATTGCAGATATGGTCATAATGTGGTCTGAAGGACATAGTTGCGTCGAACATTACCCCCAAATCTCGAACCACCCTTACCCTTTCTATGGTGACTCCATTAATTTGATATGCATAAACAAGTAGTTTTTTGGATTTAGTGAATGTAATGATTTGGCACTACTTTATATTGAGTGTCATAGAATTTTCAGCACACCTGTCAACAATTTCATTAATATCGGATTGGAGGCCAATAACGAAAATTAGATATACGTCTAAAAATTTTTATGTCATCCGCGTAGGCTAGACATTCACAAGCAATTTTACTTAATTAATCATTGATAAATATTAAGAACAAGAGAGGGCCCAGATTAGATCCTTGCGGCACCCCAGATGTTGCTGAAAACGGAGCCGATTCATACCCACCTAATGCAACCAGTTGTGTTCGATTTAGTAGGTACGACGTAAGCCATCTATATAAATTTCCATGCATTCCGACATGTTGGGCCTTTGCAAGTAACTTGAGATGATCAAGGCGATCGAAAGCTTTCGAAAATTCGAGATAGTGGTTCTCAAGGAATGATTACTTTTGGTCGCAATATTAAGTAATACGTTCCTTTATGCTACGTAGCGTATCGTGTCGTGCATTTTCCAATACATTTTCTGAAGCTCTCGAGGGATATTCGCTTTAGGTGCGCGATCTTAGCTATCGGCTTCAACTAATAGCACAATAACTAAACTAACCAAAAGCAAAATAAAATTTTGCTTTTGATTATTTTGGTTTAAACCTAGCTGTTGCAATCCTAGATTATAAATGTGTTGTCTTACTACTAATGCCTAAACTAACGAGATTGTCCATCTTCGTCGGGCCAGAATAAGTTCTATTTACCATACCTACTTGACGGTTGACAGCGCAGAATAACGTTTCTTCCACATTCCGAAAGGGATCTGAAAGTTTGTGTGATATATGGATGGATGGCCGTTTGTTACTCTTTCACGCAAAAAGTACTGGTCCGATTTTGATAAACTTTACAGTTATACAGCTTATACAATTTGTCAACATACCAAGCGGACCCGCAGGCGGAAGCTAGTATGTATAAATATACATTTTCTATTACACCGTCATTAAAATTTGGAAAACCAATTTTACGCAACATAAATCCAAACCTGTTAGGGTAGCTACACACATAGTCGATTCGGCACATTCGGTTCGGTATTTTGGAAGAAACTTCATCGGGACTTCTTTGCAAATACCGAACCGAATGTGTCGAATCGACTATGTGTGTAGCTACCCTTAAATGGACTGTGGCTAGAACGCAGGACAAAATTGATTGTCCTGATATCATTTTATTGAAAACCAGGTTACATCCATGCTACGGTTTTAGATTATCTAAATCCAGAGCAATAAGACCAAGAAACGGAACCTAATAACATCTAACGATGACATAGTGTAGGAATAATCCGCGTCTAACATCACAATGCTTGTTTACCGTGTCTTTATTTATAAACAAGTGTAATGTGGTATACACACAAGGTAAACACGCGTGAGGTCAGCCTTTACGATAATCACTTGATATTATCTGCTTTAAGGTACAGTTTTAAACTTTTATATAATTTCGAATGTGTCTGCCTCGTTGGTCTAGTGGTAGCAAGCGCGACTGCAGAGCACGAGGTCCCGGGTTCGATCCCCGGGTCGGGACGGGCAGTGTTATTGGATTTTTCCATTAGGAAATTCACAGTAGCAGCACGGAGTCTGGAATTGTGCCTGGTTAATGGCAATAGGCTTGCCCCCTATTACATGGTATTTATAAACATAGGCAGCGAAACGTGGGTGTACTGCACACCTCTGCCTACCCCCTCTGGGTATACGTGAGTCTATATAATTTCGATAGCCTTTGGTAAGTCTTTTAAAGAATAAAATATTTAATATTTTGAAAAATCTCATCATATCATCTGCCTAGCCTAGCCTGCCTAGCCTTGGGAAAACCAACTATGTTGGGGTCGGCTTCCAGTCTTACCGGATGTAGCTGAATACCAGTGTTTTACATGGAGCGACTGCCTATCAGACCTCCACAACCCAGATACTGGGTTACACGATACCCCTTGGTCATTTTGAAAAATCTAAAAACAAAAAGTTTCAAAACAAGTTTGAGTTTTTGCAGCATTTAAAGTTTCATGACATTTTAAATTCCATAGTTCTAGTCTTGAAATCCACTTTTTCAATTTTGTGTTCTTTTCACTTATACAAATAATATCAACTATATTTATTTGTGTAAGAAGAAAGAACGTAATAGTTATGTATACAACAAAATACAAGTAGGGTGAAAACACAATAATTGTTACAACACGGGTGACATTGTTATGACATGTGTTGTCTCATTGTCGTTACATTCCAAATGAGAGTACGGACGTTTTTGCATGGTATATTAATAAACTACGCCTGAAGGTAGCTACATATATTGTATATATTAGAAGAAATTTAATCGGGACTTCTTCGAAAATACCGAACCGAATGTGCCGAATCAACTATGTGTGTAGCTACGCTAATATTCTTTTCCTGTGAATCTAAATCATGTGATAGTCCAAACACTACGTCATCGACAGTGTCATAGCCTTTTTGGCGTCCTTTGGAGCTTCTATAACTGCGACCACGCATGACCGAATATTGGTCCTGGTCTGGTCATTTCTGCGGTTTTTGGGCGGGCACCGCTGGCAACGCCCAAGTTACGGAACTGGTCATCGTCTCTGATGACTCCTTATTTACATTGAAGATGTCATTAATGGCAACACAAATCTTGACGAAGTCTTTGAACTTCGTGGAAGAAGAATACTAGACGTAAGCATGTAATTGAACCATGATTTTTTTACGGCCCTCTAATGGTAAAACTCCAACCAGAGGTACCTAATCGGATAATTTCGACATGACGATATTTGTTGAGCGATCAAACCAATCATATTTGTTTTATTTTCCGCAAATTTGTAATACTGTCTGATATCTGATATGATTATAGCGGGTTAGTTAACCGGCTTTTTACTATTTATCTGGGCTTTTTACTGGTTTGCACTTTGGTTACTAAACGTTGAACTGGAAATTGTGTCTCATTTCTCGGTGTTTGAAGGATTAAAAAAATAGGTTTATTATTGTGTACTGTTGTCAATGGTCAACACCTCTATATGACGCCTTGCTGTCTATCTTTATTCTTGCTACATTTGAATGCGTTTTCGGTGCATGAGAATAAGTCTTTGTTGAGTCACACAGGATTTCATTAATAAGACGGAGTGCGCGAATGCGAGTTATATATTCAATACAGGTTTAATTGAAACTCTGAAACCCAACCTTGTTTGTAGGTCCAATATTTAAAAAATAAATGAGTCTGTACCAACCTTCTCGCCTTATTTTCCTGAGTTCAATTTTCTCTAGGAGTATATTTCTAAGGATATTCGCTTCATTTTCGTTTGCAAAGTTGAATGCTGCCATATATTCCTGTAAGTAAATAAAAAAAGTTTGAACATCTTTCAACAAGCTGTAGGAAAAAACATGATACACTGTTGTGTAAATTGACTGTGAGAATTTACGGAGAACACAGGTGTTCTATGTAAACAAAATCTATTTCCTTGTTTTGCGAAAGAAATTTTAAAATATTCGCATCATTTGTGAATGCGAATTTCATATTTGTTGCATCACTATCAGAAACTATGTGTCGCACCTCACAAGAAGAATTGCATTACATCTGTATTTTAATATCTTTCTATGTGGTCTCCCTTTGCTATAGCTTAATATCCTGGCACCTATTCTAGTTAAGGCCGTCTTGCTCCTAGTTAAGCAGTAAACTAAACTCAAGCAACAGCAGCTAAGGGCGCTCTTTAGTTGGACTTGGCCCGAGCCATAAGGGTACGAAACTAAACTGCGATGCCATGAGAACCATAATCTGCCTATAAACACGCAGTAATTGCGTGTATTTTTTAGTGATGGGGCGATGCATTGAAATTTTGTGTTTCAGCCCTAAAGCGTCGCTTGGGGACAGCTGTCATCATGAAAATATGCTTTAGGGACCCTGAGCACTACATGACAACACTAAGGATGAAAATTTTCGAATATTTCCGAAAGTTACTTGGAAACTTTCCAATATCAATATTGCTCGAAACTAGCCAAATCTGATTATCTAGATTTTTCAAATGTCATTTTCTATCTATACCATTGTGTGTTGTGTTATAGGTATTATGTAATAATGTAATTATGCTTATTACTAGTATGAATTAATGAAGATACAAGTAAAACTATAACATATCACCCTGCACTGCTATGATATATATTATGTATATGATACTCGTATGTATGATAACTGAGCTTATAACTTTTTAGAATTTTACTTTTACATTTCTTTTGAGGTTTGATTGGCGTAGCAGTGGGATGAAATCGATTCATCCTTTTGGGAGCTTAATGTCACAGTCAAACACACATATACACACTAACCCTTCTCTTTTATACGCGAGCAAATACTCTTTTATGTGTAAAGTAGGTACGGACGCACGATGGGAATACGGCCCAGGGCCTCAAATTAGCGGGGGCGCTGAGCAGATTCAGAAAAAAAAAACTCGATATTGATGGGTGCCACAATATTCTTGCCCGGGTTGTCAGTGGCCCTAACGTTGCGCTGCTCGTCATGGTTTTAACTACATTGTTTGCCTTATTTATTAATAAATATAATGTATTTATATAAGTATGATATAGTCTGTATACACGCTGAAACTTTAATTATAATTTGATTGTGATTGATATACAGGGTTATTTGTAAACAAGGGGTCATTAAATTCATCATTATGAACAACTTAAATTTTACTTAATCCCTGAAATCGCAAAAATAACAGGACAGGGTGTTCCTTACTTTTTGTTGAGTCATGTGAAAAATCATAAATGTATGGAACAGCTGATTTTTTTGCGATTTCAGGGCTGGTCCCATAGCAAAAGTTGTTAATAACGATGAGTTTAATGACCCCTTTTAAGGATACTGGTGTTTTACAAATAACCCTGTATATTATTTAGAATTTCGGTTGGTGTGTGGACAACAAAAATTTATGTGCAGTCGTTCGCCTAGTACACTGTACACATCATCATCATCATCACACTGTATAAACATAAATAACAAAGAATTTGTCTAGTAATAAAACAACTCCAATTCACAAGCTGATTAAAAAAATATTAATATTTATTTTATATATTTTTCCTATTTGAGTTACGGAATCCTAAAGTAATTAATTTTAGGTCAAGTTATCAAGAATGTGTCACCGATTTGTTTGTGTGTATATGTACGAGGGAATGTGTATCTGTGTATATTATTGTATTAAATAATCCTTCCTGTATCGTTGACTCATATAAATGACGTTAATATTACTATTTTAGTATTATTCTTACGAGACTTCATCATGGGAATAACATGAGTTCGAGTATTATCGTCAACGTATATTACTGTACTACAAAAAGGTCGAGGATAAATCGTAAATAAACAGGAAAATTATGTAATTTGTAACAAAACAAATAACAAAAGAATGTATACAGGCTTAATCATATCACTGGTTGCTATACAGGGAGTCGAATTTATAATTTCGCCAATGTTTTTTGTAATTCGCATACGAATCATTTTCTCACACGGATTTCGTAGTTTATTTAGGCGGAAACCGAATTAATCGGCTATCGCAACAACCTCCGGCGGAAGCCAAAGCCGATGGTTTAATAACCGTAAGAAATTCAGTACAAGATTGTATAAAAGTTAATAAAATAATATTTTTTAGCTATGTTGATTGTTTACATAAACAAATTAACGATATGATTACAATTACCTTGTAACTTGCAAAAATAGTAACTCTTTGAAATAATGTCAATTATAATATTTATTTACTCAAACGTAACGTTTTACGTTTGTTCAATTTCAGCGGTTGCTAGAAACCGTCTTCGGCCATTTCGACCGAAGCAAAGGTGAGTTTTTGGTCAATGGTGGCTAAAGCCAAAGGTTTTTACCCTTAATTTTACATTTTTATTTGACCGTTTATATCCGAACAAATTAAAAATCTAGGCACCACTCGTTCAGGGCGGGAGGGCGGTGAATACACAAGTGAACCCCGTTCTCCCGTCCAGAGGTCCGTTGAGGAACACCGTGTGGTTTTTAGTCCGTGCGAGTCGGACATAACTCCATCACTGGCCCTTTGGTGGTGGAGTAACCATAAGGGGTTTTCCACACAAAGAAAAAAAAAAGGCACCACTCGTTATTTACGTCATCGATGGATATAAATGTAATAAAAACAGGGAAACTAGAAATGGTATACACTTTACGATTTTCGTACACATAGCTTTTACAAAGCTATTTTTAAACCATATTTTAAGTAATATTTTCTAATATATAAAATACGTGCGTGCCTGTATATTACGTTACGATATACACCCTGTAGCTTTACAAACCTGACAATTTTAGGAGGTAATAAGGTCCATGAAACTGAACAACTTTCTCCAAGGAACATAGGTCGAAATCTGAAAATTGACTTTTCATACAGTGACTGGTCACCCGTCACGTGAAAAAGTTGAATTTTCGTTTCCAGATTTCGACGTATGTTCCTTGGGGAAAGTTGCTCAGTTTTATGAACCTTATTACCTCCTAAAATTTGGTAGACCTTTAAAGCAACACCCTGAATGTTTACTCAAACATCAGTCTTACCAAGGGGTATCGTGTAACCCAGTATCTGGGTTGTGGAGGTCTGATAGGCAGTCGCTTCATGTAAAACACTGGTATTCAGCTGCATCCGGTAAGACTGGAAGCCGACCCCAACATAGTTGGGAAAAGGCTAGGCAGATGATGGTGTATTATAAAAAAGCTTTGATCAAACGTAAAAAGTTTCAAGTTCAAAAGGGCGCGGCGCTCCGAGATAGCTCGAATATTCATGAAGTTGTACATTGGTAAACGTTACTTGTTACGTTTATGTGTACCTTACGCAATGAAGATTTAATTCAAGTAGTTCACAATATACAAGGCCCAAATTTTTTTATTGATTTTGACTTTGCAATGAAAGTAATGGCGCAATTTTATAGAAGGGCATTGTAGTATTAAACTACTACAATGTCTCCATTTGATAGCCGATATAACGTTACATTGAACAATCATTGGTTTGCGGCCATCAAAAGACATTTTTATCATACTTGCTCGTAAAAATGTCTATTTAGTGCTAGAAAAGCGGGCGGTAAAATTACGTCCTAACATACAAATAAAGAGGCTTCATTAGTAATTGTAACTTACCGCCCTTGTGTCACAAATAGTATTAATTATAGTATTAAGGCTTTCGTAAACAATTAAACTCTTACCTCGGCCTCGAAAGTGTGCAAGAATGGCCTCGGGTTCTTGTATTCGATCTGGAGGTAGACCTCTTGCTCCCATATCATCGCCTTGCGGTACAGGCAGTATATCCGGAAAAAGTACGACCTCTTCCCGTTGTCCTTGATCAGGCAGAGCACGCCAGTATCCTTCTTTTTCCATTTTGAGTGCGAAGGGTCTTCCGTAGTAAACAACTGGACCACAGCCGTTGCCAGACTCTGTTGGATTAGATGACGATTAATTAATCGGTATACTTTAACCCCCAGATTGCTAATGTAAAAAAAGGGAACCTACTGTACAAATTTCATGTTTCTAGCTCTCTAGTAGCTAAGGCTCTACAATGATGAATAAGTCAACTCAAGACATTATAATTGTGTAGATAGATTGGCACCATTGGAGCGAAACAACACTGGAGTGGCAACTATTCAAATAGGTATTCATAAATCTATTAACAATTGAAGTGAATAAAAATTAAATTAAATTGGATGTTATCGGACTTAGACATTTACAACAATACAACGTAATATGCAAATTGAATGCTGATAATTCGACGGTGATTATTAGTTATTAGAATCAGATGTCAAAAGTTAAGAATGCAGATATTTATATTCTAATCAGAGAGTTTAACTCGTGTAGATCTAAACGAATATAGTTCGATTCGGAATATTATACTTTACTAAAACGACAAGCAAAAAAAGACTGTTACAAGTTTCGCTTCTAACTTCAAAGTAAAGCTCGAGGCGTCAAGTCCCTTTGTGACACATGAACGTCTAATTATGCGTAAGCGCAATTTTAAACGCTCCGATGCAATCTGCGAATAGATGACCTTAATGAGTGTCACATGTAGACTGTAATAAGCCAAGTGATCGCTCTTGTGGAAGATTGAATTGCTTAATCATATGGAAAACAATTTTATGTTTACACAGGTTTTAAGTAATTCACAGATGAGTCAATCGGCTTAATCGGAGAATCGAAAGATGTGACTGATGTAAGGTTAAAGCAAAATATGACAATTATAATTTACAGTAGGTACAACTAAAGACGTAATTAGCTGTATAATATATAGCAGCCCCGATATATGAAGTGCAAGTTGTCATAGTCAATTGGATTATTTTTCATGTTGTCTAAAATTGGATTGTCCAAAAGAATCCTTAGTGCAATTTATAGGCCAAATGTGAACGCGCAAAAACGGTTCTCTAACAATGTATGATGTCATGTGATGTAACGTAATCTATACGACATAGTCTGGATCAGAGGCATTCGGATTCGGACCCCCTTTAGTATCTACTAATAACACAAATGCTAAACTAGATGTGTATTTCTGCTGCAAAATGTGCAATGGGCGACCCATGAACATTACAAAATTGTTCGTGTAGTGTCGTGCATTTCGTACAGGCAAAAAGGCACTGCCTACCCTGACAGATTCGTCGCAGACGACGAATTAGTGAAACTAAGTAGGATTTGTTTGTACTGCCTCTATCGAAAATGTCTGTGCACGCCCCTACTAGTGTCGTAAACGCGGTCACGTACCCGTAAGAATTTGTGATAGTTTCCAAAACGAATGTCTTTATTACATAAACGCACAAAATATAAATTCTATGCTCGTATATCGAGCTGAAGCTAGTCTTAATTCTCACTACGTTTTCGAAACACGTACCTTGACGTAATGCAATTTTAAAAGTACGACACCTATAATATTGTGATTGTTATTTCTGAGTTTAAGAATAATAAGTGTCTCATTAGACGGATAATTGGCATACAGTTGGCATACATAGAATAAGTCGTAAGAAGTAATTTCCTTCCCACCGAATGTCGTAAAAGGGTGATGTGATTAGATAACGGGCTTAGAAAATAGAGATAATACAGAGTGGTGACAACCGTTTGCGGTCATCTATATGATACGCTGGCGGTCATTAGGTTTAGGTTAGGTCATTTCGATTTCTATGTTATAGATATCTTTCCTAACGAAAGAAATGGTACGGACTGGTCTGTTGTAGATCCATCCCTCCTCGAATCTTCCTTATACCAGGCCGGGCTGAGTCTGTAGCCATAAACATGTTCCAAAATATTCTCAACCACCAGTTTATCCCCAAGCTACCAAGTAACGCTCTAAGCCGAGGTTTGAGTCTTACTAGGGGGCACCCTTAGCTGCTGATGTCCCTATGAACTATGACTGAGAGAGACTGTAAAAAATTATAGATCTATCGATCAACAGCCTAGCCCTGTAACAGCACCTTGAGATCTTTCTCCTTCTTATTTGTTGAAACAGTGATTTCTTGGTCCAAAGATTAGAATGAACCCAATGGCTTTGATTTGTAATGTCTGATGTGGCTGATGATAAAGTAGCGGTTCTTGATAATAATATCTTATTTGCCGCCGTGCCACAGAGAACACGTAAAGCCATTATCAGTCTTGCGCCTGACGGACTTTGTGAGTGAGGAAATAAAGTTTATCTGAGTTTGTGCATACGCTCGTGCACTACAATATCGTCTATTTCTCTTAGGGAGTTGGCAAATTTGCGTTGAGTTTGGCCGCTTTGACCGATATTTGGTTACGAGGATATTATTTGCCGCTTCTAGTTTTTTGTACCGAGAAGCCTTGTGTGTTTTTAAAATAAGTACCTTAATTATTAATAGTATTTGTTTAGGTTTCTTCATTCACCACGACGATGCGGAATCTATGAACAATGACAAGTTGTACCATTGTGATTAGTCTCGTGCCCCGCACGATAGAGGTTAACTGTGGGAAATAGGTTTGTTTAGCAATGGCGACGACCTAGCATGGCTAGCATACCTTTATACGTTAGACTTTTACGGAGAGGATTACGAATTTAGGCAGGGAGGTCAGTGTTTCGGAACTTGCAGGTATCAAAAACTATTTCATGTGTACATGTACACATTACATTGCGCGGAAGATGACATGGCTTAATAAAAAGGGAATGAGCAGAAAGATGACGCTAAATAGGGAAGAATAGAAAAAGAGAAAACATATTGCGATGACCACAAATATAATAGAAAATTAAATGGGGATGGGAGATAGGCCATCTCTCATAACGGATTACAATAAGCAGACTTAATTTGATATGTTTACATATTTGCAACATTTATGAATTAGGTACGTGAGAGAATAAAGTGGAGATAACAATACGACATTTTATAGATTCCAATGAAAAGATTGATGTGTGTGGCATTGAACATTGTGACTGAGCACCTGCATATGGCTTATCACACACTTTTCGTTACGGTCACAATCTTAATAAAGAATTAGGCTAACTTGAGGTCAAAATCCCAGAAAAAGTACTTATAATCACAGACTCGCCATAATAGCCTCCATATTTCAAATCCACACTGCTAAGGTATTTTTTTGCTTACAAGACCAAGTGACAGATAACGTTGTCAAATTGCGTGTGAAATTTAATTTTGAGGGAAGTTTTTGTCAAAAGCGGTAAAGCAATTTTATGGTCGACTATACGAACTCAGTCGTACAAACAGATAAATGTAACTTGCAAAAAGAGATGATAGCAGGTACTTAACGAAAGTTAAAATAATGACACAACATTATTAGAGCTTTTCCTCTCCGTATTTCGTATGTTATGATGAGCAGACACCATCCATTACTGACATAATTTATATCACGCAAGTCCATCTTCAAGACACTTCCAGAAGCCATTTTATAAAGAATCTTTTTTTTAAAACATATCAACAAACATTACAAACTTCCTCTCACACGGCACAACATAACAATAACAAAACGTGACATTGACACTCCGACATTTAACAGACTTTTTTCTATGAAATCAGGAAAAAAAAATTCTCTATACATCCATAAATAAAATAAGCCTAGAAAGGTCAAATGAAAGTCATATTCGAAGACCGATAGAATTAAAGTGGCAAAGTTCGATAGTAGTGAATGTATTAACTAAGCTAATTGCAACAGATTTACTATGCAGGGGATGTAGCCGACAGTCCGGTAGTGGTTAGAAAGTGATTGTTACTCTTTCCTGCCTGACATCGGCTTACACAATATCAAAACAATTTATTATAATGCAATTCCATGCGTTGATTTCTTATAAACCTTATTATAAGATATTATTATTCTAACTTAATCAAACACAAGAGACTAGGAAGATGCAAACATAAGCTATTCTTTCAGTAGTACTCATAAATCCTTGACAGTATTATTTTAATAAGCTTCCCTTGTTTGGCCAGATCTACTAAAGAATACATGACACAAAAGAAATCAAGGGTTTTATTGCTAGCATCAAATGTAATGCAAGCAATAAGTGCTTACAAGTATTTCTCTCTGTGAAAAAGTAAGATACCACAGATTTTCCTAATGTTTTTCAGAGAAGTTTTCCTAATGGATTGGACAATAGAGGGTGGACTTCAAAATGCGGTGTTTATGATCCTAGCTTCGATGAAGGCGAGCTTACCCCAAACGCCGATCTTGGGCAGTCTGCAAGGCAATAGGCATATTTCCCTATTCCATTCAAAGATCTCCGAGCGGCTTCTGGTAATTATGTAGAGAAACTATTATTGAATCATAGGTTTTGTTTCTGCCAGTATATAATAATGAAAATACTATTGAATCATAGGTATGTCTAAAGTTTCGTAAAAAAACATGAATGTCATTAGCTGATTACTTATATAATTAACAAGTACTCCACTTAATTTGTTTTATCGATATCTAAGACATAAAAGTTCTCGTAAAATTATGTAACACCAGGAGAAAAAGAAAGATATTGTGTTACCTATCAATACTTACTATTGTTTTATGTCTATGGCACTCTTAGGCCTCGTGGCGAGACGTGGATATTAGCTGCCTCGACGAGAGGTTTGGAGTGGTAATCAGACAATTCAAAAATATTATCACGGTGTGTTTAAGCGTTTATGGAGATGCGGAATTCCACGCGTATTTATACATACAGGAAGATTTTCTAAGTAGTGTGCAAACTTTAAAGGATTGAAAGGATTACTATAATCATTTATGCTTATTTCAATCCTATAATCAAGTTGGATTCCTTTACAATTCGGCATCTAAGAATAATTAGTGCTTTGTATGGGAAGATGAATTAAAATCATATGCCAAGAGTATTTTGTAAAAACTTTACGGAGTTCTATTTATTTACTCTCAAAGAAATAGGGGTAAAATCTAAGCTTAAGGGTCTAGGTAAGGGCTGCACTTAAGAATCTTGAGATAGATAAATTGGGTATTAGTTTTTTATACCATAAAAAACAGTTTTCATGGATGCTGTAACCACCGTGACGTGGCAAGCGTTTTTTCGGTAAAATATCTATGTGATGGGGTCGCGATCCTCAGCACCGTAGAAAGGGCTGACGTTGCAGAAACTACAACGTTTTGTTCTTCAATGTCCACAAAAACAATATAATTGAATAGCATTGTATCGAAACCAATCAATTTAAATCGAAATTAAATTACTGTCGTCGTTACATAGGTATCAGTGGGTGAATCATTTATGCATGTTATCCCTATGTTTACAAGCACATAGTAAGTAAGTTTACTTTCCATCACAGAACAGGCATAATCTTTATATGGCTAGATAAACTTTCGCCCTGTAAACAGTTTATAGAGTGAAATTTTATGGCTGGTTTACGATTTAATACTTTCCATAATCTTGATTTCACTTCAAATTCAATTTGATGAAATGATGGACTGTCTTGTTAGTATCATAAGATAGACAGCAGCTAAACATCAGATAACGGGTTTGATTTCTGGATTACGCTGCGTTAGATTAAGTGGTATGACCGTTTACACATCAGAGGTCACTAATTCGAACCCAAGGCACGCACCTCTCAGACATTTCGTAAGTCATTTGCGTCATTCAATCATTGAACTTAGTATAGCGGTATATAGACTAGCAAAAGCCTGTCGTACCCCTGCGCCACAATACCTACTACTCAGCCATCCGCATCCATCAGGTAAAAAAAATAAATGTTCCACTCTCCAAAAGCTGATGGCTCTTGGAGCAAAAGATCGTGGAACATCCGTCCATTCGCGCGGAATTTAGATTGTCTATTCTACGAGCTATTTCGGTAACATCAGGTATTCATCTTCACGCTTAGCGTTTTTAAAATATTGGACTGTCAAAATCCATGTATGGGCACCGCAGGCCGTAAGTACATAACCTAACCATGATTCCCATCATTGCTTTGTCTCTCTTAGCATTTCAATATAGGCGACGTGAAGACTTTACGAAGCTTGACACTGACTAACCTAACTTAATCCTGCGGAGAGCTACTTTTTCTGATTTTGTTCAAACAAAGTTGGATCACATAATCTTAAACAACTTCAAGGCTAATTGAATATATCCATCGTTTCGTCTACGTTCTAATCGAAAGCGACGCCACGAGAGGCTCCATTTAAGGTATTCAACATCCACAAATTCATAAAGGTCAAAAAAATAATCTTTTTTTGGCTTTGAGTCCTTTATCAATTCTGCGGATTAGCTAGTCAAATCTAAGAGTTGTGCTTTGGCATTGGCGATAACATATCAGCAAGTTAAAATTTACCTGCAGGAAAAATAAATGTAAACATATTTATAGTATTGCATTGGTCCATTAATCCATTTCATCTCATTGGTAGGTAAACAGATTCAGTGTAGCATAATCATTTAATTAATGTAATAACACTATTACTACTTGTTTGAAGTAAATCACCAGTATAAGCCACACTATTTTTCCACACTCGGGTCCCAAAAGTTCCGTTTCATATTAAGAGAGGATGGGAATGCTAAGAACACCAATTGGAGATCAAGACTGACTTACTATAGGAAGAAAACTTCTTGCAACACATTTGTCTTACATATTCCAACCTAATGAGCTCGTGATAGACGAAGTGCTGGAACAAGAACTTCCCTTGCAGATAGATTTACCGCTGAGGCTAAAACTCCAGGCTCCTGGAGAAGTGCGTTCCGAAGTAACAAGACTTGACTCAAAAAAGGCTCCTGGATTCGACCTTATTACTTCAAAAAGTCGTCAGAGAACTATCAAGAAAGACATAATTTTCGTGACTGTACTTTTCAATGCCATCTACAGACTTTCCTACTTTCCCCTTCTCTGGACGATCTCACAAATTTTTATGATCATCAAATCAAGAAAACCCAACAAAGTTATTATATCCACTTTCCTACATACCAATTAGTCTCTCTAAACTATGCAAAAGACTATTGTCTTCCATACCAGACTACCAATTTGGTTTCAGAGGTCACTTCACTATAGAACAAGTGCATGCATGGGTCTATTTGGCCATCTGAGAAAGTCTGAAACTAAAACAGAGTGCCAAGTGCGAGATTTTTTACCTTTTCGATCGCGTTAGCGTTAACTTCGATTTGTACGGGATTGAATAAGCGCCGTCTGGTGGCAAACTTAGAAAACATAATTTGTGAGTGCAAGTTTTTTAAGTCCTCGGTATCGACCATCGATCTTCGACTAGCACTCGAAAGTGAGAACGTTACCGCACGTGATTGGTTGTTTCAAGTATTGTACCGAGTGCGAGACAATATTTTGACATTTCGAAAACCAAACTTGAGTAAACAAAACGTAAACGCGATCGAAAAGTTTTCACTTTGATTTTTACAGTGAAAGTAGAGTGAGAACAATTTTTAAAGGGGATATTTATGTATTTTTTGATAATTTGTTTTGTGTAAACAATATAATATTAGGGCAGGAAGGTTTTTTTTCGCTTGGGGGATGTTTGCGGCTGATAAGACACATGATAACATTGATAACCTCAAATATAATGCCAATGTTGAAGCAAGAAAGTGTTTAAATCCTTGTGCGAAGGAAGAGCTAAGGCGATTGACGAATTTTAGGTCTTCTCAACAACTCGTTGGAACCTTGGAACTACTTGGAACATAAAGTAGGTAAGTATCAAATTTCACTATTTTCTTAGTTTTTGCCATTTATCAAAACAAAGTCTACGTGGTATACTTACATAATTTTTCTTCTTTTTTTATTTGCAGGCTCGCTGCTCTATTATTTTTTGCAACTGAATTTTATCATAGGCCAGTTGGAATTGCAAAGCACATACATATGTGATACCTATAAGTATGTGTAAAGAATGTGCAGTGTCTCAGTCTCTAACACACCAAAATAATTATTCAAGGACAAGACAAGGCAGTTAGTGAACGGTAACAACATGCTATATTTATAATCCGTCTAAATTTAATCATTATTTTATTTTGTCATTAAGGACTCGGAGGAAAATAATATATGAGTAGGTTCCTACTGTAATTTTAAATATAATGTACATACATACATAAATTCACACCTTTTCACATAATGTAATGTGATTTAATTTATATACCTACTTACAATTTTATTACACTTCAAATACCTACTTAAATTATGATTTTTTTCAGGTTTAGAATTTGAAGTGAATCTGACCATATTTTACCACTTTGAAAGAGAAGAAACTAGTGCTACTTATGATTTAATTAGAGGTGGAAGTGGAATATTGAGAGATCAATAATAGTGAGAAGACGGCAATAGTGTCTATGTTTTTTTTTGTTACTAGGTACTATGTTTGTTTACTGTTTTACTTTTCTGTGTAAATGTAACATGTAAGAGTAATAAGTGTGTTAATGCTTTTCTTTTATTGGTTGAATATATTTTTAATGTTTAAGTGTATATACCTAATATGTTTATAAGTGTAAATTATTTTAATTCAATAAGTAAGTAAGTAAACGAATTATAATAATAAAACCATTCTTTTATTAATAATCATAAGTTTAAATTGTATCACAAGTACCTAAACATAGGTAACAATAAAACATAGCTTACCACAAAGAACTTAATCTTTACAATATTAGGTATTTAATTAACTAATTTTCTAACATAATAATAAATCTTTATTGTCGAGCAACTATGGCTCACAGATACATACCTTACAGACTAACATATATCTTATATAATACAGTTTGAGTTAGTATATAAAACTTAAACCTATGTTAGTAAAACACTTCACTTTAGCACTGACGTTGTGCGATCGAGTGGCATTTGTCCGCGGAAGCGACGGAACACCATAATATCAAAGCTCTTAATCATAGATCACCATGCCCTCAGAGCCAGTATTTCCTATTTAAGTCTCTTCTCATGTCTATGTAGTCTCTTGAATTTTATCCAAAATTCTTCAGCTTGAAGAAATCGTTGCGCTGTATCCTCTGTATAAGCTTGCCTCTCTCGTCTTCTAGGTGATCGTAGAGTTAGTGATGGTCTTGCACGGCAAGTGTAGTTTGCCCAGACATAGCAGTCTCTGGCCATGATCTCGAGATGATTGTATACTAAGAGGAAGTATGCCTATATCTGTAAAAATATATTATAAAAGTTATTATTTATTTATTTATTTAGTTATTTATATAGTTATTATTTATATTCTTGAATCAGAAGTTAACTTACCTTCCACTTCCACTTCAACCTTCACAAGTGAATAAAGTGGAGCTGCCTCAGACATTGCCTGAGGTGGTGATGGTGGAAATAGGTGAGCTTTTTATATTTAAGCTATAATTTTGAATAACTTTCTTCCATTTTTCTGAACTTTTAATGTCACCATTACCATCACTATTTACTAATAATTGCGCTAATTCTTTCCATTTCTTGATAGAAGAAATCCTTGCCCTTTCGTTGGATGTAGGTTTGTTGAGGTTTCCATGTCTAAAAAGCAATAAGTATAACATTTAGTACGTAGGTAAAACAATAGGTTATAAAGTTCACAAATCATAGGTTCACACAACAAATAACATAATCTCCACTTACTGCTCCAAAAATATCACTCATCAATTCAATTTTGGACGGACTTAATCTTATTTTTATTATATTTCTCCACAATCCCAAAATAACTTCGAAACGTAAACAAACAAAGCTTTGCGGAATGACGTATAACCTTCACAATTTTGATAGACTTCTTCGTCTTTATTATGACTTCGAAATAAAAATGACATTTTAAATTTGGTTGGTTTATCTCACGAAGCTAACGAGATACCAACTTAAGAAAAATTGGTAAACGCTGTTCACGGTGAATAAACGCGAATCGAAGGGTTAGCTCGATTGGAACAGACACTCGCATATATTTGATCCTCGCCGCGTTTGACGTTAGCTCGATTAACGCGATGGTGAAGTCATTCGAATATTTTTGTGAAACTCGCACTTGGCACTCAGTACTATTCAACCTTCTTCGACATTCAGCAAGCATTTGACTGAGTGTGGCACAAAGTGTTGCACTGCAAGATTAAGTAACAGCTACCACATATTATCTTCTTTTATTGTAATTGAATCCTATATTGCGACCAGAATCTTCCAAATGAAACATAGCTATTATAAATCCTGTTGTTTCTCCATCAAAGCTGGGGTACCCCAAGGTTCAGTACTTAGCCCAGTACTATGTAACATCTACACTGTAGACCTATTTCGAACTCCAACTACTGTTACTGATACTTTCGCTGACGACGTCGTCAAGATTCCCCAGTCCTTACTTCAAACTTGTTGCAAAAGCAACTTGAAGATAATGGCTTTACAAATGGGATGGCCCCATGGTCAATCTTGGCAATAATGAACCCTCACACATTGACTGTTTCAAATATTTAGGCTTTAATAGTGATCAATGCTTAACCTGGAAGCAATATGTCAGGTCTAAGAGGACATGATTTAACACTGAATTCAATAGCTTGTACTGGTTACGGGGGCCACAATCAAGACTGCTTCGGCACAACAAGTTTCTAAAACCTGTATGAATACACTCAATCCAAATAAGCATAGTTTATGAGGAAATAAAAACAGTGGGTGCAGCTACATGGACATTAACCCTCTTCTATGAGCCCTAATTGGAATTGGAAAACCAAAATGGTTCAAAAGATGGCATGCTATCCAGGACTTGTGCTAAACAACCTGTAATAAGAAAGGACATTGGAATTGTAGAGTCCAAATCCTAAACACCATCACCAAGTTCACTGACTGCTCCTGTCCTGCTCTCTCCTTGGATTGATTGCAGATTCTAAAAATTAATCTTTAAAAAATTAAACCCAAATAAAATTAGGACATGATGCCTAGCTAAATTAAATAAAGCAAACTTGCACATACAATGTGTAGGCCTCATTCATCAGAGTAGACATTACTTTTACTGTGATTTTGGTAGTAGATACTAGATAGTCCTATGTTTGTAACATGTTTATGGCATTATCATAGCTCAAGGATCACCCTAGCCACACCCTCTTACCTACTGTGACAGTGACTGGTTATTAGAGTAGGTTAAGGAAAAAATTCAGCAATCAGAATCATGGTAAACTAGGTTACAGTTTACAAACTAATTTTGGAATGTTATTAAAATTAAGTACTCCATCAAGTGCACATAAATTGAAACTAGATTTGCAGGTATATAGAAATAAAAAATCAAAATCCACAAAAATAAAAATATAACCATGGATAATTAATTACACATTAATATTTTTTTTCAAGAACAATGGTGGACCCTTGTAAAATGCTGTAAGTTTTGAGTAAAGTTGTCTATTGTAAATAACAGACAATGAAATACAATTTAGCAAAAAAAACTAATCTATTAAACCTCATTAAACCTACTGATAAAGTAATTAATGCACCTGGAGTGCTTTGATTAACAGCTCATAGCAAATGTTCTGTCAGGAATAGGAACTTGATAGTTTTATGTTTTGATAGCTTATACAATAAACATAAAATAAAATCAATAAATTAATATTAATTAAAATTAAGGATTAAAAAAAATACACCTAATATACAACCATCTCAAAAATCTGTATTAGGTACAGTCAACAGCAAAAGTAGATGATCAAAATCAGAAATTCAATACTAATGAACGGAGTTCGCGAAATATATGGCAGCTGTACTAGTAGTAAATGTTTGGTGTAATTTACAATCACATACTTTTGAATCACTTCGACGCCACACAGTTCTGACGCGAACTCCGTTCATTACTATTGGATTTTGATCATCTACTTTTGCTGTTGACTGTACCTATTTTTCAAAATTCTCAAAATATATTAGAAACTTGCTGCCCCGCGCGACTTCGTACGCGTGATTATCCCACTTCAAGGTCTATTCTACCCCTACCCTACTCTACCCACTTCCCTATTCTACCCCTAACCTACTATACCCCTACCCTACTCTACCCCTAACCTATTCTACCCCTACCCTACTTTACCCACTACCCTACCCCTAACCTACCCTAATCTACCCCTACCCTACCCGTAACCTACCCTAATTTACCCCTTCCCTAACCAACACTACCCCTACCCTACCCTACCCTACACTACCCCTACTCTACCCCTACCCTACCCTACACTACCCCTACCCTACTATACCGCTACCCTACCCTACTCTACCCCTTTTTCTCACCTTTTAAACCTGCCCTGGACCTCCACAAATAATTCAAGACCAAAATTAGCCAAATCGGTCCAACCGTTCTGGAGTTATAGCATCAGGAAGGAAAACCCGACTTATTTTTATATAGTAGATATATTGAGAATTTTGTCAGTTATCAAGAAAACTACTATCATGAAATCAGATTTAAATACTGTAAATTCTTCCAAAATATTTATAATTGGCTTTTTTATTTTTATTTTTTACAAGCTTTTGCTAACTTGCAATGTTTGTATATTTGTTTGTTTAGGTCAAATCTTGCAACTTTGAAATACTATATGCTTCTTCGGTTCTGATGACAATACATAGAAAAATTGAAAGAACCAGATGCTGCAGCCATGATTCTCTTCACCATCCTCAATAGTCAATGGCATAGACACAAAATTTCTCTTATGTTTACATACTTATATTTAATTTTGATAATCCAATATAAAAGGTTGTTTTATAAACATGTCATTCATTCCCAGAAGGACACGGGCATCAAGACCCAATTGATTTCCTTTTGTGTCTCATTTCTCGGCATTTGAAACTTTAAAAACTTATTTTAGGTAATTATATTTCATCGTCATTGCCAGTTATTCACAATAATTCCTGTTAATGTTTACACCTGATAGACCATTGGATCAAAGCTTACAACATCATCTTTACAAAGGGTACTCCATTGCTCAGGAAAAAAGTTCAACAGTCACAGTATACTATCACTGCTTCCAAGTACAAAATCTCACCAAATTAGAAAAAAAATGCAAGTTCTAAAACCATTATGATGAAAAACAATAACTTTATGAGAACCTTATGTTGTAATGAAACAATAATGAATAGTTCAGCAGTTATTTAAAATACACTATTGTTTATGAATTACCTTGGAGGTAATGCACTATCAGAGACACCAAATTAAATACAATTGTTATTGTTACACTATGATTGTTTTCAACAATAAATTACTTGAATATTTTACAGCCTGTATCATGTTTTTTACTAAGGCTGGGTACAAATATTTGTGATAATAAATAAATGATAAATTATTACATAATACAAGATTTAAATAATGATTAAAAAACTAAAATTGTATTAGAAAATTATTTCTAAGCTCACTGTCATAATAATTTCAACAGGTAGCAAAGGATCAGTTTAATCTCAGAGCTACATAAATATTTGTCGAAAATCACAAATTTGGATCGAACAAAAAATATCGCAGCGCTATCAAGTGATAATCCACAGATATGGACTAAGATATGTACCTAATCTAAAGGCAATCTGAATCACGCGTAGCCGTAATGAGAATTCCATATTACTCACCTGGCATTTTGGTCCAATCAAACTGAACACCTGGTCGTTCTCTTCCCGAGACAACAGGATGCTCGGCCTGTTCTCTCCCCTCGGCATCCTGTACACTGAATTAGCAAAACACACCTAAAAATTACTTTATACATGCGAGGACCGATGTGTCAATCGCCCCGACTTTCCAACATTTTAAAGCCAAATAACAAGCAGTCATTTGGCACACACTATAATCCTTTGACGAAAATAAGAGCATTTCTTATGACACAGAAATACTCATTTCACTGTAACATAAACTTGAAAAAATTGTTTCCAAATCACTTTCTCTCTCCACAGCCACAGTCTCGACATCCGTATGTGTAAATCTGACTTATTGAAAGTTGCCAGCTCAATGCCTCACTAATCAAATATTTTACTGAATCAGCAAACACAGCGTTTAACACTAATAATTTCTGCATCCAAATTCATTATATGGAATGAAAATCACAAATTTGTTTAGCAGCTCGATAAACGGGCGTCACAGTTCACACTTCCTATATTTTATTTTTCGTTCATAAATTACACTGGGAATGTGATCATCAGCGCTATCTCAATCGTTCCACTCGCGATACGCTCCACCCACATGAACAACTTATTATTTAAATAAAACTTTTTTAGTAGGAATTTACTGGCAACTGGCAACATCAATTCTTTTATGTCAAAGTTAATTCTGCAATTTTTTACAGAATGTATAAATCATAGACTATGGTTGCTTATGATACACATCTCAAAGATCATTACACGGATAGAATCTTAGAGGAAAAATTTTGAAAATTTTTGCCTTTGACAATATTTTTTCCAAGTTTTGAACATAATGCGGAGTGAAAGTTCGCTCAGGTAAGAATTTTCTCGCACCTCCTTTGGTCCACTAAAATCACTTAACTATTGCGCTGAGTAGGACACTTAACAAGCCGGTTTCTGTACAGTCTTAGAATCCAATGATGAATGACGGGGGACGGAGGGGGCGGTTCGGGCCGCCCTAGGCTCTTGCATTTAGGGGGCCTCCGAATCTCGCGAAGTAAGTCTCTGCTGGGAACTTAGCTGAGAATATTATTAACTTTTTATTTTACAATATGTACACTACAAAAATGTTTTTTTTTTAAGGAAACAAGGGGTCCATTTAGTTTTACCGCCCCAGGCCCCTTACAGGCTTATGCCGCCACTGGCTTTTATTAATTCGATATCTATTTTTTGCGCGGCTCGCAACGCCAATAATTCAATGAGTTTTAGAGGCATATCGTAATTAAATTGAATGCCTTGAAATGGCGGCGTTTCGCGAAATTCCTAGGCAGATTGTAGATTGCAGACGCGTATTGTATCAATAATGGTTGAGAGTGGTAAGTTGCTGGTAAGCAGGCAATAAAATGCTGGTTAATTGCGAATCGGACTCTCCAACGAAGCGTTCCATACAATAACAACGGATAATAGTAACTCGTTTTTTGTATGGGGATTTAGTACACCTTTAATGTTTTACTGTATTTTTTGTAGGTATTACACACTGGAAAGTGTATATCTATTACAATTTAAAAGATACAGCCCTGGGACAGACCGAATGGACAGGCCTGGTAATAGGGTCCCGTATGGCACCCTTTGGGTGCGCAACCCTAAACACACTACTTAAATGTTACTTGCGATAAAAAAAACGTGAGAAGCGGCATCTATTTCGTCGTTTTAACTTAAGTGTGAAATGCTAAATATATAGGTGAAATAAAAATAACCACAATATTTTTACGTTTTTATTTTCATCTTCGTTTGCGTATCAGCAAACTAGATACAAAACGATACAAATTCGTTAATTCTATTTTTCCAATAACGTACTATGTTGATCTTACGGATTCAAAATGCACCATTACTATATGAAATTGAAATTAATACACCGGTATAATTATTATAATAAATTATGTACGTATACAAACTTTGTTTGGTAAATAAAAGAGCTGTCTTTTACATAATATTACAGGTTCAAATATATTTTGACTCAGCATTTTAATGCATCATCAGCAAAATAGGCTAATCTATTTGCGCTCGGTTTCAATAACAAAGCTACAGGTAAAAGTAGATAAAATGGTAGGTAACAGGTAACAGTTACCTTTGGGGGTAACTCTTGAACTACGAACCCAATTTTGCGATTCTCATTGCACGAAAGTGTGTGCTAATGCACGAATTGTTTACTGAAGCGCGTGCCAATGCCAATGCGCGCATAGTATCTTGGAAATTTATTATTTTATCACGAAATTGGTAACTTTGCGTACCTAGTAAAAAAAATAGTGTTGGGATTGGGTTCGTATCACAAAAGTGAGACCCTGACGTGTTATATAGACGCAGAGTGTGAGAATAAATAGTTTTATTGAAACACAAAGGTTTTCATTACCATTATACCAAAATCATCTATAGATTGGTTATTGACACGGGCCGTAAGTCGGATGTAGCATGACCGAGATGTAATTGTTTTTTTAACAATTTCATTATCAGCAATGAAAAGAGGTAAGATATATGAGTTACACAGATACTGCCTCGTTACAAACAAGCAAAATAGATTGATATAAATACATATATGCAAGATGCTGTACGATATCAGGGCCACTTGAAGCACATATTCATGTGTAAATCTATTCATAGGTAAATCAATACTACAGTAAACATTTGTATATTTACAGCTCATATAAACATAGCTACACCTACATAGACGATCACAATGTTACGATATCAATCAGAGATCTAAAATAATTAAGATATACTTTTAGACCTTATCACTTTTACATAAGGATTAGATTTGAAGATAGTCTTAGACTAGTCGTTTTACATACAATATAGGTTGGCAGATTAAAGCACATAAGTCAATATGAAATTACATAATATATTTATGTGTTTTTAGCCTGCCGCATTATTACATTCAGTTGAAGATATTTTTAAATAATAATAATTACTGTATATTTACTTGATCATAGTTCTTATTGTGCAAATTACGTCAATAAATTAAATGTGAAATTAATAAAGTCTTCGAGCATTACTTGTATTAAGTTTGAAATAGTAAAATATATGTAATGCAAATATTTATAATAAATTACGTATTATTTATTAAGAATAATCGGGTTGCCATTTAAAATAATATACAATCCTAAGAATTAAATAAGTTGCAATAAAACTGCTTTACAAGTAACTTTTTCAGTTATTATATCGAATTCGCCGGATACACATTACATAGACTTAATTTCTTGGAGTCGAATAATTGACATCTAAACCCTTACGTACATTATGAGGGTAGTTTTAAAAATTCGAATTTCGAATTCAGTTAAAAAAAAGTACTTATAAGAGTTAAAATCGTGCGTGTTGTAATACAATCAGAAACATGTATACGAATAAAAACGTAAAACATTGATAAATGAACAAAGAAAAGTAAGTATTGTATTATTTTTTGATGTAACTGAAGAACTTATAATTTTGTGTCGATTACGATATTCCGATTACTGGAGACCGGATTATATGCATTTGCATATTAAGCCCATTCTCGTCGGCTAAAGCATCATCATCTTACTTCTCTTGTCCTAATTTATTTAAGGTAGGGGCAATCTTAACCGTGATGTCAAACCCTTTTTATATTAATCCTTCTGTATCTCACCGGTTATTGCATATTTTACCAAAAAAATTATAATGCTTTACTTAAATATTTTGACACTTTTCATGCATATTTTAAGCATGCATATAATCCAGTCTCTACTTATTTTATACTGTCGTTTACTGTTCCACAGAATTTCTACAGGAAATTACACACACAAGACATAAGGTACATTTTTTACGAATTTAACACCGAAACACCGAATAGGCCTCGAAATTGAAATTCGATGTTTTAGACGAGGAAGATATAATAATATAAGGCAGTTAAAGTTTATGTTGCGTTGTTTGTGCTTTAGAAATAGTATCAAGGTGGAAAAACCCTTAGGTTGACATTACGACAATATTCGCAAGGAGGTTTTAATCCACCTTGTTTAAGACTAAAATTAAGTTTGAAACTATAAACTTAAAATAATACTCTTTTACTTTTACACCAGCGATATACGACCTTTTTTAAAAATCTCACTACCTATTTACTCGCAAAACTTACGACATTAGGTATAAGTTCACAGCAAAATACTTAGTATATATTTCGTGCACATGGATATGTTAGTAATAAATGAATGACTCATTAAGGGGCTTAATATACTTTCAATCTTATAGTAAAGACCAAACATAATTTTTTTACAGTACTGTGAGATTCGAACTTTTACTTTCTTAAAGGCTGGGTTCACAATTTTTGGTTTCCGAAAATGCATTTGATACAACGACTATTCGATTTTTAAAGTTAGTAAAAGCAGTCACGACTGCCAGCGCGCAGGTAATGTTGGTTCGTGTATAAATATCAGTGCCAACGCGACGTATTTTTTTGCGCAAATATTTTTTTTTTGCCGGAAAAAGTATCGCCGTCTGAACGTAGCCTACGTGGCTTACAAATTTGCAGACTATGCGAATACTGATAGTTTTAGTGAGATTTTATATCTGTCTCGTTTTCATTCGTAGGAAAGGATAAAGACGGATTAGATATATAATCCGTCTATATTCACTAAAACTGTTCTGTTTCACTTGGTTTGCAAATTCGTACTAGGGAGGGAGGTATCAATATAATATTTGAGAATAGTTGAAATAGAATGTAAAACCAGATAGTAAAAGTTGAATAATTTACATAATTATTATTATGTACGTATGAAATAAGTAAGGGTAGTAACACACATTCAGTTCGGCACATTCGAATCGGGCATTTTAATTGAACGATGAAACCGAGCCGAAAAATTATCTACATTATATGTCCGTATTTTTGGAGTTCAATGTGTTTGTGTCGACCATTCATTCACACATATTTAATTATAGCGCCAGGCTTTGCTGAGCTGATCCATGTCAAACCAAATATGTGTATCTAATAGCTACCCAAAGAGTTTATTTTAGCGTAACAGACTCTTACATAAAACAATAGAACATGAATACATTAAGCCCGTTACAGATGAAGATACTATAATATTTTTTAATACGATAAAATATCATAAAATGCGAGATACCAAGCCTTCTTCGAATTGGTGCTTCATTCGCTTAAATCAGGAGTTCCCAAACTTATTTTGTCTACTGCCGACTTTGAAAATAAATTATTTTTTAGCGCACCCATTTTTTTACCTACTTAAAAACCATTATAACTTTTTTTTTCTGGGTCTCTTACCACGCCCTTTAGGTCTGCAGCGCCCACAAGGGGGTGTTATCGCCCACTTTGGGAAAGGCTAGCTTAAATCTTTATGGCTGATGATATCAGAAATATAGTGTAAGGCAATATAAATATTATAGTATCCTCAACGTCTTTGACGGCCTCAAAATTCGTTTTATAATTCCGTAGATTAAATTGACATTGACAAATTTAAAAAGTAAAATTACACAAAGTAATTTTTTTTCAAAAGCTTCCAAAATTATAAAACGAACTTTAGGTACTCGTTGACAATTAATGACATCAACTAGGTATATTATCTAGCTATGAAATAGACTACAAATAGTTTAAAAGAGATACGTTTTAATTGTACAGCCTCGAAATAGTCAGTAATTGACTTGATGACTTTGGCATAGCGAATGTATTGTACTAATAAATAGTTGATTACAAATATCAAGTGCTTATTCCATACAGTTCACAATGTTCAAATTACGCAAGTTTGAACCCAATGATTTTGTTTTTGTCGCTGGCTAAGTTGTCTATGATTCATTTATCAATTATGATTATGAGGTTGTAAAGAAGGTCATCAGCTCTTTAAATAATATAATAACGCAGATTTCACACTAAGCCAAAATGGTTTTAGAGCAATATTTTAAATTACCTCATTTAAAACCAATCAGTTTAAATTAAATATGAGATAAAACACATTTTTGTTCGAAATCAAAAATTTTACATTAAATAATAACATGGACATACAACTAGGTATAGATTTACGTTTTTTTGCGTAATTAATAGTGTAATTAAACAATAAATAAACATATTACACTGTAATACAGCACCAAATTGGACAAAACAACATTAAAATAAAATTGTACTCTTCAAATAACTAATATATATTGTTTAGTTAAGCGTACTTTGAAACCTATATCTAGAAACAGCTGCAAATTTATGACATACCATTCAGAAAAACCTGTACATACGTGTACCTAAAAAGCAAGTACTTAATATGGATGTTGCCTATATTGGAAAAAGAATACAATTTTCACGTTTTTTAATCGATTCGACAACATCGATCGAGAAATCGAGACGACACTAAAAAGTATGTGATTGTACAGAACGTCAAAATCTAAAAAAAAAAAACAACACAATGGAGAATAACGATTGCACCTTTCAGAAATTTCGAAAGCTTATTACTTGACCGATTTAAATTATTTGTCACATGCCATATAAATTTGAAACCAATGATAATTAAAATATGTATTGTTTTATAACATTTAGGCAACTACCCTATTATTCTACAAACAATTTTGCATCATATAACATGTTACAATATGCTATTAAAATAAATTAATTTGTGTGACAGGCTAACAAGGTTAACACACTCAAATCAGACAATTTAATAGTCACGTGATGTGTACATTCAAGAATACCTACACTATAGTGTATCAACATCATTTGTTTTTTTATTTATCACGAATCAGTGCTTTAATAAATTTCTGCCAACACACTGCTAAATTGTATGACGTCATTAATTTCGTCAACGTCAATCAAATAAAGGCAGCATGTTAATAAAAGTTATAATTTAATATTCAAACAAATACACTCGTGAGTGCGTCGTACAGTACAGTACAAAAAAAAATTGAATTGACCTTTTTTATTCTCATATTATTTAGTGGTCTTTGTCCAACGATACGTCGTATGATGATGTCATCAATCGATGTGCAGAACTACCAAATATACCTAATGTGTTGTCAAGGAAACTTTTAAGAAATAACAAACGAATTGTCCGTTGGTTGACATGCGAATCGCCCCATTAATATTACACAATCAATATTTATTCATAGTTAATCTGTACAATCATTTTGTTGTAAATTTTTCGTCATTTCCTGCTCAACGTGCCTAGTAAATGCTAAGTACTGTTAAAGCTATAAGTTGTGATTGCTATGCATTCATAACTACTTTATTTATGTAATTGATGTACTTACTTATTTCTATCGGAATCCTAGGACACTGAGCTTAATTTTTTTTAACAGAACCCCGTGTTGGTGCGTCATACTTAGTTGCATATTTTACGTTTCTTTTTTTGTTAGTAAATGTACCTCTTTTGTTATCAAATCTACAAATGATTCCGTATCAAATTTCACTTAATTCTTTTTCTAATCACATATAAATATTGTCTAATTCCAATCTTTACATCGACACTCTTAAAATATCAATCACTTTTATACAAAACTTTCCCTTTTAAATATATAACACATCAAGAGCGGGCTTTACACATAAAACATTCAATTACTTTAATAAATAAACAAACAGTGTAAAATCACAATTAGCTAGCTGCATTGTTCCAATTTACTACTAAAAACAAAATAATAATTAATTTCAACGTTTGACGTCGTTTCAGAGTCTTAAAACTGGAGATAATTAGAAACAATTTATTTGACAAAGCGCCCGTCTACACAAAATCTTATTATTTTACATTATGCAAATCTACCTTGTCGCACTATACATATGGGCTACTTTACTCAGTGCTTAGTAATACTATTTACCTGATTGAGATTACTTTAGCTTTGGGCAAGTCCACTTTAGTCCTTAAGGACTGCTAGTGTGGTAGACAGCTCAACTGTGTGCGTTGTCTTTTTTATCGAGTTTGTCGTCTGGAGTTGGCGCTGCTATTTCATTGCTTGATGGACCAGCCTGTGGGCCTTCTGGGTCTGTGAAAGAAACATAATAATATATTTAGCTTCATGACAATGTGATTAAGTTTTTAAGTGATTGGTTTTTTTAAAATGTTGATTATAGGACTACCCCCGTTTTACAAATATCGCACAGGTCTCGTGATTACCTATTAGGACGTCCACTATGAAATATGCGAGCGGCAGCGCCGGCGTTAGGGCCTCTGACGCCCTGGGCAAAAATATTATGGCCTCTATGGCGTAGCACAGGGCCGTCACCCCATCGCTCCCCCCCCCCCCTCAACGCCGGCACTAGCAAACGGCAATGTTTGTGGAATTAAAGAGCACCACTACGTCACGCGGGTATTTTTTAAAAATTAACGGACAGACTTATAGCGATATTTAAAATCCCATTACTAAGCTTTTTCCAAAATAGATGTAGCCGACTACTTAGCTATACTAGGTGATAAAAGGGTTGGAAAAAAAGTGTGGAGTCAGATCAAATTATGTAGTGATAATGTACTTGATTTCTCATGAACTGAAAGACTAATTTACATACCACTAGACCAAAAATACCGCTTCTTTGGTTTAGTGGCAGCAGCAGCAGTGCATCTTGAGGTGCTGGGTATGGTCCTCAATTCGGACGAGTTACATTCTGTTAGAAAAAATGTATTTGGAATCTTGCACATTAAAGGCAGAGTTTACACTAAACGGGGATTAAGGTTACAATAGAATATAATATTCTGTTTTGTAACACCATTAAATAGCCATAGGAACTACACTACAACAATGAAAGGTAATGGTAATGATGTTCTAATTTTCAGGAAAACTGGTTGGACAAGAGAGATGTGAAAAAGATTATGAAACTTTCATGTCAGATTATGAAATTGTCATGCTTATTTCTTTTGTAAATCTGCGCCAGTTTAGACTCAAGTTGCATGTTTTAAAAGAGAGTTTGTTTTTAAAGAGCGGAAGAAATTATGTAAGATTTACGTAGCGTATAGAGCATTTGTAATGTTGTTACGAATACATGCTAGACGCTATCATGAAGGTTTCCTTAGATAAAATAAAAAGCTCTAATTGCTTTAATATTATATATTTGCTATTGCAGGCTCTAGCTCAGCTTGTCTACAAGCGAAAGGTAAATCTTAATATGACCCTAGTTTTTTTTTAAAATGCATACCATAAAATGCAAGTTTAAGGTTTATTTAATTTTAATGCTTGAAAACACCGAACAATATTATTACATTTAAACAGTATTTAATTATTATATCCACTTTTTTATATCTCTTTCATATAAACACCATCGAAAAAGGACAACAATTTAAACTATCAAATTAGTCTACGACCTTGCAATTGACGTGAAATTAGAAGAGACCTATGACATGCCGACTAAATTGTCGTTGTTAACAGGCAAATGGATTAGTTTGACAACTCAAAAAATCTTCTATCTTTTTCAAGTGATCTCTGTAAGAAAGAGAGATAGTGAGTCTAAATTAGTTTAGAGCGTACGTGTGCAAGAGAATTATCACAAGTGAAGGGGGATTATAGCCCTCGCCTTGGGCTCGGCCTTCGATCGTCCCTCGATAATAAATGTGGCCTCACCACCCATGTGATAAATAATAAAAAGCTTAAAATTTTTATACAGGTAACATGATTTTACCAAGAACGAATCTGAAATTGAAATTCTAGATTTTAATTAATTGTTTGTCAAGGTTAAGATTAGTCTCAAGATAGGAAATGCCGCCTCGCAAGTTTAAAAAAAAAGTGTCGTATACAAGGGATTGTGCTAAACCTATTTACAGAAATAAATGACTTTTACTTTGAACGATTCTGTCTACTTTTGTACGTAGTATATTGAGCAAAAACTTGATAGATGTCATTAAAGTATGCAATAAACAATATGATATCATTTGACGACCTCAACCTGAATAATGTTATAGACGTGATTGTAATTCAACTTATACCGCCTAACAGCGAAAGTATGCCAAATGTTGATAAAAAATTGTAATAACTCAAGTGGAAAATTATACCCTGTTTCTGACAGCTTTTAAATATAGCTTAATCGGTAACTATGTATTACGAAGTACCTACTATTTTATATATCTTTCATTTGGTCTGTTTTGTTTTTAAACGGTTTTACTTAGCTTGACCTGTTTATTATTTGGTTCAAATTTAGTAATCGATATTTCACCCCCTTCCCTTCCCTTCGTTGACAGATTGATCTGATATTTGGTACACAGCTATAGTTTTGAAGACAAAACCGTTTTACGTAAAAAAAAAAATTACGACGGACGGGTAGGTATACGATTTACAAATAAACAATTACAATGCAAATACTCTCAGACCGGATCAAATATTTACGTGGAACACACAAATATTTGTCCTCTGCGGGAGTAGACTGGCAAAACTTAGAGCGGCAAGCCAATGGCTTAGCCACTGTACCAAACGTGTCTTCTACCTAACGAAATTAATTTTCGACAGATTTACCAATAGCTGAAAGCCAAAGTACACGGTCGTCGGGCGTTATATTATAGGAGGAACAAATTAGATTTTAGCGGGTGGTAAATCCCTTATTAAATTACACGAGAAAATTGGGAGCAAAAGCTTAGCGAAGATCGCAAGATTTTTTTGCTAAAATTTTTACAATTTAGGCCGTGCAAGGTTTTACGGAGTGAAGACCCTTATAATTACGGGCAGAATATTATTATTAACCTACACAATTCCAAACTTAAGCAAAGGCTCCGATTTTCTCCATTCTTCGCTATCTTGTTCTAATTTTGGCCATTTCGTCTCTTCGCGATGATCAGCGACCACATCAAATAACGTAGTAAATGATAATTTATTAAATATTTAGCCAGTAGTAGTGTTAGTGTATATTTGGCCAATCAAGTGGAAGTATCTCAATATAAAGATTTTAAGATAAGTAACACGAATCTAAGTTACGTTGTAGAAAATAAAACCCTTTGTGATCGTTTTAGCATCATTAACATTTATGCAAATGTTAAGAATGATACTGTTTCAGTCACATAAAATAATATTCTAAAAGTAAGGCTTAGAAATACTTAGAAGGTTAACAGGAAGTTCCAAAAACCACCTGACAAATTTTTATAGAAAGAAAAAATCAATTACGAGCGAGATTTGAACTAACTTTTTTGTTTTAAAAAAAATTAAGAAATTTTCTTACATACCTACATATAATTTCCGCACATACTCGTACATATTTTTTTTATAAACCTGACAAAAGTTAATATCGCAAAAGGTGAATCTACTTGTAATCGTCATTCCCCTTGAACAGTTGGCACGAGTGAGCGCCATTGTTCAACGAGTTCATCAATGACGAATCGACACCATCACAATTATGCCGACACCCACACCCACAGCTGAACATGAGCCAATACACTATTTCATTACTAGCTCACCCGACAGACGTTGTCTTATCCAAATTTTAAGATAATTTAGAAAAAAAAACTTTTTAGTCAATAATGAACAAAATTGCCAAATCGATCCAGCCGTTCTCAAGTGATGATCTTACCAAAGATAACCATTTTATTTTCATGTGTATAGATTAATAATAAATCAGCCGTGCAATGTAACTGTCCCAATGTAGGGCAAAGGCCTCTACTCATACAGAGATGGATTGAGCATTAATCAACACGCTAGCTAGACTAGAGCTTAGAGGTTTCCTTATGATGTTTTCCTTCACCGTTACTCAAAGGTGTCTTAGATTAACTAAGAAAGTACATATGACATTGAAAAAGTCACATTGGTACATGCCAGGTTTCTACCCATACCCACGCGCTTGCAAAGCGGGTCCGTAACCAAGGCGCCACCACGACACGTTATATATATTGTATGTAGGTATGACATTTATAGGTGCCAAATTGCCGAAATAGGAAGTCGTGTGAAACATAGCTTAGTCATAAAGATTAGCAAACAATTACCTTTTTTTTATCACTCTCGAAGTCAAAGTCATTTATTTCTGTAAATAGTTTTGCTAACACTTTTACTAGTCAGTTTTTTAAACTAGTTGGAGCAGCATTTCATATAGCCTTTTAAAGAAACGCCAAAACAAAATAAAGAAAAATATCTACTTCTAAGCTACCTAATTCAATCTCTAAGCGTAATTACGACACACTTGGGAAATGTGAGTGCTTTTTTGTTTGCTTGAAACGTACAGTCGGCAACAAAAGTAGGTACTTGGAGAGTATGAAATAATATATTTGGAGTTGTATCTTCTTTTGGTTTAAATACATAGGTATAACTTTAAATTAAAAATTTAACGAAGCCCCGATAATGAAAAACCTCATTTTTTTAGCTAAGAACACTCAGTCAAGTTACCTTTCAAATAAAGAATAAATAAATCAAAATTGGTTCATCCGTTTGGGAATTTCGATGTCATAGGCTGACACGTCAAACTTATAAGTCTCTTTTTGTCGGGGGTTAAAAATATATATGGTCTGCAATACAATCTGCTAATCTATATCGCATATCATTAATCTTATATGTATTTTACCCAAGACAAAGAGACAACACCAAATACGTTCTTTCATAAATTTCCAGGTACTTTTTTGTCCGACTGTACCTATGTCAAACAATGATACTAGACAACTACAACTACCTATTCAGTTTCAAAGAAATGCACACATTTCTATTTACGTAGGTAGGTAGTTATATCGACCTTGTCTCTGGCTTCTAACGTTGTACAAATTGAACACGCGAGGGAATATTTTCAAGGTGCAAGTTAACAATTTAACATCATTTAATAAAGGTTAACGAAATATCTTTTTATCAGCAAACTTGACTTATTTTTTATTTAAATTATAGCCTTGTGGTATACTGTCGTCCGCAACATTATCAGTATGAATTTTAATTTACTCGTATATCCCGTAAAAGTAGAACAGAAAGTACCCCCGTAAATATCATTACGATCGTTTAGTCTTTCCCACATATCCTGTAAAAGCTCTCCAGATTCTAACCTTGACCTTTGTCAAATTTCGTTACGATCGATGGGTTCAGTTTTGCCCGTATTAGTCAATGATTATAAAAGACGAAGTATTTCCCATAAATCCCGTAAAACAATCCTGTCTGTGCTCACCTATCAGGCTACCTCTTTGTCAAATTTCGTTTACGGTCGGTTCAATATAGCCCCCAAAAGTAGCTGAAGTCCTTGTCCAGGTCCCAGGCTACCTAGTTGTCATATTTCATTACGATCGGTTCAAAAATGCAACCACTAGTTATATTTACAGCATAGAGACATAAGTCCATTAGCATGCTATGTTTATTCCTTTGCACTACTTACACGCCTAATGGATTAATGTCTGTTTCCGTGAATTGGTTTACTTTGTGAAATCAAATAATCTTTAGACATTAATCAGCTTTTACATCACAAAAACAAGCAAAACATGTTTTGCAAAGATGAAAAATCCGTGCGCAGTAAGAAGTTGCCTTTAGTGTAGATTGGTCTGTCAAATCTGTCCTCCCACTCACTTCTCAGGCCCCTCATACTTCAAAACCGATTTATCACTATCACTATAATAAGAATATCAATGCACGATGATTTTATCAAGTCTTCTTATCGGAATACGATACTATCGATGTTTAATAAATACAATTTTCCACACGAATATCACGCGAGCTTTGTAAGGACAGTCCGATACAAATCACCTTCGTATGCCAACACTTATCTTAACTGAGTTATTACTGGTCGTATCTAACAATTTTGCGTCAGCAGCGCTAACGTGACGTTAACAGATAGCTTGAGGTGATTACATCTTACAAACTACAAAATTCATAAACTAAATTCATAAGATACATAATTGTCGGCCAAACAGGTAGATCTTCTTGGTCCACATTTCCACAATAACCTATCGATCTCCTTTGAACAAGTCACATGCCACGTAAAACGACGTAACTTTATATTCCGTACTCCTTTAAAAATCCTTTCTTTTTAGTAGAAACCAACGTCACCAGAATTTCCCTATAAGTATTCTAAATTTCGTCTTGCTTGGTACGTCTTGTGTGTGGCGCTGTGACACCCCGGACGTCATACCCAAAAACAAAAACCCAAATCACTATATTCCTAATCATGCGTTGCCTGAAATAACACTAGCTCATATATGTTCCCTTCAAACCTAACCTAACCATCTTACGCTTCGCATCTAACCTAACCAAGGCGGAGTGCGAATTCACATTTCGCAGCAAAAGTAGAAATCCTTTTCCTTCGCGAAATTGAAACTCCCTTTCATCGTGCAATGGGTCAGCGTAGTTTAGATTCTATTACATCTATTATCGATTTGTGAGAAAAGGCCAAAGGTTTAGTCAGACCTATAGGATGATTTATAAATTTGATTACGTCTTACTGTTTGATATCCGCGTTCATAAACCAGTTAAACTAAGAAACCTTTTAGTCTTAGTAAGATTCTGTAAACTGGTCCAATTAAAACCTATTTTTCTGTCTACTAATCCGATAATAGTGTCAATTTTTCCCACAATCTATTATTATACTTCTTGATTACTAACAAATTCCCATGGAAACAATGATTGATTATTTTCTCACTGATAGTGTCGATAATTCGATGTATGTGTGACATAATAAGTTACAATATATCGTTAGTACGTCAGAGAGCGATAACCCGAGCATCGACGCATTACCGTCTATCTACGTCACACCCCGCGCTCAATTACTGTACTGACAGGAGGATTGTGATAAGCGAATGATACTATAACACTGTCTAATACTATCAAGTATTAAATCACGTTGTAGTTTTTCTGGCAATTAATTTATACAAGGCTGCCTAAACAACTTTGGAGGTGGCTGCGCATTTGGATACAAAGCTTTAAATACTTATTTAATAAATTATAATTATATGATTTGCACACATGACTGAGAGTGCACTTGCAGTAAACACAGCTGAGAGTTTAAACACACACACACAATTCCCAATATGTATTTATTTTATAAAACTTCTGGTTGTGAAGAAAGTGTGTCAGCAAATTGTGTTTCGTGAAAGTACTTCACATTTTGTACGCTACGCGATCAACAATGGTCCGCACGTTTTACACTTCGATTGGGTGTAGTACCTAATTCAGATATACCTACGCCTATAATTCAGAACGAGTCATAAAATTATCGTACCTATTAGTGTTGCAGCAGAACTCTGCTTCCGCTTCCGCTTCTGCAGAAGTTCCGCAAGCTTTTTCACTTCTGTTTCCGTTTCTGGTTCCGCAACTTTATAACAGAACTCTAAACGGAGAATACAGCGAGGTGCACGGGGGCACTGTATTGCCAATAGTTCGCCAATACTTATCAGCTCCACCCAGCAGCATAGCCAGTGAGCAATTATTTAGCGGAGCTGGTTTAATATATGAAGAACACCGAAATAGACTCAAAGGTGTAACAGCGGCCAAATTACTTTTTATTAAAAAATTAAAATGTGTTTTTTCTTCATAGTATTAACACTTCCGCTTCCGCTTCCGCATTCGCATCCGCATCCGCTAAGATTTACTTTTGACATCTGTTTCCGTTTCTGCTTCCGTTAAGACGCTTCCGTTGCATCACTGGTACCTATATCAGCAGCCTTTCGTTGTTGGCAGGCGAATTCACTTCGTGACCCGCAGCCCTAGGTTTAGGCAGCCGTTTATAAATATGTTTTAGGTTCATTGATTTTGTTTCTAGAAGTATTTATAATTCATTTAGGGCGCCAACCGTTAAATAACTTGACAGAGACTCTGTAGCAGTAGACTGCGATATACGGTAGTAACAATTCGACAGGCAGATTTCTATACGACAGGCAGATAAATAGTATTTATACTGTGATAAAAGAAGTAGGTAACCATTTTCCAAATAAGAAAATGTTGTGCTTAGTTTACGAGCATATTTAGTTTCATGATTTGTTTTTCCTGGCTAGTTGCCTGATATCCTATTAGTTACATAACTCAAAACAGTCAGGAGTAATAGCCGTCTATATCTAAGCTGACGTCTTTCGCACACCAGTTCATACGTAATCACGTTTATTTATTTGTGTACAAAATTAACACCTAAACGCTTTTTTTAAGACATCAAAAGCGCGTCATTGTGCGATATTTTGACAGCGGATATTGAACTATTAATTATTATAGTTGATGGATATCATACATTCTAATTTATTCAATTACGTATTAAACACTACTATTATATTTTATCTTTAGATAAAATTATCTAGTATAGTGATAGTTTAGGCTTAAGGGACAATAAACGATTAGCGATATCACTACTGTAATCTTATTACATAGCCGCGAAATAGAAACCCAATCCCTTGCGGGATTATCCCTCGTACGTACCTAAGTATAAATTACAAAATACGTATTCAACGTTGGAGAGATATGTGGCAATAAAATAGCAACGATTTATTTTTTACTGAAATTGCAATTAAAGCTATTTTTGATCGTAACCTGAAAAACCACTTATATCGTATTTTTAGTCAACAGTAGTTTCGCGCAGGAAAGAGAACACGCAGACAGCCAGAATAAACACCGCAGTCCATATAAATATTTGCCTTGATCCGGAATTAGAACCCTTCGCCAATTGGGTCGTTTAATAACATTTTCTACTCCTCCGACGGCTAATTAATTGACGAAGTTCTTTGAAATGGGAGGAAATCAGAATCCTGAAATTCATCGGAACGAACGAATACACACATTGGTTCATATTTACCAAAAGGAAAATGCGAAAAGTCAACATAATTATACAAACAAGACTTAAATAGTCACAAATTCATATTAGGACTGTGGTATCTTTGAATCTTTATTTAGCACCTTAATTAGCCTTCAAAGACGAACCTTTTTAGAATATAAAAAAGATAAATAAAATTAAAATATAAAAAGGTTCGTCGTTGAAGGCTGCTGTTTCCTCCAGCTTATTAAAGTTTTAAGCACTTACCAGTGGCAGACAGTTGCTGCAGCCTGGAGGGCAGGTCAGCGGTCGTGACCTCAGCGCCCTGCGGGTGCAGTATGTCTGGCATCGCGTTCCGACGCCCTGTCCGCCCAGTCTCCAGAAATTCCTTTGGTACCTCACTATTTCCTTCCTGCATTATTGCCATCATTCTCAGTACTGAAAATGTATAAATTGTAACATTTATATTAAACTGGTTCCAAACCGTGTGGACTCGAGTAGGGCTTGTTCACAAACATTTAACACACAATATTCATCGAGACAAGACAAGCGATTTAATACAAGTATGACTACCCACTTTTAGGATATTTCATTTTTGGGACTGTCAAATACACTACACAAAAAAAATACATATAACTGAAAATTAAATTTATTCACGTTAAATCTTTTACTTAAACGTTAAATAGGTAATTCACTATACTAGTCTATTACAGTACTGCTTTTAAAAAGGCAATTGGTAACGTGTAAAAAAAGGATTTCTTACCGAGTTTACCGACTAACAAAAAATTCGAGGTGTTTTAATAGGTAATTTATAAAGTATTTCGAAAGGTATATCGTATTTGATCGATTGTTGATACCATCGAGGCGAAACAGCTTAATTGATATTTTATAGTTGTGTCAGAACATGGCCGAAAGCGATTATGGCGAGCATTAAGGGTCATTAGTTGCATTCAGCTGTTTATGTCATTATATTGTTTTCACGATATACCTACATAAACCATGTATGCTCAGTGAGAAGCAAAACGAATAAAATTACAAAAACTAATTTTATATAAAAATAATTCATACAGGTACGAAAATATCAAATATTGCTCTAAACTGAAATGAGAAGATACCTACTAACATTTGGCATAACATATTTACAGCGTATAACAAATAACATTATTACTGAGTCATAATAAAATAAATATTATCTTATTTGATCTCAAACGCGTTGGAACGCGACGAACGTCTGGCGTTATCAATATCACTTGCGTGTCGTCGATCCTTTAAAAACCTTGAATACTCTTTTCGAAGAATCCCAGCCAATTCCACAAACTGAGCAAGGGCAGGAGCAAAATATCTCAGAAACCGCACCGGGTGCGAGACCATTTTGGTTTCAGCAATAAATGAATGTGGTTGAATTCCCACTTGTGGCGAGATGTGCAGTAGAAAGTACCCGTTAGCATCATATCGTAACTCCTCAGAACACTAACCACACTGTACAAGGTACAAGCACACACAGAGCGGCAAAGTCTCTTCTCTGACATAAGTATTCTAGACCACCTATAAGCTAGGTAGGTATTCGTCGACAATCCTAACTGTCCGTCTCTAAACCACGTCAAAAGGTTCAAGCTGGTATCCAGGGCAACATTATATGGGGCCAGACTTGCGTCTTATAAAGTTGCAGTCCTTGCCAAGTTGCGCGCTGTGAAGAAAGGCCTCGCCTTACTGAGCAAGTGAGCACAGTTTTTTGGAAGCCAGCTTGACTTTATCTTCCAAGTGACTGCAGAACTGGACATCTATCTAGAAATATCGACTCCAAGGATCCCAATGCTGTTTTTGATGTTGAGACTTGAGAAAAGTGTTTCGAAAGTGTGGAGCCACAGCAAATGGGGTAGTTTAAGCGGTAAACGCGCAAACTTGTATCTTAGTAGGGTTTTAGTGGACTGAGTGAAGTCGTCCCGAATCGGAAACTAGTAGGAGTGCTCTCGATTTCAGACACAAGTTGTCTGCAGCTTTCTTCCACCACGGGACGAGGGATCTTCATCACAACCCGTAAAATAAGCGTCCTCAGTACTGTCGTCCACATAACAGTGAATGCCGTCGATAGACAGCGTATCATTGATATACAAACAACAAAGTGGGATACAGCACGGATCCTTGCAGGACGCCAGCGTTAACGTCCATGCGATCGGAACAACTATCATTGACAAGGAGTTTTATGGTTTTGTTGGACGAACAGCTCATGATCCAGATGCACAATCCCTCGGGCATTCCATATGTTGGTAGTTTCGAGAGAACCGATGACCGTGACCGACAGTCAAGACTGACAGCCAAAGAACCACCGTTAACCAGGCTTAATGAAGATTTTTAGAGGATTTAATTTCCAATATTAAAATTTATTCTTTTAACACGGCCAAAGACTAGATTACATAGGTATTAAATTTTCGGCCAGCATGCGAAACCATTATATGCGCCCAGTATGTACCTAAAACAATATATTGGACAGGGCTACAGTCACTGCACTTGTTAAAAGACTTGTGGCCAAGCGAGTTCTCTAATTAGATAAGATAGTACACTAGGAAATTACTTTTGGAACTATGACGTATTTACGTTACGACCATCAGATACTATTTATTTTAAACTTACGCAGCGTTCCGCATTTTATATTGAACAACATCTGTTAAAACTCTTTGAAAGATAATGTAATCACTTTCTGTACATTATGTAAATTACATAAACTTGTGCCAATACAAAAATCTTCTGTTTTAATGTAAAATTCATGTCAAAATGTTTATAATAATAATAAGTTGTGTGTTTGTTTTAAAGTATTATGGACACTAACAGATAAGTCAATAAGTCTTAGTCTATCTTAATACATGAAACAACGTCGGGGTTGTGTCTTTGTACCAGTCCATAATAGAACTTAGTACAAAAGTAAGAAAAAATGAAATATAAACTTATAAGATCAGTGTTTTCATTTTGTCCAATTACTCACATCACAGTTGATAGTAATCAAGTTTAGTTATTTAATTAAAATATTTCATTTAGTACATTCATTTTGCATTTAAGAGCCTTACTCATAAAAACATGTCACTCTTAATCACTGATTAAATTATGCCTGTCCTTATCATTTGCATGCCAATAAATAGAGATGGCAATTAAATTAAGTGATGTTTATTAAATATCAATTAACTTTAATTAAGTAAGTACCCCGGTAAGTGTTAAAAATGTTAATTAATAATCATGTGCAAAATTGTTTGTGCGATGTGAAAATTGCTTTAAATAGCTAAAAAGCAGCGGTATTATTCATTCAAATGTATATGTTACTTACTATGTATAGTTGTATCTTTCATAATAACCAGCTAGTATCATTGTTATGCTAATCATGAGATCTGGCTTCAAAGCAGTCATGTCCATTTTACAATTCAATGGCCTAATGATGTAATGATATACCATCTTTTATATACTTGGACCGCTAGGCAAGTGCTTTGAACAACATATTTTACAACATTGTAATAAGCCTTTTATATAAACTTTTAATAAATATCAACTGAGTTAATTAAAATTATTAGTTTTACTTAATTTTATTATTATATATTAATATTATATTATATTTTATTTATATTATATAATGTTATTTTTTATTAAATGCTAATGCTATCATAATAAAAAGTTTTAAAATAAAATAAATTTTATTTTAGTATAGTTATTAATACCTACAATTTTTTGTTTTGTCTAAGGTATATATTTTATTATGATACCAAATGCAAAAATAAATTGATTTTATCATTGACAGACAGTTAAGAGCCCTTTCTTTGGGAGTAATTGTTTTTTAAATAAAAAGCAGTCAATGTTGAAACCATTTTAAAAACTACCATTATAAAACTACCAAACATGCAACCAAACTTGTGAAATGGAAGGATCCAGAATCATGCATTGTACTACTTTCAATAATAGTATGTACAAGTGTGAGAAATATACCCAAAAAATAATCTCTTTTTTTGAAAAAGGAAACAAATACATAAATAATATGCAACAGTTATGTACCATTTCATCCCAATAATCTTCGGTGGCTGCTAAGTAGACACGTCCCAAGTTGATCTAAGAGATTGTCACTCTACACACATCATGCACCTCACAGTCCTGGATTGATACAAGTTGTTTGTTAGTATGCATAAACAGGTGACTACTGTTAAGGCAGACCAATTTCTTTTTAATAACAAATATTAGTCTCTGGTTTTCTTAGGCTTCCTTTTTTAAGAAGCCAAATCAAATAATATATTGAAATTATGTTGACTATCGAGTGATTATTTTCAATTTGCACCTTTTTAGTCTTTAAGGATGCCTCATTATTTCTGTGAGTTGCCAGTTGTACATTTGTCCAATTATAAAGCCATTGGACATAGTTGTTGATACTTTGTGGTGTGAGTAGCAAGATAAAATTGATGTTAGTAGATAGATAGATAAAAAAACATTATCCCAATATTCTATATTTTGTTTCCACATCAGTTTCATGCTATCAAAGCAAGATAATAATGGAAAAGTATAATAAAAACATAGATATAGTCCAGCTAATTTAAACCTGTGAAATCTTTAATTTGCAAGTCTTTATGAAGTGACCCTAAATAAATAGTAATGAGGCATGAATAGGCGTATGAAGAACTAGCCAGTCGTAATAATTCAAACAAGCAGAATCTACTGAAAATCTCCAAGCGATAATCAAACTGGTCGTTCAAGCGCTGCAGTAGCATGCGGCCCTCTCCGTACCTGTGCTATTCTTAACGCGACGGTCCCTCCTATGCTTAGACACACGGCCCGATAAGACCTCCGACATTTTTAATTTAACTCAACAACAATAACCACTAATTTAGTTGTAACGTAACACAAAATATTTATTGATTCAGAAACTCTAAAACCTTACTCACAATCACCACAATTTATTGGTTCGACCGTCACTAAATCGCTTCGTACGGCAATTGTAACTGATAAATCTACCGCCGAGTACAGGTATTTTTTTCAAAATATCTTATTCATAAACAGCTTCTAATTTTCATTACACTACAATTAGAGCGTGCACAAAAATCACAGTAATACACAAAAGAAAGACGATGGACGAAAGAAAACTATGACATGTCGAGGCCATGGCAGAATTGACAACTTTGACAAGAAAAGAAAAATTACAAAACAAAGGAAAAGAAGTTGCTAGTCTAAAAATTTAAGTCTATAAAATTATAATTATTTAATAAGAAATTATCTATAAAATTATTTTGACAAAAAACAGTCTGGCGCACTTCTCGTACTCTAAATTACAGTTATTTGGTTCTTATATATTTCTATGACAAATTTCTTGTCATCAAATTTAATGAAATGAATCACTTTTAAGTTATTTTAGTACTCACAAGCAATAAAGATTTTAATTTTTAGTTCTAGCTGTCACCGCCTCTAGACTCTTTTTTGCCAAGCTCTTGGTACACGGAAAAAGAAAGGTACAAGAGGATGTTGTGAGTTGAAGTTTTATTTGTGTGTGACTTACGTGCAATGGTTTGTTAACATGTCTTGACAAAAAAGAGTCTGATGCAGAGACAGCTGGAACTAAAAATAAAAAATCTTAAAAACTATGTTTGCGAGTACTAAAATAACTTACAAGTGGTTTATTTCATTCTTTTTTTTGATGACAAAACATTCATCATAATATGATGTACAACCAGACAGAATAACTTGTAATTTTAAATAAAATTGTAGTATGAGAAGTACACCAGTGGCGCCCCCAATTTTTGCATACTCTTTTTTCCAAGCAATTTTATCATTGAACCCTCATTTGAAATGAGGAAATTCCTATCTCAATGGAAATGATTTTTTAAACAATGGCAATACTTTTTTGAACTTTCATAGTTGTCATTGTCATTGTCAAACTAGTTGAAACCATGATCATCATCGGCACGGGTGATGGTCTGTGGTAAAGTCTGGAACAAAAAAAAAAAAATTTGCTGTCAAACGACCAGCTGATCGACGCGATTTTGTTACATACAACATTTATGTAATTTTTGCTGGGAATCATCTCTTTAGAGGTATAAAATATATATTTTTCAATTTTAATGATTTTTTATCGTTTATAGGGGAAAGTTGCACTAAGTTGTTATTTCTGTTGATGAATAGATGCTGCGAAAATTAGTGTTAGGTTCGGTTGGAGTGGCTGCGTTGATGCCAGTGGTGGGTGCTGCTCTTCCTATCAACGAGGAGCCAAAACACCCCAACAAGCCTCCGCCCATGCGGCCCTCTGAACTCCCAATATACGAGGCTCCACACGCGGACTACGCTGAGTAAGTGAAAAGTGTCTTAGTACTTGTAAAGACATTGATAGTAGTAATTGACAGCTCAAAGCAGTAATACTGAAAATAATTATTCTACAGATATGTATACAAGAAGAAGAAGGAAAAGCAGAATAACTATATAAAGCAAGTGCTGATATCACCTGTGCGTATAGTACGTGAACAGGTGCAGGTTTTAGTTGACCACACTGATAATGTCAAACACTCCGTGAAAGATCAGTACCGTGATGTTCAGGACAGGAGTGAATGTAAGTTGCAATTTCTTACGAATTTATAACTAAAGCATCACTTTTTTACTTTCTCCATAAACCTATCGCTAGTGTTTTGAATGTCTTTGCCTGACTGACTGATTCATCAATGAAGAGCCTAAATTACTCCTCCACTAAATGAAGTTTGGCATAAAAAATATACATACCTGCAGTATTTGACTTATTAATTAAGAAATATAGACATGTCTCAGGATTTTTTTTATCCCAAAAGATGGTGCAATCCGTAAGGGCGGGCGAAGCTCGAATTGTTTATGGATCAAATTTCTGATTGGTAGCTCACCTAATTTCTAATTTAGAGGATGTCCTATAAGCAGGGCTAAAACTGTTCTTTTTTAAATAAAAAAAATAAACAGTTTTATACAATTGTTTGTGTGTAATTAGGTATAAACGTTAGTTATAAACAATTATAAAAAGTATTCAATGTTTTATAAACAGAGACAACTTTTATTTTCAGATAATTTACCGAATAAGTCTCAACTACCTATATACTTATAAATAGGGCCCGGAAAAATATGTATTAAAAATTTCAAAATATGTACATATAATATGGACGAAAAAATGTAAAATATGGAAAAAATATGGAGTAAAAATGTAAAATATGGAATAAATATGGAGTAAAAAATAACAGTAGGTACCTTTAAAGGGAGGTACTTTACCTTTTTCATTGCCTTTTTGCATTAAAGACATTGTAATGAGTAAAGTACTTAACACATACATTAAAAAAATTATAAAAAGATGTTGAACTATTTATGTAATACAAATAAAAAAATAAGTTTTATTCAAGAATAGGAATCATTTATTTGCTTTGCATTTATCAACTTCCACTACTACACTACACTACACTACATGGTTGCAGTAGACAATCAAGTGCTTTTTTTAAATTATCAAAATTAAATCTGACGATTTGGTCTAAATATTTATTGATTTATTTATTTATTCATTCATTTATTGCATACATGTTACATACATAAAAATCTTTCCACGTCACATGACGTAATGAGATACATAATGTGGAATGAACTTAGAATCAAAAATCAAAATACGACGAATAAAACGCGAGAGAAATGAAATACGCGCGGCCGGTCATGGTGGCGAGAATGCAAACACGTAAAATTATATCAATTTTTGTGAACTAACTCTTGTTCTATGATATAAAAATGGAAAATATGGAGTATTGTGATACATTTTTGTAAAATATGGACTTAACCTTGAAATACCTTAAAATATGGAAAAATATGGAAAATAAAAATTAGTTTTTCACATTGTAAATATGATAATCGATGTAGAGAACACATTGTAGACCGAAAATCGTGTAAATTAAAAATATGTATTTACATATTAATCCGGGCCCTACTTATAAATTAGGGGAATAACAGTATAACAAAATAAACTGCTTATAATTATCTAAAAAAGTATGTCCTTAGAATTGAACCACGCCTACTCATCCCTTGGATGTCATGTGGAGGATGGGAAGCAGCATCCTATTGTATAATAGCAACCATCTGCTACTGCGATCGCCGACCCGCTTGCCCAGCCTGGCGATTAAGGGCAAACAACTTTTAATGTGCGCACAAAATAAGTGCTGCATATGAGAAGAGGTCTATGTCCAGCATTGGACTGACAGGCTGTGTATGTATTCAAAAATAAATTAAGGATGTCCGTAATTTGTCATTTATCTTTTCATATCATGACTATCCTGATGATGTCCATGTTTGAAACTGATGATGCAACGGATATCCAGTTAGTATCCACTTACCAAATATTTCTTATATCTTTAGTTTATTCTAAATATCCTCATTTTTAGGGATATACAAATATCTTCGAGAAGAAGAAAACAAAGAAATGAGATATGGTGCTGTAGCTATGGGTGGTCTGACTGGCTTTATATTTGGTCTGCGAGGTGGTTTCATAAGGGTAATTTTTATAAACATTATATTTTCATGTTTTTGTCTCTCCCTTTGTGTTACACCATGTCATCATAAACCATATAGGGTGTAACCAAATTATGCTGTAATTTTTCATCATATCAGGAGATAATGAATTTACAATATGCACAAGATTTCCTAAGTCATTTGATTCTGTGACCGAGTGAGGTATCACCATTAGTATAATGTTCTACCCTACTTCCTGTTGAGTGTTTCTCCAACTAGTATAAACTCAAGTTCAGTACTTCAAGTTGTCTTAGGCCACAAAACGCTTTGAACAATGCTACGTGCGCTAGCGCTACGTTCAGACGCCGAGTGCAAGCGATTCTAACCTTAAGAGTGGTGCACCGGCTTTGTCCACGATAGTACATGAGATGAGCAATATACTTTCAAAGCCTCAAGTCACTGCAACCAAAAAGATCTATTTTGACAGTCCCTCAGAAGATTACATCACATCCCCAAGGTTTAAGAAATAGTTAGGGCATCAAACATGATAGCCTATGATAGATAATCATGATGATGATCTTCTTGTTTTAATATCTAATATAATATTAGTAATTAGCACCTCTTACATTTCCAGAGAATCATTTATGCGGGTGCAGGCACCACCGTTATGGGTTTGGTTTGCTTCCCTGAAGAAACGAAAGACATACTCAAGAACAATTCATCGCTCGCCAAACAATACATCAATATCGCCTACAACTTCCTGTATGGGGGTAAAGTATAAGTTAAATCTGTAAATTATTTATATCAAAATATGGAATGAATCATTGAATGGTCAAGCAATTCTAGCAAAGCAGCAATTCTATGGTTACAGACCTTTATGATAACTTAATCTTGATTCAGTTAAAAGAACTTAGTAGGTACCTACTAATGCAAATTAAAAAAAATGTCTAAGACCATAATCAAAAAGGACATTTTTTTTGTAGGTCACTCTATACACAATTTCACATTTGAACCTTAAAATATGCCGATTGTACTTAATTGAAATTCTGCAACGTTTATCAGTGAAACCTGGTGATCCTCAACTGGAGGTGAAATTCCCCGAGCTATCTTTCCCTAAAGACTTCTCGGGGCTCGTGGATATGACCGTCAATTTGGCGTCATCGGTGAAGCAAGCCATAATGCCTCCGCCAACAAAAGAGGAAACTAAACCAGCTGAAAATAAAGAATAGGTATATAAATGTACTGGAGGTGGACGTTTTGGCATGGTGGCAGTGGTTGTGTCTGGTTTTGACTAGTGTTGCCAGGAATAAAATATTTATGAAATCCTTATTCTTGTGTAAATTGTAAATAGAAACAAGTTGGACAATAATCCAAACATAAAAAATGTTTTGTAGTCTCCTTTAATAGGACATAGTATGGCAATTGGCAACACTGGTTCTAACATGCTTGCTTCCGCTTTTTTTATAAGCTTTTATAGTGGTTTCTACACTCATCATTAAATTCTTTTTTTTATTTTAATTCTGTTTACTTTACATTACACTTAACGACAACTAAGTTAAACTCTTACGAGACCAACATTAATTTGCATGATTTGGATCATAGAGCTTCTTTTTGGACCAACATTTCCCATTGATTGTTTGTGATCATGATCAATTATACTGTTCTACACTTAGGGGTATTATTACACTTACACGATCGATGTTTAATCGATGAGTAGATCAACGTCGACCGCTTAGGAGTAATAATAGCTCAAGATATTCAAATGATCAAGTGTCGAATAAAAAAAATGTATTTGATGCTGATACTAAGATCTTACCTGCTTGTGAAAATGCATAGGTATACCTGTTTTCTTGTAGCTTTATTTAAAGTTAAGTTCTTTAAATCTGAGTGCAGCTATTTAGTGTCGTTTTTGGAAGCACATTGGCACCATTTGATGACTCCTGGGTGGCCCTTGGACCCCAAATGCGTACTGGCTACAGAGAGTTTAGAGAAGGCTGCCCTAATTATACAAACCCAAAGCCGGGCGTCCAGAAATCTAGGACCGGCATTGATTGGTAGAAGTTATAAATATCCTGCTAAAGACATTCAGATTATCCTTTGTACTGAAGCCACCACACGGGGCCTCTTACATTGTTTTAGTTTTACGCACCCTCAAGAACATCTCTCAGCTCAACTGTGCTTGCATGTTTCCTTCACCATTTTAAGCAAGTTGACATTAATTTCTAACACACACATGAATTGGAATAGTGAGAGGTGCATGCCTGAGTTCGAACCTGCGACATTATGACTTGTCTTGACTTATTGATGCACATAATCCAGTATGACAACACCGTTTTTGTCACCGTCGTATTGAGCAAAAGGGCTAAGATGAGAGATCCTTGCGCGGTATATTTAGGGTAAGTAGACCGCGCTTCAACTTCAAAGTTCGTTACATATTCAAACTTTAAAAATTAGAACTTTTTAGGGCTTTTGATAAACGAAACGAGCATGAGGTCCTTGGTTCGTTTAGCAGATTTGGTACAGTTATTAAGTTTTCTATAATGGCATTCTCATGATTTTCTGTGTAGCTAAAAGCAGTCTGGAACTGCGACCGGAATCTATAAAGATTTAATACGTCTGAAAAGATAGAGATAGGAATATTCGAACACAAGGCAGACGCACCTCTGACTTTTCGTAAGATAGGGGTATGCGTAGGCTATTATGAAATAATTGATTATCACTTGCACCAAGCCGTCGGTCCGCGTTATTGGACTAATTGAAACACATTTCAAATTTAAATTCTATAGTGTGTGTAGTGTTGAAATGTTTACAGTACGCGCCAGGGTTCTCGTCTGTGAAGTGAGCTGGGAGTGCAGTGGTATAATTACACTTACAATACTCGTGTACAAACTTAAACTACAAACTCGTGTAAAAATGCATGCTTAAAACATAGCCTAAAAATTTGTGGAATGCTTATCAATGTAACGGCTCAATAACGTATCTCTGTTAATAAACAACCTATTTACTGAGAAAAAATGTCACTGGCTTCACAAACTTACAGCTTGGCAAAAAAGAGTCTGGAAAAATTGGGGGCGCCGCTGGCGCACTTTTCACACTACAATTCAAAATTACAAGATATTTAGTGCTTACATATTTCTATGACAAGTTTTTTGTCATTAATTATAATCAAATGAATCATTTTTATGTTATTTTAGTACTCACAAACTTAGTTTTTAAGATTTTTATTTTTAGTTCCAGCTGTCACCGCCTCAGACTCTTTTTTGCCAAGCTATAGAGAACTGTGGCGCATTCTAGTTAGACCTACTGCACTGGATAGCGGATCAATGTAATTCAGTTAGATTCCTGCACGATATGATTCATATTAATTATTCCTGCCTGGATATTAGAGTAGGTACATATACGCAACCCGACCTTTGTAGAAAATCCTAACATTGTGGTGGGTGTGTGGCCTTCGTAATACTAATAATAAGCGCGAGCTTGTAAGAGATCCTCGAAAATTAAATGGTAAGCAAAAACTGGCCTAGTTTTCATGTATTGTTTCTTTGTTTCAGCACCATAATGTCGACATCAAATCCAGTAGTGAATTAACAAATTTATTTATTGTTTACTAGTTTATTAAAGTGTAACACAATCGACATAATTAAATAAACGAACTATATTTTGACTACGATCTTTTATTGAATGATATCATCTTACAGTAAAAATGTTATATTCATTTACACTTATGCAAATATCATTTCTTCTCGCCTCTTCTTCGTAACAACAGTGCCAGGCTTGTGCTGTGCCTCGGGGTGGTTCATCAGCTCTGGAGGACATGTAGACACAGAGCTCGTAAGTAACACTTGCTTCAAATCATAGAACACCGCCGAATCTTCTTTTGTCACAAACGACACCGCCTTTCCAGTCTTGCCAGCACGACCGGTACGACCGATACGATGCGTGTAATCTTCTATACTCTTCGCCATATCATAGTTGATGACCATACTGACGTCCTTGATATCAATACCACGACCAGCCACATCGGTTGCCACGAGGATATCCTTTGAACCATTCTTAAGACTGGCCAGAGCGAAATCTCGTTGTTCCTGCCCTTTACCACCATGCAATGTACACGCGTTGAAGCCCAACTTCTCCAAACCTTTAGCAAGAACATCTGCACCTTTCTTTTGGTTGACAAAAATAATGATTGGTGGTTCCACTCCTCGTTGTAATATCTCGGTAAGCTTTCTACGTTTCTCATTCTCGCCGATCATGAAGACTACCTGTTCTGTCCTGTCTACAGGTTTGCCTACTGATCCGATGTACACAATTGCTGGTCTACGTAAATAACTCCTTGCTAGACGCTCCACTGCGGGAGGCATAGTTGCCGTAAACATGACAGTTTGTCTGAACTTCTTTTTGGAGTTATAATTGGCCAATAAAACAGAGGCGTCTTCGGCGGCATCAGTATCGGGTTTGATGTTGGATACTGGCATGTATTCTAGAATTTTTTGGACGTCGGGCTCGAAACCCATGTCTATCATACGATCGGCTTCATCGAGGACCACGTACGTGCATCGATTCAGTACCAAATATCTGTTTTCTAATACGTCAATAAGACGTCCAGGTGTGGCAATAACGATTTCACATCCTAGCCTCAGTTTGAAGCCCTGTTCTTCTCTCGACAGACCACCGACAACCACGACAGACGTGATGCCCAGAGGAATTCCAAATTTATTAGTTTCCTCTTCTATCTGTTGTGCTAACTCACGAGTTGGCGCCAAAATTATAGCATATGGACCTTGATCAGCATCTTCCAACCGTTCACTTTTCGGAAGAGACTGGATCCATGTAAGCAAAGGTATGAGGAAAGCCAATGTTTTACCAGAACCAGTTTCAGCCACGCCTATGATATCCCTGTTCTGTAAACCAATAGGGATAGCCTGTCTTTGAATAGGTGTAGGACTCTTATAACCCACTTGGCTAATAATTTCCATGATGTCTGGATGAAAGCCTGCTTCCTTCCAATTACGAATAGGATTTGGAATTTTACCTCCTTTAAGGGTGATATTATAGTCCTCTCTGAAGATTCGCCAATCTCTTTCAGTCATTTCATCCTGATCCTTCTCAGACCAGTGACGATCATCCCACTTTTGTTTGTCTTCCTTCTTTTTAACCTTCTTAAGACGTAACTTTTCTTGTTCCTTTTCTAATTCAGTTCTTCTTTTCTCTAAGAGATTGCCATAGAATTTGCTGTAATCTTTTTTCTGAGATTTTATGTCTATACCAGCTATATGACCACGGCCAAAGAACTGCACTTGGTGTCTTTCTTTGTACAGAGCATTATAATCATTTGAGGTATCTTCTGATGCATCCCAATCAAAAACAAATTTACGATCATTTAGTCTCCTCACCCTTCGTTTCTTTTTAACAATACCAAGGTAGCGAGCTTTAATCGCTTCTTCTTCACGCTCCTTGTCCTTAGTTTTGGATACTTCCTCATTTTTATCCTTTTTATCATCACGGCGTTCATTCATTGACTTTCTTTCTTCATACTTTCGTTCTCGTTCCCTTTCCCTATCCTCTCTTCTTTCTTTTTCTCTCATTTCTCTTTCCTCTCTATACTTCTTTTCCTCTTCTCTTTTAGAGGGTCCTGTCAAATCTATTGTGGTGATAGCAGGCCTGTCAACATTAGCCCTTATAGCTTCTACTTGTTTTTGTCGTCTCTCCAAAGCAAGTGCAGCCCTTTGTTCTTTAGTCAAGAAGACTGGTTTGCTGCGGGCCTCTTCCTCTGCTTTCTTCTTAGCAAGAAGCTCTTCTAGAGACAATGGTTCCTTCTTTATGGGCTTGGAATCTTCTTCTTTAGCTTCTTGTGATTCTTCCTCTTCATTTTTAGTTTCTTCCTCCTTCTTACTCTTTGACTTTTCCTTATCGTCGTGCTTTCTGTCTTTGTCTTTACCATCACGTTTCTTGGGACTGCGTGATCGGCCGCGATCTTTGCGTGTCGGGCTCCTCGATCTTTCACGCTCTTTTCGTGTGGGACTCCGGATTCTATCTGTATCTTTTCTAGAAGGGCTTCGAGATCTGTCTTTCTCTTTTCTAGTAGGGCTTCGTTCTTTTCTGGGACTACGAGACCGTTCCCGACGTTTAGTTTTGTCCCGATGAGACTCACGATCCTCGTATCTGTCCTTATCACGACGTTCTCTTGAACGCGATCGTCTACGTTCCGGACTTCTGTCTCGCGCCATTATTGTTTATATTTGGAAATATAGGTACAAGAACAATAAGTTAACCGATTCACAAATAAATTACAAAAAAGCACCGCAATTACATTCATTGCTTTGACAATTGACATTAGTATCCCTAGTAAGTCTGTGCAATTGACCAATTCCGATCATGACATTTTTATTTTTTAAATTATTTATTGAACATTGACAATTTTTATTTTTTTAATTCACACAGACAATTAAGACAGTTACGTGCACGAATATTATTGCCAGCATTGCTAAATCTCTTTTTTAAAAGACGAATGATAATTAATTTATAAACTTAAATACAAAGTTAAAATATTGATCAATTATATATACATAATGTGAATCTATTGATATGGATATCCACGAAATAGATAATTCGTTCATAGATGATATGTATCGAGGATCTAGTGATGGGTAATCGATATCGATAAGAGGCAGTTGGACAAGCTAAAAAAGGCTAAAGGGCTTTTCAAGAACCAAGGAGGCAACACTGGTCGCAAGTGTCACTGTCAATGTCATACACCAGCAGTGTGACCATATGTGGCAGGATCCTGCCTTTTTGGCAGGTTTAGGCCCCGATTTTAGTGTCTGGCAGGTTGGCTTGACGTTTTTATAAATGTGGCAGTTTCTGGCAGTATTGCCCCTATGATGTTGGTCCACCGGTTACTCCGTGATTAGTCGGCCAATTTGTGTAATGTTTGATCATTTTGTGTATTTTTTTGCATTTGACAACCTTTTTTTTTTTTTTTTTAGCTCATTCCGTCATTCGATTCAGATGAATTTGATGACGGGACGACCTTTTTTTTTTTTTTTTTTAGGTATTTCGATAGGAAAACAGCCTTTGGCAGGTTTGGCAGGTTTTCTTCGTTAGTGGGGCAGGATTTCGTATTTGGAGATGGTCACCCTGTACACCAGCCAGCGTGCCAGTAAAGTAATCTAAACCAAGGGCAAGGAGTATATAAATATCACTCTTAGTAAAAGTTAAAACTAACCACAACAGCTCAACGCGCTGCTCAGTACTATAGAATATTATAAAATAAATACTAGCATTTTCTCATAAATGTATAGACTGCTCTTGTTAGAATTTAATTCAAACTATTCGTCTGTATGAATCGCGATTCGCGACACCAATCGAAACTTAAATAACCCAGTGCTCTAGTGTAAATTGTGATGACATAGTTTGTGATTTAGTAAATTGAAAATTATGTTTTGTTCGTTTCAATGGAAACTTCAACGAAATGTAAATTGTGTGTGACCGCGGCGGCGTTGGCAGTTGGATGCGCTGCTACTTACTTAATTTACAAACAAAGACAAAGACGTGCTAATGCCATTGACTTGTTTGATTACTTGACAGTTAACACTGTGACTACTGAAGGATTTTGTGAAGAAGTTGTAGCTGAACTGAGAAGGTAAACTATCCTGTATACAGTGTGAATCAAACTGTTGTTTACAGTCAATCTGATAAACCAGTTTTGTGGAGTATTGTATTAAACTACTTACTGTAATCCTGTAAAAATAATAAAATAAATCTCTATCAAGTGCACATTTATGAAATTGAATTGAAATTAGACATACTTACATTTATCTAAATACATAAAAAAAACTTTTTCCTTAATAAATAAAAATAAGCTTAGAAAGTGATGTCACAATTCTATCAGGGTTGCCCATCATACCCACAATGATGGATCCACGCTTGTGTTTCATAATACTATAATCCAATTTATTGGTAATATATATAATAATAATATATAATAAATAATTGACTAGACAATAACCAAAACATTAAAGAATTGACAAAAATATTTTTTGTGAAGTTTTACATGTTATAGCACATGTTAGCTTATTAAATATAATTATTTAAAAGAAAGAGGCGTACAATTTCTTATTAAATGTTCTTATTAAATATTGAGATTTGAAATTTTGACTGATTCTGATGGGATATTGTGGCTCAGCGGTTAAAGCGTTGGCACGGTACGCTGAAGATAATGGGTTCAAATCCCATCCGTTTCAGTTGTTTTTTCAAAATTCTTATTAAATAATTATAGTTGACAAAAAGATTAATTAATATTAAAGTTATGAATTAATTTATAAAATCAACATTTTATTTCAGGCGATGTACAAAACACAGGGCATTAGGATTTGACTGTGAATGGGTGACAGTAAAGGGGAAGAGGCATCCTGTTGCCTTAGTTCAGCTCTCCTCCTTTGATGGCTACTGTGGCCTGTTCAGGCTGAATGCCATGAAATCAGTGCCAGTGTCTTTAAAAGTAAGTCAAATTTCAATGTTATTATATATATAGCTAGTATTATTATCCTCAACACTCATTTCATAAAATAATATCCTAAGTAAGCTTTGCCACAGTTTTCATAATTATTATTATTATATAATTAGGTAATTAGTTTCATGTCTTTACTTTAATGTGGAAATTGAAAAAGAGATAGGATACAAATTCCCTCTAATTTTTCTAAGGTATTATGGCCGAAAGATGTATTAAAAATCAATTAATGATGTAAAAATCGGTATTTCTAATATCATCAAGATTGCCACAAACTGCTTCAAATGACTAATTCAGTTGTCTTTCATTATTGATAAACTGATTTAAAAATATTATAAGATACTATTTATTTTCTTGGAATTAAAAATTCACAAATTGTGTTGCAATAGTACTCAATTCTTTTTAATGTTTCAGGACTTACTAGAAGATGTAAAAATTTACAAAGTTGGCGTAGCACCCTCAGATGATAGCAAATATTTATTCCAAGATTACAATGTAGCCTTAAAGTCAGCATTAGACGTCAGGCATTTAGCACAGCTATGTGGTTATCAGCCTGGTGGTCTAGGCTCGCTGTCCTCGACATTGCTCGGAGCTGTTCTGGATAAAAGTTGGAAGGTAGGAATTAGGAACCATCTCTTTTTTATCACTCTCTCTATATAATTTTTTATTTGAGATGTTCTGTACAAAGTTCCTGTTACATCAACATCACATATTGCAATGCAAGTATTCCTCAGTTAAAGTTTATTAAAATCAGTTTAAACCACGCCTAACCGACCGATGGAATCAGTACAACATAATAATATATTTAATACATAGGCTTGATAATGTTCTTAGCTAAAAAAAAGAGTATTTTTGTATGAAATATTGATACGGCTTTACTCATTGTTTTCGGGGAATGGCCGACTAGTTTCGAACTCAAACGGAGTCAATTTTCAAGAGCAAGTGTATACGCGACGACGCGGACCTCAATATTTCATATAATATGTAGTATGACCATGAGTATGACTCACGAAAGTTAATATTCTAAAAGAGGATTTTTGTATTGGGGGATTTACTTAATATTTTTTAAATTTTACCTCTACATATATTTTTAACAGATTCGATGTAGCGACTGGGAAGCTCAAGAGTTGACAGACAAACAAACTAATTACGCAGCCGTGGATGCGCACGTTGCTATTAGGATTTTTGAAATTTTGATTAACCAGCTTGGACGAAGAAGAACCACTCATTCTTGGCTTTTTGGTACCGACTCCAATTTCATGTGGCAACATTTAGATGACTACTGCTGGAAATATGCTGATCTCAACTTCAAGAACAAAAATAACAAAATTATGAATGGGTAAGTTTATTTTTAGTAATGTCGTGGTATTCCTGAAAGCGTATACAATAGTTCCTTACAGTGCCGTAAATAGGGCGGTGTTAGCGGTACCCAGGCACAGAGCGCAGATATTGCAAAGGCGCAGAAATGATCAAATCAGTCACATTTCGGGTCTGCGTAGATGGAGTAAAAGAGTCTCGCACCAGGCTCATAAAAGACTCGTTACGGCACTCGTTCCTTAGTTTTGTTAAACAGCTATCTCGCTCACACATTACTGATATAAAATCGCTAAATATAGTTATGAAAGATCGCATACATGTTAAGGAGAATAATATTGCAAAGGTTCAGCAAAAATATCAGTTTGATCGAAACAAGTTTTCATACATAAAAACTTAGCATAGGTACAAAAAATATGTTTAGGCATTTTTTATGTTTGAAAAGTTTTGATAATTCATTTCAAATTCATAACTTGGTCAGTGGCTAAATATCTTATTTTCCGTTTAATATGTAGTTTACAATGTGTGTAATATAATTATGTTGTAAGATTTACTACCCATCGTTGATGACTCACGGTAGTATTATTTGTACTATTATAGTAACTGGAGTGTAGTATAGTAGGATAAAATAGAACGCCTTTGAATGTTTGTTAGTAGGTACCAAGATAATTATTCCGCATTGGTTAGTAGTACCTAATCAAAGATACAAGTAATTATTTAATAAAAAAAATTAAAAAAAACAACAGATATGGCTGGATGGATAATATGGATATGATACGGAGAGTTGCTTTTTCAATTATTTTTATGAAATAATTGTATTGAATAAGCTAACATGTAAAAAAAACAAAAAAAGTAATCAAAGATTGGAAGAGAGGTAGTAATAGTACCTAATATGCTGCTCGTTGTTACCTTGTTACTTAATCGTGAAATTAAAATAAATTATATTGCGCAAGATACAGGTAAATTCCTATTGTGTGATACTGGTGTCTAAGTACTTTAATGACGTCACGCTTTGTATGACGTTATGCTCCTAAAAACGGTTAGGGAGAAGCTGTACACTTACATTTTGCCTGTTATATACAATACTAGCGACCCGCCCCGGCTTCGCACGGTTACGCTAATATGCATGTATTATACATATAAACCTTCCTCTTGAATCACTCTATCTATTAAAAAAACCCGCATTAAAAATCCGTTGCGTAGTTTTAAAGATCTAAGCATCCATAGGGACAGACAGACGCGGGAAGCGACTTTGTTTTATACTATGTAGTGATAATTAGAGTAAGTAAACCCTCTATTTTGAGGAAAAAATATAAAAAACAATAATCATTTTTCATTACATATACTCATGTTTTTACAAAATAAAATATCTTTTTCTTATCTTTAAATCGGACAATGTATTACGCATCAAATCTTAATAATATCTAATAATAAAATTGCGATCTGATTCACAATACCTACATTGTCCGATTTCATCCGATAATTAATGACGTCATTTAATATAGGTAAGTACTTTATGTAAGTTTTTTTTTTTTTTTTTCAAATTAATTATAATCAAACTACTCCTCTGTTGTCAAGTGAAGGTATAGACTATAGTCAATGAAACCTTTAGAAAGTAGTTTAATATTTAAAAAAACCGGAAAGAAGGACTCAATTAACTTTCGACTAAAAAATTCAGAGAAATGTCCTGGAATCATTTAGCTAAAAACAACGGCCGTATGTTTTATCCTGATGCAAGAAGTGAAAATATTTTAGTTTGTATCAACCTCAAAGCAATAAGGAAAATAATACTGACTTAGGCGCCCACGCCCACATTAATAAATATTGTTGCGCAATATAATATACACATAAAAACACATGCATACAAGCCCGTCTTAAGTATGCATGTGTTAAAAATCATTATAAATGATTGCGCAATATTTAGCGAGGATTGCACAATATAATGTCAGTGACGTTTTTTTTTTTTTTTTTATTAGTTTGGCTTTCGGGCATTTGAGCATTCAGCTTTATGTTAAATGTATTGCAGTTTCGTTTTGTTCCTACACTAAGATATAGAAGAAGATATTTCTTTTGTTTTGTTTGTTCAATTACTTCCAATATATCAGCGAGTTGGTGAGTTCAGAGTAATATACCTAATGCAAATTTGGTAAGAAAGAAAAAAAAAAAAAAAATTGAATTTTAAAAATTTAAATTTTGTTTTTGCTATATTATAATAATATACATTATTTAAAATTTTATATATTTATATATCTATTTATTTATTTTAACTATGGATGATATACTTGATAACAGTTTTTTCTCGTGCTCTTCGTCTTCTAACAGTTTCGTCAGTGCGGATGATGATATTTCTGCGCCTAGTTTGCATGATCAGATATCCTCTCTTTTTTCTCCTTTCCCTTGTAACCTCAACCTAGCTCACATTAATGCTCAGAGTATTCCCGGCCATTATTCAGATCTTCTGGCCTCTTTTAGCAGTGTACATCTGGACGCGCTATTGGTTTCGGAATCATTCCTAAAGCCATCTCTTCCCTCAACCCAGTATGCGCTTCCAGGTTTTATACTAATTCGCAACGACAGAACTGGTAAGGGTGGAGGTGGTGTTGCCATATATTTGCGTGCGGGTATCTCTTTTAAGGTGGTCAATGCGTCACCTTCTGCTTATGCCGGCTTTGCAGAACATCTCTTTGTGGAAATTACACTTAATCATTCCAAGATTCTGCTTGGAGTTTTTTATAGCCCTAATCTTAGCATTGATTACTTTAATTCGTTTGAGTCTCTTCTCAATGAGTTATGCCCGACTTACAGTCACGTAGTCATAATGGGTGATTTTAACACTTGCCTCTTGAAACAAGATTCTCGTGCTGTCAAACTCTCATCTCTCCTTTCTTCCTTTAATCTTGATATCTTACCTCTCTCTGCTACTCATAATTCTCCTAACTGCACTCCTTCTCTCTTAGATTTGATTATCGTCTCTTCCTCTTCTAAAGTCGCTTCTCATGGTCAATTAGTTGCACCCTTTTCTTACCATGATTTACTTTTTCTTTCATTTTGCGTGCGTCCTCCGAAACGTAAACCTTATTATCGCTTCCTACGCAACTTTAAAGGCATAGATCTGGAGGCATTGCAGCGTGATGCAGAGGCTATTGACTGGACACGGGTGGTCGAATGTTCCAACGTTAACGACATGGTCTGCACTTTTAATGCTTCAGTTTTAGAACTGTTTGACCAACATGCTCCCATACGACGTGTGAAACTGAAACATTATCCTGCACCGTGGCTTACTTCTGCGATTAAAGACATGATGGTATCAAGAGACAAGGCCAAGCGTAGGTATAAACGCAGTCCAACAGACGCTAATTTGTGTAGGTACAAAGCCTTACGCAACCGCTGCAGTCGAATGTGTCGTGATGCAAAAAGACGCCATTTCCATGTTTCTCTCGATAATTGTAGTCCTTCTGAGGCCTGGAAATTCCTCAGGACTGTTGGCATTGGCAAATCTTCTAAGGCTTCTCCCAATGACTTAGACTTAGGCGCCCTTAATAAGCACTTTTCTACCCCCCCGGTGTTATTAGATTCTATTATTAAAGGTACCACGTTGTCATATCTCATGAAATTGCCAGTGTCACAGTCTCCTGCCTTTGAATTTAGGGCGGTTACAGAGGATGAGGTCAAAAGGTCCGTTCTTAGGATCTCTTCCACTGCCGAGGGTAATGATAGGCTGTGCTCGAGGATGATTAACCCTTTACTTCCTACATTGCTTCCAACTTTAACCCACATTTTTAACTACTCCTTATACTCCCATACCTTTCCAGAGTCCTGGAAACATGCACATATCATACCTTTACCCAAAATTCCCAACCCTACCTCACTTTCTCATTTCCGACCCATTTCTATCTTACCTTTTCTCTCGAAAGTTCTGGAACACATTGTGCATCAGCAACTGTCTTCTTTCTTATCTTCTAATAATCTCCTTAATACTTTCCAATCCGGGTTTCGACCAGGGCACAGTACTGTAACGGCTTTACTTAAAGTTACGGATGATATACGGTGGGCCATGGAGGAAAAATCACTCACATTATTGGTGCTGTTGGATTTCAGTAATGCCTTCAACTCTGTTGATTTCGATATCCTCCTAGGGGTTCTCAAATCTATCAATATTTCTTCTTCCACTATTGCTTGGTTTGAATCCTATCTTCGAGGTCGCTCGCAGTGTGTTCGCCTTGAGGAGTCTTTCTCTGAAAGGTGTGATCTCAGGGCGGGTGTACCTCAGGGTGGCGTCATATCTCCTCTTCTCTTCTCTATTTTCATTAACTCTATCTCTACATTAATTTCCTCTAATTTCCATCTCTACGCAGACGACTTGCAGTTATACAGACATTTCCCTGTGTCTGAGACTTTATTAAACATTGATTTAATGAATCGCGACTTGGCTTCTATCAGTGATTGGGCTAGAAAGTTTGGGTTGCTGATTAACCCGAGTAAGTCTCAGGCCATAATTATAGGAAGTAGATACTATCGCTTTAGAATTAATATCGCATCTTTACCACCCTTAAAACTTGATGGCATTTGTATTAATTACGTAGATAAGGTCAAAAACCTGGGTGTTATTATTGATGGCAACTTGTCATGGAATGCGCAGGTTGCTGATGTTAGTCGTAAGGTGCATTTTACCTTTCATACGCTGAAATGTCTCCAGAATTTTCTGCCTTTTAAAACCAAAATCTCCCTTGCACAGACTCTTATACAACCCATTATTGACTACGCTGACGCCTGTTATTTGGATGCCACTGAGGAATTATTGAATAAATTGGAAAGGCTACAGAACTTGTGCATACGCTTCATCTTTGGTTTGAAAAAATATGATCACGTCTCCAACTATCGCAAAGTTCTGAATTGGCTTCCAATCCGACGTCGAAGGGATACTCGGGTATTATGTCTCCTTTTCAAAATCCTTCATGACCCGTCATCCCCTCCATACCTGCAGGAACGTTTTTCCTATTGCCGTTCAACTGACGCACCTTGCAGGTCACATCTCCGAACCCTCCTCAAATTCACATCCCATAAAACTGATTTCTTCTCCTACTCCTTTACTGTTCATGCAGTTAGGTTATGGAATTCGCTACCGCCTGGCTTAAGAGACTGTAAAACTGTTTTTACATTTAAAAAACAGCTCAAGGAGCATTTTCTTTCCTCATCGACATAGTTAGAATATATGTATATAAGTAATTATGTTATGTATTTATTTATCTTTTATATATTATGTGCTAGTATATATTTTATATATAAATCTATACGTATATATATATTTTCATGTTGTATATATGTAAATATTCGTATGTATATATATATATATTTATACACACTATTCCTACTTTTCCTTTTTAAATTTTTCCTCTCGCAGGTCTGCTGGAAGAAATTTCTATAAGAAATAAGCTGTGCCTTTGTACTTTTAATCCTATTATATGTTTGTAATCATCTGTTTCTGTGTGTGTACATAAATAAATAAATAAATAAATAAATAAATAATTGACTGTGTAGGTAGAGTCTGTCTAATGAAAGCTGAGAGTGAAAAATGGCGGCAAATTTAAAAAAATTGGATCGGTTAACCCCAGATTAACTAGAAATAAATGGAGTTGATACTTTAATAATTTTATGCTTAAATAATAAAAATAATAAGTTTTATCTCTTAGATATTACTTACATAATATTACAATAAATGTGTTGGGGTATGAAGCCCAACAGTGATTGATGTTTGTTGAAATGTATGTTGTTAAATGTTAATGTTTAAAATGTTATGTTAAATGAGTAGACAACCGATTCACTAAAGGGTTTTATTGCTACTAAATTCAAATTATAATGTTCGTAGTTGCTAAGCAAACAATATTGCAATCAATGCACATTTGACTAATTAAGTTATTTATTTCGCCGTGCTAGCTAAGGTCAATGTACAGCGTAGCTCGTACATATTGCCCCCTCAAAAGGTAACATACAACCAAAATTGTTAAAATCAATTATTAAAGAAAATAAATTAAAATGTAAATACAAAGTTAAATGTAAAATGTTAAAGCAATACAATTGAAGCCTTAAATTAAAATTAATCTAGTTCGTAACGCGCAATAGGCGACGTTGCCTTGTTGAGTGTGCGTGCACTTGTTAAGTGCACTCTACCGCTACCATTCGTTGCGTCGAAAGTAGCGGTATCTAAATTGCTTGCCGTGGACCTTCTTCGGGGCGCTGGATCGGGAATAGGTGGCTCTTCAGGCTTCAGACACCTACGATGTTTGCGCAGTCGGCGGTATCCATATATTACACTTACTAGCACTAAAATAGCTGCTAATAGGTATAAAACGACGTACTGGTGTACATCATGGTATGTAACTCGATCCGATACGACGCCTTCTGTGACGGCTGACTTCATCTGTTCTACTTGTTTCCCTAGATCTCTTAATAATGTTCGTTGTTCCATCTTCAGACTTTCTTCTTTCTTTTGATCAGGGTCCAAAATCGGCACGGACAAGTTGATGATATTGTTGATAGGTGGAATTTCTACGGCGGCGACGGCATCGACTTGGACGTGAACCTGAACGTCTGTTGTTTGTTGGGTTTGTGGATAAACGGTAAAAGTTTCGCTATTAATAATGCATTCGCCGTCGATGGTCATGACCCCAGCCTTGCTAAGTAACTGCGTTGAAACTTGATGCCCACATATGATACGTATTTTGCATTGTTCGCAACAAAAATACAAGTATTTATTTATGTTGTGTAGTTCCAACCACGTGTCTCGACAAGCTTCATGTTTTGTTTCGCAGTTAGGAGAGTCATTTTTCTTCAAACAGAGGTTTTCATCAGATTTCATGTGATAGATTGGTTTCTGCAGCTGACATAATCTAGTCGCGGTGTCATGTTGGACGCATTGCTGTAGTTCATGTTCATTCATTGGTAGGTACAAATTCTTTTGTATGTTAATTGCTAATAGCTCAGCTATAGGTAGTAGGGTGACCATATCCACTTCGATTTTTTTCGGTACAGGTATTATTTTGTATATCTCATAGTTATCTCTGCTGATTAATGGCATCTTTATCTCTATTATGAGGTATCGCTCTGTCATTTTGGCCTTCACTTGGAGAAGGTGATATAATTGAAATAATTCTGTTTGAATGTTGCTAATGGGAAGAATCAATTCTTTTGATAATTGCCCTGAGATCATGTTCAATTCGTCCCGGAGCTGTTCTGGTGAAATGAGGTGTAAGTTCATTTTTCCATTATATATGTTTGTTACAGTGTCCATCATAGTTTCCTGGATGTTTCTTAGATGTTCTAGCATGCTATTAGCGGAAATAGCAGACATTGCAAACTCGATTGATAATTCTTGTGAATTAATTTGCTGTTGAAGGTTGTCTAAGAGCTTTTCGAGGTTCAGAAGATGTTGGTTGAATAGTTTGTACTGTCTTTCAACAGTTTCTTCTGATCTCCTAATGAGATTATATTCCGCTTCTATTATGGAAGTTTGGTTTTTTAGTAAGGAAGCCAGGTGTTTCTCGTTCTGCTTGACTAATTCAATGTCCCGTTGATACTGTTCTGCGAATTGGTCATCTAATACTCCGAACAGGGACCGGGCGATAGAACCGACACCGTTGATAAGCCCACGTTTGTTTCTCATGTTTACTTGGCCTTGCGGACTCAGCAACATGCGGTTATAGTGTTCAAGTTCATTGAACGCGTGTTGTAATTGTAATGCAATTACATTGCATTGTGTTTTAGGTCTTATTTTTTCGCAAATATTTTCTAGATGATCGGAGAATTTACTAAATACTACTATGCCATTCCAGTAGGGCTTGACGTCATAGTAGACTATAATCTTCCATTCACTGCGTATCAATTGCATGTTGGTTATTTTATCGAAATATAGGCCTTGTTGAAGTTCGATATTGTTTGTTGTATTAGCAGCCGCAACAGGATTCAGTAGGTATAGTAGAGTCATAACTAGGCCGATAAAGTTGATTCTGTTTTTTGTCGTAATGGATCGTCGCGGCTGTGTTGGGTTCGAATCAGTATGGCATGATTCATTCTCACGTTTCGTTGAATCGTTTTGTTTTTCACAATCTTCGTCACTGTTTATAGGCAGAACGGATAGTTTTGTTATAGGCCTCTTCATAAATCCATTTTTTGTTTTAAGGGTAACGACCCGAACGTACCTGTCCTCCCCAGGGTGAAGGTCTGTTATTCTACCCATCAACCATTTTCCTGCTGGTAGGTGGTCGTCATGAATAACTACCAAATCGCCCATCATTAGATTTTTCTGTGGCTTTCGCCATTTTGATCTGGCTAAGAGTTGGCATAAATACTCTGCCTTCCATCTCTTCCAAATTTCTATGAAGATCTTCCTTGTTAACTCCCATCTTGTTCTAGCATCTTCTTTAGTTTCTATGACAGTCAGCCCTGCTCTCCCAGATAAAAAGTGTGCTGGCGTCAGACATTCTAGATCTTCCACGTCTTCACTCAGCGGGCAAAGAGGTCTAGAGTTCAAACAGGCTTCTAGTTTTGTTAGAATTGTCGTGAATTCCTCAAATGTTAATTTTTGTTCACCCACTACTCGTCTTAAGTGGTGTTTCAGGCTTCGGACTGCTCGTTCCCATAGACCCCCCGCCGATGGCCAAGCTGGGGCGTTAAAATGCCACTCTATATTCATCTCTGTAATGTTTCTTTGTAATTGTTCATGTTTGTATATGTTTTCAATTTCCTCATATTGTTCCATAAGTAATCTATTTGCTCCGACAAAGTTGGTGCCATTATCACTATATAAATGGCGTGGGGTGCCTCTCCTTGCTGCCATCCTGTTTAGGGCTGCCAAAAATGCCGAGCTTGTTAGGTCGGAAACCAATTCAATGTGCACCGCCTTTGTCACCATGCATATGAAGACGGCAACATAACCCTTCGTTGTTTTTGCTCCTCTCCCTTTATTCATCTTGACGTCCACAAATCCTGTATAGTCCACCCCTGTATGGTAAAAAGGCGGGGCTGGGTTTATCCTTGCACTCGGTAATTCACCCATCAGTTGATGTTGTTTCGTTGGATTGTTTTTACGACATGTCACACACTTTCGGACTTGCAACTTTGTAGCTCGGTTACCGCCGACAATCCAATATTTTTGGCGGAGGTGTGACAAAGTAAGTCTTGGGCCGCCGTGAAATGTCCTTTGGTGTGCTTGATCAATGAGTAGATGGGTTAAACGACTGTCGTAAGGAATGATCATCGGATGTTTCGTTTCTTCGTTTAACAAGGCGTTTTTCAATCGCCCTCCCACGCGTAATATATTTTGTTTATCAATAAAGGGACAGAGAGCTATTAATTTGCTGTTCGATGATACTTTGCCGTGTTTACGCAAATTAATAATATCGGTGTCAAATACCTTTTGTTGAGTGTGTGTCACAATCTTTTTTGTCGCATTATTTAATTCTTGCAACGTAAGATACTTCGGTAATTGACGTTGTTTCGGGTTCAATGCTCTAAGTATCCATGCCACAATTCGAGTAATATGATTTATAGAGCTATGTTTTTGTAATAAATTTTCCACAATGTTCGATGTTTCTGTGTTTATTTGAGCTATATTGGCTTGTTTTCGAAATGATGATTTTTGTTCTTGATCTGTGGTATATTTCTGTTTTTCTAATGTAATTGTTTGAAGTGATGATAGCCATGTAGGACCCTGCCACCACAGTTGATTTTCTTTTAATTGTCCCGCATACTGACCCCTACTTGCAGCGTCAGCAGGATTTTCATTTGATTTAACGTAATTCCAGACCGAGCGAGGTATTACGTCAACTATTTTTTGGACTCTGTTTTCTACATATGCTTTCCAGCGTGAAGGGTCGCCTTGCAGCCAACCCAGTACCACCATGGAATCTGTCCAGCCGAAGACTAGAATTTCATGCTGATTTAAGGCTTCTTTTACTTTGCGCATTAATTTACATAGCAGAAGCGCTCCATTCAATTCCAATTTAGGCAAAGTTGTTGCTTTACGGTGTGGTACAATTTTTGACTTTGCAGCGACAAGTGTGATTTCCTTTGAAGAGTGAATCCGAGCATAGATAACACATGCATAGGCATCCAAGGAGGCGTCACTAAACCCATGCAACTCTATTTTCAGTTTTCCGTCACACTTGAGCCATCTAGGTATCTCACAGGAGTTGATCGCCATTATATCCGCTTGTATTTTGCACCATTCTTTGTTTATGTTATCGGACACTTCGTCGTCCCATTGTAGTTTTACTTCCCACAATTTTTGGAATAATAATTTCAGTTTTGTTGATAAGGGAGCCAGCCAGCCTAAGGGATCGAATAGTTTCGAAATTTCGGCTAATAAGCTGCGTTTTGTTTGTTTTTTGTTGACATCTGATATTGAGCACTGGAAGGTGAATGTATCCTTACTAGAGTCCCAGCATAGGCCCAATGTTTTCGATGTATGCTCTGTTTTAAAGTTAAAGACGATTTTTTCGTTGTTGTTATGTTCGGTGACTAGATCCAAAAGAGTTCGGTTGTTTGATGACCATTTTCTAAGATTGAATCCTCCACTTTTAAGTAAATGATTTAGGTCCGAAATTATCTTCTTTCCTTGTTCTACTGTGTGGGACCCGTGGACCAAATCATCCATGTAAAATGACTCTTCTAGCACCTTAGAAGCTTCGGGATAATGTTTACGCTCGTCCGACGCTAATCTCTTTAGCGTCATCATAGCTAGGAACGGCGCTGCTTTAGTACCGTATGTTACTGTTGATAGTTGATATGTACGTATGGGCTGTTCAGGAGACTCACGCCATACTATTTTTTGGAGATGTTGATCACATGGGGCTGCCAAAATTTGCCGAAACATCTTTTCAATATCTGCAGTGTATGCATATTTGTATTGCCTCCACTTAATTAATAATGTTTGCAGGTCTTGTTGAAGGTTGGGGCCCGTGTACATAAGGTCGTTTAAACTGCATCCTGTAGATGTTTTCGCAGACGCGTTAAACACCACTCTGTACTTAGTTGTTGCTGATTCCGCACGTTGTACACCGTGGTGAGGTAAATAACACTCGGGTGTCGTATTGCTCGCCGATTGCTGCATATGACCTAGGTCAATGTATTCAGCCATAAATTCTTTATACGCTTTAGCTAAATATTTTTGCTTGTAAAACTTTCTTTCCAAATTCTTGAATTGGGCCACAGCCATCGATTTGGACGAACCCAGTCTGGTTTCTAGTTCATCTTTCATCGGTAGTCTGACTTCGTATCTCCCATTCTCTAAGCGTTGAGTTGTGTTTGTGTAATACTCAATGCACTTTTGATCTTCCTCTGATAAACTTGTCTGATCGCTGATATCTTCGGCTTCCCAGAACTGTTTCATATCTTCTATGTTGTTTAATACCACATTGCATTGAAATGTTTTGACGTTGCCACATAATAACCATCCCAGTTGAGTTTGTTGGGCAATAGGCTGAGTGACGTCATCTCCTTTTATCATGCCTCCTAGCATGATTTGAGAGTATATGTCCGCACCAAACAGTATGTCTACTGGACGGCTGTTATAAAATTCTGGATCCGCTAAATTGATGTTTTGTATGTGTGACCAAGATGGTTTTGCAAAAGTTTTGTTGGGTAGATTCTTGATTAAGTTGTTCATTATGAGGACAGATGTTTCAAACTTGAAATCGTTGTAAGCCGAGCAGCACGATATTGTTATCATTCCTTTGCTGTTATTTTCCTTTTGACCGATCCCAAAAATAATTCCTTTGCATCTTTGACGTTTCACACCGAGCAACTGCGCTGCCTGCTCTGTGATCAAAGATATTTGAGACCCTTGATCGATGAGGGCTCGCATGTAATGTTGGGTTCCATCCGCTGCTTCTATCTTGAGCAACGCGGTGGCTAATAAAATCTCCGAACTATCATCATCTTGAGATACTTGAGAGGAATTTGTTTGCCTTTCAATTTTGTTTTTTGTACATGCGTCGTGTAAAATGGTGTTATGTTGGGCGTTGCACTTTCGACATTTGTAAGTTGACATACATTCATTTCCTTTGTGGCTGAATAAACAATTAACGCAAAGTTGCAATTTATTCACTGTGTTTAATTTTTTGCTGTCCGACTGGTCCTTCGAGCCGGATCCGGCTCGAAGGACCATTATGTACGGGTCTGTATGGTCCGCACATGAAGATGTTGATGCTGATGACGTGATGGTAAGCCATGAGGTCTACATGGTGATGGCGAGCGCAAAGAAAAGACGTGTGGCCGGACTGAAGATGTTTATTGCACTACAAATTATGATTTTATTATAATATGCTAAATGTTGTACAGGTTGCCGTGAGTAGGTATGCGCGGGCGCAGCGTCATCAAAATTATTTATAATGAAATATGTAAGTTGCGCGTGGTAACCGAACATGCTGATATGACAAAATGTACGGCTTGCTCGTACATACTCCCGACTCGGAGAAAAGACAATAGAAATGAGTACGTAAGTTACATTATTGTATTACAATGTTAAAATGAAATATGTTTTCGATCACAAGCCTTATTTGATATAACTGATTGAAATAGGTATGTATAATATAAAATGTTAAAATAAGCACCTCGTGCACTGATAATTAATTGCTACTTAGTGTCTCTAAGTGACAAATTCAAACACATATGTATTATAACACAAACCAGATACACTAGCACTTCTGCTAGCTACCATATCGTCTGATGCGTGATGTTAGCGATGTAGCGTCGCGCTCTCCGATTACATTATGCACGTGTATGTTGCTTGACGCCCGATCTTTGATATTGTTGTGTTGCCCATGATGCGAACTCTCTCTTCTTGATATGCTGCTGATGTTCACGGCGCGGCGCCCTACACTTGTTCGTAGGACGACCGCACTGCTAATGTTCACGGCGCCCTACACTTGTTCGTAGGACGACCGCACTGCTGATGTTCACGGCGCCCATAACTTGCTCGTAGGACGACCGCACTGCTGATAGGTGCAGCTGTGTGCCGCTAATGTTCACGGCGCCCTACACTTGTTCGTAGGACGACCGCACTGCTAATGTTCACGGCGCCCTACACTTGTTCGTAGGACGACCGCACTGCTGATGTTCACGGCGCCCATAACTTGCTCGTAGGACGACCGCACTGCTGATAGGTGCAGCTGTGTGCCGCTAATGTTCACGGCGCCCTACACTTGTTCGTAGGACGACCGCACTGCTTGATAGGTGCAGCTGTGTGCCGCCAATGTTCACGGCGCCCTACACTTGTTCGTAGGACGACCGCACTGCTGATGTTCACGGCGCCCATAACTTGCTCGTAGGACGACCGCACTGCTGATAGGTGCAGCTGTGTGCCGCTAATGTTCACGGCGCCCTACACTTGTTCGTAGGACGACCGCACTGCTTGATAGGTGCAGCTGTGTGCCGCCAATGTTCACGGCGCCCTACACTTGTTCGTAGGACGACCGCACTGCTTGATAGGTGCAGCTGTGTGCCGCCAATGTTCACGGCGCCCTACACTTGTTCGTAGGACGACCGCACTGCTTGATAGGTAATTGTCCTCGACGACTGCTGTTTGCAAAACGAAGGGATAATAGGGTGGTGGACATGTTACCACACACCGTTGTTTGATTGTTGATGATCACAGCGTTCTAAACTTCATAATAGAACTAGGCTGCTGTTTCTGCTGATACTTATGATGTCTGCTGGTTGCTTGATACTCGCGGACATTCTAACACGTGTTATTAGAACGACCGCGATCCGGCTCGAAGGACCAAATGTTGGGGTATGAAGCCCAACAGTGATTGATGTTTGTTGAAATGTATGTTGTTAAATGTTAATGTTTAAAATGTTATGTTAAATGAGTAGACAACCGATTCACTAAAGGGTTTTATTGCTACTAAATTCAAATTATAATGTTCGTAGTTGCTAAGCAAACAATATTGCAATCAATGCACATTTGACTAATTAAGTTATTTATTTCGCCGTGCTAGCTAAGGTCAATGTACAGCGTAGCTCGTACAAAATGTGTAGGTACTAGGTAGGTGTTTTTTTTTAAATACTTTGTTACAATAATGATTGTTTCCTAATGCATTGAATTTTTTTCTGCTATGAAAGTATAGAAAAAATATCTATTTTTGCTACTATAAAGTAGACTGTTATTGTTATCTTATCATAAATGCGCAGTAGTGGTTGTAGATAGCCGCCGGAGTAGGACAAAATTATTACAGTTTTAAGTAAAAATGTTTATTATAGTTTATAATTAATAACAAACTATCTATCTTATTCTATCAGTATTATTGAAGATTGCACAATGATTCTAAACTTGATTATGATACGGTGTGATACGGTCTATAAAAAAAATGTGCAATAAAATTATAGCGCAATGACATTGTAGGTGATGTATTAGGGCGGTAAAAGAAAGATTACATTTAATAGAACGAATATAATTAAAGATAAACAGACCACAAGATAGTGACAAAAATCAGAGCACAAAAATATTAAGAGTTGGTTAATATTTATTATTTTTTTTTATGAAAAATTGCGTTCCGGTTACATTTCTAATACTGGCTCTTCAATAAAGTGTTATTATTTTAAAATAAACTGGCCCTTAAATAAACTTTTCATATAAAATTAAAACTCTGATTGACTAGTAAATATAACCTTTAAACTTTGAACTTTGTGCTGTCAATATATTAAAAATAATTCCTTATAGCGAATAGTCATCGCGTCATGCCCGTTCATAAGAAACCAAATGACCAGCATTTGAATGGAAGCGCTCATTTAGTTGTTACACAGAATAAGTGAGTCAAAAGTAGATAAGAGAAGGCAATATTGAGAAACACATAGATTTAGATGACATGTGACATGATGTATTCTGCTCGTGTTAATGCTCGATTATACAGCGTGTAACAGAAGTCCGAAATAATACATTAAGGGCGTATAAAGTACCCTATAAACAATCCTTGAGCATAGGTTTCGGAACCGAACCCCAAACAATACTAGTAAATCACGGTCAAAGTTTTCACCAAAATCTTTCAAATACAGCTCTAGAAATCAGCTGAAAGGTGAATCAACACAAATCCGGTTATTTACCTTCAATAAATTTTTTAAGTAAGCACTAGGCACGCGTAGGTTGATGAAATCTGTCATTATTGAAGAAAATGAAAGCAAAAGAATTATTTTGTATGAAAAAAAAAATGCCTCTTTTGCATTCAATATTTTCACAGGTGATTCTCTTCATGATATACATACATACCCTTAAGTATTATTTCGGACTTCTGTTCACTCTGTATATCGATATAAGAAGCCAAGAGGCCATTGCCCTAGGCTAAATGGAATTGATGCTAATAATAATGTTTCTTTATCCACAGTAAAAATGAGAAAGAGAGGACAGTAAAACCGAAAAGTGAAGGCGTAGCATTAAGCAAACGGTATCCATCGATCTACGCGGTGCGCGTCAAGCCTTTGTATAACAACTCCTTTTTGGAAGCTCCTGATGGTGAACTGCTGTCCACATGTGATAAGAAGAAAGCTTTGTGGTATGTATTAGGGATGTTCAAGACAGCTGTGTGGCAATCGCGATATTTTTCAAATATGAATTTTTGTATGAAAACTTTTCTGTATGTATAGTTTATTGGTTTCGCTGGCTACAAGACCCATGTAATATGGGGCGAGCCTACTGCCATTAACCAGGCACAATTCCATACTCCGTGCTGCTATTGAGAATTTCCTAATGAAAAAACAATAACACTCCCCGACCCGGGGATCGAACCCAGGACCTCGTGCTTAGCAGTTGCGCTTCCTACTACTAGACCAATGACAATGAGGCTATCAAATTTTTAATTCAAGTTTTCTTTATAATCATCTTAATAATAATAAGTTAATATTTTAAAAATATTTCTACGTCCATGAAGGTACGTAGGTAAAGAGCTTGCAGATATCATCAAGGAAGAGCCCTTCACTGTGCGGTTACGTTTCGAGCCCTCCGCCCGATCTGTAGGCGACGTCGGACGGTACTACCAACTGCAGAAAGAAAACAAATGTGTTGTTTGTAGCGACACTAACTCGTATATCCGGAAAAATGTCGTACCAAGAGAATATAGGAAACTCTTTCCAGGTATGTTTTGTACTTGAAAACTAATTTGATGACAAAAAACACAAATTTAAAAATAAAGAATCTAATTTGGTTGATACTTTTTTTTTAAAATTAGGTATTCAAATGTTTTTTATGTATGTTTTATTTTTACTCAATGAACAGGGCATAGAGAAAAATGAATCTTAAACACATTGAACTTAAAATATCTTTTTGGGTGCAATTCGTCAGCAAGCAATTTTCTTTCGAATTACGACACATTAGACAAGTTGTCAACTTGTCACCGTTTTGTAAAATAATCTCGACTAATATTCTTCTTCACAGATATCATGAAGGACCATTCTTCACACGATATAGTCCTTCTCTGCGTGCCATGTCACCAATTAAGCAACGTGCGTGACCAGGCGGTGCGCGAGCAACTCGCCAAAATGTGTAATGCGCCGATCGCCGCGCACCGGACCACGCCCAACTCTTGCAAGTACACCGAGGATACGATCAGCAAGTTAGTATAGTGTGCAATCTTCTTCTTATAGTATGGTTGATGAACAACCTGGCGTCAGAGTTTAAACCGCCCTTAGGCCTCTGACATGGCTTTACACACCGTTGAAAAATCTTTCAGGTGTGCTGGTTTCATCACGATGTTTTCTCTCACCGTTTTATCAACTGATAATTAATTTAAATATAATACGCACGTAACTTACGTATACGATATTACAAGTATTAATTATACCTGAAAATATTTAATAAGGAACTCGCAACTACAACTGACTCAGGCAGGACTCGATCCCGCGATTTCTGGCGACCCATGCCATCACTTTACCAACTAACCCACCGAGTCCCACCTGCATCAGTCGAACATACATAAATTTTATTTCATACCATTCTGTGCTTTCAGCAGAAAACTCAAGATGGCTGCTCGAGCGCTGCTGTACCAGTCTCAGTTGCCTGAAGCGAGACGGAAGGAGTTGGAAGATATCTTGCTGCAATACTACCCTGAATTTAATGAGGTCACTGAGGAGTTGCTCCAGGCGGCTTCTAATCTTCAAGTTTGGTTAGTTAACGTCCTCCTAACTACCACAATAGGTTAATGTTGGCATTACAAGGATGTTGACATTATTCCAAAAAATCACTAAGTTAAAAGGGTTTGCACATTCTTTGTTAGACAGAGACAGTACTTGGAACAGATGACGTCATATGTTCTTATGTCAAAGAACTATCATTTCATTGACCAAACTTGACATCCTATTTTCCGTGTACAGGATAGCAATAACCCCCTCCAGAACTTTAGAAAGCTTATAATAAATTTCGACATAATCCCATTATGTCGAAATTTATTATAAGCTTTCTAAGCTGTCTATACTCCTAAGATACTCTGAAATTCGAACGTCGAAGTTTCGACAGATGGACAATCGTTCATTCGACAAATCACCTTTTATTCGATTGTTTTTTATGAATCTTGAAACGAATACTTCGCATTCCAAATAAAGTTTTGAATATTTTAATTATTTCTCAGGTTCGAGAACTTAGACTACGAATCTCATGGGATGAAGGTGGTAGATTATTTCTTGGAGCACGATGGTCTGCTCCGCCTTGAAGAGATGTGGCGTAGACATTTCCTAGAGAGCATGCGTCCGCAACACATGCCCGAATTGTGGTCTGTCAAACATAATGAGGAAAGGTTTGTATCTACATTTATTGTGCATTTATTATTATTACTTATAACTCAGAGCAGGACAAAGGACCTTTCTTCCCTCCTGTCTCTTCCCAGTCATAAGTATACATTATTCCAGTACCACAAGGTATATGTGGATACACTTGTCTCTCTCTAGTGCCACAAGGCATAAGTATACATTTGTCAATCTCTAGTACAGTACCACAAGGTATAAGGATATAGTCGTCTCTCTCTAGTGCCACAAGGCATTTATACATTTATCTATCTCTAGTGCCACAAGGCATAATTATACATTTATCTATCTCTAGTGCCACAAGGCATAAGTATACAATCATTTATCTATCTCTAGTACAGTACCACAAGGTATAAGGATAGACTCGTCTCTCTCTAGTGCCACAAGGCATAATTATACATTTGTTTAAAGGAGACAATTTTTTGTGTCTTGTAGTAATTTAAGAAATTGTAGTTGAGTTCGAGATTTAAAACTGTCCGATTGTTAATTTATTATATTTTTTTACAGGTTACGGTTGAAATTAAACGAAGGTCGCCTTACACAAGAAAATTTAAAATCCATGGGGGTGACAACATTGTAATTTTTTTATAAGCAACATATTTTACGTGTTGTTTTGCCAACTGTCATATTTGACAGATTGGGCAAAATGGCGACTCAATACGGGTTAATCAAATTGTTATTTTTATAAAATGTATTCCTATAAAATAATAAAGCTGACCGCTGGTCAATCCATTGATACCATATATTTAAGGGCTCCCAACCGGTAGTGTATGAACCACTAAGGGTCCGCGAGAATATAATCTATGACGGGAAACAAACTTCCAATAAGGAACGCGGTGGCGGAGAGAGAAAGATGCACCCCTCTGCTCTCGCTCACTAGCAACCTATTTTTAAAATCTTGGAGTACTAACACTAAAAGCCAAAAGGTTGGGAGCCACTGATTTAGATGAACATTATTTTAATCGCAAACACCTATTCGCTTTACCACAGATAATATAATATTAGCCTTTACATATATTTTATCTATGATGGATTCTTGGAAACCCCCATGTTGCAAATCTCTGGGTGAAAGAATGAAATTTAAATATTTATTTTTGATCCCACCGGTTAGTCTAAGATTCCAGATTTATATGTGTTATGAACATATCATTATTTTCGTTTAGGTAATTCAATTAATTTTAAGTCATGTCATCTTTTCTTATTATTTAGAACGGATAATTGGGTGCATAAATATAAGGAATAAAGGAATGAGCTTGTATTTTTAAGAGATTTTTCTTTATACAGCGTGTAACAGAAGTCCGAAATAATACTTAAGGGCATGTATGTATATCATGAAGAGAATCACCTGTGAAAATATTGAATGGAAAAGAGGCATTTTTTTTTTCCTAAAAAATAATTCTTTCGATTTCATTTTCTTCAATAATGACAGATTTTATTATCCTATGCGTGCCTAGTGCTTACCTAAAGAATTTATTGACGGTAAATAATCGGATTCGTGTTGATTTACCTTTCAACTGATGCCTAGGGCCGAATTTGAAAGATTTTGGTAAAAACTTTGACCGTGGTTTACTCGAGTATTGTTTGGGGTTCGGTTCCAAAACCCATGCTCAAGGATTGTGTATAGGGTACCTTATACGCCTTTAATGTATTATTTCGGACTTCTGTTACACGCTGTATAAAAAATTAACAAAAATATTTTTCCTTTAAGTACCTATATAAAAATAAAGCCGAAGTTGTTGCACACAAATATTATCCGATTTATACATATTATGGATTTAATATACAGTCATAATTATTATTATGTTGAAAACTTAAAACTTACAAAATGTTTACAATTATTTTGTAATGCAGAATCATAAATTGAATGTTTTGATGAAAAGCTTGTTTACTTTGTCTTAAACGAATCTAATCTAATCCTAATTTTATAAAAATAGTAAACAAAGGAAGACAGCTTGTAAATGACAAACATAAATATAGGTAATAAAATTTTAATAAAAAAAGCTCGAAGTGTTTTATTGTTCCAGTTTACTCAATATTTATTTATCAAAGAAACAGGCTGAAACAGGCCGAGTAAATAGCGCTTACTGTGTATTGTGTAACATGGCAAAAAAGAGTGAGGATGTGACAGCTGAAACGAAAAATCTTTAAAACAAAGTTTGTCAGTACTAAAATACAACTATTGCAACATATAAGTAATTGATTTGATGACAAAACATTACTCATGGAAAAAAAGAGTCGGCACTCGGCAAAAATTGAGGGCGCCGCTGGTGCACTTTTCGTACTATAATTTATTCAAAATTACAAATTATTTGGTACAGCTTGGCAAAAAAGAGTCTGAGGCGGTGACAGTTGGAACTAAAAAATTATAATAATGACAACACTGTTTTGTTTGTCAACTGCAAGTAGCTTCCTTGTCATCTTTACGTAGTGCAAGTAATTTTCTTTAAAATTTAAAAGATTTGTGTAATTTGCGTGTGATATTCTTACATAATACTAGTTGATATAGTTGTTCGTAATGAATAAAACCGTTTGCAGTAGTGGAAGATCTGTTATATATCAAGTTTTCTTGAGATGTTTGGCCGAAAGCAAAGCCGGACAAATTTTGTCTGAAATTGACAATGTTTACCTGAGAACTGCTCGAATGACAGGTATAGTCCATGCAATTTTTCTTCTAGAATGTAATTAAGTCGTTATATTTACTTTCTGATAGCTGTTCCACCAGTTTTTGTCGTCTTGTGTACAAATAATTATTATTGAAGTTATGTTTTGTAATTCGACGAATCGCGTGTAGTTAAACTGTTTAAATTGATACTTGAAACTAAAGAATAGAGTTAATACAGAGTTATTATTGTTTATTTCAGGTAAATCTGAAAATACAATCAGAGCAATTGTCGATGAAGGTGAAAAAAGTAAGAGTATTTTTTCGACACCTGGAAAACACCGAAAAGGTCGCCCGAAGAAAGAACTTGATGATTTTGATTTATGTTGCAAGTTGCCGTTCGTTGTGGCGTTCAATGGGGGAGGCCTTTGTTCAACAGTGGATGTTTTCCGGCTGATGATGATGACATTTATTTTTTTGTATTTTAATAAAATCTAAAATGAAACATGTTATTTAATTTCCCTTGTTGATAATGATGATTTATTATCATACTCCACAATCCATAAATGACTCTCTGATAGGCTCGCTATAATTCTAACTCTTGAGATGACCATTCTCAAGAGTCTGAATGATAGCGATTACTTACTTACATTATGGGACCATGCATTGCGTTGTCAGATTTTTCTTATTCTACTTAGATCTCCCACAGAGTAAGCCACCAAGCTTTTTATTACATATACGTAGTTATTGCCGCCAATGTTACAATCTTCCTAAATATAATTTGGATGATATCTGTTTTGTACAATAACCAGGGTTGGATTTGGGTACGTTGAAAAGGATAGCATAAAAAGGCTAAAAAGATAGTATTTGTCAGAAATTATCGTACAATCATTCAAATCGAATAAATGGAACGATCCAGCATAAGGAATGACCTAAAAAAAAAAAAAAAGGTCGTCACATAGATACTGACATCAATCGAATCATAGCATCGAGGACCAAAAAAAAAAAAAAAAACGGTCGTCAACTGCTACGTTACGCATTTCTGCACCTTTTTTGGTACTTATTTGGACTACTTGAAATTATCGTACATTTGCGTACGATCCTTACTTAAGGATCGTATATCGTACCAAGCCTGAAATTATAGTACAAATACGATAATTATCGTACAAAATCCAACCCTGACAATAACTACTACCAGACCATGACTATTACAAATAAAGTTTAAATCTTTCTTAATTTTAATCATGTTCAATTTACTTTTTTAACTTGATAAATATTGATTGATTACTTGATAAATATTTTTGCCAAGCTGTACAGCTTGGCAAAAAAGAGTCTGGATAAATTGAGGGCGCCTTTATCTTTTAGATCGCCACCCCATATACCACGACTAAAAGTGACAAGATACTTGATCATTTTAGCCTTCAATATTTATCAAATTAAAAAAGTTTAAAATTGAACATATTTAAAATTAAGAAAGATTTAAGTAAACTTTATTTGTAATAGTCATGGTCTGGTAGTAGTTATTGTTCAAAACAGATATCATCCAAATTATATTTAGGAAGATTGTACATTGGCGGCAATAACTACTTATATGTAATATAAAGCTTGGTAGCATGCTCTGTGGGATATCTAAGTAGAATAAGAAAAATCTGACAACGCAATGCATAGTCCCATTATGTAAGTACGTAATCGCTATCATTCAGACTCTTGAGAATGGTCATCTCAAGAGTTAGAATTATAGCGAGCCTATCAGAGAGTCATTTATGGATTGTGGATTATGATAATAAATCATCATTATCAACAAGGGAAATTAAATAACATGTTTCATTTTAGATTTTATTAAAATACAAAAAAATAAATGTCATCATCATCAGCCGGAAAACGTCCACTGTTGAACAAAGGCCTCCCCCATTGAACGCCACAACGAACGGCAACTTGCAACATAAATCAAAATCATCAAGTTCTTTCTTTGGGCGACCTTTTCGGTGTTTTCCAGGTGTCGAAAAAATACTCTTACTTTTTTCACCTTCATCGACAATCGCTCTGATTATATTTTCAGATTTACCTGAAATAAACAATAATAACTCTGTATTAACTCTATTCTTAAGTTTCAAGTATCAATTTAAACAGTTTAACTACACGCGATTCGTCGAATTACAAAACATAACCTCAATAATTATTTGTACACAAGATGACAAAAACTGGTGGTACAGCTATCAGAAAGTAAATATAACGACTTAATTACATTCTAGAAGAAAAATTGCATGGACTATACCTGTCATTCGAGCAGTTCTCAGGTAAACATTGTCAATTTCAGACAAAATTTGTCCGGCTTTGCTTTCGGCCAAACATCTCAAGAAAACTTGATATATAACAGATCTTCCACTACTGCAAACGGTTTTATTCATTACGAACAACTATATCAACTAGTATTATGTAAGAATATCACACGCAAATTACACGAATCTTTTAAATTTTAAAGAAAATTACTTGCACTACGTAAAGATGACAAGGAAGCTACTTGCAGTTGACAAATAAAACAGTGTTGTCATTATTATAATTTTTTAGTTCCAACTGTCACCGCCTCAGACTCTTTTTTGCCAAGCTGTACTTACAGTTTGGCAAAAAAGAGTCTGGAAAAATTGGGGGCGCCACTGCCGCACTTCTCAGTTAGTTGTTTCTTTATGATGAATGTTTTGTGTGTTATTTTTTTGTCATTTCGAATTTAGTTTTAAAAAATTATTAATAGTAAAAAAAAACTGATTTTTCTTTAAAGTTTAGTAAGGTTGGCTGCATTGGTAGTTAGTGACATCAGACATCTGTCAAAAAGTTTGAAATTTTGACTTTGAATCCGTTCACCGTTGTGTTGTGTGTTTTAAACTTGTTTGTTTTCAAGAAAGAAACTGTCTGTTGTTTTAATGTGTTTGACCTGTTTTGATTTGCTTGTTGTCTTAGTACTTAAGTTATAGTGCATATAACTTGATTCCTGAGATATTTCATAATGACGAATACCAAACAGTTGAAAATAACAAAACTGTTTCGTAAAGGAGGTAAGAAATACTTTGTTACTAATCAACGTTTAATTGTTTACACAATGTCGAAATTGACTCAATTCGTAAATTATAGCTTCAAAGCTCCCAGAAGACTGCGACGAGCTACAAGAAGAAATACAGAAATTGGAGCAGCAATTAAAAGAGAAACAAAATGAATTGTTTCAGTTACAAAGAAACAGTTACAGACATAAATCTTCACCACGTAAGAAGAAGACTGAACCTTTTATGAGACCTCAGGTAGGTTACTTAGCTACTCAACGATCCAATTCCTCCCCTAGAATGTCTCTCTAACCTTGATTTAATTTAAAATATAAGGATTATCCTAACTAGTACCTACAACATTTCACAACTTAGGCTTATTACCTGAATCATTGACATTTTATTTCATGTTTCTTAAGTCATGTTAACGTGTTTGTCAGCTGTTGATTGCAGCTGTCTGTTTGTATTCTCACAATTATTTCCTTTACTATTTTTAGTGAGTGATAATTAATTTTAAATAAACACATGATTTGAAGCTAGTGGCGTGTGCTTGCAAACTTTGTGACTGGGTGCCTGGAGACTAGCGGTAGTCATTAATTAAAATATGAAGTCTTTTATGGGGTATAAATATAAATTTAAACAGTCTTCACCAACACACATTGGGCAGCATGCTACAGTGTATCTGTCTCTCTGAAACCCCACCTTTTTTGACCCATTTATTACTACTACTGTTAGCTTCATCCTCTCATGATTGCCATACCTTTCTGTCCAAGGCTATTGTGGGCCATTGATTGTTCATCTATCTAATTCATCTCTCCATTTTCTACCCACTTATTAATCCAACTAATTTATCTTTTCTAGAAAATAGTGTTATCAAATGCTGTAGACAGTTTGAAGATGGATCTGGAACTGATGTCAGTTCTATCAGGCATTGAGGTGCAGTCTTATGTGCTCGATGATCACTGCTGCATCACTTACCACATGCAACATCCAGCCGAGCATCATATCAAACACGGACTAAGGATTGAGCTGAAGTCAGGTGTCTACTGTTTATGCTTCAATTCAATTAAATTTAAAGCCATTGTACTAAAACCAGCACAAAATAAATTTAAGTGCTACGGCATCAACCGTTAATCATACACTTTTTTAATTCTATTGATGGTAACATCCACTAATTATCAACTTACCAATACTTATCAAACTTAAACATCTACTTGCATTTAAACATCTTGAAAACTTTTTCTTGTTTATCTGACAGACAGACAGATGTTTGCATTGTCATACAACTTGTTAAAGTGCAACATGTTTGATGTTTCTCACAATTTCCTGATGTGTGAATGTAAAGATCAACAAAAGTTGTAACTTTGTTTCCTAATGCAAGTTTTGAGACATTACATGTTTAATATATTTTGATGCACATAAAGAATTAATATTTTTTTTTTGCTGTCTACAGGTGGAAATGAAGTATCAAAGTCCTCCCTCCCCCTGGGTTTCAACCTGGAGACAGTGATGCAAGACTTTGATAACATTATGCTGCCGGAATGTCTCGGGGCCATACGCAGAGCTTTAGTAGCATACTACAATAGATTGGAGCAGTTTGAAGCTCTCAAAGTAAGTTTACATTATTCATAACATAATAGACCTTGTGACAATAATGAGATAAATACCAGACAAGTAGAAAATGCAACATCTTATCAAGACAGTTCCTTATTTTGTTAATGTGATAACTTAAAATGTTCAAAACTTTGCCATTTTTAATTGCTTTCCTTCCATATTTCCACTTATTTCAGTTTGAAGCAACTTAAGTTCCATCCTTTCAATGCTAGTCAAAATAGCATCATCTCTTTTTGGGTCTCTGCCACATTCTTTTCCTCTTTGGGGACCCACTTTGTTCTAGTAGTCCTCATTAAATTTCAATTCACAGAAAATGTTAAACATGGAAGCGCAGCTGTTCAAGATCCTAGATGGTTCTCACATAGAAGTGTCTTTCCTGGCCCAAAGTGACAGAGATGAGGATGAGGAGCCTTTCGACGTGGTGCTCATGATTGACTACAGGGTCTACGACATCAGGCCTAAGCAGTTCTCTTTTAAAGAAATTGGTGAGAAACATTACAATATTTTACATTTGTTTCATTACAATATTTTTGTATTCAAGTGCACTGTAAGCCTGCTGTTGATATTCTAATGTATTATATAACAGACCTACCTGAGGGTGCAGCAGATTTATTGAGAGACCAGTGCACTCAATTTAAGAAGAAACCTCTTCATAAAGCATTCAAAGAAGCATTCCTTGATGGAGTTGGTCCTTTTAAACTTGTGGAGCAGGTAGGTTTATGTTTGAAAATAAGTTTAATATTGAAAGCAATGTAAACTACACAAAACAAAGCTACACAAATTCAACAGCTACACACACTCTATACTAAAAAAATATATACTGTACAAAATAAAGACACACACACACACACTCTACAAAATAGATGTACTCCACACTCACACTACATAAAATAGATGACTACACATATAACAAAACACAAATATACATACCTTTTATGTAGGCATTTACATTATGAATAAAATCTGTAAGGAAAATATTGATACAGATTTTACCCAGACAAGTGATCTCTATCGTCATTCACCTTATACCTGAAAGATCTGCGTCAAAATCTACAATATCTCCATTTATTTTAATTTTTATAAATACTAACAAGCGACTGTCACCAGGTGGGCACTCGTCCAGCTGAACTGCCTCGGCGTCGTCACAAGCGTCCCAAACACAACAGATATTACAACAATGACGACACCTTCCTGCCTGAAGATTGCTCCGAACACAGCGACGATGGAGACGTTGTGTAGGTAATTATGTGTATTGTCGATAGTGTGTGAAATAAATTATTTTTTAAATATATTTCGTTTTTTGCGTCATTTGATGGAGCCATCTGCTATTGTCTCGTGATTTTACGAGGTAGTCGTGCCAGGACAAACTCGCATTTGCTATCACATCTACGGCGAATAATAATTATTTTGATTTCTTTACTGTACTGGCAACTAGAGTCACTCTTACAATGAACAATATTATAATTATGATTATTCATGTAGACTCAACATGAATAAAAATATTTTGATTTTGTTCAGAGCTGAGTTAGTAATACTAAATCTCACTATCTTTTTACCATAATCGCCATAATCTCAAAATATATGTAAACTTATTATTGATGTAAATAGTTGAAAATGGCTTACATTTTGGGATTAAAAAAAAACAAATTTATCAATAAACTTTAATTCTGATAAAAATAAAAAATGAATTTATACAACATTTTCCCTTACATCATTTTAAACTATAAAGGACACGAATCAAAAGTGTTTCTCTCGTCTTTAGGAAGTATTGTGACAGGTTTCTATATTTTGTGCGTTTCATAATCTAGGTGTAATTAGAGGTAGACTCCTTACAGACGCCAGCACATCAAACTACCCGCAACTGTCAAATTTTCCCAATAAACTTTGAACCTGAAGCTTTAGTGAGAAAGTTGAAAGTCTATTAAAGAAATTTGACAGATAGTATCTTGATGTGCTTGCCTCTGTACGTCTACTCTAAAACTAACAGTACATTTGAGAACTACGGGATGAATAGGTTCAGTCTGTAAAAGGTTATTTACATCATCAAATCCGAAATAACAAAATTGCTGCTTCATACATTTCAATTTCAACTTGGAAACAATTACAAATATTTATGGAACAGCAGTTATTTCGGAGTTGGTTCGGATAGTAAGTTGTTCACATTTATGGGTAAAGTTAGAGACATTAATCCATTAGCAGGGTTATGTTCGTATTTCTTGTAACAATTATTGACATACGCGCTAATACTACTACTAATACTAGTGTGCAATGGAATATAAAAACCCGTTTTTGTATCCGTATTAGTTCAAGAATCTTGAAATGGATACGAAAAAATGGGTTTTGCAGGCACACGGGCCTTAAAAAATTAAGCAAAATGGTACCAAAAACAGAGACGATAACGTGCTAATGGATTAATGACTCTATTGTCTATCACACTTGCAAATTTTTAAGAAGAATAAATTAACACACAGTACTGAACATTCATGTTAAAATTAAGTTTATATTTTACTATGTATTGTTGTAAAGTTTGAGACTGCAACAGGGTTTTAAATAAATTATTATGGTACGGACTTGGACATTATATAAAGCAGCAAACCTAAATAAATAACAATAAGTGATTTTTAATAGCGATTTCCTATGTAATGCAATATATCTACATTATTTAAAGTTCAGTTTTAAATTTCTGTCAGTAATTTGACATAATATTAACAATACGATTTGTCTCTCACATTTAGTTCTAATGTCATAAAAAAAAAGAATTGACTTACTTCTTTGTCCAATAGGAATCCTAATCGGTGACAGCTCAAATGTCATATTACTGACATAAATTTAAAATTGAACATCGTGCCCAACTAGTTTAGAAAGTCAGTTTAATAAATCATGAATTAACGAAGGCCCGGTTTAAACTTCCAATTTCTTTCAACATGGTTTAAACTCAGTTTATCGTTGAACAGTTTAATGAAAGTTTAGGAAATATAAAACGACTACACTCATACAAGATTGCACGCTAACGGGTAATGTGTGACTCGCACACGACACGTTCAAATCTCTTCCATTCTTTTCACGCTTTTTATAAAATTATAAAAACTGTGTTAACACTAGATGAACGCGCCGAACTTACAATTGTATGCAGATAGCAGAATTAGACACCAAAATTAATTAGTTTTTGCTTTTCCTCTGGCGGACGACACAGCAGAAAAATTTAAAATGATGAAATTAAAATGTCTTTCGGCTGAAATGATGATGATGAATGTAAATTAACGGTCGTTTATTTCATCGAAATAAAGTATATTTTTCAATGCTTGAAGACCTTTGGAGAGCTTTGGAAATGCGCTGCGATGCTATGAGTAACTCAGAGGTAATTCTTTAAGCATTACAATATACACTTTATGTCAATAAAATAAGTGTTAAATTACACTGATAGACAAAAATTCTTTGTTGTGTCGTCCACCAGAGGGCGCTGTCCTTAAGGAACCAGTGTGAGGATTGCTTTAAAAATGGTTACTATTGTATTTGTAGGGCAGTCAGCTCATATTGCATTGACAAATTAATATTTACTATAATACTAGCCCCACACACGCAAATTATGGCTTGCGCTAGCGTACAGTTACGTGTTTTGGAACTGTTAAGTTTCAGTTAATACTGAAACTATGTTACGGTACACTAGTGCAAGTCTAAATTTGCGAAAGTAAATAGTAACGTGTGTGGCTAGCATTAGACCAACTTTTCTGTCATATGAGAGAAAGCTGTGTAGACTTAGATTCCTTGTAAGCCATATATTTAGATAATGTAAGGACTGCATTATATACAAAATAATATTTAAAATCGTTTATGCCTACACATAATCATTTATACATTGTAGTTTCGGCGCATCACATTTCAAAAGGTCACATAAAACGAACAGACTTGTCTTTTAGCATATTTCCAATAGTTATCACTTTTTTCCTAATTTTACGATCCTAACGTTTATTGCGTTAATTACGGGCAGCCTGACCGATAAACACATTTGAGATTTTATTTATTAATTTTATTAATCTAATAAAAAAATGTTACCTAAGTGGCAAGTGAAAGGTGAATTTCTAAAATTTTAGTAGCTCTGTACTCAGAGCGTGTTTACTGCCGTTTGATGCAACAAACCGTCAGTCCAAAGCTTACGTGCATGCTATATAAATTTTCAATATTAAGTTTAGAACAGATTATTGAACTCCCGCACTCAGAAGATTAAGTTCTTACTAGCATTAAATCATGTTGTCATGGAATTTCAGAGTTTAATGCTAGTTAGCTTTAATTGACTTTTCTGAAAGTTAAAAAAGCATAAGTTTTGTTAAACAGTTTTCATTATTTACAATTATTATATTACGACGCTTAGATCAACAACTACGTTGATAAATCCCCATTATCCTGACCCGTATAATTTACAAGTTCTTTCCCAAATCGTCGGCTACCTTCAACTTGAAGAGTTTCCCGTACCACGTGAGCTTGGAGGGGGGCGTATCGGTCAGGCTGGGGTGGCGCTCGTCTCAGACGCCACGGTTGGGTAGCTGCTTGACCTTGTAGATGCGCACGAGCCAGTGCTCCGTGGTGTAGGCCTCCTCGAGGACGTCCAAGTTAAAGTCTTTGTTGCCGATCTCTGCGCCTCGGACGCGGTCGAAGCCAGGCGGACGACCTGACGATGAAAAAATGGAGTGTAAGTATTTCTGCAAAAGATTAACTGTTGAGCTGAATCACGAAAACTAAAAAAACTTGCTTCATCTGAGTCATGTATGGCTCAAAATGCTGTAAATGGTGTTAACTATCACTCCCATAATTAAGGCTTTGCACCCAGTATTCTATTCTTTTTTAAACATGTATATTTTTGGCAAATTATAATAATTGCACATTTCGCATATGCGCGGCGTCGTGGTTGTCCATTTGCAATACAATCTAGAGAGAGAAAGGTCCATATACGCAGTGCCAGCAGTGACATTATTATTTTCAAACTATTATTATAATATCAGCAGCCCAGCCATATCGTCCCGTGTTGCAAACGTGTCCAGCCCTGTCCCATCTTATAACATCAATAAATTAGCGTGCAAATCGGTGTTATTTTTAAACTAAGCAATTGAGCATAGGTACTACGTGGTAGATAGATGTAGATTAAAAAATGATAGCGAACCTCCTTCAGTGTAGACGAGGCCGAACTTGTAGTAGCTCATCTTGTACATGAGGCAGTTGAGCAGCGTGTGGCTGCCGTCGTTGTCGACGCGGAACTCGCCGGCCGCCGTGTAGTAGTCGGCCTCGCGGATGTGCGCGCCGCGGTCCGTGCTGCCGCCGATGCGCACCATCCACAGGAACTTGTTGATGTCTGACACAGGGTTTACATTGACGCTGCTCTCAATATAACGCGCACACTTCATTGATAAAGAAAGTAGTTGGAAAAATGTTACTCCAATAGGATTTGTTAAAAACGTAATATCTTGTAGCATGTCCCCTCGAGCGCACGGAGCGCACTAAACGCAAACGAAGTTTGGTTTTAATTTAATTTAATTTTTTCAACCTATATATATATATATACCCACTGCTAGGCAAGTCTCTCCCAAATCCTTCTACTTTTTTCCTTCCGTGGTTTGAATATTACCCAATTAAAATAATTGTATTTTTTTAGTAATACATAGTTAGTATTGTTTGAAATGCACGCGCAAGATATATAAATAAAAATTTTGTATTTAAAATTTAGTAAACTAATAACAATTTTAACTGTGGAAAACTGGTGCCTAAACTAAATTGAGGCCTATACTTCAGGACACCAGCTCCCCCCCCCCCAAGGTATATTTTGTTACGATAATATTTGTATGGTCAAGGTCATCGGTGCATCTTAAAGCCTATAAAAACTCAAATTCTTACCATCCGAAGAGTATCCGACCAATCCTCCGAATATAACAAGCACATAATCAACATCGAGTTCTCTCATGATCTCGTACGCCTTGTCTTCAGTGGACGCCATGGCCTGTCCCACGCGGGAGATGTGTGTGTTGTTCCACGTATTGTTGTCCACTATCACCGTTCTGTTCGCCATCGCTGTTATCTGGTACCCGTAGTCCCACCACGACATTACTTTTGAGTCCTAGGAATTAAAGGTTTATTAAATGATGCGACGCCTTAGCCTTCGTGGTATTTTTTTTATAACCGCCCAGTATCAACTACTTTTGGCAGAATCAGTACTATTGACGAAAGCCTATGGTCAAAATTACTTTTGACTGATTTTGCACGTCAAAAATCTTTTGGCTGGTTGGGGTATCAAGTGAGACCTTATTCATTATAGAAATAAGTAGGATTTTCCAATGCACTGTAACCATTGACTTGCTGTGGAACAAATATTACCTCCGGAGTGTTCATCTTGAGCCAAGTATAAGCTTCGCGGAAGTCATCAAAGATGATCCTGGCGCCGTCGTGCGCACGCGCAGACAGCACGATCGAAGGCGACGAGTACGCCTCTGACGTCACCCACGTGCAGTGGAACACGTACGACATCAGCAGGCAGCCCAGCACGCACACGAACAGGGCTCCCACCTGCCACCAGGGATTACGACTTATTGCTATCTTATATATAGCTTAGTGTCCCACACGAAGAAGAAGTTGTTTGAAGCAAAACCTAGTCTTCAATAATATTGAATATTTAATAAAGAACGGCAAAAATCGTAGTGAAAGGCTTTTGTCTAAAAGTGGGTTGATTCAAGCTAGCCCTAACTAATCCTACCTTGACTAATATCATAATTATAGTAAGTTTGTTTCTCTGTTACCTTTCACGCCTAAATCACTGTACTTACCGATCATCTTGAAATTTTGCATAAACATTGTCAGATGAACAGAAACGGACATAGGGTACCTACATTTCTTCCCGAAAAAAGTACTGTTCCCGAGAAAATCAACTATAACGTTCGTATGATAATAATAGATGGCGCCTCGTGTCTTTTAAATCAAGTTGCGGGCAAAAGTTAGACTCTATATATAATTCCACATACCTCAGAACGGAATACCAAATTATTTTCATGTTTCTTCTTTTTCTCGTGTTTCTCGACTTTCGGCTCGATATCCTTCACGTGTAGACTCAGCAGACTGGACGCAGCCACTCCCGACACAATGCACATGACCGGCGCCAGCACCAGCATCAGACGGACCATCACTCCCTGGGTGTCAAACGGAGAGAAAGCTCAACTTGTGATGGTTGGTAGAACTTCAATTAAGAAGTTTGAGTTCAGTCAGCGATCAAAGTGTATGGATCATGGGCGGAGTAACGGAGTGAACTCTACGTTGACTCGACGCGCTCAAGCTTCGAATAATCATCATTAATTAATTATCTTTATTATTTTTAACCGATTTCAAAAAAGGAGGAGTATGTTCCACTGTATTTTTTTTATGAACATGGAAGTAGATTGAATAAGTATGTAAGATTTTTTTTTCAAGTGACGAATCTGATTGACGACTATGTCGACGATTGATGATTGACTGATGACGGCGGATCAGCATTGACAGATTTTAAAGCTATAAAAATTGTATAAATAAAATCTATTACAAGCATGATTTGAATTTACGTCCTTTTGGTTAGTCGCACCTGCCGCTCTGCCAACAGATTTTTTAATTTAGTTTTTAAATGTTTTTATTAAAAAAATAACAATTAATATGTTACACATAAACGAAAATACAAAATTTCTGTTAAACAACCTTATTTTATAAATAAGGTTTTTATTTTACCTAGAATTTTTTTATTTTATCTAGCATTTTTTTTATTTTACCTAGCATTATTTTTTATTTCACACAGCATTTTTTTAAAACCAAGTTAATCAACTCACCGCAAAGTAAATACTAAGCACTCCATACAGGATGATGAAAATATTGGCATCGGTTAACTTGCTGAAGCAGAAGTACAGTCCAGCGGGGAAGAGGAACACCAACACTTGAAGATCGAAGTAGAATGATGACCACGATGTAGGCTGATGCTCCGACACCGATGCTGTGGGAAAATGGAATGGACCTTAGTAAGTTAAGATTGATAGCCCAGTAGAAGTAGGATTCTATCTTATAATTTCATTAAAGTCATTTATTTTTGCACAGGAGATTAGTTACGTGTATTTAAAGCTTCGTTTAAAAAGTTAGAAAATTCAGACCAATGCTTTAGGTATAATTTAGGTTTCTGCAAAATCCATTACAAACGGTGAACACATCGGTAGTCTTCGGGTTTCCGTATTTACCCGAATGTATTATCTCCATGTCTAGTAATTTTTATATTTATTTGTACTCAATTCTTTAAATATTTAAATTTAGAACTACATACTTTATTGCTCTTTTGTTTTTGATTTCCATGTGAACTACATAAAATTATAAAACCTATAAAATCTCTTTATTAACCAACGACGGAAAATAGGAGGAGGTTCTCAATTTGACTTGTACCTAGGTATATATATTTTTACAATTGCTTTTTTATTCAATAGACTTTACAAGTTTTCGAATATGTTTCAACGCCAAATGTCCGACCAGCTCTCTTGACGAATATTGACGATCACCTAATTCTGTAGACTCTATGTACAATACTGTGAGAGTTTTACGGTTTTGTTTAAAGTTTTGTTTGTATATTATATTTATCAAAAATATTTTTTTTGAGTTTTATTTTTGCTCCTGATCAGAAGGTCTAAGTGATGAACAAGGTGATTCGTATATAACTAACGTACAATTCATCCCAAACACAGTTGTTCAAAATTAATAGTAAATATTTATTACTATTTGGGTACCAGGTTGTTCATCAACCATAGAACAAAGAAATCTAATTCGGGCAGAGCTTCATTTTAAAGGTTTAATTGAAAGTACACTGAATATAAAAACCGGTTTTTTATATCACACCGGTTTTTCATTCCCTATCCTTGAACTCCGCGTGGCTTTTCTTATAGAAACCATGTTTTTATAATAACTTTACCCACACAAAATCTTCTGTAGGTATGACGGTATAGCATTTTATAATTGTTAAGTAGCCTCTAATTTCTGAACTCAAATAATAATATTACTCAGACGAAAATAATTTAAAATTCACGTCATTTATAAAAAAAGGATTAAGCTTAGTTAATTAATTCATTTTAATTGGCCATACCAATTAACCAAAATCAAATTATTCAGATTAAAAAAAAACTAATTTTCATTAAGTTATAAGTAATTTTATAGGCCGTATTGGATGATGTATCTTTAACTGATCTTATAGAAAATGTTGTCAGAAGTGCATTGTTATATAATGCACTTCTGCCTGACACATTTGGATTAAGTTTATAAAATTTTGGACATAATTAATTTATTATTAGCCTGTAACTGTCCCATTTCAGGGCAAATGTCTCTTCTCATACAGAGAATGCACTGAATTAATTGAATGCATTTATCACCACGCTAGCTCAATGCGGGTTGGCAATTTTAGACTATTAAATCCAGGTTTCCTCACGATGTTTTCCTTTACTGTTAGTCAGTGGTGTCTTAGATAAACTAAGAATTTACATATATGACATAGAAAAAATCACGTTGTTACCACCACCACCTCCTTCTTAACTTCTTTCTCTTTGAATAATTCTAAATAATTAATTAATTACGCTAATTCTTCTTAAAGGAGATTTTATCCTATTGTAATTAGACAACTTAATAAAAAAAATATTTAATTTCTAAATAAATATTTCTTAAAATATATTTTTGATTTTTATCTGTTGTTGTTTGTCTTTCTTTATATTACTCTTTCCTTTTGTTTTTTACACAAGAATATTCTGGATTCAAATATCTATAATAATACTCAAATATACCTCATTTTTAACTAAGAATATTACCCCTAAATTATATATTTGTTTCAAATTTCAATAAAGGTTTGAATGTATACAAGATTTTGATAAAACCGGTATTGGTTGAACAAAATAAAAAACCGGTTTTTATATCGATATATTTTGTATATTATATTATTATCTTTAGTAGCATCTAACTCTGGAACAAATTTTTTTATATTACACAGACTAAGAACATAAACTCATTAATATTATAATTTGTAAAACTACATTTTTTTATAATGTTGTTGTCAGCGATTCGAAAGCACGGCGGCCGGCTACGAAGTAAGCGCGATAAAACCCCCTACGCCCCGCACAACCCCTCGTATTATTTTCGTATGCCGTGCTAACAAATCTTAAGTTTTCTGACAATTCCATGGACCAATTTTTCTAATCTTTTGTATAATGATAGAGTACATAGTTATGGTCAAATAGCCACCAATTTCTGAACTCAAATTTTATATTACTCACTTACTCAGACCATAAAACTTTGAAACTGAAAACTCAAATAATTTGGAAAGCTGTTTAGATAATTTTCTAAACTTTTTGTAGTAGGTAAAAATATACAATACCAATTCATTAAAATTATTTCCAGACACTAGAATAATTTATTGAAGGCACAATTGTAATATTTAGTTTTTCAATGTTTGGCCTTATAACATAGGTTCCATGTATTCAATCTTTCTAATCTTTTGAATGATGATAGAGTATATTGTTATGGTTAAATAACCACCAACTTCTGAACTCAAATTGTATGTTACTCACTTACTCAGACCATAAAACTATGAAACTGAAAACTCAAATATTTCGGAAAGTTCTTTAGATAATTTTCTAAACTTTTTGCAGTACGTAAAAATATACAATACCAATTCATTAAAATTATTTCCTGACACTAGAATAATTTATTGAAGCCACAATTGTAATATTTCGTTTTTCAATGTTTGGCCTTATAACATAGGTTCCATTGTATCCAATCTTTCTAATCTTTTGAATGATGATAGAGTATATTGGTATGGTCAAATAACCACCAACTTCTGTTACTCACTTACTCAGATTTCATGTTACTCACTTACTCAGACTATAAAACTATGAAACTGAAAACTCAAATAATTCGGAAAGTTCTTTAGATAATTTTCTAAACTTTTTGTAGTACGTCAAAATATACAATACCAATTCATTAAAATTATTTCCAGACACTATAATAATTTATTGAGGACACTATTGTAATATTTAGTTTTACAATTTTTTGACATAAAACATCGATTCCATCAGTTCCATGTATCCAATCTTTCTAATAACTTAATAACTATAAGATAACATTGTCCTTAATCTCACACGACTAGAATTTTTGACTTAAATTTTATATTCACGGTTTGTCATGCAGTTTTGCAAAAACTTAAATTGTACTTAAAGCAACGGTCTAAATTTTCTAACTTTTTATTAGAAGCTCTAAATATACGTAATTAATCTCCTGTGCAAAAATAAATGACTTTAATAAAATTATAAGTTACGGTCAAAATACGACGTTCCGCTATCGGTCTATGAGATGATTTTTGATTAACTTAATTTTGTTTATTATATTTTTGTTTCTATGTGAAGGTAATTTATAATATACGAACAAAGCCTAGCCAATGGGTTTAAATGCAACTTACCGATAATAGGGATGTGGTTCTTAGCGTAAGAGGGGTCGAGCAGCGAGTAGAATCTGCCGGTCCATGGGGAAATTTTACCTGAAACAATACATTCAAGAGTTTAGTGTTTTGAATATTAATCAATATTGACCCGTCCACCAGTGAACACTATCTGAGAAGTTTCTATCACAAGTATTCTTTTCAACTTTCTTCACTACATAGTATAAAACAAAGTCGCTCTCCGCTGTCTGTCTGTCCCTATGTATGCTTACATCTTTAAAACTACGCAACGGATTTTGATGCGGTTTTTTTAAATAGATAAAGTGATTCTTAAGGTTTATATGTATATTGCACCCGTGCGAAGCCGGGGCGGGTCGCTAGTAATATATAATTACGGACAAAGCTATTGAGGTTGCCACATACTGGTCAAATAAAATTTGAATTGGGTCTTGACTCGACAAGAAGAAGAATATATAATTTTCAAATTTTATTCCCATTGTATTTTTATGTCGTGTGATTGTGCCCTTTTGTGATGTTCCAATATTTTTTTCTTTATTACCTATACTGTCCCACTGCTTAAAACTAAAAATTACAATATTAAAATCTTACCAGTGAGTGTGAGAGCAACCAAAGCTGTTCCTAACGTAGCCAGCAGAGTGGTGAGCAGCGCTTTGAACAGCAACTCGAAGTTAGCCGGCGAGAGGTGCTCCCGCAAGTACTGGGTGAAGGCGTACAGCTGACAGAGACCGAACGTACCGAGCGCCTGCGGGGTTAACAAGGAAATTGGGCGTCTTCAGTGAGCATTGGCGTGTCTAGGGTTAATTTTCAGGGGAAGGAACATTTCACTGACATTCCATGGCTGTAGAAAGCTTTTCAAGTGTGTATTATTAATTATCACCTGCTCTTTGAAGTGGAAAGCTCGTTAAGCCGTTGGCCACAGCTGTCATGAAAATCGTTGTCAGTGGATATTGGGAGTCCCTAAAATCCTGAAAACTGATCTAACTTTAGAATATCGTATAATCCTTTGAGTTGAGGGTGTTGTTCCGCGGAAAACTGATATTCAGCTGCATCTGGTTAGATTAGAAGCTACAATAGGGCTAGGGTAAGTGGTATATGTTGTACTACCAAGCCAAAGGTCGCAGGTTCGAACCCAGGCACAATTTTACAATTTCCTATAATTCTTTTTTCTTGAATTTGGTGAACATTAATTTTCTGTCTTTGTTACAAATACTCACCAACATATGTTCCGAGCTCTGCACCGGCTGGAAGCCCACGAAGGAGATCTGCATGGACAGTATAGTGCCCACACAGTATAACGTGCTGTAGGCCACGTACACGCGCGCTGAGAACCGGCCCAGCAGCATTAGTGCTAGCACGTGCAGCGGGATCAAGTTGATTAGGAACACGTACCCACCCCAGGACGACACCTGCGAGAATAAAAAAGTTGAATGTTTTAAACGACTTACAAAAAGAAGGAAGGTTCTCAATTTGACGCATTTTTTTGTTTGTATACCAATCTATATATATAAAAGAAAGTCGAAAATCGTGTTAGTTACACTACTTATAACTGAAGAACGGCTGAACCGATTTGGCTGAAAATTGGCAGGGAGGTAGCTTAGAAGCAGGAGAAGGACATAGGATACTTTTTTTTTTTAAGAACGGCTGAACCGATTTTCATGGTTTTTGATTTTGTAGAGGTAGCGTGGGGTAGGGTAGGGGTAGAGTAGGTTAGGGTAGGGGCAGAGTAGGATAGGCTAGCGGTACAGTAGGCTAGGGGTAGAGATTAGAGTAGGGTAGGGGTAGATTAGGGTAGGGTAGGGTAGGGGTAGATTAGGGTAGGGTAGGGTAGGGGTAGATTAGGGTAGGGTAGGGGTAGAGTAGGGTAGGGTAGGGTAGGGTAGGGGTAGATTAGGGTAGGGTAGGGTAGGGGTAGATTAGGGTAGGGTAGGGGTAGAGTAGGGTAGGGTAGGGGTAGATTAGGGTAGGGTAGGGTAGGGTAGGAGTAGATTAGGGTAGGGTAGGGGTAGGGTAGAGAAGGGTAGGGGTAGAGTAGGGTAGGGGTAGAGTAGGATAGGGTAGGGGTAGATTAGGGTAGGGTAGGGGTAGAATAGGCGTTGAAGTAGAATAATCATGCGTACGAAGTCGCGCGGGGCAGCTAGTTAATTATTATTCCGTGACTACTGGGCTGATTTCGGTACTACCGTGAACAAAGCCGGTGCATCACTCATAAGGTTAGAATCGCTTGCACCCGGCGTCCGAACGTAGCGCTAGCCTGCCCTTACGCACGTAGCATCGTTCAATGCATTTTGATCGCAAAGTGGTGCACCGTTCGTGTCCGCGGTAGTACATTATTATTTTTGAGGTTTGAAAGAGTAAATATTGTCATGATCTGATAAAGAACTTCGGAGCAACTTCGCAATAAGCGCGAGTGTATGACTAGATGTTCCAATGTGGACGAGGCAAAAAGGAATATGTAGTTGTAGGAATTGTAGCAGATGGCGTTCTGTAGTTTCTGCTTACCTTTTTTGTACATCATCATCAGCCTGTATTAATCCACTGCTGAACATAGATCTCTCCTAATGCGTGCCACTATTGTGCGCTCATTGGAGGTCATAATCGCCACGCTGGACAAGCCGGGTTGGCGATCGCAGTAGTGGATGATTACTGTTATACAGAAGGATGCTGCTGCCCGGATTTTTCCCTTTGTTGCTTCTTACGACACCCGCGGGACGAGTAAGGGTGGTTCTATTCTTAGGCCGGAAACCACACGGCACGTGTTGTATTTGTACGACATTTTTTTGTACGACAGTGCAAAAACCAATAAATCAAATACAAAATTATTGGTGTGAAACCGTCATCTCAATACTCTTTGATCGACTCCAAGATATCTGATAAACACAGAAATCTTAGTTATGTGAGTCAATCAATCAGTGTAAATATTGATGGCTGTAACGGCAATCAAAATACATAATCTTAATCTAATTAAATGCTATAGGTACGTATAGATTTAATATTACATTTTACATTAAAATCTAGAATTGAAATTTTTGCCTGTGGCGTACAGAACGCGAGTGCGATTTGAGAGCGCGGGTGTAAAACCAGTGAAGTTATTTAAGTTTTGTGGCTTATTTTGCTAGGATAAATATTTAATCAGGTAAGTGTTTATTGTAGCAGCAACTACAACCAATATACGAGCTGATATATAGACATCTGAGGATGGAATGACAATGGGTAACATGCCGTTAGACATTCCCGTTCCATTGAATGGAATATTTCACTGTTATATCGTGTTTCTGATTTGATAGATGGATATAGCTTTAAGGTTCAACAGTCAAAAGAATCCCCGTTACCATTTCAATCTGTGCACCATAATTAACATCTTTAGCTAAATTTTTCGTCGCGTGCAACTTCGTTTCGATTTAGCAGATGTGGTCCCTTACATTAAAGTTTTGCTTGATCCCTCTAGGTTTCAAGGATATCCCATCAAGCAAAATGAACCCTTAAGATTCTACTAGCTGTATTTTATTAACTTGTTATGTTGAAAAAGGACATAAAGTTAATTAGTGATTTAAAGGACATCACTGTTTATAAAAAGACATTATTTAGATCTTTTAATGTTATGTTGTCTTTCTCGTGTTAATGCAATGCATACTAATATTTGTATACCAATATAGCAGGTCCTAGCTAGACCACTTTATAACGAATAATATAATACCATAAATTTACCTATGTACCACTATAAAATTTATTTTTATTTAAAATGATTGTAACATACAAAACTCAACCTAATGGCGACGACTTTAATCACATTTTCCAAACTCACCATGTAGAAATACGCGAGCGCGGTCAACGTTGCCCACAGTATAGTGCCGGTGTTCACAGCCTTAATCCAGAAGTAGTAAGTGAGCAGCATGCAGAATATGGCGATTCCTTCGTTGTCGTAGCTGCCGGCGACTGAGCGACTGATGTAGCCGGGCACTATGGCGATCATTGCGGCCGCTACTAAGCCTGCACCTTCATCCTGATAAGAATTTTTTTACTTATAGTCTTGCCAGCCAGTCCAGATGACTGACTGGCAAGATTTGAAAAACAGTAAAAATAAAAATACTGTCTAAATACCAGGATATAAGACGGTTAGGCTAATGAGTGATATTAGATAAATGAGCAAATTAAAAAAAAAATCTTAACCTACCCTGTGGATATTCATTTCACTTAATACTATTGTGTAAATTGAATGTTTACATACATTTAATTTATATTTTTAAATCATACTTAGATTAAACAATTTCAAAAAGGTCAACCATAATTATGTTCAGTGTACAAACCAAGCAGACGAATTTCGGCTTTACCATTGATCTATTCGGACCATTCGGTCCATCTCTATAAAGGTTAGGTTAGGTCTATAAAGGTTAGAGATGGACCGAATGGTCCGAATAGATCAATGGTAATGCCGAAATTCGTCTGCTTGGTTCATAGACTGAACATATAGTTGATCTTTTTCGAATTGTTAACTTTAGCCTATAGTTTACTCACCTTCAACTCCTTAGTCAGCAGATAAGTGACAATTGTAGTGAGTGAAGAGAAGAATGGTGCCAAGAATACGCAGACATTTCTGATGTCAATAGTGATGTTTAGGAACTGCATCATGTTGTATAGAGTAGCTGATGTTACCATCAACCCGGGGTAGATAGTACCTGGTACGTAAAGGATTCAAGATAAGATTTCTATGACCACTGATTTAGGTTGAGCGTTAAATTTATAAAAAGTTTATTTATAGCTTTTAAGTGGTTTTCAACCAGTGGTCCACAAGAAAATACTCTATGTCTGCGCAACAAACGACGAATAAGAAATGCAGGGCTGTATAATAATTTAGCATTTTTTAAGCCTTGAGATCCCTGCACTGAATAAAAATATAGTAGCATGGTCTAGGGACCATAGGGCCAAAATAAGGTTGGGAGCTACTGCTTTAGAGAATTCTTTATGTTTAAAAAAAAATGTAAAAATAATTCTTACCACCGATAATACGTCCCAATGGATACCATGCTCTATCATCAAACCAGTTGTGAAAATTATAAAAGCCTTCCTCTGTGAGGTATCTAGTTGTTCTGTAGTTAAAATAAGGATCAAATTCATGGATCACACTCTCGAAACGTAGTACAGAGAATAGACGAGTTCCAAAGGCTGAAACAATTGTTAGGTTCAATTAGATTCAATAGATATATATTTATATACATATAAAAAAATATAAGTAGGTACTTAAATTAAAAGTATAATTAATTAATAAGATTTTGTGGTGATTTGTGTAAAGATAATTTTGATGTTTATTTTTTAACACATTTTTGCATGCATTTCATGGTAATGCAGGCAGCTTTTTAAAGCTTTTTTTTTTTTAGCTTTTTTTCATGCCTATAAACTGTTGTAGCTAGATAGGCTTCCCCAAAAGTTGTTTCTTTTATATTATTGTTTACATAGTGTTTTACAATTTTAAATTTTATTTTGTTTATTTTTAAAAATTACATGTCTGAAGTTCATCTTGTGGGTGCATCCAATGTGCCTGTGGTGCAAGCACACTAATCATTTTACAATCACATTTTGTGATTAAATATAAGTACATTATGTACATTTTTTCCTCGGTTACAAACATTACAATAATAGATTACATACTTGATAACATAATAACATTACATTTTTATGTTTACAATGATGTGTTGGTGAAAAATAAATTTGTTTATGTGTACTTATTTAGAAATAACTCAGAATGCAATGACCAAGTTTAAATATTTGGAAGAGGTAAGCTGGAGCCAAACTGGAGAAAAACCAATAGCACAGTCAGTAGACACTCCTTACTATGCTATCTTTCAATACCTACAGTATTTTATCATGTGGTTCTCTTATGTGTCGAATCAGAACGATGAGTTTAGCACCCATAAAAGTCCCAGAAGAACACAGGACGCTTAAATCCCTTTAATAATAAAAGGTTCGGGCATGTAAACCGTGCGTCGCGATTTTAAAAACCAAAATATAACACGATAAGGTGTATGTTTTTCCAAAATCAGCACATTTCAACGCCATTGCTTATCACAATACGACCACGTAAGTCATAACAAAAATCGAACTAATTCATGTTTAAACGTTAAGACACGGTGTGGTATCGTTCTAATATTATTAAAAATGCTAATTAACTTTTATAAATACCCACATAATATCGCTGCCATTGATAAAACAGCTAATTTTATAAATGTTAGTTGTTTGTCAGACGATAGCTGCGGGAGCCTCGTCTTAGGTTGCACCTCGACAGTCATTTTGGGTTTGTCTTATTTTCCTCGTTTGTATTATTTCATACAAATAACACTAAACACAAAGGCACTGAATTTACAAAAAATATTTCGCCGGCAACCTATCCCTTTTCAATTTTTCGGCGACGCGATTTGACAGTTCGTGACCGGCGTGGCATAATTTGTTGCCATCATCACAATTGACCATTTTCATTTGTTGCCATGATACATAGAGTTTGGCAAAAAGTGTCTGGAAAAATTGGGGCCCCCACTGGCGCATTTCTAATACTAAAATTCAAAATTACAAGTTATTTGGCCCTTACTTATGAAAATCTTAAAAACTAAGTTTTTTTAGTAAAACTTCAAAAAACTTAGCTTTTAAGATTTTTATTTTTAGTTCCAGATGTCACCACTTTATATTTTTATAGAGATTGCTACACAAAAATTTGTAAAATCGATAAAAAACTTTCAAGAAAGTTTAATTTTTGCAGAAAGAAAATTTTCATGATTTTGGTTATTTATTTTTCTATTGAACAATGGTGATTATTTTATGGCTTAGGTTTCATAGTGGAACTTTAAAAAACAACTTTATTTTATATACCTATGTTTTTTATATGTTTATATGCACATTGCACATGTTGTTGCTTATTAATAAGAAACTTGCAAAAATAACTGACTCGGGTGTCTATCTTTTATAATCTTAGTTGTAATAAACACCTATTATAAAAAATACAAATAAATTCTGTTCACATGAACGATGAAACATTTATTTTTTATTTCATCATCATCATCATAATTTCAGCCATAAAACATCCACAGCTGAACATAGGCGTCCCCCAATATTTTATTTACATGTTACAAATATCTAAGAAGTTAGTTTTGTATATGTTATTGTTATAAGTTGTTTTTGTGAATAAAAGAACTTCACATACGTACTTATCAATTCGTAATAACAACATACCCTTAAATATCAAAAGTGAGGAATGAAAGTGAACGTTGACATTGAATACTATAAACATTCTTTGATTAACCTTTAGTAGTAATTGAATATGTTTGTGTCAAATTTTCAACTGGACTTATTAGACTTGCGAAAAACTTTATACATTAGTTTGTGAGAATATGAAAAATCAATGATATCAATGTATCGATATGATGTAATCATTTATTTGTCGACATATCTAACAACTCTAGTAACTATTGACATTGACAATGACAACTTTGGCAAGATGAAAATGACAAATCACTTCGGTCGACCGACTCGGAACTCTAAAAAATAAATCTGAGGCATTATATTTTGTTTTATCTCTTTTGCACTAATATAATTTGTATAAAGCTATCTCATGTAAATTACTAATTTAGCTTTAATGATGTAAATATCATCGGGTTCGTGTACAGAACATGAATGAAGAAAAATATTCCTCAATTCTCTCTCATCCCCTCATCTCATATATAATTCCATTGAAAGCGTTTCGGTCGGTGCCCGTGTCCTTTCTATTATCGGAACCACGTAGTTTAAAGAGAAATAAAAGTGACTGTTGTCTAAAAATACGACCACAGATGTCTTATTCAATTAATGTTCAAAATCGCGGTCTATCGTGAGAAACAGTGAGAGATAAATCTTAATCTGGTCATTGTACAGTTCCGTCTATGACTAATAATATACGGAAGGAAGAACTTAGTTTGAACTGTGCGTAAAAGTGCTGTGAAAATTAATTGGCGTGTTATTTATATGTGATGTCTGACGGAGATCCATCTCTTGAAGAGGATGTGCCTAAACCTCTCTTAGAGCGGGTAGAAGAAAATGTGTTTACACCGAAGATAACGACTCCGATCTACGCCGGAGGTGTAAAGCTGCACCACAGGAGATCTGACACAGGAGAGACGGAGTCCTTCCTGTCTGATGCACAGAGAAATGACCTCGCATTCCAACAACTATTCAGCAATGGAGATGGAGCATTCCAAGAGGTATTTTGTTTAGATTCTTGCACATAAAAATATCCTATACCTACCCATATAAATTAGACAAATAGGCTGGAAATTATCTTTTTTATTTCTAATATTTTGAATTCTTATTGGCTTCCAATACTAATAAAAGTTTCTGTTACTGTGTTTTTATGAATTCAAGGTAGCATGAATTTGAACAATGCCTATATTTATTTATTTTAAATAGCAACCACTAAGTGGCTATATAATTTATAGGCCACAAAGTGTATTTATTTGCCTTTGTATCAGTCTATAATAGATAGGTATTATATTATTTAAGTACTAGCACTCGCCCGTGGCTTCGCATGCGAGGTATGTAGACAAATTGTAGCCTATGTGTTATTCTGATGTAAAAGCTATATTATTGTAAAGTTTCATCAAAATCCATTCAGTAGTTTTTGTGAAAATGTAACAAACATCCATTCATCCTCACAAACTTTCACATTTATAATATTAGTATGAAGTATTAAAAACTTTAAAGATAGATAGATATAGATATAGGATAGCTTTAAATTCTGCTATATTAAACTACCCATCATTTAGTATATTATTACATAATTACAAATTGTTTTTTATCTCAGAAATGTTGCATAAACACATGGGTTCATAATAAGTAGTGTTGGTGTGTAAAAACTTATTAAGTACTTACAATAATTAATTTTATACAAATGAGTTATCATAATTTGTTGTTGTAAAAAATTTGACCTACAACATAAGTAACTGATAAGAATATTTATGTAACAAACATTTCCTACTTATGTATAGGTATATAATATGTATACCAAATTTGGATATAGAAATCTGATCCACGCAGGATGAATGCTATACGCAATGATGATATTATGTATACATAATATCTACTTAGGTATATATAAACTACTTGGCAGGGGCGTGCAGTTTAAGGCTAAAAGGCACCGCCTACCCTGACAACTATTATGGATACAATGCAGATGAGAAATTATAGTGATACAAAGTAGAAAACCGTACCGTGTAGTAAAACCCTGTAGAAAAACCTGTGCCACCCGGTGGACTCTTGGTCAAACATGGTTAAGAAATTCTCTCATATTTATAAATACTATGATTACTAGGGGTGTACCGAGTTACACTTGGTTTTCAGTTTCCATTGATTCGAAGACTCACCCTATTTAAGTACTCAGTTTAGGTTTACGCAGAAATGGGTTGCGATCAAACAGTATGCCATTACCTTATTAATTTGAACAATAAGTGGACGTAAAAGATCATAAGTCCCCCTAAGCATACCCCTTTCAACCCCCTGATTAAAAATATTATTTATATTTTTCCATTTGCAGTAAAACTGGGAACAATATTCAAAAGTCTTAGTTTCAAATTGATTATTTTAACCTTATACTCTGCACTTGAATCTAGTTATTTGGCAGAGTGTGAGTAATCTCAATGTTGCTGAGTATACTAGAGTAATAAATTAGTACTTGACTCATCTCTAATGATTACCTATTGATGATTTGATTATAGAAATTGGTATAGATTAAGAAGCCACCATATATCCAGCTGTGAAGTAAAAGCTATTAAGCCACAGGGTGCTTATTTTGTTAAGTGTCTGGCACTTAATAAATCTTAGACCACTTGTTGAGTTGATGTGTGAAAAATGTTTTTGGTATAACACTGTTTTTTTCAACTTGTTTTAGTGTAAGGAATTTACAGCACAGATAGCCTAGTGGTATGACCGTCGACTGACAAGTCACAGGTCTCGAGTTCGATCCCAAGGCGCGCACCTCTGACTTTTCGTAAGTTATGTGCGTATTATAAATTAATTATCAGTTGCTAAAACGGTGAAGGAAAACATCGTGATGAAACCAGCACACCTGAGAGATTTTTCGATGGTGTGTAAAGCCATGTCAGAGGCCTACGGGCGGTTTAAACTCTGACACCAGGTTGTTCAACAACCACACGATAAGAAGAAGAAGTGTAAGGAATCTTGGTACAATTTTTACTTAAATAAGAAGAAAAACATTAAATCAAGTTTTTTGAAAAATAAAAGTTTAAATTTATACATTATTTATGTAAAAAACGTGTTAAGATTGTATACCTACATATTAAAAGAAAAAAAATTCTTCTCTGCACCTAAGACAATCCACCAACCTAAAAATAATGATATAATACAAAATTTAATGACTATGGGTAGATTGTAGATAAATACAGTATTTTTATGTAAATAGGTAATTAGAGTTTCCACATCATTATTTTAAAAATAAAATAGATTGAGGTAAACATGGTTATTTTACAAATGAAGGCTGAAAATAATAATTAAGTACCTACCTAAATGTTCTAGGACAAACAAATAAATATATTATTATTGTTTGGAACTTAATTACCTACATTATCTATATTATAATCTATCTATACCCCTTTAAACACACTCATTATTTTTCATCATTACCATAGTTTTGCATGACCATTTGAAACTAAATAAAAATATAAAGATAGGTACTGTAAACTTTAATGACCCATGATGAGTTTTAATTACTTTCTAAACTACCTACATAATTACTTACTGGGGGACAAAGGGTCCTTTGACTTATAGAACCTATGGGCATTTTATCATAAACATATAGGTAACTTGGATAAAATAAAAATCATGTAGGACAACGATCGATCATGTTTTCGCGAGACCTGTAGTCGTAAGTGGTATTTACTACTTTCGAAGTTGAGCAAGAATATTATCTTGGCCAAATTATTCGACTGGGGTGGCACAATTTTGAGAAAGAGCTAGTAGATGGATGCACTTCGGCTGGACGCATTCGGGATTCGAGATATCTTTGAATCGTCGATTCTTCAATCCCTTAAGACCAGAGTTTTTATCCAGTGGGTCCTACCCGTAATGACTTACGGAGCTGAAACGTAGACATGAAACGTAGACCATGGTCCTGAACTCCTGATCTACAAGCTCAAGGTTGTTCAGATTGCAATGCTCGGAGTTTCTTTAGTGAACAGATTCAGCAACGAAGTCATTCGCCAGAGAACTAAATTCACCGACATTGCTCGTACAACCAGCACGTTGAAGTGGAAGTGGGTCGGCCATTTCTGCAGACTGACAAATGTTCGATGGAGCAGACACATGTTAGAGATAGAGACCGCGTTTAGGCAAACGTAGTGTGCGACGATGGCCTGACAATTTGAAGAAGGTAGCTAGTAGCTGGCAACAGATGGTTGTGGGCTGCCTAAAACATAGATGGTTGGCGCTCTTTGAGGGATGCAGTACGTTCAGCAGTAGACGACAATAGGCTGTCATGAATGAGTTCATAAACTCTTTATAATCTGTATCGGAGAAAATCTTCTTGCTTCTAGTTTACGTATGTGTAAACAAATATGAAAATAAATAGCTGAGCAAAAAGAATTTCTATTAACCATTGAATTAGAATGTTAAACAGTTTGGCCGCTTTATTGTTTAGATTAGATTCTTTGCGATATGTATGTTATTGTTACAAATCCCATCTACTAGGTTTAAGCGCAAAATAAATTAGTACGTATTGACTCAATATATAAAGCGCTAATGAAAGGCGCACTTCCACATGTCATAGAAAGCGTGCGTACGGCAATCTCGGTTGCTGATGCTGTATGAACTTGAAACAAAGTCTACGCCTTTTTTAGCGCCTTTAGACTCAATACAGTCTGTCGCAGTGTCGCCACTCTGTAACTAATTATTTTGTGGTCTAGATCTAACCAGTAAAAGCTAGATATTGTAAATCCGTATCGCCGATCTAAACTGAAAAGGCTAAACTAAACTACAGAAAGGTAGTTAAAAGCCTTGCCTTGGACATAACATCATTTTTTTTTAATGATGCGTTTGCGCAAACTTTCTCCAAGACAATCGGAGACTGTAAGTAGTCGTTGCCAAACATAATTACGTTATACAAGACAATATATAAGAAATATAGACAAGAGGCGTCGGCCGCGGTAAAAACATTCAAATTTTGTCCCTTTCACTATAATTACGCGAACCTGGCTTGCAACTTCAGAGCTTTCAAAGAGTTTGGCGATTATCAGGTGTAGCCGAAAGTATTTAGCTGCACCTGGATCTAACCACTCGACGCGACACTATGACCCAGCTTATTGCAGACTCGTTCCAGTTTCAGCTGGTTATAAGTGGAAAAAGCATGTTTTTGACCACGAATCCACTAGATAGTAAGCGAGTATTGTTCTACGATGGAGCACAGAATGATGTCTAAACACTTTCGATTTGATCCCCAAATTGAAGTGTTCTGAAAAACAGGCGCCGGAAAGGTATTCCACTCTAGCTGTGCTCTTTATATGTTTGGTCCGAATTCGAACCGAGGGAATAACTACCAGCTAAGGCTATGGCCAGGTACCAACTAGCTAACCGTATGACGTGATGTCCGGTGTAAGAATGGAGCTGGCTGGAGAGATTCGGACCTTTTTTGAAGTGTGACTGAGAATAAAGAAAAGGAAAGAAAGAAAGAAAACTGTTTATTAAAAAAAGAAGAATAATTTGCGGGTGTGATCAAGACTCTGGAGTTTAGTCTTCGGAAGAACATCGTCCCGGATTAGTCCTAAGTCTCACCTTTCTACCAAGGCTTTGGGATCCAGCTGCAAAATGATGTACCTACCCTTATTCATTAGTTCAATGTTATTAGGTATTTGGGTAATGACCTGACCTATTTTTGTTGTTTTTGATGTCAATGTTACTTATCAACAAAACAAATAGTATTAACCAATGGTAAAGAACAGAAGGTCTATCAATTTATATTGATTTAATATCGTTTTTCTTTTAGAAGATATGAGTAAAAATTTCAAATATTTAACTAATAATTAATCTTATCAGACCAGTGACTCGCTTCAAAGTCTACAAATTTAGTTGAATTAAACCCGCATCCCGAAGCACAGAAGAAGAGTCCAAGGTTTAGCACTTTAGCCACAGCAACAAGGACGATTGTCGTTAAATCTCATTAGGGTCGGATTACATAAAACAAAAAGAGCTGTAGGTAATAAAGAATTAAAAAAATATTGCATTTATCCGAATCCTGTTTACATACATTTGGTATGAAATAGATCCGATCAAAGGAATATAAGGAAACGATTATTGAATTCTGTCATAGCGACTTGCGTTACGTTGTGATAGGATATATGTTGTAGTTGTTGCACCAATATCCACGCATCTAGAGAAAAAACTAAAGAAAGAAAAGCAACAATAAGTGTTAAGTGACATTGAATTTTATGTTCTTGAATTTTAAGATCCAAATAATTTGCACAATACACTAATTGGAGTGTAAATTGGACTTTATATGAAAGTATTATTACCGTTGCGAATTTATTGTGTCAAGTGGATCTTCTCTTTGTTTTGTTTAGTAAAATAGTATAATTTAAAGTAAAATACAACATATACCTACTCGTTACATTAGCCACGCTAACCTCCATGGTACTTAGCCTCTAATAAAGATAAGTGCTGTTCGTTACTATAAGGGTTGACGCAAACTGGCATACGCACGGACGTATTTCTACAACAAACTGTCGCATTGTTGGTACAACAGCATTCAAATTATATTAAAACAATAGTTGTAACCCTTTCTCTTACTACCGCACATTTTTAAAATTTGAATGCATATGCGATTCAATTGACAATTGATTATGGTGTGTTCAGTGACTTTTAGATATAAGTCCTCGAGTAGTGTCCACGAACTGGCAAAAATAGTGTTATACTGTGGTTATAGTGTACGTGGCCTCCCAGCTAGGTAGATCGATTACTGGGGCTACTCATCAGAGGCTTTTGTCCATGCAATACTAGCAAAAGACTGCAATAATCTGTATGTAGATACTACTATTACTACTATCACGAGATACCACGCAAATACCGTCATATTTAGTGTTTTTTTCCGGGGAGCAATAACGACAATTGTATAGGTATGTCTCTCTAAAACTGCAAATTGGCGTAGTTTCGTGGAAAATAATATTGCGTGTTATATGATATGGTGCGTGCCATGAATTTTGACTACCATGTTTCCCATGGGATACATAAACGATGAGTAAAGGGATAACAGTACGGAAATCCGGGAAGTATTGTGTAGTAAGTAGTGTTTGAAAAAATAGTGGTGTATTAGTTTTATGGTACCTACTACTAGATAAACAAATATTCCAAAACAACCCGCGTAAAAATAGCTGTCTTGCAACTGGTTGTACCTTTGTTTTTTTTTTAAACAGTGCCACCACTCTAGGATTTCCTGCGGAAAAGAACGTACACCAAAAACAAAACAAATATCTGTGCATCCGACAATATTTATGCGTTATTCGTCCTTTAGTCACCGTCTCACCGATCATTCGCGTGGGATGGATTGGGGGACCACGGGGTCAACCACTTATGTAGGCAACTGTCTAATATGTGGTTAATTTCTCTACAAAATGTTCATATTGAAACAGATAAAACCTATAGCAAATATGTTATCAACTTCATAAATATGATGTTACTAGAAAATGTATTGTTATGTGTTTCTGACATTGACCTTAACCAAACAGTTGGCCGCGGTCCCAATGTTTATGTAAGGAATGCAACACAGCAGAATTCTTAGACAAAACGTCGACACAAAATCGCACATTGTGTACGGCGCCTACACGTATTCGCGTGCCGATTACCGCCGTTTGTTCACATTTAACTTCAAACCCTTTCCGAAACAGTCGTCAATACTTTTTAATTTAAACAGTGTTCATAAATGTTTATTTACTCCACTAAAAGTGATAAGTTAAAAATATTTTAAGATCAAAAAATGACTTTTCCTAGTTAGCATATCTATTTCAGATTCTAAGATCATTGATCAAACAGATGATTCAGTGTTGTTTGACTTGAACAGTGAACGAAGCAAGGTCAACAGTCAGTTACGTGTTAGTATTCTCCTGTTCATGCAGTTTTTGTGAACAATGTTAATGAGGTGGCTCATTGAAGGACTGTGTTACGTAGTCTACGAAGTGGCATTGTTAAAAATTATCTCTAATGTGAGGTGTCAAAAATGCAAAGTATGCTGTTATCACGATTCATTTTATGTACCTTGGAATGATTTTATGATACTTTTGTCAACAATTCTGACCATATTCCCATCTTTGTCAACACTTTACACAACTTTGTGGCTTCTAGTCTAACCCGGTTTAGCTGACTATCAGTTTTCTACAGAAGACTACAAGAAGCTTAGACGCAGACCTGTATAGGCTTTCACAACACAAAGGCATACGACATTTTTAGGTTAGATCAGTTTGTAAAACACTCTCGTTATCACTAATTCAACAGTAAGTCTTAAGGATAGATTATAAGATTTACTTTAGCTTAAATTGTTGTGTTTGTGTCGTTAAATGAAAGTTGAGTAAGTGACTGATTTGCTTGCTTTTGGGCCAGACGGAGAGGGAGGCCCAGGAGAACGGGGAGCTCCAGGCGATGTCAGTTCTCAGCACATACCAAGACAATCTATCGCAGGACATGAATACCGACCGGTGAGTGAATGTCTTGTACGGCACAATGAAATGTAAATGACACACGCTAACGTTTTTTTATTAGTCATTGTCAATTTAGGTGTAAGTGATGATAACAAACTGGCATGGTGCTTGTTGGAAGTCGAAACGAAATGCGAACCGATCGTTAAGTCATTCGTAATTTTGTAGAAATAAGGTTGCATGTTTAGGAAGTAACAGTTTTAATTTTTTTTATTGTGGAACTTGTCGATGAACAGCTTAGAATGCCTAGGTTTTTGTATAGGTCGTGGATTTAATTTCATTTATAATTTACTAATTTATTCATTCAAGTAATTATTATTTTATTTTATTAGGTGAGAGATACTTTTATTTTTGCTACGTAACCTAGCTATTCATCTGCCTAGCCTTTTCCCAACTATGTTGGGGTCGGCTTCCAGTCTTACCGGATGCAGCTGAATACCAGTGTTTTACATGGAGCGACTGCCATCAGACCTCCACAACCCAGATATTGGGTTACACGGTACCCCTTGGTAAGACTGGTTGTCAGACTGGGACTTCTGACTACCCGTAACGACTGTCAAAGATCTACAATTGATAGCCGGGGCCAACAGCTTAACGTGCTATCCGAGGCACGGAGAGTGATAATTAATTTATAAAACGCACATAACTTACGAAAAGTCAGAGGTGCGCGCCTTGGGTTCGAACCCGAGACCACTGACTTGCCAGTCAACGGTCACCACCACTAGGCTATCACGACTCTTACGTAACCTAGCTATTATTTCGTTTTTATTACTAATTTTGGTCTTCTCTAAGTTTGTTTATTCCATGGTTATTTAATATGTTTCGTAAACATTCATACAGATACACTGGGGAAAACGCGTCTTGTTTATTGGTTAATTAGGCAAATTAGATTATCATTTCTAGGTTAATTGTATATTTTTGTTAAAAAAGTTTGCGTCAAGTTTCTAATTTGGTTAAAAGACCTTCATTGTGACTAATCAATTGCAGTTCGGTCTATCTTTACTGCGTTTAAGTAGAAAATAAAAGTTAGGAATATACATTAGAATGTCTTATTCGTCGCTCAAAGACAGGGCTTAACACTATCACCTTTCTTTTGATTATATCTATAAGTTCACTTTACTTTAATGATTGTTTTCTAATATTTTTGTTCATTACAGGAATGTCAATGTCAGTTCTTGCTTTTAGCTTATTTCAAGTTATGCTCTCATTGTTATTGTAAACTATATTTATACGTAAATTTACCTTTTTTTTTTTTGTGGCCGGGGGGAGTAAAAAATGCCTTCCGCATACCGCACGTCCGAGGACATAAATTTACCTATAAATAAAGTTTGTTAGATGTGCAGTTACCAAAACCATACAATGAATAATTTATAAACTTTAAGCAAACCTGCTTAACGAATGGTAAACTAAAGTAGGTACCTATATATGTTAGTTTTTATGTATATAATTACATCAATTAGTATTATGACTAAATAATCGTAACATACAGTCTACTCCATTTTATCTTACTTGTCCTAAATGTTTACAAAGCTGGCACATCTTATACACGAAGTGTATTGAAAAAGAAACTATTAATGTACCTAATATTTATAGCAGTATAAATTGCTATTTAAAAATCTTTTCGGCCAAAATGGTTGGCACCTTAAAACAAGCAAGAAAAATTATATTAAGAAGAAATTAATTATACGTAGTAATACGTACCTACGGTACGTAGTCATATAGCGTATTTAATATAGCAAGGTCTGTGGTGTTTCTGTTAAAAAAACTTACATTTATGCTAGTTATTTTTTATAAATATAATTATAGTATCAAATTTAAATACACAGTATTCATTAAAATTAATAATGTTATTTGACATAACCCTGACCTAACCCTTATCGGATAAGGTATTGTTGTCCGATCACGTAGGTACTTACATAAAAAAAACTTAATTTTATAATATCCCAAAATTAAATGAATTTGAAAATATAAATATTTATTAAGTACTTGCTCTGAAACACACTTTGCTCTGCGTATGAGCATGAAACGTGCCTAAATCTGCTAATATAAAAACTTTTCAATGAAGTGTCAATTGTCTTCTTCGTCGTGTCGATGATAATTTTACACATTTTAAGCTTAATCTGCTGTTTTCTAAAATCTAAAGGTGTGTTTGTTATAGTTTACGCTTTTCGCTGACTGCGCCGAGGTCGCTCATAGAGTCATAGTGCAGCTGTATTTGCTATTCAACAGGCAGACCAGCAAATAGCATAGTTTGAAGATTACCACATTCGTTTGAACTGTTTTTGTTTGGAGTAGATTGTGTGACTTCTAAGTAGACCAGGGGAATTTACACCCTGCGGAGAGCTCTTCCGCGGGTTGGATCCAGCGATAATGGTTTAGAGCAATATGCAGCGCCTTAATTAGAAATAAGTTTAAGTTAGAGTCTTATGCTTCCATCCAACATGTTAGGTGTTATATTTCTAAAATGTGTCAGATGTAGGACGTCCATCGTGAGAATGATTAACCTTGAATCTATAATGAATAATTGACTTTGACTAAAAAAACGTAATTACCTATAGCTTTAACTTTACCCATAATACGAGTTTGTAAACGACCTACATACAGTTTTATGGGACGTAATAAACATGTCTCATTGTTTTCTTCCCAAAAAAGCAAAATACAATATTATAACGTCTTACTACAACGTCATATTAGCTTGGTTTGCAAACTTGTACTAAAGGTAAACTTGTACTAAACCTACTAAATTCAGTGTCGTCCTGTGATTTTGTGTTTTTGTATGTCGTTGAACTTTGTGTTTTTGTTCAGCTAAATAAAATTATATGATATGCTTTTGCGTACCTATATGTAATTTGTTGTACTGTTATACATATTAGGCTGTGGACGCACTGGTCAGGCTTTCGTCATTTCGCGTGGTTTGAATAATGTAGTTAATCTCTTCGATCAACAATACTACTAGATCAGGATCAGGAACAAAAACTTGCAGAGGCTGAAATTGCAATACTTCTAAAAAAATCTTTACAACGATATGTAGATAAAAGTGGCCATTAACAATAGCAATTATTATTTTTAATGTACCACAAAATCATTTGTGCTTTAATATCTCTAGCCGTTTTGAAGCTGATTGGAAATCTAGTACTATTATTGATTGAAGGGCCACCTATATGACAATCATGTTAAATCCCGCGTCATAATCGCCTTGCGTCTGCGGCCTTATGATGGGATGCTGTCTATATACTGATATCTTATTTACAATAGTTAGGTATATTTTATTTTATTTATTAGAGATAATAAACGGTTAGTCATTACTTTAATATACATAAAAAATAACTGCAAATGTTAGTACGACATTGTGTAATACATATTATTCATCATAAACTATATCGTGAGGAAAAATTTCGATTACGAGCGGGATACAGGAAATCCCGCATAATTACAACTATGTTAATATCTGAAACAGGCAATGATCAAAATGTATGTGGATTATTGTTTTTGGAAATGCATTTTAAATGCAATTGTTTTTTTTTCCTAAAAGCGGCTAAGTACTTAAGCTATAAATTTGGCATGAATATGCATATCTATCAAAATATAACGGCGCCAAAAAAAAAGGTTTAGGGGGCGTCGTACCACACCGTATTAAGTGGGGATGATATTTTTTTTCAGGTATTCAATTAAATATTATAACGGAAAAGTTAGCTCTAAAAATAAGGAATATCTTTAGACACCTAAAAATGTGCAAAAAATGCGTTCTCCCTTCTAATCTCCGAACTAAAAAAATTGAAATAATTCGCAATAGTAGCTTGCTTGATATGCTTTAAGGAAAATTAATGAAACAATAATTGTTAACTTTCTATCGGGACGACCCATCTAAAAATAATTTTATTTTTGTTCAAGTGTTTCAACGTACTAAAATGAAGTTTATATTTAGGATCGCATTTATTTACGGCAGCACGTAGTAGGAATAAACCATGATTCCGGAAAGTGCCAATGGCCCGATACCTACAGTCCTTGTCGTTTTGAAGAAACGTGATCAATAAAACAATGGATGCCCTACATAAGCCAGGCACTCGAGCTGGTTTTATTTAGGTACTTTAAAAAAATATTTATTAAAAAAATATTTGTCAATTTCAGCTAGACATAATTTTCGTGATAGATCGATGGTATGATAGAAAACAGATCATACATGCACTATTGCATAAGCACTCTGTTAATGAGTGGGCATTACAAGCATTTTGTGTTCATGTCATTACAATATTGCATTAGGTCTAATCTGTAAAGATAATTATATGTATTGGTATGTGCCACAAAAAAATAAAATAAAAATAAATACCGTCGTAAAAAATACCGTCCGTCCGTCTACCCGTATGTCTGTCAAAGGGTTGTATCTTTCGTAATAAATATCTCTTTGATTCTTTTGATTGAGCACGCGTCGCGTCGTCATCGCCCCACCACATTATATAAATCATATGTATTTATATACTGTGGCCCCACGTCAGCGAGATTCCACGTCAGCGTGATTCTACGTCAGCGTCGTTCAAAAGTACGCGAAAAAATAAAACTCACCGAAACCTTACTACGGCGATCTCAATTCAAGCAGTCTTAATTACGCAAAAAGAACATCGTCTATAGAGGCCTTACAGCTTTTTCATGACGGGTCAATAACATAAAAGCGACCATGGATAATGCTTAGAAGCGATAGTGTAGAAACAGGCGAGGTGGAAGCAAAGATAGGCGTATACGGAATGGAGACGATAATACGACAATAACTTCAAAGGGTGTGCTCATCGATACAAACGCCGGCTGTTCTATACATTTTGTCGAGTTCTACATGTAAAAGTAATATGAACATAAATGTACGGAACAGCTGATTTTTTTTCGCGATTAATGATAAGAATAATTTACCCCTTGAAGTTTTTATCGCCAGTCTGTACTCAGTACTAAGACTCAGTAAGTACTGAGTATTACGATTGTGTAAAACAGTATGGCTTGTTCGTCCATACATTACTACAAGTCAATGACTGATTTACGCTTTCTCATTATTTCATGGGACAAGACGGGCTTTAACGAATGCTCCCTTGGACTCAGATACCAATCAATTGAGTATGGAAATGCAATTCTAAAATAGAGAGCAAATAAAACTATTTGAACTGTCGCAACATCAATAAATACTTATTTATGATAAACAGTATAGTGTTTCTTTATAAGAATCCTGGCAGCGTTTATGAGATTCTAATTGAGTGACATCATACTTACTGCTTTGTTCCGCTATTGACAATTGATCATTTGATGTGTGGTACTAATAATATTGATAATGTCCACATTATTGCAATACAAGGCCTTTAACAAATTTGAAAGTGTTCCGTATCAAAGATTGCCGACGTCTGTCCGTACTATTTATAAAGAACTTTAAAACTTTTTAAAGAATCTTTAAACCGTCATAGGGAGTCGGCTATATGGGTTATTACGGCAGATATCTTAACAAATAATAAAATAAAATAAAAGACAATATTAAGGGGGTCATACAAGAAACTGTGGAACCCTCGATGCAAATTTTGACTCTCACTTGGCTGGTTTTACGTAGTTTTCATCATCAATGGCATTTGAATTTAGAATGTAGTTAATTTATGATTCCGGACTAAATGGAAACAGCAATAAAATGGACGCTCTCAAAAAAAAAAAATGATTCCTATTAATATTTTATTAACAATGCTAGTTCATAGTTATCCTAACCATGACCTAACCGAACTGGCGCAGGAGTATGTTGCCAAATGTAGAATAATTTCAGGGACAACGGTAGTGAAGCTTCTACCCGAGCTGCCGAAGACTGTGTCTGTGACGAACCCAACCTTGGTCCAAACGGCAATGGCAAACCTTCAATCAACCATTGCTCGTGAGTAATTTGGTCAATCATTTGATCAAATATTAGTGTCCGACCGAAGGTCGATTTCTGGCCGAAACCAAAGCTAAATTAACCCTGTTCAAGATTGGCTAAAATTGAATAAAATAGGCATCTAATGGTTTTTTGAAAAGTTCATGTTGACTGCAACTTAAAGAGATCTTCTCAAAAAAAAGAAACACTGAAATAATATCACTTATTTACCAATAGTAATTTCACGTTCGATCAATTTCGGCGCTAGGTAGAAACCTTCGGCTTCTGCTGAAACTTCGACGTATTTTGGCCGAAGCCGCAGGTTCGCCCGACGATTGTTTTGTTTATCCAAGATCGAAAGGCCAAAAATTTATTTACCAATAGTAATTTCACGTTCGATCAATTTCGGCGCTAGGTAGAAACCTTCGGCTTCTGCTGAAACTTCGACGTATTTTGGCCGAAGCCGCAGGTTCGCCCGACGATTGTTTTGTTTATCCAAGATCGAAAGGCCAAAAATTCGGTCGGACACTATCAAATAATTAGTGAATCCAAGTCCCTCTTTGCGTAGTTTCTTCTTTTAATGAAAATATGTTATTATAATATTATTATGTTGTGTTGTCTTGTGAAGGTGTGGGATGACGCATGGGTTTGGTTAACATAATATAACTTTTGGCATGGCATACTAAATTTTTTTAGGGGTCTATTATTTTATTCATCAAGTCTGTTACTGGTCTGTTGATTAAGGTGGCTGACAACATATTTGTTCAAATAATGAGACAGGCATAGGTAACTAAACACTAAGGCGAAGATAAATAGACGCTACTTAGCACGTGCATAGGCTCAGCGGTATCCCTGTCACTGTCAAACTTCACCGGAAAGACAGAGATGACAACATTTCTAAGCCGAAGTTCTTGTTAAGTAATGTATATTTATCTCAGGCTGACTTGTTAGAGGACGGAAATGCGACAAAATGTATTTATTGTTAATTAATTACCACTGAATATAATTAATCATCAATACTTTAGGTAAAGACTACGTAAGTCTCTATAAATAAAACTGATACATTGATCAACAGACCAACTGAAAGAATATAATATATTCTTTCTATGGCTTTTTTGGTGAGGTAAAACTAAGAACAACATCTACCTATATGTATTTTTTACTCAAGTAAGAGGTATTAGCGTTTAAACTTCGAGTTTTTGTGTTTGCATAAATTTTACCACAAAAGAAAAATTAAAAAATTCGGTAGTTTCATATTATCTACCAAAATTCCTAGGACAAAATCCGAAAGACAAAGGCCTCAACAAGCTAGTTTCGATATTGCTACGCAAATCCAAAGAGTGCAGTAGCAATCTAGCTATCTTTGTCGCTTCAACGAATGTCTGTGAACAACAAAAAGGGATAGAGTTACGGGGCAATGCTGTTCTGTGCAAGTATTATAAAATTGTTAACCTGCAAAACCCACCTGGACAAGACAGACAATCTTCCTCTTTTACTACAAACACCTTGTTTATATTTTTTTGAATGATACCTTATTTTTTTATTATCACCCACAGAATAGTGATGGGCGGTGTACTGAACAATCCCTCCTTGACATTTAATGATGGGGTCCGATCTATAGACTACGTATTGGTTTGGGAGTCTTTTAAGGATGACGCCGTCACGCCCTTGGCTGCAGAACAACGGAGGATATTTGAGGAGAATCTCGAGCTTGAAGGGCTGCAGCTCGAAAGAGAGGCGCCCAACAACCTATTTGGACTAAATTTTGTAAAGGTGAGGATGTTTTATGATGGAAGTCATTGTGGAGATATACTACAGTGCATTTACATAAGACTAAAGGGTGCAAGACGATTGAGATGGTGTTTCTCACTATTGGTAGACCTTACTTGACGGATTTGCAATTCATACCCAAAATTCCTTTTGACGGTCATGGATTCCGGTTTATAATAGGGTGTGTTGAGTGAAATATTTCCGCCCCGAAATTGATAATTTCTTTGACGAACTGCCCTACATAGGAATTTACCGGGAAACAGGACTTTTTCTAGTTTAAAATTCTCTAACACATTTGCATTTTAATTACAGATCCATGCTCCAGTCTCTGTTTTGAGAGACTACAGCGAGATTCTAAAACTAAGGATGCCAATGAAGGTAGATATATCTTCAACTTTATTACTCTAACTAATATTTCCCCTTAGGCGCAGAATCCAAGAATGGCTTTAAATGGTTCTAGACCCCAGGGCTTTGCTTCTGCTATCTTACTTCTAAATGTTGTCTACAGGTGGTCTTATAATGTGGCGACTGAGCTAGACTAAATATTTTGATATAAAGAAATTTGGATTAATGCGATCCCTTTACAAGTAATGCCATTAGCCAATGCAATTATTATGTTAGAGACTGTCTCCACGAGGGCGATTCTTGAGATGAATTAGCCCTATATAGTCTTGTAACTAACACCAGGATTACCTATTATTTTGCCAGCGCAGCGTATTGCCGCGATTAGTCGCCGCTTCACTAACATTTTATTGCCGGCGAGAGCAGAAACCGTGACGTCAAATGTCCTATCGCTGCGACATTAACAGTCGTTGAGACGGTTCCTTAAGCTGTTCTACTTCTAATTGCAATTGAGTTTGTCTTGTCGACGAGCATTGATATTCTACGCTAAGCTCTGTCTTAGATTCCACTCCTCAGAGATAAGATGACATTCAGAATTGTGCTCTTGTAAAACAGATCTTGTAGTTTGCCACAAAAAACAACATTTAAAAGTAAGATGACAAAATAATTATTTTGTTATGGGTTTGTCGATAGAGAATACTTTTATTATAATATATTTAACTTAAATCAATGTTTTCGCTGTATTAGATATTCAAGATTGCAATAGTTTTGTTAACAATTGCATTAGTAGCGCTGTATCTGATGTCGATATTAGATATTTTACGATGTTGTTGATGTAATAATTTGAAAATTCCCAGACACCATGATTGGATTAAAGATATTGGTTTCAGAAATTCGGGTATTATTAAATTAAATTCAATTTCTAAAGGTGTGATTAGTTGAAACTAAAAATGTTAGGATATTGATTATATCAACATATAAAAGGCTAAAGCTGAGAAATTTGTGTAAATATCTGCAAATATAATTGGCTTAAATATAATTGTGCTTGAAAGTTATCAAGCCACATAAAACCTATTGTTAGTTTTCATACCATATACGACATCTATATGTAGGAAGAGATAAAGCAGTCGCCGTGACCGAAATCGGTCGGGAGGTATCATATCATACCATATACGTCATATCACTTGGGAGTAGGTATAATATGAATGGGGTGCGTACCTACTCTAAGGTCTAAGGGCATTGGAGATATGGCTCATCGACTACCACTATCTTCTAAGAGGACTTGGACTTCTTCGGAACTGAGATAATTCTCAATAGTGTAAGGTACACGGTATAAATGCAAGCCTGACGAGTCATGCGTGATCTATATTTTTGTTCAAGCATCTTTTTTAACTATGCTTGCACATAATGTTTGTTCATATAAGCTTGTCAAGCTTGCTATTTCGTGTGTACCTTTACGTACAACGACCAGAAATCAAAATATAAGACAGACAGAATTATAAGAGGTATAAGACAGAGAAGAAAATATATGATAAAGTTTGTGACGTCAATTATCTCAGTTCCGAAACGTTTTAGGCTCCTAGAAGATATTTTTTGTATTCATTCTTCCGTCGATTCATAGAAGTTTGGCTGAGGTCCCACCTTTTCTCTATTAAAATGTGCGGACTTCTTAAGCTATACAATGTTACTCATTATACCATCAACGTCACTGGCCAAGTGTTTTATTCACCCCTCGGGACCACAGGAGTAATATCCCGATTGAGTAGACTAAACCTAATAAACCACAGCAGCCCAGTGTCATAACAGCATCATGTGTTGTAGGACTGCGGTAAGATACTGAAGTCTGGTCGAGCGAATGCGATAAGGAATGCAGCATTATATGTGTCTAAGGTATGCCTAAGGTATGAGCGCATGGCTTGTTAATCGCGCTTGGAGCTAACTGCGATGTTTGGGTAGTTAGGGTTATGTCTGATGGTATACTCTTCAACTCTTCAGTGGTTTTGTTATCTTTGTAGAAATAAAACTCCTTTACTAATTTTAGAGCCGACATTTTCGCATCCCTTTTTGTAAACCAGGTCATTTAATTTACCCGTTTTTAGGTTAAGTATCTTCCTTGACAAAAATAAGATGTGTAATTTTTTTTCTTAAGAAAATTGTATTGGATGTTGTGATGCTATTTTCGTGCTCGTTAATTTCTTATATGTAACTCAAATTATAATACATTTTCTGTAAAAATATATTAATAAGATTATTTTCTTCACTCTTAAAAATATTGGTGGTGTTACTAAATTGGTGATGGCGCTATTAAACTAAGAACTCATGGAACGGTTTGATTCGTCCGATCCGACATGTTTTTATTGAGCTTTAGGCTCTCTTGTCTACTGTCAGCCTTATTGTCATGAACAGCTCACAGTCGATTGCGATATTTGTCTTTGAAATAGGAAATCCATCTTGATAACTTTCTTTCATCTTGCACATAGTATCATACATACTGCGATAGGAAAGACAACCGCTCTATGAGTTCTGCTATAAGACATTATCATGAGTGGTTTAAATTGTCAGTCGGGTTAAACTCTTGGTATGAAAGGACAAGAGCTTAAACCGTCTCTTTTTAAACCACGAATTAATTTTCGAGTCGCAAGGCACTGTTTCACAGTTTAGTTTCTGTTACCTTTCCGAACAGAAAATGTCATACAAATTTTGTTCCACTTTTTATTTACCTATTAGGTAGAGCCTATCCGTAGACTGTGAAACTGGGCTAAAAAGTTTCAGGTAACTGTGGCTTTCGTGAACCTTTGTATGCTGTAATAATACGCCTAACATGTGTCCAGGGAAATAATTGTTCCACTACGTTATTAACATTCAAATATTTTACTAATACTTATATTCCTAACTATCAATGTACCTGTATGTGTATAAATTATTCAAATCGAAGTGCAACGTGTAATGCAATGCAACATAAGTTGCATGATACACGTTGCGTTACAAGTTGTACATTTCTATACTTCTGTTACAAAACACTAAAAGTTTTAGTCGTACACAGTAACTAACATAGGTACTTACATGTTTTATATTGGTCGCATTAATGGCTTTTCATACATAAGTAAATAAAGTTATGTATTTTTAAAATATGATCATACATTGCACCACTAGCTTCGACGACAGTTACGTGGGACTTAATTATAAATACACCGAGGAATTTCAATCGTGTTAAAAACTTGCAGAAGTGAAAGTACTCATGAATGTGAACAACTTTTATTATGGGAACAACTCCAAAATCAGTAATGATCTATCAAGCTCGGTACATTTCACTAAATGGAGAGGCTGTATTTTTTATATTACTTATGCCAGCGGTTTCGCCCACGTGGTATATTGAAAATTCAATTATTAAGTAGGTATACTAAATATTGTATAAGGCGGACTTAATGCCTTAATAATGATTCGAAAGACACGTGCGCCATCTATTATCATTAAAACGTTATTGTTTTTTTGTGATTTTTTTACATGTTATTATAGCACGTTTTTTTCATTTTTTTTTATTAAAAAACGTTATTATTGATTGTTGTTTTCATCGGGAACACTTCTTTTTCCGGGATGCTGAATTGCTGATCTGGGATAATGTGGGATGTTCCGGGATGGTGACGATCTTTTTTTCTGTATGACGTAGGGGTTCCAGGGCACCATGTATTAGAACACTATTCATATTTTGTCGTAAAGATTAACCAATAAAGACATTACCGTACACAAACACAACTGATCGCTGATGCAGCTTACAATCAAAACAGCTGACAGCTTTACAAAAGTATTATATGTTTATATTATGTCTAAAATTACTAATACATATACATATAACTTACAATAATAACTTAGAGCCAGCGCACACCGGTACGGCGCATGCGACAGATGATTTTAAATGTATCAATGTAATTGGATGCATGTGTCACTGAACTAAGGTATACATTTCAAATATACAAGGTGTAACTGAAGTAACTGAAAAGTCAACTCATCGTTTTGAACAACTGTTACTATAAAACCAAACCTTAAAAAAAAATACTGTTGTTCCGTACACATTTATGTTCATTCAACTTGACAAAATGTATGAAACAGGAATTTTTGTCGCTTTTTCAGCGTGGTCTATTATCCCACAGTAAAAGTTGATTATTTTAATGACACCTTTTCTGGTGTTCAGTTGATCCTTCAAACATTAATTCAATATACCTTGTATAATTATGTGAGTATTGTATAACATTAACACATTTTTATAATCTTCTGTCGTGTCGTCCTATAAGTAATATTAAAGTAGTGTTTTTATAATTTTGCATTTTACGACGATACCCAAGAATGGTTAGCAGCGAATTAAAATATTAACTAAATAAATACCTATTATTCCTTTTTTTTTCGTTCTAAACTTTTTTTAAATAATTTAAATTAAAAGATCCGTTGTCAGTTGTCGTTTGCATTATTAACAACTCTATATCAATGTGATAAGAATGAAATTTAATTGCCAGTCGGAATTAAACTCTTGTGTGTAAAGGACCATGGGGGATTTTGTATGGACCCCGTCCCCACCCACCAACAGGCACGGGCTATATGTCAACATGTTTGTTAGGAGCCATAGAAAGGCAAGCCACCTGTTTTAAGAGCGAAATCAATGGAGATTTTTTTTTACAGGACAAAACGTTCGGGTATTTTTATGATTATTTTTCATAAAAAATCTGTTATTATGTACATTTTTGTACAAAAATATATTACTAATAGGATAAAAGTAATGTAAGAAAATAAAAAAGCTTATTTTAAACTACAAAAACCATTGTCCTCACGAGAGAACTCCTCAACGGTCAGTAGCTCGTACACGAAACTTTGCGTATATCTAGGTTTAAACATGATATTCATTATATGACCTGATGCTGCACCAAGAATTGTCTTCACACGCAAGATTTCTTCAACGCTTATAAGCACATTTACGAAACTCTGTAGGTTAATACTTAAGTTTACTTTGTTTATTGCCTGCGCTGCTACAGAACTTTAATTATTTTGATCATTTAAAATCTGAAACAACAAAAACAAGTGAATAACGCCAAAAACAAGTGAACATCGGCAAAAACAAGTGAATATTGGTAAAAACCAGTGTATTACCGGTAAAAATATGTGGACATCTGCAAAACCAAGTGAATGCCGAAAAAACAAGTGAACGCCGAAAAAATAAGTGAACGCCGAAAAAACAAGTGAACGCCGAAAAAACAAGTGAACGCCGAAAAAACAAGTGAACGCCGAAAAAACAAGTGAACGCCAAAAATACAAGTGAACGCTAAAAAAATAAGTAAACATGGTCAAAACAACTGAATATCGGCAAAAACAAGTGAACGCCGAAAACCAGGTGAACTCCGAAAAACAAGTGAGCGCCGAAAAAACAAGTGAATTACGGCAATTTTACGGGTTTACGAGTATTTAAGAAAGTTACAAGATTTTACGGCGTCCACTTGTTTTTTCGGCGTTCACTTGTTTCTGCCGATATTCACTTGTTTTTGCCCATGTTCACTTATATTCTCGGCATTCACTTATTTTTCGGCGTTTACTTGGTTTTTCCGCGTCCATTTGTTTTTTCGGCGTTCACTTATTTCTGCCGATATTTACTTGTTTTTGCCCATGTTCAATTATATTCTCGGCGTTCACTTATTTTTCGGCGTTCACTTGGTTTTTCCGCGTCCATTTGTTTTTTCGGCGTTCACTTATTTCTGCCGATATTTACTTGTTTTTGCCCATGTTCAATTATATTCTCGGCGTTCACTTATTTTTCGGCGTTCACTTGGTTTTTCGATGTTCACTTGTTTTTTTGGCGTTTACTTGGTTTTTCGGTGTTTACTTGTTTGTTCGGCGTTCACTTGTTTTTTCGGCGTTCACTTAGTTTTTCGGCGTTCACTTGTTTTTTCGGCGTTCACTTGTTTTTTCGGCGTTCACTTGGTTTTTCGGTGTTCACTAGTTTTTTGGCGTTCACTTGTTTTTTCGGCGTTCACTTGTAATTTCGGCGTTCACTGGTTTTTTTGGCGTTCACTTGTTTTTGCCGATATTCACTAATTGTTTTTGCCGATGTTCATTTTTTCATACTTGTACGATCAAAATAATTAAAGTTCTGTAATAGTACCACGGGCAATAAACGGTTTATTTATAATCTATATATATAAAAGAAAGTCGAAAATCGTGTTAGTTACACTACTTATAACTGAAGAACGGCTGAACCGATTTGGCTGAAAATTGGCAGGGAGGTAGCTTAGAAGCAGGAGAAGGACATAGGATACTTTTTTTTTTTAAGAACGGCTGAACCGATTTTCATGGTTTTTGATTTTGTAGAGGTAGCGTGGGGTAGGGTAGGGGTAGAGTAGGTTAGGGTAGGGGCAGAGTAGGATAGGCTAGCGGTACAGTAGGCTAGGGGTAGAGATTAGAGTAGGGTAGGGGTAGATTAGGGTAGGGTAGGGTAGGGGTAGATTAGGGTAGGGTAGGGTAGGGGTAGATTAGGGTAGGGTAGGGGTAGAGTAGGGTAGGGTAGGGTAGGGGTAGATTAGGGTAGGGTAGGGTAGGGGTAGATTAGGGTAGGGTAGGGGTAGAGTAGGGTAGGGTAGGGGTAGATTAGGGTAGGGTAGGGTAGGGTAGGAGTAGATTAGGGTAGGGTAGGGGTAGGGTAGAGAAGGGTAGGGGTAGAGTAGGGTAGGGGTAGAGTAGGATAGGGTAGGGGTAGATTAGGGTAGGGTAGGGGTAGAATAGGCGTTGAAGTAGAATAATCATGCGTACGAAGTCGCGCGGGGCAGCTAGTACTTAATATAATATTGATCATAAACTAATGATGCAACCAAGATCTTCTTCTACCAGGAAACTCTTTAATGGTCAATAACTTACAGAAACCTTGTAACCATATTTTGATAATTAAACGTGATATTCACCATATGACCCGATGTAGAACTAAGAATCGTCTCCATCCGTAGGATCTCTTCAACGGTTAATGGCAAATACAATAAACACAGTATATGTTTACTAATTAAACATGATATCCATCATGAACCCACGATGCCGCCAGGATCGTCTTCTCACCTGAGAACTCCTCAACGGTCAATAGCTCGTACACGAAACCTTGCATATTCCTGTTTATTTAGATGATTAAACATAATATTCAGCATGACGTATGTATATGCAAAGTTTTATGGACGATCTATTGACCATTGGAAAATTCTTACATGTAAAGACGATTGAAGCTGCAGCATCTGGTCAGTGACTGTCATGTTTAATCAGCTAAATAAACGTAGATATGCGCCAACTTTCGTGCACGAGCTACTAACCGTCGAAGAGTTCTTACATGTGGAGACGATTCTAGCTGCATATCAGGTCATGATGAATATCATGTTTAATCATCTAAACATACGTAGATATAATGCAAAGTTTCGTGTACGAGCTATAAACCGTTGAAGAGTTCCTATGTGTGGAGATGATTCTAGGTGCAGCATCAGGTCATGTCAATCATATAATTGTATTGTTAACAGAACTGGACGTGTATGAAAAATTCTAGCTAAATCGTTTAGGAGGAACTAATAAAAGAGCTAAAAATAGCTTGAAAAAATGGCACACAAAAGTGCGATTATCTCATGAACCCCATTCATTTCAAGATTGTCGCCATAATAAAAAAATATCAACATGTTATGATGCTTCGAATGAGATATGTTTCAAATCTGTTGGAGGGTGGGGACACTTTTACCCAAGGTCCTTTGATTGTATCATGCAAAATTATATTATACACATCATTATAAAAGACTAATACACCATCATTAACAGCAAATAACGGAAAAGTAACCATACATAAATATCCTCCAAAAAGGTTATATAAACATTTTCAGTATTTTTATATAAGTTTATAAAATTCTTCTTATATGCTTTAGTTCTCAGCGTTGAAAGATGTCCATGAGAAGACGAACAGCCTTTTAGACCAGATGGAAGCTTGTTGGGACAGGCTCATGTCTAAGATCAGAGTGGACACCACTATGTTTCCTGAAAGAAAACACAAGCTCACAGCTATTTATTCTAAGGACAAGGAATATTTGTAAGTATGAAGCACAGATTATTTCACGTGCATTATTTGCCATAGAATTTTATGTCTGGGAAGTTAATAGCGTGTAGCCATTTTAAATACCCCGTTTTTTATTTTTAATCCTATTATTTTTATAATCCCCGTAGCAGTGGCGGAGGCTCCATACATCTCGATTCCTACCTGCTTCCCATTGAAAAATGGCTCAGTCTATAATGCCTACTGACTGTACCACTGGTTTTTCTCCAAGTTGGCTCCGGCTAACCTCTTGGAAAAAATTACCCTCCGCCAATGCTCCGTAGTGTCGGGTCGGTCGTGTCAGATTTTTCTGTTTTTTTTTTTGTTTAAATAAGAAACTCCTTTGTTGACCTAAATAACAACTGGCCATTAGCTTTAGCGTTAGCTGACTCTTCAATGCATGTTTAGCAATGACAGCGTAGTGGTATGATCGTCGACTGACGAGTCTAATGGTTTCGAGTTCGATCCCAAAGCGCGCACCTCTGACTTTTCGTAAGTTATGTGCGTATTATTATGAATTAATTATCAGTTGCTAAAACGGTGAGGGTAAACATCGTGATGAAACCAGCACACCTGATTTTTCAATGGTGTGTATAGCCATGATAGAGGCCTACGGGCGGTTTAAACTCCAAACCAGGTTGTTCATCAACCATACGATAAGAAGAAGAATGCACGTTGACAATGTATCATTAACTTAAATATTTCTTCCAGATTCGACACGACAGCAGAATGTTTTTGGACGCCATCGATTCGTTCTCGCATCGTTCAGTTCATTCTCGATCGGAAGAAGTTCTCGAAATCTCCTAACGACGAATTCGCGTTCGGCGTCACAAGACTGATATCTAATTGTACTTATAGTGCTGCTTACCCTTTACACGATGTGAGTATTTTTTTACATTTAAAACTTGAAAAAAAAAAGCTTAAACTGCTCTACTGCTGATAATAGCCTTCTGCCCCAAATACGGGCTAGAGAAAGATATATAATAGTTTTATTTTACATCTAAACATATTTTTTAATTTATCTGGCTATCTGACACCCTGTCAGTACGCCGGAAAGCCGGCTAGCGAGATATCTAGCGGCATGATATTCAGCCGAACATTGCCACGGTGTATCGTAAAGTGTAGATCTGAGCGAGCCCGCGCAGGTGAGGTGGTCAATTTTACGAAGACATGTAAGTCATTGCAATATGTGTCTAAAGTCTTAGTCATTAAAGTCACAGGTCGATTCATCGTGGATTGTACCAGCTATAGGCATGACAGGACAGGCCACTTTGTCGTTATGTGCGCTTGCAAGCTAGCTGCTTTGACAAGCAACACTATTATAACTACAATAATAAATATTATATTTTATTTACAGGGTGATCTCAAAACTCCTGGCTCCATGAGGCATTTACTTTACACGGAATGGGCAGCAGTATCCAAATGTCTAAAATATCAACCATTAGACTACGTCAAGGATTACTTCGGTGTTAAAATAGGTACAGTACACGGCAATTGAGTTGACACACCGGGGATAAGAAAGAAACTCTGTTAAATTCGGCTTGGTATGTCACCATCTGTTTAGTCCTGATACGTATTGTGTTGTTAGAATGACGCCTCGTCAGTCAATGTACTGGTCTATACTTTATATACTATACTATAGTATAGTATATGAAATATAATAACTATACTCGTACTTTATTACTATATATGCGTCCACTCAAAATTGTAAGTGAGGGCTATTTTTCAACAGATCTCTATAGCAACTACGTAGCAAATTTTTACGACTTCATTATATTTATCAAAAAGATAAATGTTTGTCTTGAATTGATGAAACGATGATAAAGAAGAAGATTCAAGAAAACATATATCATAGAATATATAATAGAATCAATAGAAATTATATTGTTATGGCGTCAACAGGGGTTTACTATCCATCAGGGTTTAAATAAATCGTTAATTTTTGTATTTAACAAAATTATTGTAGCCACTCTATGAGTATAGTATTATAAATTGTAAGTGGCTCAAGACCTTTTTTTATTTAGTTTATATTTTTTTGTCTAATATCAAAATTTTAGAATAAATACTTTTCTTTCTTTATAATACTAGCCGAATTTAACTGAATCCCCTTTCTGTCTTCTCTCTTTCAATGTGCCAACTGAGTTGCTGTTTACTGTACGTATATTTTGTCACTAAAGGTTTCTTAATGCTTGGTCCTTAGTCTTTCTGGTTTGGTTCCCGGAATATGTTTAAAAAAAATAGTAGATTACATTTAATAATTTATCTATGCTCATATTTAATCTTCTTATATTCAGGTCTATATTTCGCTTGGCTTGGTTTCTACACACACATGTTGATTCCTGCGTCGCTAGTTGGATTAATATGTGTAATTTATTCCGCGGCTACGGTCTACAGTAATATACCAAGGTACGTGATTAGAAATAGTAAATTTAGAAAGTACTATAATCATTGTATGGACCTATGATTATATATTTTTTAAATAATTACCTATGTTCTCTCAAAAAAATTGAATATTCTAAAAATTTACAAATTTAAAAGGGTTTGAATATTCCTTGTTAGGTAGAGTCGGCACTTCGAACAGATGACGTCATATGTTCTAATGTCGAAGCCTAAAAACTGTCACTCCATACAAATCCTATTTTGCGGGAAGAGGATAGCAATAACCAGAATTTTAGAAAGTTTTGGCACTATGCTACTGATTGTAATTTTTTTTAAATATATCGTATTCTTTTTATAATTTCAAGTAGAAACCCACCGGTAATAAATGAAATAAATTTTATTATTTATTATCTTGTTATAATATAATATAATTATGTATATTATATTATCTTGTTTCCAGTGAAGACGTTTGCAACTACAACTCCTCTGTGAAGATGTGTCCTCAATGCGATTATTTCTGCGACTACTGGGATCTAAAAGCGACTTGTGTTCAATCTCGAATAACGTATCTCTTTGACAACCCTACCACTGTGTTCTTTGCTGTGTTCATGAGTTTTTGGGGTAAATACTACTATATTATTGTTATATATATTGTGTAGCAGGGGCATGCCTATTAAGTATATATTTTTCCGAAGCCTGACCTAGGCCCGTCATACAATAATGTAATAAACACTTAAATTAATCCTTTTAAAAGGTTGTTGGGCTTTGCACTGTTGATAGGTAGGTACTAGCCGTAATAGGCATGCCACTATTGTGTTAAAAATGAATAGTTATTAATAAATAAATAATAAGGACTGCATCGTTGGTCTAGTGGTAGCAAGCGCGACTGCTGAGAATTCTCAGTAGCAGCACGAAGTCTGGAATTATGCCCGGTTAATGGTACTAGGTTCGCCCCCTATTACATGGGACTGATAACATAGTCGGCGAAACGTGGGTGTGAATCTCTGCCTACCCCCTCTAGGGAATACAAGCGTAAATCTATGTTATGTTATAATAAGGACTAAAGTAGCATTCTTTTTTCGGTTCATATGTACTTAATTATTAACGTACCTGTGTTTACTAATAAACAAGGGGGATAAATCCAAAATCGACGCAGCAAACTCATTCTTTAAAAAAAATAATTGAAAACTTATACAAAATCAAATCTATTGTCTTCTTAGCCTATTCTAATAAGCTAATTCATGTCAGCGGTTAATAATAAGTATTCACAGCCGCCTGTTTCCTCGAGCTGTGGAAGCGATACTCTGCAGAGATGACGCATCGCTGGGATCTGACCGGCTTCGACGTGTACGAGGAGCATCCACGACCGCAGTACCTAGCCAGACTCGCGCATGTTAAGAGGACACAGGTAATAAATCACTACATAGTAAAAAACAAAGTCGCTATCCGCCATCTGTCTGTCCCTATGTATGCTTAGATCTTTAAAACTACGCAACGGATATTGATGCGGTTTTTTTAAATAGATAGGGTGATTCTTAAGGAAGGTTTATATGTATAATGCACCCGTGCGAAGCCGGGGCGGGTCACTAGTGCTTAATAATAAAGTCAAAATACAACGATTCTGCTGATTTTCAAGTGGCAACTTAACTTAGCACTGATAGCCTAGTGGTATGACCGTCGACTGACAAGTCAGAGGTCTCGAGTTCGACGCCAAGGCGCACACCTCTGACTTTTCGTAAGTTATGTGCGTATTATAAAATAATTATCAGTTGCTAAAACGGTGAGGGAAACATCGTGATGAAACCAGCACACCTGAGAGATTTTTCAATGGTGTGTAAAGCAATGTCAGAGGCCTACGGGTGGTTTAAACCCTGACACCAGATTGTTCATCAATCACACGATAAGAAGAAGAAGAACACGTTTTTTTATTCTATATTTATTGTTTTCTTACAAAATAAAGTTCATTTCACAAACGCAATATTTCCTTCTACAGTTGAACGTGGTAACCGGCGAGCGTGAACCGACAGTACCGTTCTGGCGCATGCGTCTTCCCGCTACACTAATGTCGTTCAGTATAGTGGCACTTTTAGTGTTATTAGCACTAGCCACCGTGCTGGGAGTGGTACTTTATCGTATGTCCCTGTTGGGCGCCACTATATTACGCAGCGGTAATGTGCTGACTACGTACAATCCGATCATGTTTACTACTGCGACGGCGGCGTGTATCAACTTGTGTTTTATTTGTATGTTTAATTATGTGAGTATTTGTTGCCTTATTATTATTGTATTATCTTTAAACAGGTTTTAATTTTGGCGCCCAACATGCCCCACTTGGGCGCCAATATTAGAACTTAAGTTTTTTAAACTACTAAAGAACAACCTTATTCTTTATCTTTTTAGGGTTCTGTACTAAGCCTATATGGCTTTTAAAGGGTTCACGTATATATTTTCTTTACGTGTATTCTTAAATATCTTTAAATCTATTTATCACCTGTAATTGTAATAAAAATATTTATTTTCAAGTATACAAGTATAGAATACCACCTCGTTCCACAGGTCTACCAATATCTAGCAGAATGGTTAACCGAGAAAGAACTCCTGCGCACCCAGACAGAGTTCGATGACTCCTTAACACTCAAGATATATCTACTGCAATTCGTCAACTATTACGCGTCCATATTCTATATAGCGTTCTTTAAAGGCAAGCTGATTGGTCGGCCGGGGAATTACGTGCTGTTCTTTGGACATCGACAGGAAGAGGTAAAGATTTAGATTTTTGAAAATGAACTTTAATGCCTGCATATAAAGTTGAGTTCCCTCTACTATTTTAATATTTAAATGACTATTTTGGGAATAATAGCTTTCGTGAGACAATCTAGTGACTCTTGATTTGCCATGGTGTTATACTCCCATACAATTAAAATTTCGATAAATGGTGGACTGAATGACCTCTAACCATTAACCCTAAAAGAAAAAAAGTGTATCTGTGGCATTGTAGTATTTTGCAAATGGATGAACCTATTTTGATTTAGTTTTTTTTGAAAGGTGATTTTATCGAGTTCTTAGTTTAAAAAAAAGGTTTTTTGTATTGTTTTTTTTTATGTTTATCGAAGTTCGGACAGTAATGACAATGTTCATCCACAGTGCGCGCCCGGAGGGTGTTTGTTGGAACTCTCCATCCAATTAGCCATCATAATGGTTGGCAAACAATTCATCAACACCATCGTAGAGATGATGATGCCGTACCTACTCAAGTGGTGGTATGTCATACGCACTATCGGGAGGAAAAGACAGTAAGTTTTACTTTAAGAACTTTGAAAATATTACTCTTACGTGACGACTTTCTAGAATATTCGAGAGGTTTCGATAATAACATTTAATATTTTGTTTCAGAATAAAAAGTCCTTTGCAGTGGGTGAAAGATTTTAAACTAGTCGATTTCGGTAATATGGGACTGTTTCCTGAATACCTAGAAATGGGTAAGTACTTTCTGCTAACTGGTTTTTTAAAAACAAAATTGTTTTGATAAAAAATACAACAAAATGTGATTACATGACCGTCGATGATGGTTGACCAAATTTGTAACCACAAAAAAGTTTATAAAACAGTTTCCTTGTAACTCCAAAAGTTAAGTGCTCCTGTTACCTGTACTGTCAAAGAAACACTATACTAAAATACATAATTTTCAGTTCCCATCATCTATACTTATTAGGAAATACCCTAAAGGTGCGCTAAGAAAGGATTTTTGGAATTTCCACCTCTAAGCGTAAAAAATAGGGGTTTATTCGTCCGAAATCGACGCCTACAAAGTCGCGGGTGAAATGCTAGTATTTATGTAATATTACCACTGTGTACCATATTTGAATTTCCCATTTCTATTTCTCGCACCAACTGAGCTAAAAATAAAACGTATGCAGTTATTATTATGATTTCTTCCCACAGTTCTGCAATACGGTTTCGTAACGATATTCGTAGCGGCATTCCCCTTAGCGCCTCTGTTCGCCCTCATCAACAACGTGCTAGAGATGAGACTGGATGCGAAGAAGTTCCTCACTTGTTATCGACGCCCGGTCCCGCAGAGAGTCAGCGATATCGGCGTGTGGTACCGGATTTTGGACTCCATCGGGAAGCTTAGCATTATTACGAATGTAAGTCAATAACAAAACAAATGTTTTGATTTTTTGATTGAACGCTATTATAATGGCGTTAAATAATAGTAGGTAACCGTATTATTGTGAAAACTGGCAGTTATAAGAGTATTTTGGTGCGGCCCTGCTCGTCCTAACCGTTTCTTCTAATAAAATTATGAAATTGCGACCGGTTTTTATTTTGTTTCAATCTGAAAATTTTTATCTAATAATAATTAAATATAGTAAATACCTAAAATCCCGGTTTTTGTGAAATTAAAACCGGTATATTTAGTTCTTTTATTTATTCTGGTTTTCCAATATTTTCGTAATCTTAGTGGCCATCGTGCCCGCGGGCAACAATGAGCAGAAGCTGCCATATTTGTTCGCCGTCAGTTAATCTCCTTAAACTCTTATTCTGTTAAATTAAATAACAATTAAATTTTTTCCAGGGTTTCATAATAGCCTTCACATCAGAGTTTATTCCGCGCCTCGTGTATCAGTTTTCAACGGGCGGACTACACGACTATGTGAACCATACCCTCGCAGATTTCAATATAAGCGTGCTAAAGAATCCACCTATTAAGACGACCTACACTGAAACCACGTGCAGGTCAGTCTGTGCTCTATTAACATACAAATAAGAATTATAATTATTTGAACTATACCCTTGTAAGGATATTAATAACTTGCTTACTTGGTTGAGTATTCGTGTGAAAATGTAATGCGAGATCGATGATTTGATTCAGAAATTTTTCGGTAAGGCCAAAACATATACAAAATGTTACGAACTTTTTCCATCGGCGATTGGCGATTTACACAATTACAATTGTTAGAATTAATTTAGAAAAATAGTTCTATAATATTATGTTCATCTGTAATGTTGCTTCAACCACCAAATAAATATAAATATAAATTTCATTACCTATTATTATGTTTGATATTTACAGTTTCCCTGGGTACTGGTACTCCAAGGAAGGCGACGACTACGCACACAGTAACTGGTACTGGCACATCATGGGAGCTCGGTTGGCATTCGTCGTCGTGTTTGAGGTGAGAATGGTCTACTACTTGTATTATTATTAGTACTATCGTTAAATCTATTTTTTTTTTGCCAGAGATATGCTGATTGCAACTTAAATGTGTTGGAATTGCCATTTGAAATTATATTTAGAACATGATTCCGATTGTTCCATATACCTATATAACTATGTAGATATATTTTTTTATATTAGGGACATTTATTCTGTCCCATATACATGTAGGACCCTATTTCCAACAGAACGTGGTAGCCCTAGTGATGATAATAGTCCGCTGGGCGATTCCGGACATGTCTGGCGAGTTACGAGATCGCATCCGCCGTGAAGCTTACGTCATCAACTCGTTCATCCTCGAGGAGACTCGGGCGCGATCGTCGCTCGAGCGAGGGAGACGACAAGGTGCCGCTCACTCCACTCCTGTGTAGAGGTCACGGTACGCACGCGAACGCTTTTTGTCTATTCTTTTGTTTTTACTAACCGCGGGGTTAGTTCACTGGCTGGTTGAAATAATTGTTTTTTTTTTGTTTGGTTAATTAATTTATTTATGAAAAAACTCTTAACCTCTTTTCAAATATCAACATTGAGTAAGTAAATACAAAGTTGAGATTTGGAATAAAGATGGATACGAAATGGTATCTATAGTACATTTATAAGTCTAAAATTGAATTGTGTTTGCTAACTTTTTTAAACAACATAATTAATATGATTTATCATTGCAATAGCCAGTGAACTAAATCCGTATGAAGACTGTGTTTTGTGTGTTTGATACTTTATGACGTCATCAAAATGTAAACGTCAGAAAAACGTCATTGGATTTGAAAAATTGTGTGAAATAACAATATTTATTTGTGTAGTTAATCGTTTTGGAGATTGATAAGTATCATCACCTAACAGGTGATTTTTTAAGGGTTTTGGCTTGAAAGTTCTAAGTCTAAGTTCTGGGAAAGTTCAGCTTGGGTTGTTTTTATCCCCCAGAGACTGAAAAGGCATTTCATTCCTAAACGTACGAGTATATTTCGAGAATTTTACAGTTAGTAAAAAATAGAACTATAGACCAAATGCAAACATACGATTCTTGAATTTATGATGCTTTTTCAGTATTGGGGGGTAACTGTTAAACGCAGCGACGCAGATAGAATGTTGGAAGAAGTTAGTTTCATTCTCCATTTTAGGATATAAATAGGAAAGTTTAGACGCTTCATAGGGAATTTTATTTTATGTGGAAAAATCATGCGCCTGAATGTAAAATACTGGTAGTTGAGTCGTTGTGACGTCTGTAAATGTTTTGTAAATGACATTGTATATTACCAGGTGGCAACGCGACAAGTTGTGTATATTGTCAGATTATCTATACATATAATAAAATCGTAACGAAGTAAAAACTGTACATTGAATATTTAATTGATCTTTTTTATGAGGCCAATGTTGAAATCGCAAAAAAATTAGAAAGTTTTAAAAAATCTTTATATACGGGATTTAAGTACTCATTTGCGAATGTATTAATCCCATCGTACATGGTCAAACTATCCAATATTTGCTTATATAATACGCAAGCTTTTAATATTAAAGAATATGGATTTAGAGAAAATTGTAATTAAATTATAAAGCTTACCTGCATAACTTACTTATAGCCGACTTCACCACACGCGATTAATCAAGTTAAACTCGGTTCAAGCGTTTAAACTGAGTTCAGAACTGCATTTGCTTAGGGCTGAACTTAGTTTTATTAAACTCGGTTTTAAAGTGAATGGTGAAATTGGGCCTTAGCTGTCGAATGAAAGCATTAGCATTACCAATGTACACGGTATGGGAAATGTCACTAGATGGGAAATCATCATCATCATCATCAGCCGGAAAGCGTTCACTGTCGAACAAAGGCCAAAATGGGAAATACGGGAAATAAATTCTGATACTGAAGTCTAGATTGTTGTACAGTAGATTGTAAGGGCCTGCGCACACCGAAGGACGCCACGGCAAAGAACCCTTTTATTTAGCAATGTAATTTAATATACAGGGTGAAATTTAAATCATGAGCATCCCGAAAAGGGGTAATTTAACTCATCATTATGAACAACTTTTCGAAATTGCAAAAAAAACATCAGCTGTTCCATACATTTTGTTGAGTTATGTGAACATAAATGTATGGAACAGCTGATTTTTTTTGCGATTTCAGGGTTGGTCCCATAGTAAAAGTTGTTCATAATGATGAGTTTAATGACCCTATTTCAGGTTGTCAATGTTTTACAAATAACCCTGTATATTTCAACTCGAAACTTCACGAGTCATTAAATTGCATTTATCTATCATATTTGTATCGTTTTACTAACAATAGATATAAGTAATTACTAACAATTTTTTTGTAGGGATTACAGATATCTGAATAAATGATTTAATTATTATACGTCCTCTGTCGTGTCGTACGCTGCTGTGCCGTCCTATTGTGATGGTCCTATTGGGATATATTGGGAAACAAAATTCAAGCCATGTCTGCTTATACGCAGCTGTTAAGTGATGTATCATACACGTTCAATGCAGTCTTAGCGAGTGTTCTTAGGAACTTCAAATGACGAACTTATTTGTAGCGTTTTTTTTTAAATTATAAATAGGCCTATATTTGACTGCTGTCGCACCAAAATTTATTAGTTATTTAAATTCTTAAACTTGTTACATACCAATTTACTCGAAATGACATTAAAAAAAAGAATTGAGGTCGGTATTATAATCTTTAAACAATCAATTTTTTTTATCTGATTTCTAAATATCAAAATGTTCGTATTACTATTTCTATTTAACAATCATAAATTATGTTTAAACAGTCATTTGAAGTTCCCACAACACGTTTTCAACTAATTACTAAAGCGAGCTTTATACTAAGATAATGAAAGTACAAACAATAAGAGATAAAAGTATTCAGGCAATTAACAAAATTTCTGTTTGTGAGGGTAAATATTTTTAATAAAACAACCCCAAACTAGTTAAAGTTCACGAATCACGAAATATGAGATTCCAATGCTATATTATTGATAAAAACATTGTGCCATGTTTCTGGAAATAAATATCGTTCATTCACTGTCTCTTTCTAACAAACACCGTTCGAAAAATAACGAAGTTTTTTTGTCCTGTCAAGTTAGTCCGCTTGGTTTATTAACAATGTGATTTTAGTCAGCGTGTCGTATATACAGTTTTATTTCACTTTAGCACTAGGCCGTAGACTATTTTTATAGCTTTTTTAATGTTTGAAATAAAGATATATTGATAGATTTCAAATCTGCAAAGTACAACAGAATCAACCAATCACAAGCTTCACTATCGAATATGTTATTTAAGACATTTCTCCATAAATTGCTCCATATAAAACAACAATAAATTATTATATTATATACAAATTGCCTGCATACTTAATTCTTTTATCGTGTGTACTTTTTAATAATAAGTGACGTCAGTACTCCATTTTCCTTTAGTTAAAATATTACATCTACCACATTTACACTACTTAAAATATCAACTCTAGAACTGAATATAGTTTCTTGAGAAATATGGTAGATGTTACATTTTAACTACCGGGGCCAGCATTGTTTTCGAGAGAAAAGCATTTTTTTGTTAGTTAAAAGGGTACATATACTTCCTTTACTTTAATTAAATATCGACTCTATCCTGATTGGAATAGGGTTGATTTTAAAAGAAGGAAAATGGTAGATGTGCCCTTTTAACTACTGGGTCAGCATTGTTATCGAGAGAAACAGGTACGGCGATCGACTCTTGCTGTGTGAGTGAATATTTTACAATATAACTTAACAGCATGCCTTGGGTTTTCAAGGAAATATAAACATAATTATAAGTACATTATTACGTATTGAAAATCTAAGTGCATTGGGTAGAATTTACGAATGAAAAATGTATTAAAAAAAATTGAAGTGTCAAACGCTTAGTAATGAGACACAAAAGAAAATACATTGTTATGTCGCCGGCATCCTAATAAGAGCTGAAAGGGCTCTATGATAAAGACAATTAAATTCCATGCAGGTGACATCTTAAGATAATAAAGAATTCAATATTTATTTTAACTGTACATGGTTTTTTGCTTTTCGGCTTTCTGCAAGTTGCAATTGTGCAAATATCCTAATTTTTTATTTAAACTCGAAATAAATAGTGTTATTGCAAAAAAAAAAGATTTAAAACTATATCCATTGCACTTAAATTTTCCCACATCGACGCACACATAACGGTCTGGCTTAAATCACGTAGATAGTATAACAAGAATACACTTCACGATATTTAAATCACTAGAACTTAAAAAGGCGTAAGCACCAACCACTTGTTTCATTCAAATCTCTACCTTATATTATCATTTATAAGGTTAAGATTTGGAGTAACAATACGCTTTTTAAGTACTAAGGATAGTACTATAATAATTTATATCGAAGGCTTCGTTTGTTTCAGCTTCACTTTAGTATTTAGGCGGCTTAAGCTTGTAGAGGTTGGATTTACAATCATTTAATGGAATTTGATACTCATGATGTGATAAAATAAGAATTTGTCTATATTGCAATGGGATATCCACCCAAATTGTAATGCTGCAAAAATCAAAATCAAAATATTTTTATTCATGTAGACCATTAGGCACTTATGAATAGTCATAATTCTAATATTTTTATTATAAGAGTGACTCTAGTTGCCATATACATACTTATGATTACCTATTTCAAAGTCTGATTGACAATATTCTTTTGGCTATTCAAACCATTGATGATTTCAATGAAAATATTGAACCAATTACACATACAATGGTTAAAAATACAAACTGGTTTACAATATAATTAGGTAAACGCCAAATTAAAAAATATTGCTCCAATTTTAAATTTTATTACCAGTTAAAATAAAGAAATGTCAAACACAAATCTAGTTCGAATATCAATGAGAATGCTTGAACTGTAATGATGAACAAAGTCTTCTCGAGTACACAACACACTAATCTGCCATCCCCGACAATATGCATGTCAATAAAATGATTAATTTGTCTTATTTTTTTTAAAAAGGTCTTCAATACTCTATCGATTAAGTTTCTAAAATATAATAACTAAAAATTGATTTTTTTTTGTTGTACATACAAAGATAACTTAAAATCCTAAAAACACAATCCCGTGTAATGAAAGATGACAAATAAAATGGCGGTCATCCATTGCATTATTTTATTTTTCACATTACAACTTCTTCTTACGCATATTTTTTATCATACCTACTGAAAAAAAGACACGGGCAGTAAAATTGATTTTTCAACCATATCAGGGATTGCATTGCTTTTGGTTGCATGTTGGCGTGACAAAGCTGAATCGATAGAGTATACAATATTCTGTGTTCCTGCTAGAAAACTCCCGCGACAAATTGTTCGAAATAAACTTGCTCACGTAAACCAACTCTTGTCCGATTCAATGCTACACACGGCTACACATCAAGCTATAAGTTTCCAGTATAAGCTGACATCTTGTTGTACGAAGAGCCTATTCAATGCGAGTTCAGTTCATACTGGTTTTGTATAGCTTGATGTGTAGCCTTGTGTACATATTATATTTAATTTCTAATGATTATACTGAAAGTTTATGAAGATTACTTAAATTAAATTTATAAAAATTGACCATTCACTATTGAGCTTATGCGCTGTATTAATAACCTTTATACAGCGAATAAGCCTCATAATAATAATAACTTTACGTCGTGTAAAGAACCTAAAAACTCTGAAAGGCCATCGGACATCGCAGAAGTTTTCTCGTAGGCAATTCAGTAATTCACTCGTAGTACCAAAAATTAACACTATTTTTACTATCAGGTGACACCACAGAATCAAACTGGAACCACATTGCCTCCCTATCTGGCTCGGACTTCGACTTGGCAGCGCACGGCGACCATCAAGACATCACAGATATGGGGAAACACGTCGTTGGAGAGATTAACGACGAACCACCGCCGGCGCATGTTTAGTGCCTTATTTAATTAAGGCGAAGTTAGTTTTGAGGTGGATGAAACTTGTTGGTGATTTAAGGGGAGTGTTTTGATCTTAAGAATGGAAAATAATCTAATATTTTCTTTGAGATTGGTTACAATATGATACAGTATATGACGTATAACTGAGCATGAAGACTTTTTTTAATGATAATTTATTAAGAAACAATATTATATTGTTTTTAAATTATAAATCAGGTTATCTTAGGTATTGTCTCTTTGGGTAAGTAATGTTTGAATTACGAAAAAACCTTCTATAGTTTTTAAGCCTTTTTAAATGAATCGTCTGGGAAAGTTATTTACAAAGGAATTGTCTCAAAACCTGCCTAATATGAACTATGACTTGCACGAAAAATGCAAAAAGTTTAACAATTTGGAAGCAAGTTGAGAATTAAAATAATGTTGTGATAGCCTTATCATTTGTACAAAAAAAAAGGAAAAAATATTTGTAAGCTGGCATATTTTAAGCAAAGGTTTTATCCACGTACGTCAGTAAACTGACATTTTAGTACATTGCTATGACCACATTAGTTTTTTTCAAATCACTGATTGCTAAAGGGCACATGATCACATGCAAGTTTTTCAAAAGATAATTATACTTAACTATTTCTTTAATGAAACAGTAATATTATTTATTTGTTCTTTAAGGCAATTTTTTTTAAAAGCTTATTTTTTTTACAAATGAGAACAAAAATTGTGGATACGTTACCTTGACCACGACCATATTTGCAATTCGGATTTTTACTTATTGATTTTGATAATAATACGTTACTGAAGTGTGGATCTTAAATACGAAGTAAAGGTGTTAGAACATTTTTGTATGGAAGCTGGCATAGCTAACCCTAGCTAGATTTTTTTTTTCAAAGTGGCGGCGTAAAATGAGACAAGTATACATAGATAGAAGACATTTATTTAAACAGGTGCAAGATGGCACCGCCACTTGGGGAGAATCGAGGGAGGATAGCTATGCCACAAAGGTTCAATGCCCTTGAACAATATTATGAAGTGTCATTTGCGTCGATACGTTGCCAAAGTTAATATTAGTATGAGTTTTGACAGCTTAGATTAACTAAAGAGAGTATGCAATTAATGTGTTTGTTTTTGGAACGAAGTCGTAGAAAATTTAATATTTATTCATCGCATAAATAAGCATAACATGCTTCTTATAAAGGGATCATAGTTTTTGGTATAAACTTTATTGATTTACTACACTATTTTCGTTGCTATATTGTTTTCGGTTGCTGTGTTTGAGATTAAATCGGTTGGACAAATTTTGCGAAACACAAAATTTTTAGGTTAAGTTAGTTATATACAGGCTGATTTTACAATATATTTTTTCTATAAGAGGCGTAAAAGTAAAACTGGGCTCGAAGACCAAAGTATTTATTTATATTAAGCCGTTATAGAATCTTCATGTTTAAAATATACAAGGTAAACTTGTTCTTAATATTTCATAAAATAAAATTAAAGGTTATGTTTTCTTGATTACCTCATTTATGTCTCGATAAAGAATCGAAGAAGAAGGTTAAAACCTTATAGGATCGATCGGTTTTCTTTGAACTTTGTACCTCTTTAAATATATGGCCTGACCAGGAAATAAAAAAAAACATTTTTCTTACTGGCAACAAACAGTAACGCTTGTTGCCGTAATTTAGGCGTTCTTATCAAAAAGTTTCATATCATAGCTAGGTTTTAAGTAAGCATATTTGAATTTACGTGAATTACAATTTTGCCTTGTAATTGTAAGTAAAATTCCGTCGTTAGGCTGAGCGCAAACTACACACGAATCTGTCGCACGAGAACGACACGCTCTAGGAAAACAAATTGCAAGTGTACGCTCCAATCAATGATAACGTCCTTAAAAGCATAGAGTACCAAACAGTTCTAACCGAAAACTGTTCTCAGCTTAACGCAATAAATAATTGCTTAAACTAAAAAGGGGTATTATGGTAACACTAGACCAGGGATGGCGAACCTTTTTTGGTGAACGTGCCATATTTTATATAATAAAGAATAATGTGGTCATGACGTAACGTCAAGAAGTAGAATAAGTTCATAACATCGTTCGTACGAAATGAAAATTATCTACGTATATGACGACATAAAAACATTTTTTTTCTGTCAATTATATACAATTGCCAACAATTTTCTGCCGCTTGCCATTGGTTCATCATCCCTGCACTAGTCTATTGATGTACTTAAGCGTAACTAAATTTTGTTCACATACAGATATTAATGCATTTCATATTAGAGAGAGATAGTACAATGAGTGTTTTACGCAATGATGCTTATCATTGAAGTATTTAATAGAAGAAGGGTGTCTTCAAGTTAGTAATTTAAAAAAAACTAGTAATTTTGTGAATTAGAATCACATCATTTCTAAAGAAATGCTAAAGAAAATGTTTCATACTCCGTTACAAATGTCTTAAATTTAATATTTATTTTATTCAGCTTTCTTCGCTTAATAATAACGTGAACTATATATTATATAAATATATTTACAGATTTATTGCAGGTAAGAGATTTATTTGTATATTTTATAATGATACGTTATCTTGTACATTTCAAGACTAAAACTGAATCTCATTTATATTTCATTAGTATATTTTTATTTATGTAATTTACTAAAATACAAAATAAAACTAAAATAAAATACAAATAAAAACGAAGTTAGGTTTTTGATCGTGTAAACTTGTACAAAATTGTATAATCACCAGCGGTATTTACTATAACTGAAAATTTTAATACTTTTTCAAAACGAGTACGTATACATTATGCATTAATTCGTCTAATAAAACTTTGCATTATATTCGTTTCATGTAAATAATACCTTGTATTATTGATTAATACCTTGTATTAATGATTAATACCTTGCATTAATGATTAATACCTTGCATTAATGATTAATACCTTATATTATTGATTAATTTGGAAGCTAGTATTTGTTTTAATGCTGAAAGAAGTGTTGTTCAGTAAAAAAATAACTTTTTTTAACAATCATGTTTCACGTTTTTCATAAAATAGTGAAATTTGCGTCCGCTATCAATAAGATACCATGTTTAAGTCAGCTAGCTTAATGGTTTATTGATAAAAAGGTTAAGCTTTGTTCGTTTTATATGAAATGTTATATAAATATAAGGTATTCTAGCCTCAATATTACACAATTTGTTTTTCAAATCTCTACCTTGTATCAATCGATATAAGGTTGAGATTGAGTTGTTGGCAGATACGCCATTTTAACTTTTTAGGGTAATATTTCAGTGTGTCGTGCTAGGCTATAAGTGTTACGAATTCGCCTGATATTCGTGTTCAGTAGTTGAAGTAAAATGTTTAGAATGCGTAGGCGCACAGGAAAACAAACGCGTAGAATTTGCTGACAATAGTTTTGCTAACCATGTATCGTAATTAAATACTAGTGGGGATAGTCTAAACGAAGTTAATGTGACTAGTCGGTCTGTTTACCGATAAGAAAAACATCTTAAAACCAAACTAAAAAGATACAGAGAAAGGAATATTTTATTACTATTTATTTATATACTTAAGCACAGACTAACAATACATTTTCTATATGCCTATTTTAAAACTAAATATAAGTCTATGTTTTAATTGAGCATAATCTGTCATACATTTTCGACAAAGCTAATACAGGAATTAATATGTCAAGTTGCGCAAAATTAGAGCAATTAATTTCCCAGCGTCCGTTTATTATTGTATACTTAAAAATACTATATAGGTTATAAATACACCTCGCACGCGATTACAAATACACAAATTAATTAATAAAATCATTTTCAGAATAAAACTAAATATCATATTTCATAAAAAGTAATAGATTGTTTACAAGATATTTTCAGATATTTGTTATTTAGATACTTACATGAATGCATTCACACAAAATTTTCTAATATCTAATGGAATATATGATTTTTAATAATAGGAAAATATAAACAATGTCTTATTTTTTTCCTGTTTAAGATTTCTAGCCTTTTCAAGTAAGTAGGTATATTTAAAAAAATATGTATATTTGTAAGTCAAGTGTGTTTTATGCAATAACTATTATTGATTTAACATGTTACATATAAAGATTTAATTTCTTAACGGAATTTATAAAGAATAAAATAAATATAGTACATAGTTACGCCTGTACAGCATTTCTTAGTTTCGTTTTTATATTTTATTAAAACAATATCTTTAAAAAAGTTATTGAACTTTTACAATATGTTTGGGTTAAATGCAATGACTGTACGCTATTTTTTAACTAAGTATATATATTGTTACTGTTAGCTTGTATCATCCCACGTATTATCATGACGTAGAAGATGGCTTGACTATTTAGATAAGATAAACGATCAATGGTCCACAACAGCCTAACCTAGTGGCCACGACTTCGGTCTAAGGCGGCGGCGACGGGCTAGGTCTGCGAGCGGCGCGACGGCCATGCCACGTACCGCGTAGTAGCATTTGCCGCTGCGACCGAGGTGGACGTATTTAGGCATATATTTTCTAATGATATTTTAAATTCGACGGATGGAGTGCACGAAATCAATACAAATCATTTTAAGTATGGAGAATAAAGAAACCGCCGCCGCCGCTGAGAGCGGCGAGTCGTGGCGTCGTTGAACATTTTAGTGCATTTGTTCTTACCGCTCGCCGCGCCGCGCTAAGCCTCCGCTGCGAGCGGCGAGTTCGTGGCCAGGCCGGAATCATTGGAAGCTTATGTCTAGTAGTGGGATGATACAATCTTACTATAATAAATTATAAATATAATTATTCTCTATTAAATCTGCTCCTAATATACAATTTAGTGATTGTGTTACGTAATAGTCAGCGGTGCTTCTGAGTCCTAATTTTATATAAAATTTTATATTAATTAAAGGAATTTTCCTTTCGGCTGTTATTTTATAACTAGTCACCATAAGCGTTTTGAAAACAATGTGAAAGCATGAAAAAAAAAGAAAATTTACTAAAAACTGAAATTCTAGCGACACTAACTACCCTTTGCACAGTTTTGTCTCAAATTGTAACGATACAATTTTTGTTTTCACACCGGATTTAAATACACCTTTTGTATCATATTTTTTTTTTAATACAACTTTTTTTGAACTACAATCCTAAGTTATGTCAATGTTTAAAAATCGTTTTCGTTACGTTGCCGTTGAGTTTACATGTGCAATTTAGCGTAAGTTAATTACGTAAGGGACTTGCGAGACAAAACATTGCGAAAGATAGCCAATCGTGGAATTACCAATTGTATAATAATATGTTGGTTAACACTGGGGTCGATTTTGAAGCCACTACGTAAGCTATGTAATATATAATACTAAATATACATATATAAAGTAATTACTATTCGTCGCTACGTTTTGACCTGCAAACGAAAAAGATGGCAGTACGAAATAAGTTTATGTTTACGTAGTTCAGAATCCGCTTCACTGTTAGAGTGTGGTATGAAATATAAATGGATCGCTTCGTTCGTTGTCGATATCTAAAAAAATAAATAGTTTTTTTTTATTGACTTGCCCAGAGGTCGTACTATAACATGTCATCGCGGTTCTGATTAGTTTTACTGGACGTAGTACTGGAAATGAAGAATGATTGACGCGCAAACCAGCATACTGTGCGAGAGAAATTTAATTTTATCAATGTAATTGAATACTTGTGTCATTAAAATAACGTTTATTTTTCAATTCCCGAGCTCTTCAAAATCCGCTGCGATATTTCAAGTTTTGAAATAATTTTATTTTAATGGAATAGCTTCAATTACATAAATTTGACATCTACCGTGCCGTTCGCTGGCTCTAACACGTTACAGTACGGCCCTGATGTGACAAACAAATATTTAAAAAATACGCACAATTAGAATTAGCCGCTAAATTGCATTGTGATGTATATGAAGCCTAGTTGAAAGGTTGTATTCCATCAGAGCTGTGAGAGTTAAGTACCTCACACAGCTCTAAGTAAACGGTAAGCAAGATAAAGTCAATCTCCGGTGTACAACGGGCTTCGCTAGGAAAATGAAATAGTTCCTCTTGGTGGAATATTTCTCACTCATCGCTCCGCTTTCTCGCACAGCTCTGGTGGAAAACCGTGTGTATAGCTCGTTATATCGTGTGAGATTGTAAATCTTATTGCGATGTTATTAAAGCTCTAAAACGTTTATATTTTGAAAAGTTTTGTTGTTCCGGCGAAAATAGAGAGGTGTTAAAAGTTGTCTGTGGCATCTTAACGGATGAATAGTTTTTTTTTTATTTGAAAGGTGACATAATCTAGTGTGTTCTTAGCTAAAAAATAAAATTATTAAAATCGTTGAGGTTTATGGTTTTCAAACTTAATAACGTCGCAATATTGTTGGTGCGAATATATTAAAAAAGTATTCATTGTAAACTTGCCTGTTTCATTGCATCAATGTGTACGAAGTAGTTACCGTAGTGTAAGTCCTGACAGAGTACCTATTACACTAAATCATGGGGCGTTCATTTGATATTTAAAATTACGAAAATAATACGTCATGCATTGAATAATAACAGTCTAAGACGTCGTGTTAATTATTCTAATTAATATCACTTTGTCAATGCATCCCTGCTAAATAAGATTATATTAATTAGCTCTGACTAATTTGAAATCACAATTGTAATTTTAAATACCTATTAAACCAAGCCGTGATGTTTTTTTTTTTGTAGTAGGTATTGTGTACCGAGTTCATTGTACGCGAGACGTTAAGCTCTGTATGTGAGACGCTTCTATTTATAATGTTTATATCAATTATATATGGAAAGTTTATGTGGCTTTTTATTTATGATACACAGAACCTCCGTCTTATTTATGTCTGCAAATCGGAACTGGCGCCAAATCGGCTGGTACGGCGGCATCGCACTTGACAGGGAGTAGTGGGAAGAGGGTTATAGGTGTTAGAGGCATAAAGGTGTATACCTATAGTTTAAAAAAAAACTAAATTAGTAAAATAATAATAGGATATTGTTTTTTTTTAACAATATCATTAAATCAATTAATTAGAAAATTACACAACGAAATGAAAATAGGTTTTGTGAAAATATAAAGAGTTTTTATTGTTTCCAAAAAATCTTTTCAGTATAAATATCAACTTACAAATTAAGTCTTAAAACTAGCTTTTTATATAAAATTACTTAAGTATACTTATTTATTTATCTAGGTATGTACCTCCTTAAACACTTAGGGTAAATAGAATAATAGATAGGTATTTATATCAATACCTATATAGGTATTGAACATAATAACTTGGTGGCACTGTACTTTTAAATAACAAAAATTAGGTACTATTATTATGCAAGTCTTAATAGTCTATTGAGTTCACAAAACTAAAGTTGCTATCAAAGAGGTAAAGCGATAAAGATTTGCGTCTTTAGCTCTTTTAGGACGACGGTTTGCTATTTTGCGCAATAACAAAACAATTTTTTTATAGAGTGATGATTACTGTAGGTACCTAAAAAATAAATATAATAATAATAAAATATCTGAAAAAAATATTTGTTAAATATTGTCCAAATTAACGTTACGCAGTTACGTAAAAATAACAAGTCATTTGTTTAATAAAACATTCTGTACGAACTACAGATTCTTAATTTGAATTAAATGTCTTAGAAAATGATTAGTAAAGGTCATGATTGTCAAACTTTTAATTCAAATAAAGATGGGTGAAATCGGGCCTAAGTCTAATTTTGTAAAATGCCATTTGAGATCAAAAATGTTCTGTAAATTAGTAATTTTACTGGCCAGATAACAAAGCATTTAATTCGTTGTTCTATGCGTTATCTGGTTAAGAAAATACAATTTACCGTAAAACTCATTGCTCTGGGAGCTTTATGGTTCCACCATTCAGTTTAAAATTTTTTGAAAAGGTAATTTTTGTGTTTTGTCTTTCAGTCTATCAGTTGCCAAATCGATTTTTTGACTCAAAAACTGAAAAACCTACAAATCCTGTGAATAATAACTTTCGTGAGTCATATTTATAGTCTTACTTACCTACGTGAGTAAAGCCTTATAACACGTCCTGTGAACACGAAAAAAATATCACAGCCAGAGTAACTTTAAAATTATTTAATTATTTTTGATCTCTTTCTACGGTTTATAATAAAAAAGCAAAGAGAAAAAGATAGGTACAAGTGTGATCAGCAACAGATTACCTACCTTTATTATATCGGTTTAGCTGAACTAGTGTAAATTCTTAGACGAAATGCGTAAATTATTCATCATCGGTGACAATGGTCAGAAGTTTAGAATTAACTATTCTGACGTCAGGATGGCGGTTTACACGTGTTTTAAATTATAAGAGCTTAAGAGCAAATCTAAGTTTTAATTTTTTTTTAAATTTAGGTACAATTTTTAAGAAAATGTCTAATTTAAAAGAAGTACTTGATTTAGAATTTACCCGCCAACCTGACATCAAAATGGCGCTTCACTTTAAAATTATGTTGCATCAACACACTTACAACGTTTATTTACAAATTATGGTAGAAAATAATAAATATGGTGCAGTTACAACTACCTACAGTTTCGATAAGTAAGGATTTGTAATATTAATTTAGGTACCTATAGCAAACTCATCTTACCCCTTGACACTCTTAATTTGGTAGCATAAACTTTTTTACTACCTGAATTTCACTTACAGAAATTAATAGTAGGTCTCAAAGTTAATACTACCAAATTACGAAAGTCACAGAATTAGAAGAGCCTAGCCTATATCCGCCATTCTGACCGATTCCAATAAAATTATACTTTTGAAAGCATCTCTTCAGTGTCTATCGTTTCAATGACTTTATCTCCTTCTTTTTCTTCGTTGTCCAGTTGTTCTTGTTGTTTTGGTTCTTTGTTAGATTTATTTCGAGCTCTGTTTTTTAAGATGAAGGCGTTCGTTAGGGCTCGCATGCGTATAGCGCCGCCACCGGTTGGTGCCAGACGCGTTCCAGGCGAGAAACTAGCCGCTTTTAGTCGTGATCCTGTAATATATTGATTTAGTATAAGTACAAGTACCTATTGATATGTTTCAGTTTGAGGTATTTGCCCAAAATCGCTACCTACGCTGGGCAAGCGGGTTGGCGATCGCAGTAGCAGATGATTGTTACACAGAAGGATGCTGCTGCCCATCCTCCGGATGTTTTTCTTTGTCGCTTCTTACGACACCCGAACTCTCTTCTTACGAAGAGTAGGGGTGGTTCTATTCTTAGGCCGGAAACCACACGGCACAAGTGTTAAATTAAATCCGTACAAATAAATAAAATACCTTGTTCTATAGTTGACAGATCATTTGCAGAAGTCACATTGTTCTGTTGTGGGTGGATTAGATCTTTAGGTGCCTCCACATCTATTGATATTTGAGTTGATGGCCCAGGGTTCACATCTTTCCTATTTGAACGAAACTTGTTCAATTCAAAATCGTTGCAGAACCTGCAAATGTAAGGTATAAGAATTAAGAACTCATGTCATGAGTAAATAAATCCGTTTATTTACTCATGTGATATAAGCTACTTAATGGACTGCCAAAAAATATGCACTGTAGGTATGTAATAGTATAGTAGGTACCTATAATATTTGTGAATACCTATAATATTTTTTTCCTTTGACGTTAACGCCATCTATTACGCAACTGACGAATTGCTTTGTCCGGGTAAATTCGATGACTTACAAATTATATAACTTACTAAACATATTTAATATTAAGAGTTCGCTCTGCATTAGTTAATACGTAACCAAATATTGTAACTTACGTCTTTGCGGTTCGAGTGCGCGGGCAACACATAGCTGTTGGATTAATTCCACTCGGGGCAGTTTCTGCCCTTTTCGTTCTCATAGCACATTCGGGTTGCTTAGCTGCAAATAGTAATAAGTATAAGAACATAAACTTGACTTGCACTCGGACCTCAAGACCTGCGCGTTTCCTCTTTCAACGGCTTAGAAAAACAATAGACATAAAAGTGGAGGTTACACCATTGTAACGATAGGATCGTTTGAAGTTTTCTGATATTTTTGTAGTTTCGTTGTTTGTAAGTCATAGGTCACAAAAAGCAAATTCCAAGTAACAGTTCCAAGCTCCAATTTATTATAGTTTACCCGAACTATCTGTACGTCAGTCGCTCCATGTTCACTGGTATTCAGCTGCATCCGGTAAGACTGGAAGCCGACCCCAACATAGTTGGGGAAAGGCTAGGCAGATGATGACCCGAACTACTATAGGGCAGGTGACCCGGTTTTGGCCATTTTAAGATTTTTTTAGACTTTGAGGCTATATCATTTTACAGTTTTTGTTATCACGGACATATTTCTTGTAAATAGTGATTAAATATATATAAATCTAGCCTAAGGATACATTTTTTTTCAAAATGATTCAATGGAAAAATAATCCTGTAAAAAAGAAAAAAAAATGGGAATTTGTGCCATTTTTGGCCAGATTTACCCCATTTCTGGCCACAGTCATGTGCCAGTTGTGGCCATCAAAATTCATCAAAAATAAAAAGCAGATAATTCAAGAAATAAAAAGTTTATTGGAAAATCGCATATTTTACGACCAATAGTCTTTATTTAGAGAAAAATAGCTAACATTATATTGACGACAAATATGAAATATAATATCTCAGCTGGAACTGTACTGGAACAATTTTCTTTTCACGACACCGATTTTTTTAGTATTTGGTTTCGATGGAGGCATTATAATCGTAACTCTGAAAATTAATAGATTACTTATATCAAAATAGCTAAGTAATTAAGTTGAAAAATCACGATAAAAACTAAATGGCCAAAAGTGGGGTTCTACGTGCACCACTATTGGCCAGTCATGTGGCCACAGATGGGAAAATTCATTCATTTTGGCTCCATTAGTGGCCACCTCTCCTATCCTCACTTAATATACAAATAGCGATAATATATCATTAGTACCACTTAGACAGTGTATTCTTTATGAAGGATTAACATAAACATTAAAAAAATAAGAAGGATTTAAAAAATAATGATTGATTACTCACCCGCTCGCCTTAGCCTTTTTGCTAAGACTTAAAACAATTTACGCTCGTCAAAACATAATGACTTGTTGGATTGAAGTGAAGTTTGCCATATCAAAGCTGTCAACGCTATCAGTCTTGCCAATATTAGATATTTTTATTCCCGTAAACCGTTTAGTAATATATTTGTCTTTGCCTTAGTTATAACGATTTAAAGTTCTAAATGGCCACAAAGGGGTCGGTGGCCACAACCGGGTCACTTGCCCTACCAATTAAAAAGAAGTGCTCATGATAACTTACGCGTAGAAGAGGCATCAAGCGGGTGTGTGTAGATCCGTTTTCGCGCCTGTAGCATACTGAATACGAGTCCGGCCAACGACAGCGGCTTTGATGGTAAGTATATCTTCTCAACATCATCCGAATCCAGGTATACGGGTTGATCCCAAAAACCAATCTTTTTCGTATCTTCTTGACGCTCCACCCACCACGTCTCAATCGTTCCTAACCCCTTCACAGGTTTCTCGCCATGACTCCATAACAGGTATCGATTTTCCAATATCTAAACACAACATTTTATTAAGTACTTATAGGTACTTATAAAAAGAAAATAGATGTAATTAGGAACAGCCAACCACGAGAGAGTTAAGATCCTCCAAGCATGTGTGTAAGCACTTGTACATTATATGTGTACATACATCTTAAGCAAGATGTATGTACACATATAATGTACAAGTGTGTGCTCAAACCCATGCTCTCTATTCTCTCACTCTCATAGTCAGATGGAACGGCAATCCGACGCGACGAGCGAGATTAGGCGAAGGACCAATGGCTTTACGTGCTTTCCAAGGCTCAATTTCAATGACAATCAAAAGGAAGAGCAAATTTATGGCTTCAACCATACCTGTTTGGTGGCCTTGGTGACTTGTATCTTGCCAATGACTCCGGTAGACTCCATGCGCGACGCCTCGTTGACGGTTCCACCCCAGATGTCGTATACCGGCTTGCGTGCTCCGATCACACCACCCACCAGGGAACCGTAACTTATTCCTAGAATAAACATTATACATGTACTTAAAATAGTTCAGTCATCGAGGAGCATTGTGGAATCACTAGCCCCTTAATGACTAAGTTATACTCGTAAAGAATTTCGCAGATCAGAAAAAATAAACCTTTAGATTCGAATTAGTAAAGGCAATCGAACATATAGGTACCTACATTTGGAATGGGTACACGTACTCGACGAAGATTTCGTCTTTGTTTAGAGATGTGGCTGTTTTATTTTTAATTAATTTATGTAGGTATCTTGTTATAACAATAATAAAGTTATAAATAAAGTTTTAGCTTTCTGTATTTCTGTTCCGTATAAACTTTCCCTAAGCCAAATCTCACACTTCTCCGTGCGCGTAATATTTTTAAAAAGGGATCCCAAATGGTATTATCGCAGTTTATTGTTTTTTATACTGAAGAAGAGTTCTTTATACTGTCATACTGTGTGGTATTACGCTGTATAATATTCTTAAATTAGGATTAAAAATGTGACTTACCCACTTTTAAATGAAACTGATAAGATTTGATGTTTTTTAAAATGTCCTTTAGAGCAAAGGCATATTCAACCAGCGAGTATAAATGGTGATGTCCGGTTTTGTCATTGGTATAAAGTCCAGAGGCCGCCATGTAAGTGGCACAAATAGTCTTTATCTTCTCGATGCAATTAAATTCAGCAGCCTGCAGTAACTTATCGAAGGCAACTGTAAGTTATGGAAAAACTATATTGCAGTATTATGCCCCAATAATATAAAAATAAATTATTCGCCCTCTAAAAAATCGTGAATCGTGATAAAAAATCGTGGAGAGTCGTGATAGCCTAGTGGTGGTGACCGTTGACTGGCAAGTCAAAGGTCTCGGGTTCAAACCCAAGGTGCGCACCTCTGACTTTTCGTAAGTTATGTGCGTTTTATAAATTAATTATCACTCTCCGTGCCTCGGATAGCACGTTAAGCTGTTGGCCCCGGCTGTCAATTGTAGATCTTTGACAGTCGTTACGGGTAGTCAGAAACCCCAAAGTCTGACAACCAGTCTTACCAAGGGGTACCGTGTAACCTAGTACCTGGGTTGTGGAGGTCTGATGGGCAGTCGCTCCATGTAAAACAATGGTATTCAGCTGCATCCGGTAAGACTGGAAGCCGACCCCAACATAGTTGGGAAAAGGCTAGGCAGATGATGATGCCCTCTAAAAAATCCGAAGTAATTCTCAAGCTCCATGTTCTTAATAATAGTAGACTGAATATGAACACTTTCCAGAAAAACTATAAATGAGGTTACAAATATTTCCACTTTTAGTGAAAAAAAATGTACAACTGTAGGTATCTACTCTGCCTTATTCCAAAGCTATTCATACATCAATATTATTAAAAATTAATTATAATTCTATTAATAATATCACACGGAACTATTTAATTTTAATTTTAGAGTTCAATAAAACGACTTATCACGACTAAAATCGGTTTTGTAAATTTTAAGAATAACTAAATTATAAATTACAAATGATCTTGTTGAGCTCTCGCATGCAATCGACTGCGTTCTCCTCCGAGTAGAACTCATCAAAGTTGTGGATTTTTGCAAACATCACCGCCACGTTGTCATGTACTTGGAAATAGAATTTCTGAAAAATAATTTAATATATTAATATACACAGCTGCTGTACCTTTTCAATCTATATTCTACTAATACTGCTTCGTTGGTTTAGTAGATTGGGTTAAAAATGACGAAAGTTATAAATAAATAAATAAATAATAGGGACTCTCTCGTTGGTCTAGCGGTAGTAAGCGTGACTGCTGAGCACGAGGTCCTCATGGGTTCGAACCGCCACTGGGGCAGTGTTATTAGGTTTTTCCGTCAGGAAATTGTCAGTAGCAGCACGGAGCCTGGAATTGTGCCCGGTCAATGGCAATAGGCTCGCCCACTACATGGGACTTATAACATAACCGGCGAAACGTGTGTGTACTGCATTCACCTCTGCCTACCCCGTCTGGGAAATACAGGCGAGAGTCATATTATGTTATTTATGTTATCTTACTAATATGTATGAAAAATTGACTAGTTTTTAAATTTATTTTGTTGACATTTTTATTTAGTAATTGCTATAGTCTTATTGACGGTGACCACATCAAAATATTTTCTATGCCTTCTGGTGGGACATGGTATGGTATGGTAAGATGCTAACCGCATCTTGAGAGCATCTTAGGTGATATCCGTGAGAGAGCGAATCTGAGATTCAATTGTAAATACGGGCCTAAATTTCAATGTTAATAACATTTGTAATCTACCATGTGTTCACAAAATAAATAATTTGAATTTAAAATTTACTAAATATTAAACCATAAAAACTCACGTCAGGGTGCCAGTCTTTACTCAGGAAATGATTGACGGCATGGTCGGGCAGTACATATTCCAGGATTTGTCTGTTTATGCGTTGACTATCCTTAACCTCATTGAGTTCGGTTTGCGCATACGTCTTCCAAAGGAAATCCATGCGTGATATTACTTCTAGATAGCGCGCTTGCATAACAACCACCACAAGAAAGCCGACCATTAAAATTAGCATTTGTGCAGAGAGGGAACTGGAAAATTTAATTATATTAATTGGGGACATTCAATTTTCATACTCCAATTATAATTCTTAAATAACTTCAATTCTTAATTGACAGAGTGGTATGGCTGTTGGACTGCCAAGTCAAAGGTTCTAGGTTCGAAACCTAGGCACGCACCTCTGATATGCGTATTAGAAATTAATTATCACTTGCTAAAACGGTGAAGGAAAACATCGTGAGGAACCCAGCACAACTGAGAGATTTTTCGACTCTGACACCAGGTTGTTCATCAACCATACGATGAAGAAGAAGAAGAATTCTTAAATGTCTTTGACACAAACTATTGAACAGATTTTAACGAAATTGATACAACATTAACGAGATACTCAGCCCCGGATCTTGAATTTTTCGAGGAAAAAAAAGAGGTTTTAGTGTTTTAGTAAGACCTATTTATGTTTTATTAAGTAGGAGGAAGTATTTTTTGTTCCTCTTTTCTGTGGAGCTTTGTAACTGTTAATTAAGTATAGATACTCACGTGTTAGTGATTTGGTTATGGTAGTAGTGAATAAGCAGATAGCAGTACATGATCCCGATGATAACCGTTAGCACTGCTTTGATGAGAAAGTACAGCTTGATGACCGCGGTGACTGCGACCAGGCACAGTATCCACGTAAACACTATGTACTCCGGACGATAGCACTCATCTAGACATGAATAACATTATAATTAATTAGATTACAAGTTTTCATTGTTGGGCTTTAGGCCTTCTTTCACAAATTGAGTTAGGATAGAGTAGATTGATACTCCACTACGCTGACTCACCCTGAGTTTTGATGGAGGTAGCGGTTTATGGCCACGTTTGTTTATTGTGTTTTTTTTATCGTTGTTAATCGATTAATAATAATTAATAATAAACAAAGTAGTTCTCAAAGGGGCCTCTGCGTGTTGGACCTGTGTCCCCGGCAAGCCTTCCAAAGGATAAGCAAAGGCCTCTTCTCATACAGAGAAGGATTGAGCATTAATCACCACGCTAGCTCAAGAGTGATAGCGATTTCAGGCTATTAACTCCAGGTTTCCTTACGATGCTTTCCTTCACCATAGTCAGCGTTGTCATAGATTAACAAAGAAAGTACATAATACGACATTGAAAAAGTCAAATTGGTATATGCCAGGTTCGAACCCACACCCACGCGCTTGCAAAGCGGGTTCCATAACCGATGCGCCACCACCACACCTGCTAACCGATTACTCTGTGATTATTGGGCCTTAAAGTAAATAATTATATTTTTTATAGTGTAATAAATATCTCCTGCCTAGTTGCCTAGTCGCCTATTCTTGGCGGCTGTGACCGAACCGGTCAAGACTAAAAAATCCTTTAATTACTAACCTGGATTGCTGACAATGTTCACGTTGGTGTCGTTAGTGTTGCACGTTAATACCACTGACACAGACCTATTCATTATATTCATGTTGCTGACAGGACACACGAGCAACTTTAATGTGCTGCAAAAAAAATACAGTTAGGATGCGTTCACGAACGTAAGGAACACCATTTTTGCGATAATATCCTGTTAAGTAAGGGATATAAAGATCCCTTATATTACAACAGCGATATACTAAAGAAATAAATCAATCATATATTACCACGTAGAAAATTGTAATTATTGTTTTAGCCATAAGCTGCCCACTGATATCCATAGGCCATAACAACCGGTCTAGTGCTGTATAATCTGTGACGTATTCGTTGCCACCATGGGCATGGGCCCCGGTTTGCCCCCCCCCTAGATCCGGGGCTGGTATGAACTCAGGCTATCTGCCTATTATAAATTAATCATTACTTGCTAAACGATGCAATAGGACAGACCTATGTCCGGCAGTGGACTGCTATAAGTTGATGATGATGAAAACGATTAAGGAAAACATTGTAAGTAAACCAGTACACCAGAGAAATTATTTAAGAGTCCGTAAAACCATGTTAAAGGGCTATTTAAACTGTCCGTAGTAGTAGTTCCTTCCAAGTACCTTCCAGTACTTGACATTAAGCTGATCTGGAGACCTATTTGGTGCAGCCGTGAGACACAAACCTCATGATTTATTTTTCTTTTATTTCATGTTTTTTATTTTTATTTTTATTTCTCTTATTTTGTTTGTTTGTTTTATTATTGTTTGTTTGTGTTTTCATGTGCTGTCTCAAATAAATTTTATTCATTTCATTTCATAGTTTAGTAGGCGGAAGCGGAAGTTTGTAAGATAGATAGGATAAAAGTTCTGTACCTTGATATAGCCATGACAGTGATAAAGAAGCAGATATGCAGGACCTTGAACAGGCGTATATTATTGCAACAGTTGGAGATTCTTCGGAGACGGACCTTAAAGCCAGGGATCTCGTCCATCATCACCACCACGAATGACAAGATCAGGATAACCGTCATCACCGACTGAATTATCACAAGGCTCTGACAACTGTTGTAAAGAAAATAAACAATTGGATAAGACTACAGTTAGTAACTAGTTGGTACTAGTGGGTCTATGACTAAAGAGTCAGTATTTACCTTAAAGTTGACTATTGAGATTTACAGCATTTGGAATTTGGTGTAGGTAGTGGAATTGTTTCCGCCATCTTGACCTCAAAGTGGCGGGACCACTTGCAAAAATGCAATTATCAAAAAAACTTTAAGGTCTACTAATTCTTTGGGTATAGGTACTAAAAAACGATAAAATAAAATATAAAAATCATGTGTTTATTATCTATTATTTTGAAATACTCACTTGCTATGTGCCAGAATCTGCACGGCAGCGATAAACAGCCATATAATGAGGCAGCACATGACGTTAGACTTGAATGTTCCGTAATCATCTTCTTCGAACTTTATTTCGAGAGGAGCCAGGTGGAACCGCAGCGTCCAACCGTGGATGTCTTGAGGAATATGGTTCATCTCTATCAAAGGGTTTATTAGATCCATTTCCTGTAAAAAAAAAAAATATTATTAAATTAACCAACAACCTGGATGTAGTCTAGTCACAGTATATTAAATATACAGTATGGAAACTACGTACAAACGAAACGGCACACTCTCACAAACGTGCGTAATAGTGCGTAACGACGAGAGTCGCAGTTCAACGACGCATTGGTCGTTGCGCATGTTTGTGTGAGTATGCCGTTTTAGAGCGTTTGTACGTAGTGTCCGTACTGATATAGTGCTATAAACTATCTGTTCACATTGCCGTAAATAAGCTGTGATAGTGACCGTTGGACTGTCAAGTCAAAGGCCGCAGGTTCAAAACCCAGGCTCGCACCTCTGACTTTTCGAATTTAGAAATACTTGCTTATATTTATAGTCGGAAATAATAAAATGTATCTTACTTGGAGTTTCATCATAGTTGAAAGTTCATCATCCGGCTTTTCTTCTTCGTCTTCTTCATACTGCAACGTAAATGTTTAGGCTCTGGCTTGATACATGTTTGAAAAAGATTCAACGACATATATACACGGTGTCAGGGTAGTATACATGCTTGAAGAAAATTTAAACCATAGATTTTTTTTTTGATCAGTAGGTACCTATCTAAATATTTTCAAAAAGTCAGCTACCTGCTGCGTTTCGAAAATGAGGTACTCGGAACAAATGGACAGAAAGACAGACAAAAATTTAAAAATTGCTTATAGGCTATCCATGCAAATAACTAGGTATTTATTGTCAGAATATAGCTGTTTTTTTAAAAATAAAAAACAGACATTTTAATTTTATTTATTTGTATGTAAATACTTACACCAAATAGATCTTCAAAAGGCATTTCTGGCTGCCAGTCGCTATCATCGATTTCACTGCTGGGACGGCGTGATGATAGCGCAGCTTTGCAGTGCGAAGGGGACAGTGTTTCAGAAGATTTCCTTCTGATGACCGATTGAAAAGTTTTATTAAATACGATAAAATTGTGCCGAGTGGTATCCGGCCTAAGAATAGAACCACGGGTTTCGTAAGAAGCGACAAAGGGAAAGATCCGGGAATGGTTAGCACCATCATTCTGTGTAACAGCAATCATCTGTTACTGCGATCACCAACCCGCTTGCCCAGCGTGGCGATTATGGGCAAATGCCTCCAATAAGCGCACAAAAGTGGCGCGCATTGGAAGAGGCCTATATTCAGCAGTGGCCTAATACTTACAGGCTGATGATGACAATAATGATGATCATCAATTAATTATTTACCTGGTTCTACAAACGCGTTCCACCTTTTTCGGTTGCTCTGTATCCTTAATAAGGTAGGTGTTGGGATGGTGTTCCTGAAGGTACGGGTCACGATCACCACCGTTCCCCGGCTCGACTTCGAAGGCTCCGTTTAGGTACTCCAGGGTAGAAGATGATATGTGCACGCGACTGGAATCGAATAAAACGATATTAAGTACCACGTTCTTCTTCTTTACTTATGACTATTTGGGTTGCAATAAAGTCAACTATGACTTTTTGAAAATGAAATTTTTTACTTAAACTGTTAACTATCACAAAGACGCCGGCGTCGCATAGCAATTGATTTCCTTTGTATCTCATTTTTCAATGTTTCAAACATACAGATTTTATTTATCAAACTATTTTTATCCGTTATCTTAATTAACTACTTTTTCTTTGCTACAGTTAATGTAATTACAGTATTTCCATTTTTTACTTTGGCAATACTTATAATGAAACAAAAAAAATTTTTAAACCGGTGCGTTAGCGCGGCCATCTTGCGCGATCTGTCAAATATGGCGGCGCCAAACACCACGAAGCGATAAGACGATATAAACCTCGTTTTTGACGGTCCACCCTACAACCGGATATGGTCCCATTGCAAAGACCTTCTTTTATTTTTTAACTAACCGACTTCAAAAAAGGAAGAGGTTCTCAATTCGACTGTGTTTTTTTATGTCTGTTACGCGATTACTCCTTCAATTGTGGTACTATTTTCAAAATTCTTTTTGTAATCGAAAGGGTAGGTATACTCCCGAGGTATAATAGGTATAGTATAGGTCCCAAGGGTATAGTTATTTTATTTATTTATAAAATGACAGAATTTCATGCTCGGTCTATAATTGTATGAAGTGGTTATAAAATTTTCATTAGCTTTTCTATATTTTATCACTTACCCAGGCACACCACCGCTCTCCATGTGGTTGGCTAGTGTGACGTCACGGGACCAGAGTTCAAACTGCCACTTGAGCTGACCCAGTACACCACACAGCACTTTTCCACTGTGGATGCCAATGCGCATGTCCAGCTTCATCAGATCCTCCTTAACATGGAATAAATTGAGTAAACATTTTTGGGAACCTTCAAAAGGAAAATTCAAAGAGAATAAAACCATTGGGAAAATTATAGTCAAAGCTGTAAGCAGTACCGGAACTAGCCTGCGCCTATTGCGGGCTTTTATAACTTACGAAAAGACAGAGTGCGCGCGCGCCTTGGGTTCGAACCTTAGACCTCTCATTTGCCAGTCAACGGTCATACCACTAGGCTATCACGATTCATGTACCTACCATTTTATTGTGCATATATGAGTCAGATTACCGTTTCTCGCCAGATATACGAAGCGTCTTTTCACATCTAAAGATATTTTATAGCAAACTGGCCTAACCTTTGCTTCAGGAGCCATGTCAGGCGGCAAAGTCTCGGCTGTCATCTCATTCCGCCAGTTGCGAAGACCTTCGATCATGTGGAGGCCCATGTTGACGCAGCACAGCGCGTGATCACAACGTTTGTCCTGCAGACCGCTCACGCAGAAGTAGCAGTCACCCAGCAGTTTAATGCGAAGGCAGTGGTTCTCCTATACATAGCAATATTGATGAGCCTGTCTTCTTCTTCTTATCGTATGGTTGATGAACAACCTGGTGTCAGAGTTTAAACCGCCCGTAGGCCTCTGACATGACTTTACACACCATTGAAAAATCTCGCAGGTGTGCTGGTTTCATCACGATGTTTTCCCTCCCCGTTTTAGCAACTGATAATTAATTTATAATACGCACATAACTTACGAAAAGTCAGAGGTGCGCGCCTTGAGATCGAACTCGGGACCACTGACTTGTCAGTCGACGGTCGTACCACTAGGCAATCAGTAAATGAGCCCGTTAATACTGGTTACTGCTAACTAAGAGAGGGATAATCTCAATAATCATCATCTAATTATATCCATCCTTGGTAATGTGGGCTTACCATCGCGTCATCGCTGCGATTGCGTTGACCTAGTTAGGTACTAATAATTTTTATTTTTATTTTTAGAGACAGACAACGACAGGTCAGGACAACAAAATGTGTTAGTAACAATGTAACTTAGCTAAGTTAGTACTTAATTACTACAAGAGATTAGTCCCGTATACCAAGGCTAAGTCATTAGGTTTATTACTTACAAATATAGGTAACTCGTAAGTAAATGGACAGGAGTTGAAAACGTTGACGATGACTGTACAAGATCAAAAACAGTTCTAAGAATCGGTGGCAAAGCTTCACTAAGAATATTCGTATTTTACCAAGTAGCTGAAGTGTAACAAATAAAAATATGTCTTACCAATGCCAGTTTATCGAAGCCAGCAAACAATAAATTCAGTATATCTACCAAAACCTCCGCCTTCAACTGTTTAGACAATTCTGAAATAAAATAATAATTATAAAATATAATAAGCATCGCCGCGGACAATCCAGTACTTCATTCCTATAGTGTAGCCGTGGGGAGTTCCCGGCGAGAGCCCCATCCCATTTTAGATTAAAGTTCTCAAAGGGGCCTCTGCGTGTTAGACCGGTGTCCCCAGGCAAGCCCTCCAAACGACCGGGTCTCTTTCTTTTGAAACAGAGCCCGTGAATTTAAAGAGATGTAAATAATAACTTGGTATGTTAGGATTTATTTAAGTATTTGACTGCCTCGTTGGTCTAGTGGTAGCAAGCGCGACTGCTGAGCACGAGGTCCTGGGTTTGATACCATTAAAAGTTATAGTAACTCACTAGTGAATCCCTTGATATCAGCGAACAGTATGGATACATCTTGGTGCAGATCTATGACATTCAAATGTCTCTTGATATCTTCCTCTTGAACGTTGCCCGTCAGTTCGTGAAAGAGACTATGAATTTTATTTCCCAAGAAGTCTGGCATCACTGTAAAGTAAAGGTTGAAAAAATATTGTTTTTACTGCTCATGTGCTAATAACATCGTTGATAACATTTTTCGGAACAATTTCAAACATCAAATTTTCTACCTTCAAATTTGGGAGAGCTTGTAATATCCAATAGTGTAGGTAAAAACTGTATGTAAGTTAACATTTTTTTAAAGTTAAACGGTTTTATTGAGAGGGGCGTTGTGAAAAAATATGTAATCCGCCATTTGAAGATGTCATCAATCACAATTTAGTTTTACCACATTTTCTGAAAAGGTATGACGGAAACCTATCCAAACTAAACAATTTGATACGACTACATGCAAACTTCTAAAAAAACTGCATCCTCAACTAACTCCTTTGCTGACTGTACAAACTGTCAGCAATAATAAGTCGCGGACGTGATATTGATCGCGCAGAGGTCGAATGTTTTATGTGTTTATTAATAATTATCGGACAGTCGCACTAATTGTAGTCGCGTCCGATAGTTTGTTTCAAGCGTTAATTCACGTAATTTCGTGATCGGACCTTGTTCCGCCAGTGAGAGGGACTTCTTACCACTATTGAATAGTTTCATCTGCTTATCGCTTTCTTTCTTGGTTCGATCAAATGTGTTCTTTGTCTTGCGTAGTTCCAAAAAGACTTTTCTATGTCCCCAGTCGATAAGTGACTTTGCGTATATACCCGCGAAGTTCACCGCAACGTAGAGTAATATGTTACTCGCCATCATACGGTAAATACATGTCTGTAAGAAGTAAAAAGGATTTATAAAATCAAGGATACGAATAGGTATATTAAGAGGTGTCCCCTGAGAGCGCTCCATACAAACGAAGTTTGATATTAATTTGAATATTACCCTATTTAATTTGATGAAAAGTGATGGCCGAAATCAATTCCAAGTCATACAAAATTGAAACAATTTTTAATCTTATTTAAGTAGGTATATTAAAAAAAAATTTAATACTATCTAATTATATTTCTTAGCAATTGTTGAAAAAACATTAAAATATTTAATTCCTCTAATGTAAAAGTGACAAAATCCATATTTTTAAACCATTTTAATTCTGACCCACGACTGCATGGCATAGATTTTATCAAATTTTGGACAATCACAAAGCTTTATTTGAGCATTTAAAATAAAACTAAACACTTATAATTTTATTGTGTAATAGCAGTAACGGAATACGCGTTTTTATAATTGTTCTTAAGTCTAGGTCTAATATTTTCATCTTTTAAGGAAAAACAGGCTTTACATAGTGTTTTTTACAGGCTAGTTTGAAACTTACATTAAAATGACAGTTGTGGAACGTGGTGACAGTTTTTTTAAGAACAATAAAAAATATTAGAGAGGCTAGAATATGTAATAGGAAGGTAGAGATCCCCATTACAATGCATCCCCATAATTCCACCGGGAACATTGCGTAGGGCACGAATACTATGAATAGCATGTACCAGACTTGGTTGTGCGTCTCATTGAAGCTAATACGAGAAGCAAGTCTGCTTATACCTGAAACAATTAGTGGTTGTAAGTACGTACACATTTTATAAAATATGCATACTATGAGAACAGGAACACTGAGTTCGAAATTTTTGTAAAAAGAAAAATTCGTTACGAGCGGGATTAATAGTTATAAACCTGATATTATTTTAATAAGAACCCCGCAAAAACAACTGGCTCGGGCGGGACTTGAACCCGCGATCCCTGGCATGCCGTGCCATCGCTTTACCAACTAAGCTACCGAGCCTGCTCGGTTCAGTTGAAATTACGAATCTCTTTCTTAATGCCTTAAAGGCGTGTGGTGACATCTACCGGAGTACTGCCGCGCTGCCGGTCCCATGTTCCAAAATTTGCAGCTGAGAAAGCATACAAACGATATCACCAATTTTTAAATATATTTTTATGTATGTTTTTTACTTGTTTTTGCTAAAAGATATTATTTTAATAAGAAACCCGCAAAAAGGGATCACGGGTTCAAGGTACGCCCGAATCAGTGGTTTTTGCGCTAAAATGTCGAATTTTAATTGGTGGTTGTTTTAGAGAATTTGCAAATTATTCTGGCATTTTTATCTGATGATTCTTATTACCTTGAACGATTAATATTATCCAAGTAGCCAGTGCTGCCCAGTGCAGTCTGTTGGCGAAGGAACGCCTCGAACAGACCACGCACAAGGCCAAGTTCAAGCAACCAAAGATCACAGTAAAAGCTATTTGGTATCCACTCTGCCACGATAATTCTGTAAAATGAGATTTTTAAATTATTTACTGTGCTAGCTGACCCGTGCCCACTTCGTTCGGCGATAGGTACACATTTTTACTTGTCATGAAGTTATGAGATAGCCTATGACACTCACAAATAATGTGGCTTTCTAATGGTAAAAAAAATTCAAAATTGCTTCAGTAGATCCAGAGACTACCCCCTACAACCTCGCAAACTTTACCTCTTAATAATAATTTAGTATAGATGAAAAAAAATTGTTCAGTTATAGCTATATGTATTTATAGGTACAAGAAACAGTAAGTATAAGTATTTGCTTTAAGTTGATTCTAAGAAAATAACTCGAGGAGACAATAAACTGAACAGTGCTCTAAATAGCTTTATTATTTTTATTACGTAGGTATATGTCATTATCAAAAGTCTTTACTTTTGTTTAGCTTAAAATAAGTTATGATAATATTTATCTTCTCTGGATTAAGGCTAAAAAAGCTTTGTATTTTGTATAAGTAAGTACGTCTTTTATAAAAGCCTTTATTTTGATCGAGCTTAAAGTAAGTTATATTAAAATTTATTTTCTCCGTATTAAAGCTTAAATTCACTTTATTACAAACACAGAACCGAGTATTTTTTTTATCAAGATGTACTTTTTTAAGGCTAAGTAACATACTAACCTTTATTTTGATCCACCAAAGGAGTCGACTTATCTGGTATATTTGTGTACGTATGCACAATCAGAAAACCAATCTGAAATATAAAACAGACTGAGTATTTATCGTGTTTCATTTAAAAATAACGAATAAACAATTTTTTACTTAACTATAAAAACTCCCTAACTATAATTATTATCTAAGTGTAGTATACATATGTGTGAAAAAAAAATTATGCATAGGGGGAGAAAAATATTGATGTTCCTACCGCATACTGTAGTCCGAGGACGTACGGTTATGTGGGGCTTACACTCACTAACAACTTCAACTCACAACAACATCTCCCCCCTGTGTGTTCCTCGCACTGTATCGGACGGGGCCGGTACTGTTAGGGCGCTTCGCAGCCCCGTCCAGTAGGCCCGCTCAATTTATATATACCCTAAAATACCGTAGTAGCAACACCGCTTACTATCAGGTGGGTTCTTGTTGAAACACGGTTAAAATACCTACACTAGATTAACTTACTTTGAAAGCCAAATCCACGACGTTTACCAATATGAGTGACTTATATCTCGGCCTCCGCGAGTAGTTTTGATACATAACTTCAACAGCTGGTTCCTAAAACACAATCCAATTTTATTTATTTATTTAAATATACATGCACAACATTACAGTTACAGGAACAAATGCGTTGTACAGTAACATAAAGACAGACAGACAGATCTGAGAAGGTAGAACCTATTATTTATGATATATTTAAAATTTAAATACTTTCATCTAGGACTGACCTTAAAGCTATTGTTGAAGGCTGGACAGAATATTCCTTTGAAATATCGCGGCTTCGGCATGTCATCTGACGTCACTATGAACACACAATAACAAATTATTATTTTTTTCTTTTCCTTTTGTAGTTTATGTGGGAATGTAAAGCGAGCGAGAGGTACAATGTAAGAATGAGACGTATGTAAGTCTGAGAGCTTTCTCTCAGATTTACATCTCAAAAGGAAAATGGCGGGTCGATTTGATTTTTGTACATGTCTCTCAGTTTGCAAATTACAATTTAATAATCGTATCGTAGATTTTGGATTTATTTTCATACCACCTACAGTTATATTTAATTCATTTTATCTCTTTAAATTCACGGGCTTTATTTCAAAAGATAAAACCGGTCCTTTGGAGGGCTTGCCTGGGGACACAGGGTCCAACACGCAGAGGCCCCTTTGAGAACTTTAATCTAAAATGAAAATGGTATATTTAATTTATTATTAATTAGTTCATTGTACAAAGAATAATTTTAAATTGTTACAATATATATAATATACATTTTCGCGTTCCCGTACAAAACCTGGTTTTACGCTCCCATTGAAGAACTCCATAATTTTATTATAGTTTTATATACTTACTCAAATCATCATCTGATTGCAACAGGGTGTTTTTCGATCGTTTACCGCCCAAGATGCGGCGCTGTAAAATAAAACATTTTTCATTACAGCATCATTATCATCATCAGCATGTATAAGCAGCGGCTATGTTATAAGTCCCATGTGATAGGGGACGAGCCTATTGCCATTAACCGGTCACAATTCCAGACTCCGTGCTGCTTCTGAGAATTTCCTAATGGAAAAACCCAATAATACTTTACCCGACCCGGGGATCGAACCCAAGACCTCGGGCTCAGCAGTCGCACTTGCTACAGACTAGACCTTTTTTCATTGGGGGTTTAAAATGTTAAATTTTTAAAGATCTTAAAGTCTTTTTTGTGAAATTTTTACATGTTTTTAGCACATGTTAGCTTATTAAATATAAATATTTAATAAGAAATTTGAAAAAACAACTGAGCTCACTCACTGAGAACTGAACTCAGCGGTTAGAGCATCGGCACGGAACGCCGAAGATCGTGGGTTCGAATCCCATCCGTATCAGTTGTTTTTTTAAATTTCTTATTAAATATTTATATCTTAAAGTCTATTGAAATTGGAGGTTAAAATCTTTTTCTTCAGTTGTATAATGTAAAGGTTAGTCACAGGCATAAACCACAAATTTTTAATATGGTTTTACCCAACTTTTGTTAAACAATATAACAAACCTTAATAGACCTGGAATTTCTCTTAATATGTTTACGTTGCTTACTACTGCATAATATTATGAGTACCCTATTATTTACCTACTGATATGATACAAAAGTAGAAATTTCAGTTGTAACTGCAATTCAAGGAAATAAAAATGTTATTGTAACGCTTTTTATGCTATTTTTAAATAATATAGGTAGGATTGTAAATAAATAAATTATATCAAACATTTTTATAAAGCACTAGCTTGCTCCCGCTGCTTCGCCCGCGTGGTATTTAGAAAATTCAATCATGATTCGAAACACACGTGCCGCCCTCTATTACTGAAAGAACTATATTGTTGTCTTCCTCGGGAACAATACTTTACGGAATAAAAGGTACCCTATGTCCGTTTCTGTACACCTAACAACGTATATGCAAAATTTCAGAATAATCTGTTCAGTGGTTTAGGCGTGAAAATGTACAAACAAACATACTTTCGCGTTTAAATTAGAGTTACAAAGTTAAAGTTAAAATTTTCTTTAGAAAACAAAAACGATTACGGGGGTAATTATACCGCACCCTACTGGACAAAGCCCTCAGTTGCCCTTAAGCTATTCGTAAGCCAAAAACTAAGCATTTTAGTAAGTAATTAATAAAAGTTAAGCCGCTATATAGTTACCTTGCTGTCGTTCGACCGACTGTCATCCTCCATGGCTCCCGGGGAATTGGCGCCTACCATTGTCTTCGATCACTTGCGACCTGCACATAAAATACAGGGTTATCATCACTACATAGTATAAAACAATGTCGCTATCCGCCGTCTGTCTGTCCCTATGTATGCTAAATGCTTAGATCTTTAAAACTACGCAACGGATTTTGATGCGGTTTTTTTAATAGATAGAGTGATTCTTAAGGAAGGTTTATAATGTATATTGCACCCGTGCGAAGTCGGGGCGGGTCGCTAGTTCATAATAATCGCTTACTGTACATGTTGCCGTGTGGTTTCCGGCCCAAGAATAGAACCACCCCTACTCGTCCCGCGGGTGTCGTAAGAAACGACAAAGAGAAAGATCCGGACGGGCAGCAGCATCCTTCTGTGTAACAGCAATCATCTGCTACTGCGATCGCCAACCCGGTTGCCCAGCGTGGCGATTATAGGCAAATACTTCTAATGAATGCACAATAGTGACACGCATTGGGAGAGGCCTATGTTCATCAGTGGACTAATACAGGCTGCTGATGGTGATAATGATGAAGACAGTAACAGTTAACAGTAATGTATTTATTTAATATGTATTTAATGTTTAATATGTATTGTTTAATTAAGTCTCATGTTTTGTTAATACTTAGTTTTATATAGAAAGAAGCAAATAAATGTATAATAGCATGCGTGCCCATATAGTAACGCTAAGGATTAGCCATTGAAATCGAAGTATGGTTGTAACTTGTACCCGAAATTTCCTTATAAGGTTGCGTAACTTTGCGCTCGATTATTGGGCGAGGTGTGAATAATAGGATTAATTTAATTAACTGTCATTAGCCTTATACCTAAGTCTGCCTTTACAATTACACTTTAGACTGGTGGCATCGACTCAAGGGAAATTTGCTTTTTTCATGAGTAGTTCTAAGTGGCCTGTTTCAGGGTTAACTTACTTGTATTATAAATAAATAAACCAGCCTATAACTGTCCCACTGCAGGGGAAAGGCCTTTTCTCATACAGAGAAGGATGGAGCATATCATTCATCATCATTCTAGTTCAATGCGTGTTGTCAATTTTTATGTTACCTCATGATCGTTAGTCAGTGGTGTCTTAGATTAACTAAAAAGAAGAAACATAGGTTTGAAATTAAAATTGGCACCCAGGTTCAAATCCACACCCACGAACTTACAAGGCGGGTTCGTAACCAATATACTACGATAGTATTTGTATTATAGATTATTTATATTATAGGATAAAATAGACATTAAATTTGTAATGTTTTTATTTTCAGTATAATTGATTTGTCCGATGCATATGTTACATGTTTAATAATAGGTAAAAATGTAATGTTTAGTTAATTAAAATTGTGGTAAAATATGTAATATTTTTCCTCTTACTTATTTATTTTCAATTATTCAATTGAATGACTCATAAAATACATTTTTACATATATATGTATAAAAAAATTAAAAATATACATTTAAAAATATAAAATATATTAGCCCTCCAGTATCGGGAACAGGGTCCAAGCTACCGGTGGTTAGGGCTCTAGACAGAGGAACCTCCTGACTATGCGAGCCGTGTCCAGGAGTACCGCCTTCTGCATCAAGCCCTTGATCCAGCCATCTATCTTATTTATTTATTTATTAACATTCGTTTATTTTACATTCCACATTAGCAGACCAAAAACCACTAAGATTTGTCCGGGAAGCTGTACATTCTGCTTTTGTTATTTCTAATCATAAGTTCACAATATTGCACATAACAAATGTCTAAGAAGCAAAAATACATAGATGATATTAGTCGGAGGTCACATGTCGCATCGAAGTACCTGCGAGACCGGTTGTATACGAGGCATTTAAAGGTTGTTTAAAAAACGATCTTCTTTATGTTTCTGTCTATGATGCCTTGCATAAAGGATTGGTCAAATGAATTGATTAATTATGCGGGGAATAATATAATGAGTGGTTCTCTCACAAGCAAGTAGATATTAGTTGCACTAAGTAGTTGTAACAAGTCTCCTGTTTGTCTTTTTTCGTGTTTGGATGTCATGTGATTTCCTTCCTTGTTCATTTTTGCAAAAAATCATTTAATGTACAGACTTTTCGACCTTTACGATTTTATTATAGTACAGGTAGAAACATAGAAATAGGTATAAGGAGTTTAATTCAAAATCGCGGAAGTATACAAGTATTATTATTTTCCAATAGTATTTCCTGGTTGTTTGAACATACAACTGTGTAAATACCTAATCCTTATATTTTTAAATTAAGATTCGCTAGCCAGCTTTTTTGCTTCTCTAACCACCAGATGACCTACTTAACAGGTTATCTGATCGTAATGATTACCACCGCCCAAGGGCACCTGAACATCAGAAGCATTGCAAATGTGTTGCCGACCTTTGAGAGGGATTGGGTCCTCCTGTTCTCTACACTGATCGTACAAAGCACATGAATATTCCCATATTGGTTGATGTGTAGGAATTGTTACTTTGTTGTGGTAACAGTTCCTACACAGCGATCAGAATGGTTGTATGGGTTGTTATTTCATGTCGATGATACTCATTCATACATGAGTCTTTCACCAACATATTTATTTTATACCATCTATAAATATATTTATTAATGAATATATTGTTAGTGGCAATAATCTATGATTATTTTGGATTTTTTTGGACAAGAAAATGTTATGCTTTGTGAACTATGCGCACGTCCAGGACTGTTGACTGAAATATTTTTTTGGACCTGAAGTCGTCCACGGAAAGTACAATTAAGAATCTGAAAGTGTGGCTGTCTGTCTGATACGCTAAGCTTCAGGCGCTAGTTTTGATCTATATTTACCTATATAGAAAAATATGATTGCTTTTTATTTATATCAAGCAAGTAGAACCGCGGTTGTAAACTAGTCTTTATTTAAAATAAAAATTAATTAAGAACGGCTAGACCGATTTGGCTAATTTATTTTAAATGTCCTACGTAATTATCCGAATAAGGTTTTTAGAGAAATTAAAAATTGAAAACTTGCTCAGAGAATAGGATTTTTTTTAAAAAGCGGAAACTGGTTTTTTGGCATTTGATAAAAGCAACGGACGGACATGTTAAGCGGGAGCGAAGCTGTGAAGAAAGTAATTATTAATAATAATAATTAGAGACTTGTCACTGATCACGGTTAGAGTGTCATAGGCCACTACTCAATTATTATAAAAAAACTTACCCGTTATAACTTTTATCAATAAACTCCACTATTTATTTACAAAAAGAGGTAACGTGAATTGGCTACCGATAACTTTTAACAAAACACAACGTCAAAATCACAAAGAATAGTTCAAGAACTATCCAAGTTTGACCGCTAGATGGCGCGTATTTCAACTCATGCATCCTGCCAGGCTGCCGGCTCAATACTGATATAAAGTACTAACGTTTTGTAATAAATCATCCTGTGACTAATTTTAATGTAAAATTAATTTACCATACAGAGATATTTATGTATTTAATGTACAACGATTTTCCTTATATTGTTTCATCGTTATGTAACTTATGCATTTGGTTTTATTTAATTTGCGGATACGTTTTGTAATTAGGCAAAATTAATTGTCACATAAAGTCAATTTTTCAGTTCAAGGTATAGTTTTGCCTCGGGTTAGTGACTAATGAAGTTCTTCAGGCTCGCCGAGGTTAGGCGATATAACATAAATCGAAATTAATTAATCCAGAATTTTTTAGATTTCGGGGCAGCACAAATGGATACCGTTGTTAAAAACATTACTATACCACATTGCAAAGTTATTGCACTGATAACCTAGTGGTATGACCGTCGACTGACAAGTCAGAGGTCTCGAGTTCGATCCCAAGGCGCGCACCTCTGACTTTCGTAAGTTATGTGCGTAGTATAAATTAATAATCAGTTGCTAAAACAGTGAGGAAAAACATCGTGATGAAACCAGCACACCTGAGAGATTTTTCAAAAGCCATGACAGAGGCCTAGCGGCGGTTTATACTCTGACACCAGGTTGTTCATCAACCACACGATAAGAAGAACTGCAAAGTTTCAGCGACAGAGGTAAGTATTAGTGAAAGGGGTATTTTCCTACTTGATTGATAAATTTAAAAATTATGCAGTATCTTTCTTTTTGATGTTATCTATACTTCCTAAAAGATAGAACTATGATTCCTGTGGGTTTTTCGACACTTCCAGTACCAACTGCTATGTGTGAAGCAGGGATAGCCTAGGTTATGCCAATGACCGTTGGATTGCTAAGTCAAAGGTCGCAGGTTTAATACCTAGTATGCTAGTAACTTTTGTTTGAAGAAACCAGCAAAGCTCAGTAAGTCAGAGGCTTACGGTTAGGCTAGGTTGCTCATCAACCATAACAATAAAGGAATAATTATCATTAAATATATAATCATTAAATATTGGCGTGAAATATTCAAACAATTCTTTATTTACAACTATATATTTAATTACAACTAAACACTGAAACTAAAAAGAAATAAAAAATTTAACCAATGTGTCCCTACATTGTGTCCCGGGAAGATGAGATGGCGCCAGCGTGTCAACGCAGGTAGCATCCCATATCAAGGGCCGCCCCACCTTCCACAGAATGAGTGTCATTCCATCGGACGTCTTACCATCGTTCCGTGACAAACCACATGGCCCTAAAATGTTTTTTTTTCATGGCCCTAAAAAAAAAAAACATGCACATAGAGCGGTGGTAAGAGTCCGACGAAATATGTCATTTATGCTGGTGTGGCGAGGAATTCTTCCTGCGCTCTTCTATTCTTCTTCACTTTTTTACTATAATAACACAATTTAATAATATATTTAAACATAAAGAAATTAGAATAACTAAAAGAAGAAGAAATTAGAATAAATAACAAGAAAAAGGAAAACAAAAAAATATCGACTTTTATCTTCGCAGCTGTTTTAAGTATATATTTTTTTTAATATTTCTAATTAATTTTCAATGATTGCAATTTTTTTTTAAATGAAATATAACGCAATAAAGTTTTAATTGAGAGTTAGCTGTAGCCAATAACAATATGCACTGGCAGCGGTGTGGAGCACAACACGGTGCACCCAAGCGAAGGGAGCGGAAAGGGTCCATCATCGCAGCTAGGAGTCGGGCACGATCTGCAGAGCTTAGGCACGTTTGAAAGAATACTTCCACGCATGCTCGCAGATCGGTCCATCCCACAGCCGCTGCTGGTGTTTTGGCAAATACCAAGCATCCATCCTCGTCCATAAAAACAATGTCTCAAATATTTATAAAAGAGGATGCTAGTATTTTTTTTACACCCCGGGTATTAATCGTTTGCCTCAGCAGCAAATTAGAAAGCTTCCAGAGTTGACAACATCGTACTATGTAAGTAAATTTAGTGACAAATATAAAGAACCGAATGATAGTGTGTGAAATTTTAGTTAAGCGGTCCGAACATTGTAAGAAGTTTTGGATTTTGTGCTCAAAAGAAGGGGGAAAGATTCATCAGAGATAGGGGAGCCTAATAAACCAAGAGAATACTTGTCAATAATTTTGATATTTGGTGCCAAAGATTTAAATTTTCGCATTATCAAATTTTTTTCTGGGAAGGAAGGATCAGCACAAAAGTACACATTTAGTAAAATTTAGATCCAGACCAATTGAATGAAATTCGTCTTTTAATAGGCGAAGATCATTCAATATAGTCTGAATATCGCCACCCAATCTCCCATTATCCAAGTACCAAACGTTAGGTTTGGATTGTAGGCGAACTGGCGAAGACAGGATGAATGGTGAGTCCAAATATAGCCAAGCGATCAGACAGGGGATAGAATTTCGTTGCCATGGTAAATTAATTTTGAAGACGAACCGTAACATTGCCAAAGAAAATTGTAGATATTTGGAATATTCTCTTTAACCTGTGTTAGTAAGGCTCCTCTATCTACAGAATTGAAGGCGTTTTTAACGTCAACCTACAGCAGCACGTCTCCACAATTTTGACTCAAAACTGTTGTCTGAATGGACGGTGGCCTCGCAGCCACCTCACAAGCCAAAACCTAACTGGATAGGCAGAAAATCACCCGCCATTTGCAGAGCTGCCTTTTTTCAATAAATTTTGGCCATATGGCGTCGATACGACATAGCAATATTGGTCTAATGCCACCGTCTTTTTTTTTAAAGCGCAAAGATTGGCACCGTACAGAAGAGCAGTAACGTTACCGTTGATAGCATGATTGACCAAATTGAGATTGACCAAAGCCGTCAAGTCTCTCAAGAGGGCCTCACCGGAATCACCACTCCTACCGCACAACAGGTTCTTTTATTAAGTGCTGCGGCGTCAGGACCTCTAAACCACCAGCGAAGCCGCTCTGGAAGGATGTGCCTAGGATATATCTGAAGTGGTGGCTTCAACAGCAACAACACTGTCTGTCAATGGTGCCTCGGGTAGTTGGAGATTTACTGCTGCAAGTGGATGTTTCTCTTTTAGGGTCGCGACAGTATTGGTTGTAGTAGGCGCAATTGAATCGTTGAAAAAAAGGATTCGAGCAGTACCTTTTATATCTCCGTCCCCGAGTTTGTAGAGAACAGACTCGGATGAATTTAATTTTGGATTTTTTACAATTTGTTCCAAACTGGTATCCAAATAGGCCATCGTTTTCCCGGGAGCTGTACTTCACACAGTTCTCTTTGATTCGAGAAGTTAAAGATTTTTTATTATTTGTTTCCGGCCTGATATGAAGTACAGCATACGGGAAAAGCAACAAATGCTCCCAAGCGCGTGGTAAATTTTAAGCCACTACAATTTTGACCGCGACTGGCTGAGAGTCAGCGACAGACAGGCGTGTGACACGAGGAATAAGTTTGATTATTGGTAAATGAATTTTGAATGATGAGTTAAAGTTTGCCAAAATGGTTATTCACTAAAATTTGTAATAGACAGATGTGATCAGAATTTGAAGCCGAAAAATTGGTTAAATATGATTAGAATTTAGAGCCGAAACATTAGTTACCTTATGCCATTTTCATTGATGGATTCGTAAGCCCCTCCATCCTTTAAAAAAACGCACTTGGGGACACTCGTTGCACTGTACTAGCTCCAACGATACAACTGTATCGGCTTCACCCGCTGGGGTGCATCGCGATATCTCCTTACTTAAATTAATTACAAAATACTTACTAAACACATAACATACTAAAATTGAAAATAAAATACATAAAAACATATTTTACAAGAAACATTTACAACTGTCACTGTGTCTTCGCCTATCTTAACTGGTGAAGTTACTCTAGGAGCGCAGTAGAAGCAATGTGCACCATGAAGCCGCCAACAAAGCCCTGCGCCGCTGCACAAAAACGCCTGCTACTATTTTAAATATTTTATACAGGGTAAAATCGAGAGATCGAAATATTGTTTTCAGGGTGGCGCAGGCAGTGCGTTAGTTTGTCCAGGCTGGGTTCTTGCAGGTATTCAGATCCGTTACATTGGCTGCCAGTTGCTTTACCTGAAGTGTATACCCGTGTCTCCAGTTACACTATGTGGATTAGGAGCGTTACTGGTGGAGCTTCTGCCTTCGAACTCAGCTTTATTATGAATCTACACTCTAGTACAAATTATAGCAATTACTTTGCTTAGATACTTTATTGTATTATAATTTACAAACTAATAATGTAATTGTTGAGCTGACAATGTCAATTTTATAAAATTAAGCATGTCATTCCCCGTCATTTAAACTTAAGAATGGAATCAATCATAGATATATAGAATTTAGGTGTCCTTGGCCTTCACAAGTTACCTACTTAATTCTATATCTATGGAATTCATTAAATTGCTAACTATATTCAAAGGCAAAATTTATCCTCCATGATATCGCTATCCAAACTTAAATTGGAAAACACAAAATAGTGCTGAGATAGTAGAAATATTATTTTAAATATATTGTAGTTCTTAAGTCTCTAAAACGGTATGAAATTATTTAAAAAAATGTTACATTTTTTCAAAAAATGATGACCAATTTTTCTACCATTTCTACCAAATAAGTTTTGCTGTTAAGATGGGAGAAAAACACAAAGAGTAAACGTGCAGTGCAATCAATAAAAAAAGAAAAACGCACTTTACGCGCCAGTAACCAGAGTAGGAAAAGTCAGTAAACAATATCCTTCGACTAACAACGAGCAAGTCTTGGAACATTCTTGTTTTGTGTCACATGATAAAACAATGAACAAAACGTAATTAGTGGTCTTTCATCTTAATTAGTGTCTCTGGAAAACATTGGAATATTGTAATTTTAATTCACTCTTGCAAACCAGCTGTGTCTTTAGCAGTATACATTTTAGATTACTAATTTTTCCAAATAATATTTGAAACACTTAACTTAATTATTTTTATGATGAAAAGGGCAAAACTTTTAATTGTAAAACTACCTGGTAGTAAGCGGTTATGTGATCTATGATAGAGCACATCTGCCTAAAAATCTGGAGGAAGGAAATTGGACAGTATAATTCAGACTATTCCCCAGATAGGTTTTACCGAACATTATGTCAACACGACAAAGAATGATTAGCTTGGTGTGGCTACAGCTGAAGCCTGCCACCAGAAACGGCTAGAATGCTGATCGTTGGCGATTATTTTATATTACTGTAAGACTCAGTATTATATTCAGAGACGCATGCTTTAGGTACAGTCGGTAAAGGAGTTAGGTTGGCAGGGACGCTAGCTAAAGTTGTAATTTTTTCAAGAAGTTATAAATATAATAGGGAAGATGCAGATGTAATATTTATGGAATTTGTATGATTAAAACGTTAAAAAAATATAAAAGAAAGGCCACTGCAACGTTTTTATTTTACATATTGTTGTTTTTTTACAATAATTACGATTTAAAAATGACTTGAAACAATACGTATTTTAAAACACGAATTAGCGTTTCGTGACGTCACACTTGTTTTGACAACTTATTTGACGTTATGGTTGTAAAGGTGAATATTATTTTATGGGAATATTAATTGCGTTTTTTTAATAAAAATGGGAGTTGGGTTTATCAAAGCAGACTCCAGGTGTTTACCTAGAGTTAGTATTGACATAACATCATTAGTTTTTCTCTAGTTTAAATATTTTGAATAAAATAATTAGTTATGTTTAGTTCCAGGCCTTTGTAGTAATAAATATTGTTTATATTATTTTAATCAGCATTTTAGATTAAAATTGAAGAAGCTGGATTTCTTCGTAATGCCGAGTACCCTTTTTTGGTGCAACACCTGACGGCTGAAAATTACACAGTAGAGGTGAAATATCCTTAACAGAAGCTACCTACCATACTTTCTTAAGTGAAAGACAATAAAATAACACCAAAATATTGGGCACAAGTACAACTTCAAATGTTTTTCAGCATAAAGAAAATATCACTTTTCTGTATAGCACACACAAACTTTGAAAAATTAAAAGAAGTATATTTGTATATACGATAAAAGCATTTTATCTGTTATGAATGCTGCATAGAAATTCTGGATAGATGCTGTATTTCCAAAATTAAAATGTAATAACTATATAATATTTAAGTTATTCTTTTTTGTAAATTTATAAAATAAAATTCTATGCTTTGTAAATACTATTTTTTATTCGATTTAAATAAATATGCAAAAGTATCAAAGCCAACGGCGAACCAGTAAAAGACAAGAGTGACGTCATCAGCACCATAAGTCCGTTTTCCCGCGAACTGTCAAACTGTCAATTTAAAACAGCATTTTTTCGGATAAATTGCAATGTTTTAATTTTTTAAATATATTTGTGGTCTATTCTACATGGAATTCTTTAAAATGAAAACAAAAATAAAAATAGTGCATCTTCCCTATTTCATTTCATTTTATTTTATGAAAAGGTATGACTGAAACCTATACAAAACTAAGCAATTTTACACAACCACATGTAAACTTCTATGAATAACTTCATCCTAAACTAGTGACCCTTCCAACGTAACTCCTTTGCCGACTGTAGCTAAGACCTCTGATTTGCCAAATAACGGTCATACACTACTACACTACACTACAGCTGTCACTACACATCCTACTAAATCTTAGTCATGTGAAAGTTTGTGAAGATATTTCGATGTTTATGACACAATCAAAATCAAAATATTTTTATTCATGTAGACCATTTTAGGCACTTATGAATAGTCATAATTCTAATATTATTATAAGAGTGACTCTAGTTGCCAGTTCCAAGGGCAGCCTACCCCTCATGGAGAAGAATCTGGCAAGAAACTCCATGGTTGCTCTTTTAAATAATGGCTTACAATATTTTTGGATAAATCAAGCGTAAAACATTGATTGATATTAAATAGAATGATACTTTACACACTGATAGATCGTCCAACCTCCATGTGCATCAAACACGTCAAAAGTTTTAAGTATCGAACACAAATGCCATGTAAATGTAAGTAATATGATTTCCAGGAATTAAGCAGCCTTATCAGTAACTCAACAGATCTTCAGTAACACAACTTTATCGGAGCGGGACGGACGCGCGGACGTCCGTAATTAAACCCAGCTCGGAAAACTCCCCGACGTAAAACTTTTCGCAGTTAAAGTGTAGTGGAATGTAGTGGCAATGCCTTCTAAGTTAATAAGACGTGAGTGTGAATAACGAGGTATGTATAAAATATCGATTAGTTTGATCGCTGTTTTGAACTCTTATCTTTTTGCTAGGTATAGGGAAAATTATGCATGTTTTCACGTTAACATCAGATAAGCACTACGATTTGGTTGTTACAATTTTTTTTTTTTCAGGTTTGTTTATTTAAAGGTATAACTTGTTATGTGACTGTTACGGTAGGCATAATAACCATGTCAATCGAGGAGAGTTGAATATCCTCCAACTGTCTATAGAGGTGTATAGTGTCTAAAGGGGCACCTAATGTCACTCCGATAGTGTCGGAAATCGGAGTGCGTAAAGGAATAAAGAGTGCACTTGTTTACGCACAAATTTATATACACAGTTACACATACTTACACTGTAATATTATATCTTGCTAGCTAATCTCCATTGAGATTGACCGCTGCGATAGAAATTCGGTCAGGAAGACGTTATTATTATTATAAACATTTTTATAAAGCGTTTACGTATGCGATGCGATCGCTATATAAAGTTGCAAATTTTCGTAAGCAAAAATCGATTACGAGCAGGATTTGAACCCGGGACCTACTGGTTAAAGCCACCAGTCGCTCTACCAACATTCGTAACCCTGCCAGTGATATCGAAATTCTCATCCACATTTAAATATTTTTTTTTTTTTTTTATTTATAGACTCACGCCTGTATTCCCCAGAGGGGGTAGGCAGAGGTGTGCAGTACACCCACGTTTCGCCGGCTATTTTATAAGTCCCATGTAATAGGGGGCGAGCCTATTGCCATTAACCGGGCACAATTCCAGACTCCGTGCTGCTACTGAGAATTTCCTAATGGAAAAACCCAATAACACTTTTGCCCGACCCAGGGATCGAACCCAGGACCTCATGCTCAGCAGTCGCGCTTGCTACCACTAGACCAACGAGGCAGTCATTTAAATATCTCAGATGGTATTCGTATTGTTATTTCGCAAGATCAGTAAGAGCTTTAAAGCCTAATTCCCCCTTCCATAAGATGAAAAAGGGGGGATTATAGAAAGGGAGAATTGAGTTTCCTGTGCTCCCCGCTCAGTGTGGCGCTAGTTGTTGTAATTTATAGGTCACGGTAACCGTGGCTTACCATTAGGCAGGCTTTATGACTGTTTGACTACGTCTGATCCGAAAAAAAATACAAAAAAATTCCAATGTAACAAGGGGCGGATCTTTTTTCAAATACACAATTACAAATTCCGGGCAGTAACTTAAAAGATTCCAGATGGAAAACATAATAAGTACCTACTAAGTTTTCGTCCTCACCACGAGCAATCGTCGAGCATTTGATGACAGTTAACATTTGACAGCAAGCATTTAATAGTTATTTGTTATACAAGAGTGCAAAGTTGCTTTTTAACCGCGTGCTCAATTTTGATGACCGAGCAAGCGAAGGATTCTAAAATTGAATCACGAGCGCAGGGAGTGATTCAAAAATTAGAATCCTGAGCGTTAGCGAGGGAATCAAAAGATCACGAGGTGAAAAATCTTTGCACTCGAGTGCAACACGTAACTTTTCATCACACCTCAGCGAGGAAATGACTAAATGAATAAAAAAAACATTAACAATCACAAAATACTTTTATTTCAGTTTAGGTACCTACTAACTAATTGGTTTTAGCATTGAATAGGACGTACTCCATAGAGTGCTTGATTTCTTGGTCAGGGATAAGTCAATAAAATATGCCAGCAAAACGTTTTCTGAGAAAATTTTGGTTCCTTTAGCTATTCGCCACGTGTTAAACATATCGTACCTACTGTTTCAAATTTGATTGTCTTTTGCGCATAATTAACAGTTCGGCGTCAAATAAACTTCCACGTCGCTAGAATCACTCATTTTAGGATTATCACTTGTTTTTTCAAGTTTCTTGTTTTTAACCTAAGGTTTTAACAATATGACGTGAAAAGAAAATAGCGAGTGAAAGCAAATTAAAAAAAAGTAAATGCACCAAGAAGATTCTGAATCTGAGTTTTTAACAAATTAAAAAAGGTTGTATGATAAATTCGGCACCATAAAGGTAGACGTAAATAGGTTTAATGATGTTTTTAATTCAAAAACTTAGTGCACACGATGTTCTAAATTCAAATTTACTTTACCCTCTAGCGGATAAAAACGGCTTTTGCACTCAGATATCGAATAGCAAAAATACTCTTTCCGAGATGGGGGGATGAAAAAGCTTTAACGTAGTTTGTGATCGTTACCACACGTTTGTTTTCAAATGCTCGCTGTCACATTCGTTAGAAAGCATTTGGATGCAAGTGATTAGTCTTGTGAACAGTCCCAAATTTTCGCTTTCCAATAGTATGGTAATTTGCTCATCATATGCTCGGTATCTAATGCTCGCTATCAAATACTTCCTAACAAATGCTTGCAGTGAGGACGCGCGCTTTTATCACACACCTACATTTTTATCTACATTCTCAAATTAACTGGCAAATATGGAAGACGAGTTCCATCCGTTCGAATTGCGAATATATTTTTAATTTCCCGAGTTTCGTGTTTCATATCTGTCAAATTACTTCGTTCGCTTTTCAAATTCGGTTCGTTAGCTTCTGATGTTCTGGGAAATATCTACAGACAGCAAATAAAAATTTGGAAAATTGAAATAAAGTTTTATTATATTGTAACATTGCAAATTCTAACAAATTGTTTTTTACTCTGGTTGAAAAAAGAGACACATAATTTTTTTTGGAACGTTGATTTAAAAAATTTCGTTCCGTTCCGTCCGGCTTGAAACACATTACGTCTTCAGCGATATAAGAGCCAGTGAGGACATTTGGCAAACTATGGTCATACCATAGTTTTCCAAATATCTGAAGGTAGCACTTTATTTGGCGTATTTCATATCAATAGGCAATATCACCAATACCACCATTCTAAACAGGTTAATTTTTGCATTGATTTGAGAAAGCCAATGTTTGTACAAATACACCATGTGTAGTGCTAGCATCAGGCTTGAATCCAAGGCACTCACCTCTAACTTTTTGTAATTCATGTGCGTATTAAATTAATTTATCACTTGCCGAAGCCTTGGTCCCGGATGTCATGAAAATTTATGACAGTAGATGTAGAGTCAGTACTGTAGAGCTACATGGTTGTGATCTTATTTGTTACACTTTGGCGTGACAGCACCCTTATTTAAATCTTTGTTTTTCTAGTTTTGGGGGATGCAAAAGCTTTATCGTGTTTTTTCAGTCATTATTTTGTCAGATTCACAAAGAGATTGCTATGAGTATTTCGATAAAATAACGGTTTGTTTTTTTTTATTTAGTAAGTAGTGAATTTAAAAGTAAACCTCGGACAGGGCAGTTATCTCTATAATTGGACGTGTCATTGCCAAGGCTTAACTTGTTCATTTCTTCTCTATTTTTTTATTGTTCTACATTTTTATTTATTTATTATGTTGTATGTGTGTTGTCCAATAAATCATTTTTTATTCTATTCTACTCACATAGCAGCCAGCAAAAAACATCCTAATAACATCACTGTGAATGCATAGATCAATTTTTTTTGCTAGCTGTACTATTGTGGTCGATATAACAACATAACTCGATCGCTACTCACGTTAAATTACTACTAAGTAATAAAAGATGACAACACACGATTTTATGTTCATTCATTTTCAATGTGTACCTTTTTCAATTACCTATTGTATCATCCTAAGTACATTGGACAAAGAAATGCTTGGGGTGAAATTTTGTTTAATATTTGATATTGTTTGATAGTCGTGATAGCCTAGTGGTGGTGACCGTTGACTGGCAAGTCAGAGGTCTCGGGTTCGAACCCAAGGCGCGCATCTCTGACTTTTCGTAAGTTATGTGCGTTTTATAAATTAATTATCACTCTCCGTGCCTCGGATAGCACGTTAAGCTGTTGGCCCCGGCTGTCAATTGTAGATCTTTGACAGTCGTTACGGGTAGTCAGAAGCCCGAAATCTGACAACCAGTCTTACCAAGGGGTATCGTGTAACCCAGTACCTGGGTTGTGGAGGTCTGATAGGCAGTCGCTCCATGTAAAACACTGGTATTCAGCTGCATCCGGTAAGACTGGAAGCCGACCCTAACATAGTTGGGAAAAGGCTAGGCAGATGATTTGATATTGTTTGACAGTTAAGTATTACACCTAAATCTACTAAACAGATTTTTAAGAACCTTTTCAGCGCTTGTTGTTGCGAGTTCGATTGCCGCACGGGACAAATTTTTGTGCGGCCAACAGATATTTGTTTAGATGTTTGAGCATTTTTGAACGTCTCTTTAAACTACAGATATAATAATGTAGGTATTTTTACAGATATACTTACATATATTTAAAAACGATCAGAATAACTTATATTGTGTACTCGCTATAATATATCTACTCGTTTAAATGGTACTTCCATACACTATAGATTGTTTGGACGTGTTTATGCGACACTTAAATGTTATGTCTTCGAACACGGCTACTGTTTGTCGTGAGAAATGGCATTATAAGGACACGACCACATCATCATCGGTACCGGTGCTATACATATGTACCGTGAAAAGTACTTATGAAGTACTTAACTATTATGACTGTAATCTGTGTCCGTACCGTGAAAACTGCCGCATGCCGTCGCCGTCCAATTGACGTTGCAGTTGTAGAGTTGTGTAGTCGATGATTAAAAAAAAAATTACATAGTGATTGGCGGATTTTTTTTCTTTCTACTCACATAATAGGTATATAATACAATAAAACATTTGGAGATTAAACCTTTGACTCCCGCAAGGACGAAGGCGCTGAATAACAATTGATTTCCTTTTGTGTCTCATTTCTCGGTGTTTGAAGGTTTAAGATGTAGTGTTGCCGTATATAATATTTAGTGTACTGTGCAATAGTTGTAAGTAATAATGTAATAGTAAAAATATGTATGAACTATATACTATGTATGAATATAAAAATAAACTAGCCTGTAACTGTCCCACTGCAGGACAAAGGCTTCTTGTGCAAAGAAGGATCGAGCATTAATCGCTAACTCACTGCGGGTTGGCAATTTCAGTACATTATGTCCAGGTTCCTCACGATGTTTTCCTTCACCGTTGGTCAGTATCTTAGATTATAGATATATATATAGATATAGATTATATATATGACATCGAAAAAGTTACATTGGCACATGCTAGGATCGAACTCACAACCACGCTTATAAAGCGGGCCCGTAACCCATGCGGCATGCGCCACCACGATAAAAGTGTATTCATAAAACAATATTAATTTAAATGGCAAGGTACGGACGTCACAATAATTTACAAATATTAAAAAAAAATATTTAAAATTCTTAAAACGCAATTAGTATAATCTGTGGCACAGTATGAAACTCCTTGATGGCGTTATTTGTAAATAGCCGTGTAGTTGTGTTCGTTGTGTTGTTTGCTAAGCATTACGTTGCAGTTGTAAAGGAATTCGTAACGATTATTAACAAGTTTAATTTTATCTCTTCACGCTGCTTGGTGTTAATGAAGTGAACTGTTATGTTGATTTATTGGTTCCTAATTAGGATGCCATAATATTTATTACTTGCTCTTACCCGCCATTTTAAGTTTGACAAACGTTTTATTATTTTCCATCTAATAAACAAATCGATTTTCTGTAAAGCCCTGAATTTGTGACAAACAAATAAACAAACTTCCCTTCAGACCCTTTCCAATAATTTTAGGCTGGAGATTTTAAGGCGGAGCACGTAGAGTAGTACTGGTACCAAAATCTACTCTTTAGCCGACTTAATACAATAATGATCAACTGAATGATCAAGTTTACAATTTGCAACAAGGGGTACTAATAACACCATAACATTTGGACACGATTTTCGTAGTGGTTAAGTGATGAATCTTCTGCGCTTGGTGTTTAAGGTTCATAGGAGTTAATAATTATAGTCTGAAACTTTTGTGAACGACTGCCTGCGACCACGAGATCTGCAAAGATCTCGAAACGTCAGGCGTGTTTTAGAAAAATAAATACGCGAGTTTTATCCGTTTAAAAAGTAGTTTCAATAAGTAATATAATTCAAAATCATCAGCAAATAAATAAAGGTTTTTTCTGATGTTGGTATATTATGAACAGGAAATTTCATTGCTGAAAAATTTAGCTTTGAAATTTTTCAAATATTTTTTTTTGGGGGGGAAGTCTGGAATCATCATACTGAAGAATTGAATGGTTTTTGTATTCATTATTATGTCCCCAATGTCCATGGTGTGTACACCTATTAGAAAAAGGCTAACACAAAATAGTTTAGTACCATTTTCCCTTCTGTTTGTGAACTATGAAAATTCTCAGCACCAACACGGAATTTTTTAATATTATGTATCTTGTGCAATATGGGTATTTAAGACCTCTATCTATCCCTTCAGGAAAAACATGCCCGATGTATATGTATTTGTAACATATACATGAGGTAATCATAGTATGAATATGTGTATGAGTAAAAGTGTGCGTGAACCACGACGTATGTGTGTGTGTGTGAACCTCGCAAAGCTTTCAGAGCAACCTTATCGTACAGATAACGATGATAGATGATAAAACAGTATTATTGTGTACATGAATAGCGAGTGAAATGTATGTGTGATATTTTAGGAACACATATCTCAAAGCTGGGACGAAACCCTTGGTGGACAGTAAATTTCCGAACGGAGAAAGTTCTAAGGAAAACTTCAGACTAGTCATAAATTAATTTTGGATCTGCATAACTCAGTAATAGGTGGTTCTGTTGACGGACAACGAGCATAGTTCCAACAACTGAAACTAAAAATTTCCAAACGGAAAGAGAGCAAAGAGAAACACCAATCTCGCTGTGGATGTGCAACAATTTACTTAGTCTAGTTTCCTCAATTTGCAATGCAATTCTAGGAAAATTTGCATGCTGACCTCGAATAACCTTAGAGAAACCTTTGTACTTTAGAGTGCAGCCTCAACCTCTTTCTTCAAAGGTTATGCAACATCTGGCCATCGACAATCGAATAGCAATAGTCTAAATTTAATTTTAAAGAAGTATAGTAGTATTTTTTTTTGTCTCTTGGTTATTATTTCGTTCTAATATTTTTATAAAGCTTACATGTGGTCGTTTGAACCTACTAGCTGAGCAGTCGAAACTACACACTTCATATTTTTCCATGAAAAAATAGTTTCGAATTTTGAAAAATCGTAGAACAAAGTTTAACGTCGTTGAGGTTTAATACGAAGTTAGTCCTGCCTACTGGCCGGTCTTTTAGATTAAAGTTTTTTTCTTTTTTTTTAAGGCAGTAAGATTTGTATAGGTATATAAATAGTTTTTAAATACATATAATACTGTTTAATGTTATGGATAATGGAAATGTAATAAATTTTGAAATTGTCCTTACTAATTTTGCATTTTCGGGTATTTCGGGTTATTTATTGCCTCGTTTAATATACTTTTTTTGTGAAAACAAGGATAGTGTTGAACAGTAATTCCGTGATGTGGTACGGAACAAACGTAGCTCGGAAATTTAACTTTTCAACTATTGTTTAAGGAAAACGTATACTTACCGAGATAATACAATCTACAATTGACGTACGAACTTACATTGGACTAACAAATGCACAGACAGGAAGGAAACTGCTGCAATAGAAACAAAATGTATGTTTGTCAATATTTTCTGAATAGCGCAATGGATGACGATACGATATGGGAGTTACCAATTGCATCGTATCCGGAAAAATATTGTCCTTTAGGAATATTATATCATTGTTTGTTATAGCAATATTGTATCATTGTTCTGTAAGGAGCCATATATTAATACGGCTCGACCGAGTACAACCGAGCTCACAAAATATCGGCGTGAAATATTTAAGTATTTGTACTGTTTCATTTGGAAAGGTTAGTGAAAGGAATCAGATAAAAAAAAACCCCGAAAAGCAGACACCACTATCATGTAGGAATAATAATTGCACAGGGGAGAGAGAGAGAGTGAAGAGAACCGGAGGCTCAAAATGCCTCTTCCATAACCCCGTATAGAGTTCGCAACGCGCAAATTATGCTCCTGGTGATGCAAGCATCTGTAGTCTATCGGTTATACATTTTTTTTACGGGTGGAAACCTTCAAAAGGCACCCAGCCTCCGGTGAAGAGCGGGTAGTGTGGGATTATTACCTCACAAAAACCACTCCGGTGATCACCATCAGCACTTGGAGGAAGGCCCCGGGTCCTCCCCTGCGCAACGCCTGGCAAACTCCCGGGGAGACCATAACGGTACCGCTTACCATCACGTGGGTGTATGCTTGTTTGTCACCTTAGTAGAATAATAAAAAAAAATATTATCCTTTTAAATAGACTTTTAAATAAACATAAAAACTGAGCTTCTTTTCAAGGTTAAGTAAAGCCATTAAGATTGAATTAAAAGAAAATGATGATAAATTAGGAGCCGTCTCGTGTAATTAAAATTGTGGTAATAAAAGACAAGAATGCTAAGAATTTTTGTTCTTTTTCCGAGGGAAATACGTCTCGCGGTTTGCGGCCAAATTCTTTGCCACAAAGAAAATTATTGTTTCGATTTTTTTCGATAAAATATCACAGTGTGCACTTCTATGGCCGCTGAAAAAACAATAAAATAAACTTTAAAAAAAGATGCACATGAATTTTATAGGGGGTACACAAGAATAGTGATTTGCCGGCATTTTTGTACGGTACTCGTAACTCGTGTGTGAGTCCGACTCGAGGGCAGTTTTTCATACATACTCTCCTTACGACCCGCCTAATGGAATGCGGTAATTGTAACTTATCGACGCTTGCAACAATTGGCGTGTTACCGACCTTAAACCGTTATCTTTATTCTCAGTACCTATATTTTGTGAGAAATAAGAAAAAATCTGGCCGAATAGCGAGAAATTTAATTAGTCTATACCCGAATGAACATCATACTCGTAATTATTAATCTGACAGAACAAAGACGATAGTGAGGAACTGTTATTGTACCTTGTTTTTTATTTTCTATGCTGACAAGGAATTTTGTTAATGTACGAGTATTAAATTAAATTAATTATAGTAATATTTAACAAACTTTAAAATCAAAATCATTTTATTTGCATGAAATGTGGTACAGATAAAGGTGTTACAATCAATAACTAAATAAATGATCGGTCTATTTTCCGAGTATTTCCGAGTTAAGTCGTGCGTTCTCGTTACTGCCGAAAACTGCCGACGAAAGCCGATAAATGCCGACGCTTGTTATTAAGGGTTATTTTATTACTATGAGTTCTGATTTACATGAGAATCGCTTGTTTTGATTACAACAAGCCTTGGAACATATTTTCATTGTTTTATTTATTTACTGGATTATTTCGGGGTGAAAAGATCTCTTTGTTTTGCTGCTCTCGGTTAGTTAAGGTCTTGGTTGTATTTGGGACTGTGATTGAATAAAATTTATCCGCGTGAAATTTGACTATAATTATACCGTATCTGTACATAAAAAAAGGCAAAAACAAAATAGTTCAGTACCGTTTTCTCTTCTTTTTTTAGATTAAAAACATTCGTGAGTCATATTTAATATTATTATACGCACGCATTGATTTCGGGGAATGCCCGACTAGTTTCGAATTTAAACGGAGTCTATTTTCAAGAGCGAGTGTATACGCGGCAGCTTCGCGGACCTCACTATCCTGAACTAGTCGGGCATTCCCCGAAATCAATGCGTGAGTAAAGCCGTGTTATTATTTAATTTTTTCTTCTGTTTGTAAATTGTTTTTTTTATTTTAGCCATTAAAGAGCGTTTGTGTTACCAAGAAAAAAAATTCGGTAGAAATTCTACCAATAGGTGACCACTAGTACCTACATGTAAGTTACTGGGGTATATTGTCTCTACCGGACTAAGGTTGGCGGTTTGCTCTGGGCCCCCGATCCTAGGGAGACCCCCAAATCTCGATCAGTCCCACCCCGCCGAGCGTAGGTACTATTATTTTTTAATACTGTAAATACGTAAATTTTTGAGGAGACTAGTGGCCCCATCTAGTTTTCACCCCAGGCCCAAAATTTTAAATTTTGACCCGGGTTTAAAATATTAGAGTTGATCAGTTGGTAGATTACAGAAAAAATTACTGGCATTACTTAGTTTCATAATCATATTGAGTTGAAGTTGTATCAAACAGCGTAGACTCGTAGACCTACCAAATTTGGGTAGAACTTCAGTTGAATTACAATTAAACTTGGGTGGTATTTGGATAACTTTTACCCAAATCAGGCCCTCAGGATAGGTGTTTAATTAGGTAAGAAAATATCGAAGAAAAAATCAATTTGAAGTTCGGCGAATCGGAAACATGTTTACGGAACTATTCATGCAGATAATTCAAAATGATTGCCTCGTTGGTGTAGTGGAAGCAAGCGCGACTGCCGAGCACGAGGTCCAGGTTTAGATCGGGTGGACAAAGTGTTATTGGGGTTTTCCATTAGGAAATTCTGAGTAACAAGGAGTCTGAAATTGTGTCCGGTTCATGGCAACAGGGTCGCTCTCTATAACATGGGACTTATAACGTAGCCGGCAAAACATGGTATCCTCTAAAAATAAATTCCAAGGAGTCATGGAACTCCTAGTACGCGAGTCCTACTCACACTTTGCTCGTTTTTTAACTACTCTCGACTCTCGAGTGAAAAAATTATTTACATAAATCGATTGGAAAGTAATAACTCTTGTTAATCTGAATACTTGGATTCTCCTTACTTTTAGGATTAGATTAAGTGAGTAAGTAGGTCCTAAATTTTTTGGATAAAAACTTTTTAGACATAAAGTCGATAACGTAAAAATCTAGCCAAGTGTGGGTCGAACTCGCAGACAAAGTGTGCCGTATTAAAACACCGAAAATAAATAATTTAAAAAATAGCCTAGTGATATGACACAGCCTGTATTAGTCCACTGCTGGACATAGGCCTCTTCTCATACCTTTTGTGTGCGTTCACTAAAAGGTGTCGCCACGCTGGGCAAGCGGGTTGGCAATCTCAGTAGCAAATGGTAGCTATTACACAGTAAGATGCTGCTGCCCATCCTCCAGATTTTTCCCTACGTCGCTAAGAATAGAACCAACCCTACTCATCCGAGTAGGGTTGGTTCTATTCTTAGGCCGGAAACTACACGGTACAAGTAAAAGGTCGTAGGTTTGAAACCCAGGCACGCATCTCTGCCTTTTCGGATTCATGTGCGTATTAAAAACTAATTATCATTTGCTAACACAGTGCAGTGAAGGAAAACATGGTGAGGAAATAGCACATCTGGGAGATTTTTCAATGGTGTGTGAAGCCATGACAGAGGCCTACGGGCGGTTTAGACTCTAACATCAGATTGTTCATCAATTATACGATAAGAAGAAAAAGTACTCTTTCGGTACGGAATCCTAAAAAGTATCTAGCGAGGTAACTTTTGGAGTCCATAAATATTAAAGGTTCCACAAAATGTTCGGGTAAAGGTCGATAGTAGATAGTCGGTAGGTTGGTTAGTATTGGAATAGTACCTAATCTACATCTTTCCTCTAAATCCTCTGAAAATAAATCATTATCCTCTCATAGAAGTAGTTAAAAAGTTCTGGAACCAAAAACAGCCTGTACCTAACTGTTCTACTGCAGGGCAAAGGCCTCTTTTCATAAGTACGCCTGTTTATAAAGATTCCCAATCAACTCGCTGGCGCCGACGTGTTTAAACAATCTCTTTCTCCCTTTGTTGACTGTAACGAACCACACTATCTACAACATCCATTACAGCTCTGATTAAGAGCTACGACTGCACTTACGAGCTTCATACATTTAAATAGTACCTCCACCACCAAGTATTGACCTCTGCAACGTAACCAAAAACACGCATTTCGAGTCCAATTATTACTGGTAATGGGCACCTTAATATCCAGGTATCATTGAGCTATATTTGCTAAAGTGATTTATAAAATTGGAGGTCTATATAAATTGGTGATTGTGTCCCGCGGTGGAGAAACATTAAGGTAGCTATTTACCTGTAATTACTCGGGTTGCATTCCGTTGGGAGTCAGATAATTTATTAATGCATTGACCGTCCACTTTTCCGGAATGTTCTATAGATTGTTGGTTGATAGAAGCGTCTTAATGAATTGCTTTCAGTAAAGAGTCAATATCGGATGTCCGAGAATGTCGTGGCCGCTGTTAAGTAATTGTGTTTGTTAATACACTTGTCTTTTATTTATTTATGCATCGTGGAGCAGTGAGTATGCAGCCTAGTGGTATGACCGCTGGACTGCTAAGTCAAAGGTCGTATTCGAAACCCAGGCAAGGTTTCCCACACGACAAAAAAAAAACTCTTCGAAAATTCTGGTCGTATATCAAAAAAATGTTAAAAAAGGAACTATCAGTTTAAAAAAAAGTAAAACAAAAAAATAAAGATTAAAAGTAAACAAACGTGCTTATTTTAGGGCTCACGTCAAATATTTAGTTTTCCAAAAGGGTTCCGTCCGCAAAAAAAATTGAGAACCGCTGGTATAGAACATTGTGGAATGTGGCAAGGAAGCGATGACTCTTAGGTCAATTTAATAAATTGTGTTAATATCGTCGGTGAATTCGATCAGATTGATGATATCATACTGAAGAAGTACCTGTGTTAATTGATTCAACACCGCATTTAAACTGTCCTTGACTTGTTAAATTATAATTATTGTTGTGTTTTGGAATGCTCGGTTCATAGGGCTACTTGTTAGAATATGTATGTAGATTGTATTATTTTTCTAACTACACTGCCCTTCAAAACGTGTTACTACACTTTAAAAATTGCAATAAATTTTAAAGTACACTAGATATTTCAAAGAAGAAAGGATTAGAAAAAGATTTTTTTAAAATATAAAATCTTGAAAGAAATTTGATGAAGGCTATATAAATATTGCTGTAGCTATTTGCTAAGTTTAGAAGAAATTGCAATTTTAAGAGTGCAAGTTTTGTAGGCCAATGCATATCTTCATAATATTAAGCCTGAAGTAAAATTTAATCAAATTATATATAATTATAAATTATTATTAACCCTTAGCATCGCCTCCAAAACTAACGTTCGTGATATTTCCAGCTTTTGCCTAGTTTCATTCAAATCCCTTTAGGCGTTTAGTCGTTTTGTGATTGTTACACAAATAAAGTCATACTGAGTCGGTCATATTTATAAAATCTAAACTGGGCCATGAGTTTCATGCCCGCTATTATAATATTTACAAAAATCTTTTCTTATTGCATCTCTATGGTTTATAAATAAGGAATATTTTCACTAAAAGAGATTGCCCAAGCGACTAAGGGATTTAGTGTCTAGCAATTCTATTGACACAATATGCCTAAATCTAAAGTATGAGGTCGTATGATTTATTGTATTAAATAAGTATTGTAAGTACCTACTATATTGTACTAAAGAGTACAATGTATAATAACAATTATTTTTTAATCTTACCTATTCACTTTTTAATTTAGGTTCTTTCTTTACTTTTATAATATAAAAAGAAGTTTGCGTACTTTTTAAAACTTTTTAAAAATGGTTTAAGAGCTGGCAACCTCGCGAATAAAAGTATTTAGCTGGTTTTTTAATAATTCTTTCCTTTTGAAGCTTGCGATCAAATTTGTGAGGGTGTTTTCGTAGTTATTGAAAGAAAGAAAAACGAAATTCATATTCTTTTTATGCAATTTCAACATGACTGAGGTTACTTCTAAGAAAGCGTGCACCATCGTCGACCACATTGTCGCTTACCATCAGGTCAAATAGAGGTAGACCTCTATTTTTTTAGACCGAGGTAGACTGTTGCGCTAGAGCGCGAGCCTATCAATTATTTAAAAAAAAACTAGACAAATATTTAATAAGAAACTCGCAAAAACAACTGACGCGGGCGGGTTTTGAAACTGCGATTTTTGGCTTTGGATTATTTTAACTGAAGCGGGTAGGACTCGGAGGCTTTTCGGTAAAACGATGCACGAGGCACGGCACTCCAAAGATTGCGGATTCAAGTCCCGCCCGCGTCATTGTTGTTGCGAGTTTCTTATTAAATATTTTGAAAACATGTGCATACATAAAATAACCAGACAGTTTTGTATGTTTGTTGTGCGCAGCTCCGTGTCAAACACCAACAATCTAAAATCTTTTTTTTAAAAGATGCTAGTTCTCGAACCGTAATACAGAGCGCAGTTAATCGTAGATTCCTTGAAGCGAAAGAGGGCGAACTCGGGGTGTGGCATCGAGCAGAAAAACACCTCGACTGTCTAGTACAGTCTTAGTATAAATTGTTTCTTAAATGGTCTGGTTTTTATAATTTACAACTTTCTTGAAAACATTGTGACGTAGTCGTCTTGGATCACTTTTAGTAAATAGTTTCTTTTATTCAGTTTTTTAAATTTACTACTAAGGACAAACCTACCAGGCGGGCCCTATATCAGTCCAACGGTCATACCACCAGGCTATCACTGCTTATTGTACTAAGGTTAAATGTTTTGTTATAAATCAAATACTCCTATTCGGGATTAGGTTGAATCCAGACGGAGTGTGTAGCTAATTGAAAACGACGGGTTTGACCTCAACCTACCGTAAATACAATTTACAGATCTTTCTTTATACTGTCCTGTACTCGCCAGGGATCGCGGGTTCAAGTCCCGAATACAAACAATATTTATTTAGGAGTTAAGGCCTTCTTATTTAGTTTTTTTTAAAGGAGTCTTAGCGATATGAATTTTCTTGAAGGCGGTGAATACACGAGAAACACCATGTGGTTTTAAGTCCGTGAAAGTCGCACATAATCCCATCACTGATTCTTGTTGGTAGAGGACCTATAAGGCATTTTATATACGAAAAAAAATGGTGTAAAAATTCAACTCTATAAGATAAGAGGAAATGGTTCTAATTCAGCTTGCAAGCTTCCACCCGGAAAAACTCACAAACCTACGTACATTACAAGTACATTGTAAATAAAAGCTTGTAAAAATCCAAAAGCCTTCTATTCAACGTGGAATTCGAACAAGAACCCTAGGTTGTGCAACCAAGTGATTACTGAATCAATAAGGCAGTACAACAGTTACTGTAAAACAGCGAGATAAAAGAATGTCTTCAAGTGTTATTGGATCGCATTCATTGCATTGCTCGGATTTCAGCGCCTTTCTTTCCATTTATTGTAGCAGTACTTGGTATATTTCTAGACGAACCGAATGTGTCGAGATTAATATACATTTAGGAATTTTTATTGACTCTTATGTAAGTAATAGCTGCCTGCTACATTTGCGCCTATTCGGCCCTACCCTACCCTACTCTACCCCTACCCTACCCCAACTCTACCTCTACCCTATACTACCCTACCTCTTCTCTACCCCTACCTTACTCCTACTCTACTTCTAGCCTATACTCTACTCTACCCCTACCAAATACTCCTATCCTACCATTTTTTTTGTTTTATACTGCTATTCTAGGTGGAGACAAAGCTAGGTCCAGCAGTTCTCGAGCTCTCTACTTTTATTGTATTGTCTCGACGTGTCGAACAGGTTTACTAATGTATGTGTAGGTATATTTTGAATGTATTTATTTTTAAGTAAGTAGTATTTAAATAAATTGTTATTATATTGTTATATATCTAAAAATTTAAGTATATTTTATGATGTAAGTACTGTAAAACTTATGTTTTTCTTGGCAACAAAAAATGTCCGCGAATTTAAAATAGGTCACTATTGCAAAGGACTACAACTACGTTAAACTTTCTTGAAATTCTCCTTCGGTGACAGCGTAGATTAAATTAACAATGGTCAAAACCTGATTTAGCTTTGAAATACTTAAGTTTCTGAGAAAGATTCGTTTTTTTTGAGAAATAATGTATTTTAATTTAAGGTTAGGTTAGGTTTTTTAAATTTAATTCCCGGCATTTCAAAAAACGGATTTGGTAACAATTCCCTCAATTGAATAAAAAAGTTGGTGATGGTAGGTACACATGGCTTCACATCAAGCTATAAATTTCCAGTATAAGCTGACATCTTGTTGTACGAAGAGCCTTGTACAATGCGAGGCCAGGTTCATACTGGTTTTGTATAGCTTGATCTGTAGCCATGTGTACCTACTCGGTTTAAACTGACTGGTACTTCAGAATTGACCTCCTTATAAAAGAAAGTGTCTACAATAAAGAATAAAATGACAATGTGAGTAATATTGGTAAGTGGCTCTTTTATCAGAATACCAGTTAGCGAATTGCCCTGTCATGGTCATTGATGTAGTTTTCTGGCAATATATTGAGTAATGGGGCGTTTCATGGTCGGTTTCATAATGTTATTTTATATACCTACAAAGTTTAGGGGTTCGTTCGAAAAGCTTTTAACGTAACCATTTATAGCTCACATGTGTACAGACATATTCTAAATGTCACTTTTGAAATTCCAAATATATATGTTATAAGTCCCATCTAATAGGGGCGAGCCTTTTCCAGACTACGTGCTGCTACGAGAATTTCCTAATAGAAAAACCCAATGACAATTTTTTTTTATTACGCCGCACAAATTGACTCCTTGCTGCCTGATGGAAAGCAGTCACCACAGTGATGGCCATCATCACAGCAGCCAGCAGACCAATGTGGCATGATGGCCCTCACCTTGACGGCCTTGAGAAAAGCTTTTTCACGCCCCGCTTACAGGACCCAGGATCATAAGTGGAGCAAAACACGAGGAAAACACAAAATGCACCAGAAAGTACTACGACCAGTATAAAACTTCAATGTTCTATTTAAATGCAGTTTACGCTCTGGTACATTCATAGTAATCTATTCTAATCCATCATTCGCAATATCCAAACTCTATGAAAAGATTTATTTAACTTGAAGAAAACTTGAAAACGTTTTATTGTTTTAAAGTTTTGCAAAAGTTCATTGTTCTTGTCCCCAGTCTTGTCAAACCAATATTTGTCAAAACATTTCAGCGTTTTTCAACCAACACCCGTCTGGCCAGTAAAGAAACTATAAGAAAACTGTCCACTGGACAGTTTTTCATTCAAATAAAATTTCTTTTTGAAAAGTATAAAATCTCAAGGAACGGCGAATTTACATATTTTTGTGATGTTATTACTTGCAGATTTGTCAGTGTAACCAGTGCTGACTTTTCAATTCACCAAAAAATATTTGCAAAAACCCCGCGTGCTAAACTAGATGGACCAACGTAAAAAAAATACCTACTGCAATATTTCTCGTCGCCTTGGTGAATGTGCCAAAATTGAACTTTTTAAATCAACGCTCACATGTTTCATTTTTTTTTTAGATTTCGCAGCCTCGGACGTGCTGAAATTGATAAATGTTTTTTTAACCTCCACCCGAGTGTAAAAGTTGATGAAATTTTTTGTTAGATAAAATTTAAATTAACGTGTAGTTTCCCCGAAGGGATCGGATTGGTGTGATATTGCCTATGATTTTGGGAATTGCTTACAAATTGGCAACACTGGTATAACCGTATAACCCTCGGGTAACGACGTGTATTCCAATATGATGGATGATACCCACACCTATGAGCTAAAACTTTTTGCGTATGACAGTTTGCATAGTGCTAGCGATATTTCATAGCTATTGATTTATTTCAGTAGGTAGAGTAGATTCCTCCTTGTCTTTTTAAAAAAAAAAACATCATAATCAGTGTTGTTTATTGATATTAGATTAATTGTTGCTATGTATGTTTCATTATAGCTGTCACCCGCGAATTCATACGCGTAAATTTTTTGAAATTATGTCCTTAGTATATAGTCATATTAATATAGTAGTATATTATATAGTATATATAAGCAAAATATCAGGATGATCGGTTTAGTATGTTTAGGCGTGAAAAGGTAACAAACAAACAAACTTACTTTACCCAACACCCGCAAAATTGTAATTAATTAGATGGATAATATTAATTGTGGTTCTGACTGTACATCCGTTATAATAGGGATTATATTTTATGATTATATTTACTTTAATTTTAATTTCTAAATGTTTAAAAAAATATATTTGCGAAAATATAATTAGAATGTTGCAAAAAATTACAATGTTTGAACATTCTTTAGACGGAAACGGCACTTTGAACAAATAACGTCATGTGTTCTAATGTCGAAATCAAAGAACTGTGACTACATACATATACATATACATATTCTATTTTGCGGGAAGAGGGTAGCAATAACACTCACAAGAATTTTAGAAAGCTTAAAACTTCCGCATCTGATTATATGTTTTTTTTCACAATGGCGTTAGTTTTAGATCTTCTTTACAATGATATCATATAAATATTACATACTATACAACTTTTTTTTTAAATAAGTTATTTTTTGTGCGATGTATTTAAATCAATAGACAATTTAAAAAACATTTTCAAGTTGACAAGGGCAAAAATTTTCCTCCATGTTTTCAATCTTGAAGCTTGGCTGATGTCATTTTATTCATTTTCGGTCTAGGACTTTGACAGGAGGGACGAGTGGCAGAACTTCTGTTAGCGAGCATCTTAAATTATTTTATTGATTTTTCATTTTATTTTCAGTATTTATTTATTGTAGACATCATTATTACTCACTAAGTACTTCTATTATTGGTATTAATAGTAGTAGTTTCACTCATAGCATGGAGGTAATCCCTCCCGATCCTCCGGATCCGCCCGACATTTCATGTAGTGTAAATGATGTAAATTTAAATTTTAAAGGTTCAGGCTCAAAACGCCGTTTTGAAGCGGATAATGATGTTGTCTCTTATCCGAAAAAGACCATAACCGACACTGTTATGGCTTCGGCCTCTATCCAAACTGTTTTTATTCACCCCAAATTTTCTAATGGTATTCAGTCTTATGAAAAAACGGATAAGGGTCCTTTCATTGTTCTCGTTTCTCGTGCTGAGCCTGACCCGGCTTCGGGCTCCTCTATTAGACCCATAAAATTCGGCCAATTTTTATTTAACAACAAAATTAGTAATATTCGTCCTGACGGGGTAAAGAAGGTTGGGAGAAATAGAATTTCTGTAGAATTTAATTCATTCTCTGATGCCAATAATTTTTTGGTTAATCAAATTGTGACCGACAACAAGTTTCTAGTATCTATTCCCTCGTACAATGTCACACGCATGGGTTTAGTTCGGGATGTCCCAGTTGACTTCTCTATGGATGAGTTTGTGGGTAGTCTTTCTCTTCCGTTAGGCTGTGGAGTCGTTCTAAAGGCGCGCCGGCTCAATCGTAAGATTGTTAACGACGATGGCAAAATTATTTATGTCCCGACTCAAACAGTTGTTTTAACTTTTCACGGACAAATGTTACCTGAAAGAGTTTTTTCTTTCCACACTTCCCTCAGGGTTGAAGTCTATCAATTTCCCACAATTCAGTGCATGAATTGCTGCAGATTTGGGCACATAAAAATCCAGTGCAGATCTAAACCCAGATGTTACAAATGCAATTCGGACAGTCACTCTGGGGATAGCTGCGTCGACACTGCTTCCATTTGTTGTCTGTTTTGTTCCGGAAACCACCGAGCAATTGATAAGTGCTGTCCGGAGCAAGACAGACAAAAATCAATTAAGATTGCCATGTCGCAAAATGGCATTTCATATGAAGAAGCCGCGGCTAGTTTCCCCCAAACGGGTAGAACTTACTGTGATGCCACCCAATTTTCTAATCCTTCCATTTCTCAGGAATCTAGGTCTTCGGCCAGCTCTCCTTTGACCCGATCGTATGTTAAAACTATTTACTCTTCTCCTCGCCCTAAAACTCCCCTAGGAAAGTCATACGACAGGGCTGCTCATCAAAAAATAATCGCTGCAGTTCCATCATCATCACCCAATGGTTGTGCCTTCCAAAATTCCCCCCCCTCATCATCCCCTTTTATTCCTCCTACCAATAATAATGTTTTAGATATTCTCCTCTCAATTATTATAAGTATCATCTCTCAATCAAACTCTTCCTTACCGTCCAACGTTGCCTCCAAACTTTCAGCAATCACCTCCCTTTTAGACCAGTATGGCTCTATTTCGAGTTCTCTAGTGGAACTGCCAAAGTCTTCGTCCGAAAAAATCTGAACTATCTTTTCTCATTTCCAAATTCTCCCCATCTGTTATTGCTATTTCGGAGACATGGTTAGTGCCTGGTTCTCGGTTTCGCGTGGCTGGTTACTCATGTCTCCGGGATGACAGAGCAGATGGCTATGCTGGTTGTGCTTTATTTATTAAGCGTTCTCTTCCTTTTTCTCAAATCTTGCTTCCTTCTTTCTCTCCTGACATCAACATTGTAGCTGTTAGAGCCAATGACATTTCTTTTGTATCAATTTATATTCCCCACCCTAATTCCCGATTAATTGCAGATATTCTGCTTGTCATCTCCTCTGTACCATCCCCTGTCGTTATTCTTGGGGATTTCAATGCCCATCACTCGTCCTGGGGCTCTAGTCATTGTGATTCTTTTTCTTTTGCATTATTGGAAATGTTTGATGAGGCCAATCTTTGTGTTATTAATGACGGCTCTCCCACTCGCAGAGTTCGCCCATTCCAAAATCCCAAAAGTGCTGTTGACCTTTCCTTATGTTCTCCTTCTCTTAACCCCCTTATTTTTTGGAAAACTTTAGACTCTTCTTTTGGTAGTGATCATTTCCCTATTATTTTAGACATTTCTATTAGAGCTCTTCCAGTGTACAATCCCTCCCCTTGTCTAAAATATAGGCTTTCTGGTGCTAACTGGGAGTTATATTCATCTTCTCTAGATATCAAATTATCTCAAATTTCTAATATTTTGTGCCCCTTAACCCTTTACTCTCTTTTTGTCGATTCCATAATTAGCAGTGCGAATGAACATATCCCTTTGAAAAATCCCCCTAAATTTAAAGTTTCTACTCCCTGGTGGGATGCTGATTGTACAGCTGCTATAAAAGACAGAAAGGATGCAGAGCGATCTTATAATTCCAACATGTCTATGCCTAACTTCCTTCGCTTCCAATCAGTAGCCGCTAAAACTAGGAGGCTTCTTTCTGAAAAGAAAAAACTTGGTTGGATTCGCTACTGCGAAAACTTGTCTCCCAGATCCCCTCCATCTTTAGTGTGGAGGCAGATCAGAAAATATAGAGGCTCGGTCAACTCCCTAGATATTACTTCTAATGATCCTTCATCTTGGATAGATTCCTTTGCCGATAAATTAGCTCCTCCTTCAGTTCCTTCGATGGACTCTTTTCCTTCCCCTCTTCAGTTCATTCGCTCTCAGTGCTCTATGGATGCTGAGTTCTCCATGGATGAACTAATTCTTGCCCTTGACGGTTTAACGGACTCCTCCCCGGGTGTTGACGGTATTCCCTATTCCTTCCTAATTAAATCTTCTAGGGAAGCTAAAAAGTTTTATTTAAATCTTGTTAATTCCTTTTATAATTACGGCTCCATTCCTTGTCACTGGAAATCTCAAATCATCATCCCGATCTTGAAACCAGGTAAAGACCCTTCCGACCCCAACAGTAGAAGACCCATAGCTTTATCTTCTGTATTAGCTAAAGTTGCTGAACATATGATCAAAAACAGACTTGAGTGGATAGTGGAAAGCAAGGGAATTCTTTCAGAATATCAATTTGGGTTTAGAAAAGGTTTGAGTACATTTGATAGTTTGGGTGTTCTGGGTCTTGGTTCTTGGGTCTCTGACATTCACTCCGCATTTAGGTCTAAGGGGTTTTTAGTTGGGGCCTTTTTAGATATAGTTTCGGCTTATGATAACGTTAGCCTTCCAGTGCTTAAGAACAAGCTTCTACAGCTGAACGTCCCTGAAAAGATTGTCAGATTTATTTGTAATATTCTTATGGAAAGGCATGTAATAATCAAAATTCAAAGTGAAAACTCGTTTTTAGAACCTAGAACAGTTTGGAAGGGTTTACCCCAGGGCTCAGTTCTTAGTCCTCTTCTTTATAATCTTTACACTTACGACCTTGATCGGTCTGTTCGCCCTTCTTGTGAGATCCTTCAATATGCTGATGACATTGCTATCTATTCTTCAGCTAAAGTATTAGAGGAAGCGGTTTCTCGCTTAAATTCTGCTCTTTTCTATTTAAGTGAGTGGCTTGCTGACCACTGTCTAGCATTATCTGCATCTAAATGTTCTGTAGTTGTATTCACTAAAAAACTTTTTATCCCTCAAATTGCTGTGACTGTAGACAATGAGGTCATTCCTCAATCTAATTGCGTCAAGTTCTTGGGCTTATGGCTTGATTCCAGGTTGAAGGGTAGGATCCATTCGGATTATATTTTTAATAAATGTGAAAAGAATATTAATATCCTTCGCTCTCTATCAGGTGTCTGGTGGGGTTCCCATCCTTATTCTCAAAAGATTCTCTATAATGCTATCATCCGTAGTCATATGGATTATGGCTCTTTCTTATTAGATCCCTCAAATAAATCTGCTCTTGATAAGTATGACAAAATTCAGTCTAAATGCTTGCGTATAATCCTAGGCGCAATGAAATCCTCTCCAATTAACGCTATGCAGGTGGAATGCGTAGATCCTCCTCCATATTTGAGGCGTCAGCTGATCTCGGATCGGTTCTTTTATAAATTAGCTCAACATTCTAATCATCCTTTGATTCCTAAACTTCAATTTCTATTCTCCCTTATTGATGCTGTTGAACGTCAATCCTTAATTAAACTCCCCTGTTTACTCCGTAGTTTTATTAAGTTCTCTTCCCTTAGAGACCCTGTCCTCCAATTTCCGTCTAACCCTCTTTTTTTGGTTAATTATGATGCGCTGGTTTTTCGCCCCTCCGTAATTCTGGAGTTTGGATTACAAAAATGCTCCATAGAAGCGAATCGTTTATTTTTACGTAAAATAGATAGATTGTATCAAGGTTGGACTACTATCTTCTCGGATGCTTCCAAGTTATCTGAGGATGGTGTGGTTGGTTCTGCTGTTTGGATCCCCTCTTCCAAAATCATTCTTAGTTATAAATGTCCTCCTGTATCTTCTGTTTTTACAGGAGAAGCATTGGCGATTTTAGAAGCTATCCTGTTTGTTAAATCTCATTGTTTCCAAAAATCTATTATCTTTTCAGACTCCAAGAGTTGCCTTCAAGCTATTCTATCGAACCCATTTAAATCTAAATCCAGATTTCCATATGTACTCAAAATTAGGGAAGCTTTATTTGATTGCCTCCGTTTAGGGTTCGAAGTTATTCTGGCTTGGGTCCCCGGCCATTCTGGAATCTCTGGTAACGAATCTGCAGATCAATGTGCTCGTCAAGCCATTCAGTTTGGGTCTTTTGACCACTTCAAAATTCTTTGCCCAGACCTCTGTTCATCAGTCAAGCCTCAGCTTTTTAAAGCCTGGTCTAAGGAATGGGAAATTTCCAAAAAATGTAAAGGTAAATTTTATGGGGATATTCAACCGGTCATTCCATCTAAACCCTGGTTTTTTAAATTTCGTCATGATAAGAAGAGTACTACTTCCATTCTTTGCAGACTTCGGCTGGGACACTCGTGCACTCCCGTCCACTTAGCTAAGATTAGGGTTAGGGATCACTCTATTTGTGAATGCGGTTTAGATGAGGGTAATGTTGATCACATTTTTTTCAATTGCCCTCTTTTTCAAAATTCTTTGTATGATATCCTCCCACCTGCTATTCCTCGGCCTATATCGTTTAAATCGCTTTTAAGTTTTGCATACTCTCCCTTGGTTCGTATTTTATCTAAGTATATAGAAAACAATAAAATTAAGTTGTAAGCCGTATTATAAGTACTTATCTGTTCTTATTAAAATATTTAACTTATTGTTTCTCATTATGATTTATTGAATATGCAGTTTATGGTTATAATTATTTATCTATTCATATTATAAAATAAAATGTTAATCCCTTTTTTGCTTTTCCCTTAATTTATTTTTGGTATCTGTATTTATCCTCCTTGAATTTCTGTCACTTAGTTTTACGTTCCGTTCATAACACCTGTCATTGGCGTAATTGTGGGCCTAAGGCTTTCACTCGCCATTCAAAAGAAGTGAAGTGAAGTTCATTTTCGGTTCATTCCTTTTTCTTTTAAGATATATTCTTTCATATGAAGACTGTTATTTTATAAAGATTTTAAAATGCAACCATTTGAATATACTACTAATAAAATAATATAACAATACTACTTTAAAAATACTATAATAATTATAGAGAAGAAGCTGACTAAAAATACACTTTTAGTTAAGTCAAAAGTGAAGTTTCGAAATCTAGGCACTCATCATCACTTGCCAACACGGTTAAGAAAATACTTATAACATAGCCGGCGAAACGTGGGTGTACTGCATACACTTTGCCTACCCCCTCTGGGGAATACAGGCGTGAGTCTATGTTATGTTAAACAAGGTATTCATTGTTATCTACACAAAAAGTTCATAGGTTAACTCTTATAAACACGATTTAAAAAAAACACACTTTTCTTCCCATAGCAACCAAACAAAATCCCAATACAATCAATCCCACAATATGGAGTCCCAAATAGGACCAATCCATTTCAGTCAGAACAAAGTTGCGAGCAATCTAAAAGTTTCGCAGTCGGCTAGTTCTAATAAACGATAGTGTTTTCATTAAAACTTTCTGAAACATTATGTTTCGATCACCATTGTTCTGATGGTATTGACTGAGTCAGTTATGGCTTTTGTCGCCATTTATAGGAAAATAATGCTCATGTTACGCGTCCGTTGTGACTTAAAAATGTCCTCTTTTCACTCAACAATGGAGGAACGGATTTACTTGATTGAAATCACATACCTAAGTAGGTATATTATAATTTAAGTAGGTAATATTCTAATATTGAGTAATAGCCTATGCGATATGGCCTTTGGGTTGCTAAGTCAAAGGTAGGTTCGAAATCCAGGCACCTCTGACTTTTAGGATTTATCTGCGTATTAGAAATTAATTATCAGTTGCTAAAACGGTGCAAGAAAACATCGTGAGAAAACCAGCACAGCTGAGAGATTTTTCAACGGTGTGTAAAGCTATGTCTGAGGCCTACGGGCGGCTTAAACTCTGACACCAGGTTGTTCATCAACCATAAGGTAAAGGAAGAAGAAAGAAATGTAACCGTAAGAAGCAAGAAAGATTTTGTTACTATAACTGTAATGTTGTGCATGTATATTTAATTCTTTTTTAAAGGAACAATTCTATCTTAGACAACCATAACGTAGTGAGCAAAAAGGCATAGGTACTTACACACAATCTCGAACACAATTGGTTCCGGGCAAGAATCGAACGGGAAGAAGGCAAGGCGTTTAACCGCTACGCCGATAATTTTGAGTACATACCTACCTTCTCAAAAGTTATGATTGATCTCATCTTAAGTTTGAATTTTAGGATAAACAAAATGTCAAAACAGCCCACACACATAATGGAAACATTTCATAAATAACCCTCGTCTCGTGTGTCATATTTTGTGGTAAATAAAGTATTTTTTTCAGAGGCAGAGACAATGTATAAAGTTGTATAATACGAACTAAGTTATAACTTCTGAATCTATGCTTTTATTCCTCTGCACTTTTTCTCGTCTTCTTATCGTGTGGTTAATGAACCTGGTGTCAGAGTTTCAACTACCCGTAGGCCTCTGACATGGCTTTACACACCGTTGAAAAATCTCTCAGGTGTGATTTCCTGACGATGTTGTCCTTCACCGTTTTAGTTAATGATTATTATTTTCTAAATTATTACTATATAATCCGAAAATTCAGAGATGCGTGTCTGGATTTTGAACCTACGACCCTACGACCTTTGACTTAGCAGTCCAACGGTTATCACTGTTTCATTTTCGGAACAGCTGGTCCCATGTAGCGAGAACGAGGCCTATCTATACAAAGTTTGAACCACTTTATATACTGAGAAAGTCCTTGGGGGATGCGGCCAAATTAACAGAAAATGTACCTTATTCGGGTAACGAGAAAATTTAATATTCTCCATCGTACCTGCAGGGATAACTTGAGTACTTTTTTAATGGAGACCGAGCCTTTTTGCACGAATTACCTGGATTTTTGAGGATAAAATTTTTAGATTCCAACCGTCGCGTTCTACCAACTGAGCTATATTCGTAATCCCACTTTTCTACATTCAACTGTCTCAAGCACGAGAGGGATTATGCTCGCTTAGCTCGTGTATTGTAAGTAGAAGGTCACAGGTCAGAGCAGGATATAAAATGATCGTTGTCCATTTTTTCTTTCTATAAAAATGTTATAGGTAAGTACTTTAAAGTTCGCATATAGCATAGTGGCAGAGTGATTGGGGGCTTTACCCAGTAGATCGCTGGTTCAAATCACGTTCGAATTCTATTTTTTTTTTACAAAAATTTCGTACTTTAAAGTTGTAGCATAATAGTATGATGGCATTTGGACTTCAATAAAAATTACTTATAAAACCTTGAGATAGTTTCGACGTTTCTTGTCAAAGCTAGGCAAGGTAAGAAAAAAAGTAACTTAAAAAAGAATATGCGTGGAAACGATCTACTTACCTACATAAATTAAATCGTTTATTACCAATTGATTGATTGATCGCTAGAGTCAAGCTACATTGAACCAGAAATAGTCAGCGTATCTATTCTATTAAATTCCTAATTTTATCGCAAATCGCAACTCACCTAGAATTCATTAGTCATTACTTCCAATTCGGCCAATGAACCTTGAGAATTCTCGCGCAAAATTCGCATATATTTTGGAGAACTGTATTGCTGATCAAGGGTGAAGGGTGCGAATATCAGAGTAACCTTTACTCTTTAGAAATGTCGTAAGCTAGTAATTATGTTATGCATTCCGTGGACGGCTCACAGGACAAAGGTCTCTATCCTCAAGGAGTTGCGGGTTTCATAGACACTGTCAAGCACCTGTCTCCAGAGAGTGCTGCAATACTTTGGCCATATAGCTCGAAGGTCCCGACAATCTGGAGAAATTAATAGTAACGGGAAAGCTAGAAGGAAAGATAATGAAACAACTTTTCAACAGATACAAATCCGTTGAAAAGTTGTTTCATTATGTTGAGTGTTCGCGAAAGTTTGAGACTATATTATAGAAGGAAAGAGATCAAGGGGACGTAGCCCGATAAAATGGTCCGACCAAGTATCTAATCAACTGGACACAAATATCGCAGAGGCGCTTAACCATGCTCAAGACCGTTAAAAGTGGAAACTGCTCTGTCGCGAGAAGGTCCCATCACTACGCTCTCACAAGGAGCATCACTACGCTCAGCATTGAGCTGTCGACTGAAGGAGGGAGGAGGAGTAATTATGATTGAAGCCATGATATAATCACTTGGCAACAATTGAGGCGCAACAGGTGACGCTCTATTCAGCAACGTTGCACAACAGCATGTTACAATAACATTACACATAATTACATTCAACTTTGCTCTTTCAAATTAATAAATGTAAAGAAAAAATATCACTCCGACGCTTATCTTTACAATAGAAATCGGTCTTTCCGTTTCAGAGCCCTAGACGAATAGATAGGATACAAACTGGGTCAAAAATACAAAGGGTCTAGTGTCCCATAATATTTTCTTTCATGTTCGGTTCTAAAAGAAATTATGTCAAATAATATTTTTTTAAAGCATTTTCGCGTGCAAAGCGAGCACTAAAGTTTAAAATTTTCGTAGTTCAAAGAAATAATCGATTGCGTAATCGATTTTTCCCCATAAGTTAAAACATCGGCCGCTCTGCCTACTAAGAGCCGATTTCACCACTGACACTAAACACGATCAATTCGAGTTAAACTCTGTTCAAGCGTTTAACTGAGTTCAGAACTAAAATTAGTGTAGGGCTGAACTTAGTTTTATTAAACTCGGTTTTTAAAGTGAATTGTAAAATTGGGCCTAAGCTATCTGTAATCTTGCCCGTCCTAACAAAATTATGTTCTACATTCAAGCTAGTTTTTAAAAGTACTAAACAGCTAAATTATTTTTCTTCTTTAAACAGTAAAAATACCTCAATTATTTGCGCACGCATCTCACTACAACAGCAGATGACTAATCTATTGACAACTTCATTCACAACACAATTCCTGATTTTAAGGAAAACATTTCAATGTTTTTCTTTCCTGGAATCCCGTATCTTAGTCATGATTCCTTGTTTACTGTCTGCTACATTTGTCTATTGATGACTTGATTCATAGCTGTGTTTACGTCAATTAGCCAGGATACGTTTATGAAATAGGATTGGATAATGTTAAGGCGTGATTATATGAGAAATACTTACTTAAATACATATACTTCTTAAATACCTTTAGCTTACGAAAATTATACTTTCTGTGCCGACTATGTGGCGCCGTGTAGTCATGATCATGGAAGTCCACCACACTTTGCTATGTAGGCTATATCATCAGGAGTCCTACACGGCGCCGTGTATCTTTAGAAGTCCACCATAGGGCGCAGTGTAGGCACCGGGGACCATAGTATAGTAGAATTTTGAAAATATTTGAACTAGGGTTAGTGATACTGATAACTGGAATTTGATTCTTTATTACTGGAAAACTAGTTGTCTTCAGATACATAGACCAAAGTTTTAAGGCGATAATTATTTGCATTAAATAGTAATGTCCCCAAGAATAGTCATCTTAAAAGGTTAGTACAACATAAACAAAAATTTTAATAAAAACGATAATTTATATAAAAAAAATTGATCCTTAGGAGTCGTAAAGAACCTGACGTATAATTATTATAATAGACAAATCAACACATCTTATTAAATTATATAGGCAGTCATTTTCTTTCATTCAGCTGAATCGGTATAAATTAGAAGCCGACCGCAATAAGTTTTGCAACCGCAGTGCTAAGAGGATTTAATTTAATAATATAGACATATTAAATTACTAACTTCATATTACTAAGTGTCTTATCTACCAATAAGAGTAACTCAAGCTTGAACATTTGAAGCTTCGTACACATCTCAAAATGTAATCTATTATTCGTCTCTTATAACAAACTTATCTTAGGCGGTTGGCACATGGTAGAGACGGCGATGCAGATTTTTCTGGCGGTGCGCCGCGTAGAAAGGCGGTAAGCGCGCCTCTACGCGCAGATGGGCTTCGACCAGTCGTTTCTTATACTTGACAAACACCATATTGATAGATATAAATACTTTACTTTATTTTTGTTATTGTAATATGTTTATATTTAAATTTTCTATTTTTTTTAGTGCATCTACCACATTATATCTCCGCATCACCCAAAGGTTGACTGGTAGAGAATGCCTATGGCATAAAGTCCGCCTTATACAATCTGTATAGAAGTATTAAATAAATAAACACTTTATATTGCAATAGTAAAAGAGATTTTATTCGACGTGACGTGCGACGTGAGGTCTGCTTCACCACTTACCGCGGCGGCGTTACGCGGTGTCGTGTGTTAACCGCCGTACTACAAAGATATTCTCATCTGTAATATGTTCGGATCCAATGATATTATATACGGATCTCAATTACCTGAGCCTAAGATATTTTACTCCGCAAAGTGCTACACAAGTGCTAGTACAGTCTGCAATAAAAGTTTATTAATCTATCCATTAGCTGAACACCAGAAAATTATAAAATTGTCGGATAGCAATCTAACTAGTAATACTGTCCCTAAATTTTTTAACACCAATTACATTTTGAATGTTGACCGTCTAATATTGAAATTAAGCAAACAAATACATTTCAATTGGTAATTTTTGTATCGTTTCGGCGGTTGTTGAACAACTTGTTGTCAGAGTTTAAATCACCCGTAGGCTTCTAATATGACATTACTCGCGTGCGTCAGCCTAGCCTTAATCTTCAGGGACACCTATTTTAAGAGTATACCGAGTTTATACAAATAGGGTATTTTTTCAAATTGCTCTGACTGTACCCAATAAGTCCTTGAGCACATTGACGGCTTAGAAACATTTGTTCACATGTGCCGCACAGCTGCCTAGTCTGTAATGTTCATGTGTCTGAGATTTAACGTCACTTAACCTGATTTGTTTGAAGGAACAAAAATATTTTTGTTATGATACCGACGACGGGCGGTTGGGCTAGACAAGTCCTTGAGTGAAGGTCATCAATATATGTAACGTGGAATGCCCAAAAGGAAGAGAAGACTTGGGGAATTTTTATCCCCTTCCTATCCCTGCTGTCTATCAGCGGTAGCATAACAATAATATGAAATAAGAAATGAAAAAAAAAAAAAAAAAAATGAGCTAAAGCCTTGGTAGTTTTGAGAATTCTTGGGACCGACTATAATTCGTTAGTTTTTGTGCTATATTTAGTTTATTAAATAGAAATATATAATAAGAAACTCGCAAAAACAACTTTCTCGGGCGGAACTTGGACCCGTGAGTTTTGGCGTGCCGTGCCATCGCTTTACTAACTAAGCGATGCATGGCATGCCAAAGAGTTTCTTATCAAAAATTTTTATTTAACAATCAAAACATGTGCATTAAAATGCAAAAATATATATATTTAGCTTTTTAATATTTTATAGTGGAAAGAAAATCGTATGTAGGTGCCCCAACTCTCCCATATCTAGTTATATAAGGTTATATAGGTTACAAAAAAAGAAATATATATACGGTAAAAAAAATATATATATACTTATATAATAGAGGACATAGTAAAAATATCGTCGTGGCGTATGGTTACTGACCCGCTTTGCAATCACGTGGGTGTGGGTTCGAGCCTGGCATGTACCAATGTAATTTTATCAATGTCATGTACTTTCTTAGTTAATCTAAGACACCATTGACTAACGGTGAAGGATATCATCGTGAGGAAACCTGGACTTTAATAGTCTGAAATCTCGTGAAATGACTTTAATACTCGCAGTATCAACGAACGCGGCGCGGCGTTGCGCATGTTTGTGTGAGTGTGCCGTTTTCGAGCGTTTGTATGTAGTTTCCGTACTGTATATTTATTACACTGTGGCACAGTTGATTTAATATAATAAAAATAGGTGAACCAATATTTGTCCGAGCGAGCGACAGCGACGCATTGGAGTAAATTGATATCCAATATGAATCAGCTTTACCTGTGACGCACTTTGTAGCTTCGACCAATGTATATTTATATGTGGTTTTCTTCTAGTAGAGTAGAATCAGTATAACAATACATGTCTGAAAGAATACAAGCATATTGCTCGTAGTAGTCGCTTTAATGAATGCTTAAGCATTAAGCATGTCCCAAAAATAGGCCAAAGAAAGAAAAAACGTGTTATAAGTGAGAATTTTTTTTTGAACCACCTGTATCCGTCCACTGCTAGTTATAGGCCTCTTCTTATACGTATCACTTATTTTGTGCGCTCATTAGGTGTTTGCCATTAATCGCCACACTGTGCAAGCGGATTGGCGATCGCAGTAGCAGATGGATGCTATTACACAGTAAGATGCTGCTGCCCATCCTCCAGATTTTTCCCTTCGTCGCTTTTTACGACAACCGCGGGATGAGTAGAGGTGATTGGTGGTTCTATTCTTAGGCCGGAAACCACACGGCACGGTTAGAACTTGTTTAGAAGAAGTCGAGTTTAATTTTTTGTTGAAGATAGAACCTCGGGAGCCACCGAAGCTCTGTAGTAAACAACCGATATTCTTTTTTCAGTCAGTCATAATACACATCGTAAAAGTGTCTAGACACAATACACCTACGCACACACGCTCAATGAAACCTTAGCTCATACTGCAAGACTAAAATCAGATAGATTTAATTAAAAGAAACAGCATTGTTGTGAGATGATTCTAGTTAAGTTACTTAATAACGTCTTAATGAATCGTGTTAAATCAAAAGTCTCAGGATTAACATAAATTTTTTTTTATTAAGTATTTATTTTTGTTTGCATACTATGCGAATATTAAAGTTCAACATTTTGTAGAGAGCGATTTTGTTGAGCGGGATTTGAACACGTGACTCGCATTGTTCTCAATGTATCCAAAACTATTGTAAGCCATTATTTAAAAGAGCAACCATGGAGTTTCTTGCCAGATTCTTCTCCATGAGGGGTAGGCTGCCCTTGGAACTGGCAACTAGAGTCACTCTTATAATAATATTAGAATTATGACTATTCAAGTTCTATATATCTTTATAATTTAAGTGCCTAAAATGGTGTACATGAATAAAAATATTTTGATTTTTTTTTTTGACTGTGTAAATCCGTCAGTCGCTCTACCACTAAGCTATTTATAACCCCGCTCGTAATCCCCCGTGTAATCGAAACTCTTCTCTCTCTCTTCTACATTTACCCATTTCTAATGAAAGTACACCCATCCCTTGTACGAAGTACTACTACCACATACAGGTTTGTGTCAACAAACTTATAAAACAAGTAATATTTGTTCATTATAAACGTACACAAAAGTTATTACAAAAGTAACTAAACCCATTACTTTTGTATAAACATGGACAAAACAATATTAGTTTTCGTAACCTAGCGTAACCAAAGCGTAAAATTACAAAATATTCAGTTATAAATCAAAAAGTTTCTCAAACAACCTCGTTTATTACTAACACACATTATTATAATATACCTACTTTTATTCTACTATTGTTGTTCCGTGTGGTTTCTGGCCTAAGAATAGAACCACTCCTACTCATCCCGCGGGGATCGTAAGAAGCGACGAAGGGAAAAATCTGGAGGATGGGCAGCAACATCCGACCAGTGCTTGCCTAGGCCCGCTCAAATTTGCACGGGGGGGAGGGATGTCCTGGCTTCCAGTTTCTCTCTTCTAGAAAGCTACAATTTCAGTTAGTAACAGCCTGTTTTTTATTTTTAGGAAATTAGAGACATACGTATAAAATATAAAATAAAATATGCAAGCAACAAACCTATATGTATGTACTAGCTTCCGCCCGCGGCTTCGCCCGCATGATATGTTGATAAATTGTAGCAAGAAAGAAAGAAAGAAAGAAAGAAAAAACGTTTATTCAGCAAATGGGCATAATCTCGAGCAGAGAAAACAATACATAATAATGTAAAACTAGGTACTAAATTAAATGCCCATGCCGAATGGGTCACGATCTCAGCATTATGCTAGACGCCAAAACGTCCAGCGCTGGTTTTCAGATCTCACCCCTTGTAGTGACTCAAGGACAACATTTTAATAAAGTTATACATATATTTCTTGTAATACATACTAATAGATTATGTAGCGAAAATAGAAATAATAATTATTATTAGATAACAATACTTTATTTAAAATAAATAGGTAAATAAAATATAATAAAACAAAAGAAAAACCATACTTATAATACTTAAACAAATAAAATCAAAATACAATGACCACTCAGCTTTCTATAAATTCTGTGCGCGGCAGTACTTCGAGCGCATTACTAGGCGAGGCGCCGCACTGGCGGCGCCGAAAACTGTTCGAGAATAAACGGTGCGGCGCGCGGCGCACTGCACTCCCAGCCAGCGCGCGATTCGCTTGTGTTCCCCGTTCCCGTATTGTAATAAACCTGCGGTTTCAAACTCGGCAGCAAGGCAGTGGGCTTTATTATAAACCTAATAAATCATAGATTGTAACCATTTTACGCTACCTAATGCCAATGTTTAGCAGGCTAAGCAAGTCAGTACCTGCATACCAGTAAGTACCTATTGACTAATTCTGCTTAACATTATTATTACAAATATGTAATATTTTAGATTAGATTATTTAATAAATTAGATTATAAAGATTATAGATTTTAATTATTGAATAGAAGGTATTATATTGTATTTTAGTATTGAATAGTGTTATTGAATTATTTAAATAAAAGATTTATCTATATTTATATTATCATAAGCAATTTGTGACGTAAGAATAAAATGTTTTAATTTGATTTTAAATATATTAATATTTTTCAGGTCCCTTATCGGCGGTGGAATATTATTCCAGCATTTGGATGCTGCATAACGAAAGCTGCCGCGGAAGGCCGCAGATTTGTGCTGAGGTATGGAGAGTTGCTGTGCACATCTTCTACCTTCACGCTGTCGGTGGCTGTTAACCCACGTGAGCTTGGAGTGCAGGTATGGCGGACATTTGTATTTGATGACACCGAACAGAAGACATGCCAAATGAAGCTTACGACGCGATTTCATTTTTAAAGTATTATGTTTGTTTAGAAAAGGTGTAATGTGGCTCCTTGGTGGTATGTTAAAACAAAAACGCGCGCAAGCGTTCTGTACCCTCTGAATCAACTTTTTGGTGCGTGACAAGAGGCGGGGGCCGATCACTGTGTCAGCGTAATTTAATTTAGATAAAACCAAAGTTTCCACTAACTGTACACGCAAGTCTTCACTAAGATATGGTCGCATTTTGTATAGAACCTTCAAACGGTAGAAACAGTTTCTGACACAGTTTGAGATGTGTGCTTCATATCTGAGGTCCTGGTCCATAATAAGACCCAGATTTCGCGCTTCACTAACTTGTTCTATATTTTGACCACTTACATTAATAGTTAAATTGCTCCTGGGTATTTTGCTAATCTGACCGGCCGTTCCAAACACCATAAATTTGGTTTTAGATGGGTTAAGGATAAGAGAGTTTTGGCTAGACCAGTCCACTATACTCTGAAGATCCTCATTTATCGCTTTTACTGCGGATTCGTAGTCTTGCGGCTTGAAAGATAGATAAATTTGAAGGTCGTCTGCGTAAATGTGGTGCTTGCAGTTTTTTATTTTATCTATAATGTCAGCACTGTACAAAATAAACAAAGTAGGCCCTAATATTGATCCCTGTGGGACACCCTTCGTCACAGGAGACATTTCCGAAGTGACAGTGCTACCCTTAACGTCATGAAGTTGGACGAATTGAGCACGATTACTAAGGTAGCTGTCGAACCATTTGACCGTAGATATATCAAAACCGTAAAATGCCATCTTTGATAATAAGAGATTCAAATTTATTGCATCAAACGCCCTAGAAAAATCTAGCAGGACCAATATGGTGCACATACCTTTGTCTTGGGCGGACAATATGTTGTCTGTCACATCGATTAATGCTGATGCTGTGCCTCGTCCCTTCCTAAATCCCGACTGTGTTTCAGGGAGTATATTATTTGTTTCTAGATATTTTGTCATTTGTGCATTTACGGCTTTCTCCAATACCTTTGAAAGGAATGGCAGAATACTGATTGGCCTTATGTCACCTAACTCAACGGGGTTACTTTTTTTGGGAATCGGTCGAACCACTGCAATTTTCCAAGAGTCGGGAAACTTAGAATCAATAATAGATGTATTCACAATCTTTGTGACAATATCTAAGGTTTTGGGCAACGTTAAAAGTATCATATTTAAGGTTAGTTGGTCGTGGCCCTCTGCGTTTGATTTGAATCCATTTAGAATCTTTGATATCTCTGTATGGTCAAGAGTTTTAAGTGAAAAATTACCACCGCAAAATCTATGAAACTCATAAAAAGTCATAGTACTTATTGGTAAAATAGTTGTACCGGGAACATTTAAAAAATTATTATTTATTTTACACGGATCGTCGAAATGCGGCGGCAATTCCAGATCACTTTTGGGGGGTAACAAAGTTGTCTTTAAATTTTTCCATAATTGTTTTGGGAACTTTATTTTATTGTTTATATTTTGGTCAAAATAAGCTTTCTTTTCATAGTACAATGATTTGTTCACCAATGATTTTAATTCTAGGTAATATTTTTTTTTTGTTTCGGATTTGGTTTTTAAATAATGTGCATGAGCATGGTCTCGTAAGGACATCATTTTTTTTATGTTCTCAGTTATCCAGGGGAAGGATTTACTTTTAAAAATGCTGTTTTTAAGAGGAGCGTGTTTGTTAAAAAGTTTTACAATAATTTCGTTAAGGTTATTTACCATAAAGTTTACGTCGTTAGATGAGGACAATGCACACCAATCCACCGAATCCAGATCATATTTAAATCTATCTAAACAAATGTTGGCCAGACTTCTATGCGTTATAGTTCTAGGTAATGTTTTAGGTTTTTTAATATGCAAACTGACAGAGATAAAAGCATGTGCTCCGAGTTCTTTTATAGGATCCACTAGTAGGGAGTTTACACGAGCATCAGTACATACCACGTCAATAAGTGTTTCACTGGTGTCCGTGAAATGTGTAGGTGTTGACACTTTCTGTTCAAAATTTAAACACGTCAGAAATGTGTAAAATTTTCGTGTCTTGTGGTCTAATTCACGCAATAAATTAATATTAAAATCCCCTAGCAGTACTGTGTAGTTACAAAATGGAAGTGAATTTACTGAACTAGTGATCGCATCGAAAAACAAATCAATATCGAGCCATGGCGGTCTGTAGGCCGTACCTATAGCAAGTTTAGAGCCATTTACATTTGATACTAGCCACATTTGCTCCACCGATTTATGTGATGGGTCAACGGGATGAGAGTGAATACGTACATTTGTGCCATGTTTAACGTAAAACCCAACCCCACCGCCGCGGCCACCGCGCACGCACAGCGGGCGCGGTACATGTCGCAATCGGTACCCGGGGACGGCGGGCGCACGTCCCTCCTCACCCGTCTGTAACCATGTTTCATTTACGGCCATGATGTTTACGTCGTGGCGGTCCATGGCGGCGACAAACTCATCGTGTCTTGTGCCCAGCGAGCCAGCGTTAATGAATCCTACTTTAAAATATTTAGTGTTCATGATTATAGGTCTTTATATACACAAAATAATAAAATTAAATAGTAAATAATCATATAACAAAAATAGCTAGGATTACATTGTAACTTAGGATGCCGAAGCGGTCGTGAAAAATGTAAATAAAATGTTAAAAATATAATTACATGTACATACATAAATATATTTATATAATAATAAATTCTATAAAAAAGTGATATTATTTTAAAAATAAAATGTAATGTAAGTGAGCCACCATAAGGGATGCATTCAAAGATTTCGTGACCCAATAGCAGAACATGTCGTAACCCGATAACTACATAAATTATAAAAGTAACACAATATATTACTTGTAATATAAAAATAAAAAGATAGAAAAAACAAATAACAGAAAAACATTCAAATTTTATCAAACGGAATCGTTTCCAAAAATTCGGACTAAATCAGAGTCGCAGCGAATACGTTGGGCTGTAGCTCCGTCCTCTTTGCGAGCATAGATGCGACCATCTTTGGTCCACACGTAACGATACTTGAACCGCTGCCCAGCTTCACGAGCGTTATAGAACAGTTTCCCGTTCGCGGGTGTGAGACGCTCATTAATATAAAACTTCCGAGGCTGCCCGTGTAAATCAAGATCCGTAGTGGTGAGGCCGCGTCGCACGCGCGCCGCCTTCAACAGTTGGTCGCGGAGAGCGCGGCGCACCAGTCGCACAGCTATGACGCGCGGTCGCGGAGGCGTGGCATTATCGCTCTCAATGAAATTACGCCTCATCGCACCGATCCGCTCAACATTGACGACATCTTTTTCGTCCAAAGTTACTCCCAACTTTACCGAAATTATTTTAATAATATGATGCGGGTTCTCTTCTTTAGTCTCAGGAATGCCAGTAATAACCAAATCATTCTGTAGTGAATCTTGATCTCGTTCATTTAACTGCACCTTTAATTCAGAGATGGTCGCCTCGAGATTATCATAGTGAGCGGGGCCCAGTTCCTCAAAGCGTTTCTCAATATTGGACACTTTGGTTTCAAACGTATCCATTCGCTGATTGTAAGTACCAACCGATGTTTTAAGACTCAACAACTCCTCCTGAAACCTTTGGAACTCAAGTCTCATTGCACCGAGCTCTTCCCTAAAACATCGTATTTCATGGGCAACATCGAGTTCCACGGGCGCAGTTGTCGCCTTGCTGACAGTGGATGGTGGAATGGCCGTCCCACTGGTGTTGTCAGTGCTGCAGTCAAACGTCACGCTCTTGACAGGAGTGGCTGAGTTGTCCTCTTTGGGCATTTTGGCTTTACAACCCGGGCATAGCCAGTTTGGAGACGCTTTGGCTGTGGCCGGCAAACCCACACAGGCCAGATGATACGATGCGGAGCATTTGGTACAGCGTATGCACTCAATTACAGCCGCAAACTTTCCGCAGGCGCCACATTTAGCCATGTTTCAAGAAGACTTGATATCTAGCTGGTCACCGCCTCAAGTTAAGACACCGCAAAGATATGTTAAAAGCAAGTATCAGTCAAACTGCTTTATCGACCTATCTCCATATAACAATACCACCAATGAGACACAGGTGGCGCTGTTGTCACATAAACAAAAATACTGTTTTTCAAGCGCTGTAGTTTTCAGCTGATACTGAGTTTGTGTCAGGCCAGTAGAACCGTCTCATAGATTAATAGCACTATATGTCACTTATGTTTTTATAATGTTTTTTAGTTTTTGATTTATTTTACAACTATATAGGGTAGATTCGAAGGTTTGCGCACTAAAACTTAAGTTTTTTATTGTTTATTTAGTTTACACTTTACAATAACACTGTATAACAATGTATGTCTATAATTGTATCAGTAGCTACACTTTTACTAATAAACTGTTCTGATTATCACTGTATTTAATTTTATAAACTTGTATGAGTTACAAACACATCAGCTGTTTCGTCGTCCGTGACGTCACTGACCTATGTGTTATTCTGATGTATAAGCTATATTGTGGTGAAGTTTCATTCAAATCCATTCAGTAGTTTTTACGTGAAAGAGTAACAAACATCCATACATCCATACATCCATACTTACAAACTTTCGCCTTTATAATAGTAGTAGGATGTAATGTACGTCAGTAAAGCATTGTACGCATCATTCACCCTGTCGATCGACATACGATCGTCACTCTAGTATCCAGGGAGACTATCGATAGATTTACACTTTAATTAGAGCGAGCGAAGAACATTGCACAAAACTAAGTACTGAAAACATCAAGAGTAGTTTGTGGCTGAAATGTCTAAAAGAATCACACTGCTAAACATGCGAGTGCTTATTTATTGAAGTACAATGTTTAAAACTAAGACTAGGTATGTTTAAGGTGTTAAGTAATTAGCTCAAAGAATTCCCAAAATTCTTAGAGCCAATTATTCAGGTTAGTCGGAACCGGAAAACATAAACATTGTTAAAGAAAATAAAATATATATCCAAGTTGAAAATAAATTCAATTTTTATTTAGATATAAACATTAAAATGATTAAAATACAATTAAAACTAAAACTAAAAACGAATACTAAAAGTAAAATAAAAAGAGAAAAACTTAATCTAAAAGACCGCTTCCAGTTGGCATAGTCCCCAAAACGCTGGCTGCATTGCCACGTTGAATGGCAATGCTAAGCTTTTGAGCTAGGTATAGGCCAGCGTTTTGATCCCGAGTAGCTTCGACCAGACGCCCCGATAGTTCTTTAAACATTTTTAGTTGAAAATTCATCTTCCCATACGACTTGGTAACTAAGAACAGTGCGGTTTGCCTTGTGTTCGACCCTGAGACCTTTGACTTGCCAGTTAACGGTCATACCATAAGGCTATCACGACACTCACAAAAAACCAAATACAGTCTAATAACTCCTACTAAAATACTAAACACATTATATAACGTTATAATAACAGTATGACACTGACAATATCAAAAATAGCTGCCATTTTATTCATATCAATGATAATACATGTTACCGCAATGTAAGGGAATAAGTTAATGGAATCTCTCCATGTTTACGTGCCTGTGTTTACATTTAATACCGGTGTATATTAAAAATATCCCTATAAAGTATAAACCATTCATTCTAGTAGATAATTATACAACAACACATTGTTGCGAAGCGATTGTTTTGATCTACAATAACATTTTAAAATACAATAATATAACGGTATTGTTGAACAGTTCTGATTTTATGTACCTTTTTTTCTATTTCAGGTAATTTCTTTGGGGTTATGGATATTCGTCTGCTTACAAAAAGATTTTCTGAAGTAATTTTATTTGGTGTAAAGTATTAATAAATCAGTCTTAATAGAAGCTAACTAAGCTCAGAAGTACCTATTTCTATATCTAACTATCTATAACTACTTGTATCCAGCGCCGAATTTATATTTTTTATGATTGTAGGCTACTTTATTTCCGCCGCCCCATAGTACATACCTTTCTAGGGTGGGCGGAGAATAGAGGTTCAAAAATTTTTTTTAGATGCCTCTCTCCAATAGCTATTCGAATAACCCCCATGTATGTTCAGCGATTATTTATAGTTTAAGAGCTAAATTTTTTTAACCAATTTTTGGGAAAGTATCACCTGACTTTAGATTTTATTTTTTTTCTTCTTCTGCATTGTAATTCTTGAAAATATTTTTTGTTATATTAAGTCCTTATAGTATGTTCTATGATCCATAAAAAATCTGTCTGTCTAATCATCTCATAAGGTGCCTAAAACATTGCTCAAAATGAAAAAAAGTGCAAAATAAAATTTGTTCCAGATTTTCATTTAATCAAAAAAAAATCCAAAAATGGCGGCAATGACCCCAAAGTAGTTTTAAAAACTCCCTTGGACTTTCAGCATTTCAAAATAATAAAAATATTTCCTACTTTTAGGGACATTATTTTGTGCAATCATAGTTCAAAGATGGTAAAGAGAAAAAATCTCAATTAATTTAATTATTTTCTTCCCAAATTTTTATTATTTGATAGCACTTAATTTTAATGGAATACAATTTACATTAGATATAATACAATAAAAATACAAAATTTTAGCAAAATCTGTCCTTAAAAAAAATATTCTGAACTTTTAAATAAAACTTTATTAAAATGGTTTAATTTGTTGTAGTTTTTTTTTCTGCCTTCAACTGCCTCTCCGTATGTTTACCACCGGGTTGTATCTTTTTATTATTATAATGTATTATTGCAATAATGTAGCTAGTTCAAATGCCAAAATTTATGGATTCCGATTTATTTGGCGCAAATTAAAAAAAACAAAGCCAATTTTCCTTTTGAAAGCGATAAGGTTGTTTCAATACATTATTTTCGTGATAATAATATCCTCCGGACCAATTTTGGTCACAGCGGCCAATCTCAACGGAGATTAGCCAGGAGATATTATAGTGCACAAGTGTGTGCGCAAACACAAGGGTATTTTCTATTCCTTTACTCTCATACACCAATGGGACGGCAATCCGACACGAGACCGGAGAGAGATCAGGCTCAGGGCCAACGACTTTACGTGCTTTCCGAGGCACGGAGTAAGTGATAATTAATTTAGGGCACATAACTTATGAAAAGTCAGAGGTACGCGCCTTGGTTTTGAACCTAAGACCTTTGACTTGCCAGTCAACGATTACTACCACTAAGCTATCACAACTCAATGAATTTTTCATGATAAAAATGTATTAAAACAATCTTTTGAACTATCAAGTCAATGAAAAAATTAATTGAGTTTTTTTCTCTTTATCATTTTTGAACTATGATTGCACAAAATAATGTCCCGAAAAGTAGGAAATATTTTTATTATTTTGAAATGCTGAAAGTCCGAGGTAGTTTTTAAAACTACTTTGGGGTCATTGCCACCATTTATTGATTTTTTTTTTGATTAAATGAAAATCTGGAACAAATTTTATTTTGCACTTTTTTTCATTTTGAGCAATGTTTTAGGCACCTTATGAGATAATTAGACAGACAGATTTTTTATGGATCATAGAACATACTATAAGGACTTAATACAACAAAAAATATTTTCAAGAATTACAATGCAGAAGAAGAAAAAAAATAAAATCTAAAATCAGGTGATACTTTCCCAAAAATAGGTTAAAAAAATCTAGCTCTTAAACTATAAATAATCGCTGAACATACATGGGGGTTATTCGAATAGCTATTGGAGCGGGGCATCAAAAAAAAATTTTTGAACCTCTATTCTCCGCCCACCCTGTATAATAATAACTTTCCATTTGTGTATGTGTAGTATAAGGCACTAAAGTTAAATTTAAAATGAATGAATGAATTAGTCAAAAACCATGAGGAAACCAGTGAACTTGTTTGAACTTTTATCATCTCAAATCGAGTCTGCCGCCCTTAGGACACTGCCGCCCCTAGGCCGCGGCCTATACGGCCTATTAACAAATCCAGGACTGCTTGTATCCAACTATCTATAACTACTTGTACCCTTACTTGTCTCGTTTTTTCTCCAAGGAAAAGACAGAGACGACGAATTTATTACATCCCACTAAAATTATACCCACATTTCCGTCGTATGTCCAAATTCCTTAATAAGGCATATGTCAAAATGTGCATATATTGCATGGCATAGCATTGTTAATTTGTTATATTATTTGGATCCATAAACACGTATTTTATTGGTAAGCGAGATATTGAGTAGGTATGCGAGTGTCCAAGACATCGCGTTTATTGAATTGCATGTACAGTTGTGGCTAATGGTGGGGACAAACAGGAGACAGGTTCCAGTATCTACATCTAAAATTAAATGGGCACATCCTTCCAATATCTAGGTTTGACTCTATCTACACTCTATCTATATCTCTTTACAATTACATAATGAACAACTACCTACAGCAAAGTTTAATTTGACTAACAGAATTGTCATTGAATCTGCACATGAACAAACAAGTCGGAGAGCAAGATGAAACTCCCGTAATATATTACTAAAACATTAACGTTGATCAAACTGTTTACTTACTCCTGCACTATGTTCCATGGGGTGGGATAATTTCAATATTTATGGTGTGTACGAATTTTATGTTGTAGAAAAAGCATGTATGCTTCGCTTTCGCATAAAGGAATGGTAGAATGTTATTCAATTAAAGAAAGAACGAATCAAATAATTTGTTTAATGGGATTCACAGCTAGGACATTAAGCCCAGGGAGTAGAATTTTGACTTCCCAAATTTATGTTTTTTACATGATCAGGAAGTCATTGGGGGAGGCCTATGTTCAGCAGTGGACGTCTTATGGCTGAAATGATGATGATGATGATGACATGTTTGTGCACACGTTTTGCTTATTAAATAAAAATATTTAGTAAAAAACGCGCAAAAACAACTAACACGGGCGGGACTTAATCGCGCGATCTCCGGCGTACCGTGCCGTTGGTCGGTAGTTTTACCTTGCACCCACGATATGATAGATAGTCCTCGTAAGCTATGTTAAAAAAACCATAGTCTCCTCTTAGCATACCCTGAATATTTTGCCTTTATTGGCGAGTAAGTCAGAACAGCCACTGTGTGAGATATACCGTCAATGTTTAGGCTGCCTCTTAAAATTTAATGCTATGTGTATAAGCGACGGCATTTAACTAATGGAGCTATCCAATTGAGTAATAAAATTAAACGATGTACCTCTTAAAAGCTTGACGTAATCAAAAATACTTAATTAAATGGTTTCTGTACAATGATGAAGACTGAAAAGATGATTTTTGTGAGAGGTAAGCCGGATTCAAACCTGAGAAAAGAATAATTAGGCAATACTTGACATTGAATGACATGTGTCGCCATCTATTACCATAACGTTATTGTTGTTTTCCTCAGAAACTATTTTTTTCGGGATGAAAGATACTACATGGAAAGATCGGTTCATCGGTTTAGGCGTGAAAAGGTAACAAACAAACAAATTTACTTTCGCATTTATAATATTAGTTAGGATTATCATTTGCTTAATACAACCAATCGACAAAGAACTAAAGTAAATCCAATGATTATACGAAAAAAAAAACTAAACATGACCTGTATGTTTCGTTAGGTTCTTATATTTTCAACGCTAAGCTTTGTAATAGTAGGTACAGTCGGCAAAGTAGTTAGGTTGGCAGGGGAGCTAGTTAAAGTTGTAATTTTTTCAAGATGTTATCGACATAATTTCATTTTACAATATTTTCTGAAAAGCTATGACTGAAACCTTTACACAAAACAATTTTACACAACTACATGTACATTCCTACAAAAAACTTTATCCCTAACTAGAGGCCCTGCTAACTTAACTCATTTGCCGACTGTACTTGAAGTAGAGACATGGAGTAGGCTTAAATCTCTTCCTTTGAGGGGAGGGATTACCGAGAGTCCGACTGCAAGTTGAACACTGCTCTTAGTATACTGATAAGTACCAGCGCTTGAAGCGCTAGTAGAATGTACTATTTGTAGATGCATTCTGTATTTCATATGCTCTACATTCTAGACAACGTACGTGACAGATACGTAACGTGTTAGACATAAAAATTTAATTACATCCATTATTATCTATAGGATGTATTCCTTATTTGCTCCGTCATTATCTGCAATCACAACAACTTAAATTTTATGTTCTTTAGTTTACTGTAAAGTTGAATATGGAATGACATACTCTACGTTGTGTCGTGTCGTGTCTGACACGTGCGGTTTCTGTGTTATGGTTAAAAATTAGTATATCTATGGCCGATTGCTGTAAAAATACAGTTCTATGAATATAATTCATTAACAAAGGTAAGGCTTTTCAAAACCTTTTTTTATATTTTTTAAACTTATAGGTAGAGGTAACCTATTCCAGAAAATTACTTCCAGATAGTTTCCTAGAAAAAAGATATTATTATTACATTACATTTTTCAACTATATATCAATATCGGCGTAACCCTCGGTAGGCGATTCTATCTGGCATCTAACTGGTTAGATACCGGAAAGTATAGTAGAGGCAACAATAACCATGCATGACTGATGTTAGCGTTTCAACCGCGTAAGCATGAAGGATAGCGAGCGACGAAGACAAGAAGAGTAATTTATCACGCGAACGAAGTCACGGGCGAACGCTAGTTTATCGATAAATAATCATAAGCTACATAGTTTTACTTGACCATGACTGAGGTGCACGAGAGTCCTTGAAAACGATGATATCGATAAAATGCTCATTATCGATATATCTGGCGAGCACTTGTCCACAGGTCTCACGCTGACGGACTGTCGACTGATTTACACTTAATTTTCAAGGCCATGGTGATTATAATATAAGGTGTAAATTAAAACAAAATTTTTTAAACGGTTTTATTTACCTGTTTATTATTTGATTCAAATTTAGTAATCGATATTTCACTCCCTTCCTGTTTTTATTTTGAGCACAGCTTTAATTATGATGACAAAACCGTTTTACGTAAAAAAAAAATAACTTTAATTTTTGCATAAAATTTAAATCTCCTTCTTTTTGGAAGTCTTCTAAGAGATAGGTACACAATTTCGCCAACAAATTAAATGAGCTTAAACTTTAGGTTAAAGCGCCTCTCTCCTCTCAGCCATCTCGCTCGCACATTGAAGTTAATTGAAGATTAAAATCAATGAATATAGTTACGAAAAATAGAAACAAACCAAATTATCTATACTTATAATAAATCTGTAGAGAGGCCAATTCTGTACATGAAATATATTTAAAAAATAACTATCAGGGGGTGATTAGGGATCGATACTGATGCCAAAAATGCAATCAGTAAACTTTTTGTCTGTCTGTCTGTCTGTCTGTCGGTCTGTATATTCGTTATAGAAACCAAAACTACTCGACGGATTTTAACGAAATTTGGCACAATTATTCTTCATACTCCTGGGCAGGTTATAGTATACTTTTCATCACGCTACGATCAATAGGAGCAGAGCAGTGAAGGGAAATATTGGGAAAACGCACAGCCTAAACCGCTGATCGTAGAGACCTGAAACTTGGAGGGTGTGTTCTTTATATGACGTAATTATCCGATAAGAAAGGATTTTTCGAAATTCTACCTCTAAGGAGGTGAAAAATAGGGGCAAAGTTTGTATGGGACAACGGGATTCCTTGGTCCAATCTACTTCATATTTTGCATAAACATTCTTTTTCAGAATTGATGGAAAACGTGTTTCGTATTTTATTAAAACTCATCGCCTAACAGGGTTAAAAAGGGGTAGAAATTTATTTTGGGGGTGATTTGCATCGAAGTTGATATCAATACTCCTTAGTGCTTTTGATTTAAACTGGCTTGGTGCAATGTAATTACCTTTTAAAATTGGAATGTCAAATATAAATCGGATTAGAATTCGAAAGGACATTGCCAATCTTTATATGGAAGTTGGACCAAGTGCTACCCAGAATGAACACATAGTACAATTTGTTCCTTAGGCCAATAGTTATCAAAATCTATCCCAGGAGTCAAGAGAAAAACAGGGTTTTGTTATGCATTTTTTATATGAAAAAAACAATCTTAAGAATTATTTTCAATGTAATTGTGAGTGTATTAATTGTACTTTTTATGTTACAATAATAATGTAATTTATCAGCAAGTGTACATTAATGAACATTAAAAAATATACATTATTTTTGACATAAATATAATCAAGAAATCAAAGCATTACAAGAACAAGCATTAGGCTGAAATGTTGCTCCACAAAAATTAACTTGAATAGGAATGCAACATAACGCCACCTCACTATTTGTACTGACTACTCTCAACTACTATATTAGAATACTGGAATTGGTGCCCAATACAAGTTTAAATAAACAACGCACCAATATACATAATGGCATGGTGCAAACGAGACACAATAGAACAGCTTTTTGTGTTTTGCATGCTACGTAATATTGCCAGATGTCCCGATTTGGCGGGATATCCCGCATTTCAGCCCTACTGAAAAAAAAACCAACCCCAATTAATTAATGAGATTGATCCCAATTAAATCTGTGATTTTGAATAAAAGGGTTAGGCATATTTCCGTCCCGATTTTTCCATTCCTGTACCGCTTTTGGTGCTACAGGACAATGTTATAAAATATATTAGATGTAGATTTATGTATTTTGGAGGGAAAAACATCCCATACTCATAAATTAATGAAAAATAATTATTAACAACAAAACTTTTTTTTCCTGGGACGATTTTTTTTTAAATATTTGTTTTGGATGTAAATTAATGCCACGATACCACTGGAGCTACTTTCATTCCTGGGCAGCACTTGGTCCAAACCCTGTCAATGTCCTTTCAAATTTATTTGTTCTCTTATACTGGAAAGAAAAACTTACCAGCCTTATAAGTACCTATCTTGATTTTCCTTTGAAAATTCCTTAGAAATCTCTTAGATTATATTATTATATAATAGCGAATATTTGCAATTGCTATACCGACGATATTATTGACTGTCATTTGCCCTGTACCTAAGTCTGCTTATACAATGACGCTAAAAGTAGTGGCATCGACTCAGAGTAGTACAATTTGTTCTTATGGGCAGTACAGTTTGTTGATTTATCATTTTTCTAGGTATCTATAATACTAATTCGATTTAAATAAATAAATTATGTTCAAAATATTCTATAGTCTACGTGAGCGAAGCCACGCGGGAAAAGCTAGTGGCGAATAAAATTACAAAGTTTCAGCAAAAATGTCAGTTTTTCATTCATGTCTTGTGAGTGAAACTATTTACGTTTCTCGCTGTAGGTACCCGGGAAACACAAAATGGTGGAAGACAGGGTAAACACGACCTTATAATTTTTAAACATTAATTCAGCCTTTGTTTTTTTGCAGCCCTGTAAATGTAAAACAAACACATCATGTCTGAAATAAATGAAAGTAACTTCACGCATTTTCATTGTGCAAAAATTTCCATATTTAATTTTGTGTGAAAAACGGTTGAAGCATTTTGGAGGGAAAATTCTTTATTCGTTGTTCTTTGTCTATCTGACTGTTCTAAAGTGAGTTATTTCATTCCATTTCATCATCATCATTAGCCTGTATTAGTCCACTGCTGAACCTAGACCTCTCCCAATGCGCGCCACTATTTTGCGCTCATTGCAGGTGATTGCATTGGTGATGCCCATAAGTGATTATTACGCTAGGTAGGGTTGGCGATCGCAGTAGCCGATGATTATTATTACACAGAAGGATGCTGCTGCCCATCTTCCGGATTTATCCCTTTGTCGCTTCTTACGACACCCGCGGGACGAGTGGGGGTGGTTCTATTCTTAGGCCGGAAACCACAAGCCCGTAATTTAATTTGTAAAAAGTAGTTAGGGTAGCGGTTAAGAGATTCTTTTTTTTGATGTTATAATTATGTACTTTCTTAGATAATCAAAGACACCACTGACTAACGGTGAAGGAAAACATCGTAAGGAAACCTGGACTTAATAGTCTGAAATCGCAAACTCGAAGTGAGATAGCGTGGTGATGAATTCTTAATCCTCCTGCAGGCCAGTTACAGGCTGGTTTATTAGCAGGTTTGATGTAAACCGAAATTCAAGCAGCTATGTGCAGTTTTCGTAAAAATAAACTAACTTGACAAAGTCTAATGAAACAACTTTTAAATGGATAACTCGCGTATATTGTATTTTTCAAAAACATCAATATACGCGAGTTATCCATTTAAAAGTTGTTTCATTATGTTAAATGTTCGCGAAAGTTTGAGAATGTATTGACAAAGTCTGTCTCACACTTGGCTGATTTTTGTAACAAGAATTCTTTTAAAACACACCTTCCTCATTAACTTAGCTCACTCGTCGAAGGCTATCAATTAGATAAATAATCACGTAACAAACAAGTACAACCAGTAATACTCATTCTTAGTTTACTTCGTAAGAATTCTAAAATCGTTCGGAATTCCACTATTTTTCCTTATAAGTAGCTATTGATATAATACAGTAAGATATGTTTTAATACTAGGGCCGCCCGATGTGTAACTCATCTATTGTAAATGTTTTCCTTAAGTGACAACTTTAGAGTCCATTTTTGCTTGTCATGCACGGGCCGTTTTTTAACCTGTTGGCAGCTCTGGTGGTTTTCGAATATTAGGCTATGACTATGATATAGGATACAGGTGGGTTTTTATTACTATTTAGAACACGCAAAAGGAGTTTATGCATAAGATAAATGTGCATGTGTTTATTAAATAAAATTATTAAACAAGAAACTAGTAAATTATACAACTGACTTGGGTGGGACTTGAACCCGCGATCTCTGGCATGCCGTGCTATCGCTTAACCAACTAAGTCATCGAATCCTACCCGCCTCAGTTCTTATAAAATATTTTTATTTAATAAGCAAAACTTGTGCATAAACATAAATGTGGTAAAGCATACATAAATTATATTTGAAAAAATGGTGATATCGTTTCTATAACTACACAGAAAAGTTTGAAGTATGGGATCGGCAGTGCGTAAAGTACTCCGGTAGATATATCACCATACGCCTATATGGCGTTAAGAAAAAGTAAGTAAGAGTTTTTGGAAAACCTATTGCGCCGACCCTAAATAAAATTAGGACAAGGGCAGGAAGATGATGATGATGGTAATCATTGGTTATCGGTTGGTAATTTGGTAGGCATTACGAAGGTCCCATGGGCATGGCCCTAGGGGCCACAATAACACGCTAATGGACTTCGTTGACAGGTACGCTAATCTTCTATCTTTTTCTGATGTACTCAGTTAGATAGAGACTTCGAGCACTAATAGCCTAGTGATACGACCGTCGACTGAGAAGTCAGTCGTCTCGAGCTCGATCCCAAGGCGCACCTCTGTCTTTTCGTAAGTTATGTGCGATTATAAATTAATTATCAGTTGCTAAAACGGTGAGGGAAAACATCGTGATGAAACCAGCACACCTGAGAGATTTTTCAAGTGTGTGTAAATACATGTCAGAGGCCTACGGGTGGTTTAGACTCTGACACCAGGTTGTTCATCAATCATACGATAAGAAGAAGTTAGATAGAGAGATAGTTTAGAGCGCACACCTATAAGATATGTTGAAGTAAGGATAGGTACAACGGATGTTATAGACACAGTATGTGACCTTTATTGAAAGCAAAGTTAGTATACACGTTCCTACGTCAATGATAACAAATTAGGTTCAACTCTGAACTTACTAATAGCTATTAAACTATGTTGTTTTCCTTGCAGGTAGGTTAGAACTTAATGGATATAGATACAATGGCCCACAAAACCTATTAAGTAGATACCACCATTTTTAAATTGCAATTTCTCCTAAACAATAGAAGTTAGATATTTTTGTGAATTTTTTACATGTTATAGCACATGATAGCTTATTAAATATAATTATTTAATAAGAAAATTTGAAAAAACAACTCCCATCCGTATCAGTTGTTTTTTCAAATTTTCTTATTAAATAATTATAAATAGAAGTTAGAGTTTTGAAGTAAAAACGTCTAAATTATTTCTTTATATAGATAGTTTATTTCTAGGTGTATATAATATAGTTAGTTATCTCATATTGTCATCAACCTAGTGATAATTAATTTGTAATTCGCACAGAAATCCGAAAACTCAGAGGTGCGTGCCTGGGTTCTGAACCTTTGACTTGGCAGTCCGACAGTTTAAGGCTAGTGTAAATACTTCTTAAAACATAAGAGCTCTCTAGTAATTCGTACAAGGGATAGATGTAACTACCAACTGAGATGGTTGAATGTGGAAAATAATTTCAGTAACACGTGCCGGGTTACAAATAAGTTAGTGGCACAGTGACTAGGGGCTTTACCCAGTAGGTCGTGGATTCATATCCCGCTCGTAATTGAATTTTCCTTCTACATAATTTCGAGCTAAAGAGTTGAGTATGTATGAACGTGCTTATCTTAGAAACTACCATTCCGCATTTTGCGTTTGATCATTTATTGGTGAAAGGCATAGACGAGATATTACTACATATACGAGAAAATTAAATCCGAACGAACGCCGGTGTCATCTTTACATTATATAATATAAATTAGCCTGTAACTGTCCCTATTGTAGGGCAAAGGCCTCTTCTCATATAGAGAAGGATTGAGCATTAATCACCGCGCTAGCTCACTGCGTGTTGGCAATTTCAGACTATTAAGTCCAGGTTTCCTTACGATGTTTTCCTTCACCGTTAGTCAGTGGTGTCTTAGAATATCTAAGAAAGTACATTTGACATTTAAAAAGTCATATTGGTACATGCCAGGTTCGAACCCACACCCACTCGCTTGTAAAGCGGGTCCGTAACCAATGCGCCACCACGACATTTACATTACATTAATTTATTATAATGTCCTCCTGACTGAATTTTGGTTACGGAGTGGCCAATCTCATCTCAGCGAAGATTCCCATAAATAAATAGATAATGTGATTGGTCTTCATTAAATCAATAGAGAATAAATAGTTATAAGTGCTGATCTAGTGAATAACCTGTCTGCCACGTACGCCTGTAATCTGTGTGTACATTAGAACTAGTTACCTTTAACTTTTATTATCATATTTATGTAATGTAAAATGTGTATGCTGTTGGTGTACTACAAAAAATAAATAAATGGTGATCACCAGGGTGGTTTTAGTAAGGTATGAAACCCATAAATACTCCCCGGTCTCTTCCCCCAGAGGCCGCCTTTTGAAGGTTTACCCCCGTATACAAAAAACAAAAAAAAATTCAAAGTATACAAACCTACATACCTACTGGTTAAAATACAATTAAGTACATTAACTAACTAACTAAACGAATAAGGACATTTCCAATTTACACAACTTTTCCTCAATGTGTAGCGAGTTAATTAACAATTAGAATTATCAAATCAAGGAAAGAATTTAACTACCTAAGTTAAAAAGTATATATCCGTTAATAGTTATATTTTTATGTTTCCTCTTATCAGGATTTTAGCCGGCTAGCCAATAGGGAGAAGAATAGTCAGTGCAACGTCGGATGGCGAGCCGAAAGCACGCGTTGAGACTCACGTCGCCTATCTTTACAAATCGGAAAGTTTTCGTACTGTATCCAGTGGCTTTAAGTGTGTTTATGTTTTAAATTGAGTGATTGTGTTAAAGTTTTCGAAAAGTGAAAAGATAGTTTTACAAAGTAATCGAGTAAGATTTTTGTTTATGATTATTTGAGAAATGCTGAGGATGTTTTATAAATGGGAAGCATAGGTAAGTGTTTAATTAATTGGTTTTGTTGTTATGTATGAAGCCAGATGTAATACGTTACTTAGATTATATTATCTTAGAGTTTGTAACACTAATTATGGTGTTATACTCGCTCTTTAGCCTTTCATGTTGCTATTTTATCGTCTTCATTTAAATCTCTGATGTCATGTTATGGAATTTCCTACAAAGTGATTAGACATGCGGTGTTTGTATGTTGTACCATAATAAATCATTTTATTAAATTAGACATCAAGTTAGGTATGATACAAAAAAAAGTGTGAGCCTTAAGATTTTTATGAAAATTTTCAATATTGTAAAGACAGAATGAAAAAAAATCCAATTGCTGTTTAGAAATTTATTAAAAAAATATTGAAGCTATAAACACTAGCTCAGTTTAAAATAATATATATCTGCAGATTAAACTATAGACATGCTGTGGAAATTATGTCATGGGTTCTAAATGACAGAGGCAGAGCTAATTGGTATAATAGATCGATAATTATAATAGTTGGGATTGCCCGATGCTGGCACACTGGATGCAACTCGATGAAATTGCACTTTACTCATTTTATGTTTATCATCACTACTGTTTCTACAAAAATTATTAGGATTTGCAATTTTTTTCTGAAATAATATATTATTATTAGATATACACAGTTATAGCCAAGCAGCTTTCCTTGCTGCTACGGTTAATTCTCAAATGGAAAACTCCCTAACACATTTCCCTGACTTATTAGCGATCGCCATTCAGTTGTCCGTAGTAGGTACTTTTAAAACAAACTAAAAATATTTTCCTTTTAACAGAACCATGTATGGACATAAATAAATAGTTACGATGCACCATTTTATCAAACTCTATAATTTTAAACAATAGGATTTAATTATAGAAACTTGGCTACAAAAGATACCTACCCAATAGACGATAGTTACCTACACAATAGTTATATTGAAACAACTTTTAAAGGATGTTTATATTTAAAAAAAAAAACATTTACGCGAATTATCTGTTAAAAGTTGTTTCATTATGTTAAACGTATGCGAAAGTATGAGTCATTATTACCTATTTATAGTTTTTCTTAATCAGTTTTTTATGCGGGACAGTCATTTTTATTTGAATTAATATAGTATTATTATAAGGACGGGCATAATAATAATAACTAACTATATATACACTTAGAAATAAAATAATTAAAAAATAATTAAACTTAATTTAAAACACCGCTACCTGTAGGCAACGTTCTCAAAATGCATTGCCTCGCTGCATCTTAGAATACTTAGACTTTTGGAAGCTATTATTGCATGTTATTGGGCAAGAATGGCATCAACGTCTATCCCTCTGCATGTTGTAAAAGTCGACTTATGATGGGACAAAAGTCAGAAACTAGCAGCGATCAACACCCATGCTGCATCGGGTGGTAGGCTTTAGCCGTGGTTGGTACCTACCGGTAAAATTCGCCGCCAAACGACTTTATCCTCTGGTATGATGTTCCATAAAACCTATCTGGGGGGACCTATCTGGCTGGATACCTATCCGGTACTTCAAAGAGAAGTAACATCCTTGTATGGTAAGGTGAAATTTCAACTAGAATTTAAGATTGAAATAAATTTTAAAGTTATTGGCAAGGCTAGTAAAACAATAGATTAAAAACAAACTGCATACAATTTGTAACTTAACAAAGAGTGCTTTGTACTTATCTGTACCGACACCTGAGTACAGTAAAACATCTTCGTGGAATGCAATTATAATTCCTTCGTGTTACATAACATTGTATTTTCCTTAAGCAAACAAAGTTGATGAAAAAAAATTATGGAAATTTGTTCTGACTTGTTTATTCAAATTCATATTTTTATATTGTATGTAGATACGTAGAAGATGCATAATGTCACATTGTTAGGTATACATTCATTCATGATTATGGAAATAACAGATAAATAATTGCATTTAATTAAAAATTCAATAAGATTATTGACATTCAAATTCAAAATAACAAAAACATTCACAATTTATACATAGTTATATAGTTTATTATAGTTATATTATTATTGGCTTATTAGTGGCGGAGGGTGAATTTTTCTAAGAGTTAAGATGAAGCCAACCTAGAGAAAAACCAATGGTACAATCACAAGGCATTATTGACTAAGCAAGTTTTAATGGGAAGCGGGTTAATCGAGTTGAATGGAGCCTCCGCCACAGCTGTGTCAGTCTCACTCTGTCTCTTCCTTCGAAGGATACCTGCTGGCGGATGTTTTATGATACATAATACTACATTGAAAGGGTTACAATAGAACAATTGTAACAAACGTAAACAAGTCCATAGAGACCCACTATGTAGTCTGTAGCGTGTGATAATGTAATTGTGCAACGTGCAATCATATCATATATTGCGTGAGACTACTTACTCTTATGACCCCGTGGGGTTTCTGCAAAACGGGTCACTTTGTAATGTCAATAAACTTCACACCCACCCTATGTGAAATAATCGTCTAGCCTAGGATCTATTTTTTTTTTGTTTCTACGTGGTCTCTCTTAGTTATAGCTCTAGGGAGCTCAGACTGCTTAACCGGACTTCTAGCGAGACCTAAAGGCCTCCAGCTAAAGCAATTAAACTAAACCTAAAGCAACTGCAGCTAAGGGCGCCCCTTAATGGGACTCGGGCCTCGGCTTAGGGCGTTGCTTGGGGACATGCTAGGGACTTGCTGGATCTGATTTTGATTATTTAGGGACATGTTTATGGCTACAGGCTCAGCCCGGGCTGGCATAAGCAAGGGTCGGGGAGGAGCCCTAGGATCTAAGATCTAACAAAAAATCAGCTGTTCCATATATTTTGTTGAGTCATGAGGACATAAATGTATGAAACAGCTGTTTTTTTTTGCGATCTCAGGGTTGGTCTCATAGTAAAAGTTGTTCATAATGATGAGTTTAATGACTCCTTTTAAGGATGCTGGTGTTTTACAAATAACCCTGTATATGTATCAAGAGGTTGTACACTTTTACTGTAAGCGATTAGGAAGAAGAGTGGGGCGAGTCTTAGTGAAATCAAAAATTCAAATTCAAATCTTATTTAATTCAAATCTTACTAAGCTATATAACGTTATGTCAAATGTCAACAATAATACAGCGTGTAACAGAAGTCCGAAATAATACTTAAGGGCATGTATGTATATCATGAAGAGAATCACCTGTGAAAATATTGAATGTAAAAGAGGCATTTTTTTTTCATACAAAATAATTCTTTTGATTTCATTTTCTTCAATAATGACAGATTTCATTATCCTATGCGTGCCTAGTGCTTACTAAAAGAATTTATTGAAAGTAAATAACCGGATTCGTGTTGATTTACCTTTCAGCTGATGTCTAGGGCTGTATTTGAAAGATTTTGGTGAAAACTTTGACCATCGTTTACTCGAGAATTGTTTGGGGTTCGGTTCCAAAACCTATGCTCAAGGATTGTTAATAAGGTACCTTATACGCCCTTAATGTATTATGTCGGACTTCTGTTACACGCTGTATATCAACCGTTATTGTCAGCGTTATTAAAGCAAAACATATATTTTATTTTTACATCTTTCTTGTCCATTCACAGGTTGTCTGGAAAATATTGCTTGTAGCATTATGACAGCGGTCTCTGGTCATTGTACCTCTACTTTTTGTAATAAGGCATTTTATGTAATATACAATAAAGAAAATTCTATTTTATTCTGACATCCCATATCTGTGTGGTAGCTAGCTTTAATATTATATTATTCTTATTAGTACAATGCATTAATATATTTAATAGGTACGTTTACGAAAGGCATTCAAGGATTTAATGTATGTAAGAAGATATAAAATTAATTAAGGCTTAGGTACTATTTATGTAGTTATATATTTTGGACGAGATCATGAGAAAGGATAGAAGTTAATTATCTAGACATTCACGAGGCAGTCGAGACAGGCCGCATCGCAACGCAAAAATCTGCCTGGCTTTTTGACCATCTTGCCTCGCCGCCTGGATTTTTGACCTCCGTCCCCGACATGCCTCACCGCAATTCTAGAAGACGTTGTTTAAAACAAAATTTATAGCGGGCTGATTTTGCGTTGCAAACTTGCGATGTGGCTCAACCCGTCCTCCTGAAAATCTAGCAATCAACAGATCAGAAAGAATGACCGTCTAAGCGGTACTGAAAAGAGTAAAACAGAAAAGTAAACTGATATCTAATATGGAAACATTGAATTATTGAAGATAGCAGAGGCAAGATTAATTTTAGCTTAAGAAGAAATTAGTCCTCTTTTTTAAAAACAAAGACAAAATAGATCCGTCTATTTTCACGTCAGCTACCAGGGCATAGACTAACAGTCTGTTTAATTTCCTGTCCTGTTTCAAATAAAAAGGACGTAAGATAAAATTAATGAATGTTTATAACGTGCTTATTAACTAGAAGTACTCCAACAAGGCCTCACATTAGTAGTTAGAGAATAATTGACTTTGTCATTAATAACCGTAATTAAGATTCAGACTATAATATAATACATTATTATGAGCGTAGCTGTTACTTATGGATAACTTGTATTTGCTGAACGACATCGACGTTTTGCTGGCAAATAATATAATATTACACACGGCTACGCATCAATCTATACATTTCCAGTATACGCTGAGATCTTGTTATACGAAGAGCCTATACAATGTGAGTTCAGGTATTACTGGTAATGTGTAGCTTGATGTAAAGCCGTGTGTACCAACGTTCAGAGCAAATAGGCAAATACAAATAGAGGAGCGAAAAGGTTCTAAACGAATAACATTTTTATGACAATGTTTTCCGGCAACTAATGCATCAATATGGATGATATTATCAAGTTCCGAACATTGCTGCCTAGTTGACGATGATATTAATGGCTAGTAGACAAAACGAAGCTTGTATAAGATTCTAAGTTTTTGCAGTGCTATCAATTGCCAGTCAGTGGTCATATCTGATAGGCTATCACTAGGCAATAGGATAAGTTCTATAATATTAACGTGTAATGCAAAGCGACAATCTGGGGTTTAGTACGAGTTTGCAAACTATATGATAACAGTTTTCGTGAGACGTAATATACCTCTTTCTGTCCTTCTAGAAGTGTATAAACGAGACTGGTATGTGACTTCTCACTAAAACTCAGTATTCACATTGTTTGTAAATTCGTACTAGGCCTAGGTATGTCTTTCTCGTTCAAACTTGCATGTTGGCTCTGTCACGCATTCCTGGATAAAAACATAAATAACCAGTTGCAGTATCGCTAATAACATTGAAAACTCAATATAACACAAATAATAGATATTATCAGATAGCATGTTTTATCGGATGGCATTGGATAAGAAATAATTACTAACTAACTATGGCGGGGTTTACATGACCAGCAATTAAGGGGCAATATAGTGAACATGAGACGCCGAACAATGTCGCCGACATTGTCTGAAAACATTGATTTGATGTTACTCGCTAACAAGCCCGATCAGAGTATAAAAAGAAAAATTCTAAGGCTCCTAATTTCAGAACAATGATCAAATCTCTATCTAGAAATCTCTCTAGAAAATTGTATCGATCTATGATATAATAAAACAATTCTTTAACGGATCCACGTCGCGGTATCTATATATTAATACGTAAAGCGAAAACTGTGGATCCCTTTTTAAGAATATTGCGCGCACGGAGGAGTGTGAAACTTGGCATAGTAAAAGTTTATATCGAGAAGAAGTGCAGAAACCTAAATATTATAAAAAAACGGTCTAATTTCGACCACTGACTGCATCACTAATATTTATTAACTCAAAAAAAAAAACAAAAAATTGCAAAGCGCTCGTGGTCGAAGGCAAAAACTCTATGATATTTTAACTAACGAAAGAAAGAAGGTGGTTCTACATGTTTTTTTTTACTAGTATTATTATCGTATGGCTTTTCCTGATTATATGTATGTGCTCTTCTTATATTTTAGTTTGAAATTATAATATAAGAAGATTGGCTAGTCAGGTTTTAGCGTCAGTGAGTTGGTGAACGTCTTCTAGTCCTCCTGAGAATCTCCTGAGGGGAAATTCTTCCACGATGTACTTGATGGTTTGAAAGTGAGGGCCACAATTGCAGTTTTTTATACTATACTTAGGTGGCAGAGAAGCACACAACCTGCCTGATGGTAACCGGTTACCGTAAACTACGAACGTTTTCAATAAATCACTTGCACGTCGACGACCCTGAGCGGGTTTGCGGAAAGGGGAAATTATGTCAAGGGGGAGATTATGGTAAGAGGGAGATTATGGCAAGGGGGGTTAGAATTCTGGTGGTCTCTTTGACCATGCAAAACACTACACTACGAATACTTTTTTTTGTACCATTTAAAATTTGTTTTCATTTCAGTTTAAACGTATTTTTGTACGGTGAAATATCAACTTAAATCGGGTCATCGGGTTGAATCGGAATTCATTCTTGAGTATATATATTCAGTATGCGTGCCTAAGTGCACGTAATCTAAAGCGACGCTTAATAAACAAGCTTCCACAGTAATTATATATGCTTCCTATAATTGCTGCTACTGCTGGGCATCCCCGAAGATATTCTCATAAATAAATCCAGACATATTTATTAATAGGTCGTGACAAGTCGTACTACACAATGTTATAGGTAAATTGTTGATTGAGGAAGTTACTACCTCATTAGTTAAAAAGTTGCTACTTGCACGGCTATCAAGCGACAAGTGCAGTTGTTATTGAAACTGTTCAGTTGTTATTGGAATGTTCAGTTATTATTGGAACTTAAAAGTGCAAATAATATTTCTGACGGAAAATTCTCGATAACGCTCTGGTTAACGGGTATTTAGTTATCTATTGCATTGGTCTTTAACTAGGTAGGTAGACTTATAGATTAATTATTTCTATTTAAATTATTTTTAGTTTTTAGATTAAAATAAAATAAATATTAGATATTAGGTATAGTTGTGAATAAATAAATACCTAGGGGATACTCATTATGACCAGAATAGATAAATATACAAGCATTCAACAGTGCCGCGTCGCAGGACGTGAGTGTCAATCACTCGAGTGTAACCACTGTGTAATTAACGTCGGTTAAGCTTTTTAGATAACCAGCCGTTAAGATAACGGTGAAAGTCAATATTTTATTATACAAGTATTTGGTTTTATTTAAAACATAAATACAGCTTCGTTGTATAAGCGCCACCAATAAGCAATAGGTAGCGAGTTCGAGCCCTGGGTTGTGCAGATGTTTTTCTAGTATGGAAAGAAAGAAAAAACCTTTTATTATTTTTATAATAAAAGGTTTTTTCTACACCGATTTCATTTATAAACCGATTTCAAATCACTAAAAAGCTAAAAAATATCACATTGTACTTTCGTTTTAGAATAAGTGGTAAATCAGATTTTATTATAAGTACTTCCAAATCTTAACCGACTTTTAAAAAGTTTGTGTATAATTTCTAGCTTTTAGCTCGCAAACGGTTTTAGTGTTTTTTCATTTGAAAGGTGACTAAATCTTTCAAATGAAAAATCATCAAATCCGTTTAAGAGCTACGATGCCACAGACATACATTAAACTTATAACATTATAATTATGGTCGGGGGTTGAAAATAAAATAAATAAAAGATTACATCGAAATTAGATCCTCCTTCTTTTTGCAAAAAAACTTTTGATTGATTTGAACTTAGTTAAAAAAAGGACACACACAGGCACAGCCTCAAACAAGTTAACAAGAAAAGAATGCGTTTGTGCGCTAAAGAATGTCAATAACATTGTTCGTAAAGATTGTTCAGCGATTCCCGACTGTACCTAGCTCTGTAGTTTGTGAGAACAATGTTTCATTCACTTAACCCATTTACTGGCTGCAGGAGATGACAGCCGCCTGACATGTCCCATTTCATTACACTTCAGCTAGAGCATTCCGATTTTATTTCGTTTGGTTTATTAAAAATAAGTAACTTTTTTAGCTGATGTTGTGATTTTAAAGTTCTTTTTTTGAATGTTATGCTCACAAACAAGAAAATAATGAAGGTTTTCCCTTTTGTGACGTTGGAGAAGAATATCACCAATGCCTCTTCCTTAGTGTGTCGTAAAAGGTGACTAAAAAGTCCTCACCAAATTTTAGGAATCCGCCAATCTCAACGGGTATTAGCATATTCATTTATTAACTTCTACTTTTTTTTTACTTCAACTATTTATTAACTATGCAAGAGATATTATAGTAGTAGGGAAATATTTACATTAAGATCAAACTTCGTTTGTGTCTAGTATGCTCCATGGGATTGGAGGATTCTATTCCTAGCAGGCGTTCTGTGCAGGTTCTCAATACTGCTTACCATCAGGTATCAACATCAACTTTAGTGATTTTATGTTTATGCTAGTTTTGGTTACGTTGGTTCATAGAGCATAACCCTAATTTACTTCAACACTTTTTTGCTGAAATGACCTTTAAGAAGGTTTTATCTATTCGTATCACACAAATAAATTAACAAACTGAATCACAAAAATATCATACAAATAAAATAACCTAAAAAACCACAACAACGAAATATGAACGTTTTTCATCAATATTGAAGATCATAGACACAATACCACTAGACACGGTCATTAACACAAGTCAATGACCTTGCTTATTTTGACGCCTGATTTGCAAAGCCTGATTGGTCAGGAAACAAGATTTTTAATAAAGCCAAATAGCCAGGTCAAAGGTCAAGGTCGCCTTCAATGTTCAAGGTCTTGAATTGAACTTGAAATTCGACTGTCACCCTGAAATGTGATCCAAATATTTTTCAACATCACAGATTTATCAAAATTTATAACAGCAAATTGATATCGTATGACGGCGAGATCGATCGAATTCAGATTAGCACTTTGAACTTAAGAATGACACATACTGCCATGGCTTGAAACGACAGCACTAATTTTAATTAATTCGTCAAATATTTTTGTAAATTTTTTACATGTAGCACATTTTAGCTTATTAAATATAGTTATTTAATAAGAAAATTTAAAAAAGCACCTTTTCTACCACACAACACGCCCTAGGCGGAGAAAGAGATTTGAAATTTCGACTGATGCTGGTAGGATACGGTGGTTTAGCGGTCAGAGCGTCGACACGGTACGTCAATGATCGTGGTTTCGAATCCCATTCGTATCAGTGGCTTTTTCTTATTATTATATTCCGTCAAACATTGAAAAATGAGACACAAAAGGAAATTAATTGTTAAGCGATAAAAAAGCCGGTATTTGTGATAGTTAAAAGTTTAAATTATTTTGGAGTCCTTTTATCCCGTACCGTATCATAATAAATTGTACATTCATCTATTGCTAATAGCCTTTTGCGGTTGGCTACCGCAGCCTGCAATTGTATGTGACAGCTTTTATGCAGTAGTACGTTACGTAGACTGGTATTGGACTTCCAATTTTAGAGTTCACTGCAAAAAACAAGTACACTACAACTTCGTACAATCAGAAAAATAAATTACTATGATACGTGTACTGTTCGTTATAACTGTGATACGAGTCGAGTGATACGCTTTGCAAGCACGTGGTTATGGGTTTAAACCTGGCTTGTACCAATATGTAATGTGACTTTTTTAATGTCTTATGTAGGCACTTTCTTAGTTAACCTAAGACACCACTGACTAACGGTGAAGGAAATCGTAAGGAAAACTAGACTCAATAGTCTGAAATCTCCACCACGCAGTTAGGTAGCGTGGTGATTAATGCTCGATCCGTCTCTGAAAAGGCCTTTGCCCTGCAGTGGGACAGTTTTGTTGAATCTACTTTTACGTAACACGCACTCATTATATCACATTTCAGTATAATAACGCATTTCACTTGTGGATTCCACAATCAAATCCTTTGTTATTCCCCCGTTAGAGGTTAAAGCCATGCCATATTTCTTTTTTTTTTCAAATGCAATACGAGTTTGGAATACTGCCCGGTTGATAGAGAATTTATCGCTTATTTCTCGTAGTGAAGCGTGGTTGAGGCCTGAGGCGTAGCGACGTTCCGAAATTCATAAGTCTATTTTATGGCTTACTCCTAGTTCAACTGGAATTTTGGTAGCCAAAATTCTTTGGTCATTAGTCCACCCCAGCCGCAGCCTAACCTACTCTAACAGTGCCGCCAAAACCCCATTGGAACTGTTAATTGTGGCAATTTCACTAAGAATACAAATTCGTAGTGCAAATGACAGAAGTAAAGTGACAGCTGTCAAGTGCGAATCTACACGTCGCATCGCGGTCGTTAGTGAATTGTACATAACATTATGATTTTGCCTTTTTTCTTTTATTTTGTTTGAGATACGCATGTTTATTGTTAAGCATTGTTATAATTATGTATTATTATTTTTAGTACCTATATTCTTTTCTGGGTGTGTTGTTTGTCGTTTAATTTCCTTAGCTTACGCCAACCCAGTCCCCCAGCCCTTAGGTATTACAATGGGTAGTTTATCCCGAATAAGAAGGTATTTTAATATAATATATTCAGTGATAATTCTCTGTGAAAATATGATTAATGTTCTTTAGAGAAAGTTAATACGGTCGTCAATCATGCCGTGGTAGGCAGATGTGACATCTCACTGGAAATTTTTACTTGGCGCGCAGAATTTCATAATACAATAGGCACATTAAGAATAACTTTTGGCTTAATATTTCTTCATGCTTTTACGCCTTACCCTTACCCTAGTGGTATGACCATTGACTGGCAAGTCAGAGGTCTCAGCTTCGAACCCAAAGCATCTCAGACTTTTAGTGACTACTACTGCCACTTTTAGATTATCATCGACACGCTAGGAAGAAGTGACTACTATGATTACAAAATAATTATTACTTGCAACGTGCCTCGGAGAGCTCATGAAGCCGAAGACTGGCTGTCATGAAGATCTTTGACAGTCGATATAGGAAGTCGGTGTCCTCATGAAATCCTGACAACTGATCTAACCTTAGAATATCATATCACTTTGGGTTGCGGGTGACAGAGGCCGTGGATCCGCTTAAAAATTATATTCAGCTGCATCCAGTTAGATTAGCAGCTGTCCCTAACAAAGTTTGGGAATAATAAGGCTAGGAAGATGATGGATGATGCTCTTACGTCTGATCTAGTATTAGGGGTACGGCAAAAATGTTATGTTAGTAAACTCTAACACGTCTTAGATTAGATTGTAAAGACTTGTGTGGATAGCCTACTCAAAAATAAAATAATGAGAAAAATACAACCGCGAGCAATAGTTTTTAACAACTGCAGTTGACTTTTTTTTCCACTGCTTGAAATATGAAAAGAAAAATAAAATTAATTATTATAGAAAGAAAATTGAAAATAGCATTCTATTTTTAAATTGCAAACGGTAACGTAATTTTACTACTACCTCTAAAACAATATTCACGCCAGTGCACATTAACGAACAGTGACATCACGAAGCCATTAAAATAGGAAAAAGAACTGCTCAATCGTGTACACCTCAGTAAAGTGCCTTTTAGTTCACGAGCGAGGACTAAATGGAACAATGTGTGTATTTGTATTACGTGTGAGGCGTTACTTTATTTTTTATCGCTTTTGTACAGGGGGGGCCTACTCCGAAATTTTAACAACATAGTTTCTATTGTCGGATCGCATATTTGTTCGTTAAATTACCTTCTAATAGATTGTTTTTTTTAATGAATTTGTAACGAAACGACAGATGAAAGCACAAAGTACCTCTACAATTAAACAATGGTAATTTGGACCGTGTGGCAGTGGCGGAGGCTCCATACAACTCGATTCCTGCCGGGTTTCCATTGAAAAATGGCACAGTCAATAATGCACACCTCTGACTACCCCCTCTGGTGAATACAAGCGTGAGTGTATGTAATAATTAATAGATTTTATTATTTAGTTTTAAACCTTGTTTAATTGTGATACCGATATCATATATGTATCCGTTCTTAATATTCCCAAGTCCTCTGCTCTATTCAGATAAAGGCTTGTACCCTAAGGTAGTAAAATATGAATAAAACAGCATTATATTATCCTATGCCCTAGGTCGTAGGCTTATATCGTAAAGTGCTTCTCTACATTACTCTTCCAGTAGTTATAATAAAGGGAGAGGATAAAAGGTGCATTTAAAAAGTCGCGTGAAAAGTCGAGGCAGTATAGCCGATCATGACCGCTTACACTAAGTTTAAACTAAGGATGTATTGATACGCGCCTCTAGCGATACAATACCGATACAATTCATACTCGAAGGTATTACCGATATAGATATCGTAACAGGAGATTTTGTATTACTTTATAGGGAATTTGCGCGCGGACTAGGGTGCGCGGACGCCCCCTTGGGTGCGCGGAAGCCCCCTTGAGCGCGCGAACGCCCCCTTGGGCGCGCGGATGCCTCTTTGGGCGCGCGGATGCCTCTTTAAGCGCGCGGACGTCTGCCGATAAACCAGCTCCTAGGTTGTTTGACGATGAGCAGATCTTATGCACATCAACTTTAAACTCCAGACTAATTGTCCGGTGGAACCAAAACCAAATAGACACTAAAACAATAGCAGCAGTGATAGCCTAGTAGTATTACCGTTGGACTGCCAAGTCTTAGGTTCGATACCCAGGCACGCACCTCTGACTTTTATGTGCGTATTAGAAATTAATTATCTCTTGCTAAAACGGTGAAGGAAAACATCGTGAGGAAACTAGCACACCTGAGAAATTTCAAAGTAAACTCTGACACCAGGTTGTTCATCAACCATACGATGACCAAAACAATTCTTTATTTAAATAGTCCTATTTTCCTTGTCCTTCTGTATTTCTTTCCTAATGTATTTATGTCCACCGTAATTCATAGTTTTATGTTCTCGTTGAAAAGATGTTTTTATCATGTTTATGATGGTAAGCAAATAAAATAATGCGTTATTGCTTTAGTAAATGTAGTTGGTGAAGGAACATTAACATAATATCTTCTAATGGCTTTTTATGATCATATTAGAAAGTATTTCGTACTTCTCTGTAGTAAAAGTTTACGTCATGGCATTGAATTGTGTTATGTATGTGGGACTGGGAACCATCAAATTTTTTTTTCCAACGGTTCCTAAGATTATGTGAGCATATAATAGGATTATGTGCAATGAGAAGACTATTCGCATTAAGATTAGTCACAAAGTTTATTAAATATAATTATTTTTAATAAGAAAATTTGAAAAAACATTGATATGGATGGGATTCGAACCCACGACACGGTACGTCGAAGATCGTGGGTTCGAATCCCATCCGTATCAGTTGTTTTTTCAAATTTTCTTATTAAAAATAATTATATTTAATAAACTTTGTGACTAATCTTAAATAAGGTATCATGTGCTAACATGTAAAAAAATCACAAAAAATATTGAGTTTATTAAAGTTCAAAACTTTGTATAAAGAAAAATTGTTACCATCGGGATCTGAATCCGCGACCTATTGAGTAAAGCCCCCATTCGTAAACTTCCTTTTTTTTAAGTCGGTTTAAAACAGATACTAAACCCATAAAAGTAGGAGTAATACGAGTAAGCCAAAAAGTTAACAAATAAAAAAGCTGTCAATATGACAATTGTCAGCTGTGTCGACGACATTGATATTTCGTATCTGACACGACTGTAGATGTGAATGGAGCTTAATAGTTAAATACACCTCCCCTACAGCAGTGTGTTCGAGCCCTAACTTTCTTAAAATTAAATTAATTTATTAACCTTTCAAATAAATTCACCCTTTTCAGCGAAAAAAAACTCTCTAAGTATCTTATTTTTATAATATTAGGAGTCACATTTTAAAGCTAAATTCAGGGTTGAATAGACGGTCTCACCTTCAGGTAGCAAAGGTTTTTTAAAATAAATAAAGCATTTATCACTAAAATTGTAAATTCGCTACAAACAAGCGACTTGACAAGGGTTCGTAGCACTTGCTACGTGATACGCTACGGTGCTTGTAGACGGTCTACGTGACTTCTACGAAGTGTGAGTTAAAGAGAATTTATTCAGTAATTGGTCTTAGCTTTTAAGATAAATGTTCTCTTTTCGGTATTTTTATATTTTATGTGCGACTATTTATTTAATATGTGCAACTAGAGCTGAATATTTTTTTCTTTAATTTATTTTTCGAATGCCGCTAAGGCGGCAAACGGCCAGCTTGATAATAAGTGGGTACTGACACAATAGAGGGTGACTTAGGGGAAGGGGGGTGTATTGAAATGGAACTTCTGAAAGGTGACATAAAAGGGGGCAGACTTATGAAAGGGGGAGGCTTATGAAAAGGTGGAGAATTGTGAAAGCAGGACTTAAGGAAGAGAAACTTATTAAAAGGTGATTTATGGAAGGTGACTTATGGAATATGACTTATGGAAGAAGGGATTTATGAAGGGGGAAAATTAGAACTCTGATGTATCAAAATTTATATTTTACGCTAAAGAAAACTTTATCGTGGGTACAATTTACAGACATCGACAATCGAACCCATTACTCCAAGCGCAAAAGGTGAATCACCTAACCACTACGCCAATCGTGTCGACATAAATCGTCACTTTAAAAATACAACAGTTAATATTCACGCTACATTTCGTTTCGTATAAACCAGTTTTATAGAGAGGTAACGACCATTGTCATTAGTAGACATTTTGTGATACTACAGCTAAGTCTAATGGCATTTACAATTGGTCAAATATAATACTTACTTACGTTAAGTATTTTTTTGTGTGCGATACGATAACTACCGGTGAAGGAAAACATCGTAAGGAAACTTGGACTAATCTTTTTTTTTTATATAGTGTTGCTAGCCGTGAAAACCTGTAATTGGCTCCATGTATCTTATTCCACTGTTATAATACCTATGAATAGCTGTTGGTTTTCCATCCGAAAATAAATAAATATAATATAACGTGGTGATTAATGCCTTTGCCTTGCAGTGTGATAGTTGCAGGCTGATTTATTTATTTATTTAATTTCACGGCTGATCCCGTTAATACTTGTACCTCTACCCAGAGGTTCGTGGAAGAACACCGTGTGGTTTTAAGTCCGTGCGAGTCTGACATAACCCCTCACCAGCCCAGCCAGAAAAAAAGATTGGTTACAAAGTAAGATGTTCATAATGATGATCACAATTACCACTTGAAGTAAATTCTTCACTCTGTATAATTAATTGCATTGATACCTACAAGTTTTAAATGCTCTGTCTTGTCGTCCAGTGTGCTTGGCTCTTACACCATCGGTATCAGATTGAAATTCAGTCTTCTTCTTCTTCATCGTATGGTTGACGAACAACCTGGTGTCAGAGTTTGAACCGCCCGTAGGCCTATAACATGGCTTTACACACCATTGAAGTCTCTCAGGCGTGCTGGTTTCCTCGTGTTGTTTTCCTTCACCGTTTTAGCAAGTCTAATTAATTTCTAATTCGCACATAAATTTGGCAAGTCAGAGGTGCGTGCCTGGGTTTCAAACCTGCGACGTCCAATGGTTATAATATACCACTAAGCTATTACTGCGCGCGTGCGGTGTTAATTATGACTAATAGCCATCTGGTATAACATGCTAACATATTGTATGTAATTAATCAATTAGCCGCAAGCTACTGCAACTACAAAAACTTTTCCTTGCAGAACCTACATTGTTTTCTTTTTGACCGACTTCTAAAAAGAAGGAGGTTATCAATGTGATGCATTTTGTTAATGTTAAAGTATTTATAAATAAAATACAGTTTACAGAACGAACGGTGGTGTAATATTTTTTGTGATTATTTTTTGTGATCGGCTAATGCTGCGCACGAGTGCGCGGATGCACCGCAATGTGTGCAATCAATATATCCTTATTTTTCTATGAGGATTTATCTATTTTATATAAATAACTGCTCAGGTATGTCTCTATAAACAAAATACAGTTTACAGAAGGAAGATGTGTAGTCTAATTTTGTTGTTATGAGTATTTTCCTGTCGGCCGATAATTCGTGGATGATTCGCGCACTGGCTTTTGGTAGGGATTTTGTTTCTAGCGTCGGAAATTCGTGGCACCACTAGTAATTGAAAAAAACTATTTAAAAAAAATTACACTGACTTCAAAACATTTTAAATATAGAAATAACAGAAACGTTTGTTTTGAAGTCAGTGCTAAGACTTTAGATTGGCTTTTGTTTTTAAAACTTCAAGACGTAAAATAGTAATAGTTGTAAAAGAAGTTATCTAGTACTTGCGTTGTCCTGTCAGGTCATTAACCTCTCACATGACGTTGCTGGACGTCCACTGTCTAGTAGATTTAATGGTTTTGTCGTTACACGGTACTAAGAACAGGATAACTGCTAGTTAAACCTTGTTGGTTTGATTATATATATGTACAAACCCCTCTATAGGTATAGCCTAGTGGTATGACCGTTGGACTGCTAAGTCAAACGACTTAGGTTCGGAACCCAGGCACTACTCAACTTAATATTCTGACTTTTTAAATTCATGTTACTGTTACTGTCAGCCACTGGTGGGCAAATGCCTCTACCCCTAATTGCCTCGTCTTTCGATCCAGACCCAGTGTGGTTCAGTCGCTATTTGTTTTGTTAAATTCACGTGGGTATTAGAAATTAATTATAACTCACTAAAATGGTATCGTATGTTTTTTTGTGAAATTTTTACATGTTTTAGCACATGTTAGCTTATTCCGAAGCCTTAGCCGAAGATCGTGGGTTCGAATCCCATCCGTATCAGTTGTTTTTTTCAAATTTCTTATTAAATATTTATATGGTATCGTATGGTTGATAATCAACCTGGTGTTAGAGTTTTAACCACCGAGCGGTGACTTAACTTTAGTAAACAGCGTTGAAAAATCTTTTCAGTGTGCTGATTTCCTCACGATGTTTTCCCTCTCCATTTGACAAATAACAATACGCATATTAAGTCAATAAACAATAAACACAAAAATCAGAGCCTGGGATTTGAACCTGTGACCTCTGACTTCACAATCCAACAGTCATACCACTAGGCTATCTCTATTACCTTTGATATAACCCCTATACTATTATCCACAATTAAGTGGTCACATTAAAATTATACTGTTAAGTAAAATAAACGCTTTTGCAATGAGACGATAACTCGTTGACGAATTTACCTAGTTGACAAATTTACCTAGTTGACGAATTTACCTAGTTGACGAATTTACCTAGTTGACGAATTTACCTAGTTGACGAATTTACCTAGTTGACGAATTTACCTAGTTGACGAATTTACCTAGTTGACGAATTTACCTAGTTGACGAATTTACCTAGTTGACGAATTTACCTAGTTGACAAATTCACCTAGTTGACGAATTTACTTAGTTGACGAATTTACCTAGTTGATGAATTTAAGTTGACGAGCTTAAATTAACGTTAAACGTTAAAATCTTCAACGATCCACTGCTAGACTGATTGCTAGTCAACGTACGTACCACCAAGCTATCACTATTAATAACATATAATATGATAACGTGTAGTACATTCGGTAGGCAAGTCAGAGGTCTCGGGTTCGAACCCAAGGTGCGCACCTCTGACTTTTCGTAAGTTATGTGCGTTTTATAAATCAATTATCACTCTCCGTGCCTCGGATAACACGTTAAGCTGTTGACCCCGGCTGTCAATTGTAGATCTTTGACAATCGTAACGGGTAGTCAGAAGCCCGAAAGTCTAACAACCAAGGGGTATCGTGTAACCCAGTATCTGGGTTGTGGAGGTCTGATAGGCAGCCGCTCCATGTAAAACATGGTATTCAGCTGCATCCGGTAAGACTGGAAGCCGACCCCAACAATGTTGGGAAAAGGCTAGGCAGATGATAACGTGTAGTACATTCCATTCGTAAGGTTTCTACTATTAATCTTCCTTGACTTGCAACATTTCGGAGCGAGTATGTCAAAAGTTTGTTACATGCCGACATCGCACACGTATGTTAAGTTCCTCGTATTAATTATTGTAAGAAATAAACAACTTTGAATTTTCAGTAAGTGTTGCCATAACAACTTAATTTTTTATTTTTTATTTAGGTATTGTTTACGTCAATGTCATAGAAAATAAAAATTAACATTACTTACAACTATCATAAAAATACCACCAGAAATAAATTACAACTATATATACTAAATATAAAATATAACAAATTTAAAAAAAAATCTTATTACAATATTTATATTTAAATAAGCTAACATGTGCTAAAACATGTAAAAATTTCCCAAAAATATAATATACTTACTAAATTGGGATATAATTAAATTGGGAATTTTCGTAATGTTCAGTTTTCATATTATGGTAATTATTAGAATACCTACGTCACATTAGAAAAAGTTGCATTATTTACACCATTCAAGAACTGCTGGACCGTTATTCATGGTATTTGATTTGTTGGATTTGTCTCCGCCTAGAATAGCAGAACAGAATAAAAATAATGGAATTATACCCCTAGGGTATGGGAGGGTAGAGTAGGATAGGGTAGTGTAGGGTAGGGTAAAGTAGTGTAGGGTAGAATAGTGTAGGCTAGAGTAGTGTAGAGTGGAGTAGTGTAGGGTAGAGTAGTGTAGGGGTAGGATAATCACGGGTACAAAGTCACGTCGGGGAACTATTATAAATAGAAGTGAAAGAAAATACGAAAGTAACGAGGATGGAATAAATCGTATGTGCTAAGCGCTCAAAGCCACATTTTACGCCAACATCATTTTAAGCGAAATGCAAATATTAAAGCAAACGTAAGGAAAATTGGATACGCGTGCCGCCCCGACTGTGATGGAAAATGGATTATCTGTGAATCTGAGTGTGGTTGATATAGAAACAGTCATGAGCAATTAATCGTAAACATGTAGAATTTTAAATATTTAATAAGAAATTTACGCACGTCGGCACGGTACGCCGAAGATCGTGGGTGCGAGTCCCATCCGTATCAGTTGTTTTTTCAAATTTCTTATTAAATATTTATATTTAATAAGCTAACATGTGCTATAACATACGAAAAATTTCACAAAAAATATGTAGAATTTTTAAAAGCCAATTCTAAAAAACTTGTAGGTATCTAAAATGTAAAACCATTTAGTGATTAATGCTCGATCCTTCACAGTATGAGAAGCTTTTGTTCTGCTGTGAGACAGTTAAAGACAATACAAAGGAATACAATGGTATCAGTAGATTTGCCATTATTTATGTTATATGTATATTTTTTTATTAACTCACGCAGTTTAGAGTAGGATCACCAGAATCCCGCAACATGTAAAAATTTTGCCCGTGGCTGTACCTGTGGAAATGCGTGAATTTTTTTTTTATGTAAGTATGTTTTTTACATTTTTATGCACATGTAATTTGATTGAATTAATGAATAAGTGAACCCTTGACAGGCAAGAACAATAAACTTTTCAACTTGCTACATCAAATAAGTTATTGCTTAACCCATCTTCACGGATATCGTTCCATAATCACGTAATAACAAACAGTTAACCAAACAGGTATTATTACGCTCAAATCAAAGGCCGATGAGGTCCTTTCAGCCTCGAGCCCGACGGGAATTCTCTTTGATGAGGTCTGTGGACTAATTAGATCGGACATCAAACGGCCATTTGGTGATCGTGTCGTGTTGTGGGTACAGCGATACTGTTGGCGCTTGATATTGGGATTTTGGGTTAATGAGAGAGTGGAAATTTGTCAGATTACATAAGAAGCCTTCGATATTCTATCGTATAGGCGACTGAAAGTGTGTTTAGTACATTAACTGCGTTTAAATGCATAGTGATCTTTTGACTAGGATAAAAATCTACCTATTGTTTAATTATATGTAAACCTATACCGTGCAACACACAATTATTTTTTTATGAACTTCCGTGTAGTTACGACATTCGGGAAAATTCGTCAATATAAACAAGAAGCTTACTGTATCCGATAGTTTCTTTTTACAATACAGAATAACTGAATAAAGAGTTTAGAATCCTATAGACTATCCTATAATCCTATAATCTACAAGGTCTATAATAAATTAACACATTATTAAACATTAAATTTAGAAATACAAACATGTATTAATTTATTCTGACAACAATTTGCGCATTTACAATTACTGTGTATTTAGTTTTTGTGAGTGATCGAAGATTATGATTGTGTGGGAAGCCCGGGGCCGGATGTGGCTCGTTCCGAAATTTTATGCGGACCGCACCGGTATTTGAGGCGGTTGGCCCCGGAATTAAATCTGGCCCGTGAAACATTTCAAGATCGCGGGCGCAATGGTATAAAATAGTATTCTCGGTTCAATCCAACAAAATAGTGAAAGTGGCTGGAGAAAACAAAAGTTTTATTTTCGTAACTATCTATTTTATCTACTGCCGACCTCTTTGTTGTCGTTCTAAAATGTAGGCTGCAACTTTCCAAAGGTTGCCCACACAGTATCATATCATCTGTGCCCATACTTACTGTTTATCAAATTTCTGATTTAAATTATATATTTTTTTTACATGTTATAGATTTTACATGTTATTAGAGTCCTGAATGATAAATGACGAACAAAACTGGTCGTGTGAAAATTAAAAAAAGTGTTCATTTGTTATTTTTAGGATTGCGTATTATTAAGTCCACGTTCGTCTGCCCCTCCGTTTGTCCAAATATAAAGCTAGTATCTTTTTTTTTTTACGAAATAGAAAAACAGAAGGCAGAGCAAGTGAGATGACACTAGCGGAATCGTGCTTTCTATAAGTATATCATTACTCCCATCACGTACTTATTTATCTAAAGAGATACCCTTTTTGGCAACCTATTTGACAACTTAACGACTCTAATCCTACAGAAAAAGATATTTTTCCTGATTATTTGTGTATTTAACCATGAAATCGTGGATAATTTTGTAAAATAGGTTTTATTTGCTAGCTCATGTCTCAAGTCTATTTCTCTATTTCATTAGGTGTAATAAGTAGCTTAATTGGTCCCTTTTTAAAGTAATTGTGACTATGGCCGGCTTTATAACAAATTATAAAAAAAACCAGGAAGTGATGCTATAGACCCCAAGTGTCGGTCCGTAGCCGGTCGTTTTCAATATTGCTAGCAATTTTTCAAGTCGAGTGACAGCGCTGACGGGTTATACAAGAGATAAGCTGTATATAGGGTATATACAGCTTAGTATAAAGCTCATTTCAAAATATTTTATAAAATACTAACGGTTTTACTCAGGGATTGATTTCGGGAATGCCCGACTAGTTTCGAACCCAAACGGAGTCCATTTTTTCCATTTAGTCCATTCATAATACTTGTGTACTTTTGACAGACAATTGATTTCCTTTTGTCTCATTTCTCGATGTTTGAAGGTTTAAATCATAGGGACGCTGGACAAAAAGGTTGAGACACATTATAAAGTTTCAGTTTGCACTAAGAATAGTGCAGTTATCTAGGTACTTACACAAGTAAAAGGTGGTACGAACTTCGCTTGCTTGAAACTGAGATGAAGGGAAATGGACTCATTTCCCGAGGACCTTTTATGTACGTAGTGTGGAGCTTATCGATATTTTGTGTCGCGTTAAAGAATTTGGGGGATAAAATTTCACAACTAAATGTATTTCATATGATTTGTAGCACTGCAGGCTACCCCTATTGTTAGTATAGTATATAAATGTGCGTGCGTCAATTTCATTTTTGTCGAATGAACGGTAGGCCAAATCTGTTTGGCAAATCACAAAACTGGTGCCCTAACCGTGTGGTGACACGCGGTCGCGACAGACCTCGAAGGAGATAGCGGGACGGAGTGCATAGCCATTGGCCCTGCGCCTGAAGCCGGTCGTGTCGTATTGCCGTTCTATCGGACTATAAGAGTGAGGGAATAGAGAGTGCACCGGTGTTTACCCACACACTTGTGCAGTATAATATCTCCTGCGTAGTTGGCTAATTTCCGTTGAGATTAGCTATGTACATATAATAGATATTCAGTCCGAAGGACATTATTAATACATCGATATATTTTTTCAATGATTCACGTTCATGTTTTCTCGTCATAAGTATAAAGTGTACAATAAAACGCCATTGAGTCTGGTCTCCCGTGGCGCGGCTAATCGTAAAATGGACTGCCCGACTGCCACCCGTCGTCTTCGCGACTAATTGTCACGAACAATACATAGCTTGCCTTAATTACAAGCATGTCGCGTTGTCGCGTGCGTTTGTTGCGACAATCGCTTCGTTGATTAATTTAATGGGACTTAAGTGGTATCATTTTTCAAGTTAAGTGATGTATGTTTACGTGTAGCTGTGTGCTTGGTCTGAGCTTAACTTGATATGGAATTATTAGATACCTAATCGTCGATAATTTTCGTGTTATTTTTTGTGTAATCGACAGGTATTTTTCAGTTTTTTTTTTAGTTCGGGTGTTTGTGTGTAGTAAAATTATGTGTACATACAGTGTGTAAAACAACCCAGTTGTTCAGAATCAAAACAATAAATATTTTTTTGGAAAATAGGACTAAGTATTTTTTTTTCATAAAGTAATGACGATTAAATTGTGAAAGAAGGCGCAAGAAGGCGCTTTAAACGCCTACGTCGGTCGTTTGAATAAGCTGCAGGAGAAATCCGAGTGTCATTATTATTTAGTTATAATCTAAGACAACTGATTTGCGGTGAAGGAATTCTAGGAAACCTCAACTTAGGTAGGTACTAGTCTGACTACGCAAATAGTCAGTGAACTAGCGTTTTGATTAATGCTATATGAGTAAAAGCAGGACAATTACAGGCTGACACAGCTGTAATACCAGCTTTTTCCAGCGCAGCGACTTCACTTGCGTTGATTTAAAATTAAGGCATGATTCAAAAGACACATTGCGCCATTTATTATCATAAGAACTTTATTGTTGATTATCTCGGGAACAGTACTTTTTTTCGGGATAAAAAGTACCCTATATCCGTTTTTGTACAACTGACAACGTATATGCAACATTTCAGGATGATCGGTTCAGTAGTTTAGGCGTGAAAAGGTAACAAGCAAACAACATGGAACTTACTTTCGCATTCATAATATATATTATTATTCATAATATAATATAGGTACATATATATTATGAAATTTATGAGAAAAATATTATGAGAGTCGTGATAGCCTAGTGGTGGTGACCGTTGACCGGCAAGTCAGAGGTCTCGGGTTCAAACCCAAGGTGCGCACCTCTGACTTTTCGTAAGTTATGTGCGTTTTATAAATTAATTATCACTCTCCGTGCCTCGGATAGCACCTTAAGCTGTTGGCCCCGGCTGTCAATTGTAGATCTTTGACAGTCGTTACGGGTAGTCAGAAGCCCAAAAGTCTGACAACCAGTCTTACCAAGGGGTATCGTGTAACCCAGTATCTGGGTTGTGGAGGTCTGATAGGCAGTCGCTCCATGTAAAACACTGGTATTCAGCTATATCCGGTAAGACTGAAAGCCGACCCCAACATAGTTGGGAAAAGGCTAGGCAGATGATATATTATGAAATTTATTAATATTAAAAATATATATTTTTATATATTCATAATAATAATATGATGAATATATATTATTCATAATATATTATATATTATTCATTATATAAATTAAGATAGTTAGGATGTCCTGTAACTTAAGGTTTTTTTCTATTATTTGTTTTGGGGATTTTTTCATTAAATACGAGTATGCCTATGTCACCCCCGTAGTAACTTAAGTTGTAAAACAAGAATTATGTATGTAATTTGGGGCCATGTTGATAAAACCATTGCATTGCTTTTAGTAGTTTGTTACTAAGAAGAATAAAAGATTGAGATAAAAGTTAGAGTACGAATCTTTTTCCTTATAAGCTCTCACAAAATCAAGGCTCACCACTCGCATTTGTTCAACAAAGCCCGGAGGATATCTTTGAATTCGATAAATTATGCCAATAAGAACGTGATGGACTACGCAAAGAGTCTCTGCGGTGTATCTTTCATTCTAACATTTTTTTTTTTGCAAATATTATACTAGAAAGTTGTTCTTCTTGCTATTTGGATGGTTGAAGGTTTTTATTATTATACTAGCTTTAGCTCGCAGCTTCGCCCGCGTGGATATCGAACCAGGATAAAATTTATATTTTGTGTTAATCCAGGATATATGGTCTTTATGTGTACCGAGTTTTATCTAAATCAAAAGTGATTAGGTAACAAACATCTTTACAAACTAACACGTACGTACAAATTAGTGCAGATTATTCATTAAAATCGGTCAAGCTGTTTCGGAGTAATTCGATAACAAACACTGTGTCACGAGATTTTTAATATTAGACAAAAATTTATTCGTCACCAATTTTCAAGGGTGCTTATTATCTGGCGGGGGTACGGTGAATGCGCAAGCGAAAGCCGTATTTCCGCCTAGAGGTTCATGGAGGAACACCGTGTGGTTTTTAGTCCGTGCGAGTCGGACATAACCCCATCGCCAGCCCTTAGCGGTGGGGTACTCATAAAGAGTTTTCCACACGACAAAAAAAAAAAAAAAAAAAAAAAAAAAAAGGGTGCTTATTATTGTTTATTCTTAGTTCGTCCATTTAGAAACTTATTTTTTCATCAATTTCCTTCGAGTATTACTTGTTCATTGTCTGTGCCCATTTCGGAGTTGTCCCTTGTATTGTAAGTATAGACACTTGAGTGAGTTTGATTCAGTTATAAATGGATCTGTAATGTGTATTGAGATGTGTGAGGGTTGATTTTGAGGTTCCAAATTTGGCAGGATTTCTTGAGAGCGTGTGAATATCTTCCTATAATTATCTCTTTCTTCTTTCGGCACAAGCGATCTTCGCATTGTCCTACGCTGTCAATACCTTTAAAATATAGGAGATTCTTGCCATTTTTGCTTTTACTGTAATTTTATTTGCTTTAAATCAGTTAAGTCGTCGTGGTGGCGCATTGGTTACGGACCTACTTTCTAAGCACGTGGGTGTGGGATCGAACTTAGCATGTATAATGTGACTTTTTTAATGTCATTTGAACTTATTTAATCAATTTAAGTTAATACTGACTATCAGTGAAGAAAAACATCGTGAGGAAACCTGGACTTATGGAAATCGCCAATATGCAGTGAGCAGTGAAGAAAAACATCGTGAGGAAACCTGGACTTATAGAAATCGCCAATATGCAGTGAGCAATGGTGATTTATAATGCTCAAACGTTCTGTGAAAGAGAAGAGGCCTTTGCCTTTCATTGGGACAGTGGCCACCTAGCCAAGGCATTTTCCGTTCCTCGGAAAGTACGTTGCGTTAAGCCGTTGGCCCCGTTTGTCATATTTGACAGTGAATATAGGGAATCAGTATCCTCAAAAAATCTTGACAACTGATATAACCTTAGAATATCGTATCCTTTTGGGTTGCGGGGGTCAGATAGGCAGTCGCTCCGTAGAAAACTGATATTCAGCTGCATCTGGTTAGATTAGGAGCCGACTCCAACAAAGTTTGGGAATAATAATTGTAGCTGTAGGAATAATAATTGTAGCAATATTAGTTGTAGCTGTAGGGTGTAGTTTGGAGTCATCTCCAAACGAATATCCTGGCCGATCGAATCTTATGAGAGTTAGCAATTTCAGCGAAGTTTTATAGCATAGAGAAGCCTTTGACCCTTTGATACATAATTTTTTTTTTAAATAGGTACAAGTAAAACCTTTATTGTATCCACAACGATTACACCACAATTCTCTAGATATTGTTATATACCTTTGTCTGCGACAGAACTACTTAAATAAAAATAGTTAAATGTTACATTTTATTACCGTCTAGACAAGATTGAGAGATGTCGCTTTTGTTAATTACGTGTAATTGGAGGCTGCAGAGTCATTAAACACGTTGCTTAACGCCTTACGATGTCTGGCGAATGTTTAAAGAGAATATAATATATATTATAATACTCAGACTGTATGAAAAAGGTTTAATGAAATAAAACGATAGCTTTTTGTTTGAGAGAACCAACCATAGAGTTTCTTGCCAGATTCTTATACATGAGGGGTAGGCTTGGAACTGGCAACGAGAGTCACTCTTATAATAATATTAGAATTATCAATATTTTTAAATGCCTAAAATGTTTTACATGAATAAAAATATTTTGATTTTGATTTTATGTTTTTATCTTCATCATAGTTTCAGTTTTACAGTACTTAAAATCTGTCCTGTTTTTGTCGTGATTTAGTATCAATTAAGTATACCTACTTACTAAAAACCAAAAGGTCATATTATTTTTCGGTGACATACCTTTGTATGCATCTCTCGGGAGTAGTGGATGAACGCAGTGCGGCGGTAATAATTACACGCGGGCCGCGGCTAAAAGGGTAGCCTTCATACACTCTCACGAAAGATTTATTATGAAAGTAGTTTTTGTGGAACCTTGTATTTAAATTAATGCAGGGTACTTTTAAGGAGTTCCGTACCCAAAGAGTGCTAAACCGGACCATATTACTATGCGTCTGCTGTCCATCCGTTTGTCTTAGCGCTGTATCTTTTTAACTGTAAATTGATAGACGCTTGAAATTCAGTGTGTAGGTACTACTACTAATAATTAAACCCACATAGGTAACCGAACGTCCTCGGACTACGGTGAGGTAGGAACATTTTTTACTCATTCATTTATTTATTCATTCATTTATTGCATACATGTGGTATCTTAGGTTGTATTTTACCTCGTTAGAGTATTGCATTTGTAAAATTTTTATATAAACTTAAAGACCAGGATTCAATACTATTACTTATCTGTTAACAAAAATGACAATACCACTAAAATTTAAATTTTATATCAACACTAGCTGCCCCGCGCGACTTTGTACGCGTGATTATTTTACCTCTACGCTTTTTCTACCTTACCCTACCCTACCCTACGCTACTCTACCCTACCTTACCATTCTCTATCCGTACCCTACCCCTACCCTACCCCTATGTACTATGACTTTGTATGATAAAATAACCGACTGACACGACTAACTGACACGACCAGTCAAAACTACTTTTGACGGAATCAGTAAGAAAAGTACTTTTGACCAGCTTCATTGGGCAATAGCACTTTTGACTGTTATTTCAGTCAAAAGTACTATTGACGAAAGCCTATGGTCAAAAGTACTTTTGACTGATTTTGCCAGACAAAAGTAGTTTTGACCGGCTAAGAGTTTTGACTGCAACATACACATCTTTCTTATTTTTGGCGCATAAGCTTAATACTCATTTTTACATCTGTAACTTAAAAAATAACGAATCTTCCATACAAACTTTCACCCCCTTTTTTATCCACTCAAGGGTAGTTTTAAAAAAAATAAACAATGCTCGTCCTTTTATTTATGAACCGAAAAGCTGAATACCAAGTTTCGTACATTTAACGTTAAGAATGACGGATTTACATACAAACTGTTTCCCCCTTTTTTGCCTACTTAGGGGGGAATTTCGGAAAATCCTTCCTTAGTGCACCCTTACGGTACTTAAAGAATATTGTCTCAAAATTTCAGGTCCCTAGGTCCACCGGTTTAGGCTGTGCGTTGTCTGTCAGTCAGTCACGTTACCATTTTATAAGTATAGATAATAACTAGTACTTAAAGACTTAGTACTCCTCCCGGCCACAAAATAAAAGGGGCGCTATATAAGGTTGTTAATTTTCATTTCTATTTCATTTTACCATATTTTCTGAAAAGGTATAACTGAAACCCCAAAACTAAACAATTTTTCACAATCACAGGCAAACTTATGCAAAAAACTTTATCCTTAACTAGGGGCCCTGCTAACCTAATAGCTTGCTGTATGTACAAGGCTAAATACTAAACCTGTCGTGTGACATCCTAATTCAATTTACTACATTACATACACCCGGCACACGACGCGACGGGTTGACTGTAAGTAGATTAACCGTCCTCTCGCTAACTGAATGTTAATTAACGACGGTTAAGTTTGAGCTCAACTTGCGTACTAGGTTACTGTCTATTGTGTTACGGAGTTCGTAGTTGTAACTGTTGCAGAGTAGTAGAGACGAGAACGTTAGTAATCTCTGGTTAAAGCTTAACTTGACTCGTCATATTATATGAACCTGACGTACCTACATACTATATCCTATCGACGGGTCTTACGTACTACAATACAAGTGCGAAATCGCAACTTTAGAGGAGAGTGGTTTAAAGATTCTAAAGCTTGTAACTTTGACATAATTAATCAGAAATGTTTGAAATTTGGGGATATACGTAGGACCCGTCGCTGTGCTGTTCGCCTAACCCAATTGCGGTTATCGGCTAATCGCAATGAATCAATTATGTATGCACAAACACAGGTGCACTCTCTATTCCTTCACCACATCAACAAATTAGACGGCTATCCGACACGATCGGAGAGAGATTAGGCGCAGGAAAGGCTTTACGTACTCTTCAAAGCACGGTGGAAATAATAATTGATTGATATTACTTACATATTTTACACAAGACAGCCATAGGTTCGAACTTAAGACCTTTGACCGGCCAGTGTGCCAATTAACAGTTACACTGCTCTCCAATTGCTGCTGGTGGCGAATGTAGTACTTAGTTATATCTTAATTACGTACGACTTACAAAGGAAGAGCGATAGTCTTAATTAAATGATGGATTGAATAGATACTTATAGATAGTCGTTTTTACTAAATTTTTACTAATTAAACTTACTTTCAAATTGTAGTACCCTAGCAGGGTTCATGTTTGAAATCATACCATTGTAACAACTTTTGTACAAAATGAAACATGAAAGCATATTTATGAATATGAACTAAAACCTGACTCACGCTTTGTGTGACACACCCTTAATATTATAATGTAACCCACGACATTGGCACAATCTTCACAAATCATAAGATACCCTATATATCTAAACCGAGCGGTTTTCTCAGCCGGGTAGTTCAGCTATAGACGAAAAACTGATTCTGCTTACAGACCAACGTAGAATACTAAATTCAATGCTCTACTTAAACTTAACCTTCCTTTGGCTAGGCTTCTTTTTCATTCACTCTGATAAAAATATATGATTCAAACTCGGGCTTTAAATCCTATTAGTTCTAGAAGCAAATTTCTTAAGATTATGATTAATAAAAATACAGGTAGTTAAGACAAAAAATAATTATTTAAAATTCAATTAATGAATTAAGTTTATATTCACTAAATAAGTATCGTTTAAGTATATCATCCGTTTTAAGTGTGTTTAATTCATCCTATCTTATTAACACAGGGTGTTTGAGTTTGTTCTAAGGAATGTTCGGGTCTTACTAAGTACTTACGTTATACGCGTGACAAAAGTGTGGAAATTAATGTAAAATATCCTTTTAAAACAATTATTTTAATAGTTTTTTGTAACATGCTCAAACTTTTTAAACGTTTCAAATATATAACAACATACACAACTTCGTTTTCCTTATCATTTCATTTCATTATCTCCTTTAGGAGTGTCCCCTTGACGCGCTCCATACAAACGCAGTTTGATCCTGATGATTTGAATACCTACGCCTATCTACATATCCTGTATCAGTCCACTGCTGGACATAGGCCTCTTCTCATACGCATCACTTATTTTGTGCGCTCATACGATGTTTGCCCTTAATCGCCATACTCTGGGTTGGCGATCGCAGTTGCAGATGGTTGTTATTACACTGTAGGATGCTGCTGCCCATCCTCCAGATTTTTCCCCTTTGTCGCTCCTTACAGTACCCGCGGGATTAGTAGGGGTTGTTCTATTCTTAGGCCAGAAACCACACGGCAATTTGAATATTACCCGATTAAATTGAAATTTTGTAAACGAGACGAGACTAATATCTATCTGTGGTTTGTCAACAAAGACATTGGATATCTGACAAACCACAGACACAGATATTAGTCCCTAGATTGGTCACGAAATTTCATTGATTTTAATTAGTAAATATTCAAATTAAGATCATAATTTGCGTTCCATGCGCTCGGAAGACCCTCTTAATTTTAAAAGCTTTTATGTACTTAACTTGCAATGTATATTTGTTCGGGTGGAATCTTGCAAGCCGAATTAGAACCACTTCCTCTTGAACTTTAACTTTCGGAGTTGAACTTTTCCATGTTAGTTCAGTTCCGATGACAATGCATTTTATGGTAAGCATGACCTGAATCGATATCCAGGATTAGCTCCAGATAAAAGAACTCTTCAGCGGTCAACATCACACATACAAATTTTTGCATATACCTACATTTAGTTTTGATATTCCAATACCTATAATCAATATAAAAGCTTGGTTAAAGACGATGTTTTATGTAATTCCCTGTCAACTTTGAAATTAGGTACTTACGTCAATTTTTCGACACCTGAATTTCCGTATTCCGCTGCAGTACGAGTTGTGACGTCAGAAATCGACATGACATGATTTATGTCGACACAATTTAGTTCTGTTATTAAATGCGGTGAACACATCGTGGGAACTGTGACACATGCTGTAGATATTGAAGGTGAACGCATGCTGATGTAGGTAAACATCAGTGGAATATGTTATGTTATTCTATAAACTTGGCAAAGGTATTTTAACTATCTATGGCACTGCACTGAGCACTGATAGCCTAGTGGTATGACCGTCGACTGACAAGTTAGTGGTCTCGAGTTCGATCCCTAGGCGCGCACCTCTGACTTTTCGTAACTTATGCGCGTATTATAAATTAATTATCAGTTGCTAAAACGGTGAGGGAAAACATCGTGATGAAACCAGCACACCTGCGAGATTTTTCAATGGTGTGTTAAGCCATGTCAGAGGCCTACGGGCGGTGGGCGGTTTAAACTCTGACACCAGGTTGTTCATCAACCATACGATAAGAAGAAGATGATAATCTATGGCAGAGTTAGTGTGTAGTGCGCAGACAACGAGCCGCTCAAAATTTAAAAAAATATTTTTTTTTAACAAAACACTAAAATGTTTAGTAATAACACAAAATCGTTCGTATTGGAGTCGGTGCCAAGCTAAGTGAATTAAACCACCTCATCCTACTCCAAAACGAACGTTTTTTAATAGTGTAAGGAAAGTGCAAGGTTCTTACTAATATTATAAAATGCAAAGCTTTTTTGTTAGTATGTCCTTCGCTTTTTACAACTACAGCAACGGAGCAACGAATCGACTTGATTTTTTGCATAGAAATAGGCCGAAGAGTAATTATGAGGGTACTTTTAATACCGGCCAGTTGGATTCGCACATAAAGTGCTCTGTACAAAAACACACTTGTCCTTCGCTTTTTTACTAACCGAGCAACGGAGCAACGAATCGACTTGATTTTTTGCTTAGATAGGCTGGAGAGTAACTATGAGCCACTTTTTATACCGGCCAGTCAGACTCGCACATGAAGTGTTCCGTACAAAAACGCACAAAGCAAACACAAAAGAGCCCTGGGACAGACGGATGGACAGACAGACAGTACAGCCTTAGCAATAAAGCACCCTTTAAGTACGTAAACAACCACGTAGACGTTAGAACCACGAGCGCAAATTCGCGGAATAAAGCTAGTTCTACATAATATTTAATTTAATAAGTCTTGTTTTGTTTCAGATTCCCAGTAAAAGGGCGTCGCCGCCCATCATGCCATCCCCAGACAACCGAAAACAAGGTGAGTGCACACTCACGACAAAACTACGCTTTTATCTAGCACTGAAAGGTAAAAGCCATTCTCAAACAAAGTTACCTCAGGCTTTTGTGTAAATGTAAGTAAGTACATTTTATTCTGAGTGAAAATTTGTATAATAGGATTTATTTTTTAAATGGCTCTTACATTCTTATAGCGTTTTTGCTGCACGACAGCGACAGCTAGTATCTAGCAACATTACAAGCCTAATAACTTTTCTAAATGTATTTATTTTAAAAAAATGCATGCAAATGTTTTTTAAAATGCAAATAAGTAATGTTAATGTTATTTTTATTAAAAAAATAATTATGGATAATATTTAAAATTAAGTCAACAAATCTATTGGGACAAGTGCGTACTTATTTTTTTTTTATTTATTTACAAACGATTTCATAATGTTTATCCATTTAGTTTAATAATGCACAATGAATAATATTCTATTCTAACCTCCATTTTGCGTCAATTTTTATGTTCCAGATAATTGAGATGTTAGGATGTTGGCACATGTTCAGACTTTCGGTAATTTGTCCGTCACACATCCGTCACAAAACTTAAAATATACATTTAGTGTCACACCAATAAATAATTTACGAGAAAAGTGTGAAATTTTTGATTTATACTATTTCAACTTAAATAATCGTTATGTGAAAATAATATAATTTCCTTTGTTATTTGTTGAAAATAAACGTTGTAGTAATGTAGAATACTGATTTATGCATTTTTTTTGTATAAAAAAGTATTTACAAGATTCGTACATTTAAATTGTAAGGAGTTCGGGCTTTGGGTTATAATTGTAACCTAAGAAATCTTATTAGTTAGTGGAGTTATATTATTAACAGTTTCAGTTGCAATTATTATTATTTAAATGACGAACAAACGACGTGGCCGACCCACTCCATTTTAACTTCGCGATTTTTGCGCTCATATATGGTATAAAAACATTGTATAATTTTATTCTTATATTGAATTCAAAAGTTACAACACAACCTTAAGCTTAATGTCCAGTGTATTAAAGTTCTTTTTTCAAAATCACTACGATTTCCTAAAGAAATAGTACTGAAGAAAATTGTACAGCACGTACACTCGTAAGCAAACAAACATCACCAAGTTACTTCATTTTAAATCCGCATAATAAATGACTTGGAAAGTATGTATTATATTACCCAAAAAGTTGGTAACACTCATCCCCTCGTATTTGCGACTAAAGAATACTAATGACTGGGGACTTGAAACAATTTTATCAAGACAGAGAAGTATTAACAAGTTTTCCTTTTTCAGATTTTTTCGGAGAATCTGTGTCCTTACAAAAATATTTATAACCAATGACAGTTATAGATATTAAGCTACTTATTTTATTGTAGGTATTATTTTATTATATTATTTTATAAGCCATAAGAAAATTTAATTTTTTTTCATGTTGAGATTTTAGAAATTTATGTTTCCAAATACATGGTTGCAGCTCGAATGGCGGCTCGACCGAGGTAGCTCTTCTCTCTCACAGATTAGCAGCGTGAAATAACATTTTTTGTACTGTTGTGTTTTGTATACGATCAGTGAAGAGAACCAGAGGCCCAGTGCCCACTCTCCCTCAAAGACCGGCAACGCATATCTGCGATGCGTCTGGTGTTCCAGGTGCCTATCCTATCGGTAGCGGTGATCATTTACCATCAGGTGACTTGAAGCATTCTTTTTTAAACACTGTCTCGTATCAGAAATATAAACAAATAGTTTTTTTTAAGAGTCGTGATAGCCTAGTGGTTGTGACCGTTGACTGGCAAGTCAGTGGTCTCGGGTTCGAACCCAAGGCCACCTCTGATTTTTCGTAAGTTATGTGCGTTTTATAAATTAATTATCACTCTCCGTGCCTCGGATAGCACGTTAAGCTGTTGGCCCCGGCTGTCAATTGTAGATCTTTGACAGTCGTTGCGGGTAGTCAGAAGCCCGAAAGTCTGACAACCAGTCTTACCAAGGGGTATCGTGTAACCCAGTATCTGGGTTGTGGAGGTCTGATAGGCAGTCGCTCCATGTAAAACACTGGTATTCAGCTGCATCCGGTAAGACTAGAAGCCGACCCTAACATAGTTGGGAAAAGGCTAGGCAGATGAGTTTTTTTTTTTTGCACAAAGATAGCTTTTGGACCGGAGAGTGATATAGGGTAGGTCCTTTTATTCCGGAAAAATTAGAAGCACGGGAGAAAAATTCGGGTGAACGCTAGGAACTCATAAAATAAGACTTGTTTTACTTGCCAGAATATAATCTGTCGAAGTTGTTGATACGCACAGCGTTTTGTAAGAGTAAAGAGCATCGTAAACGCTTCTTTATCTACACACGACCACAGTTAGTTTATTACTGCGCACGGCGTTTTACTTAAGGTTTTAAGATGCGATGACCTTGTCCTTACAAATATCACAATATTTTACGCAGCAAACAAACGCGCTAAAGGCTTAAAAAAGTTGTAGATGTCACCACACGTCTTTAAGGCGTTAAGAAAGAGATTCGTAATTGCAACTAAAGCGGGCAGTACTCGCTAGCTTACTTGTTAAAGCGACGGCATGGCACGCCAGGGATTGTGGGTTCATTAAAAAAGCTGTTCAATATTTTCGTAATTTTTACCTTAGAAAAATTTACACTGTTGCACACAGTGTAATTATGAATCTATACCTGATATAATTATACAGATTACACAAGTAAACATTACATATAATTACAATTTTACAGTATATTACTGGCGAAACGAAATTCGTCTGAAAAATCAGCGTTTCAGTTGAATTGCGGGCGTGCACGTGATATGGTTGTGAAAGCATGTATTATATCATAAAAATTAAAATTCCTAACGAGAATAATGACATTTAAATGACGCCATGGGTTTGTATGTATAAACATATATACTATACTACTATATATACTATACTTAATACTTCATCATCATCATCATTTAAGCCGGAAGATTACTTAATACTTAAATTAATACACACTTAATATTTAATACTTAATTTAATATAATACTTAATTTAATATAATACTTAATTTAATATAATACTTAATTTAATATAATACTTAATTTAATATAATACTTAATTTAATCTATTACTTAATTTACAAAAAGTCGAAGTGAGCGAGATATATCTGCATACAAACGGGAAACAATACAAATCAATGAACATAGAAACGCAAGTAAAGAGATTTGTGATCAGGTTAAGCCCAGAGATCCCCTGTGTGTGCCCCATCTCACTTAGATTAAGAATGTCAAAACCTGTTTTGTACCTGTGTCATCGCTTCCCCAAGCAAGCTCTCCAAGGACCAAGTGTTTTCCAAAATTAATAAGGTACATTCGTAATAATTTAAAGCCGTGCGAGCGGTGCCGAGCGGCGGCGGCGAGTGATTGAATTCCCTGATCGTTGTGCGCGCCGATTTTCGTAATAAAAATGGGTGTCCAACTTGAAAATTTTTTAGCATGTTTTGGAAAAAAAATATAACATAGGTTAAAAACCATTGCAATTGATTCTGTTAAAGATTCTGAACAAACTACTTTCAGCTTTCAGGTCACCAAATGCTAATGTTGTTTAACATACAATGTTCAAAAAATCCGTTCGTCTACAATCATAGAAAGAAGAAAGAATAAAAACCATTTATTCGCTTTTGGTACAAGGTACAGGGTAGGTGGGGGTGCTTGCCGACCAGCCGACATTTTTATCCGGCAGACAAAATGATCGCCGTCTACCCAGTGCCTTACAGGCTATCATTACTACGTGTGATTGCCCTGTGATCAGACCTAAATGTGCCTGTCGTTGGCGCTGACTTAATTAAAAATAATTAATGACTCATACAGCAACGAAGACTTATATTTATTGTCCATTAATATCCACTTAATCGCATGATGATAATTAATACGGCTGGTACCTATCTGTCTCTAATTTGTTAATTATGTTAGTATGTGCCTAAAATATAGGTATGTCATAAAATGGTCTGAAAAGGTTCCACAGTTAATTAATTCGTTGGTTTTAGCCGAAGGCTTTAGCTAGCTTATGTACCTAGTTTAATTTTGTGATACAAAGATCTACTTTAGTATGGGTTGCGAATTACGATAGGCTTATACGATCTATATATTTTTAATATAATTATTATATTTAATATGGTTTACCGTGTTGGCGCATTGGTTACACACCCGCTTTGCAAGCACGTGGTTCGAACCTGAGACCTCTGCCTTGCCTTGACCAGAAGTAAGAAGACGTACCTTCGATCAAGACAGTTATGTTAATTAAGTAGGTACCATAAATTTTAGTTATCTAAAGGCTATATTTATATAACAAGGCGATCAGGTAGAGAAAAATACAGTAGGTTATATCTACCATTTATTAGGAAAACGAAACGAAAACAAGATTCTTACAAGAATCATACCCAAATCCTAGCATAAATGTCATACTCAACGAGTATGATTCAATTATATAGCTCCCATACTCTATGGCCAAAATAAAAGTTGATTATGAACCGATCATTTTTCTTTACGAGCCATGCGTAGTCGCTGCGTACCGTAGCGTTTTATTGGATAAACAGACAAACACCGTAAATATATCAAAGTTACTGTGCCAATATTATTTTGGTACTCGTACCGGTAGAATTTATGGACATATGAAGCTAAAGGAGCGTTTAGATTTGGAGAAAGTCTTATTTTACGTGAAGAAATAAGGTTTGTCGCGATATTTTTTATACCTCCAAAGTCGCGAACAAGCACACTTAATGTCAATGAACAGCACTAGTACCAAAAAAAGATGATTGCCGTCCCATCGAACAATAAGAGTGTGGGAACAAAGAGTGCGGGAATAAAGAGTGCGAGAATAGAGAGTGCGGGAATAGAGAGTGCGGCAATAGAGAGTGCGCCAGTATTTTCGCACACTCCTGTGACTTTATTTCAAAATTTAAAAAACCTCAATTTATTCTGCTAAGAACACTCAATTTAGTCACCTGACAAATAAAAAAAACTAAATCAAAATTGGTCCATTTGTTTAGGAGCTACGATGACTCAGACCAACACACCGAACAGTTATAAGTTTTACATGTCCGTGTGTCTGTAACACAGGTACGTCAAACGTATAACACCTCTCTTTTTGCGTCGAAGGTTAAAAAAGATACGAAACATTAAGAGACGATTTCACCGCTGACACTAAACGCGATCAATCAAGTTAAACTCGGTTTAAGCGTTTAACTGTTTTCAGAACTGCATTTGCTTAGGGCTGAACTTAGTTTTGTTAAACTCGGTTTTAAAGCAAATGGTGAAATTGGGCCTAAATATTTCTAGTGACACCGGTCCCTTACCGTGTCCATCTGAAATCAGGACGATCTTCAATAAAAAAGTTACCGGGGAAAGCCGATCTGGTTTAATAGCCACACTATTCCTCAAACTAGCTGACACACCTATCTCTCTCTCCTAAGTAATGAAGATTAAGAGCAATATAGATTAGTATTATAGTTGGAAATAATGAACGAAGTAAATTGCTCCCGTAACTGTTTTACGCAAACATGTCGTTTAAACCAATTAGTTTACTTTACTACCTATTTCCAATCTTTGTTGGTGTCGGCTTCCAATATAACCAGATGCAGCCGAATATCAGTTAGGTACGTTTGCCTATCTGACTTCCATAACCCAAAAAGGTTGCGATATTCTAAAGTTAGATCAGATCAGAAAGTTAGATTAGATTTTATGAGGGTACTTACTCCCTATATCGTATCGTAATACGCACATGACATGAGTACAGAAAAGTCAGAGATGCATGCCTTGGATTCGAACCTGACTGAAACCTCTGGTTTGCCGGTCAACGGTCATACCATCTCTATCTAGTGGGTTCGTGGTCAAATCCATGCCTTTTTTTAACCCACATTTTTTTACTCAGCAACGAGATAATTATTAAATGTTGGGAAGATTACGAATTCGCGATACTCAAGTCTAATAGTTAGTAGTAAAACTTTTTAAATTTTAGTAGAGCCTCCTTAAGATAAAACTTTTAAATTTGTTCGGCAATTTGTTTTTTATTGCTCAAAAGTACATTTTATCGTAAAATGGAAATCAAAAATGATTATGAAAAGTTGTAAAAACATAAATATTATAAACTTTTACGCTGGCCGAATCGATTAGGTGAAAACTTTTTTAATTCTCTAAACTTTCTTCTTTTTTATTTAAAATTAGAAATTCAATTTTTTTTTTTTACAAGTTTATAAAATTTGGTATTTACGATTTTGAAATGGTTTCTGTCAATGTCAATTTTTATTGATTTGATGAGTTCATGACCGCTGAGTGCCGAATTCAAAAGAGTCTAATGCAACGAAAACGTGTTGTTTTCATCATTAATTTAGAAATGTAAAAAACAAAAAAAAAATAGAGGTGTTAGGTGTTTGACGCGTCTGTGTGTCTGTCTGTGGCATCTTAGCTATCAAACATATGAACCTGTTTTGATTTAGTTTTTTTATTTGAAAGAAACTTGATTGAGAGTGTTCTTAGCAAAAAAAAAATATTTTTCTGTATCGGGGGTTTTTAATTTTTTTGATATTATATAGAATGTTTCAAATTGTATAAATTTTTGAGTTTTCAAATGCGATAATCTCAAAAAACTGTTTTTGGAGATGATACCCTTTTGTTTGTGAATTGTGACATTCGATATCGAATATTCGATTGCTTGAATGCGATAAAACAATAATATTCGCAAGATTCACATTTGCGTCATCCGTTTATAAATAATGTTTGAATACATTTTGTTTGTACGTCTTATTGAGTGTGGACTACATAAATCTAATATCGGCGATCTTGATGCGTATCTCTTCGGCTTTACTGAAATATCGATAGTTAGTGCTGGCCTTTCTCTGGTGACTTGTCAAGGCCCAACAAATAGGACTCGATGGAAAATTTATATTTGCGTAGTAACCGATTGCCATCTACTGGAGTCGTGTATAACTGCGTATGTGGAAAACTGATAGTTAGCTGCGTCTGTGTCGATTATAATAGAAGTCGGCCACAATTAAATTTTGGGAATATGTAATAAAGGCTAGGACTATTAAGGGCTAATTGAATAGGGTAAGGGGAACAGTAAATGCGGTATATTAATTGCAAGATTTCGCCCGCGTTTTATGTTGGCTTTATTGTGTTTTTCTGATGCATGAGCTATTACTGTAAAGTATCATCAAAGCTGTTCAGTAGGTAGTTTTTGCGTGTTTTTTAAAACATCCATACATTTTTACAAACTATTACATTGATCATATATATTAGTAGTATTAGCAGACTCCGGATCACACACACTGAATCTCCGGTCGGGCAGTGTTATTGGGTTTTTCTATTAGGTAATTAGTAGCAGCACGTAGTCTGTAATTGCGCCCGGTTAATGGCGATAGTCTCATCTCTTATTTCATAAGACATAATAACATAACTGGCGGGCGACCCTGCGGTAAAAAGTTAGCTTATAATAAAAACAAATTAAATACCTAACCCACAGTTCATACTTATAATTATTTCTTTTAAAACATCATTAAATCCACTTTTAATGGAAAAACACATATAGCTATTATTAAATTCAACTGTCCACGTCTTTGCAACCTACATATTTATTGTAAAACCCACAGTTATAGGGAATTCACGTATCGAGATTGTAATTTACATGACGCTGAAGCGACGGTGACGGGAGACATCTCGATACCGGGAATCGAATCACTTACCCAACCCTATTTCTAGTCAAGCGTAAAGGTTCAGCTCACTCACACGACGCCGTTTCGGCACAGCAAAAGAACATTCAAATATAGATTTAAAGTCGTCCTTTATAGATACACTTTACAACAGCAGTGTATCTACATCATGGCATATGGGAAACTGAGTGTCGGTGTAAGTTGGCCCCCGTTTTTTCACGCATCGGTGTCGCGGTGGCGCATTGGTTAGGGAGCCGCTTTGCAAGCACGTTGGTATGGGTTTAAACACTTCGATACTAGCATGTACCAATATGATTTCTTCCTTGTAATATGTACTTTTTTAATAAATCTAAAACGCTGTCTAACGGTTAATAAAAAGGAAACGGTAAAGGAAACCTGGACTTAATAATCAGAAATCGACAGCACGCTAAAAGCTAGCATAGTGAATAATGCTCAATCCTTCTCAGTATGAGAAGAGGCCTTTGTCATGCAGTGAGACAGTTATAGGCTGGTTTCCAGGTTTATTATAGGTAGTAATTTCTTGCATAAAAGTAGTCCCTTGATTGCCCTGCTGTGCCATTTGAATGTACATTCATTTACTGTGCCGAAACGGTGTCGAGTAAGTGAGCTACGACCTTAAAGCGGGGAATACTTGCCGCGCTACTCACGCTGTGTGTATTCTTCTAACAAGAATGGCCGACTAAATAAACTCAATGTCGTATATATAAGTTATAATATTGTAGTTAGACTAATGCCCTTTGTATACGAAGCTAACTAAGGACAATGGAATACGAAAGAATAATATGTCAGTTGTTACTGAACGCTTGTTCTCGTTACGAACCTCTTTTGATAATTGTTGACAATGTGGTAAGTTCTATGTTTTCCAACTTATACTATGTGATTCGCGTGATTTTTGTATATAATTCTTAATTTTTTTTTCTTTTAGTATTTCGTATTAGGTTCAGTGTATTTATAGTAAGTAGGTAGATTAAATTTGTAAATAATTTTAATGTAGTTTTAATTTTATTTTTAAATATATAATTATTAATTGTTAATTCCTGAATAAATATATCTATACTATGTGATTCAATTAGAATAAAATGTTGTAAATGTAGCTGTGACCGAAATTCGGTCAGGATGGTCAGATGTTAAGTAATGTATAACTGAAACTACGGTGAAGTATATAATATCTTCCTGACAGAATATCGGTCACAGCAGTCAATCTCTACGGAGATTAGCCAACTACGCAGGAGATTTTATAGTGCACAAGTGGGTGCACAAACACAGATGCGTTCTCTTTTCCCCCACTCCCTGACATTACTTGTTAATTATTTCACTAATGGAAAGAATAGATAATATATGTTTTATTCATATTGGCGAAGCAGTAATTGGGTATTTTTATGGCATATAGAGTGTATCAACTCATATATTATGTATAAACAAACAATTCCCATTCTGGTATTAATTGGAATTTAAAATACGTCAATGCCACGGGTACTAAGAATATGTTTATAAAAATTGATTTGATGAATTTCCTTATTTGTTAGTTATAATGAATTTCTAATATAGGTATACTGTTGTACTGATAGCCTAGTGGTATGAACGTCGACTGACAATTCAGAGGTCTCAAGTTCGATCCCAAACCGTGCAACTCTGACTTTTCGTAAGTTATGTACGTATTATAAATTAAATATCAGTTGCTAAAACGGTGAGGGAAAACATCGTGATAAAACCAGCATACTCGAGAGATTTTTCAATGGTGTGTAAAGCCATGTCTGCCAAGCTGAAGAAGAATGGAAGTATGCCATGTTTTAGATCGAATTGAAATATAATTATTTAATAAGAATTTTGAAAAAACAACTGACATGAGCGGGACCCGAACCGACGATCTTCGACGTACCGTGCCGACGCTCTGACCGCTAAGCTACCGTGTCCCACCGAATCAACTGAAATTTCCAACCTCTTTCTACGCCTAGAGTGTTATTTAAATGTTTTTAGAAATCAAAATAATCGTGTTTATTTCCTAAAGAGGTCATTGTTTACAAATCAGTGAATCTGTGTCTAGAAGACATTGAAAAGAGACAGATGGCTGAATTTCCACAACTTATTTTTTTGGTGCCTTGTCTTAATTTTGGTGGCTGTATTTTTTTTTAAATTGTAATAACTTCTTCCGATCTCATGCTAGTTTTAATGGGCACTTGCAAAGCGTACTTTAAAGTTTAATATCGGTGTATCAAATTGTCATAAATATTCAAAAATTTAAAGAGCCACCAAACAGCAAGAGCAAGCAAAAAATTAAGTTGTTTAATTGATTTGGTGCGACCACCAAATCAATTTAAACAAGTTAATTTTTAGTCACTGACTTCTAGATTTTGGCGACCCAAAAACTTATCTAGAAGTCAGTGACTGTGTGATTGCGAAACATTCCGTCGCGTTGAAAATATTTAATAAGCTATAGCATATAATTAAGTACCTACGTATTGTGCCTAAAGCAGACACAAGCTTTGTGCATCATATTGTCAATAATACTACTTATTTACTATGTAAATGGGTATGAGCGTGACCTTAAATCGGTGCTTCATTAAAACCTGCTGACGTAGAAGAGTCTACAATCTCCTTGCTAAGCTTGCCTATAGACTTAGTCAAGAGAAAACCGCTGCTGACATCATATTTATTACCTTATTACCTACCTACAAGCTTTTATTTAACTTGCAATGTTTTGTACGTTAGTATGCTTAGATCAAATCTTGCAAACTGAATTAGAACCACTTTCTCTTATTCTTTGAAGTTAAATTTATACGCAATGACCTGAATTAAGATCCAGGATTAGCTCCAGATAAAGAACTCTTCAACGGTCAATAGTACAGACACAAAATTTTGCACATACGTTTAGTTTTAATATTCCATTATAAAAAAAATAGTTTCAAATGTTGTTTTAATAAATATTAGCCTCTATCTGTCCCATTGCAGGGCAAAAGCCTCTTCTCGCACAGAGAAGAATCGAGCATTAATCACCAAAAATATTTTTAATTTTATATATGTGTATATTTTTATTTAAAACGTTCGTTCCAAGTATTCTCGTGTTTTTTTGTGGCACGACCATGGTTTTTTATATACACAATTTTAGTCATCGATTTTGATCCAAAAAAGTTTTTAGTTGATAAGATTACTACCTTATACCACCATTGACTGGACAGAAGTAAATGAAAGGTTAAAATGTAGTTTTTTCGCAGGTCGCAACTGGTTGGAGACGATGGTGGAACTTCCTTCAGGGGTCGGCGAGGAAGAGGAGCACCATACATGGACCACCGGCAATGTGAGGCACAATGTGTTCTTGATATCTTTTTATTTTAAAATATTTGTTGTAAGAAGAATTACTTTCCAAGCAGAATTTGGGCCCGCATCCGTTAAAACACCTCTCTAACTAACTTCTTAGACAATTGTGACCGTTGACCTTGACCGAGCTACATGCGATCTGGTACTACCTATTAAGTAACCTATACTTCCATCACCAGATCGTATGGTACGGAAACAAATTTCGGTACGATAAATTTGCGGGGGCAATGAAAACCGTTGTGCATAAAAAAAGGCTATAAATTGCCAAGTTGTAAGTCAGATGACTGAATCCAATACCACCATCTCGTTTATAGTGGGATAGGTACTTACGGCATAATTACTTTATGAGATAAGGTCTTTTCCCATTACCTAAATAAACATATTATTTAGTAGCCAAACCCACAACTCGTGTTGCAGAAAGCTTCGCCAATCATGTTATCTTCTCCAAACAATGAAACTGTTTTTCCCCTACAAATAAGTACTTTTAATAAAGAGTAAGTCTGTCTGTAACAACTTCTTCAATAGGAAATATGCCGCCGGCTTTGATTCCGGTTGTGCCGTTCCCATTTTTCCCCGTCTCGCTCTATTTCCGCTTCTATAAAGCACCTTCCTTGTCATCACCCTCGTAAACATCTCTTATAGAATATATTATCTGGGGTCTTATAAAATATTTTATACCGTTTCAATATACTAATACTCTGTTTACCAGACTTGGCTAAAACATTAGATCAATAAGCCCCAGCCCCAAACACTCCTGCACCTGAGGCCTTTACTCCGAAATTCAGACAACGCTTTGACTGACGGATCGCACTTTTGTTCGTTCATTATCGCCTTTTATTCAATTGTTTTTTTATGGAATTGAAACGAAACGTTAGACGAAAGCACTAAGTACAATGAAACATTTATTTATTTAATAATATAACGTACATTGTAGGATTTCTAATGTAATAAAATGTCCAACAAAACTATATACATAGTTTGTCTGTTGGATCACAGAATTATCTTAATATAAGTATAACTTATTTAAGACTTATTAACATGAAACTGTCAAGTCGATATGGTAAAAAGTATCGGCCTCATCTGATTCCGACGAAGCTAAAAAATTATATAGTGTTGTTAGTTTAGACATTAGTGGTAAGGTAGTTTAGTTGTTTTTATATTTTTGTTTTTGGAATGGTTAGTGTTCATGAGAGTCACGATGAAGGTGGCATAATAGAATTTAAAACCCTTTATAATAAAGACACGGACAACAAAGTGATCCTATAAGGGTTCCGTTTTTTCCTTTTAGGTATGAAACCCTAAAAGTAGTAATTTGATGATTATGTTAGAGTTTGATGGTCTTAATTATGTTTCATCAACATCAACATTCGATTTCGGGAATAGGATCTATTTTCGGTCGTTTCGGATTTCTTTTACATCGGACTATGAGAGTTAAGAGTGTTTGCGCAAACACTTGTGCACTAGAATATGTCCTTTGTGGTTGGCTAATGTAAATTGATTATGATAAATTGATAATGATAATGACCGGCCAGGAGAACATTTAAGCTTAAAAAAGGCACGAAATATGTATTGTCTCTTTCTCATATTATGCTTTAGATTTTGATTGACCTTTAGTGCTCATAAAAGCATTACATTGTGTCTAATTTATAGTGGAATACGTTGTTTATTTTGATTCACTTCCGTATTGATAGGGCTTTGTCTAATGACATAGGTAATATGGTAATAGGGTATACTTATGTACCGTTCACCTATTTACCTTAATAAATAAAATTATTTTGGGACTCGAACCTGCAATCCCTGGCGTTCCGTCAAGGATTGCGGGTTGATTGAAGGATTGTTGGCCTTTGAACGCCAGCGCAGTCACCGCGGTCACTGTTGGCCGCGAACAATAAAAATTGCATTGTATCTGCGGCGTGGCAGTCAATGTGTTAAATAATTTCATTTAATAAGCAAAACATGTACCTACATAAAATGTATCTATATATTTTTTTATGTACATACATGTTTTGCTTATTTTAAATAAAACTATTAAAATATGGATGCCTTAGTTCTAAAAGTCACCTAATCCAATTTCTTTGTTCCGAGTTTTGGTTAATAAAATTTGGTTTAATCATGACTTTTAAAATTCATTTCAAAGGATTTAATAATTTTATATGTTGGGAAAAATTGAGATTTTAGACAATTCATTGCATGATAGCCTTCTAGTTCGGCCTAAATTCTCAAACATAACATACAGCTTTATCTCGTAGCCATGTTAGAATCAACTCGGTCGGTAACACAAAGTGACTAACCGGCCAGCAAATAGCTGACACGCTTTTAGCCTAATAGCCTATCCGGCTACCGGCCACAATTCATCCAGGCTATAAGAATGTCAATATAAGTGGTACGTGTCTGTTACTAACGGCTTAGGAAATATAATGACTTAGATATCAGACCTTATACTTACAAAGATATTTTTTGGCGACACTGTATCTTCTTAGAGTAGTTACTACGTACTTACATAACAACTTAAATAAATAAAATAAAAATAAAATAAATAAGTTATAAGAAGGTTAAATAATAACGAGAAATGTTAAAAATAATTTAAAATCAATCGCTTATTGCCAAAGTTACAGCTAACCCTTTGAAATTTCTAGAATACTACCACAGATTAGTAAATAGTTACCTCGTAACTACTACTAAGTTCTATCTACTTTCACGCGTGACGATATCTAGTAATTTATTTAAATTGATAATTTATTCTTTAACGATCGATATTTAATTTACTATTAAAGTTTCTAAACTCACTTGGGCACTGACACTTATTTTAGTACAATATTTTGTTGATACAAGCACCATGTTCATCATCATCCTCAGTTCATCCATGATCCGGTCGACCCGGGTCGGGCAGTGTTATTGGGTTTTTCCATTAAGAAATTCTCAACAGCAGCACGGAGTCTGGAATCGTGCCCAGTAAATGGGAATAGCCTCACTCCCTATTAAATGGGACTTATAATTAAAATTACCGGGGAAACGTGAGTATACAGCATACACCTCAGCCTACCCCCTCTGGGGACTACTACTAGGCGTGAGTCTATGTATATTTTAAGCTTTTGTTTCCTAAATCTTTATATTACTTTTGTGTTTATTTTCGAACAAGGGCAGTCTATGAAAAAGCTTACTTAGTTTACATTAGTAGGTTTGCTCACATCCTTGTCATCCGTACGAGTATACAGAGCCGACACTCTACCTAGGGTTGACATAGGGTTCGTTTGGGATATTAAAAAATAAAGTAATATTTATTAGTAAACAATATGCAGATTATTTAAAGCCAATAAATTGTAATAAAAACAGACATATAATATTTATTGCATATAAATATTTTTATTCTGTTTTTTTTTGCTGCGATTTAGCTGCAAACTTGGTGTTCAATTGTATCAAGATTTTACAGAAACCAATGTGTTTGCGCTCGATCGAGGAGAGTGGAATGAGAGTAGGGAGGATTTTGCCCAGCAGTGAGAAAGTTTAGGCCAGTAATAATACGTTACTAATTAATGAAGATTTTCAAAAAAATCCCATAAAATCACTCAATGGCTTGTGCTTATAAAATTAGGTTAACGTACAAAGTACATTACATAATATAACAAATATATTATTATAACTTATTTGTAACAAATATATAATATATAACGAATGTATAACATAATATAACAAACATAGAATCAATTGCATCAAAGATTTTGATTTAATTCAAACTGAAAAAGCGAATACAATATCTCAAAGTAAACTTTAGAAATACGATTAAGTAGTAGCAATCTAATACTTTGAAGAAATATGCAATATAAAATTTGTGGATAACAGAAAATAATAGTAGTTTATATTCTTTGTTCTACTAGATCTTCTTTTAGTAATTTAATACACAAACAAACTGCAGTTCTAATGGTTATCGACGTTTCAAACTATTTAATAGTTATTAAACTATAACCGCTAGATTCGTCACTATTTGAGACTTGTCGGCGCCCGGTCGTATTTATTGCACATTGCGCGGCACATGCAAATACCTACTGTAAATAAAACAGGGAAATTTAGTCCTACATTAAATAAATGCCAAAGTATGTATATTTTTGTTTATCCTAGTTACTTTCTTTTTTTGTAGAAAGATGCTTATGAGCCGTAGAGTGAAACTACAGCTACTTTTTATTCCGGAACATTTTAACCAGAGCAAAACCGCAAGTAAAAAGCTGGTGCTTTAGTATGTAATTTAACAAACTCACCAAGTGTGTCTCGTACACAAGTCGGGCTCGTACACAAAGGACTCAGTATAAAAATGGATAAAAAGAAACAGTTATTTTATATGGATCCCCCCTATAATTATTAACTTTTTTTTTTTATTATAGCGACAACAAAAATACATAATCTGTGAAAATTTGTACTGTCTAGCTATCACGATTCATGAGATACAGCCTAGTGACAGACGGACAGAATGGCCGGACACAGACAGCGGAGTCTTAGTAATAAAAATTAAACGAAACGATTCTAAAGAATATCAGCGCTGCAGCATTTCATATTTTTGCTGCAGCATAATGCTGAGATGGGTACCTTTTTTGGCCTCGTACAGGTTGAATGGTTCTGTATTTCTCTATTCTCATATATTAAACTTTGCGAGTCCCTAATAGACATTTTTTTTCTTTCTATTGTCTTTTCCAGACCTACGCTTGAGACCTTATCTAAATATTATATCTATTTTAATTTAAAAAATTACTAAAATTTTGTAAGCTCTACGAAAAGTAAATTTACACTAAGTAATTAATTAGTTCTGTCTCTCCAGACGTGAAGACATAAGAGTACCTTTTAGAATTAATTAGATTAGCTCAGACTGTCATTTGTTATGCAGTTTTATCTTTTATGGAAAGTCTCCCGTTCGTTGCAGCAATACATTGCATATCGTTTAATGCTAGTTCTTCACTATCGTAAAGGTTACGGGGAGGCGAGAATGAAATCAGTATTCGTATACTGTTGCAATTCGTACCGTCGGTAAGGAGAACCGGAAGCCAAATCCTATCTGACAACGCATCTGCAATGCTTCTGGTATTGCAGAGCCAACAAAGTGAGGCGAGGCGCGCCGTGGCGAGCTAAGGGTCTCATCTACATTCTCGTACTCGCGCAGCCTCGCCTAACCCCGACTGGAGTGCAGCCCCGCATCTAGAAGGCAAACCGGGCCCTTGCCGAGGGCGATACATTCAGAGGATGGCAAGTTCAGAGGGCGGTACATTCAGAGGGCAGCAAATTCAAGCTTGGAAAACGAATACAATACTCAATATTATACAGCTCTAGACCGGTCGTTGCAGTGTTCTTTGCATGAGGCCTATGTTTATCAGTGGGCGTCTTATGGTTTAAATGATGATGATAATAAGGTGGAGGTGGCATTTGTCAGTTTTTGCCCAGCTTCGAAAAAAATCTAGATCCGGGGCTGCTGGAGTGAAGAACTAACTTTACGGTTTGCAATTATGTGGAATAACCGAGTTTTGTCTTTAAACGTATTATCACTCACGTCATTACGTCAGTGTAATTAATGATGAGACGGTGTTGGAGGTCGCAATAACCTGATTAGTAGGGATTTTAGAAGACATTATGAAAATTGCGTCTGAATTAATGTACCCGAGGTCTCATGATTAGCAATTTGTTATTTTAACTCCATAAACGCAATTAAAAACGCGGTGAAAATTATACTTGTACTGTGTGAGGTACTGTAATTTTCACCTCTTTGGTTAATACCAAAAAGGCAAGGTAAATTTTCATTCTCCTTCACATCATCACTACATTATACAAATTCTGCATAGTTACCACACGAGACAACCCTATTAGCTGTGGTAAACCCTCGGCCTCGTTCGCTGAAGCAAAGGGTCAATAGAGGGTGTTCCTATTTGCCGTTCGATTTAATAAGGGATGGTCTATACAGATGGCCGTCATTTTTAACTCTATTGTAGAAATACTCTAGAAAGTTCCGGGTGTTTGAGGTCGAAAGTTGGGATGACAAGATCATTTTGGAGATTGCTCAGGCCTCCGAAAATAGGTTGGTGCTATTTGTTTTGGTTGCAAAGGTCAGGCTGACGATAAGATTGAAAAGGGTTTTGTCCGAGTTGATAAAGACAAAAATATCCTTGAAGACGCAGCGAAACTTAAAAGGATTTTTTTTTCATGTTAAAATATGTGGGATTTGTCCCATTTGTTTGCTGTAAACCAGTTTCTCGAGCATTTTCATGTAATTTAACGTTTCTGCGAATACTCAGCGCCATATTTGACGCAATTCTTACAATGAGTGAGCATTTATCTGTAACATTCCTTTCTGAGTTTACTATTTTCTTTGAAATGTCAGGTCTCGCACTGGTACCTTCACTTGTTGAAATGTTAAACTTTACGCGTTCTTCTTTTTTTATGGTTGATGAACAACCTAGTGTCAGAGTTTGAACCGTTCGTAAGCCTCTGACATGGCTTTACACATCATATACAATCTTTCAGGTGTGCTAGTTTCCTTACGATGTTTTCCCTCACCGTTTTAGCAAGTGATAATTAATTTCTAAAACGCTCGTGAATCCGAAAAGTCTGAGATGCGTGTCTAAGTTCTGAACCTATGACCTTTGACTTGGCAGTTCTACTGTCTTACCACTACGCTATCACAGCTTCAAACTACTTACCTACTCGATGTAAAGTTGGAACAAAAGGTCGAGCAATAAATAATTATAAATACTCACTTTAAAGTTTAGTTATAAAAAGTTTATATAACTAGTTTTTTCATTTTTCTATTTTTTATATTAAGGCCTGATGGGACTGACATATTCCAGAATAAAAGTCCCTAAAAAAAATAAATTAAAAAAAGTTTCTATTTTCTCTTTCTAGTTTTGGTTCCACAAACTAAATAAGCTCTAATTTTGGAATTAAATGCGGTAATTAGTTACTAAGATGCGATCATTCTGTCATTACAAGGGACGGGATGTCGCAATGCGTCCCGTATACCAGAACTGTGTTATCACGTACCAGGTCCTGTACGTGTGCCGTCTAGCGAGTTATATAAGTGCCCACGTAAGGAAATAATTTCTTTCGTAGGGACACCAGATATCTATGTATATATTGTACTAGCGACCCGCCCCGGCTTCGCACGGTTACGCTAATATGCATGTATTATACATATAAACCTTCCACTTGAATCACTCTATCTATTAAAAAAAACCGCATCAAAATCCGTTGCGTAGTTTTAAAGATCTAAGCATACATAGGGACAGACAGACGCGGGAAGCGACTTTGTTTTATACTATGTAGTGGTTTGTATCAATTCGGAAGACTCGATGTATGTGGTATGTAGAAAAAAACCTGAAAACCTAACCCTGTTTCCCTTGGTCACGCATGTCATAATTCCAGAACGACTTAACCTATTTTTTTTTTTGTGTAGGTTTGAGTGGTCCCTGGGTGGTTTATATTCACAATTGGCCCCGGTAGGTGGCGCAGCGGATTAAACTAGAACCGTGGGTGAAGCCGCGTATGTCAGCTTGTACTAAACAAAACAGCCTTTCAAAAAGGAGGAAGTTATTAATTTGATGCGTATCTTTTTACCATGCCGTGTGGTTTCCGGCCTAAAAATAAAACTACCCCTACTCCCGCGGGTTTCGTCAGAAGCGACAAAGGGAAAGATCCGGAGGATGGGCGGCAGCATCCTTCTGTGTAACAGCAATCATCTGCTACTGCGATCGCTAACCCTCAGCGTGGCAATTATAGGCAAATACCTCCAATGAGCGCACAATAGTGGCGCGCATTGGAAAAGGCCTATTTTCAACAGTGGCATACTTATTAATACAGGCTGTTGATGATGATGGATCTTTTTTATGTTTGATTAGTGGACCAATTTGAATAATCTGTCTTGTTTAAAAGAGTTAAATTACCCTCTGATTAATCCCACAATATATTATAATTCTACCACGACTTCCTAAAAACTGGCTTTGATCGACTCTTGACGTTATTCTTTCAAAATGAAGCCAAACGAAGTTTTGTTATTTGAACTTATAAGCTCTAAGAATTGAAACAAATCTTCCCCATCAGCGAAACACGAGAGGATTATCTAAGTAATCAGAATACGTTAAACTTCTTCGTTATCTAACTTGGACCTTATTTCCGATGACGGAATCAAGTTATTATAACTTGTTTGATTTAAATAACACTAGGGAATCGACTTATAGTGTAATTATAATTGGAAGACACTATTTCACTCGAGCTGAATGTAACTGTTGCAATCCAAAGTTTAGTTCTCAGGATATTTTTCAATCCTCATGAGCACAGCTAAAGAGTGAAATGTCCGGCGACGGTATTTTCAGAACATACAAATTTTGGGATAAGCAAGAAATAAATAATAATATGTATAATGTCCTCCACACAGAACTTCGGACACAGCGGCCAATCTCAATGGAGATTGGAGATATTAATTAGGATTTAAGTGTGTGCGCAAACACAGGTGCACTCTTTATTCCCTCTCTCTTTCATTGATGGGTCGGCAATCAGAGAGAGATTAGGCCCAGGACCGACGCGACGGCTTTAAGTGCTCTTGGAAGCACGGTGTTAGTGATAATTAATTAATTATAATACGCCATGCTAATTACATATATAAGTCACAGGTGCGTTGCCTTGGGTTCGAACTTGAGACCACTAACTTTCAAGTCAACGGTCAAACAAAAGTAGATCTCAAAACCATTTATCATTAATTAACCAGGACCAAATGGCGTACTGCGGTCCGGATTCGGACCGTCGACTTTTTGTGCCGACCTTTACAGAATAATAAATTCATAATATTATATTTAAAAGATATAAAACTATCCCAAAAGAATAATATAGATAGATATATCCCCATTTACCTAAGCTTTTACTTAATAGTCACAAGAAATAAGTTTCTTGAACAAATACGTTTATCTAATGGGAAGGAAGTAGGGGGAATGTCACAAACAAGTTGAAACGACAAACATACTCTCATTATTTAAAACGTTAACTATTAATATCCATATCCTTTCATAGAGTAAACATCGTTATTTTCTTTTGTAATATAGTTATAAAAGAGATCTCTGTAAAATAATTTTATTCAATTGTATTCTTATTAATTGCGTTGTTTCTTACAGCAAAAGACAATTTAAAAAAAATAAAAAACCCGATACAATAATCACTACATAGTATAAAACAAAGTCGCTATCCGCCGTCTGTCTGTCCCTATGTATGCTTAGATCTTTGAAACTACGCAACGGATTTTGATGCGGTTTTTTAATAGATAGTGTGATTCTTAAGGAAGGTTTATATGTATATTGCACCCGTCCGAAGCCGGGGCGGGTCGCTAGTATGTACAGTATACAATACAAGATACAATAATATAAGAAAAGGAAAGTTTACTGGCCAAAACTTTACGTGCAAAGTCCTGGATTAAATTCCCGAATCGGGGTTCTTGCCTCTAAAGGCTGTCAGGAACATACGTCTTAGATTTGTGGTATCAACCCTTAGAAACTTTTGGGTCGATAAATTATCCCGTAAATCTGTAAGCCGTTGATGCTGATAGTTATGGGATAAAATGGGTATTTAGACTAAACCAATGCATCTTGAACCTTAAATGTTATTTCTTACAAGCCATTATGGTCTACATGGAAGACTTTCACTCAGACATATTTAGGGTTTCATAGGTTATCTACTTATTTTAAAACCATACTCTGTCCTGTTTGTCTGATCTTGGTATACAGGTTATATATCTTTTGATTTTTGAGCTCGATTTTTTACAAAATATCAAATATGTCGCTCACTGGTAACGGTCTTTTAAATTAAGGTTTATTTTTCTGTTTTATTTTTAAGGTTTTGTATTATATAGACAGCATCGTTTAACTTTTATGTTATGTAAATAAATGAATATATAATGTTACCTAACAAATAGGTAACAAAAATTAATGGAAAACCCTTGGTGTCAAACTCGCCACTTTTTATCATTTCATCTTAGTATGTTTGGGTCTAAACCTCGCAACAAAAATCCATACGTAGAAAATATATTCTTGCCTGAACAACAAAAAACAAAACATTTATTTAGTGAGCTCATAATATTTCCATAATATTATTGAGAATGCTGGCGAGGCGGCTTGATGTGTGCTAAAAGAAAATTACGTTCTGAAAAAGATTGCCTTTGGAAATCACTCTCTTAAATAAGAATGCTTTTGTTTACCAAACAGAATATGTACTGTGATTGAGGTATGTGTGTAGGAGGATAGTAATTAGGATTATAATATAATATACCTATCTCATAATGTAATAACACACTTAGAAGTTCATAGAAGTATTTATTACTACGAGTGTAATAGTCGAGAGTAAATTGACCTACCTAATTAAAATATGTCATCTTTCATCATAGACTCACGTCTGTATTCCCCAGAAGGGGTAGGCAGAGGGTTCGCCGGCTATGTTATAATTACCATGTAATAGGCAAGTTGTACTAAACATTAAAGGGAAATGCTATGGAAAATGCGATCTCCGAATAAAAAAGACGATAAAAGAGAGTGATATACTTGACACAAAAATCTAAATAGAATACAATGAAAAGAAGGGTAAAAGTGTTGATATTCTATTCATTATCTCCAACTTTTACTCTTGACCAAAGAGGTCATCTTTCTTCCTAGATAAAATAGGTCCACTCTATTGCATTCCCGACGTTACTATCTCAGTTCTCGTAAGCTAGGATCCCTACCACAACCACAGAATGATTAAACGCTTACGCTACCCTAACTGACCTCTATGCCCTCGGCTAGAACTAAACTTAATTTATGTTGGAAGTACACTTACATTGACCTACTAACTAGACTTACACACAAATTGAAAACAAAATAAATCCCTTTTAAACTTTACTGTAAAGGATCTAAGAGATTTTACTTGTTTTGAGTTGGTTGAGAATAATTTATCGAGCAGAAACTAATGTAAATAAATAAAACATTTTTTATTACTCAAGAAAGGCTGGACCGATTTTATTGATCTCTTATGTTATTTGTTTCCGCCCCGAATAGCAGGATAACTTAAAATATCGCAGAAATTCACGGAAAAAAAATTATACATTAATTTGAAATGTTGACTGAACAAGCTTATTTTGAAATTTAATCCTCGCCTTTAATTTTTAAGCCCCGTTAATCCAATTTCGGAGTTACCTATGTTATTTGTTAAAAAGAAAATAATAAGTATTATCTATTACATTGAGACTGGATGAGGATGGCCAAAAATCGTGCCCAATGGCGTGCAATAGGAGAGACCTATGTCCAGCAGTGGACTGCTATATGTAGGTCAATTAAGATAATAAAACCACAAACAATGATTCTTGATTCCACAAACTGATTCATTGAGAAGTCCTGAATCACTTTCTCTGAATCACTTTTACCTTCCAGATGACACATTTTGCAAAACGAAAGCAAGTATGACCTTAGTTTGTTGTGGACACGTGTTCCTCGGAATTGTTTACCTAAGTACAATGACTATGCACTTAGACTTAGATGACGTTTTACGAATGTGTCTATAAGCCACGTCAACGTTTGCCATTTTCCAAGTTTGTTATTTTCCACTCATCTTTCAGCAGTTTTAAAAGTTTCAAGAGCCTTCTCAAATATCTTATTGCGATGATGTCAGGAGCAGTGATAGTATAAGGCGCAAGCCACACTGAAGAGACGTAAGGTTTAAGGCGCAGACGCAAATTTGTCCATACATTTCTAAAGAGTCTGACGCGTCGGCGATTGAAAATGAATGGAGAAACACGCGTCTGCGCCATATCCTCGCCTTACGTCTCTTCAGTTTGGCTTGCACCTAAGGCCGCAAATCTGAAGGACCGGAGCAGCGGTATTTGGAGCCGTGCAGCGTGGTGATACCAACATTTATATGAAATACCACGCCATGTTCCAAACACCGCTGCTCCTAATTTGTGGCCTATTATAATACAAGCGCAGTCGGCCGGTCCACATACGTTTTGACAAACTTTTATTTAACTTACACTGTACCTAAGTATGTAACTAGGTTTGCTCGGGTGGATTCTAGCAAGCTGAATTAGAATCACTTCCCCATATCCTACGGAGTTGAATTTTTGCAAGTTAGGTCAGTTCCGATGACAATGCATTTATTTATATGATAAGCATGACCAATCGACATCCAGGATTAGTTCCAGATAAAGGGACTTTTCAACGGTCAACAACATAAATACTTTTTTTTGCATAAACTTTTTGATATTCCAATATCAAAGCTTGGTTAAAAACGTTGTTTTTATTTAAAAAAATATTTAACACGCACACACACTGAGAGACAAGTCGGTCCGTAGGTTCTGTGTTACTCCTCGCTTTCTATTTTGATGAAGGGGTGGTGAGTGTCACTTCTTTACGTAATAATAGATAGCTATTATTCTTTGGCTATAGTTTCATGCTTTCCACTCATTGAGCTTGTCTGGAAGCTAGTCAACTGTTAAGTATAATACGACCAGTTCTCCAGTGGGCACGGAGGCGAAGTTGTTTTTTATTTACTGTAAAAACGATATAGACACTCAACAAAGTTAGTTCAAGAAAAAATAATAGTAACAATAATTCTTCCATATCCTGAAAGGGTTTCAAGATAAATCTGACATAAAAGCACTTCTAGACTCCTAATAAATATCTGCAAACCATAAAAAAATGGCCCCGAAGCGGAAATGGACCCTTTGCTCAGCTAACATACTTTATTTTTTAGTACTTTAACAGTGAATAAAATCGATTTATGTGTGTGCCAGTCTTTAGATTATTTTATCTTTTTTATCTTTACATTAATACGTGAAGCAAAAACTGTGGATCCCTTTTTGAGAATATTGCGCGCATGGAGGAGTGTGAAACTTGGCACAGTAAAATTTGATATGGAGAAGAAATGGAGAAAGCTAAAATTTATTTTAAAAAATCGAAATTTCCTGGTTATTATAAAAAAAAGATACGAATTTGACCACAATCTAAATTTAATTTTAATCAATCATTCATCAATTTCAATCATCAATCATTTTTATAATTTACTTCTCCTGGCCTACAAACACCGCTTAGCAAACCAAACAGCCGCCTGCGATTATTTCTACAAATGTAATTTCTAGATAAAAAGAGTCACCTGTTTTATTTAATCTAGTGTAGTGCTACATTTGTGCCAATTTTTATTAAAATCCGTTGAGTCTTTTGGTTGTGATTGAAAAACAAGTATCCAAACAAACTTTCATATATATAAATCAGTAAGATAGTAGAATTACTATAAAACAAAACACGATACTGAAAGTTTTACCTTTAGGAAAAGTTTTGAGCGATAGAATCTCCGAATTTTTGGGCAAAATATTTTCTTTCAAAGATTCGCTCTATCAGTATGGAATCTGAATTGTTCGCAGAATAAGGGTGTATAACTTGCATTTTATTTTTAAACTACAAAGATCGAGCACAAAAATAATAACTAACTATATATATACACCTAGAAATAAACTATCTATATAAACTAATTAAAAAGATAAACTTAATCCAAAAGACCGCTACCTGTATTATGTTATGTTTTTAGAATATTTAGGTACTTTGATAAAAGGTTGTAATACGTTTTACATATTAAAAAGAACCGCTTTCGAAAGCCAAAGTTTTCGATAAAATCTAGGAAGCTGAACGGAATTTCAAATTTATATTTGGAAAGGTAAAGTGTTCTCAAGAATTATAATAATTAAACGGTTCTTCTAAAAGTTAAGTTATTGAAGTGGGTATTGAAAGGAAAAAGTCTAGAATAATATTCTAGTCAAACTCATTTTAGGAATGAATCGTGTGATACCTAAGTGCTTGGAAAAAAATGGTTTATTATTCATTTTTGGCTGAACGCTCTTTAAAAAATAATAATTATGTATGTTTATGTGAAATGTGTGTACAGAATTAAGATAATAAATTGATATTTACGAATGTGTGGCCTGGTTTCTGGACTCTTTTTTAGGGATATTTGAATTTAAAGATGCGCAAACGGTAAAAGCCATATGGCGTATGAATTCTAATTAAAATTACAAGGATCGTGAGGAGAAGAGAGTAAGGTACAATGTTTAGTCACCAATGGTAGCGCAGCGTTGATTTTATCACGTCATTTTTAAACATTTCATTGGCGGATAAAACGTTGGGTGAATATGGAGAAGTGGGCACTATGATTTAAAATAGTGAACGAAATTCTGAACAATCTGAAACGGTGTCAGTTTAAGATTTTAAAATTACAATCGAGTTTTTTTACTAGCAAAATCCGCGGCTTTGCCCACAAGGAGGTCTCAGACCCCGGGATAAAAATTATGAAGAATAAGATCTGTGAGCGAACTTCCACACATCCGTTGAACGGTTTATAAACGCTAATGGAGTAACAATCATCTTACAAACTTTCACATGAATATTAGTAGCATATATGTAATAACATAAACAATGATGGGAATTTACACAACTTCACAAAGGGTATTGTACGGTCAACGACACTTCAGTGGAATCTAGAACATAAATCTAGCAGCAATAAGTACTATTTTTACCCGACTACAAAAAAAAGGAGGGTTATGAGTTTAGCAGTCTATGTATGTATGTATGTATGTATGTATGTATGTTTGTATGTATGTAAGTTTGTTCATCTGTTCCCTCGTAGCTCCTAAACTATTTGTTGTAATTCAATAAATAAGGTGTCTATCGATGCGTCTTAATGGTCTGCGGGTTATAGGATTTATGAAATTTTGTAAAATCAAATAAGGTGGATTTTAAAAATAAATTAATAAGCTCGAAAAAAATAAAGTTAAGGTAAATTTATCGTGTTTGATATCAAATGGAAGGTCTTGATGAGCACATTCAGAATATGTATATATTTTCTATATATTCTGGACCACTTCTTAGAATATCAGGCTTCTAGCTACCCGTTACGACTATCATAAATATATGTGATTATAACACTGCATACAATGTGAAAACGTGATAACAATAAATATTTACTAATTAAATTAAAGTTTCTACACATCACTGCCTACTAAATTATGATTATATTTTAAAATAATGTTAATTAAATTGAGATTTCTTTTTCGTAACTAGATGGCGTTGGTTTGCGGTTTTGTGGAAGTAAGTAACATAGAGTTAAAAATACCTCCTCAAAAATCCCGGAATCGTAAACATAACAATTAAATCCCGGGACTTTATTAATATGGACTGGATTTTGACCTATAGTTTTAATTAGAATTAATTTTGTATGTAAAATAAAACTCATTAATTTAACAGTTTTAGTACCGAACTACTTAAGTATTACATTATCTGTTACCGATGTCTAAAAACATAATAAAGACTTTTTATTGTAATAATTTAGTCCATATGTATTTAAAACGTTAAATTAATATTTTGGAGAATTTATTACATGTTTTGACACATGTTTGCTTATTAAATATAATAAATTATTTAATAAGAAATTTGAAAAACAACTGATACGGAAGGGATTCGAACCCACGATCTCCGACGTACCGTGCCGAAGCTCTAACCGCTGAGCCACCGTATCCCATCAAAATCAGTCGAAATTTCAAATCTCTTTCTACGCCTAGGGCGTGTGGTAATATCTATCGGTGCCTTCTAAAAACTGCAAAGTTTAGAACACTGAGTCGGATAATTAATGTATTCCGTTCGATATTACCACACGCCTAAGGCGTAGAAAGAGATTTGAAATTTCGACTGATTCTGATGGGATACGGTAGCTTAGCGGTTAGAGCGTCGGCACGGTACACCGGAGATCGTGGATTCGAATCCCATCCGTCAGTTGTTTTTTCAAATTTCTTGTTAAATAATTATACGTAAAATTAATTTCTTATTTCCCGGGAATTAATTGTAATGTTTATGATTTCGGGATTTTAGAGCAGGTATTATCAACTCCATGTTACTTACTTCCTCGAACTTTAGGTAAATGTACTCTATCTATGATGATATCCCACAAAAAAGGTTTCATGTGTACTTATACAGCTTGGCAAAAAAGAGTCTGAGGCGGTGACAGCTGGAACTGAAAATAAAAATCTTAAATAACTACGTTTGTGATTACTAAAATAACATAAAAATGATTCATTTGATTAAAATTAATGACAAAAAACTCGTCATAGAAATATGTAAGCACTTAATAACTTGTAATTTGAATTGTAGTGTGAAAAGTGCGACAGCGGCGCCCCCAATTTTTCCAGACTCTTTTGCCAAGCTGTACTTCTTACTACTTTTCATGTATACTTCTAAGAAATATATGAGGCCATGTTTTAATAGCTCGAAGTCGCGGACGACACCTTTGAAATAAATTTAATTTAAAAAATACATGACATTGACTAAAGGTTTGAACCGAAGATGACAGTTAAAGAAATCTACCTATTTAAGAACTACCACATTCTAAAAAATTGTGATTAAAATGAATTTTATTGGTTTCTTTACCACTAAAAATCATTGAAAAAAAATATAGTATAAAAACTAAAACCCGACTACTTAAAAAGATTTTAAATAAAATTCTGTAGTCGGAGGCCTTAATGTATTATAGGTAAATAGGTACTAGATAATCTTCCAAGGGTAAATACTTTGTAATTTGGTGGCCTCCGACTACAGAATTTTATTTAAAATCTTTTTAAGTAGTCGGGTTTTAGTTTTTATACTATATTTTTTCCTATAAAAATATAGCCACTGACGCATTGTTTACCTTTTATTTAGATTTAATAGTAATTACATTGTTGTTATTGTGTATTGTTTATTACCGTCTTGTTCAAGGTTGTCTGCTAGACTAGTGAAAACAGGCCACCGATTACACAGAGAATACTTTTTATCCCTGTGCTACACGCGTGCGAAGCCGCGGGCAAAAGTTGCATGTTAAAAATGAATTGCTAATGGTATGACTGTTGAGGGGCCAATCAGATCTCAGTATCAAACCCAAGATCTCTAACTTTTTCATAAGTTTGCGTATTATATTATAAGTTAACTGTTATTAATTTGTTAAGTGCTTTCGCTTGATTTCTCTCCGGTTGTGTAGATTACCCGACTTTGCTCGCACTATGATTTGAGAATGCAGGAATAGAGAGTGCACCTAATGTTTTCGCACACATTTCTGCAATATAAAGCCCTTCACAGCTTAGCTTAATATATATATTAATATATATTATATATATATTATAGCTGAGTGTGCGGTATAATATAATATAGTATAATTATTATTTATTTCCAAAAATTGATACAAAATGTTTATTTAGTAATATATAACAATAAAATAAGTATAATGTAACTACGTTTCAATTGGAAGCGTGTGATGAGTAATCTTAATATACTTTGTGAAAATCGGGGAATACCATCAACTACGCATAGTTTAGTATTTTAGCCACGTAGGTACGCTAAAAATACAAACGTCACATAGGAAATCCCCTTGTACTACAAGTTAAGGCAGATTTACAATGATTTAGAGCCAATTTCACCAGAGACACTAAACGCGATCAATCAACTTAAACCTGGTTCAAGCGTTTAACTGAGTTCAGAACTGCAATTTGCGTAGGGCTGAACTTAGTTTTATTAAACTCGGTTTTTAATGGGAATGATAAAATCGGCTCTTAGTATTTCATTCTTTGAGCGGCGCGTGTTTTGGCACGCTGGCGCTGCTTCCGGCTGATTTAGGAATTTTTGCTTAAAAAAGACTAAAAGAGAATCTTCTTGACAACTGGATTAAAATGTATTTACAATCGATTATTAATTAGGAAACCTGGTATTAATAATGTGAAGTCGCCAACACGCAGTGAGTTAGCGTGGTTATTAATGCTCGATCCTTCTCTGTACGAGACCTTTGCCCTGAGTGGGACAGTTACAGGCTGGTTTATTTATTTATTGGTCCATTAACGTGCCAGCAAATACGTTTAATTAAATTCAGCTTCCATAAACTATTTAATTATAACACAATCGAAACGAACATGAACAATGAACAAATTCGATACCACACGCAGACATGTGTCAAAAACATGCGGAAACAATACCAACAACACTTGTACTTCCTGATTTAATTATCGTATTAATTAAGCGAATCCTAACATTATATAAAATTATAAATCCGAAACTAAATTTGTTTGTTCTATTTTCATGCTTAAAATATCGACCGCATCATGAAATTTTGCAAACATGTTGTCAGTTATAGGATATATTTTATACCGAAAAAAAGTACCTTCTATTCCCAAGAAAACGGAGCAGGTAATAATTATTGCAGGCATTTATAGGTAACAAATAACCACGTGCCATCATATTTGCCACCTTAGAAGTATTTAAAAAAATGCTGGTCTTAACTTATAACTAGAAGCTATATTTCATACAAGACAAGAGAAAGCTAAAAATGAAATGGATACTGCTCTATTTTAAATTAAAAAGTAATGCACAATGAAGAGCTAATTCTATTGATCCATCTCAAAGGAACAGAAAGTGCCGCCTAATGATATTTATATTCCTTTAAAGGTGACGCGAAGATCAATATTCGTTTTTAGGGTTCCGGAGCCAAACGATAAAATGTCTGTCTATCAAAACCATTTTACTTGCAGACTGTCTATGCTAGAAATATGAAATTAGACATGAATGTACTTACATATTTATAACAAACTTGTGAAATAAAATTTTATGAAAAGATTAATTAGATAGCGTTCCATACGTGTAAAATAGGTGTGTTATTATTACTGATGATTTAAAAGAAGGAATACTAAGAATTCAGAAACCATCTCTTACATATTTGTGAGCCTATTATTTTTTTACTTTTACTTAAAAAAATCTTTTTCCAGGAAAAATTGATATTTACACTTTTTGTGAAAAAAAATAAAAATGTAAAATTTATATCTCTATTCTCTTTATCTATTCATACAAAAGCTATCAATTCGCTTCGTACTAATCCGACTCGCATTTGCCTCATCTGAAATCCTGTTGTCTTTCAATAATGCTTATTTAAATATTTTTCGGTATTCACTGAACTCGGAATAATAATAGATTTTATCAGAGACTTATTGTATTTGGTTTGTTGGGTTTACTTAACTATTTTTGAAAACCAACAGCTATACTAAGATAAACAGTCGACTAGAATAGGTTACATTAAGCCAATTACAGGTTTTGACAGATATCAATACAATTAACAGAGACATCTATCAGCAGACATAGAATACACAGTAAAATTTAAAATTGTGTAAATTATTTTAAGAGCATGACATTAGCTTGCAACATTGAACATTGTATAATATTACAACTACAACTATATTGGCTAACTTCTGGGCGTGTGAAGTTGGTGAATATTGTTAACTTGATAACATTGTATTCTGTTTTTCTTCCCTCTTACCTCTTATTCTTTGCTTCTGTTTCTCGAACGCGGCTGTCACGAAATTGTATAATCATTAAATATCTAAGTATTATTACGGTCTGGTAGCTTTATAAAATATTTGTTTGAATCTAAAATAGGCTGTGAAGTGTGAGTTAATTTCTTCTGTCTGCAACCATCCTTAAAAAAAAATGTTTGGTAATTAAGTAGACCAGAAAAAGAAGAAAGAAAGTATTTATTTTGCAACAAAATGAGACAGCAATTATTAGTTTAACATACATAAAATAATAAAATTAAATTAAACAAAAAATAAAAAAAGAAACAGAGCAATGGTTTAAGTGTCTCATGATTGTGTCAAAATAGGAAATGGTTTAAGATGTGCCAGGCACACGTGCATGGCACTGGTTTTCAACCTGAACATACTAGCAGCCTTGAGCACTAAATTATAATTATTGTCAATGACTACGAATTCTGAACTAGTGAACATAAAGCGCCATTTTTTGCTTTTGCCACAATCCCCATCGCAAATAAAATTGGAACATCAAGCCACGGAAATGATACGGGAAAATAAAATTTACATACACATATTTCCATATTATTTAGTACCATATGTGATATCAAAGCTGGAACACAAGGCACCTGTGACTTTTTCTAAATCACTTGATCTGTGTTTTCCGAAAAGCCGTATAGTAGATCCCCGATCTCAAGAAGACCTATGACATGATATGAGGAAACAGCACCCTCATAAAATCCTATAATTTGTCTTACCTCAGAATATTGTATATTTGTGTCGTGTATGTCAGATAGGCAGCCCTTTCCAAGTTTCCATTTCCAAGACTCAAACACGTTTGGGAATATTAGGATTATACGTGTATATTTCCACTATTTATTTACTAGATACACGTGGAATCTTTCATGCGTGCTCGCGAGACGTGCTTCTCACAATATTCGAAGGATCAAAACGTCAATAAATCATATTGATTCCATATTTTCCGCGAATTGCGGCGTGTCGCGTGTATCACACACTATGTGTGTTATAAATGTTGTGTGATCATTGAAATTGGCTCACTTCAGTGAATATTTAGGTATCCATTCAGTGAGGAGGGCTAATTTAAGGTGTACTTTAGGAATAGAAATTTAAAATACTCGTGAACCTAACCTAACCAACCTGTTTATCGTATCGTCGAAATCTTAAAATAATTTAAGGATTGGCGATTAAAAAGCATACTTAAATATTTTTTTAACGAACAAAGAATAAACAATAAAGTTTAATCTAAGGATAATTTGTAGAATGTTCTGACAAAAAAAAAATACTAGAATTTTCTCATATATCGTTAGTGCAATTAAAATACCCAGATCGAAACAAATGCCTACCTGTCAATCACACAAATACTTGATCCTAAGGAAATCGTCCCGCGGAATAATGCTCCCTTAATTTTATTTCTTAACTTTGTCGCTGTGACCGATTGACATGATGAAACTATAGGTTTTTTAATTTAATACGGAACCCAAAACAAGATGCCATATAAACCTGCCAGAGTCAAGTGTCATTTAAAAGGTTTTCACTTAGGTGCTTATTTTAAGATGTAGCCGAAGATATTAACTTGACCGAATTTACATTATATTCGGTCAAGGCCGCAACCCTAAAATAAGTATTTTACTTTTACGTATTTCTTTTCAGAGAAGCAGACATTATTTTTAATGTAGTCTCCCGGAACATCGTTTTCAGCCAGTTAAATGAACTGTAATGAATGCAGCAAGAAGGAAGACTTATTTTGTTTCACATATTTTTTTTATTTTTATTAATATGAGTAGACTTTACTTTTTTTGAAAACGATGTTTTTTTTAAAAACTTATTAGAATCTAACAGGAGATAATGATACCTTATTTTTCTCGAAGAGTGCATTATATATACAGGCTTATTTGTAAAACACCCTCAACCTGAAAAAGGGTCATTTAACTCATCATTATGAACATTTTTTACCAACCCAACCATGAAACCGCAAAAAAAAATTAGCTGTTCCATACATTTTGTTGAGTCATGTGAACATAAATGTATGGAACAGCTGTTTTTTTTGCGATTTATATCAAACTTATCATATAATTTCCACAACACTAAACTTCACAAAACTTTCAACACTAAGTCGACATACCCGCGAGTGTATCAACTGAATAGGTTCTAAATTACATTCAAACGAAAACTCGAGTAAAAACTAGTTCGTTCATCTGCGTACAAGTTCAGTATTCGTATTCGTACATATTCCACAAAGTTGTAAGTTCGTGACCTAATCTACATACTTGATTGACAAATTCAGATTATAATTACGACGGGTCCCTCTACAGGGAGTGGTACCGACGAATTATACCTTCGTGATTCTAAATCCAGAGACGGATTTGATGCGCTGATTGCCTTAGCCTATGGAAGATTGCCGTCCCCCTACTCCCTGTAATGTACGAAAAATTTTATGTTAATGTATGAGAATTAAATGTAAAAAATAACGAAAGGTATGCATCGGTGTTTTATGATGCACATCGCATACCGTTTTTAAACGTGAGTAACAAAGTGAAGTGATATAAATGATGTCATATGAGTTCACGTTCGCGTTCAAGGGCGACAACAAAAAAACAATTCGCCAAGTTCTACCGCCCCGAAGTTTTGCCAGGGCCTACTCGGCCTTTAGACAAATCCACCCCTGTCTAAATCATTTGATTTGAGTTTACTTTGCGTAAATGGAAGGTGTTTATTTTGTATAATCGAACATGCCGTTTTAATAGGTATTGTGATATGCTAATGACTGTTGAATAGCAAATCAGAGACCTTAGGTCCGTACCAAGGCTTTAAACTTTACGTGAGTTATATGTGTATTATAAATTATACTATCATTTACTCCGTGCCTTAGAGAGAAATGACTTATGGAATATTTAACCAAATTCTAAAACCGATGCTAGAAGAAAAAATATACTTTAATCGAATACAGAAGAAGTTATCCGATTAAGCTTAGTTAAGTAACTTAAAAACCTAAGACATTATTATGAAAAAAACAGTAAATTTTCGATCCTCCTACGCTATTTTTATGATAAAAAGAAATATTTTAATACTATCCACTAGAGATGTCTAAAATTGCCCATATCACCACAAGGAAGATATTAAATGCCTTACCATCATCTTGTCAGAAACGCCATTCCTCAAAAAAATATGATTCATAAAAATTCCTATGCGCGTTTCATTTCGCGGGGACCAAAAGCTATAAAAATCGCAGACACATGAATATTGTTATCTCGTATCAGTTGGATAGGAGATAAGCCTTCGACATCACTAATGCGTTTACATATCGAAGCCATTAGCGCCAACGTTTGAGGACGTTGCGACATTGTTTTGACGGCTCGACGGACGCGCCAAATGTTTTGAAAGTTTTTCTAACAATGTGTAAAAACAGAGGGTGTTTATTTTATTTAGTTATTGTTTCATATTCAAGCTTATTTAATATATTACAGTATCTATAATTATACTATTAATATATTCGTATGTAATTATTTTACTTAGTACACTAGGTGTGCCCGGCCATGCAATGCCAGCCTCTTCCTTTTTTTGGGCCAGAAACCCTTGCAGACGTACGCAGTACAACTCACCAAAGTTTATTTATTTATATTTATATGGATAACATCTTTAACTATGGATAACTAAACAGGATTACCTATAATATGCTGCTTAAAAGAGATAGAAAATTATAAAAGAATGTAGTAATTGGTATAAAATGAAGTGTGCCAGAGAGGTGCAAGTGAGATGAAGTTAAGTAAAATTGTGGGGTGTAAGTGAAATAGAATCAACTAGTCTTTTATTTACATTTATACGTTTTGCTCTTTCTTTTTCAAAATATTGCCCCACATAAGGCTTTTCTAATAAATTGTGGATACTATTTACAAGCACACGGACACAAATATTTCTCCCAAGCGGGCATCAAGCTCGCAAGACTTGAAGCGGCAGTCCAAACATTAAGCCAATGCAATGCCCGAACGTGTCGTCAAAAATGTTTATACATTAAAAATAAAAATAAAATATATTAAGTAAACGAATGCGAAATCCCAACGTTGAATAAAATAGATGTGTAAGCGTGACACCACGTATTTAAGAGCACATTTATTATAATGGATTTGGGTTGACTATGCTAAATCTCATCCATCTATGATGTATTACCCTCTGTCGTCTGCTTGTCACTTTAGTCAGATATAGAACTGGTTCAATGTCTTTATAATTATACTTATATTAATGTCGTGGTGGCGCATTGGTTACGGAGACCCGCTTTGCAGGCGCGTGTGTGTGGGTTCAAACCTGGCGTATACCAATGTGACTTTTTCATTGTCATATGTACTTTCTTAGTTAATCTTAGACACGACTGAATAACGGTGAAGAAAAATATCGTAAGGAAACCTGGACTTTAATAGTCTAAAATTACCAACCCGCAGTGAGCTAGCGTGGTGATTAATGCTCAATCCTTCTCTGTATGAGAAGAGGCCCTACATTGGGACAATTACAGGCTGATTTATTTATTTATATTAATATATAAAGTAGATCGGCTAAGCCCGACTCTAAGAACGAAGCACCGTTCAGGTGTCACTTTATATTTATTATGCTAACAAACTTATAAGGTATTTTTATAAAAAAATATTGATTCACGAGGAGGAGGGAATGAAAAGTTAGAAATTATTATAATTCATTGAAAAAACCCAAAAAGTTCAAATATTATATGCTGTCTATGGTAGTATAATTGTGCCTTTTTCTATTTTTTTTTCCATATTTTATATTTTCATTATTCTGTCGCAGTGTCTCAGCTGTGGTGATAACGTAAGGCCTACCGAGTTAGCCCGCAATCACACTCCGGAAGGCGAGAGGGTGCCAGGAGATGGAGCCAGTTGTTCAGCGCCTGATGACCAGGTATTAGCTAATTATGGACTTTATGTAATTAAGTTAACTAACAAAATATTTTTTCTACGTATTTGGTTTTGTATTTTAAAAAAAATATTATCACTCTCCGCGCCTCGGATAGCACGTTAAGCTGTTGGGCCCGGCTGTCAATTGTAGATCTTTGACAGTCGTTAGAAGGCCGAAAGTCTGACAACCAGTCTTACCAAGGGGTATCGTGCAACCCAGTATCTGGGTTGTGGAAGTCTGATAGGCAGTCGCTCCATGTAAAACACTGGTATTCAGCTGCATCCAGTAAGACTGGAAGCCGACCCCAACATCATCATCTGCCTAGCCTTTTCCTAACTATGTTGCCCATAGCCGACTCCAACATAGTTGGGAAAATGCTAGGCAGATGATGATTTGTTTTTATATTTTGTAGCACCGGATCAGCGAGGATGGTGTTTCAGCACACAGTATTAATCCATTTCAAGAAGATCCGGGTAAGTTTGTTGTACCTTCGATTAATAAATAATAAAACTAGATTTTCAAAGAGAGCTTCGAAAACGGAATCACTTGCCGTACTGTGCAAATGTCAAGTCGTCTCCTCAAGACGATTTAGGAAGGGAATTTGAAATTTGATAGGTGCGAGCAACAGTACATTAGCTCAGTTGGTTAAAGCGCCGCTGCCACGGGTTATAGTTCTAATATTATTGTACGAGTGACTCTAGTTGCCAGTTTCAAGGGCAGCCTACCCCTCATGGAGAAGAATCTGGCAAGTAACTCCATGGACTGTCGCTCGTAGCGATATCAACGTATATTCTTTTGTAAAGTAATAAAAATGTTATGTTATATTACGGATGTTATGTTAGCTTTTGAGTAATATAGCCCTTTGAATTGCGGAGGTCAGATAGGCAGTCGTTCTATAGAAAACTGTTATTCAGCTACATCTGGTTAGATTAGAAGCTGACCATAACAAAGTTTAGGAATAACAAGGCTAGGAGGATATGATACCTATGATGAGGATACCTATCTTATCACACTCGATTGGATGTTTATGGATTCAAAACGTCTGCCAAAATCACTAGTCGTATCCAAAGTAACTTGGTGATAGATTTTACGTAGATTTTCCTTATACTTAAAACGAAACATCGTCTTTCGTTTTTGGGAATAGACCCTCAGATGAATTACAAGACAGATGTCTAAAACTGTACAGATATTTTATTACGAGTTATATAAGAGAAAGAATACTTTTCAAGCCAAAAGGACCAAAACTATTCCAGGTTGTACCCATGAGATTACTAGAGTCACGACAACTAATTCTAGTTACAACTTCATATAACTATGTTATTTAACTAACTCAAACTGCTTAGTAAACTTCACTATTGTTTGAAACTAATCGGATTCGAACTCGGGACTCAATGTGCCTTTACACCTAATAACATTAGCGTAGCTAGTTTAACTCTACAGTAAATACGTAGAACGGGTCTACGCCAGTGCTACGGCGTAGCGCTGCTACGCATATAAATGCGTCGTAGCAGTCATTTTAAATGTTTGGTTTTTATTATTTTTTTAAAGTTTTTTTTTTATGACGGCCATTATTCTAAGTTTTAAGTATTCTTCTAAAGAATAATGAAACGATAAATTTAATGTAAAATGTTAAAAATGGTTGCCATTTTTTATTTTTATCGTGTTGTTAATGAACAAATGTTTTTATTGTATAGCTCACTACTCTGGCAACCTCACGTAGGATTCTGACATTTTTAAACTTTTAGTTGTCGAGACCATATTTCAGTTATAGTGATTTCCTTACAGTGGTAGTAGTACCTACTATTACTACTACTACCACTTTAAGCACTGATAGCCTAGTGATATGACCGTCGACTGACAAGTCAGTGGTCTCGAGTTTGATCCCAAGGCGCGCACCTCTGACTTTTCGTAAGGTATGTGCGTATAAATAAATAAATTAGCCTGTAACTGTCCCTATGTAGGGCAAAGGGCTCTTCTCATACAGAGAAGGATTGAGCAATAATGTGCGTATATAAATTGATTATCAGTTGCTAAAACGGTGAAGGAAAACATCGTGATGAAACCAGCTCACCTGAGAGAGTTTTCAATGGTGTGTAAAGCCATGCCAGAGGCCTATGGGCGGTTTAAACTCTGACACCAGGTTGTTTATTAACCATACGATAAGAAGAAAACTACCACTTTGCCGCTTCCCCAAGGGATCCCCACACAAGAAACGTGTTTCGACGAACACAACTCGAACTTGACCAGTTTTTTTAAAGTACCTAATGAATGTTTTATAAAGCCAGAATAGGTTTCTACCGCAATTTATTTTGCATGCAAAGGTCTCTCGAAGGAATAAAATACTTTGTACAATGTCTGAAGTTCTGAGAAATTATCGAAATGGGAATGTTGAGTCTCAGATGTCTCTGAACTTTGTATATAATCACTTAGTTACTCTGTTGGCTCAGCGACTTTGCGCGCTGATACTGGTGATAGTCGCTAAACTGCTATCTCGAATATATATAAAATCACTGAATATACATAGTTATGAAAAACCCAATAACATTTGCCTGACCCGGGGATCGAAACCTCGTGCTCAGCAGTAGCGCTTGCTACCACTAGATCAACGAGGCAGTCATTATTGTATTAAAATATAGTTAATTCATATAAAAAAACTAAATTAATAAAATGTAGTTAACTAATAAATTCAGTAAAAAAAATTAAAATCTATATAAATTAAAATCAAATGCCTAAAATGTTTGACCGTGTATCGCTTCAAAGCGGTTAAACAGATTTTGATGATTTTTTTGTGTAGGCTTGAGTAAGTCAATGGATAGTTAATATTTACAATTGAACCCGGTAAGTTGCGCTGTGATCGAGTTAAATTAAAACCACGAGAGAAGCCGCGTGAGGGTCAGCTAGTAAAAAATAAATAAAATAAAAAAAACAATGAAATCATAAAATAACTCTAAAAGTATTGTCATCAGAACTAAAAGTATGTATGTACCAAATCCATATAAATAAAATCATAAAAATATGTACCAGATCGATATGTCAACAGGAAGAGGGTGAAATATCGATTACTAAATTTGAACCAAATTATAAACAGGTCAAGCTAAATAAAACCGTTTAATAAGGAGCATAGCGTTAATGATAATTGTTTTATTTGCAGTGGCGACAGAAGGCATGCTAAGAGCTCCTCGGTACTACAGAGGAATATATTTTCCATCAATTACTAATAGTTTTAAGGTGAGTATATCTACAATATTTTATTGTGTACACGCATGCGCATTAGCATAACACAAGTGTAAGTCAAATCAAACAGTACCTCTATTTCTTCCACTTCCTATAACTCTATTCGTGAAGTCGGAATAACCTAGTGGTGTGACCATTGACTGGCAAATCGGAGGTCTGAGGTTCAAAACCTAAGCGAAAACGACAACTCAGAGGTTATGTGTGCAATTTTATCACTTAAACACACAGCCCTAAACAATTCCAAGCCGTCCCAACCTGGCATTTCCACTGACTTGTAAACTTATGTTTCAGAATAAAGCAGTAGAGCTATCGTACCAAAGATATTCGCGGAGGCAGCGACAGAAGTCACTCATTATGGTCAACGTCGTTGACTTAGTACTTAAAGTAAGTAATTAATAAAGACTTTCACCAAATTAAATAAACATAACCAATATACAAGATGTAAAAGACGTGATGTGCCTTGTGGTTTCCGGCCTAAGAATAGAATCACCCCTACTCATCCCGCGGGTGTCGTAAGAAGCGACAAAGGGAAAAATCTGAAGGATGGGTAGTAGCATCCTACTGTGTAACAGCAAAATCATCTGCTACTGCGATCGCAAACAGTATGCAACAGTATGTAAGAGATATGATTCTAAACTCCGCAGAAATAAAAATTTTCGCTGATTTTTTATTTTTATTAAATCGTGTATCATTATTGCGATTTTAAATAAAAAATAATGAATTAATTATTTTCACTTGAATCTGCAATGATCAATCTTCGTCTGTGTTCGCTTGTCTTCCGAGACATTCTCCAGATGTTTCCATTATGTTCTGTCCAATTGTTTTCTTCGCACCTGCTACTTTTTTAAGGCCGACTTCCCGTCGAAACATACAACAAACATTGCAAGTTAAGTAAAAGCTTGTAAAAAATTAGGTACGCGATGGTTAAAAAATTAAAGATTTAGAGCTTGTTTCACAGTACAAAATTATCTGTAGGTTACAACAGGAACTTTAAGTAAGTTCCTGTTGTAACCTAACAGATAATTTTGTACAAATTATGAACCATTTTTTAATGTACAGTCGGCAAAGGAGTTAGGCTGGCAGGGCCACTAGTTTGGGATGAAGTTATTCATAGAAGTTTGCATGTGGTTGTGTAAAATTGTTTAGTTTTGCACAGGTTTCAGTCATACCTTTTCATAAAATAAAATGAAACAAAATTATATTAATAACTTCTTAAAAAAATTACAACTTTAGCTAGCGTCCCTGCCAACGTCTTTCACCAACTGTACCTAGTAGGTAGAGTTTATTCTTAGCCTGTAAACCTGGGCCTTAATATTTCACCCGCGCGACGTGCGTAGAAGGAACACAATGGAAGTTTCATTCTATATAAGAATTCTATGCGAGAACGAAGAATAAAGTCAGACGTTTATTGAAGCATTCTTTACAAGCCTAGATCGTACACGACTTTACCCTTAATTCTTTAGATTTATCTCGCCGCAATGCCTTTACGAAAAAGTTCAAGGTTGCGTACTGTACTCGTACAATCGACATCAAAACTAGCTTAGCATCTAAAATGTTGAAAAACTACACCACCTGGGTGAATTTCATGAATTAAGTTAACTATTTCGTAACACTTCATTAGTGTAACACGTTTTTAACATACCAGGTAGGTCAGAACTTTTTATCTTCTTTATTCATTCATTAAAACGTTATCACCAATATAAATTTTCCTTCCCAATATTTAATATCCATAAATCTGCCCTGTCCTCTGCTGGGCATAGCTTCCAACAAATCGAAGCGCTCATAGCGCTGCGGTACCGCGGTGATTGTCACGATGATCACAATAATAAGATTCAGCAATTCTTAACGCAGTCAGTTTGTAGATGGGTGACCATTTGTGACTTTCAATTTCGTACCCTTGCATTCAAAGGCACGTTAAGCAGTGAAAATGTGGTACCTAGTAGTTAAGCGAGTTGGAGGCCTTCTTGACTTAATGAATTGTTGGTGTGATGGAGTGTATATCCTTCTCTCTCTCTCTCGTCTTATTATTTTAATATGTTTTCTTTTTAATTTCAGATATGTCTAGCATTAATTTATACGGTCACAAACAGAGAAGGTAAGTACAAACAAACAAATATAAGGTGTAATACTAATAATGTTAAATATTTTAGGAAGTAGTTACAGGTCACTGAGGTGCTTTGTAACAGGAAAAATATAAAAATAGAAACTTTTTTATAATTTCTCTGAAGCCTTTGAAATGAGGCCGCTACGGGGCTCGCGACATTTATCTGTTATTCAAGCGATCTGAACGCTACCAAGTTAGGGGATAAAGTTTATCAAATAAATTCTAGTTTATAATTTTACAGACGCAATTATGTAGTTTAATTTGTCCATAAAATTCAGCAGAGATATTTTATTATACCATTTGAATGAGGGAAAGACATCGCAGACATTTAACAGTATTCACTTGAAATTATATTTCAAAGTTGTACTGTATTGTAAAGAATTAGTCAACTAACTAATCGTTTTCATTTAAAACTTTCTTAAGAGCCTCTAGAGAAAGCCTCTTTACCTACTTCTCTTGAACAAAAATCTAATTGAGTATTGAAAAATCGGTCTTCAAAATAAATATAATAATTATTAATTCAGTTAATTTGATTAATTATAATTATTTAATAAGAAAATTTGAAAAAACAATTGATACGGATGGGATTCGAACCCACGATCTTCGACATACCGTGTCGACGCTCTAACCGCTGAGCCACCGTATCCCATCGGCATCAATCGAAATTTCAAATCTCTTTTACACGCCTAAGGCGTGTGGCGACATCTATCGAAATACATTACGTATTCCGACCCAGTGCTCTAAACTTTGCAGTTTAACAGACACCGATGCGATATCACCAATTTTCTTAATCAATTGTTAATCAATTGTTTTTTCAAATTTTCTTATTAAATAATTATATTTAATAAGCTATCATGTGCTATAACATGTAAAAAATTAACAAAAAATTTGATTAATTGTTAATAAAATCTATAAAAGTAAAAAATACCTACATTTGAATTGATAACCTTTTGTGAAGTCGGTTAAAAAGTACCAAGAATGTTTACTTTTCTGATTTGGTAGCATCACCGAGCCCGTATCAGATAGCGTGGACGGTGGCGTTTGCGTGGCTGAACGTTGGAGTGTGCCTCCTGGGCTGGTGGAGGTGCTTCGCCAATAACTACTTACATTGGGCAGCAGCCGCCACTTGGATACTACTCATCGCTCAAGGTATAATGTAGCAAACTATTTGATTAGTTACTTAATTGCGTTTGAAATTGGTCTTTTGGTCCACGAAAAAAAGTAAAAACGTTTCTAACATTTTTGCCTTTTTAACTTTTCAAAATTATTGCGTATTATAAATTAATTGTTTCATTTTTCTTCTTTATATTCTTATTTATATATTCACGTTAAACTGTGAAAAAAAATATCGCAAGAAACACACACAGCAACGTTATTTTCTCCAGGTCTAAGCGGCCAAGGCATCGGCTTCCAAGATTCAGAGAACCAGGTCTGGTACATGCTGTTCATAGTGTTCGTGCCCTACGCCATGTTGCCGCTATCTCTATGCTGGTGCATCGTCATCGGCCTGCTGTCTTTCATGGCGCATGTCTTATCAACTGCGTTAGTTATAAAGGACGGTATGGAGTACACAAAGAAGCAAGTCAACTGCAACATGAATGTGAGTTTGCAGGGTTTTTGTTGTTCCACAGAAAGGCGTTATACAGGGTTTTTCTGTAAAACACCAGCATCAGCTGTTCCATACATTTATATTCACATGACTCAACAAAATGAATGGAACAGCTGATGTTTTTTTGCGATTTCAGGGTTGGTCTCATTGTAAAAGTTGTTCATAATGATGAGTTTAATAACTTTTAAGGATACTGGTGTTTTACAAATAGCCCTGTATACGAGGTAAATTAAAAATTAAACAGAAGTTAGGTACCTATATGAATTATATTTGCCTTTCCCTGTAAGCGGTGAAAGGGCCGTAAAGTCTGAAAGGTTTCTTTGTAGTTAACAATTTAAATACCACGCTACAGACACAATAGACTCACAATGCTAAGCTTTAAGTCTGAAACGTGAATGTAACCTTCATTCCCTTCAATAAATAGGGACGCGTCAACCGCTCTAATTTTTCCTGGCTTTGCAAGCATAATGTGGGAGCAAATTGTAATTTTGAAACTGTTATATTAAACGTATTTACAAGGGTAAAGTACCACCACCAAGTCAAATGTTTACTCCGCTTATTCTATCAACGCTAAGTACCTACCTACCTAATTATTTTAGATTTACTATCCTTTTTAGAAAAGGAAAGTTTTTTAAACCTAACAATAATTAATATATAAGTCTATTTGCGTGATAAAAACAAAGAACACATAAATAATGAGAATTTAAGATCAATGAAATACATAAAATATCTTTCGATTAAGTCACAAGGACAGTCTTTTTTCGACGATGTTATAAAAGAAAGAGATAATTATAGAGAAACTAATATTAGATTGTAACGCCTTAAACGCGTCCGCAATTGTAGAGTTCCAGGGTTCAACTACCGCAAGGACGATGGCGATTCGTAGCAATTGATTTCCTTTTGTATCGCATTTCTCGTTGTTTGACAATTTATGCGATATTAAAGAGCCATTTTAGACTTGACTATTTAAAAGAGAGTAGAGTTGCCTTTAAAAATAATAAATATTTGCCTTAAAGAAGATTAAACCTCTGAATTTGAATATTAATTTAAATAAAAATTGCATTGTGTCTGCGGCGTGGCAGCAAAGTGTAAAAATTAATTAATACAACATATGAAAAAATCAATTAAATTTATAAAAGGGTTTGAAAGTTTGGCTAGACAGAGACAGAAAGCTTATCAGTATTGAAAAACAATAATTAATTATTATTTATTGTTTTATTATTGCAGTTTTCTGATAATATGTGTGTGAGTTTTTCAGCTTGCAATATAATTATTAAATTCTCAGGTTATTTATTTACACTAATTTGTAATTACATAAATTAGCATATTTATTCTCAAGCATGATAATTCCTATGTCTCATTTTTTCCCTCATTAATTACATTTGATCAAAATAAAATTATATTTAGATAACTAAAAAGTTGTTGCACTCATTTTTATTTTATATTAATATGTTACAATATAATATATCATATTATATATTTATTTTAGACTAATGTAGAAGACAACCAGTACAGTCACAAGCACAAATATCTATACAATTGCGTTTTGTAAATCGCCAATAAATTGTTGTCTGATTATTAAATAAATAATTAATAAATGTATGTCTATTTGTAGACTGGATTATCCTATCACTGATACATAATTGTCTTAGTAACTAAGGCTCTACGAATATTTTCAATAAGAGTTTTGTTTACATGTTTCTGCTTTCGACTATACAATCCAACTAGTGTCACTTTTTAAAGATTGAATGCTCTATTCGTCTTGTGCTTGGCTAGTTTTATTATTAGTAAGTAAATTTAACTCTACTTTTGTTGCCGACTGTACTTTAATTTTTATTTTTCAATTTTAGCAAGTTCATTCGATTAAGACTTGATGTTTTTATTCACAGTCATACACATGCAGTATGCGTCTACTCATCGGTAATGCATTGCTGTATGTAGCCGTGAATTTCGCGGGCATGTATGCCAAATCACTGGCAGATTGGGGACAGAGGAAGGCGTTCTTGGAAACACGAAGGTCTATGGTGACAAGGGAGAGGACGAAAAGGGAGAGCGATAGACAGTGGAAGTTGTTTCAGAGTGGTATGTGATTGTTTTATATTAAAATCATTTCAGTCACAATGGCCAAATTCAACCGAGATCTTAACGGAAATTGGCTATTGACGCAGGAGATATGATAGTGCACAAGTGTGTGCGCAAACCCAGGTGCTCTGTCTAATCCCTTACTCTCATAGTCTGACCCTATACCGAACTGTAAGGGGTCGACGTCGATAAAAAAATGGAGATTGCATCCATCCATCCACGAGAAAGGATCCCATTTAGATAGACCTATCATCAAAAATGGCAAAGAGAGGAGCGGTCATTTCTGTCCATGGACAAAATGTCCATTGTCCGCTGAGCCCATAACAGGTACTGAAATAAAATTAAAACGGGGATCTACACCGCAACTAAATATATCGCCTACGTGGTGTAAGAGACCAAAAAGTTTAGAAATTTCTGCTGTAGATACTCCTTTACAGAAGTTGTAGAATACCACAATAGAGGAGCTAAAATAATTTGATAGAAAACTATACTTTTATTCTATAATGAAATAATAATATATTAATATATAAAAAAAATAAAAATGAATAAAAGAAATAATAATATAATAAGTATCAGTAAAAAGTATAGTCAGATTCTATAATCTGACTATACTTTTTACTGATTACTGTTGGTGTTCCTTGCAGTGATCCCAGACTTCTTAGCCAAAGAGATCTACGGCCACGTGAATAAAGTGAAGGGCGAGTTCCAAGAGCAGCAGTTCAACAACCTGTACATACAACAACATCACGACGTCTCCATATTGTACGCTGACATTAAAGGGTTCACTGGTAAGCGAAATTACATCTTTTGGTACTTGAAATAAGGCTCATTTTTAAAAGCGCCAATTCAAACTGACATATTTTGTGCGTGTGTGGGCCAGGATGAGGGTGTAGGGTGTGTGTGTGTGAGACATCAATTTTAGATAATTTCGATTATAATTTTTTGAAATTATTTCAATTACGGAACTATTTTTTTTTTCCAGAGCTATCAAGCAAATGCAGTGCGCAGGAGCTTGTCAAGCTACTAAACGAGTTGTTTGCTCGTTTCGACAGGTTGGCATCGGTAAGATTTACTCTATTTCTCTGTCTCTTTTGTATTCATTTCTATAGGTTTATACTTTCTCTGTCCACAAGTATAAGGAAACCAAAAATAGGTATAAAAAAATCTGCATGAGGAATTAATTGAGTTCATATTGTAGGACTAGGAGATTAGGATTTCACTAAAGCTAGTGTTTTAAACCCCGCTCGTGTCTATTTTACCTACTTTCCTTAAATTAAACACTGTAACAGTAGCGAAGGCTCTATACAACTTGATTCCTTCCGACTTCCCATTGAAAAATGATACAGTCTATAATGTCTACTGACTGTGCTTGGTTTTTCGTTGCGTTAACTCCGGCTTACCTCTTGGAAAAATTCACCCTCCGCCACAGCTGTGTAATAAATATAATTGAAGAGGAAACTGACTCACTGCCATACTATCGAATACGAGCGACATTATGAAAATAATAAAATAACGCAGAGCCATGTCTGTAAACAGGGACGGCTGATATAGCTTGCCGACCCTAGGACCTTCACATTTAGCTGGTTAATTGTAAAAAGTGGACAGGAAATTTTCAGAAAATGCGGAGTTGCGGGAAGCAGTGTGATATAAATATTTCAATTTTTATAGGATAACCACTGCCTTCGCATCAAGTTGCTAGGTGACTGCTACTTCTGCGTGAGCGGTCTACCGGAGAGACGCGAAGATCACGCGCACTGCTGCGTCAACATGGGCCTCCACATGATACACGCTATCCGCGACGTGCGCTACAATGCTCAGGTAAATAAATATAATTATTATAGTATGCACGATATGCAATAAAGATTAGCAGATTGTATAGCATATGACACCGAGAAATGAGACACAAAAAGTAATCAAGGTGATCAATTGTTACAGTCTTGATTTGATTTCGGGATTGCCCGACTAGTTTCGAACTCAAACGGAGTCCATTTTAAAGAGCGGTTTAGTCACTAGAAACTAGTAGAGCAATGCCGAAATCAACCCGTCTGTAAAGCCGTAATAGTAATTGATTTTATATTTATCTAAATCAAGACACAAGAGACAAGCCAAATACCTACTTTCTTTCAGTACTATAATTAATTTCTCTAGCCGTTTTCAAGCGCTGTTTGGAAATCTTGATGTCGTTTGATCGAAGATGTTAGTATAATTTGTGTCATCGTCATGTATCAATCTTAAATAAATGTATTTTCTTTCTTATAAAAGTATACGATATCCACGATATATTTTTCTTACATTTTTGGCTTACCAACATCCCAATTGTAACATGTATTCCAATTATTGTAATTTTATCTTATTTTATTTTCAGGTGGATCTGGACATGCGTATAGGCATCCACAGCGGTAAAGTATTATGTGGAGTGCTGGGGCTTCTAAAATGGCAGTTTGACCTGTGGTCACATGATGTTACTCTTGCTAACCGCATGGAGAGCGGGGGCCTGCCTGGGTAATTTGTCTTTTTTAAAATTAGAATTTATTACTCTAAAGGCCATCTTAAACTAATTAACGGTCAGAGCAGAAGCTGACATTGAATTTAGTGTTCTGATTTGATTGATGCGCGCAAACGCATAGCGCACGTGCTTATGAACCTGTATCTTAAAGCAGTTTCATCTGAGTAATTTGAATTTTGTATGGATAGTTTATTTTTAACCGACTTCAAAAAGGAGGAGGTTATCAATTCGGATGCTTATTTTATTTTTTTATGCATCGTATCTTTTGTGTGCGCATTTACACTAATTCTTTTAAAGCTATTAAAGAATTTTGCTCTTTGTCGGAGAAACTTTCCATCTCTCCAACCTTGGTAGTTGTTGTTTGAATTTGCCTATTATTTGTAAAATATTCACTATACCTACAAATCTCTCAAATTGAAGGTACCCTTGATTGTTTGTGAAAGCAACAACTTTTTGGATTTCAGTCGCGTTCACATATCGGCAGCTACACTAGAATGTTTGAACGGCGCGTTCGAAGTTGAGCCCGGAGATGGCGGTTCCCGAGACCCGTACCTTAGAGAACACAATCCAGTCACCTACCTTATTAAGAGCACAGAGCAGCCGAGACGGACTAGACACAGATCTAGAAACAGGTGAACTCATATACTAATATGTAGCTATCTTCTTCTAATCGTATGGTACGTAAATCATGTTTTAAATAGTTTTCGAGTCTATTCACGCACAGATAATTTTTAAATAATCATTATTGAACTAACCTCGACGTTTCAGTTAACTTGTATTGACCGTAATCACGAGATTTATCTAAGCGCGAATAGACCCGTAAAATATTTAAAACATGATTCCAATTCGCGAAGGTATAAGATCAACTTAGTGTCAAAATAATACTGAAGGCCTCTGAAACCATTGACAAAATCTTTCAGGTGTGCAGTTTTCCTTACGAGGTTTTCCTTGCGAACTTATACCATTACATTGCTTATTTTATCTTTCCTATGAAGATGATGAATCGATATCTATAGCTTAATAAACCATATTGTGGAACCATTTTCTTTGCTCAATAAACATTACGGCTGGGTCAAACCATATCTTACAAATCAAGATGAGATAAAATAGACCATTCATCACGCTAACCCAGTGCTTCTTGGTTCGTTAAAACGAATTTACCCAATAAAATCTGCAATATTATACACGCATCATTGACAAAACCCAAAAAGTCGCAAATTTGAAATGGGAGAGGGTCGGCCACGTCTGGCGCATGGTTGATAAGCTGTGGGCCAAACCGCTAAGAGGAATCCAGTTACAGCAAGACGGCCGCGGCAGACCACGAGGGAAACATTTGACGAGGGAAACAAACACGCGACATTTTGGACAAAACAAGTCGCGCCTGGTCTATACTGGCTCTATATTGAAGGACGTGATAACCAAGGGGAGAGCCTTTGCCCAGCAGAGGGCTAATATAGGCTGACAGTAACAATAACAATATTATAAACGTTGTCAACAGTGTACCACTTTCATCGCAACAAAACTGGGAGGCGACACCGCGTCGTCCGAGCAGCACCACTGAAGAAGAGATAACGGCCGATTGGACGCCTGAGATGCCCTTCCAAAACGTATGGTGTTCATCTTTGTGGATTCATATTTTCAATCTGTATTCAGTGCCGTAACTAATGTAATGTCCTTCTGACCGAATTTCGGTTTCAACGGCCAATCTCAACGGAGATATTTTTTTTATAGAATTTATGCACGAGATGCGATTATTTCTAGAAATATTTGGAACTTTGACTAAAGTAACATTTTAACTCATGTACCTATTTCGTTCATAGTATGATTAAGCTAACTGCTTATTTCAATTTTTTTTCCTTTCTTCATTCTTTCTTTGCCTTTTCTTAATTCACACTGTATTTCGAGACTTTTAATCTCTATTATAATGAAAGATTTTTTTATTTTGAAAGGTTTCTACCCTCAAAATGGCGTGCTACTTTTCTTTAACCCCTACCTAACAAAGTAAAGAGCTTATAAAAATGTTTGCATTCTTGCAGTACTATTCAAGTGGTGCAGCAGCAGCTATGCGCACGCGACGAACAAACTGCGAAGATCCGAAGCAAGACCCGGAAACTGATGATGAGCCACCATTATCCGATGTCGAGGTTAAAAAGCTATTCAATCTGCCACAAAAGCTTATATTTAAGAGTTCCGAAGTTCTGAAATATGCTGCTGATTTGTCAATTTAAGGGAGACCTTTATATGGCAACAAATAAAGCTATACGTTTCCACTAGAAGCTGACCTTTCATTGTACGTAAAACTTAGGTATACCATGCGTGGTAAGCTCATACTGGAAATGTGTAGATAAGGCTCTGATTAAATAAGTTTATACAATCAAAGGAACAAACAATGATCCTTGATGCTTTTTAATATTAAAGGCCTTTTTTGGGAATTGAATCAAGCCTCACAGCTTGTTCTTCAATCTATTAAACTATCAATTTGCAGACACGATAAAAAAAACTTTTGTTGCCCTGGAAGAGAACAATTTAAATTAATATATTTTTTTTATATCTTAAATTTACTTATTTGACAACAGGAAGACGACATAATAAACCATTCAATAGAAGTGAAGTCTAACCGGCGCATGCGTGTGAGCAACATGCATGGGTGGTCTCTGCGCTTCCGCCGGCCCTCGTTTGAGGAAAGGTTCGGAGAGCTGGATGAGAAGACGTTTAAGTCTAATGTCATGTGCTGCCTTGTGTTATGGCTGTTTATAGTGGCTGTGCAGTGTTTGGTGCATTTCAAGTGAGAAACATTCTTCTTTGGTGATAAGTTAATTTAATTTTTAATTATTGAATTTTTATATGAACATGGGAAAGTTATACGTTTACGTACGTTTTTGCTTCATGCGAATAAAAGAGATAAAATTAAACACGACACATTGCACCGTAATCTCCTCGCAACGAAAAATTAATCGATTTAACACGTCATAGTGCAATCCCTGTAAACGTAAAAATAAGAAAAGTTTGTAAAAACTTGTTGCCAAAATCATCTTCTAATAAATCCATTATATCGTGTAACACAACTTTTCTTTAATTCTGTCCTTCCAGTTGCCGAAACCTCGTCATAGTTTTGATGGTGATGACCATCCCTCTAACGCTGTCATTCGTACTGGTGATGTTGGAAGAGTTTCCTGGAATTCTACCTCGACTCTCTAAGATTTCTGCTAGCCTTAGTTCAACGCGGCTACTCAAAAACATACACATTTGCTGCTTCATCACTATAATGTCGATATCAAGGTAAGAAATAACTACATATTAAGTCATCGACATAAAATACTGACTTTAAAAAACGAATTGCATCGAAATTAATAATATAATAATATTTTTATACATAAACATCAAATCATTAAATATTTTATTATAAAATATGCGCAAAGCAAGAATGAGCCCATTGTGCAATAGTATAACATTCATTATTATAATTATTAGCTACGATTGAAATCTATTTGCCGAAACACTTTTTTAATATCAACTTGTTATATTAATGATTTATTTTCACTATATTATACTGAAATGCAATGCGATGATAACATTAGTATTTTCTCATTTCAGCACAATTAAACTGTACGTTTGCCCTTCATCATTTGTCCCTCAGACAGCAAATGATACTAACTCAAATGTAACTTGTAATACCACGGAACTTATTTCCGACGCCTTAAATGATCCAGGTTAGTTTATTTGTATTACTTCTGATGCCATGTATACCTATTCAAGACTAGTGGTGGTTAATAAAGCGTTTAGCGCCAAAATGTAGCATGCTATTTTTTCTTAGCATTTAGCATTTGCTATTTTCGATCTGCATTCGTGCTATATGCTATAATATAACGTCTCGCTCAACAAAGCGCAAACAGCGCGGCCAAAACGGGATAGCAACATAACGCGATAGCGTCTACTTAACAAAACGCAAGTAGCGGGTCCAACACGAGATAGCAATCTATGACCGCGCGCTGTCCGATAGCGCGCGGCGGTTTCGTACGCCAGCGGCTGTCGGATATTTTATAGCGTGCTATAAATATAGCATATAAAATAGCATGCTATAAAAATATAGTCAATAGTCTATAGCACGTCTATAGTTTATAGCAAATTTGAACATCACTGTTCAAGACAATATTGAGTTAAAAAGAATCTGATAAGTACAAGGTCTAACTTTATTAAGAAATATTTGTGGGTAGATAGACAAAATTATTTTTATAACTTTTCGAAATTAATTCTTATAATGTTTGTTTTCACTTGTAGTATTCTAATAATTTTGCAGTATTCAAGTTAGACCTTATTACTACTGATTACATTTTACTTGGTCCACTTCCAAGCATTCTTTCTTTTTTTTAACAATGATCCCAATGATCACTTCTTTTCCTAAATTGAGCTTCTTGAGCGAAGTTATCATTTATCGCATTCCATAAAACCCTATAATATTGTATCACCATTTTTACTTCTCCAGATGAATGTTACCGCCCTGAGTATGTAGTATTTACATGGGTATTATGCTTGGTGGCTTTAACTTCAGTCCTAAAGCTATATTACCTGATCAAAACTCTGCTAGCGACAGTCAATGTCATGATGTACTGCATCTTACTGCTAAAATACTACAACTTCAAAAACTATAACCAAAGTACGAAGACGTGAGTATAATGCTTATTTGGTTGGCTCGTGTTTCCCCTCAACTTCTAGACTTTTTGTGATTATAACAAACTATCAAAAATATATTATAACAGTGAACAAATAACTAAGACACTCATTGCATTTTAAGGAAATTATTTGTAGTCGCTTACTTTTTTATAGGCAAAAATATTATAGTATTTCTGGTGGAATTTTTGAATTTTTCCCACCAATCTAATTGAAATTTTGTTTACATAATAACGTTTCTTTTTTCTATAGGTAATCAACAAATATTAGTCGGTTTTACGCATTTTAAAAGCATTATAATCTTACCGCAATGTGCCAAAGAATTAAACAAGTTTTTAACTATATTTAAAAATGAAATAAATGAAAACTATGAAATTTATAACAGTTCTGCCATACATTGAACAATAGGTTACCTACATTATTCCGCTTCTAAAGTTATAATAATATTAATTTTCCAGGACGTTACCAGCCTACGTGCAGATGTTGATCCTAATGGCAGTATTCCTAGTAGTAGTGATATATCACGCACGGCTTGTAGAAGTGACGTCACGGTTAGACTTTATCTGGAAGCTACAAGCGGAAACAGATCTCGACGAGATGGAGGACACTCAGAAAACAAACAGACATCTGCTGAAACATATATTACCTGATCATGTGGTTATTCATTTTTTGAGTAAAGACTGGTGCCCAGATGTAAGTTTTTAGTACCTACCTATTTTAGAATAATAACTTTCGTAAGTAATACTATTTTAATAAATATTATTACGGCTTTACTCATGGATTTATTTTGGCATTGCCCGATTAGTTTCGAACTCAAACGGAGTCTGTTTTCAAGAGCGAGTGTAGTCACGCGACGGTGTCGTGGTCTGAAACAAGTCGGGCAATCCCACAATAAGCCCATACGTAAAGCCGTAATAATATTAAATTTTTAGTGCCTTATTAAAATCTAACTTTAATGGAAGTCATTGGGGGAGGCCTGTGTGAGCAGTGGACGTCTTATGGCTGAAATGATGATGAATGATAAGATCCTTCGAACAAGATCTTTTATCTCCAAAACAGCATAATTCTCAGATTATGATTTCAGGAACTGTACTCCCAATGGCGTGATGAAGTTGGCGTGATGTTCGCGGGCATCCCCAACTTTGATGAGTTCTACTCGGAGGAGAAAGCCGTCGAGTGCATGCGGGTGCTCAACGAGATCATTTGTAATGTACCAATCAAACATATATTTATTTTTATGCTAGAGCTAGAGTAGCTTATCAAGCCAAAATATCAAAACTAATTCATATTTTTTACGCTGCCTTTTCCTAGTCTTTAGTTTCAGACCGATGGCTCTAAAGAAAAAAAAAATATACTAACGTTAGTCGGTTACTACTTACAGTTGACTTCGACAAGCTACTGATGCAGCAGAGATTCAAAAGCATTGAGAAGATCAAAACGATTGCAGCTACATACATGGCCGCTTCTGGGCTGAATCCAAATCATAATAAGGTACTAATTTCAATGTCTAAAACATTTTATCTTTTCAGTAAGTATTGCAGCCAGATCTTTGCGGCGCTCGGCAAGTCTGTGTATGTGGGATAAAGTATGTGGGAAAATTTACTGGTTTCCCATCTCCGTAGATCAATTAATAAGTTTCTAGTAGTCGGAGAGCACGTTATACCGTAGATCCCGCGCGATCTCTCTCCGGTTGTGAGTTCGTGACGAATTCTCATCATAGCGGACTATGAGAGTACAGAAATGGAGAGTGCACCTGGTTCGCGCACACGCTGTGACCGAAATCCTGAATATTCAATATAGTATTGTATTACCTTTTCAATATAATATACTTTGTAATGTTTTATGCAGTCCGGAGGAGATGACTGTGAGCACCTCTGTGCACTAGTTGACTACGCCTTCGCTCTGAGGGAAGCACTAGAAGATATCAGCAAACACAGCTTCTACAAGTTCCGGTTACGAGTAGGTGAGAAATGTTTAATTTACCGCCTTTTCCTATTTATTAATTACACTTATTTGACTTTTTAGTCACCATTTAACATTTTGTTAAACATATTTACCCCCGATCTGTGTGTATCTGTGTATCTCCTACTGGCATCGTAGCTCCCAAACGGATGCAACAATTTTGATGTAGTTTTATTATTTGAAAGGTGACTTATGGTGAAGTGTTCTTAGCTAAAAAGTAAGTTTAGAGGTTTTTTTATCGGGTGTTTTCTGCTAGAATACCATAAAAGCGCCAGAACGCATAAATGGATAAATTGATTTGATATCCCTTTTAAAAAATAATACAACATCTAAAGAAATCATTATAATTAGTCAATGAAAGCAGAAGTTAATTCAAAACTTCTAAAGGGGGTAATCGCTATCCTTCGCGTCAAATTCAAATTATATATAGAGCTATTAAGATGTCACTGTTTCACCTTGGAGTGTTCGTGCTTGTATCAAACGATACTTTTACTTAATCAATATGGATGCTTCCAGGAATAAGTTGCGGTCCTTTAGTGGGCGGTGTGATTGGTGCGCGCAAACCAGTATACGACATCTGGGGTAACACAGTGAACGAAGCGTCGCGTATGGAATCCACAGGTGCTATGGATAAGATTCAGGTCACCAAATACACGAAGCAGGTGAGCTGCCCCTTTTTGTACGTAGCTGTTAAATCTGTCCCAATACGCAATGTTTCCCAAGGCAATAGGTGCCATGCAGCCTTTGGTGGAATACAGGCAGCAGGGCAATAAGTAGGTACTTACAGCAGTTCTGTTATTTGCAGCTGCTGGAGCGCCGCGGCTACGCGCTGGACCGTCGTGGCGCCGTGGAGGTGAAGGGCAAGGGGCGCATGGAGACGTGGTGGGTGGTGCGCGCGCGGGGCGTGGACGCGGCGCCAGAACCCGCGCTACCCCGCCCTGCGCCACCAGCGCCGCCACGCTCGCTGGCTGCGCTTGTCTACACCATGCTGCAGGCGCGGAAACGCATCTACACGCATCCGCTCGACACCGCTGCTATTCGTCAGTATACCTACACAAAACTTTTTTTTCAATTATATTTTATCACAGGATATGCATCCAAATTAAATTAAGTATATTGTGCTTATCACTTGAATCGTTACAGCTAAACGCGGCGGCAGCGTGCGTACGAGTCGTGCGGAAACAGCGCCGAGCGGCTCACATCGACACCGCTCCGAATTACGCCGAGCTCGGACAAGACATGTTTCGAGAACGTAAGTCATCAGCATCGACATCTTTAAAACATTTGTTTTTCTGCTAAGAAATGTATGAAGATAAAGGATTTCCTACAAAAGCTCATGAGTGGTTAATAAATTACAATATTGTAGAAAATGTTAATTAATAACATAACAATATCAGAAGTGCAGTTTATGATTATAGCCCATTCGTCTTCCAACTTGATATAGGTGTGTCTAATCTTGACTGAAATAATTTATTAGAATGGGGTCGCAACTGTAAAACTCAAGTAGGTACTTTATAGTGGGAAAATATAGGTACTTACCTTATTTAATTGTTCAGATGAGCCCATCGGGAAATGACCACATCACTGCCGATTGGCTCCAAGTTACCAAGTTACCAAGCAGCGATAGTTACAACACCTGTTCTTCTTTGACAGTACTTGCAACGAGTTGGAGCTGGGCGCGATCCGGCCGCACTCCAGCAGCATGGTGGTGCGGCGCTGCGACGCGGCGTGTGCGGCGCCCGCCTCCGTGTCGGCGCCGCACACGCCCACCGGCGGACATGCGCACCACTGCCTCAGCGAGGAACCCCCCAAAGATAAACCGAAAATGGGGCTAGGTATGACGTCTTACAGCTGAAGTGATCATTACGTACCATAACTCGAACTTGCGAACTGAAAGCCAATGCGCATACGCAGAACGTACTTATTTTTATAAGACACATTGGAGCCATCTTACTTCCATAGGGCCATTCTTATTAGAGAAATTAAAGTTAACAATTAAAGCCGTACTTGCGTTGGGGCAGGCATCCAAGATTGTTTGAATAATTAAGCCATCTATCACTATACACACAATCAAAAGCATTTAGGTAAAACAAAAAGTCATTTTACATTGCAAAAATAAGCAGCTCATAAAAATCTTGCAACAAGCTAAATTGTTTCAGTGAAAAGTAGGGACTTACCAAAGATACTCCGCTTACTCTCCACAGGAGCGCGATTAAAAGCAGCCAGTTTCTCATCAAGAACAAGACCTCGGGACCGGTCGCCGAACATTCGGAACCAGCAACACGAGGGTTCCGGAGCTTCCGTCGGCAACGGCACACCGGGTTCCTTCCGAATTAGATCCATAACCAACGCTTCTATATTCAGAAACAAAAAAGATAAACGGAGTAAAGAACAATTAGATAATGAAGGGAAAGAGAATGGAGATGCAGTCTCGACTAGGATGTAGATTTAATTTTGAATCATTTTTTTATGAGATATTTCTCGTTGCCAATTTTACATGACTTCCAACTTTGCTATATATATCTACTAGCGACCCGCCCCAGCTTCGCATGGGTGCAATATACATATAAACCTTACTTAAGAATCACTCTATCTATTTAAGAAAAACCGCATCAAAATCCGTGGCGTAGTTTTAAAGATCTAAGCATACATAGGGACAGACAGACGGCGGATAGCGACTTTGTTTTATACTATGTAGTGAAGTATCACAATCCATACTTGAGCATGTATAGTCGACCAAGTAATTGCTTTTCCTCGAAGGACGCATTTCTACTATTCATTGTAGTGCCATTTATTACAGGAAGTCGCTTGCGATAGAGCTATTTATCGATCTTGCCGAGTCATCAGTCGCATAAGACGTCATAATTATTGATATGTGCTTCCTGTTCTGATCCACTCAGCCATTAAGTACTTGAAATTACAACAGCAAAGAGCAGCTAATTAAATATTCGAAGTACAAGATATCGGTTCATTATTATACTCTATGGTAACTCAAGCGGTATGGTACTACTAAATCAAGTATATTCAAAGGAGGGTTGCTCAAAAGTTGGCTCCAGTTACCACACACTGAAGGCCTCTTGAGCCAAAACACGATTATGAGATTTGCATTTGATTTGCATTAATGGTAAGAGGGACTTGGTAGGGACAAAATTAAAATGTTATTTTTGATCTTTTACCCCACCGAAACGAAAAATATTTTCTGGATTTGGCTCACTTTTAAAACTGTGTAACAAAAACTATAAAAGTTACAAGTTTCAGATCCAAAACAACAAAAAGTACTTTTTATTCAATTTCCCGCCCCAATAAACCAAAACTCTTTCAATAAATATATTTTGTAAGTTTTGTAACAGAAATTTTTAATTTTAAGCTATTTATTTACTTTTTTTACAAACTTGTGTTATACGTACGATATAGATTATATTATTTATTGCGAAGGCACAAATGTAGTATTTATCTATTTTATTATAAATTTAATTTGTAGACGCTAAGCGTTATCAAATGTGTAAATATTGTAAGATATTTTTATACGATCAGTCAAAACTTTTAAATTCTCGGTGAGGGACCAAGGGAGCTTCGTGGGTATGAAATATAACACGACAGGTGTCGCCCCTGTCGCCTAATAGACCATGTTTAATTACCAAGAATGTGACTACTGCTTTGTACAAATATTGTAAGTCTATAGTTGTGCAGGCCTGGATGTTTGTCCATTGCGCAGTATCCACCCACAGGAAAAAACCCTAGTGTGTAGTAAAAAAAAATGGTTACGAAAAAATGAAAAGAAAGTAAGAATGAGTTGGAATTAGGTTTACCTGATTTGTTTTATTACTCAAAAATGTATGAAACATTGTATGAGCTTTATTGGTCTTGGTTTTTATAAAAGTCAAAGTTATTGACTATTTATCTGTAAAGAGTTAGAATTTATGAGTTCTGACTGGTTTCTATATTTTAGGGATATTCATAGACTTAAGAGAACAGACAGCAGTTTATTTTAATTCGAATTAACGTAAGAATTGAATGTGCCACCTTTAAAGTATGACAGACAATGCCAAAGATTATTTATGATCTCAACAAGCATTTTTATCACATTATATCTAAGTAGAGATTTTAAATTAAAATTGTATTTAACGTTAAGATCTGACATCTACATATTTATGGTAGACTCTTTTATTGTCTAGACTACTTCGGTGTTGCCAAAGCCAAATAATGTAAGTAAAACTTTTGAACAAATATTTTAGAAAGAATTCTATGAAATAAAAAGTCAAATTAGTTTGATTGTTTTTTATTTGAACATAATTTTGAATAATGTGTCAATTTTGTAAAAACACATGATTTGAAATGTTAAACACATATACAGAATAACAATTTATTTATATTATGAATGATTTTATTGATGAATTCGCAAACCTTTATACCAATTATACCACATTACTTCAATTATTATAAACGGTTACTTAACAAATAAAACTATTAATAATTAGCTTTGGAAATATTCACATATTTTAGCACTCGACATAAGAATTCATTTATAAAACATGCATAATATTTCAATATATTAAAACTTTGGGAATCCAAAAAATCCTTAAACTAAAATAAAATTTGCTGTGGAAAATTAAAATCTTAAGATTTGTATCATTCGCATTTTCAATCATTGTTTAGTCTCAATCGTTCAGTCGGTCAGCATTCGTTCAGTCGTACATTTCATTCATTCCACGTGACGTTTGTACCATTTCAACGTTTGATGAGTCATCAACCGCGCTTATGAATTATTTCACAAAATACGCATTTAAATCTAATATTAGCTACATAGATATACCTGTGATGTTTTATTGCTTACAAGTCAACTGACTTTAAAATGTGAATTTGTTAATATCTTATAAAAGTCTATTCTACACAGCCGACAAACGTTTTGGAAATGATAATTTTTTGTACATGATAGAGTACTTTTAGTTACGACTTGAGGCCAAAACCAACTAGCTACGGTAAACGAAACGAACGGTCATAGAAAATTTCGCGTCAAATTCTGCATCGTGTTAGCGACTTTCTGCGTTCGATTGTTGTATCCAAAATCGCGCGTTTTAGCCGTTGCTTTGATGCTACATCGCGTTTTGACGACTATGTGTGCGGATAGGAGCGTTTAGACGCGGCATCTAGTTTCCGAAAATCGACTAAATCGTCGATGCTAAAATTAGCTAGTCAGCTTTGGCCGTCAAACGCTCGATATTAGAAATTATTTTTGGACACACATACTGTCTTCACCCCCACACAATGTCTTACTACTTCTAACAGTACCATTTGAAATTTGAACTTAATGTCGCACTTCTTACAAACGCGACGTACATAATATTTCCAAAGAAACATTCATTATCATATTAATTATCATCATCAATTATCATTTCATAAACAAACATTATCTGACAGTACTGTGTTGTTTTGTTTTACAGCCTGTCTAACCGGTTTCTGATAAACCAGTTATGTTGATTCAACATCTTACCAAAAATAAAAGATTTAAAGTGTACAAATATCTATAAATATCAAGTAGCCGATCCTTTTTCAAAGGTTATTCACGATACTTAAAAACTAAATGTGACGTTTACATTTCAAACATATTGTAAACTTATCACGAATCTTAATTTTAAATAAACAATATAATATTTCAATTACAGTAGAAATACACAAATGAGAAAAGGCACATTTTTTTATTTGTTCCTAATTAACGACAATGTATCATTTTAATTTTAAATTATTGAATGTTTACACTTTTGCATTAAAATTTTAATTAATTGGTACTCAGAATTAAATAATATTATTATTATTTTCTTACCCTTTTTTCAATAGTTCGAAAATTCCTTGCGACCGCCCATTTAGAGTGAAGCAAGCAAACAAGTGATGCGCGATAACATTCTGAACGCCAGAGTAGATCCGAGATAGATGGGAGTTAACTCTTTATAGTTGAAGAAAAACATAAACCATCTTTAGGTAGAAGTCAATGTAACAATTACATTTACTTAAAAAAAAACGGCTTGTGTTTAAACGCCACCCAAAAAAGTACCTATTTTACTACCAAAAAAATCTAAACGGTTACCAAAATGGATAAATGGTCACCAAATTGGTCGACGGAGCCCCTACTTCTGGGTGGTTTATAAAAAAATTACCACGAAGGGGATGGCGGGGTCTATTCGACCCCGCCATCCCCTTCTAACCTAACCTGTCCGAGTCGGGGTGCCCTAAAGTCCAGATTGCATCCAGTTTCTCCTGTTAACAATAGTTTGCTAGCACCATAAAGTAGTCTGGGATCAAATAATGTATTTTGGTTGACGTCTTACTATTTTGGAGAAAGATTTTTGGTAGTAATATTAATCTTTGAGTTGGATAGAATTTGGTGACCATTAATCCATTTTAGGAACCCAAAATAATATTTTTGGTGGCCGTTTAAATTATACCCAAAAAAAAACTTGGATACGTTTCTAAGCGTAATGCTTTGGAAGCATCATAAATAATATCAATTGATTCGCTGTCCTGACAATAGACACAATAGAACAATAGCATGTATCATGTATGTGATTTACGGGACAACGAAAAGGTATCTAAGCAGGTTTCCTCACTATGTATTTCTTTACATATTTTCGCTCGAGTCTATACCGAATCATCTACAGAAAATTCAGAAGTGTCGTCTTCACCTTCACTATTATTTTGAATGGTTTCTTCAATGTTCTTCAAGATTTGTTTTATTTTGTCGCATTAAGCGCAAATTGGCTATCACTGGATCCGAAGATTCCAAAGCCCGGTGGAACAAATCTATTATTACTTTTGTCCTATCCATTTTTCTTGAATGATGCTCTCGGTCACTGCGCCAGAGTTGGTTCTTTGATTCGGCCGCTTGTTCCGAGAGCATTGTTAAAGAAGATGTACTAGTGACCAGTTGATTTTTTGATGTGTATGCAAAAGAAAGACTTAATCTCTGTATTTGGTTTTCTACGTATTGTTTCTCTGACTTTATGAGTTCAGGCGTTTCTTTTCTGTATTGGATATGCAGTGGTCGGCTCGAGTATATCTGGGAACATGGGTTTGACCATATCGTTTGACTTCCATGAGAGATGCGCAGGGGTACAAAAATAGTAGCAAAAAGGCTAGGTTCTTCGTTTTTGTTCTCTGAATGTTTTTGAGACGGTTCTGTACTTCCATCGAACCCCCACGAAGCCTCAAATACACATTTTAGTTGTGAAAGATTTTGTTGATCACAATACTGAGTCAAGTTAGTATCAATTGTCTTGATTATTCTTTCGAATGTGTGGTCAATGAGTCCTTGCAAAGACACAGAAACTTCGTTTTCGCTTTTTTGTATTTCTGCTTTTGGACAACACTCACTTTTAGATGTTTGTACCAAGTAGTAAGGTGGAAAAGCATGAAATCCTCTCTGTACTAATCCTTGTCGCATTATTTTGTAAGTATTAACACTAAATTTCCAATCAATAATTAAAGCTAAGGCTTCTTCGGGAGTGTAGGGTTGTTGTTTCGGAGCTGAATCCGCTTTTTTTATATTAGTTGCAATTTCAATGGCTTTTTCTGGAGTTTCGATACAAGTATTAATTATTAACTCCATTTCTTGACGAGCTCTACTTCCTGAGCTAGATGAAGACATAACTGTTTCACTAAACGCTTTTACTAGTTTTTCAGGGGGCTCTTCTTTTAATTTTTGTTCTAATATTCTTCTTTGCCTTAGCTTCTGGCGCTGACTTAGAAGCATGTACTTAGCCGTCCTAGGACTTGGGAGTGAAACTGAAGCTTGGATTTTTACATCCATTGGCAAGTCATCAAGGAATGGTTTACTTAGCCAGTCTTTATGTTTCTTTTTAAAAAAGTTAATATTACTTTTACAGCCCGTGTACATCTTTTCAGTTTTGCTTATAAATGTTGAGATTGTCTTTAGAAGGTCCTTCTTGTGTTTTTCGATTGAATTTATAGGTTTCAGTTTGTCGCCAAATATAGTCATCACCACATCTATCCTTTCCGAGTTATTTAAATCTGTTGGTCTTCTATTTCGGGACAATTGACGGCTTTTATTTACAAAAGCGTTGTATGCTTCTAGACGTGACAGGCAGTTCACGGGTTCCCCACTTTGGTTACTACTTATATCAGCTGAAGTACTTGGAATAGCTGTATCCGGAGAGGAAGAAGTGCTGACTGTAGCTCGATTTAAAGATTCATGTTCTCCTAACATATTTGCGGACACCTCCGGAGAGGGAAAGGTGCCGGCTGTGGCGTTGTCCACAACTTCACATTCTCCTAACATATTTGCGGACACCTCCGGAGATGGAAAGGTGCCGGCTGTGGCGCTGTCCACAGCATCGCAGTTGGCGTCATGGGTCTTGAACGGCTCCATGATGCCTCACCCCCGTTTCTCCAGATTTGTTGTATTGACGCGGGGTTTTAGCTTATGCCTAACGAGGGTGGACCCCTTCCCGCGCCACAGCTAACCTTTCATCGAAATTTAACAATCATCCGTTATTTTCTTCAATACAAACTTTTATGAATCGAGTTACAATAAGATTTATATATACATAAAATATATTATTAAAATTTATCTCATCTCATAGATATAATTACTCTTTAAAATGCCAAGAATATTGCCCAATAATATTATAAATAGTTAATAGCGAACTTTTTTTAACCTAATCCGTCTAGGATTCAAATTTTTAGAAACCATTCTATCGGATATTCCACGGAATTAAGTTTTCTCATTATCACATTAAGCCGCTACAAATATCGCATAATTGAGCAAAAAAACATTGTAACTGACGAAATACGTTCTTATATTCCCTTGAGTATCTAAAATGCGACAAAGCTTCATTAATATTTTTTTAAATGTTTTATATAACATTAGGCTTAGAAACTTACGGTATTGTTTTATTTTTCAAATTTTTAATTTATTTTTCTCCACAACCACAGAGAGTTGACTCTCAATATTTCTACTTATAGAATGATATGGTGCGTCATTTTTTAAGCTTCACCTGAAATATCCGACCGCAAGGGATTTTTGAACACTCATCGCCTATAGTTGATTCATTTCACTAAGACGCGTTAATCATTGCAATATATGCCTTATGTCTAAATCATAAGAGTCACAGGACGAATCGTCGTAGATTGTACCAACTATACTGGTACCTATCTCACATACATAAGCTCAGAGCATATTATTATATTATATATATTCTTCACATTAACGCAATTGAGCCAATTCAAATGGAAATCACTTGCTTTATCTTAACGAGAACTAACAATAAAAACAATTAAACATTAGTCACCTAATATTATGACTATTAATGCATTAACGTCTTTAAACATCCGTCAGTCTTCGTGTAATACTAAAGCGATTCTATTCACACAATAAATACAGGCAAGATACTCGCTTCTGATTGTAAAACTTCATACAAAAATATATTGGCCACTTTTATGGCATCTGTAATGTTCAACTCGTTGGTTTTAGGGTAAATAATTACTATATAAAATCAAAACAAATTCATCACCTTAAAGAAGGCTTAAAATTAATACAATATCTAAAAAAATAATGACATTTGTTAATTAATACGGAATATATAGCTTTCGAAATTTCTGGAAGGGGGTAATCGCTATCGTTTATCCTAGAAAAGGCATATTCAAAGTGCCACAGAGGCTTTGCAAAATTTATCGAAATAATTAAAACATGTAAAAAACTATTTAATATCTTCCCTTACATGCAAATGTTGTTGTCATATTAGGTACTTAACCTAATATGATTACTATAATAATAAAAAAACACAAAAAAAAAACCATTTCTTCAGACGTTGTATTATATTGTCTAATATGTAGGTATTAATTTTAAACAGTAGTCATCTACCCTATTTACATCTACAACTAGACAGTATCAGGGGTCTACTTCCAGTACTCGCCACGTTAGGTTAGGTTAGGTTTCTCTCATGTCGCTCTTTGTAAGCAAAGCATTTTAAACTGAGATGAAATAAAGAGGCTGATACGATTTTATGCATATAGGTCCATTTAAACTCAAATATTCCTTGCTCAAATGCCACCCGCAGCCAGGAACGTGCCTCCGAAACAATAATGCGTAATAGATCTTTTTTTACCTTTCAAAAGGTCGTTGGGCTAGCACTGTTGTTAGGTACTAGGCACGCTACAGCCCACTAACTTCACAGTCATAGAGATCCGTGGGGAGTACTGTACAAAGTTAATTATATCCACATCACACACAACCTCAATATCAGTCACAAATATTAAAAAGAAAAAATAATTGTTTTATTTTTTTGTTTGTTTGTCTTTAACCTATGGAAAGCTACATCATCAGAGAGTAACATAGGGTTTATTTTATTTTGAAAAAAATTAGAGGTCCTTACCAAAATTGCAGTAATGTATCTCAATGTATCATAGACGTTTACGAGATATTGAGGAAAATTCAATTTCATGTGCACAAAGCCGCAGGCAATTTTTAGTATACAATAAAATTGAAAATCTGATATCGCGATTACTGATTTATAGATTTCGGTATATAAATCATTTGATCAGGTTGATAACAACGAAAAATATTGACATAAAAACACTACTAACTTTGTAAGTAGACCCTTGAAATATTGTCATTTTATTTTGAACTTTATCCCAAATAAAATACGCGGTGTTTTCAATGACACTAATTAATATAATTAACTAAAGATGATAGTTTTCATCCATTGTGTTCGGGTCGCGTGGTTGCTGTTTGTAAAACTTCTGTCCATCTGTAAGTAAAAGTACAATTTATAAATTTAATTTTTTCTTACCTATCCTAAGTTAGAAACCAACTTAGTACTAGTACAGTCCAGCAGACCTATTCGTGGTGAACCCAGCATGGCTCTACCATCATAAATTTGTAAATCATACTAAGAGATAGGTACAGATATAGACAGCCTTAAGTCGTACTAGGAGATACTGCTATAGATTGTTATAACAATTTTGAAGGCTCAGTCGGTAATAATGAAAATACAAATAAATGTTACCTGTTATACGTATATTGGCTGTCTGCTCTGAAGAAGTATACGTGATTCTTAAACTGCAGCTTGAACACAAAGTCCTTGTCGATACCGTCGTCTAAACCTGGCGCACCCACGTTGTACCTATAACAATAAATTGAAATATAGACCTGTTAAAGGCGGGCCAGCCCGGAATGTGGTGGTGTAGATAAGATTATTGCTACTGGCCGCGACTGTAGGAATTCATCAAACTGCCGCATTGGGAGGTATCCAGCTTCAGGGGCGTGCAGTTCATATAGGCAAAAAAGCACTGCCTACCCTGACAGATATGGCACAGACGACAAATTAGTGAAACTAAGAAGAATTTACTATGTATTACCTACCCCGTCAAAAATAACTGTGCACGCCCCTGTCCAACTTAGATTAATGTTACTACATAAGAGGATCAGACTCAGCAGGTGAAGGACAATTTATTCGCGGACAGATATGACCGCTTCTTTTCATTAGCTGTCGCGGACAAAGTTGTCCTTAGTCTACTACTAGGTAGGGAGTAGGGTAGGGTAAGGGTAAGGGACTCTGCATAAATCTTAAAAAAGTTAACTAACCCTAACAAAGGCAGCGATGCCAGCGGCGTTTCATCCTGCCAACTCTTGTAGAAGAACAGCGTGGATACTGCAAACACCACCCAAAGTTTCTGCCAACCTGGAGACTTTTTGAATTTGCGGAGTAAGTAGCCCGATAGCTGCGTCTGGAAATAACGCACAAATATTTTTAGTCTTTATACTTTAATAAAGATATAGTAACTAGACATCTAAAATGAAATGATTTGGAGAGATTTAGCTACTATATACAGTCAATGTTTTTTTTTCATCGAGTATTCAAACTATTTTTGCAAATGACATGATTTTGAAAAATCTAATATGCACTAGGGTCGTATTTCAAGTTTTACTTTCACCGCATGCTATACAAAGAGAGCGTAGAGTGGTGCACACGTACCCGCATGGCGCGGTGCAGGTGCTCGGTGTTGACGGACGTGACGCGGTGCCAGCACACGTGCGCCAGGCCGCCGCCGCACGCGCCGGCTGGGAACGACTCTGCGCACACGCATCATATTTTGATTAATTATAATAAAATGGGTCGAAACAGTTTAAATACCGCCCGAGTTCCAATTAAACTACATATTAAGTCGACATGTACCAGTCTCTTCTTGTTCGTAAGGCGTGAGTTCAGTATCCACTTCAGTGTACTTGTCCCGCGCGTTTTCTATCGTAGTCTGTAGCGCGTTGAACCAACCCGTGAACTCGAAGTCGTTCGTCGCGCTTAACAGCAGATTGGTGTCTTCACCTGTGGAGATACAATAATGTTGCAGAGAAAACCAAATCTTATGTTTACGCATTTAAATTCCTATCAGATTGAAATAAGATTAGATTACCTGTAAGCATGAATGAGTGCGGCAACTCTGAGGGTTTTAGTTCTATTGCGTGAAGAGGCAACGCGGAGTGAGCGCGGAACTGTGAGGAACCAGCCTTCGATGTTACTACTAACACGTCGCTAAACTAGAATAAAATAAAACACACAATTGCATTTATTTTATTAGAAACATTAGATGCTAGGCTCGAATGGAACTGGACTGGTCACATCTGCCGCATCCCAGATGAGGTATGAGCAATATCAACTACGCAGCGGGTCCCAAAAAGCAGTAAACGACAACGTAGGAGTTCCAGGAGAAAATGGCGGATTAGCGGGACTCCGCAGCAGATCGCAGGGAGATTTTTCATTTGATGCATTTGTTCGATCGTTGTTGTAAACGTTGCTATGCAACCTGTACTCCTGGTACGAGTTTGTAAACCTAAAAATCCTGACAGTTTTAGTCAGACATAATATTCCCGTCGCTATCCTTCCCGAGGATTAAAACGAGACAAGTATATCTTCAAAAAGGGCAAATTAAAAATTACCGCAAATATTTGAATTTTTGGAAGTTTCATGACATTATATGCTAGCTGTTTAAGAGGTTTTAAGGTTGGTATAGATACAGAATTCGATTGCAACTTACCAAGAAAAGCATTCTTTGTTGGAGTCCTCGCGACGAGTGTTTATAAACACAGCCCATTCTGATGAACTCTCGCTCTGCTACTAATAGTTTGTCGTAACCTGTTAACAATTATATACGCCAGAATTAGAGTAGGTAATTGTATGGAACCTCCCTTGAATTTTAGGCTGCGTTCCAACTGAAGTGAAGATAAAAAATAAAGGAGCCGTGAAAATGTGTGACTTTTAGTAGTTGAGTGGAGCAAGGATGAACAAATACGCATAGTTTCGAGCCGCAAGGCCCTGATTGGTCGAGCCATAGTCATGCGAAATACTACGTCCGGTAGGTACTAAAAAGCTATTGGTTTGTGTCGTCAGTGCAAAATCACTGATAGTTGTCAGAAATTTATCGTGTTACAACTGAACTAGAAAATGTGTATTCAGGATATTTTAATTTATTACTTTTAGACTACAGGTTGATTTCATAGAATATGAATGGCTTTTAAAAAAAGATCTTGTAGGTTTTCTCTGTGTTCGTCTTAATTTCAGTGGAAACGATTCCATAATGTCATCGTCCATATCACATTGTGCAAGGAAATTTACATTATATATAGATGAATTGGGCAATAGTCATACTGACCAGTAATGTCTCTTTGTAGTTGGCATAGAGCAGCGTGATTCTCTCCGTGTTGTAGTTGTTCGCGCGCCTCTGCCGCCACGCGACTCGCTAGTTCTAATGCAGCCGCTGAAGATTCACTTTCCGTTGCATTAAATAGTTCTAAAAGAAGAAATCCAGTTTATAGTGTTGTTTTAAGTACAATAATTGAATAGCGTAGCAGAAGGTGTAGATGGGTAGGTACCGGCGGCGCGGGCCTCGTAGTGCAGCGCCTTGTGCAGCGGGCGCAGCAGCAGCGCGGCTAGAGGCAGCGGCGCACGCGCATCGAAGCGCTCGGCCGCGCGCGCCGCCGCGCCCACGCGTCTGCGCACGCTCTCGGCCACGCCCACCAGCGAGCCTGCGCGCGCCACGTACCACAGGTACGCCTGCCAAACAAACCAAACCAACATTATGATACCTTTCTCCATGACTCAGAAAACTGCACACTAATCTCTAAAGTTTCTTTTTTTAGATGTAAATAATTAATGGCTACCAGTATTATTAAAAACTTGTGAACTTATAGACAGTAGTACTCACATCTAATATACTTGATAAATGTTCGTAAAGGATTTCTGCTATTTTTTTGTACTCTGGCTCCTCCGTATCTGCGAATTAAAAACATTTATTACTTTATCTCATTTAAACTTACTAATATACGAACATCACAATATATAGGACTACATCAAATTCTGCACCATTTTGTTCATCATACTTGCTCGTAAATTGTGCTATTAAGTATAAGAAAACCTGGCACGAATCCGCCGTTGTATTTTATTACATACATTATTTCCTTGTAAGTATGGTAAAAATCATTGTATGTCACACAAATGCTCCGTCAAGAGGACACATACCGCTGTTGAAACACAATGTAAGTACTAGTAAATCACTTGGTCGGTATAACAATTTTTTTTTTTACCTATGTTGTCGCATTGCTGAGCAAAGGTCTCCCCCAAATCTTTCTACTAATGACTACTTAGTAATTATATACCTACTTACCGCCCTTGTAATGTAATGCACTGTTACCTACCGTCAGTCCGTGTGGCAAGTACTCGGTCGAGTCGCGCGAGCAGCTTGCCATTAGCCAGTGCGAGTGGCTCCAGCGCTAAGCAAGTACGTGCTAGCGCTGAGCCCGCCTCCGCACCGCCCGCCGCTAACTCTGACACGCATGCGCTCCATTTCTATGAAACCATTATCATTTTTATATCTAGTCTATTCCATTATTATTTCATTTAAAATTTGTGATTTACGTGATATAAACTTTAATGCTTTAATATAAAGTCTACTTTTCGTTGATACATTGTTTGTAAGTACTAAAACAGTATAAATTTCGTTTAATTTAATCCATATAGTATATGTTTTATCTACTTCCTTAAATATGAACACTATAGGCGAGTAAATTAAGTTGACTTCTGACAGCAGAAACCAAACTTTAGGTATGAGCATCAAAGTTTGTTTTCTAAAATCACACAAATATCCAATCCTATCTTAATTATGCGATACTCACCACAGTGACAAGCTCCAGGTCCCGCTTATAAGTGCGTTCCGTCATGAGCAACTCTTTAGCTACGAAATACGTCATGTCCATGTTCCGTCGTTTAGGTGCGTCGCCACCTTCGCGTAACGTACCCAGAAGACAGGACGATATGCTAAAAGAAACATAAAATATAGGTAATTGTGATGGTCAGCATCACTGCTCCTAAACTGAGTCAACAATAACCACGGGTTTATGAGTCGCTAATTACGCGAAATACCCACGTAATAGCGCAATTACACCTCGTCGTTTTCCGAAATCGATTTTCTAAGGAATTCGGGCATACGACCAAGTTGTAAATAATAACGGGGTCGAGTAAGCAGTCTTCGGAAAATTTCGTCCGGATTGTTGTATGGTTACACTGCAATAATAATATCGTAACACTGCATGTGTAATAAATGCATCAGGTGCCCTAATTCGAGAGTCATTCGAACATCCAAATACGGGCTAACAACCACGTGTAATTGCACCATTACATACAACTCAGATTACTAATCTAATAGCCTTTTATATACTAATAAATTGTTAAACGTACTAATTGGTGTTATTTTTACTAACATTAGCTACAACTACTGGGGCGTCAGCAAAAACGATAGCCTCGATAAGTTATTTGTATTGGATCAAGTCTAGTATATTGGTCGCAGATTTATACCCAAGGCACGCATCTCAAAAAAAGCTCTTCGGAAGAGTTCTTACCTATTATTATTCCGCCTCGACAGCGTGTCCCCGGCGTCGCTTTCCCCTCCACTGAGCACTTCCATACTGTTGACTGACTCTGACACCGCCGTCACTGTAAACAAAAGTTTATTATACCATTGCAATAACTTTTCGATCGGGATTTAATAAAAACAATCAACTATTCATTTAGTTCAGCATCTGGACAAATATTTTTAAATGAAACAGCAAAAAAGGTATGCTAATGTCTGCTTGGGCCATTTTCTATAAATTACTGTACACAGCCGATGGAGATAACCAGAAGAAAAAATAACCACCATATGCTTTTCTGGATACACGCATTTCGTGTATCCATCCTAGGGTAGCTGTTTTAGGAATGGATATGGATAAATGAATAACTCTTTATGGTAAGTGGTTACCGTAACCTATAGACGTTTGCATCATAGATATTAATTGCGTTCAAAATCAAAATATTTTTATTCATGTAGACCATTAGGCACTTATGAATAGTCATAATTCTAATATTGTTTGTTGTAAGAGTGACTCTAGTTTAGTCTAGTTGACTACCCTTTACGGATTTAGAAAGAGGAAGATATTTAGGAAGGGGGATAATCTGTAAGTGCATGGTATTACCGCGGCCAAATCTGATGGCTCTATCACTAAGATCACCTAATCTTCTGAAACTCACTCACCATTAACATTTCCATTGACAGTGTCATTAATAACATTATTGTTGTCACTGTGTCTCTTGTTGTCGACCACGTCGTGTCCGTTAGTAAGTTTCACTATCGGGGTGGACGCGCAGATGGGTGTGCCGGTACTCGTGTCACATACGGAAGGTGACATGCAGAGGCTGGCTGTAGATACTGTGTTATCCTCTGTGGTATCGTCCGGTGAAGTCTCGTCTGTTAGAGAAGAGAATAGGTTATATAGCTGATCTGTTTAATCACAATGGGAGGTTGGAGCTGAGTGCTTTGTATTTATTATCAGAAAATGCATTTCAACGGCTGCGCATAACGGGCTACAGGTGACGAAAACAATTGATTTATTTTATGACTGCAAAAGACATGGCCAGTGTCAGCCTAGTTTTTCTTTAAGGCCTTTAACTTTGGGATAATTTAGGCTGACAATATCTCCTGCGTAGTTTGCTTATCTCCGTTAAGACTGGCCGCTGTGACCGAAATTCAGTCAAGAGAGCATTATTATCAATCGCGAAATTATATCTGCTGTGGAAATTAGTTTAATACCTATGTAACACTCAAAACCAAATCCCATTATGATTTATTATTTTTTTAAACTAAATAGTAGGTATAAATTTGGATGTCAAAACATTATAGGTCATTCAATAACTTTTTTGGATAAATAACTAAAACCATATTATAATTAACACTAATAACTCAATTTTTAAATTCAACGAAACAAAATTCATAAAAATCTATAAAAAAAACAACAAAACATGCAGGGGAAAAGCAAATCTGTGAACAAATGAGAATCCTGAAAAAAAAGTGAACGAACAAAAAGTTTCGAAACCTGTTCAAAAAGAAAATTGAACTATAAAAAATATTAATACAAAAGGTTCGTTAACATTATTATTAAACTTACATGTGTTATCCTGGCTGCTTATAACATTATAGGTAAAACAAAAACATAGTAAAAAAAAACTAGAAATACAACTGTAAACTTGGATTTCACCTAATTGATCAAGACATGATATATCTTATATTCTTACGCTTGTTATATTACCTTTTGTCTATGTTACTATTACTACTGTTACTTTTAGTAATGCCATTGATTAACATTTTCATAGTTATGGACATGGGCGTTCCCAGAAGTAGGAATATCTTGCTGACCCTAGGACCTTTAAATTCAGCCGGTTAATTATAATACGATCCGGAACTTTCTGACGTGACCTTGTCACAGACGATGACGTAGTCTTACGTGACCTAGCTGTCACGGGAAGAGAAGTATAGTTTATTATTATATCATTGATCAACCAACTTAGACTAATAATTAAGTAACTACATATCTAAGAGTATTTCCTAATCTCGAAAAACAATTACCTATTCTTCAAGTTTATAGTTGTTTCGGCGTAACAAACAGCAATAAAAACGCTTGTAATTTTATTTATTTATTGTTTAACTACCCCCGAGCGAGGCGGGGCAGTGTCGTGTATTGCGTAACAGTACACTAACACTCACATATAAATTCAAAAAGGAAGTAACGTTTCAATAATCGAAACAATATTTAAATTACATGATCACGGTCACGTCCGTTTCAAACGCGATTGTAAGAAGCTAATGGAGTATGTAGGTAATTAGTATAAGTACGCGATATCTGAAGTTTCTGTCTACCCCCATGGAATTCGGGGGCAAAGAAGTGTAATTAAACATGGAGTCTCGCATTTCTTATGAAATTAAGATTAAGGTACAATTATGTTACAACATTAGCTAGGATCAATATTGCGAAGTATCAGTAAGTTTATATTAGTGCGCATTCATGTAATAAATAAATCAGTTTGTAATTGTATCACTGCAGGGCTAAGTCGTTATCTTATACAGAGAAGGATCGACCAAAAAGACCAAAAATATTAAGTCTAGGTTTCCTTACGATATTTTCCTTCACAGTTAGTCAGTGGTGTCTCAGATTAACTACATATGACAAGAAAGTACATATGACATTGAAAAAGTCGCATTGGTACATGCCAGGTCTGAACCTACTCCCGCCACTATGACACTCAAGTTACAAGTTTAAATGTTAATAAGTTTAAATTACCGTGCGTACATGTTTTTATGTATATAAATTAATCAAAATAAATACTGTCAAATGTCCACTTCTTCCTCGCAAGCGTTTGAAACGGCCTTTCAAACAAAACAATTCAATGAAATAAGTTTACAGTCTATTCGGATTGTACATCTCAATCGAAAAGTCGAAATACTTAAGTACTAAGATTTTAATATCGTACCGTACAGTTATTGCGCTAACTAGGGAGGTCGACGACCTCTTACACGCTAGTAGTACATAGTCTAAAATTGCTTCGTGCGTACACGATCATTTTCATCAATTATAATTGAACACTATTCAGCACAGGGTTTATAGGGTATTTTAATAACATTTTCTGATATGCAAGTAGCAATTCTAAGCCACTTATATCATTCTAGAATTTCCACATTCTTGGAACTTCAGTCAATTTGCATTTGAATAAAAATAATATAAATAAACGATATTCTCAACGTTACTTCCTAAAACATTAGTTTTAAACCTACTTGCATACCAGAAAAGTTTTGAAAAATATATAAAATCGTTTGAAATTAATTGAAATAGATATAACTCTAAGTTAAGGAGTCGCAAATGATAACAAACTCTCTATAACGTAGTTGGCTTTCCCAATATAATTCATTTAAAATTATAAATTTGTGCTTTGAAAGCATAAAGACATTTTACTAATAAAAATATAACTTGCATTTGGAACTCTAAAAGCTTGAATAAAAGATGAACATGCCATTGTGGCCATTAAAACTGTATTAACAATTTGAAAATATTCACGATCATAATAAAAAAAAATCAAAATAATCATCATCATAATAGAAAAAATTAAATGCAAATTCAAATATTCGATATATTTAAAAAATATAATTATGCTAATTTAATCCACATAAAACAAATAAGTTTCAATTTGTATTGCAAACAAAAATTTTAAAAAAACCTAATGATAAAAAGAAATTCAATCGAACGAAATCAGATCATCCAGATAATTTTATTTAGGTTCGGCGCAACAGGTTGTCTTCTCCCATTAAGTAAATCAGATATACATCTTTTATCCAAGCTTAGTTCATTTATATAATATATATATTATATACCGTCTAAACAATTTTCTTAAACTACCAACATATTTCAAATAACCGTTTTAATTATATATAGAGTGATGGATCAGAATATTTATTATTATTAATTTCAATACTTCACTCATTATAAGACTCTTAACTAACTCTAAATTTCCGATAAAATCGTCTCACATCTACACAAACACACAATTCGTCTATTTGTTCGATAAATTTATTCCTATCTAATTAAAAATTAATAGCAGCAGGGAAGTGTATATTAGAAAATAATATTGCTTTGTTGTATAATATTTCACTTAAACGTGAGAATTATAAACTGGAAACTATCGCAAATGGGGAAGCATTTAATCTTTATGGAACTCTAGGGTAGCCTAAGAGGAGCTAGGAGAGTAAGCAGGCATTTACCCAGCATTGGGACACTTTAGGTTGATAACAAGAGGCCCAAGAGGCTCTCGTTAGATGGTTGGATCAAGGGCTTGATGCAGAAGGCGGTATTCCTTAATACGGCACGCATAGTCAGGAATTTCCTCTCTCTTGAACCCTGACGAATAGTAGCTTGTTCCTGATATATGTAAGTATTGAATTTAAATAAATGGTAAGAAAATTCTGTAAATAGATACTACCCTTCAAGAAGGAAATAAAAAATGTCTGTTCTCTTTTATTTTTCAATCAACATGATTAAAGCGTGTGTAAAATTATAATTTAGAAAGGGACGCATATTTAACTGAAATGATGTATGACGTTACTTAGGAGACCGAGGTCTACTAGCAGATTAAAATATGACAATTATAATATGTTACCAGTTAAAGATTGGCACAAGGGAGAGGAGGTATATACCCAGTATTACAGATCGATACAGACTGATAATGAAGTAAATTGCCATAATGTAAGAAAGGAAATGGAGTCTACTGGTTCAACAAGTGTAACATATTTTTAACCGACTCAAAAAAAAGGAGGAGGTTATCAATTCGACCGTATTTATGTTAAATATTTTCCATCTTTCTTTTTAAAATCTCTCTATATTTTGTTTTACAATATCAAATTATATTTTCGTTATAAATGATTTCTTCGAAAGAAATTGAAATCCTTGTAAAATATGTTTGATAAAAATTTTAGTACCTACAGCAATATAACTTTGCCCCGTTCAAGCTCAAGCGATACAAGCGTAGTTCTATCTCCGTCGATCGCTTGCTGAAGTGCGAGCTAGCTTTAGAAAAGCAAAGTTATGGCGATAGTACTGTAGCAATCTATTTGAAACTATAAAATATATATTTTATTAAATTAGATAAATTTTACGGTTATATTTGACGCTGATCAATAATGTACAGTGAAGCTACAGATTTGAACAGCCTTTAATAACAAATCTTAGAGCAAAACCCACAAACATTCGAATTGAAATAACAAAACCATTACGTCGAGTCAAGGTTTAGCAAACTTCATGTGTCCATTTCTACATTTCACTGTACTTTAAATAAATTACATATTTGAAAAAAAAAACTTTAACATCGCTATCACCACACATACGACACGCAATCTTGTTTGTATTCCAACTATGACATATTTAAGATTTCCAAAATGCATAATTTAAAAAGTTACTATAAATTATTGTAATAAAGTATCGGAAAAAATTGAGCAGATTTGGCACGAATCCGTAATATCCGATGTTGTAATAACTAGAGTCAATAATCAAAAAAAATAACTTTAGATTATAAAACTAAGAGTAAACGTACTAAGTGCGATAAACAATACATTCATCGTTTTAGCAGTAAACGCCTAAATAAAACAACACAGATCTTGGATCTCACCACACAAAGTAAATCACAGCCTTTACAATAATACTATTTTCAGGATATTTTTATCAAAGTATATAACTTTTATAAAGGTTGAAAACACTAAAATATTCGTCTAGAAGAATTTGGCACTACATTCTTAATATACCTGTATTGCATTTTCTTCAAGCTTTAGGCTCTAAGGTCTAAACAAACTATAAAGTAACAAGTATAAGTGACAGGTTTATATTCGATTTATCGTTATATTGATCAGGATTTCGCGAGTAAGATGTCTGAAAATGTATAATTTGGATCAATACACATATAACTACACCTAAATACTTAATAAGCTATAGGTATAAGTCCGCATACACACGATAGTCAAAAGGGTCGCGCTATTCGGGATTTGGCACTAGATATTTTTTAATTCATTATTTTACTAAATATTTAAAATGACAATGTAAATATTTAATATAATGAGTACCCTAATATCAAATATCAATATAACAATAATTGCATTAATTGGAATTTAAATTTCAAAACTCTGATCGGCCGGCGAGCTCGGTATCGATAAACGTTCAGCCGACGAGACGAGGAGTGACAACGACCAAACTAAAGATAACGTGAAATTGCACTTCAACTACGTCTAAATCTAATCATTCTCGTCATCGGAGCAAAGTGGCGGAGGCAGCGTAGATACGTCAAACTTTTGCTCTGGGCTGTCACTTGAAGCCTGTGAGTCGACGTAGTGACTAGAATAGAACCTCTCTACATTATTCAGACTGAAACGTTGGTCGAGATCTCGAGAGTAATGCTCTTGATTACCTTCCCCACCTTCATCGAGATCATGCTCATATTGCGGGTAACATTCCTGTGTTTGGAACATTACTACTTCCTCATAATTTTCCGGATACGGGCTTCCTCTATACTCCTCGTATTCATCCTTGTCATGAGGCAACTCCGAATCAGAATATGCAACTGATTGTCCTCGTTCAAATAAGTAACTGCCTGATTTAGGCATTTTAGGAGCCCGCTTTATAGTATCAATCGGATATGCGTAATCATCAGAATCATCTCTATCGCTTTGTTCATCATAGAATACTACTTGTTGATGCTGACCAGATGGCTCGCCTAAAGATTGGTCTTCAGGCTGACGGTAGCTTGAAGTAGACTTAGACTTCTTTAAAGACGACTGACGACTACTCTTATTTGAATAAGATACCCGGGGAGGGCTGTCCTCCGATACGTACGTTGGCTCCTGAGAGTCGAGGTAAGGATGTCGCAAACGACCCAATCTATCAAACCGCGGAAAACCCATTTCATCTTCATCAGCGGAAGAACCGAATCCCTGGAACTGCATTGGTGCAATATTGATTGGGAATTGCTGTGCCTCATAATTTGCGCTTTTGTATTTCGCGTATTCATCTTGTCCTTCGTCCTCGGAATAACTGGCCTCCTGAATATCGTAATGCTTAGGTGATTCACCTTTCGACATTTCTGAAGAACCTGATTCTACCTCAGGAACATAACTGTCGGAGCATTCTGAACTCTCCATTCGACGAAGAGATTCCTCTACGGCCAGGTATTTCCCACCAAGCATATCACTTTCGGACGAGTATTGGCTTTTTGTCGAATCTTCTTCTAACACATCTTGTATTCTTTCTTGTCGTTTACGTGCGCTTGTAACTTGTTTCTTTCGCCTGAACGTCTTCATACGTTCGCGTGGATCTCGTATGACATCTAATGAGCTGTCAGTATCATTGCCACTTGGAGGGCTCTTTAGAGAAATATTTCGAACCAGAAGTGACTTCTTCACAGGAGCTTTCAGCGGCTGAATAGGCGGAGATTCTGAGCTCAGGCTGCTGGAGTAATAGGGTGAGCATCGAGATAAAGGAGTCTTTCCAGATCTTTCTAATGATCTTTTTTCGGAAAGCTCCCTGTGCACAGAAGGTATTTCCGGGACCGCGATGACGGGCAAATCAGAGGAAGCAAGATAATGTTCATGGAAAGACCAGCTTTTAGGCTTGCTACGATATTGCTGACTGGTTTTATACTCTTTTATCTGATTCTTCGACAACGTTTTGTCATCATAGCTAGCGTGTTTAGCCAAAGGCTTGTAATCAGATCTTATAAATTTACTGCAAGTACCTTCTTCACGTAATATATTAGAAAACTCTTGGCTCTGGTAGCGTTCACTGTGTTTTTCTTCTTGACTGTAAAGTTGTGATGGCATATCAATATCCAGCTCTGGTTGTTCACTCACGAAATAAGGCTTGAAACCACTGTCTTCACTTTGGCATCGCATGGTTGGCTTCGAGTATCTATGCGTTTGTTCCTCGTAGCTCAAACTCTTCGGTGGTATTTTAGGATAACGCTCGTGGGTCTCGTCTTGCACAGTAGGAAAACCTTCCCTTTGATCGAATCTAAGTACCCCATTAGCATGCTTCTGTAAACTACTTAAGGAACTTGAGCTAGATTTGTCAGATTTATCACTGTAACTTATAGATGAAGATTTGTCAGTTTTGCCCGTGTAAGACGCAGTTAAACGTAGCACGGGTTCTTTTGCCTCCTCTAACTCTTTTGTAGGAGATGTCACTTTGGTAATAATAATTTCTGTATCATGTTTATCTTCGACAGTAACGGGATCTTTAACTATTGTGTCATCTGATTTTGTATTATCAGCCTCTTCTTGATCTTCACGAGCTGTCGGTATAAGAGTATGACTACTTGTAGACCAATCTGATATAGATTGAGCGAGAGTCAAAGTACTATCGCTTTTTGTTCCAGAGCTGCTGTCCATGCCCTTCCTCGAAATGGTAGTATCTGAACTACACAGTTTGTCGTATTTTATATTTTCAGAACTCTTATCAAGACTGCTGCTTTTAGAGCTCATTTCAGCTTGAGAACTCATTTTAGGCTTATGATCATTTTTCTTACTTCCCTGCGAAGACGAATAGACTTTCGAAGCTTTATCAGACTTATCACTCTTAGGAACGGAAATAGCGGATATACTTTCGGAAGCTGAGAGATTTGCATATTGACGAACAGTGTTTGTGCCAGTGGACCATTCAGAAATACTTAGGCAAATTGATGTGTCCTCTGAATGTGAGCTATGCGTACATTTCTTTTGAGGAAGCCCAACTTTAACAGTGCCATCTAAATCAGTTCCAAAGGAACTAGTTTCTTCTTCTGAATGGCTACTATGACTACATCTTTTACAAGTGCCAGCACTGCCCGTGCTCAGTTTAGCTACCGCACGCACAGTATCTTCCGCATTAGTTTGAGAAAGAAGGTCATCTATAGACGTATCGGAATTATTCGAACCGAATGAATACTTCTTTGTGTCTAGCTGTGAGAAACCTTTATCAAAATCCGGGGAAACAGACTTACTGTCACCACCGAAGACGTCATCAGCATATAAGTGATCGTCTTCGAATATTGGATTTTGGTTAGTGGGCGACTTTTGGGGCTGGTTTATAATGACTTTCTCATCTAAATTATTTTTTATATTGAACGATTTGTGTTCTGCGCGTGAACAGCAGGACCCTACATCGCCCATAAGACATGTAGCCTTACTTATCGTACCACTAAGACAAGATTTATCGTAATTTGGCACAACATTTTTATGACAAGTATATTCATCATGTTTTTCTAATGGTTCTACCATGTAACTGGATTGGTCATAAGGAATCATTTTAGCATTTTTAGGAGAAATATCTTCGCTTAGTTCAGCAGACTTTTCTGATTTCGACTCCGGTACATCCTTTTCTAAATCGTCATCATTATTTAATGTATCGCTGTCATCATCCGAACCTGCCAATTGATCTTTTGAACTCTCCGATTGTAATGTCACTTTAGTCGGTTGTTCTGGCTCGTTGCTCATGTAGTAAATATGAACTTTTTCAATAATTGGTGTCTCTAATAAGCTTGATGGGAGCGAAGGCCACTGATCAAAGTCACTAGATTCTTTTCTACCAATATCATTCAAGTGAGAAGGTCTAACGGACGCCTGAGGAGGCAACTCCGGCAACGGCCAATCATCAGACTCTTGGCTCTCACTAGCGGAAGACTGTTTTGATGGTGCCTTTGCTGTATGTACTCCTGGCTTAGATGGACTACCATTCTTTTTCTTAGAATCTAACGCTTCAAAAGCCCTACCAGCTTTTTCAACGTCTCTTTTAGATTCGTACATTTCACTTATTTTAGTTTGATCTATAGGTATGTCGGGCATTTCAGCTGAGGTTCGTCTATCAGTGTCTGATATGTAAGCAACGTTAGCATTGCTGGGCGGATCTGAGCTGAGACTAGCTTGGTGGTCACTTGAGTTCAATGACTCTTCATTAATACTTTCCGAACGTGAACATGCTTTAGTAGAATCTTCGTCAGCGCTAGTTTTTTCCGACGCAGTGCTACGTTCGGATATTCTAGATAGTGTACGACCAAAAGTTTGGCCATAGCCAATGACAACGTCAGAAGTATTACTGGATGACGTTGCAGGGTATAAGAAATTAACTGGAAAGTCGTTAAGATCATCCGTAAAATCTGCATCAGTTGAATCTTTAGATGTATTTGCAGACAACGGAGGATTTTTCGAGAACGTTTGAAAATCGTCTAGCATTCTTTGATTGTTGTATTCAAAAACGTCTTTGTTGATCGCTAAGCTTTCATATCCCTCGTGGTCTTGCGGTATCCATGCTTCTTCAATACTTGTACTATTTTCGCTACCCGAAGCACCGAAGAAGGGTCGCCATGTTGGTTTTAATTCTTCACCGCGACGATAAGCTTCGCCAAGTGACCCAGATGTGGATTCTGTAGTTTCGAATGACCCTCTGGATTCAACGCTAAGTGATCCCCGAGAGTCCATACTGGATTTAGATGAACTCTTTTGATCATCAAGAAGACGTCCCTTTCGTCTGGATGAAGAGTCATCAACACTTAAAGATCCTTTTGACGTTGTGGTTGTTGTCGTAGTGTCAACACTCGATTTAGACGAACTTTTTTGGTCATGATCTTTAAGTGACCTCTTTTTCATAAGTTCTCGTTCAAATGAAGACGTTATAACGTTGCCATCATCATCAAAATCAATAGTAGTATTCTGGTCTTCTTGGGATATTGTAATAGCAATTTTAGTTCTTTTAACTGTCTTTTGAAGTTCTTTGGCCGCATCAGAAGCTTTGGACGCAGCTGATTGACTAGATTCAGATTCTTCTATAACAGCTTTACCCATTTTATCAAGTCCACTCTTTTTAACACTTGGCCTTGATAGTTGCTCCACAGTTCTATCAATACTTTCTGAGCTAGAATCAGAGTCAGTTGGAGCTTTCTGAGAATCCACTTGACCCTGTTTTTCTAAAGTTGGAGTAGGAGACTTTCTTGTGCCATATTTTGATGGACTTCTAGGACTTTCAATACGAGTTATTTCGTGTATTGGTGAAGGTGATTTAGAATTAGATTTTGAGTGATCACTAGATAAAGTATGTTGAGATAACAAGTGTTCTTCTCCGTATTCCATAGCTTGTTTTAACTCCTCCAAGCATTCCCGATCCTTTTTATTAAGCTTTTCGATATCCTGCGAGATGCCTAAAGGCCTGGCAATCGAACAACTAACACTTGACTCATCATCAATAGAGCTTCCTTTGATGTGACTAGATGGGCTGACATCTTTCTCAATGCTAGTCCAGGACGTAGACTCAGAACTTCGAGAACGTTCCGCGCTCAATTTTAATAGTTCGCTTCGCCTAGATTTAGCTGTTAATAATATTTTTTGATCCAATTTCTGTTCAGTAGGAGATTTATCACTACCAGAACTACCGGTGTGTTCACCTTCAGATTTGTTTGATTTTGAGGTACTGGAATCAATAAACGGTATATTCTCAATAGTTGGACTATTTTCTTGAGGTGGCGTGACAATGATTTTATTTTTCCATTTCAGTGACGACAGATCAATTGATTTGGGAGGTTCGTGGGTCATTTTTGTACCACGTTCAGTTTCACTATCAGACAAGACTTGTGACATGGATTCGTGTTTTAAGAACTCCATCAAACTTGCCGACGATTCATCGAATGTGCCTTGTGCATCGAGTGTTCGTTTACCGCGCGTTCGACTACTGGCATCGGAAAGTGGTAACTCCGTATCTAAAGTAGTTTCCTCATAATCAACTGTCACCCATGAACCAGAATCATCGCTTTTACCACGAGGAATCTTAGCTTTCTTTTGATCTTGATCTGATGAGCTGTCAGCATCAATGTAAGGTAACGATATTCCAAGCATATGGCTTTCATCAGAAACTTTTAAATCGCTAACTTCTGTTAGAGATTCTTCTTCGCTGGTCAAACGAGTGACTTCTCCTTTTCGTTCTGAAGTTACTAATTCATGTATATCTTGATTACTCCTGCTTTCTTGTAATTCTGTCTGCTTTTGTTTATTATAAATGTCCATTTTACGACGTTCCATTATGACAGTTTGTGTGTCATTCTCAATTATTGTGTACTGTGAACTCCATTCCATTGAAGAATCGTCTTCGGTTTTATCTTTGTAACTATTTGAAGGTGATGCATCTTTTATTTCTTTAACTTCAGACTCCTTGTGTGTAATTTCTGGCTCTTCAGCAACAGTAGGATGGACGTCAACTTTGATCACCTCTTGTTTGAAATGCTTTTCGTTCTCAAGCAACATTGACGCAGGTGTCACATAATTTCTGTCTAAACTCTTTGATTTTATTTTGGAATCTAAATGAACTTCCGCTTTTCGATCCAAACTCTTAGACTTAGATTCTGGACTTATTTTTTGGTAGACAACTTTGCCTTCAATTAGCTGTTTGATTTCTTGCTTCTTAGACAAAGTCTTAGGTGATTTCTGTAAAGCAGCGAGATCATCGAACTTGTCTTCTAATGACTGACTTGATTTATCATCCATACTTTTATTCATTTTACTAGGAGTTTTCGGTGATTTTTGGTCTTCAAAACTCCTACTGATCTTACCAGATAATTTATTATCCAGTTTTTTCGGAGATTTTGCTATAAAAACGTGATCTTCAGCTTTGCTATTTATTTTGGTTTCTATAATGATCTTATCTCCTTCGGTTTTAACAAGTATTTTGTCCTCAGGCGGTGGGAAGGGTGGCAAGGTATCTTTTACGGGGCTGATTAACGTTTTAGTTTGTTTCAAAGCAGCTTCGAATAACATTTGTTGTTTCTCTTTACGTTTCGCAATTTCGGTATCACTGTCTTCTTGAGACTTGGTCCTTTCTTTACTACCACCACGCTTCACATCCATTTTTTCCAGTGACTTGGACTTTTCTTTAGCTATTTTTTTTGCGATTTGTTCTAGTTCCTGACTTTTGGCCCGAGCCATATCAAGCGGCGGTACCGTTAAAAAGTCAGGACGTTCTTTCAAAGACGATGGTAATGATTTCTGTGTCTGTAACGCCTTTACTTTAGTGGCATTTGTATCTAAAGATCCACCTTTATTTAGTTTGCTACTTATTTTCTGTTTTTCATCAGGTTTGGCTTTAAGAGTTAATTTCTTCTTCTCTTTACGTTTGATTCTCTCGATATCAGGCACTATTTGGTCTTCGCTCAAGTCAGATAATTTCCTTATACTGCCTCTGGGAGAATTCAAAGATGATGTTGGTGATCTTGATGGAGACTTAGATATTGGTGATCGAGATAGCGGTGATCTGCTGAGCGGTGATCGAGCCGCTTGAGATTTTAGTTTAGTCAAATCGTATCTACGTTTAAACGAGCGAGGACGTCGCTGCTCAACTAAATCTTCCAGTAACTGTAACTCTTCATTGTCTATAACAACAGATTTCAGATCTTCAGATTCAGGAGGCAGTTCTTCTTCTACTTCATCGATTTTATGAATAGTGTCTTTTTTAAGAACGGTTGTTTTGGCCTTTTCGTCGAGCAACGGTTTCTCTTCAAGAATGTCTCCCTCTTCATTTATATCCTCAACGGTGTCGTCTTTCGAGGAAAATGCATTCATTGGTGGGAGTCTATGTAACTGAATTACAGGGGTATCCAAACTTTTAGCTCTACGGCTAGCTGTTGGAGAATCTAGTGTAGCTTTCTGGCGCTGAAGGGAGAATACAGAGCCCTCGGAAAGATTTAATCTAGCATGAGCAAACAATATTGGAGTACCGCCAGGTTTCCTTAGCATCGGCGAGATTAACTCATCCCTTAAACTTTTTTTCACATCAAGTTTATTGCATTCCTTTTTATCATCTTTCTCGTCGCTTTTATCGTCAGATTGTGTACGGATTCCAGTCACTTTCTGTATTTCCATATCTGCTAAATGCTCATCTTCAGATTTAAGAAACTCAGTGCTTTCAAGTATCGGGGAAGGAATATTTTCCTGGTACTCCCATGGTGAACTTTCTTTGCTAGATTGTTTAATTTCCGTTAACTTAATGGCAACTTCGTCTTCTGAACTCGGAATTGAAATGGAGCGCTCAGAGATTCGACGAAGTTCTGTAGCATTACCACTCATGCTGTCAAGTTTGACTTGAGGATGATATTTAGCTTCTAGCTCAGCTAATTTTCTACATTGTGGGGGTGAACCTTCGATTTCTGTTGAACTCATAGTTTGACCTCTATGCCAAGCCCCCGAAGTAATTTTATCATACTCCATCTGAAGAATAGGTTCCAAATCTTTTCGAGACTGTGGTGGTGAGAACTCGAGTTTTGGAGCTGCTTCAGTGGTACCAAAAACATCGTCAGAATCAACACTTTCATCATCCGAAGAAAAAGAAGTGATTCTAATCTTGTTGTTACTTTTTCCTTTGATTTTACTCCCTGGTCCCTTTTTACCTGTACCTCTACCCTTTTGACCTCTTTTTGGTGGTAGCTTCTCTGACTTCGATTTGATGTCTGCTCGTAGTTTTTCAGCAGCTGTAAGGGGCTTCGGGTCTTTGCATATTGGTGGTAATTGCACGTTACGACCATTGATAGTAAATTTAATGTCATGTGGATATAATATGGGTTCTTGTCTAATGCTGTCAGTTTTAGAACTTGTAGCAGAGTCGCTTTCTATCTGACTCAGTTTTGAATTCAATGTCTCTAGTAAAACTGGATCCAAGTTTTTAGAAATATCCCTTTTAGGACTCGGTAAATGTTGCAATTGACAACTTTTATCTACTTCCAAAGTAACCGGGTCTACTTTAGACAAATCTATATTTTGGGTAAATAAGAAATCACGACTTTCAACCTCAAGGAATTTAGATGAATGTTCAATTTGTATGCTATTTCTTGGAGATTTGGGTGATTTTGGTGATTTCGGCGACTTAGGTGATTTAGGTGACTTAGGAGACTTAGGTGATTTAGGAGATTTCGGTGACTTTGGCGATCGTGGCGACTTAGGGTGGTCATGGTACTTGCACCGAGGATGAGCACTGACTACATGACGACCGTTTTGTGGTGGAAGCATGACTATATCAGGAGGTTGTCTTTGATCGTCATGAGGAGACGGAGCAGTACCGTTCATAACATGACGCTTATGCAATACATAGGGAATGTCATATCCATCATCGATAACTTTTTTATTATCCTTAAAACCTGCTTTGAATGCATCGAATTCCTTGAAATAGTTCTTTGGTAAGTCAAAAGGAGGTCGAATATGATCAGGCATTCGAGACGGTAGTTCAAAGTGAGACCTCTTAGTCGCTATTGGCGGAGCACTGGGTATCTGACGGAACATATAATCTTCGTCACTAGACTCTGCTGGTGTTAAATCAATAGATTTTTGATGCATCAGAACATGTCTTCGAGAATTAACGCTGCTAAACCGAGGTCTATTGGCTAAACTGTTTGGATCACTCTTCGTTCGTTCCACGGTTGGATGAGTATAGGGAACGTTATTATCAGCCAAACGGCTACTTGAACTCGTCTCCAGAGCCAATTTCGGATTATATTCGTCAAAGTGAGTCTTTGCCATCAATTCTTCTTTTAAATTCTCCTTTCTTACAATATGAGTATGAACTTTGCCTCGCTTATCGAATTCAGACTGTAGTACAGAAACCGTACCAGATTGTATGGCAGCTTGTTTGACTTTGTTTTTAGTATACTCAATACTGTCCATAGCTGGCAAGATTCTCACATTAACGTCAGACTCATTAGACGATTCCTTTACGAGATGCGACGGTGCATTTTCTTTACTAATGGATCGAGTAAGTGATTCAATTTTTTCTTTATCAAAGCTGAATACTGTGTCTGAAGAGCGACGACGTTGATAACTATGTATTTTCGCAGCCCTACTACTATCGATTTCAGTATCCAGACCAGCAATTTTCTCCGGCCAAATGTGAGTCGTTTGAGGATGAATATCTTCCTCCTCGGTGGAAAATTCGTCACCCGATTTCTTCGGCGGACTTAAATCTGAAAACTGGCCTGAATATTGTTCTAGTTCAACATTTTGCAAGCTCGCAGAATGCATTGGACTTGGCTCCTTCACGTGTTTGCTATTGCTCGGGAAAGTCGAGTACGGTGTAGAAATATGATAATAATTGGGGGAATTTGCCAAATTAGCAATTAAATCTTCGTGAGATTTGTCAAATAATGTCGTAATATTCTCTCGATACTCGGGCTTTTCCATACCTATAAACGTAGATTGAGTGTCAAAGAAATCTTTGGTCGAATCCTGGCTAGATGTCGGCGAAATGGGTTCAAACGGATCGATGTATGCGTTCTGAATACTCGTGTTACTACGTCGCCTCATACTAATTTCTTCAGGTTCATACAAATTCTTTTTACAATCGTAGTAATCGGATTTCGAATCTTGGCTAGAAGTTCGCGAGCCGGACCTATCAGAGCTTTTACTTTTTAATGTCTCGCGGGACTTCTTACTGTCTGTATGATAAACGCTGTCGCGAGATTTTTTACTAGACTCAGCGCTACTTTTAGATAATTTAGAATCATAAATGTCACTCTTGGACTCCTGGCTGGAAGTTCGCGAGCCGAGAGCTCGTTTGATTTCCTTATAGAAATTGCCATCGGAGCGAACTGAAAGCTTCTCGCGAGGAAGCACGCGCGGGTCGTCGACAAGGAACGGATCAAGAGGAATGTCGTTGTCACTACGGTAACGACCGACCACCTCGTCGGGCACACCCTCGTGGTCATCGCTCTCCGACAGGTGCGACAACGAACGATCGTCGTCTGAGGGGAGATCGTTACCTGAGTCAAGCGAACACGAGCGCGTGTGCGCATTACTGCGCCGCCCCATCGGATGGATGCGCGCGTAACGACGCTCCGATTCATCGTCCGAGCGCTCGATGACTTCGTAACTGTCGTGCGATAGGTCGTCCTGCGAGCCCGTACGCGCAAACGAAGGCATGTCCAAGCGCTGCTCGCCGATGGCACCTGGAAATGACGAGGAATAGGCGCGGCCCAACAACATGCGCGCCTCGTCGACGGAGCCACGCTCGCCGAAAACAAAGGCGCGTGTGCGTGCCTCGTCATAGCGCGTGACGGGTGAGTCCAGTCGCGACAGCGCGTCCAGGTCAGCCAGTAGCGAGCGCGCATCGCGCCGGCGCTTGGCGCGGCCTGCCTCGTCGAAGCTGTAGTCGCGCAGGTTGCGGCACGAGGCGCTGCGCCGCCACACGACGCGGGCCACGCGCTCGGGCTCGGCCTCGTCCTCCACGGGCAGGGAGCCGCCCGAGCGACTCGAGCGCGTGGCGGGGCACGCCGAGTAGATGTTGGTCTGCGACAGCTCGTACTCGAGGCGCTCGGACGACTTCCTAAAGCTCGAGGAATGCTTCGCGAGCACGAAGTCGGGGTACGGGCTAGAGGGCTCTGCGCCGGGGCGCGGTGTGGTGCTGGGAGACGCGGGGGGGCTCTGACCTGGGCGCGCGCGTGGCGGCGGAGTGGGCGCGCGGCCGGCCCCACGTGGCGCATGCGGGAAACTCGCCTGGCTCCATATACTCTCCGGAGAAACCTGCACAATACAACACACATTAAATTGACATTAGTATATTACACTTTACAATATAACGAGGCAGCATAAATGTTGTCTTTCATCAATACGTGAATTTTATAATCTGTTTCACTAACCAATGGTGTCGTCGTCCGATGAGGCAGAGGCGAACCCTCCGTAGGATGATGATTGACCTCGGCATGGGTCACTAACTCGGGAGCCTGGGGGAGGATACACTCTTGTTTACATACTGCGTAATATACCTTTATTACACACGTAACACATAGATGAATCCCCGTGTAATTCATGCGTTATAGAAAGGTGCGAGATGACCGAATGTGTTCTGAAAACATTTGATTTAAAATCCCTTCACCCAACACATACTAGAAATGGTATTTTCATATAAATGATCTTCTTACCCTTCTTTCAAATGTTCCTTATCTCAAATATTTAATAAACCATAGTCGTATCTATGTCAACACTTTTGTTACTTATTTAGCAGTGTCGAGTAAGCATACAGAATCAGTAAAATAGTCTAGTTGCAGTTCATCCGCTCAAATGGTTTGCAGTAGGGCACACACTGGTGTCGCTAAACACATCGATAAAATATTTGAATACTGCTCACTCGGCGCGCAGTGTTGTCAAAATCTTGATGTAATAAAAATTTAAGTAAAATTGTATAGAAGTTTAACAATAAATGAAGTCAGAACTGTGCAAAATGAACAAAACATTGAGACCCTTGTGTTCTGAACCATGCCTGATGTATCTAATTTGGTTACACGTTATAACGACAAAATACGGACTAATTGTGTATTGTGGAGCAACTTAGCAAATACAGACCCTGTTCCACCGCTTATTGGTAATATGACAGATAATGCCATATAAATCAATAGACATCGCTTCTCCATCACCTCTGACATTGGCAGAATCGTCCGGTTCAAATCACCGAGACTCAGTTGCCATAAATAAAAATTGAATTGAATAAATCAGATGAAGTCATTTAAAAAGAGGGGTGTAATGAATAGAAGAGTTTGACCTGTCTATCTATGGTATCGAAGAACTAAACGAATGAACCGCTTTTTGATTTAGTGTTTTATATGAAAAGTGACTTAACCGAGTATTCTTAGCTAAAATAAATTCAGGCTTTTTTATGTCAGGGGTTTTTACATTTATAGTTATTAATTTACCAAGAAGTTTAGCCTATAGGTACTATCGTCAAACGCAAAAAAAAATAATTAAATTAGTTATTTTATTCGTGGGGACTGGTTCCATCGCTCTACGAAAAAAAAAAGCAAAAAGAAAATTTGGCGTTCATATCTAGATGATTCTAGTACTTACAGTATTTTCGATTGATATTTATTTTCTGATAGCCTAGTGGTATGACCGTCGACTGATAAGTCAGTGGTCTCGAGTTCGATCCCAAGGCGCGCACCTCTCACTTTTCGTAAGTTATGTGCGTATTATAAATTAATTATCAGTTGCTAAAACGATGAAGGAAAACATCGTGATGAAACCAGCACACCTGAGAGATTTTTCAATGGTGTGTAAAGCCATGTCAGAGGCCTACGGGCGGTTTAAACTCTGACACCAGGTTGTTAATCAACCATACGATAAGAAGAAGAAGTATTTTCGATTTCCGAATGCACCAAAAGATTTCTGTGACTCACATAGTTAAAAATGCAATAATTCCATTTTAATATATTCGTAAATTTTGTATTGTCCCGTGTGTAACCAAAATAGACATGATGAAGATGGTTAGAGATGATTCATAGAACAGTTTAGAAACATTGTAATAGCAAGCCAATATATTGGGCCCTTACGATTTGATTGCAGTAGAGTTTTGTAAGCTGAAAGAAACAAATAACTATGTGAAGTGGAAATATGAACATATTTAGATATAGGTTTTGCTGTAACTTTTTGTGGCGTGCCTACCACACAAGCATGATAGGGCTTGCGTAATAAAACAATATATAATGCTTATTTTTTATTACCCTTGCTTTTGTGAATGGGGTTTGCCTGTTTTTAAGTGCTAGTCACGCCACTACAAACTTCATTGTAAATAAAGCGTAAAAGGTATCTGACGAAGAAATTAGCAGAAGACTGCATACTGAAATGTATTCCTTAATATCGAAGATACAGTCATATTACATTTTCTTCTGTTCTCTAAGAATTTTTAATGCAAAAAAAGGTTTTATTTGACCTATTTTTTCAATCTTTAAACATCTTTAAATATGCAAACCCCTACAATATTTTATAGTTTATGTATATCATCAGTTGCTATAATGACTTCCAGTTGGTTTTGCAGCCTAAAGGCTGTCCTAAATGGCCACAGATTATAAATACATAACACCAAACAGATGCGATTTAGTATAAGTAAATTTAGTATTGGATCGCGTTCCGTTATGAGGCTTCGTTTATGGAGAAGTTTGAGGCAGTCGCCTACCTTGTCCCTCGTGCTGGCATAGGCGGTAGCTGCGAGCGGTGGGCGAGTGGCGGCCGGCCGGCGCCCCGAGTGCGCCGCCGCCCGCGCCTCCGCAGCACTGTAGCCCTTCATCATCAGAGAAGCCTCCAGGTAGTGAGGTTGCTTGTCCCACTCCAGGGAAATCGCTGAAATTACATATCCACCTCAAAAACAAGCTCATTGCTATATGTTGGACACAACGGCTGGATGCGGAATGGTAGGATAATAATTATATAAATGATATAAATAAAAACGTAGGTAAATAAACCAATAAAAACACCGACCAACAAAAATAAAGCAAAAATAAAATGTAATCAAATACTCAACTAAATTTTGAACTAATTTTAAATTACATAGGTATAACTCAAATAACTCAAGCATATTAAAATAGGTTAAGTTTTATTAAAAACACACGACACGTGTCAACGCACTTACTATTGTGTCATAGACATAGAGAATGGACTAAGCATTCCTAAGCTGTGAAGTAAATACGAAAAATATAAAAAAAAACAAAGCTTCAGATATCTCATTCTAGAATTTTGACATGATAGGTCCACGTCACAGGCTTGTAGGAGCGCATGAATTACAGATCTACAGAAAAAGGGTATTAGCCGCATAGACTGTTACTTAGGAGAATGGTAAATAGTAGAGGTGAATGCTCAGTCCACTGTGTGGATGGGTAGTGGGCAGTACGTACCGTCGGAGCCGGGCGGCAGCGGCAGCAGCGGGTGCGCGGACAGGCTCTGGTTGAGCGGCGCGGGCGCCACGTTGCCGCGCGAGCCGCACACCGAGCGCGACGCGCGGAACGAGCCCGACCTGCCGACAGTCGGGCAGAGGATGGTGACACCAGCTTTTGGTTTTAATTACCCAAGTACAGGTCGTACTGACAGCGAATATCTGTGGACCTACACTAGCTCTGTTGCCTGCCTAATCCAAGCATTTGTTGGTACCTGTTTCTCCGTTACGCCATTTACATACTTAAAGTGACGACTGACCTAAGCATCCGATCATAATATATCATTTGGAGCGAGTCTTGCTACAAGCCACGACCGGCTTGACTTAATGAACTGATTATACTAAAATTTAGATAGGACAGCTGCCGCCTTTAGACGTAGTCTATGACTGACGGTTAAATGCCAGGTCAACAGATATTTCCGCTTTGTTACGCACATAATTATGTATGACTATCTACATTTGCCACTAGACTCACACACGCATACGGAATGCACCCATTCATATATTCTTCGCTATACGATAAAATCCAATAAATTCATACCCGAGATCAATACAATATTTGAGAAGCTTGTCTCACTCACACATTATCATTTATTTGTATACTCCGTGATGGTTCGTTTCCCCTTAAAATGTCAAAGGATCGAAGTTTATGTGCGTGAGCCTAACAATGTATGTAGTGAGTCAAGTATCTGTGCAGTACATAATCTGTGCCCTTACGTACGCGTCGCGTCGCGACGAGCCTGCGGTCCTCGTGCGTCAAGCAAGCGTGACCAGCTAAGTTCTAGTGTCCGTCTTATAACTACTATAACTTAGGTGCTTTTCAGATTCCTACACAGCAAAATCATTGTTTAAAAATGGGTTGACAATTGGTGCCTTATTGGTCATCTAAAGTGATAGTATCAATGCATTTTACAGAAAAAATACTGATCATAAAAAATCGCGACGTAATATATTTTTGCAGACCCATCCTAAGTGATACGACAACACCATCCTCCGACCGATTGTCAGTGCCATCGCAACGCAACGCACTCACTACCGTACTCGTTTATCAAGAAGCGGAAATTTCAACGGATACAGCGCATGCTCGAGATTATGCTAATCACCATTGATAAATACAAAACTATCGAAGCCTCACTCTAACCAGTTCGTTTATTCGAGGGACTGTTTCATGCAACTGTTCTTATCGCTTCTCGTCACACAAACGCCCACAAGACAAAACCAAAAGCTAGTGTCCCCCAGCCCATGCTAACCACTCACCTTTCCAAATACTTAGGCTAAATTAACTTATCCTATACATACACCCTACCTACACCCTGAAGATAGAATTAACTATTGTACGTCTATAAGCGTTGTCTATCTACACTACCGTCGCTACAACTTTATCCTTCTCAACTTCTAAAGTGCGCTTCAAGAGTATCGCAATGCGTATTTAAATCATTTAAATAAAGATTTTAAAAAAAGTATTGCAGTGGCGTTCCTACTATACAAGTGTAAAAGCCCGGCTTGCCTAAGAAAAATTACCACGTAATAAATTTTTAAACGACTTCCAAAAAGGACTTAATTATTCATTTAATTTAATTTTTATTTTACATTTGTACAACAATTACTGTGTGGTTAGTGGGCCAATTTGAGTCTTTTTTTTTAAACAACCTATACTATTTTAAGAATATTATTACAAATATATCTCATATAAATATTATCATGATAAACACTGAAGATACATAACATAACTCCTCATTGGATGATATCAAATCTCTCGTTATAACTTATTTCACTTTGTTAATGAGTTCTCAACAAAACAGGTTTTGTACCGACTCCAAAGCAAGCATTTTTGTGTTATTTCTAGCTTTTCAGTGTTTTGTAGTCGGTTTTATAATTTAGTCAATTACTCCATGAAAAGTTTGAAACGAGACGGGCTTGCCCTGTTACTAGGTGCTAGGTACGCCACATGACCGCTGTCTCTGTTCCTCACAATCGTGCATCTCGCTCGCTCAATGAAAAGTCTAACTTTAGTAGGCAAAGTAATAGCGACAGTACTGAACGCGTAGTTAAGATAAGTTACATAGAGAAAGCTATTTGTTGTAACTATAGCGGTTTAAGCTTTTAATAATTTTTTCATGCATACATGAGTTGTTACGAAATAGAATTGACATAAATATTGTCAGTTCTTTAGAGTATTCAAGAAAATATAGAGTGATAACGTCAACCACATTGCCTTGTGCGGAGCGAAAGCAGGTCTCACCATACAAATGTTAAAATGTTATTTTTTCAAATTATGTTTTCTAGACGTTTTTCAAAACTTAACTCAGCAGTTAACCATGATATAAGCTAAAATGTAACTTTTTCTTTTTCGGTTCTAGTTGAACCGCAGTTGATCGAGGTATGATCGCAAACGGAGCTCGTGTCGCGGCCGCGTTGTTCATACCCGAGCTCACAGTTCATACTTCTATAGGGTTGCTCTATATTTTCTTATATACTCTAAGGTCAGTTCTTTATGATGTCAATTCTATCTCGCGCCAATTATAAAGTCTACGTACATATTTGGCGTATAGCTAAGCTTATAGATAGTGTATTGAATATGAACGTACCTTTGGAATGTTTGTCGCTTCACATAATTGTCTCTGACGAACTCGACGATCTGCTTCTGAGTTTTACCGCTATACCTATAAAGAGAATAGAATTTCAACATCTCGTAACATGTTTTAATAATTATGTCATTTTTATGACAGTTGAATCACTTCGAAGTATTATTACACATACTTTTAAAGTATTTTAAGCTGCTTTTTCACTAGAGATGGGCGAACCTCACACATATCTGATAGAGAGGCAGTAGTGAGCGAAACTAATAACAGCACCACAATCTAGGAGAGGCTAGAAGAATGAGCAATCCTATTGGTGGATTTTTCACGCTTAGCTACCTCGCCGTTCCAATCCTCGCACCCTACTGGAAAGGCAGTCTTATGCTTTCGATCAATAATAAAAAAAACTAGATAGGTATTCATTCATTTGTAAAATATAAAATTGTTAACCCAATTTTATTAGAATTAAGAACATATTTATCTTGATCAAGCTATAACTTAAAAGCGCCTGGACCGATTTTGTTAAAATTTTTGTGTGTATACGAGTAGTTTGTAGTTAGTTAGGGTAGTTTATATGCACAACTGGACCGGGTAAGTGACGCTGCAATCGGGTAAAATAAGAACAACGGGAGCTAACCCGCGTATCAGCTAGTGGTAAATAATACTAATCTCACCTAAACGAGGATCCTCTAGAAATGACCCTGGTCTTTTGCCGCGGCTGTCGTTGAACGCTCGAACATCTGAAGAACCCATGGTTCTCAACACACTTTTTCCAGAAGTTTTTGCACTCGTTGCGACCGTCGAAGAAGAATTCTACCACATCGCGGTAGTAAGCCTGATGGAAGAAATTATAACAAGTTAATTTTTTATAGTTCGCCTCAAAAGTATGCTCAGTGAAAAATAGTGTCGATTCTAAAGAGGCCAATTTGAATGTTAATGTTTTTTCTGTCTCTTTCCCTTGTATGCTATCAGTAAAGGATGAAATAACTTTATTTTAGTATAGTTACGCTGTCGTTAACGTGTTTTAAAATTTATTATTTAAGAGACAAGACGTTACCGAAAAAAAACTCCTCCAGAATCATTTCATGGCCAAAAATACAAATATTTGCCCACACATAGGAGACCCTGTGAGAGGGGTCTCATGTGGCCCCTCTCACAGGGTCTCCGACACAGACCGTTAGAAGCACAAGTGCGGATTCTGTAATTTCACACCGATTTTCTGTTGGAATTCACAGTTTAAATATCTTACAGTCGTCCACCACAGATTAATGGTGCGCTGCAGCGCGGGGCGTGACGCGAGTGGCAAAATACGGGACAGTGTTCCGGACTGTTCCAGCAAGATAAAAAGAGAAGAAGTCGGGCTGGCAACACCCGCACACCGCACCGCAAGATTCCTCTGTTTGGCTGTTTGGCTTTGATGACTGTATGAAATTTTTAGACTGTTGTGGTACTATTCCGGTCACGCGCCGGCCCATTCGTGTTGAAAAATCTACACTTTAAATTTATGTAAAGACCAACTTACACTAACAATGCCCTCGTGGTGCAGCTTGATTAGGAACTTTTTCCTCTTGAATGATATCTTGCGGATCTTGGCCCAGCTAAAGGTATTTATTTTGGTATAATTCTGGAATACTAAGATGCCTAGGTGAGCGACTGCGAGGTATAAAGGAACGCCCTCTTGGTCTTTCGCTAGATGCATTTTTATACCTGAAAGAAATATTGATTTTCATATTAGTTGGTATAAGAGCGAAACATAAGATCCGCCCGCAAACTTCATTCAAGCCTGAAAAAAAAAAGCTAAAACACGGGAGCTGTACTTATGTACATCACCCCTCGTACGCCTGCAATGTAGTGTTGTCCGTGACCTCGCACGCACTGTTATTGATCGCGTTAATACTCAAACCAAGTTAATATTCATGATGATATTTGTTTTAAAAATCAAAATAATTATGTCATTATACTCGTAATATTAGAAAACGATATTGAGGTTAAAAATTGCCATGTCTTTTTTTTAATATTCTTTGCTTTATAATTAAAATAATATCCATCCATATATATAAGTTATAGTACCTAATATATCCATAATATTAGGTACTATAACTTCCCAAAAAATATACCCCTATTAAAATCATGAAAATAAAATACTCACCATACAATTCACATCTTCGCGCAGTTTCTAATAAATTTAAGTCGGCCTCCGCGGGACTCTGGCCTCTGTAAAAAAAAATATTGCTATTAAGAGCTATAACTTATTTGAGATATACCCAGCCTCCTCCCCTCTACTACTACTAGTAATTTGTTTTCTTAAGTTTTTCAACGACAGCACACGAAATTAAACGTTATTCCAAAGACTTCAAAAGCCATTATATAATTCAGGTGACTTGCAACTAGTTGAGCGCAAACTTTAGTTTTCGGGCTACATAAGAGGATTTGTGCGAAATAATTAACTAAGGGCAGTGGAAACACTAAGAAAACGTCTGGAAACTTCTTAGTTAGACAAAGTTTTTTCAAATAGAATAGAACCGGGATAATTGATACTTTTACTGAAAGCTTGTGAATATGAAGGCAAACCTCAAATTCAATTATTGGTATTCTTATTAATTTTGTAAATTTACTCTGAAGAAAATCATCAGGAAAACGCATGATTTTTTAAAGTTGTGTAAAACCATGTCGGACATGGACATGCCTACGGGTGGCACCAAGTTTTCATCAACCATACGATAATGAAAGAAGGTAAATTTACTTCTCTATGTCACAAATTCTTAAAGAACTTTATTACCATTATGTTAGGTAATTCGACAACAAAATCTACTGCGGCGCTTATTATCAAATAACTTGCGTTTTCCTGTTTTTTGGTAAAAACAGAAACTGAATTTGTATAAGTTGCAAATTCAGTAAACAATGAAAGCTTTGTTCATGAGTTCTTATAAGGTCTTATCTAAATTGGGATTAGGTATAGTTACCGGGGGGTTACTCTTAACCCTCCAGGCAACTGGGTGGCACCCCAGCCCCTAGCTATACTTCTAGTTACACCCAGAGAACATGTAACAGACAATATGTACAATTTTTCCCCTGTATCGTCGGTGTTACAAACAAATGAAAAAAAATGTAGTAGATCTTACAGATGCTTCTTATGGTTCTCCATGATCCGCCTCTCGGATTCCGAGTCTTGTCCGGGGAAGAACTTATAACTGCTGAGGTATGTGTGGTCCGGATAGTCTTCAGGAACGAAGTCACCGCATTCCGCTACAAATAAAAGGCATAATATTGGAATATAAACTTTATTTTGTTTAAGCCTTTGACTGCCACCGCGGTCAATGGTGACCGCGAACAATAAGAATTGCATTGTGTCTGCGGCGTGGCAGTCAACGTGAAGAACTTAAGAATGGAACTTCGAGAAGTGTAAATATTGAAAACAACAATTTATTATCATTTAAACTTCTATAAGATTTTATTATTCTAATTTACTAAACAGGTTTTTTTTTCTTTTTCGGGACAAATGTTAACCTGTCTTGTGCTACCTCTATGCAAAAAATTACGTCGATCCGCCGATCCGTTGCTAAGTAAAAGAAGGACAATCCAACAAACGTACTTTCACATTTATAATATTAATGAACAGGGCAAGCTACTGGTGGTTAGGGGTCTACTAGCGGTACAATGATCGCAGAGTTCACGCCAAATCAAGATATTTAATTTCGTTCTCTTTTCCCACTTTCACGAAAAAATATTATGAAAAAGGCTACTTCAACATCTGTATTCACTCTCTATTTGCAGAAAAACAAAAAGATCGAAATAACGATTCGTGCTTGTCGCTCGAGTCGTGGTGCGTCACGAATATTAACTGGATGTTAATGTTAAACTAGACAACATGACTGGACAGTTAGGAATACTAACAAGACCATTATGATAAACTATTAACTAGTAATCTACATGCACAGTTTTGCGATTTTGCTACAGTACTGCGATGCACGAGATCCTATATAGGTCGAGCGAAGTGGTATTGGGTATTCTCATTTACAAATTCTTAGTGACAGTAAGGAGCCTGAAACTATGACTAAAATATAGGCTCGTCCCCTGTTACGCAGAACTCATAACATAGGCAATATGTAGCTGATTAAAGCTTAAGTCTTCAAACTCAAATCAACTAGAAAATTCTTTGTATTCACTAATTCCTCTGACGCTGAAACTTTGCAGTGTGATAAAGTAATGTTTATAGATAACGTTTTCAAATGTACGACTACCTATCTGTCGGAATTTAGGTTCCTTTTTTCCTCTAAACATGAATTTACTGATATCTATCGATATATAACGATAATAGATGTGTAACGGTATTCCAGAAATTTTACGATTTTGGAGCGGCAGAAATGTATGCTGAAAGTAACAAAACGTCCAAAAACCTCACCTTGTACAATATAACTGGCCATAAGCGCAGCAGTGTTTTCATTGCACTGTATGCAGCCTGTGGCCAAATCCTTCTTCACTTGCAAACAGAAGAGGTACCGGGTGAACTCTTCTTCAAGTCGTGCCGGATCTGACGTGTAGAATTTGACGCAGAAGCGGAGGGTTGGCTCCAGCATTGAAAGGCCTATTTGACGGCACATCGGCTTCTCGGAGTCTAGCCAGTACTGGTGAACAAAAAAAGGTGTGACTTAGTAAAAGAGTATTAAATAGGAGATACATGAACACCGAAGCCGAAGGGGTAACGCTAAGTCTAGTGTCGCTTCCTTGTCTCTCGCTGAAAAAAAAAACAAGCGTGACTGACACTGACATTTAGTTCTCAAAAGCAAGGAAAGAGCCAGCGTTTGAGAGTTAGAGAGAGGCATTGGAAGCGGTGATCACTTTTGGTTTGTGCAACAACGTCATGTTTTAAAAGTTGTTGTTCAAAAAGCAACTTTTTTAAGACGAAATAAGTTTCGTCTTAATTCTTTCGGAGACCACGCCATACTCGACAACAATAAAACTTTTAATGTGCCTCGTCGTGTTTCTAGACACTTTTGCCCGCAAAGAGTTAAGAATATCGTGAAAATGTTAAAACGTGATGGCTTAGTAACATTTACTTCATCCTTGTGATTCAGAGCTGCGTTGTACTTTAATTAGTTTCGAACAAAGTTAATTCAAGTAATTTTGTTTTCATTTTCATTATTACTGAATTGAACCTCCTTTAATTCGTTCGTTCGCGACAATTAGGACCGGTTTCCACTAAGCAGAGAGGATATGTACTTCATATGAAGCGGCACCGCTCTAGTTGCCAATTTATGGAAACAATCTCCGCTTTGGTGGAACCGGCCCTTAAGCTCATATTAATAAATTAGTTTTAATATTACTCTGATAGCACTCAGGTTAATTATTGTAATAAGATCTGTGAATGGATCAGCAGTCTACCAGCCACAGTCAAAAAATCTGTAGTACGACATGGATATAGACTAAATCTATATAGCCTGAAATTTGATTGGACCCGAGAACTCAAAAATGTGTATATGGATGATAATCTGGCATGTTATAAAACCAAAGAGTTTTATGCGGCAACAGTACATGGAAACAACTTCTGCTTGAAATAAATACGAAAAAGAAAACCACATTATTTACAATGCATTGTAGTCCAAGTACAATGTAATGAAGACAGTTGTAATATATAATATTTTCTGCACTTACGTAATCTAGACTCGGCATCTAAGATTTACGAGTGATTAAACTTCCGCCTTTTTATAATCTGCTCTGGTTATACAAGAAATTCCAACTTGGACAAGGAATAATGTTACTCGCGTATATTATAACATGCTTAAACTTATTATTCCCAAACTTTGTTGGGGTCGGCTTCTAACCTAACCAGATGCAGCTGAATATCAGTTTTCTACGGAGCGACTGACTATCTGATCACCGCAACCCAAAGAGATACGATATTCTAAGGTTAGATCAGTTGTCAAGATTTTATGAGGGTACTAACTCCCTATATCGACTGTCAAAGATCTGCCGGGCCAACGGCTAAACGTGCTTTCCGAGGCATGGAACTATAACTATAGCTATACGCAGTTATTTAACATTAGCCGTCGTAGTAGCAATCTTCTTCTTTAGACTATGTCACTTAATAAGAATGACGTCATTTATACCAAAACGTCGTCGTACGAATTCCATAGGGATCAATCTCATTGTAAAAGGACCTTCTCTTTGAAAAAGGACCCGCTACACCATCCGTATTGGCAGAATCATCGTTTTATGGATGGCTCCATTACATTAAAATTGTAATTGGATTTAACACCATCCGTATGATTTTTACGTACAACTTATAAGAGGTTAAGAAGAGAACGTATTGGATGACTTTGATTTGGTTTGCTGATTTAATATCTGAGCCAGTATGTTTCTGTGTATGCAAATTGTCAGCTCCAAGGGTTGATAAATTGAGTAACTGCGTATGTAGGAATGTAAGTCATCCAATTAGTGTTGCGCTCAGGTGAGAGCAATACGTAAGGTTTCTTAGAGGAATGCATCACTTACATAATGCTATGTATACTGCAGTTGTGTACCAATGGGGACAGGGTATAATGCAAAAAGATACATTGAGTATTCAATCGGTGAAAGAAACAACAATCATATAACGGTTCATAATTTCCGGAGATATAGGAGAATTGAGAACCTCTTCCTTTTTAGAAGTCGATTAAAATAACATTCCAAAATGCCTCGAATAGAAACAAAACTGATCTTACATGCTTTTTAACGCACTCCATCGGCCTTCTTTTGTTTTTCAAATCATCACGGCATTTCGTAAATGCGTACAGTGAAAATACAGGATCACCTGAGCCTGTTTAATAGCACATAGTAGGTTACTGTGTCTTCTGGGACGTCCAACTTCACGCTCTAATTCGCACTATAAATTACCTACACAGTCAACGTTACTCTGCGCAGCATATACGAAGTTATAAGTAGTAAAAAGCTTACAAGCTCAAACTGCATTGTTGATAAAGCATTATAAAAGTTTGAACCTTATTTTTATTTTGAAAAAGGCTGAAAAAGGCAACCTACATGCATCAAATTATAACTTCGGATTATAACTGGTAATAAGCAGAATTCTGGTCCACGATATTGGCTTTCAATCTGGAGGATGGAATTTGGAAGATGATCCAGACCCATCTTCCAGGTTTCGCAGAACATCATGAAGGAACACGACATAGTCGAATGAGAAGAGGCAAAGGCCTCTTCTAATACAGGGCAGCTCAGGGCAAATGCCCTGCAGTGGGAGAATTACAGGCTTTTTTATATTATATATAAATTATCGTACGTACCCATACCTTCGTACCGTTGGAGTCCAGGTACTCCAAGCCGAAATAGTCTGCCTCCAGTAAATGTAGCTGCCGACATACTTGGTCGAATAACACCCTGCCTAACGCCTTCGACTGTAACAAAGAAGAAATAACTTAAGCACAAGGGATTAAGGTTTAAATTCACAAAACATTCGCTTTTAATAATTAGAACCCCAGTCGGCTGTAGTAGATAAGTATTATTGGTATTAACTTTGCCTCTCAATTTCTTTTAATTAAAGGAGGTTCGCATTTTCCGTCTCATTATCTTGAGAAGAAAAACCAAAACAAATTCAAGAAACATATCTTATAGAGTCCAAACGAAACTCCAATATTAAACATAATAGTAATATTAAACGTAATAATATTATTATTATGTATAATATTGGAGTTTCGTTATACATAAATAATATAATATTAATATATTAATGTGGATATTAAACATACGTCTTCAAAAACTAGATTATTATTATTTATGTAGACATACCTACTTGCAAAATGCCAACTGGCAACTAGACTAAGCGGAGCCTATCTAGAAGACTGGCAAAAACTCTGGTGGGAGTTTGCCAGATGGTTATGGTATGACGCTACAAGTTGCTCTTTTTATTACAATCCTCTACCGTAATTTTAGGCTTAGAATTACTTAGGCTTAACATTCCTTAAGTTAACACTGATCCCATGTTTTTCTGCTTCATCTTACTTTCATTTATACTGATATACAAATCTCGTTAGATACAAAATGTCGTAAAAAAGGTTATGATAAAAAATATTAACTGATAAATCGAAAGAACATCAATCAAAATGTGTTACGGACGCAAAAAAATACATTAACCTCCTTCAGATGAGTTGCATGTCGGATGTTAACCCGGAAAGACCCGCGAATGTGTCGAGAATGGAAGAATGAAATTCTTTTATGTGCACTTTAGTTCCACAACTCGGGAAATGAACAATGGTGGCTATATTAGTTTAGGATATATGTATAGAAACATGTACACTTAATTATACAGCATGTTTTTTTAAGAGGTGCGGAAATTTTGAAGGATGACTCTGACCATAATCCCGAACAATATATTTTACTTATTTCTATCCTATACTAGGTTCAAAGTATCAATATCAGCATGATGCTAAAGTAGGTACCTGCTTCAGCATCATGCTAAGATTAATGATGATTGATACCTTGATTCTTGCATGCTGGCTGGTATTCTGATAGGCCCTAACTAACCTAATATTATTTTAAGTGTGGTATTCAAAGAGCATAAACAACTAACAATAGGTTTCCTCAAGAATAAAGTGAGCCTACTAAATAAATCCAGTACCGATTTAAAAGTTCATGAAAAGCTGTGCGCGTAAATTCCCCGAAAAACACAGTAACACGGCAAACTTTGTGTCATTTAAAGTATTCAGAATTCCGTCCTTTTTTATAGCAGCTTCCTTTTCCGTTTGTACGGTTCGCCACAGAACACATATCTGAAAATAAATCGGGGCAGAATTGGGGCTAAAACGGCTTTGAATCTTCTTTACGTCATCAATGCAGAGTAACTGGAGTACCTAACTTTTTCCGTGTAACTTATTCAAATTGTGGTGTTTCTACCCCTATTGAGTGCCTTTAAGCTGACTCGCGCAGTAAAAGGTTCCGTCGGATGAAAATTGTATATGTATAAAATATCTGAAACTTTAATTTAATTTTCCTAGAAAGTATATCAACCCTGCTATTATTGAGAATTTAGAGAAAAATATATTAAAAGTATTTACTTCATTTATAGAACAAAGCTTTATAAAAGATACAAACACGACACTATAAGGCTTCCTAATTTTCTAAGGAACCATACAAATGTGAAGAGAAAAGATCGTCAAGTGGGTGACAAAAGTATTTTAGATTTTTTCTTGATTAAGAAGTATTGTTAGTCTATAGCAGTACCGATAAAATAATTCAAGTTTGCTAAGTGATATCCTGATTATGAAATTGATCATTAATTCATTATAGTATCTATCCACTTGAGTATTTTTTTATATGACTCAGGAATGATATAGCTTTCCATTGTTAATGGGCAATTCTTAGAAAAAATGTTAACGTTTCTTAATGAATCATTTTCCTCCCAGAGATTTAAAACATAAAAGTACTTTCAGAAGGTTTCTAAACTGTCTCAACACCTGACAACAGGGGTGTAGTTTATGTTTTAATAATAATAATAAGCAATAAACAACTGATTGCATTCTTAACTTTGAGTGGAGGATAAGATTAATTTTTGGTGATTAATCGATTGTAAGAATCACCCTAATAGAGATGTAATGTAATATAATATAAATAGAATAAATATAATCCTATTACTATTCTAAATGTGAAAGTTTATGTGGATCGATGGATGGATGTTTGTTACGTTCACGCAAATACTACTGACCGGTTTCGTAAATTACCCCCCACATCAAACAAACTTTAGAATTTGCCTTAGTCATCTATTAATTATTGTAGATTTTTTTAGGCACGATTAGACCGCACCTTATGAACCTTTTGAGTAAAATGTTTCTTTTCATATCGTTGCTATAATTAAAATTCTTTGGTGTTGCCATAAAAATGAGATAATTGCTTTTAAAATGGTGAACACTTGACTAAAGGCAGCTTAGACTTACCACACCTTTAATTGGTATTTTAAAATCCATAGATAAAGTTTGGTAGGAAATAACTACGCCAAGTCAAAATAATAGATAGAAGCTTATTCAATGAAGTTATCAGACAACAAATGCCTGAAGTTCCAAGGCTATGTAAACAAATTAAGGAAGTACAGGCCATGTGTACTAAGATATCGTGTGACGCGTCCGTGACCGTTCGGCCGTATCTGTGACCTGTGATGATATAATAAATAAACAAACGCATTACGTAAATACAAAAAAAAAAAGCTAGTAAGACAAATTCGATTACAAGGAATTGAACTAGTACAAGTTTGTACACGTGAATACTAACCGTTTTAATGAGACATAGTATACTTAGTTGTCTGTCCTTCCCGAGGACTAAAAACGACAAGAGATGGAGAGGACTAATAACGACATGCGGGGGAGAGGAGTAAATACAACAAGAATTTTGCGAGTTTGCAAAATCATGCTAGGAGTAAAGCCATTCGGCCTACTTTTGCTGTGCCCGACAAGGTCCATAATGATCTTATGGTTTTTTTACCGACTTCAAAAAAGGAAGATGTTTTCAATTCGTCGAAATCTTTTAATTTTTTCTTTTATTTTCCGATTACTCGGACACGCCTGGACCGAATTGGAAAAATATTTTTTTGTTGAAGGGGTATTAATACGATATCCAAGTTGTTCCAATTTTAATATTGTCATGATCTGAGAACTCAATCTATGCTGCCATACAATGAGAACATTGTATGGCAGCATAGATTGCGTAAATTCCACTTTGTTTGTTTGTGTTGTTGAAAACTGACTCCCGAGAAAAAAGTTGGATTTTTTTTATTACCACATAAGTATCACATTTTGGAACGCAATAAATATTTGAGTATTCAGTATTTAGCTACTCGTATTTCTGTTTGAGCTATCTGGATTTCTTACCTTACATAGGTAATTTAAAATGAGTAAATCAATATCGTAACGTTATACGCTTATCGTATATCATGTTAACCGTAACTGAAACTTAGTAAGTAACCCTATGTTGACAAACAGCGAAGTCAAACAGTAGGGAAGTTAAAGTAATTTGCTGTGTTATCAAGTTATTACGAGCTAAGGTATTATGCCTATACTCCAGTTGTTTTTTCTCCGATATTTCTGCCTGCAACTTTATCTGAATTATTTCTAAATACAAAATAACTTGGGCCTTGATTCCAAATCAGTTCAGCCGTTTCGCCGTTTTTGAAAGACAAACTTCTCACTAGCTTTGATATTTCTAATATTAGAAAGATGACATCCGCAATTTAGATTAGACTAGTTATCAGAATATTTTAAAGGTACTTACTGCCTCCCTACATTACTGTTATAGTAGATCTTTGAAAAAGAGATACATTCGTGCAGGGCTTAAATTTGCCGTATTGTGGCAATGCTCTTCTTATCAACAGAGCAATCATACCGCTGCCACTATACCTATAAAATTCCAAACATTATAATTATTATTGTTATAGATCTTCATGTCATGATAAACTGTCCACCTATCCTATTTCGTGTATAAATATAAAGCATTGTAGAGAAGTTTCTAAGTTTACTGATCCTAAAAATTTCTGACCTAAGTGTCGACATAAAGACCTTTGTAACCAGTAACAATAACACACAACATTCTAAAATTTATTACCATTCCTTTACAAATATTGACCAAAGTTGTGGGCTCGACGCGTAGGCGACCCCAAGCTCAACATAATAAAAACCTTGAACTCTACTACTAAAACTAGGGTAAGGTATTCATCCAAATGGACGTCATCTAATGCTTTCTTTTTATCGTATGGTTGATGAACAACCTGGTGTCAAAGTTTAAACCACTCGTAGGCCTCTGACATGGCTTTATACAACGTTGAAAAATCTGTCAGGTGTGCTGGTTTCCTAAAGCGCCCATAAGGCCTCAGCCTCGAATTTAGCGGGCAGCGGGGCGGCGGCGGCGGCGGCGCGGGCGGTCACCGTTTTACTGGAGCGCACCGCTCGTTGCCCGCTCCCGCGCCGCTGGTTTTCGAGAACCGTTCCATTTGATTATACGCATAAGATCCTGCCGCTCCCGCGCCGCCGCCGCCGCCGCCCCGCTGCCCGCTAAATTCGAGGCTGAGGCCTTACATTATCCAATTTGCAGAGCGTTAGCTGAGTTAGCGTGCTAGATTTGTATTGTGTAAAGGCAGTTCGACAGCTTTTCTTAGCACTTTCCTTTACTGCAGCACTTATTCAAGCGCTCTGTAAATTGGATAATGTAATGGGCGCTTTAGGATGTTTTCTTTGACCGTTTTAGCAAGTGATAATTAATTTCTAAAACGCACATTAATCCAAAAAATCAGAGGTGCCTGAGTTTTACACGACCTTTGAATAAATTGGTAGTCAGTCCAACGGTCATATTGGTGAATTGGAAGCATCCGAATAAAATACATGGCCAGCAGGATGCCGTTTTGAAAATAGCAAACGTTTTTGCCATTAACTGGCAGATTTTGGAATGCAGACATGTTATTTGAACGGATGGAAACATCTTTAATCCCTCCCTTAATTTTATCCATACTATTATTGGTTTGAAACATATTCTATTATGTCAGTCAAGACAAGGGGGTCCTTGTCTTGACTGAGTTGACTGAGACTTGAGTGGGGTCACTATATTGGTAGTTAGTGTACCACTACTAGGTGTTTAGTAATTACAACAATTAATATAAAAATAATAATAGAAAACAAGCAAAAACACCACACTCTTTATGTAAATACAATACACAATAAATATTATAAACTTATTTATTATTATTATTGCCGTTCGTACTAGGTACCAACCATAAACAATCCTTTTCATGTAAAAAAAAAACATATTTTTCTAATAACACTCAAAGTGTCAACGAACACATAACAATCGTGCTCAGATAATATAATATACCATTCAGAACGTCTCTGAGCTGTGAGATGTTTATTTCCACACATGATTTCCTCTTTACCATTGCAATTGATAAATTTATAATCATTTGTAACAAGCATAAATAATTTTGGAAGTCATTGGTTAGTCTACTAGATTTACTAGACCGTGGCGCGCCTTGCGCATCGGAAAGCAATCTTCAAGGGCTGTAGTACGGGTTGTACTACCAAACTAGATTGTAGGTATAATAGTGTAGTATTAGATAAAGATAACAATTAGTGTTCTGTAGCTTTACGAGTGTTCGAGCCATGCTGATAAAATTTAGTTCTACGAATGAGACGGCTAGATTTTGTGAGTTCAGTGGAGTTAGTAGGAGACAAACAGTGACACTGGACAAGTTGACCTGTATGTGTATCCAATACAATTCAAAAATATATTTTTATCCAACCTCTTAACGATTTCATGATTTTCAAATAATATTCATAAAAGTTACGTTGAGAATTTACTCTGATCCTTTCAAATTAAAACACGAGTTAGGACACGAAACCTATGCGATGGAAAAGTATTGTAAGAATATTTTTTTTATAAGCTCAAACGTTTTGATAGTAAGTGATCACCGCCGCCAATACCCAAAGCATTGCAGATACATTGCGGGCGCTTTTTGTGAGCACTTTTCAAGAAATTTAAAGATTGAAGGTACACTCAGGGATCATTTAGGATCTAGACACAACACACAGAACTTAAAAAGATCTTCGCTGGTGACTGTAACATCAATGTAAGTATGACTATGGCTGTAACGCAATCACTTCGACACCCCAGACAGACCGACAGACTCGACTTGAGTTGTAAAAGAGAAAAAAAATATACAAATATCTTCGTGAGACTGTAACAGGCTTTGGAAATGGTGCCAAAACCCACATTAATTCCAGTTGGAACTTTATTAACAATTCTTGTCTTGAAAACTCGGTTACACAAATTGTAGAAGACATTTTTAACTGTTTAAGTGTATTAGTTTATTGAGAGTCGTGATACCCTTGTGGTGGTGACCGTTGACTGGTAAGTCAGAGGTCTCGGGTTCAAACCCAAGGCGCGCACCTCTAACTTTTCGTAAGTTAAGTGCGTTTTATAAATTAATTATCACTCTCCGTGCCTCGGATAGCACGTTAAGCTGTTGGTCCCGGCTGTCAATTGTAGATCTTTGACAGTCGTTACGGGTAGTCAGAAGCCCGAAAGTCTTACAACCAGTCTTACCAAGGGGTATCGTGTAACACAGTATGTGGGTTGTGGAGGTCTGATAGGCAGTAGCTCCATGTAAAACACTGGTATTCAGCTGCATCCGGTAAGACTGGAAGCCGATCCTAACAAAGTTGGGGAAAAGGCTAGGCAGATGATAAGTGTATTAGTTTATTATATTGTCGTATCGTATGTTTCCCCTCTCTGATATCAGACTAGTGACCTCGGGCTTCAGTGCGTTAACGAGACGAGTGCGTCGGGCTGTGTACGAGGGGACTAACGTTTAATACTATAAATAGTTATTTGTAGTTCGGATGACATTGAACACATGGATCCTGTTGTGATTTGTCACGGATCAATAAGCCCAAATTATAATCCCTCAGGTCGGAAGACTCCAGGGTTTCATTCTTCGACTGTATTTGTAAGGGAATACGAAGACAGACATACATCAACAGCTTATGTTACTTATAATAGTGTGCATAATGAGTATGACTCGATTTGTAGTTTTTATTAAAGGTTACAGTAAACTTACAGTTTTTACTAACGTCTCTAGACCCAACACATTTTCAAAAAACTTCCGTCTTGTTATCCTTGTAAATTAAGCCGACATAATTAGAGAATGCTTCAATAAAAATCGAATAACATTCTACATCAGTTTTAGACTTTTAATAATTCGATTGGCATAATGTAATTCGTGGTACCTATATCGAAATAATTTTGATTTACATAATAAGACCAATTAATTGAAATAAATATTAATCATAAGTCGATTATGTAGTCAGAAGAGAACTCAACCTTTTCCAAGACAATGGAGATGGACAAACCGAAGTGAAAGCGGAAGACAGGAAGACGTCACTATCACGTAGGAATAATAAATGCACAGGAAAGAGAGTGATAGAGATTGAGACGGGGGAGAGAGAGATAGAGTGATACGCCAACATTCTGTGAGAGTGTGGTACTAAGCCGGTCAACCCGATCCTTTGGTACTGAAACCAACATACAGCACAGCTACACAAATAAAGGACCCCGTTAACTTTCCGAACAGTTTCCTTGTACTTCCTACTCTAGTAAGTATGTCAAGTTACAAGCGACGAGGCAGGCATAGTAATTGCTCTTCAGCCTAATGTATCACTCACTAAGTATGTTAATCTTATTTATTAGTGCGGAAGGAAGTTACGGCCACGAGCTACCCTATCGAAAGAGGTAGGTAGTAGATAATATGTGAAAGCGTATAAAACAATTTGGGATGCATATTTATATTAAATATACTATTGCAGCAGAAAATTGGCAGAAAATTCTTGGCACTCCAATAACAGGAATACTATGTTCTTAAATGTTAACTTAAATGTGACGTCCTGTAAGTAATTTTTATTGCATAGCTACCTACGAGGTTATGAACTTATTTTTTTACTACTAATAAATCCTAAACATAAAAAATTAAGGTAAGACTTTTTCTTGGGGCTCCGCTAACGTTATTCTAAATTTCCATAAAAAGTACCATAATGTCACTCTGTCATCTCCGTGCAAATCACGTCAACCCGTTGCCCCGCTGCGTGAAAAATTGACAAACTAACAAATACAGTTTCGCCAATATTAGTATAATAAGTTTGCTTGATCCAAATTCTACTGAATGTAACCTATTCACCTTTGAGGTGTGCATACGATGTTACTAAATATAGTCAAAGTCGAATCTGTTGAACGTCGGCAAGCAGCCATTATTGATCAGACAGATCACACCAGTGGGTTGACCATTTGAGCGAAGCTTACGAAGTCTGTGGTTGGTCCTACATCCAATTTTGGTCAAGTTTGTTTAGTAGCGTGACTAATAGAATTGCGAACACAAATTATGACTACGTCATCATCGGTTTGTTTTTATAGAGTTGACCGTAAGTGGATACGCTCATTAGTTCCTAGTATCATTACGTAAGTTTTGAAACCACAAAGATATAGAAAACTACGAATGTTATTCATTATGGTTAATGATATGAGGAAAATTAATTGATGTAAGAAATACTTTGAATGATATTCACATACATGAACTTCAATAAAATATTATAATAATGCAAAAAATAAAAGTTAATTTAATAATAATAAATCTTTATTTTCAGGCAAATAGTACCTAGAGATAAATATTACATACTAGTAGCACTTCATCCGCAGCCATTCCGCTGCGTAAAATATTGCTCGCGTAATAATTCACAAAATTTTAAGAAAAAAAATCTCTTGTAGATAATAGAAAGAAAGAAAAGTTTATTTGGACTCAGCATGAAGACACAGTCAAATAACATAAAAATAAAAAATAAATTTAAAAAACGAAATATAAGAATGTGTCTCACGGACTGGACCAAATAGGCCAATAATTTTATACATATTTTGAGAAACATTTGGAATATTTTCTACCACGAATCGTATTTGCTGTATAAATGGATACCTACGTAGGGTCAGAGACGTGCCCGCCGAAGAATTGAAACTTTTATGTTACTAAACATGACTAGAATGTAGAATCTAACTCAACCTAGTACTTAGATATTTGTGTGCTACGAGTGCTCGTTCGTAATAAACAAGGATTGGAATACCTATATTCGCTCTGTATATCAAAAAAGCTAGGATTTAGAATATAATATAATTTTTTGACTCGAATAACTAAAAACAAGACGAGAACTGTAGGAGACTTTCCAAGTTAGCTAATTTATAGGCAACACATAAATTTTTTCAGCCATGATATTATGTTTATATGATGAGTTTTAATTAAAGTAATACCGCATCGCGTTATTAATAAACAAAAAACAATGCCTATAGACTCACAATCTTTTTGATGATATTTGAAGGAAAAATGTAAACGGAACTTGAAGATAATATTTTGTTGTTATTTCAATAAGTTGGCAGATCCTTTCATATGAATTTTGTTCCAAAGAAAACGCTGCCAAGATGATCAAATTTAAGGAAGTCCTTTGTAAACTTTTGGCTCTTCTCTTACAAAATGTCCACTGCGACAAACTGGCTAACCAAATCCCAACTGAAGGCTTACGGAATGTTCACATCAAACGTTACGTGCTCAGTCAGTCTCCGAAATATCAGTAAGCCGCCGCGCCTACTCTTTCGCATACATCAGCGACTGGCTGTTGGAAATTTGGAAGACTGAAGGCTAAAACCCCTCACCCCGTTTTGTTCCACTGCAAAAGAATTACCTCCCGACCATCAAAATCCTTGGACAGTATTGAAATAGCTAAATGATTGCGAACTTAGGTCTAACTTATTTAAACTATTTTAAATGAGGCATGAGCGCGATAAACGAGAGCGATTTGTGGTGTAAGTGTGGATATCCTGTTCAGACAATGTCTCACTTACTGATCCGTCCATTCCATTATACCCGTCTCTGCACAGTGACTACCTAATGCAGCGCACGGACAATACAATAGCCATGCTAGATTCTGGACAAGGACAGGAAGAAGAAGCGGCTGACTATACATTTGACTGGACAATTTATATAGTTACAAATGTTGCAACATTGCAAAATGGCGCCAATGTAAGTTGTTTTCGGAATTTGCTTTTTTGCGCAGTAAAAATTAGGTTTGAGATTAGTTCAAGAGTAATCACCCTGATGAAGTCATCTAGTTGACTTTGCAGAAATGTTGTCTTTTTTGCCAATATTATTTAATAAACAGTGACAACGACGGTTAGTTTCTACCTAAAACGAGTAAAGTAAATCGAGTATACAGCAGATTTTCTCTGTAAAATCACAATAGATGAGGTCTAATTAATGATGTATTGATATCTAACAATGCTTGTTAAATATCACCAAATTATGTTTTGCAGAACATTATAGGAAGTGCTGATAATGACATGACATCAGCTCAATGCTGCTGTCTGCCTAACAAACAAATACTGTTAACAGCATTTACCGCACAGAATTAATGCGCATTTAAGCAAATCCTTTAGGCTACAATTCACTGTAGGTATATCAATGCGACTATAAAAACTTGCCCTATTCCTAAAGTAAACAATTAGGGCAACCCGTTTTATTTTTGTATCTGTTTATTTACGGCCTTCTAAGGCCCGCCATGACGTCACACTCGTCACACATTCTCGTTGGAATTGAGACCTTATTTATAAGAGCACATAGTTGAACTTAAAATAGGTAACAAAATAACTATAATTATTTTATACTCCGCCTGTTATTAAAACTGGGTTCAGGTCTTAAATTGCTAGCCTTGTTGGTTTAAGATTTCATGCTTTTATGAATTCGTTATTATTACAATATTCCTAGATGAGACTGACTTTTTATATATTTTTTTCTTTTTGAGCATTTATTGACAAAAAAACCCTCCAACGATTAGTTTTCCAACAAACTTTCTCAGTGACACTATTTGCAAAAACTCATAAAGTACACAGCAGATTTCATTTTTCATGCTCTATCTTCTGCATGTGTGTTGGACTTGGTACTCTAAATGTTAGCGTCCATTACTGAAAATTAGATTCACAAAATGTACCACAAAACTCGGTTTCCCAACTAACGTAATACAACTTTCCTAATTGAAGAACAGCGAAGTGACCTTAGTCTCAGGTGACACAATAATAAAATAAATACTCAACTCAAAAGAATTCAGTATGAGCTAAAGCGTGTCAAGTGTGCAAAGAAACGCGGGGGACCCATGTCACGGTGCGACACTTTGACGACCATGTTCCGGAATATTACATGAAAACACCTTATCGTTTCATATTCACTTTGTGTGAAACCGAAATCATATTTTTAATGTGCTTTTTGGGTGAATTTTTTCGTGTTTTGTACTCATCTCGTTGATGTTTTTGTAGCTTCACCGAGCTTGAAGGAAATCTATGTACATTAATGTTTAGATTTAGTCCAGAAATTTAATAAAATCGTTAGGTGAGACCCATGTTCTTCTTCTTAGCGATTTGATGGCAATATTATATTTTTAAATTGTGTTGCCAAAATACTATGTTGAATGGTAATTAAGTTTAAAGACGCTAAACGACCAGGCGCGATGACAATGTATAAATATTTTTCTAAGCCTGACCTCCAAAACAAGCTATTTATTTTGCTTTCATTCTCAATGTAAGCCTCATTAAACAAAACAGCGTAATTGAGCGCTAATAGGCGTAACAATTAATCACCGGCAGTCAGGGCGCGGATTATAAGCGAACGAAACACCACAGCCCTCCGCGAGACCACGAGCATGACACAGGACCTCGAATTTAGGTCACCGTTCCATTCCCCACACCCGGCTTCCCAAAAATATTATTACAAGCCTAAGGCACTTTGTGTTGATATTAATTTATAAAATTTTCAGCGTGATATTTTTATCGAAACCCACAACAAAAACAGTTCAGAAGTGAATTGAAAATTTGAAACTAAACTACTGATAAGTTTACAAATTACAAATCAGGAAATTAGCATAAATACGTTCCCTTTCTAATACTGCACTAAATTGTGTAGAGCGGGAGACGGAAAGAGAACAATAGACTCATTGAGGCAATCAAAACTGCCTGGCTCTACGATAAATTTCTGGCGTTACGCCAGCCGGGCGCACAGATAAGGGTTGACACAAACATAGATTAAACACGACAAGACCACGGCATTTTTTATCCATACAATCAAGAAAGAAGATTAATAGTTGTGATATTATACACGTCGTCAGCGGGGTTTAAATACCACAGGGAATTGAAAACTGTTAAAATAATGACGACACGATTGGAGTAACAATTAGTCGATTCGCAATCTATTCTTAGTGTCGCGGGTTGGCGGCACTGAGGTAATACTACTACGCTAGTAATATAGTTCAATGGTTGGCGGTACGATTTCCGCACGAGACAAACATTTGTGTGATCCACAGATACTTGTATCCATCTTGGTATTTATGTATTGTAAAATTATGTCTGTAACTGCACCCACGATATAGGAGAAGATCCATGTCTGGGGGGCTGTTTAAAAAAACACTAAAGGCTTAAGTGATGGCACAAACAGAGGTGCAGTTTCTATTCCCTCACTCTCGTACGCTGCTTTTATTCTCACGCTGGATCAGCCCCAACCATCGAAGCCAACACCCGCGCATGGTGTATTCCGTACCAACGTATACTGCTCACCAACGCTAGCGCGGATTAATTAATGTGAGTAAGAAACGTTTTACAGTACCCATACGTATTGTGCCGAAGATCATCGTAATACGTAAGAATAAAATCAGCCTTAGTCCGGCAGGACACCGATGCGTATAGAACAACTTATTAAAAAGTCCTGTGACTTGCCGCCGTAGTCAACGGTCAACATACCACCTAGGCTGCCACTACACATAACAGAAATCATAGTTTAATATTAATATAATAGTATAGTTTAAGTTTAAATCATGAAATCACAATCGCAAGAAAGCAAAGTTTAAGAAAGCCCTACAAAACAGCTGTGTAAGTATTCTATTCATTTCAACCCAAACTCTTTGAGTTGAAATACTTTCGTAATATTTCCTCTGCGTCTGTAAAAGTTCAATTTCCAGTTACAAACAAGTTCGTAGAACAAATTCTATCCGTACATTTTCAGTGCATAGTATCAAATTGTACTCTAGCAACAACGAGCGTAAATAACTTGGCGGAACATAATGGCATATTTACAAACAAATTGCGCGCATTGCTAAGATATGAAATAAGCGTACAGAATGAAAAATGTAATATATTATTTTTATAACTGTTGCGGATAAACGATGGCAAACTACACAAATGTTTTTGGAATAAACAGCCTCAACATTCCTCTGTTGAAAGCAAAGGACAAAAGGACCTGTATCTATTTTATCTGTAGTTTTCCAAACAAATGTAGCAGACCCAATATCAATATACAAACATACAACGTGAACGTCTAGCCTAGAGCACGAATCCCAAATTGTGTAACCAGAAAACAATATCTCGGGAGATGGAAATAAAGAATGTGATATTGAAGTTTTGCTCCCGACAAGAAAAAGGGCGGATACTCCGTCTGTTTGAGTCATTAAGTTTGTAAAGCAAATCTTAGCAGTTACAAACTATTTAATTACAGTGTGTTTCACAAAAACGTGACCGGCAAAAAAAAATTTTTTTTAGTGATTTTTGCAAAACAAAAAATACCAACAGGTAGCCCTATATTTTGCTTAAGATGCTAATGAAACACAATATAAGGTTTTGCGTTCGTTTCGTTCAGAGCGCAAGTTTCCCGAGGTGAGTACCGCGTATTCTTCCAGTTTCGATGCAGTGTTTCTTTGTATGCATACCCCTTTGGTCCTACAACCTAAAATGTCGCGTGATCGGGCTGCAATGTATTTGAAGAAATCTAAGACGTTCCTAATCAAGTTGGTCAACCGATATTTAGAAGCTTAACACGCCGATAACTTACCAGAACGAGGTAAAACGTGGAGGACGACACTCATCAAGAAAAAACGGATTCCGCAACTGTTTTAAAAAAATCTACATCTATTTTTGCGATCTGCACATGAAGAATTAATGAAAAAAGAATAAACTATATCTCTAGCTATAATTATAAGATGTTTAGCTGAGATCAAGTTGAAATACCGAAGCATAGTGAAGAAACCGCTCCTTTCAGAAAAGCACGTGGAAAAAATGATGGCCTGGGCGCGACACAACAAAGACCATGACTGGACCAAGATTATATTTTCAGACGAAGCTTCATTTTGGGCAAGTAATATCTTACCTCGTGTTTGGTCTACTAGTGATACCAAACTTGTCGAACGTACTGTCAAACACCCAATAAAGGTGTATTTTTGAAGATGCTACTCAAAAAGGAGATTTGGCAATTTGTGGTTGTTTACTGACTCTCCGAATGCTTTGAAGATAAACCTAATATACCTAAAAGCGTCGTTGCTCTCTGCCAAAAGGCTGTTTCCAAGGCCAAATGAATAATGACTATTATAAGATGACAACGACCCCAAACACTGATGAAGTCTGGGCACCGCCTAGAACCAAGAAAATGGCACGCAGGTCTTGGACTGTCCCTCACAATCGCCTAAAGCAAACCCAATTAAAAACATTTGGGCGTTGATGTAGCTTAAACTACAAAGGAAAAAACCGCCTTACCCCCGCCGAGCTTACTCGCAATATAAACTTCATATGAAGGTCATCATCCCCTGATTACACTAAAAAATTAGTCAAAAATAATCATCGAAGAAGCTAGGCCATTTTTAATAACAGAGAAGACTGGACAAATTATTTATAATAAAGCATCTAAGTACACATGATGAACTACGTGTTTAATTATTTATCAAGCCATAGACTTATTTTTTTTTTATTAATTTTGCCGGTCACGCTCTTGTGTTACAAAGTGTATATCTTGGCTTCGTTCAGAGAACTGTGCGATTAATAAAATATCTAGCCAAATGAATGAAAAAATCGAAATGAATAGAGACGAATTAAAAATACTAATTTCTGGTAATCGCGTAAGTACCGAAAAGATTTCATAAATGGATATAGGTACAAAACTTTACATCAAAGTATCAGTCAGCGATTCACTGTCTGAACATAAGATGATTTTGATACATTTTCTAGTGAATAAAGATGTATTACGTGTGTAACGACCCGATGAAGGGGTCCCACTCATCTACAAAGACTAAGCCGAGAGGCTGGTCGACGATCGACCGAAGCGTTCCATTGTCGGCGACAAAACGGTAGTTGATGGCAATTTTGCGCGGTAAAACTGGCTTGTACACAAATGAATGTATTTTATTACTAACCATAACAATAAGGTACAGAATATTTTGTACTTCGCTTTGTGTAGACTATACAGCATAATCATTATTTCAACATTAATTAAATCTATCAGTCAACTTCTAGATAAAGAACACGGCACAATTTTTAGATATTATTTTGTACAACTAACAGTGGGATGATATGGGCTGACAGTAACAGTAACAACTATATTATGGTAAAAATGATAGGGAAGAAAAACGTGACCAATGCACACGAACCGGCGACGACTCGTCTAGCTAGATAATACGATTCGTGTAGCCTCAAACGGAGCATGGCGTGCAAAATCGTACTTATTGTACCAAAGCCCCAATGCACGATGGCTTACTGTCTTCTACAGCGATGGCTTGACTTGAATTCTAATAGGTAAGTATATAAGAGTGAACACGCAGTTTATTTTGTTTATATAGAACTTTGAGACGATTTAGGGGCTTGTATAGACAACAACAGTTAGAAATTAATTTTCTATTTGCTTCGCAAAAGGCGTTTCAGAACATTTTTTAAGATTTATTTCGACCTCAAGATTATGGAGCCCTAAAGAGACGCTTGCAGCTAAGCAGCTAATGTTTCGCACATGAAGCTTTCGAAGCTTATCGCCTGACCATTTGCATGGACCGGAGGAAAGAATGTCTTGTCTTTTGTGTCTGTGTTTAAAGACATAAAATTAATGATATGCGATAGAGATTAGCAGTAATCATATCGCTCGTTTATCATTGATTTTTTATTTATTTAAACCAAGAAACAAGAGACAAGATCAAATACATTTTTTCCTTTTCCTATGCACTTTTGCAGTTTACAGTACAATCAACAAAGTAGAGAGGTATACTGGCAACTAGTCATTTCTCCAATAAGGATAGAGAAAGAAGTTTTATACATACTTTCCTCTTTTGTTAACTGTACATCGGCTATGTGACCTCATCTTCAACCGTGAAAATAAGATAGGTACCTACTATCATTATTATGCCTGTAGAAAACCGATGTACTTACACAAATTGCTTATAAGTAACGTCTATAATGTTATTGTATCGCCGCAGGCGATGCTTGATTGTTGATATTGCGCAGTGTTTGTTTTTTTAGAGCGAAAAAAAAAGTGAAGTTGATAAGAAGTTTTCTTATAAAAAACCGTTTAACTGGCACTTAAAACATATCTTTGGACCAAATGTCTATGAAGTTAGTTGCTGGTGGTATTAGGTTAGATACTCGTGTTAAGGCACCTATCGCTCTAAAACTATCTCGTCTCGCTTGCACATTGAAGATATAAAATCACTGAAAGTTATGAAAAATCGCAAAAATCCAAGTCATTGAGAATATCGTTACAAAAGTTCAGAATTACAAAAGTATAAGTTTGATCGGAATAACTTTTCATACATAAAAATTGCATAAACAAAAATTCATTTAAAGCCATTTTTATGTATGAAAACTTATTACGATCAAACTGATATCTCTTTTCAAATACGGAAAATGACGTCATCTTTAGAGCGAATAGTATATACCTACTCTATTGCGCTACGATTGTGTAACAAATAAAAACTTGGAGCACCCACACGTTAGGAATCTGTGACATCACACAGGTGTCGATCTATTACGATGAGTGACGGCTTTCGTTGCCAAATATACCTTCGAGAAACGTAAGAAAAATAGAAATATGACATATGATTCATGGCCTTTTTTGACATTGAAAGTATTCGTCCTTTTGACTTTTCGACTATTTTCACTCAGGGTGTCGATTTATTACTGGATTATTAGTTTGCATAAATCTCAAAATCATATCGATTGATGACAGTCCTCACCGTTCAAATTCTAAAAAAAGTGTCAAATAGAAAGTGTCAAAAAAAAGGTAAAGATACAAAAAAAAACAGTATTATCGTGTCGTAATCATGTTTGAAAATGTTTGGTAAGCAAATTTGAAAAATCCTATGCGAAATTCAAAAAAATCTTCAAATAAATCTTCTTCAAAAATCGTTAGGTATACGTTACATTTTCCACAAACACCTCAAAATAAATATTCATTGTCCTATAGATGAATGCGAGGGCAGGGAGATGAACAGGTTACGCCACTAAGCATCTTTTTTAAAAAAAATCCCTGCACCGAACGTAAAAATCTAGATGGTCCCTAGTCATAAGTAAGTTGAGAACCACTGTCCTAAATAAACAAAACAATCTCATACATATTTATCAAATTATCGTCAGTTACATTTAGTGCTAAGAATATAATTGTCATGTATATTGAAATGGTTTTTTTAGCGCCAACATAATTTAGACGGCAGAATCGTTCCGTACATATTCGGGCATAAATAACTGGTCTAATAGAAATGAAAATCGAATGGGTCTAGTCGAAGAAAACCAGACGACAGGATTTTTTCTGAAAAGTATGGAATTTTGGACTTCTGACTGGAAAACAGGAAAAATATAGGACAAATATTGTCAGGATTTTCTACAATCGAAAAAAAAATAGGATTCAAAATATATTTACCAATGTGCAAAAAAAAAAAAGATAAAAAGCAGAAAATTTATTGAAAAAGGTGGAGTTGTTAGGAAATGTCATTTTAGAATATGGTAACCCTAAATTGAGCAACCATGCTAATATTATGAAGCCTTGCGTTATAAATAATCGTGCTTTGATAAAGCACTATAGACCACAGGGACCCAAGAATTCGAATATTCGTTACTGACAACAAGTCCCTTTGATAACCCCAAAAGAACGATGATATAGGACGTTATTTAGAGCTTATTGGTATCTATCTAAATTGTATTTACAGAGAAATTTGTGCCCGTTTCACCCCCCAATCCTTTAAGAAAAGTAAGCCAGAAAGAAATGACTCTAAGTAATTTATTAACTAACAAATCTAGCACGATGCAATAATAAAACTGCTTAAAATTCGTAGCAACATTCTCGTAATGGCAAAAAGCCAAAATTTTCCGCGCGATTAAAATCACTTGAATGTTGCCGCAATTCGCTTACTTTGCAATAAGCCTGGTGTATAACCCCGTATATAATATAGTTTAAATTGCCAAAAAGTTTTTTTATCGTATAGTTTATGAATAACCTCGTAAACCGCCCGTAGGTCTCTGATATGGCTTGACACACCCTAGAAAAATCTCTCAGGCGTGCTGGTTTCCTCACAATGTTTTCCCTCATCGTATTAAGTAAGCGATAGTTTATTTGTAATACACACATAAATTCTAAAGACAAGGTTTCGTTGGATCATACTATTAGGCGATTATGGGCAAATACCTTCAATTAGCGCACAATAGTGGCGCGCATTGGGAGAGGCCTATGACACTATTTAAATGGGACCATGTGGAAACTACTCAAATCGGCCTATTAATAGGCGGAAAAACATATTTTATAAAACCGCATGGAATTGATAACCTGACCCTTCTTTGCTCTCAATCAAAAGAGAGAAAGATCGGGAATAATCTCAGAAAATACGCGGACGAAACTATTGTAACAAAGAGAAAGGATTAGTGCACTGTAATGCACTAATCTTCGTTATGTGTACCAACAATACGCAGTCGTACGTAATCTGGGCAGGCCGAGAGGCTAATGGCATTCACAGACACAAAGGATGTCATGTGCCAATGAAAGCATCGTTAAACCATTATCCTGGCTAGTGCACTACGTCGTTTCAACGAAGTGCTGCGTAAAATTAAGTATGCGAATATCAATTTAACATGTATGTAAGTGTAAAATCTTGAGTGCATAGCAAAATATGGAAATGGATAATAAAAATTGTTATTGGGATCTATTCGCACTGCAGTGATTATTATAGTGATGACATAATTTAAATTCTAAGTAAAAGACAAAAACAATTAGGTAGTGTATTATACACTTTAGATAATCATACAATTTGAAAACTCTAAAAATAGAGTGAAATACTAGGTATTTCATGAGAAATGAGTTAGAGAAGGAGCCCACCTAGTAGCCCTATTCGAAGGTTATCCCAAAAAACTGGCCAAATGAAAGAAGAGGAAAGGTTCATGATTCTTGTATGGGGATCGCCATTAATTCTTTTATTATTATTTGTTTCTATAACGACCATAGTAGTATACACAAAAGGTCTCGTTGGTACCCTTTAGGTACGAAACTCTAAATAAAAAAGGAAAGATGTTAATGCCTAGTAAAACTGTGACACTGACAGGTCATAAAGGGTTAACTTGGCAGCCTAACTACGCATACCCTTTTTTAATTAGTAACTTTCCAACTATTTACACCGTGACCTTAAGAGACGCGACATCAGACTAGTAATTAATATCGAGTGTCATTAATTATCCTGTTGTTGACGTTTAGAGCCGACTGTTTTGTAAATTGGAGTGATGTCATAGACTGAATAGCAGGAGCCTAGATATAGCTATTCTCACAACTTCCTAACTAGACGGTTCGAATGGTAATCCCTATGTGAATACGACTGATTACCTAACACAACACCAATTCCTCGTTCTCTTAGATTGGATTAGTCGATAGGGCTGTATTACTATGATTCTTAGTAGTTTAAAGTATGGAATTGTCTAGTAATCGGCCTTCCGAATTCTTTAAAGGCTTGAAAAAATCGTCTCCCAGTCGACTTTGATCACAAAACCCGTTCATCGTCATATCATTAACGGATGAACGATCTAAACAAACCGATTCGTTATTTCGATTCCAAGAGACATTTTGTCAGCTTTCTAAGACAGATACTGAAATGAAAGCAGAACCTCTCTGTGGTGCCACGTAGCAAAATCTTATTTACAGACAAGTGCTCTCACTGCTAAATAAAGAAAAAAAGAAAAGTTTTTTCAGAATTCCCTTGTAACGTCCAGTGTTGCCAAGTAGGAACCATTATGTTTTAAAGCAAAGCAATGCAGTTACAAATACTTAATCATGACAGTATAATTGGCAGTTACTAATGCACTTAACTTGTACGAAATAATTAGTAAATAGATTTACAAACGTAAATAGAATTAGCTAAAAATCAATGAGGCATATAATCCAGATCTAGATAGAATGATTGATAAGGAAATGTGAAATTTACAGCGGATTAAGAACGTTCTGCCTAGCTAATTTTAGGTAAATATTGGTAGTAATTAGGGATTGCAATTGCTGGATCCAGCATACAGCAATCCAGCTGGATCCAGCGCCTTTTTTAACATGCTGGATCCAGCATACAGTGCTGGATCCAGCGATGCGGATCCGCAAACGTATTAATTTCTATTGTTTAGTTTTGAGTTATAAAAGAGAGAAGGAGAACTGTAATAAACAAAAGCCAAGTGGTCAATTAGATTACGAAAAGGTCTTGAAAAAAGAAGTGAGCGTTTATGAGACCGAAGGAGTGCGAGGTGAACATTTATCTATGGTATATGAGTATTGGTATACGACCAGTGTAGAGGCCGAAAGGGCATTCTCAGCAGCTGGCTACATATGCAGTTCTGTGCGAAGCAGGTTGAGAGATAAGGCTACCTAGATAAAATTAGTTTTCTAAGGTCTTACTTTCAGAGATTCAGTCAGATTTTTAACTGCCTAGAGAGAAGATTATTTTGGAGCTTCTTTTGATACAAAAAATTGATTGAAGATTAAAATAGTATTATTATTACGGTACTTTTTTATAGTTAATTTTAAAAGAATTCGTAAGACTGATTGCTACTGATTAGCCATCCTATCATTAAACATAAACGTAATAAGATATTGCTTACTTAGAAACATTATCTAAAATGTTATAAGATGTTATATGTTTGTTATTTAATTTTAAGTTACTGCTTTATTTATTTAAGTAACTTAAAATACAAATAAACAATACTAAATAAAACTATGTATATATACAAAACTAACTACCTTAAAAATAAATAAAGAAAAATAAAACCCTTAATCTAAAAGACCGCTACCAGTAGGCAACGTTCCCAAATTTTTAAGTTGATTCTTTTGATCTCAAATGATTAAGAAACCAAAGCAAATTGATGTAAGATATCACCAAATTAATGAAAGATTTTATAGATTATCGTGAAGTACAAATTAATAAAAATAAGTCTTAAAAATGTTATCTTTTTATTTTCGTTTCACATTTTGCTGGATCCGCGCTGGATCCAGCTGGATTCAGGTCAATCCAGCAAGAATCCAGCTGGATTGAAAACGCCGCTGGATTGCAATCCCTAGTAGTAATATGATCATTGCAAATAATTATGAAATATTGCAAGGTTGCATAAACTATATTGGTTTGTTGAGAAATCATCATCATCTTCCTGCCCTTGTCCTAATTTTATTTAGGGTCGGCGCAATACGTTTCTTCTTCATCTCTATAGGCCGTCACGTCACTGCTTACTCCCTTTCCATCCATGTCGCCTTTGAAACACATCAATCAATCAATCTATCCAACTTTTCTTTGGTCTACCTACCTCTTCCCTTATACCATCCACATTCATACTTAAAACCTCTCTCACAACATGTCCTTCATTTTGTTGAAAAATTTCACTCTAAGCATTCTAGTTTTAATTAAAAAATACTTTTGCTTTGAAAGGTGACTAAAATTGTCAATATATTTTAAGTCAAAAATTCAATAACGTCCTTTGGAAGGACTTTGACCCTTACGCATACGATCCATTTATCAAAGTGCATTAGGTACCTATCTTCTAAGGATTTTTTTTCAGTCTGCTGGGCAACTTTAAATAAATAACCTTCGAGGTAAACGAACTTTCAACTATCAACGTTGCAAGTATCTCATTCACGAATTCACCTGGGATACAAATACCAGATAGCTACGTGCTAGTATTTCTTATACTTGAAGTAAATTGAAGTCAATGAACAATCTAGAGTAAGAAAATACTCAAACATATTCAAGCAAGCGACATATTTTTAGAAAGTGATCATATTATATGAAATCATGAAAATTTAGATACTACTACTAACTAAATCACAGTACAGACGATGTAATTCGTATGAGGATTCTATACATTCTATAACTAACAGAAACCCATAAGGCGTAAGCTATTTAGACTATAAACACAAATTCTTACGAACTCGGATACCATAAATAGCAAAACCATCTATTTTATTGTAAGCCTTAGGGCCGATTGCTACAAAAAAGGGAGAAGAGCGGAGAGATGTATTTTCATACAAATGACTACTGGAGCTATCTCGAGCGATGCTGCTTCTTCTGTCATTTGTATGGAAATTGAATATTTTCTTTCCACTTCTCTCCGCTTTGATGAAAACCTGGGCTAAGGAAAGGCCGGGCAGTGGGAACGCACTGGTAAGACGATTCCAAAGCGCATTATCGAAGCAACACAAAATAAAAAATATATCGATATCCATAACGCCTTAAAGCAACCACTAGTGCGTCCTCAACCGAAAGGTTTCAAAGCTATGCGACACAACGTTACAGAGTACGGTACTGAATTACAAAGAAATGACGCAGCAATGCGGGGCAACGAATTCCTAATAGATTCCGTCTAGTACCGTATAGCCCTTTCGTATCGTACTAAGACGTACTGAATGCTGGAGATTACAACATATCCGTTATGATAAATTATCAATTAGACACGCATAATCTGCACTCCATAATTATTTATTGTATTAGCAAATTGCAACATACTTGAATTGCCCTGGTTGTACAAATTACCAGCTATTATTACATTTATGTACAATTTTTAGCCATTACGTTCTAGCTCACATAAATGCAGATATCTAATAACTAAGTAATAGATATAAATTAAACCTATCCAAAACAGGTCGATTACATCTCACAAAACACGGGAATTAGGCTTGCTCTCAGAAAATACCAATCCGGACTTAGCTTAATCCAAGCTTACGTAACTAGGGCCCTCTCGATTCCCGGAGCCCTCCCTGAGTGCCCCTCCCTAATAAATAAATAGTAGATAAAAACCGCTGCAACAGACAGAAAATACTGCAGTATATCGATATAACAGATACCGCGATCTGTTATGTCGATAGCCTGTGGACGAGAGTATATGGATTATAGTTCGTAATGGCTACATGCATAGAAATCTTCTTTCCAATATCTTTGGCTACATGCCTCTGCCAAATCTAAAGCCAGTCCAACATTTTTCACAAAAAAAAATACAGACAGTAGTAATAAAAAAGCATTAGAAGCCTTTTCTGTATAAGCAATTCCTTCCAGCAGTTTTATTTCACTTATGGAAGGATTCCTTAGCCGAAAAAGTTACTTAAACTTTACGCACTGCAAAAAAAGCAATTCCTTTTCATAAGCCCAGACTACACGTCCTCATTTAGGAATAAGTTACACTTCATCTCTTCTTATGGGTGTTGTAATAGGCAATTAAGAGATTATATCGGGAGATAGGTGGCTTCGTAATAGGCGACTAAGGAATTAATTACATGAAGCGAAAAGGTAATGAATATATGAACAGCGATCTCTTTTCGGTGAAAAAGATAAAGGGACGGGAATAGACGTCAGAGAAATACTCAACAGTAACTAATGTAGCGATGATAATGGTGACTTCTATCTAATTCTGCTTTACAGTACAGTTTTCGATAGTGAACATCCACTTATGTAAACATTATATACTTTCTTAAAGAATTTGTTCAAACACCTTATGCCAATTGTGCCCAAGTCTAATTTAAGCCTAAAAACATGATGTCACTGGTCTATACTAAATGTTGCATACCCTTTTACAATTCATGTGGTAATTCTCCCATTGTAATAGTTGTCATGACGATTCTTCATATAGCCGTCACATAGCAATTCGTATTACTAATTGCTCATTGACAATACGTAAAACCCACACTGATTGCTTTTAATAAATGTCATTAGCAGCGGTCACAATAAAATACCTGTTAACTTATTTTATTATGAACGCGTCAAAATGTCAACTACATTCTAATGGACGTGAGCATCCGCTGTTTTGAAACTAAATTACTATTTATAATAATGTTAGGCATTTGTAAATATCCAAAGATCATTTTTTCAGATGTTTAATCAAAATTACTCTATATTTTAAATAACTCAGATAAAAAAGACAATCGCAGTGATTTGACAGCTTTTCAAAAGTAAATCGTCGAGTCGCCGAAATGATCCGTCCCAATCCTAACGTCTTGATAAAGAGTATTGACTCAGAAGGGGAAATTTGAATAGGTTCCGGATTAATCTCGGCAATATCGTAACGAGTTACATCCTGTAAAATTTGTAGGCTCCTTTCCGTACACATTGAGATACATTTTATGAAAGTTAAGAGAACGTTAAGATGCCGCTTACACTAAAGTCAGAGTGGACCAATCTTTGAAGAATGTAATGAATATAATATCTCTAGAACTACTTGGCAATGCACTGCTACGATGTAGACCAGAATACCAAACATAACTTCAAACTATAAATTTACCGCCGCATGTCCTTTGGGAGATAACGGGGAAAGGCTTGGCTTTCAGGCTGCGGTCACATTATGCACAGAGGCCGTACATAAGGAAAACTCATTTCAAATTCAAAATAGGTGACAACGAAAATTAGCGAGAGACTGGTGTGGTAGCACCTTTATTATGCGTCGACACATCCGTGTGCGTTGATGAATACACCATAATATCAAAAGGTGTGAACACATTGGCTACTAATGGGAACAATAAATTTTAAAAAAATTAATGTCTAAGTTATAACCGCAGACCTCGCCAAAAAAATAAGCTGGTAATTTTCGGCTCCTACATATGGCCGGACGAGCCCTAAGCTCACGAGTCGGCGGGAGCCACGCGCGGGTAAATCCCCAGCCAGATGAACTGATGACCTGGATGTATGCAGAAAACTAAAGTGGCGCAACCAAGGAAAGATCTATCTAGCTGTAAGTAGATTACGAAGGATTTTTTTTGTGATATGCATGCATATTTCTCACAAGCAGGATTAGCTAATATTCCACGGAACACATCTACATCCATTGCCGTTAATTTTAAACAAATAAGGAACGCACTCTTGGAAAAATTGATGTAAAAAATAATAACTATGGAGATCTGTTGATGTCTTTAATAATTACGATAATGTACTAGTGTCAGAAACATGAGATGCAAGAAATAATGTTCCTAACATTTCAGTTTTACTCTTTGACACCCAAGCTGTATGTGGATTAATCACTATCCAAACTACTCGATCATTATCTGATGTGTTTGAACAATCCATCTTATGGCTGATGTAATAGACACCGTGCAAAGAACTACAAAGTATTCAAACACCATTACACCACTAATGGGTGTAGAAATTGATATTGTACTCTTTTATGAGTTTATCAATGAAACTTGCATTGATCTTGAACTGATCAGATGCAAAAGGCTGCCAAAAAAAGAATCTAATCGATTAGGAGAATTTTCATAATTTATACTCGGCATTTCATGAAGAAAATCGAGGAAAAAGTACTATAGGCAACAAACATGTGACATAGTAAATTAGTACTACTATTGAGGAATAATACATTGTACAGTCATGGACTTTAATTGATGAGCCACTTGCAACACTCTTATTTTAGCCGTGTACCTAATGCAAATCGGGTTTAGTCGGCTATGCTCGCTCATACTTCGTTTTCATATTTAATATCTCTGTCATAGAGTGTTTGACAGGCGTGTCATTTGTGTTAAGATAGCTTGTTAGTAATGTTATATTTTCATGCAATTTCAACCAATACTACTACTACCCAAAGTCATCCAATTGCAGGTCTAGCAACCGTAACCTAGCGACAATTATTTAAGCGTAGCGATAGTAACGTTATGGACGGAGAAATTATGATTGGTCATTTTGACATCGGAAAAACTCGGACCCACGATTTTATCCGAACGAGTAGTGTCCAAGATGACGTTCATGACAATTATGTTATCTATTGCACATAAAATTATATAAGACCTAACTGCCGCCATCTTAGAAGAATTGATCATGAATTTTACTTATTTATTTCTGTTTTGTAATTTATAAAATGTGCAAGCTAAAAAATAGTCAACCTGACAATTTTTTTTTATTTCATTTATCAATCAATCAATATTGTTGAACTGACTTAATAAAATATTAATATAATTATTACTGTCTATTTCCGATAATTACTGATTTGTCATTTTTTTTACGAGCATGCGGTTTGAGTTCGTGTTTAATCGTGTAATCTCGTGAATATATAATACTGCAAAATTGAAAAATTTGAAGGTGGCTCATCAATTAAAGTCCATGACTGTACCTACATGATTGATCGACATCATCACGCTCGAAACAACATAACCTGATTAGCAACTTATGTCACCAGTAAATACAGTATCTGAGCTAGCCTAGCGCCATTCACCCGCACATTATCACTCCATTTATCCTCCTAACCCGATGACCTCATTTCTTCTATAAAGGGCAACTTAACTGATCCTTGAGGGACCTTTAACTCGAGGCTAGGCAAGTCAAAACGCTTCGGTACACAAATCTATGGAAAAGAAAGATATCCGCCTCCAGCGGTACCCTGTTTGTTCCGTTTGTCAATAATATCAAATGTCAAGTTTTGGCCTTGTTCTGAAAACGTAATAGAGACTAGAAGTATAATAAATAGGGTCATTTTCCACGGATATACATATATTGTAATCGGGACTTTTTTTATGCGTAATTTAAAGACGCTTTTAATGTGTTTTTGGGAAATAAATGTAGAGATGAGACAAGTATAATTTATAAGTCAAGTTTGATTCCACATCCTAATTATTTTCCGAAATGATATGAAAACTATCAAAACTACTGTAGTACTTGCTTATATAACTGAAATACTTTCGTAAGTAAATATTGCAATTGCTATAATAAATCAGCTTAAGTCGACTATGCCAATATCTCCAAAAAATAAGTTGTAGCAAAAGCTAACTTCCATCTGGAGAATTTCTACGCTAAGCTTACAAACAGACGCCACCGTCAACCATTTTCTGTAACAAACGATCTAAGTAAACTAGCGAATAAGATTTTGAACGTCTCTTCGGTACTAAAGATGTTACTACATTCAAGTAGCGATATTCTATTAAATACAGGGTTGGATTTGGGTACGTTGAAAAAGATAGCATAAAAAGGTTAAAAAAAAAATATTATTAAAAAACAAAAAACCCGACTGCTAACTAAAAAGATAGAAACAAGTTGGTTATAGATAGATCATACTTTACACAGTGGCAACGCAGTCGGAGGCATATTAGGCGGAATATTACCTAAAGAATGCCTCCGACTGCGTTTGTGAACACTGTGTAAAGTATGATCTATCTATAACCAACTTGTTTCTATCTTTTTAGTTAGCAGTCGGGTTTTTTGTTTTTTAATAAAAATTTTTTTCCCAAGAGATAGTTTAAGAACTATATTATAATATAGTCGTTAAACTATGTATGTACTATATATATTATGGCAATCTTTTATCACGAAAAAATGCATAGTTCCTGTACCTCTCACGGATGAAATCGCGGGCTATATCAAGTTTAAACATATAAGTTGTATATATTTTTGTAATCACTTTTTAAAACTCTTTATTTTGATACCCCTCACGATCGGTTTAGGGGATTTTTTTTTTTATTAATCATACCTTTTGGCGCCAAAAATCTGCCATATCGATTTTTAAAAATTTGTATATACCCAGTGACACTCGCGCAATAAAGACGAATCCAACGACATATCATTCATCAAAATCGCTTCAGCCGTTTAGTAGTTACGAGGGAACATAGACATGGACATACATACATACAGGTCAAACACATAACCCTCCTTTTTGGCTTCGCCGCAGTCGGGTAAAAAGATAGTATTTGTCAGAAATTATCGTACAATCATTCAAATCGAATGAATGGAACGATCCAGCATAAGGAATGACCTAAAAAAAAAAAAAAGGTCGTCACTTAAATACTGAAATCAATCATCGAATTATTTGGACTACTTCAAATTATCGTACATTTGCGTACGATCCTTACTTATGGATCGTATATCGTACCCAGCCTGAAATTATAGTACAAATACGATAATTATCGTACAAAATCCAACCCTGATTAAATATTTAGTACATCTAGTTACAAGGCAACAGTGTATTAATAACCCATCGCCGAGCAAGTTATCAAGGCAAGAGGAAGTTTCGCTTAATCACCTACGGCCCGGCTGATAAAAATTTCATTACCAAGGGGTCGTTTGAGCAGGCTATCTCGTCATCTAAAAATAAAACTTCGAATAAAAAGGGGCTAATTTTTGTATACTTATTTTTGGGACGTTCAAGGAAAATGAATGATTACGCCTTCTGGCACATGGTACTGAATTACTGAGGACGACGGTTTTGGGGCACAATTTGTATGTCTAGGAAAAAATTTAATTCGTTCTACATATTATGTTTTAAAGACCTAGAAATCAGATTTCCACATCAGAATAACATCTCCGTCGCGATAATCTAACCCCCTAAGGCGACTCCAGAAAGTTCTGCATTTATAACATAAGCGGTAAATTCCACTGACAAGCCGTCTTGTTAGAACAACTGCCTCGTAATATTGATTTTTTAAGACAAAATTTGGAAATAGAATATACCTACGTTTCGGTTTTCAAACACTGTTATACTGGAAAATACAATATAATATAACAGATATAATACCTACATGGAGTAACAGCGTCTAGGCAACGTTTTTAGATTTTATTGATTGATATGTTGGTACTGCAAAGCAGCATGACCAACAAATTGCAGAGTTTTTGTACGCACATAACTTGAAAGCGGTCTACAAGTCCGAATTTAGTCGGTCATGATGAATATCTTTCTAAAAAGTATTTTCTTTCTTTCTCTTATCGGCATCAATTAGTAGCAGTTTAAAAGAACTGTACTCAACCCTTTTGAGGATCATGACGAGTAGCTAATTTGAAATATTGGCGAAGCATTTCTCGGAACTATTATGGAAACATACAGTGTTAGTTAATAAAATCGAGGCACGGAACGATGGGCGTCGCCTATTGCTATAAGTACAGCAGTAACCATTTCCGCGGTACTTTTACGATTCCAGAGGGAAAATAATCGGTTGATTCTATTTCTGGGATAAACACTTTATTTATTACGGATCTCGGTTACGTATTCGCTGTATACGTACCGCAGCAATTCCCACTTATATCGTAAATGTGACAAAGAGATTACGCCCTAGTGATACGCGGCTGTGAGCGTATCAAACTATGATTGCCAGGGTTGCTCGGCTTTATTATAATACGTATGATGACGATGAATAGAAAACAATGTACGTACCTAATTACAACGTAGTGTACTCCAGTATTGAATCATCTCTTGTTATTGAATGACTGTTAATGTTTTCACAATGTTGCTATTACTGTTAGAGTGAATCAAATTGTGCATCAAAACAATACATTTCAATCTAAATAGGCAAATTCACTCGCGTCTTGAATTCCGCCCATTTTCAAGTGCATCTCGCTCAAGTGTTCTTGTAATTTTAGGTAAAAAACCTCTAAATATTTTCTTTACAATTCAGGGAACACTCGATCAACTCACCTTTCATATAAAAAAACGAAATCAAGATCAGTTTTAATTCGTTTTGGAGCTACGATACGAAGAGCTAGACACACTGGTTAATCTGATAACACCCCTCTATTTTCGTCGGGGGTTAACAAACTTCTTTACATTTTTGATTCGCGATTATTTAATCTCTGGCTTATATTATATTTTATTATCGGTTTTCATACGGGTTTACAGAGATTGAACGAGGGTTTGGTACATTAATTTTATAATATCTCAAAGGTGCTGACATGCCGCTGGTATTAAATACCTTCGTAGCCAAACATAGCTTGTAACCAAGGATCAGCATTTTCCTGTTATAACGATAAAACAGATAATTTTAATACAAACTTTAATTTTACACATGCATGTCTCGTTCATTATTACTTAAATCAATTATTATATCTACAAATTAACAGTTTCTATTAGGACCTAGGGTAATAATTAAGAAGGTACACATTTTTAATTAAGTAGGTAAATTTGATTCTGCCATCAGATTTCGTCGTCTACCTCGAAAATCGCAGGTTCAAATAATGGTCGTGATGGTTTTTTTTAAGATTTTCTGAATTGTGGTAGAAGATCGAATTCGCATCGGAAATTTTGGTCGTAAAATAGACAATAAATTCATCATGGTGACCTTGCGATGAGTTCAACTAATAAAACTTAGAGATTTAAGTGAAGATATATAATGCCTAGCTTCCGCCTGCGGCTTCGTTCGCATGGTATGTTGATAAATTGTATCCTATTGATATGATATAATTTGTTAATTAGATATATCATATCAATAGGGATTAATTTGTTAAATATCAAAGAGAAGAATTTTAAGAAATAGAAATCGTGGAGCTCGCGGGAATGGCCCTTAATCCTTACCACAGAAAAGAGAACCCTTTCGTAGCGTCTATAGTCTTAACTCGAGACATAAATGCTTGTCTGTACTGGCTGTACTGTACTGTACCTATCAGCTAACTCAAAAGCTAAGCATTGCCATTCAACGTGCATCGGCAATGCAGTCAGCGTTTTGGGGTTGTTACACACTGGTAGCATTCTTTCCGATTTATTTTTAGGGTTTTAAGTATGTTGGCATAAAAGATTTTTAACATTATTATGAACTACTTACTTGTATCTGGAACATGGATATGGAGTCATCCAACATCTGAACCCTGACGGCGAGCATCTTGCCACCTTTCTTGGGCGTAGCGGGGGGCGTGCGGGACCCACCGCCCGCGCCATCCACCCCCGCCGGTGTGCTGGCGGAGTGGTGCATACGACCTGAAGAACCAAAGTAGCATAAGAATATTGCCAGGGTATTTATGTGTTGTTGATTATAACGTCTATGACGCTTAGCCGAATTATTTTCTTAACAAGTTTCCGAAGAGACTACTTCTTAGCCAAGGGACCATATTGTCGGGTGATTCATCTTAGCAAAGTGACTGTTTTGTAATAAATGTAGAGGACGAGACAAATGACGCCGTCGACGACATATCGTCATTTGTCTTGACGACTCGTCGTAAGGATGTGTTTCCTAATGTTAAGCCTAAGCCTTAGCAAGTATGAACAACAGCGACGATAGACGATAGGTATTAAGTATAAAAGCTGTCAATTATTTGAAGCTGCGCATGAACTTATTATGAGTTACTAAAAGGGTGGCCACATATTTTTCTAGTATAAAGTAAATTCGTGTTCTGGGTCGGTAAAAATAAAGTATACTGGATAAAAAAGAGTACCTACTATTATTTATCATTATCATATATTTTATCATTTAGATACTTCTTATTACTGAATACATTATTTATCATAAGAATGACGTTTACTGTTCGTTGTTACATATGCCAAATCTGTCATCCTTAAAGATCACAGTCACAGACTTACTAGGGATGACTACGCATATCACAGTCAAAGACTATAACGAAATAAAAGTATGCCAGAAAAGACTAAACCAGGTAAAAAGAGTACCTATGTAAACTCTACATACTTTTTTTTCTCACATTACCTGACCTATTTTCTTAAGTACGTAGGTATATTATAAAATATGGTATAAAGAGGTCATAAAAAGGTATAGTATTCTATAATATGTGGCAACCCTTGTAAGGACAAATAAATGAATGCATCTTTCTACTGAAATACGCGATCCGGATACAAAAGTCAATGTTCTAGATGTACAATATTGTTCAAATTTGTAAAAGACCGGGAAGCGAGCATGAGTAGTGCACTGTAGAAGTGTAGACTTACACTCAACCGTTACGGCGTACCATTCGCATCGAGCAGAAAATCCTTAAAGTACCCTTTAACGTATGGTACCCTTAATGGTACTCTTATTGTACCCTTCAACGGTAGGGCAGATCGTTCCGAGATCCTGTTAAAAGGCGACGCACGGATAAGGAGACGAAAGAATGGAATCGGATACAGGATTGGAACTTAACTACATAAATGATATAATGGCAACTAGAGTCTAGACTCACTCCTATTATAATATTAGAATTATGACTATTCATAAATGTGTAATGATCTACATGAATAAATACATTTTGAGTTTGACTTGAATACCTAAAGAACGATCGACGATCGTTCTAAACTGGCTCATTCTGAAGTTAGGCTTTGACACTACGGGGCGTAAAGCTGACACAGTTCATACACAGGCAGTCAAAGAAGTTTAGGTGGGTATGGCCTTAAATTGCCTCTTATCCGGGAATCTAGGCTTGCATTGCCTCTGTGGCAGGCAGGCGTGCTAGCGAGCGACAAATATAGCGATACCTACGCTGTACTGTGTAAGCAAGTAACTCACTTCAGAGACGAGCCAATTTAGAGAGACCATTCTGTACTATGATAAAGTTAGCTTATTACGTTCTGTTGCGTTTTTTTTGTCTACTCTGTGTCAAAATAAATCTTTTCATTCAAATTCGTCACGAATAATAAACACAATTGACTTAAAACCTATAGACTTGAGGCATGAATGAATGCTTCTCTGGGCTTAAGTGCTTACAAGAAAGGATTTTGGAACAACCCTACAGACAGAATCGGCAAATATGAGAAGACCAATGTCAAGAGGTCGAAATTGCGGGGAAGAGACCTTGCAAAACCCAGTTATTATTAATCTTTTTGGTTTATTTTTATCTTTGAAATATAGGTTATGCTTGAATTTGAATATTTCCGCATAGGTATCTTTTTTTAAATACTTCTGTGAAAAGGTCTTTTGGATTGATTTGGGAGTACCGTGTATTAGCTAATAGCTTACTTTGAAGTACCGTGGTTCAGTAGATGCTAGGTAGCGGTGGCTGTCGCCTACGACAGGACCCGCCTACACAATTAGATTAGGGTATAGAGTCGGTCAACAGTGAATACGCAAGTGAATCCTCCCGTACTCCCCAGCCTCGATATTTCGTGAAAATCAAACTTAAACCCAACACCTGCCCCATAAGGGGAACTAATTTACTTTTAGGAAAAAAAGTAGCAGCTACGAGTTTAAGGCATGACAAGCTTTAACTCTTTTTTGGTCAGCATCGGTTTTTAAAAAACCCTTGCTTTATTCTTTTTAAAATTGGATTTTAAATTCCTTTTTCAAAATAGGAGTGTCAAAATTGGTTGCAACAGTAAATAAATCCCAACGCGAATAGGACGCTCACGTTTGGCAACGAATAACAACTGGTACCTTCGTCTCTGCCTCAATCTTCGAGAATGACTAGCACAAAGTTGAGTACATAAACAGCGAAGGACGACTGTATTTATTCATTCCATATCTAGTTGATAAGACTCCATCGTTAAGCGTTAAATGTTACGCTAAAACACGATTCACGCCGAGTCGACCGTGCTAGGATTTTATTCGCAATAAAATGTCCGTGTTTATGATCCGATCATAGTCAACTGGCTAGTAAATTGATATTATTTGTGCAATTCCTCTACACATTATGAAGCTCCGATACGAGCTGATGCATTCATTTTTCGGATTGCAAAGCCAAGATTACAAATTGGCTTATGTCCGCAGGTAGTGAGCTCACAATGTATAGTGATTGCTATAACTGATACTGGAAATATATAAATACGGTTTTTTTTTACTTGCCGTAAAATACGTGCGTACGTTTTTGTTAGGTTTTCTGCGCAGATGCTAGGTGCATCTATCAATTTATTAGACCAAAGCTTATTTGCGAATCTGAGCAGGCGACCGAATTATAATCGGAAAATATATTTGCTCCGGTCTACCTGTATAGTTGACATCTCAGGTGGATCTAACGCGTATTATGGTTATAATTATTTCAAGTCTGTTTGATTGTTATTCTTTCGGAACTGAACTACTGGAGCTTAGGAACTTTTTCACCGGGGGATAAGACGAGGATTGAAAGGCAGAGAATTGAATTCTCACAGGCCCATGTCAACTAGCTTGCGATAATTCGCGGGATGGCCATCGCGAGAATCGTGTTTCTGTTGCAGAGTTAATAAATGATTTACGTGAACAGCAATACGATTCAATATTGTATGAGCAAATATTTCAATTCTCATCTAGCACAGCCTCGTCTATCCTGACCATTTCCACCAAAGATGCGCGAGACTAGAATAAAAATGTTCGCCAATTACAATTATCTCCGAACTAATTCAATCCTCGCCTCGCCGTTGGAAAAGCATCTTCACTAGGCTAAACGGTAAAGAGAGCGTGGAGCTAAAAACTAACATAAACTGTACAAGGATCTATCACTAGACCTGGTGGATCTGATAATAGTATATCTTCATACTAAACTACTAGAAGCTAGAAGACTTCTAAATTTTGAGGATTTGGACCTGTAAACTACGTTGAAAATGTTTCTAAGACATTCGCAATACGCAAACAAACTACAAGTTCATTTATTCAGAGTGCTTGTTGACTAAAGAGCATGATGTCACTAAAAACTAAATAATCAGTGACTATTAGACGTTAGTACATAAAGCCACACCTGCATCATTAATTTTATTTAGATTTACGTAAAATGTCATTAATTTTAATTTATTTGTAATTATTGCATGTAGGTACCTAAATGGTCAAATGAATGTGTTTTTAAGGCTGGCCTATTTTAGATTAAAGTAAAAAGAAGAGGTAGGAAAAGGAGAAGCTGGCTTTAACCCTGTATATACCTAGTACGTAATTTCAAAACGGTTGCGACGGGCGGCGCGGCTGGGTGTACTAATTAACGACGCCTTTTGCCTTTATTAGTTAAAAGGCTGACTGCAGTCTAATAACGGTATTCCAAATGAATGATTTGGTAAACATAGCGTTACAAGTTACAAGCCAATGGGAATGGTTAACGCGATGGAAATGGTATGGGGTTTTTTCTTAAAATTTTAGTAAATTATTAAAATAGGTAATTAGAGGTAATTTAACATAACCTCTGTGTGCCTCGAAGGTTTAGGTAAAGGTGGGTTACCAGAGAGAAAATTAAAAAGTCCTAACAAAAAGGCTGATTTCCAAGGAAAAGTCCTGATATTTATCGCAAAATTAATTCAACGTAAACACGTAACGCTACTTCTTTCCCTTTTTCGAATAAAAGTTATGCAAATCTAATGAATTTAATGACAGGACAAATCTGGAGATATGATAATCCTAGGTGACTGTGCAGTCGAAACCCTAGGTTAAGGTGACAGGTTATCTGTGGCTAAGGATTGATCCTTAAACAACTCTATTCCTATTGGCTTCCCACAGAAAAAATTGCACAATTATCTACAGACCGTGTGCCATGGTTATTCTCTGGTTTGGTTTTGGCACAACTCATACAAAAATTAACGCTTCGTCACTGCATGGATATACATATCTTATGTAAGATGGGACCTACCATAATATGGTATGTCGACAATGAGGCAGGAAGAAAATATCTTAGAAAATTATAAATGCTAAGTGTGTTTGTTGAGTTATCCTTCATTCATACATCAACAGGATCGGCGTAATTTTTTGCATAGAGATAGATAGTTTATGGTTCAAAAAGTGGCATTGGGTACTTTTTATACCGCAACAGTCCGCAGCACGGGAGCATAACCACGGGAAAAAGCTAGTTGAATAATAAAATAATATTTCTATCTTGAAAAACTATCTCCATTATATTCCATAATCATCAAAAAGTTTGATCATTAAAATAAAGTTTTGAAATAGTATATCATGTGTCAGGGACTCTTTATCATTATCTTTGGGCACGTAATTTATGACCTATTCAAAAAAGTGACAACAAAAATAATATTATTACTGTTTGTTTATCAGCATTTTTGATAAGGGGTTTTTTTGGGACACCCAAAAATATAATGTCATGTAGAAATCTAAGTAGGTAGGTAGGTATTACATTATTTATTACTAATATTATGAAGCTAGAGATTGTATGTTAGAATTTTTTGAGATAGTATTGGTATTATTGGTATTACCTGTCCGATCCGGAAAATATTTTTGTGTTAGATGTTGTTGATGTAAATAAATAAAAAATTAAAAATAAATTCAACATTTGTTTCAAAATAACACACTCTTAAAATACTGATTAACTTTTAAATCTAATTGATGACTATCCTATATTATTACATATATTTATGTAACAAACAAAAAATAGCATAAACAAACAAGAGAGTACATAAAGTGTTTAAAACACCAAAATGCATAGATTAGATATAGTAACAGATTAAATCAACGCTACTCAAAATCTGATCATTTATATAAGTCCTTATCAGGGAACTTATCTATAAATAAATGGTAAATAGATATAAAAGGTGTCCACCTTCAATGTTTATTTACTGATATCACATGAAGTGCTGGAAAAATTTTACTTGCTAATGATATGCTAATATTTTTCAAGTCTTTGTTGACTGTCAAATGAATATGTGTGAGAATTGTTATTTATCTCTAAATATTATAAAGCAATGTCACTGTTTTTGTCTGCTTCTCTGCTTACTTTTTCTAAACCATAAAACAGATTCTAGGTAATATGGTTTCCACTATCATTTAGAGAATTTCTTCCAGAAGATTTATTAGTATCTTATTAGGGATGGCCTACTCGATTAGACCCAAGATCTACTTACTGCTGACTACACTCTGAGCAATCAAGCAATTACATCATAATATGTATTTTATACTTTTTTTTTTTGTTTTACCTTGCCACAATCGACTGAAGTACTGGACTAATAACCGTGATCAATCTGCCGATCGACTGGTTGGCTAGCTAGCCCTGCTATACTTATTGTGGTAGCAATATATTAAAGTAATGGAAAAATCGCTAGTCAGTACCTACCTACTAAAATAGAGATACAGTGACTACAAATTCAATCTTTATCTATTCATTCTACTACATCAATTAAAAAATATTTAAGTTTAGATAAATTTATGAGTTTTTAGCTTGAATCTTTATTTGGTAGTAGGCTACTCTTGCAAATTGTTTTAGGCTAACTAGAAATACCATTTCTTCTTCTTTCGCCTGCCCTGGTCCCATATTACTTGGGGTCGGCGCAAAATGTCTTCTTCTTCCATTCCTCTCTATTAGCCGTCATCTGAGCATTTACTCCTTTTTCATTCATATCAGTGCTTACACACTCCATCCATCTTTTCTTTGGTCTCCCTCTCCCCTTCCATCCATCAACACTTATATTCATCACCTTTTTAGACACATGTGTTTCATCCCTCCTCATCACATGCCCATACCAAGACAAACGATTTCCTTTCAACTTATCTGTTACTGGCGCCACTTTTAAACTTCCCCTAATATACTCATTTCTTACTTTATCCCTTCTTGTCACTCCACACATCCATCTCAACATTCTCATCTCTGTTACATGCAATCTTTTTTCATCCGTCTTTTTCAAGGCCCAGCATTCCGATCCATACAGTACGACAGGTCTGATAATGGATTTGTAAATTTTGCCCTTTATTTTGAGGGGCATCCGCGGGTCACAAGTTGTTCCTGTGACCTGTCGCCATTTCATCCAACCTGCGTTGATCCGGTAAATACCATTTGTGTAAATAAAATACCTACTCCTAGAAATACCATTTGTGTAAATAAAATACCTACTTATATATTTAAAAACAAGCTACTGATTGCTAACAATGACCTACTTCCATGCCAAATGTGTAAGAATTGTCAATAAATTATCTGTTTTAGTAATTATTGTAATGTGATATAGATTTATATTAATAAGTTAGGTACCTAATTATTGTTAGAATAAATAAAATATATACATATCACCTTCTGATAACAAATTAATTATAATAATGATCAGCAATTATTCTAATGAGGCATTGGTGTAGAATGATAGGTACCTAAGTAATTAAATTCTAATCAAAATTAAATTAGGTGTTTAATTATTCCTAATTATCTAATACAGGAGCATGGGAACTAAGTGGGAAGTCTGGGTACCTACTACAGGAAAATATTTTTTCGGTCAGAATGTATTATTAGGTAATATTATAAACCAATATAAATAATATTAAATTTAGAATCTAAAATAAATTGTAGATCAATTTTTCACTTCTAAAATGTACTTACTTATTTATTAACATTAAGATACATTTTACAATAAAAAATTACACTAAGTAATTTTTTTTATAAAAAATCTAAAACAAAATAATCTACATAATCTAAAATCTAAGTTCAATAATTTTGCTACACAACTTTTAAAAATAATAAAGAGAATTCAATAACTTACCAGGCAATGTATGATATCCAATTGTGGACAGATGTCCAGTAGAGTTGCAACTACCAGGTGGGAGCTCTGAGTCCATCATATTGCAGCTTTCTCACCCTCTTTCAAACTCAAAACCCTGGCAGGCTCATACCTTGCCATCATAACTACACTACACATTTAACACTATCATTCACACAGTTGTCTTCCCTTTCAATATCTGTGACAATAGAACATTTAAATTAGTGTCCAATACTTTTTGCTGGCTAATGTCTCTATCATTATCATTACACTCATTTACTTTACTACATAATTGAGGTGCTAATAACTGGGATTTATGTCCTGTAACAGTGGCTGACAAGGGCTAAAATGAATTATTGCACACGCGATGCAAAACCGGCGGCCCACTTCACACCCCAAGACATAAATAGTTAGGTTGAATGCAATAACCAGAAAATAGGTCAACGGAGGTGTGCCCGGCCGCCGCGACAGAGACAACAGACGCACTGCCTCCGACGCTCACAGCGCATCACAATTTAATAAGAACCTTAGCAAACATAATTACTACAACTACATTACATACTTTGTATTACGAAATCTTCGCACTAGACGTCAAGAATCGTGGAATAATTAACGAAAGCCCGCAATTTTACTAAGTATCTACGTACAATGTACAAATAAACATTACTATAAACACATCTTGTTTTACTTTCTAACAAGCGCAAATGAGAGAGAGAACCGACAACGCAGCGAAGCCCCAACTCCCCGACTCTCCTAATGTCAACCACCGTACACCATCCCAACTTCCCAAGTCATTGATCTGCTTGGTCATTACTACACACACTAATTTTTTTGCACTCAAAAACATAAGTAAAACACTGTATTTAGGTTTTAATTTATTTATAGGTCAATTTATGGTTATTATTGCATTAATTCTGGCTAATTCTATTTTACACGCCCCGACATTACCGCCATATTTATTTACCTACTCAATGTTACCATTAATAATATTTATTAATAAATTCCATTGTAAAGAGGATTTTTTGCACTGAAAATCTCGTGCAAAATGAAAAAAAAAATGTTTATGCAAAGATTGCAATTTACATTATTGATAATTACATTTTAGGATAAAGGGTTTATACCTTAGTTGGAGTATATAAGAAAGTTTATATATACAGCTTGGCAAAAAAGAGTCTGAGGCGGTGACAGCTGGAACTAAAAATAAAAATCTTAAATGAGATGTTTATGAGTACTAAAATAACTAAAAAGAGATTCATTAGATTATATTTGACGACAAAAAATCATCATATAAATTTTTAAGTACCAAATAACTTGTAATTCTGAATTTTAGTATGAGAATTGTGGAAGTGGCGCCCCCAATTTTTCCAGACTCTTTTTTGCCAAACTGTACTATAAGGTTTATACGAACCAAACGAAAGCTACCTTCTTGAACGTTGAACAAATGAGAACGGTATTCCATGCTTAGTCAACAGAATGAATATGTGGATAAAATTATTTGATGATTCTTCCAAAGGATAGATATTGTGCGGCCACTTGTAGGAAATTTTTTTACCTTCCAAGTGTGTCCATGTGCACCAGAGCGTGGAGAAAATTTTTGTCTATTACATGACAGTGACAAATAGACTGATACACTGACATTGACATTTGTGCTGCATGACAGTTTACGCTTTGCTGTCAAAGTGAGAGTTTGTCGTTTGTGTTTGTATACGTTTCATTGGCCAAATTGACTATTTTTATTGTGCACCGAGAAAAACAACTTTAATTTATTCTTATAATGATTAATATAATGTGAACAAAGCGTTACAGAATAAGATATACTCTATTCCAACCATGGAAACAACACCGTTGCTGACCAGACCTAAAAAGAAATCCTTATGGTCAAGGTAAACATTTTTATTATTTTTTCTCGCCTTTGTTTGGCATAGAAATTACGCATTGATTTGTTTTAGGTTACAATTTTGGAGGTTTCGTAAGAAGAAGTTGAGTTCTCGAGCTATATATTTGGGACATCTGCCAGATGAAGAATATCCGCCTAACTATGTCTGTAATCAGGTCAGTAAAAAAAACAATTCTAAAATATAAGTACCCTACCAATGCCAAAATGCCAAATATGGGTGAACTCTGTAATATTTATAGACATTATGAAAATTAGTTGAATAATTAAATAATTGCCACTTAGTGTAATATACGGAATTAAAAACCAATTACCATTAGATAAAAAATTCGCATTCTAGGACCACTATGTTTATTTTGACCTTTTGACCTATAAATGACCTATATGTTAAACAGTTGAATTATTGTTTTCCAGGTCTTTTCATACCTTCCTTATATAAATTGTGTCAGGGATTGTTATCTTAAACATTTCATAGATGTTCATTGTTTATGTATTATGTAGGTACCTAAAGTTTTAAACAATACTGTTTACATTTGAATAGCATTAAAACATTAATTACACATTCAGTCTTGGGTTAAATATGATAACAAGAATCTGATTAGACTGAATTTATCTACTTTAGAGTGAATTTAGGTTACTAGTATTTAATGTGTTAACATAATATCATAAAATACTGACAACTGATCTATCTTTTGAATGTCTTTCATGTAATATTTATCCAGTTGGGTTTAGGGGGTTAGATAGGCAGTTGCTTCATAGAAAATTGGTATTCAGCTGCATCTGGTTAGGTTAGAAGCCAATTCCAACAAAGTTAGAGAATAATAAGGCTAGTAGGATTTTAGTTTGATATTTTATATATTTTCCATTGGGCTTACTAAGGAGTCGTGATAGCCTAGTGGTGGTGACCGTTGACTGGCAAGTCAGAGGTATCGGGTTCGAACCCAAGGCGCGCATCTATGACTTTTCGTGAGTTATGTGCGTTTTATAAATTAATTATCACTCTCCGTGCCTCGGATAGCACGTTAAACTGTTGGCCCCGGCTGTCAATTGTAGATCTTTGACAGTCGTTACGGGTAGTCAGAAACCCGAAAGTCTGACAACCAGTCTTGCCAAGGGGTATCGTGTAACCCAGTAACTGGGTTGTGGAGGTCTGATAGGCAGTCGCTCCATGTAAAACACTGGTATTCAGCTGCATCCGGTAAGACTGGAAGCCGACCCCAACATAGTTGGGAAAAGGCTAGGCAGATGATGATGGGCTTACTTGCCCATAGTGTTAAACAAAAAGTATAGAGGAAGTTTTTGTATGTAATAGAAGAAATATAATCAAGTTAAAAGAAGTTTTAAGCTTAACCGGTCAAGCCTATAAATGTTCACAAAATACTCTTCTTCTTAGTGTGTTTGATGGCAATCTAAATTGTGTTTGGCACTTTCAGTAGCATCCAACATACAACATACTTATGACACAGATTTAAAAAATAATTATCAAATAATTTCTACACACATAAAACTACCTGTACAAATTTAGGTTTTTAGACACTATTATAGTCAGGATTTTTTTTGGTGCGGGCCAAAAGAAACCTAATGTATTCCAGTCAAAGTGCCCTTCAAATCGGATTTATCCCTAATTTTAACTGTTTTTGTCTGATTTAAAAGCATTCATACTTACGCCGTACGTGCTGCCACTAAACGGACACTTACAATTTTTTTTTATTTGTTGATTGTAATGTAATTTTTGTTTTTCAAAGTATTTGTTTTTTTTTTAATATTGTGTTTGGTTGCCTTATCTTAATTAAGAAAAATACAACAATAATTATTGTTATTATGAACTGTTTTGTACAATCCTGTTCATTTGTAACATGAGTCATGCAGTTAGAAAGTTTCCTCTCACAGTTCATAGACTTAATAAGCAGGTCACTGTAAGACACGGTAGTAAAAGTAAATGTTGCAATGTTAGACTGGATTAAAATAGGAAATAGAAATTAGATTTATATACGTATGTTTGATGACCAACCTGATGTTAGAGTTTAAAGCATCCATAGGCTTCTGACATGGCTTTATACACTGGCGAAAAATCTTTCAGGTGTACTGGTTTCCTCATGATGTTTTCCTTCACTGTTTTAGCAAGTGATAATTATTTTCTAATATTCACATCAATCCGAAAAGTCAGAGAGTCCTTACCTGGGTTTCGAACCTTCAACCTTTGTCTTGGCAGTTCAGCAGTCATACCACTAAGCTATCACTATACAGGGTATAGCTTTAAAGACCTGCCAAATTTTAGGAGGTACATAATAAAATAGATACAAATAAATAAGTTATGTGAACACTCACTTTGTATGAAAAGTCAATTTTAGATTTTCAAGTTTCGACCTATGTTCCTTGGGGAAAGTTGTTCAGTTTCATAGACCTTATTACTTCCAAAAATTTGGCTGGTCTTTAAAGCAACAGAGTGTATATTATACATACTTATGATGCGCCACAATTGTTCGCGTCTTGGACTGGAATTGCGTCCTTGACTTGCCAGTCCAGTCGTTACAATTAGGCTATCAATGCTATATAACTGATATTGACCTCCAGCATTACATGCTACGGTTAGGTAATCGATACTTACTGTTAATTAATACACGAGGCTGCTTCGTTATGCGGCTCCACCCATCCATATCCAAATGTAATTACTTAAACTGTTTGTTTGTTTACATTATATCCTGAAAATTTGAGCTCTGAGGTTGTATGACGAAGTTATGATCGTTCAAAAATATGACGAGACGCAGCCTGTCTTGGCAGGGACACTGCCGTGTCCCCAGATTTATCAGATTCAGTACATAGGTAATACTTAAAATTGCAAAGGACTTGTCCGCTTTTTGTATGGTCGTTGGTCTTTAATTCTGAGAAAATTCTAACCAGCATGAAACTACCCAATGCCGAAATCCACAAGAATATGTAAGCTATAACCGCTGAAAAAATAATTTGATACCCCTCCATTTACTTTAATATTTAGAAGGGCTTGTTCGTAGTCTTTCCAGAAATGTACGATAATTGAAAGTGATTTTTTCAAAAGTGGAGGAATATAATATTAAATATTTTATGTCAAAATACTAGTTTTAAGAGCCTCTATCCAATTATATTTAACATATGTTGGTGAGAATTTTGGTCGAATAAAATACCAGTTCAGGACAACTCCTTTTAATATGCTATTTTATTTATACTCTTTGGTTTAGGTGTATAGCTAAACTCTATGCAAATAATTATTCTGATTCTTATTCACGTTCCTACAGACACAAAAAAAAAAACAATAGCATGAATCATATTATGATTCAGGATTATCATAATGTGTAATTCATGGGACAGGGAATATGATATAATATGTTTCAAACCTTAAATTATTACTTAACGCGACTTGGTCCGCATGAATTTTAATTATGAAAAAGCCTTGTGTTTGGCCACGAACCCACCCGAAATAAGCGGTGTTGTGGTGTGAAGCACACCTCCCTTTAAGAGGACGGAAGTTGAACTTCGGACGGTATCGTCCCCACCCGTCTTCTAGACAGGTTTTACTGAACATAATGCCGGAACATGACAAAGCCGCTTGGCGGTGTAAGGCTTCGTCTGGTGGGTGGTATTGGTGGTAACTAGCCTCCCACCAGGATAACTCTTTAGTATTTAAATATAGTTTATATTTCTCTAGAGTCGTGGTTGTGGTATAATAACCGTTGACTGGCAAGTCAGAGGTCTCAGGTTAAAACCCAAGGCTCGCACCTCTGAATTTTCATAAGTTGTATGCGTATTATAAATTAATTATCACTTACTTCATGCGTCGGAAAGCACGTAAAGCCGTTGGCCCTGCAAACTGATCTCTTCTCCGGTCGTGTCAGATTGTCGGATCGTATCGGACTGAGAGTGAGGGAATAGAGTGCACGTGTGTTTGCGCACATACTTGTGCACTATAATATCTCCTGCGTAGTTGGCTAATCTCCGTTGAAACGGTTAAACGGTTTAGGACGAGGCAAAAGGAGTATATAGGAACCGTAGCAGGTGGTGTTCATTAGTTTCTGTCTACCCCCATGGGGAAAAAAGCGTGAATTTATGTATGTATTTTAATAAAAAGAAACAGATATTTGCTCTCATCCCAATGTCATTCTCCTTGTTAATCAATAATACTCGGCATCCGGCGTCACAACGTATGTACCTACATTGTAACTAGCCACTGGCCACTGTTGTACCTACGTAGCCGTATGATAACATAATGAAGTCACAGTCTCAATAAAGCAAGTTTGTTCATGCTTATAGAAAACTATATATATTATTCATTTATACAGGGTTACTGGTAAAACACCAGCAACCTAAAAAGGGGTCATTCAACTTATAATTATGATCAACTTTTACTATGACACCAACCCTGAAATCGCAAAAAAATAATCAGCTATTCCATACATTTATGTACACACAAGGAACGACTCCGACGCGCGACATTTGCCACCTAGTGTACACATAACTCAACAAAATGTATGGAATAGCTTTTATTTTATGGGACCCCATATTAATTACAAATCAACTCTGAAATTTATATTAGAACATTTTTTTAAAGAAATCTGTACTATAATTGAAACACATGCTAACTACCTACCAATTTACATAAAAGTAATGATTCCTTCCCATCACATATTTCGCGCTATTTAAAATAATATTTGTAACCATGGCACTATTTAAGAACTAATAATAAATAATTTTGGCGGAACCTTGATGACTATTCTACGAAACCCAGTTTGGGAATACACATACACATAAAATACCTACAATGCCTACACATATTATAATATTATCGTAAATTTCAGTCTCTTGAATGGTAGGTTCAGGTAAAAGCTCTGATTGGCTATAAGGAAAACCTATAACATTTTCAAACTACCTAATTGAACTATTTCAGTAGTTTAACGTTCTGGAATCGAAGGTCTGCCTAGACTTTAGTGGTTACTTTGCAAATGAGCAATACATCAAACTTGGAAGAAATAAAATAAAAATCAGAAAGAAACAAAAAAAAATCCCCGAAACAAAAAATCACAATTTTTTTGTTAAAAACACTCAAACAAGTCACCTTTCAAATAAAAAAAACGAAATCAAAATAGGTTCATCCGTTTAGGAGCTAAGATCCCACAGACAGACACGTTAAACTTATAAGTATAACACACCTGTTTTGCATTGGGTGTTTAAAATATGTTTTAGGCACCTTGGAAAATAATTCTTTAATTTAGAATCTATAGAATAAACATCTATAGAAAAAGAAATTCAATACCAGACAAAAGACCCCTCAAGTCCAGGCAGAACTTCGATACCAGTATCACTACACCTAAAATAGTACCAAGTCAATTTGAAAGTGCCTAAAACACCTCCTCTACATTTGTTACAGCTCTTGGGCTATATGATTTAGCTGTGCTTGCTGTCTCAAAAGGCCCTGTCACATACCTAACTACCATTTAAAACAAATTGTTTCAGAAATACAATATCATCACATTCCTGCCCCTGGTGCTGTTCGAACAGTTTAGATTCTTCCTCAACTTATATTTCCTAGTCATGGCCGTCAGCCAGTTCATTCCGAGCATTCGTATCGGATACCTCTACACGTATTGGGGACCACTATGCTTTGTAATATCTGTTACGCTGTTCAGAGAGGCTGTGGACGACTTTAGAAGATATCGGTAAGTTATTTATTAAAGTTAAAAAAAAAATGGGCACTTTTTAACAAAAGCGATACTGGGCTATGGCGAAAAAATGTTGAAACGGTTGATTAGTTAGATCAAGTTAGATGCCATAATGTAAAGATCAGATGCTTATGTACTTACTGTAACACAAGTATTTTCATCTTTAATGTTAAAGCTAAGCTTTTGTCTTAGCAGCATCATCCAGCTCTAATATCAAGAGTAAATTCTTTGACCACCTGAAACGTAGTGACATGTTCTTTTTGTTGATCTGTGCTGTTAGGGAAAGAGAAGAGTTTTTTTTACTGTGGTATATACTTGATTCGGTCTACATTTTCCTCTCCTTCCATAGATATTTCCCTCTATGATTAATTTTAAAGTTATTTATGTATTATCTTTGTGCATACCCATCTAACCATCTTGCCTCTCCTGTCTTTCAAATACGATATCGGTCGTCTTCTTCCTCATCTTTCCTCTCACACCAGTTAGTGCTGATAAAATATCAATCAACAAATATTTTGTTTATTATCAATAATTTATTTCTTTTCTCCTTCACTCTTTCCAAAACATCTTTCCTATTCCTATCAACCCAGTGCTGATAGAATATCATCAACAAATATTTTGTTATCAATTTATTACATAGGCTTTACCCTTTCTACCTGTTCCAGCCGCGACAGAGAAGTAAATAGGCAACGTTACGAGCGGGTGGTCTTAGATTCCCCTGTTACAAACTACCGGCCCTTTGTGACCGAGCAAGTGGCGTCCGCTGAGCTTCGAGTCGGAGACATAGTGATGTTGCATAAAGGACAGCGCGTGCCCGCAGACATGATACTACTGAGGACCAATGAAACTATGGGCACCGTGTTCATAAGGACCGATCAGTTGGATGGAGAGATTGATTGGAAATTAAGGTATGTAGATCTCTTTCGTGTAAGTAGATGCTAGTCTTTCTTTCTTCTTTATCGTATGGTTGATGAACAACCTGGTGTCAGAGTTTTAACAGGCTCCTTAGGCCTCTGACATGGCTTTACAGACCCATGAAAAATCTCTTAAATTTACTGATTTACTCAAGATATTTTTCCTTCACCGTTTTAGCAATTGATAATTAATTTTAATACGCACATAACTTACGAAAAGTAGAGGTGCGCGTTGGGATCGAACTCGAGACCACTGGCTTGTCAGTCGACGATCATACCACTAGGCTATCAGTGCTGTTAATTTGTAAAAGCTAAGTATATGATTGTCAAACGATTGCCTAACTATCTTGTGGAGGGTAACAGGGTTAGTGATTTACAGTCAGTTTGCGACATTTTGTGGTCCCGTAGCAAGTGACAATTAATTTCTCTTTATAATCCATTGAATAATATCTCGGATATATGCTGGCTTACTCAAAATGATTTTCCTTTACCGTAGTAAGGGATAATTAGTTTCTGATACGCATATGAATTCGTATAGTCAGAAGTGCGTGCCTGGGTTTCGAACCTACGATCTTTGACTTACCAGTCCAATTGATACCACTAGGCTATCACTCCTTAAATACACTGCTTGTATAACCATTTGGATTCATGTGCATCTATTCGTATCGTCAGTAGAACCTTAAGATTATAAAAATAGACTCTACAACAAAGGTCTTATCAACAGACTATAATAATATATTTATCTTTCTTGTATTGTATTTGTTATTAATTAGTCACGTATCAAGCTTCCTCACAACTCTGTAAAGCAAAGATAAAAATGTTGACCGGCTTTTAATCAATAAAACATATTATACCTAAATATAAAATGGTAATTCCATTTGCGTAATGGAGTCGTTAGTCGTGATAGCCTAGTGGTGGTGACCATTGACTGGCAAGTCAGAGGCCTTGGGTTCGAACCCACAACCTCTGTCTTTTCGTAAGTTATGTGCGTTTTATAAATTACTAGCGACCCGCCCCGGCTTCGCACGGTTACGCTAATATGCATGTTTTATACATATAAACCTTCCTCTTAAAAATCACTCTATCTATTAAAAAAAACCGCATCAAAATCCGTTGCGTAGTTTTAAAGATCTAAGCATACATAGGGACAGACAGACGCGGGAAGCGACTTTGTTTTATACTATGTAGTGATTATCACTCTCCGTGCCTCGGATAGCACGTTAAGCTGTTGGCCCCGGCTGTCAAATGTAGATCTTTGACAATCGTTACGTATCGTACGTTGGGAAAAGGCTAGGCAGATGATGAATTCCATTTGCGTAAATGTATTTGCGTCTGGTTTAAGAAAGCTACTTTTACTTATACCTTTCCTTTTTTTTATTACTACTGAGGTAAACCTTCAAAAGTTGGTTGATAAACAACCTGGTGTCAGAGTTTAAACCGCCCGTAGGCCTCCGACATGGCTTTACATACCATTGAAAATTCTCTCAGGTGTGCTGATTTCATCACAATGTTTTCCCTCACCGTTTTAGCAACTGATAATTAATTTATAATACGCTCATAACTTACGAAAATTCAGAGGTGCTCGCCTTGGGATCGAACTCGGGACATTTGACTTGTCAGTCGACGGTCATACCACTAGGCTATCAGTGCTATTAATACTAGTACTCTTCTGATACTAATACTTTAAAAACTCCCACAGAATACCTCTCCCATCAACTCAAAAGCTGCCAACAGATGCTCATCTCCTCGACATAAACGCTCAAATCTACGTAGAAAAGCCAGAGAAGGACATTCATTCTTTCATCGGCACTTGTACTAGACTAGACGAAGAGGAAACCGACTTGCTTCATATAGAGAACACGCTGTGGAGCGGCTGTGTCGTCGCTTCCGGTCAAGCTACCGGACTTATTGTTTACACTGGTAAGGTCAACGCCTGTAACACCTCGAGCCTTTAGAAACCTTTGTACTCATATTTCAACCATTTTTTACAGTCGTATAAAAAAAATGGATTAGATTATTTGAATACATTTAAGATAGCCCAGTTGAAAAGGTAAGTAAACATTACGCGGAAATAATTTTATTTATGATGATTTTTATGATGAAATGATTTAGCCGTTTTGGAGATAAATGGTCACTTTGAACGTGCACACACAAACATCTCTTAGGCCAAATGCATATACCGACTCCGTTCCGTCGTTAGATTTTAGTAAGCTAGTACCATATTAATAGGGTTGGCCGGTTTAAAAGTACTGGGTCAAATAAAAATGCTCTAGGTAAAATGGCTTGCTGAAGGCTTGCTTTAAAGACGCTTTGGGCCGCTCGGCCTAAAGGCTCTCTGCCGCTAGGCCTCTTTTTTATGCAGTGTCTGTAACACATACCTACATTTCTAACACAAAAACCCAATACGCCTCCAATCATCTGAGCACGCGAACCTAGATTCACATCCCAGCTACGTTTAAGACTGTTAGATGAACGAGTTTACATAAATGATGATATCCACAGGTGATGAAACCCGCAGTGTGATGAACAACGCGACTCCACGTTCTAAGGTCGGCCGCCTCGACCTTCAAGTGAACGACCTCACCAAACTCCTGTTCGTCGCCACGATGCTCATATCTATACTGCTGATCATACTCAAAGGGTTTGCTGGACCCTGGTACGGTTTCCTCTTCAGATTTGTCCTCCTTTTTTCCTATATCATTCCTATTAGGTAAGTGGTCTATGGTTTTGTAACTTTTTTACAGATAAACACATTTATTGGTAATATAAATTACAGGTCAAAAAAGTTTAAAATTTAAAATTATTATATCGATTAAAACAAAAATTATTATAATTTAGCAGCATCATATCACACTATCTGTAAGCTCTTCGATGGAGTAGAATGCTTTTTGAGCGAGCCAGCACTTTAGTTTAGGCTTAAATCCTAATCTAGTAACAGCCGAGGGATTTACTACAATATTATATTTAAAAAAAATATCTACAGTGTTGTGTAGATCATTTCATAAGTTCATAAATTGAAGAGATATTAGCGCCCTCTATTTAAAAAAGCACTTAGATAAAATATAATTATACTCTTCCTCTCTCTGATTATTAAAAAAACATTTGTACTGATATCCTCGTACAAGTAGATAACTGATAAGTAATAAAAGACGGATGTCTTACAGTTTAAGAGTCAACCTGGATATGGGCAAAGCCTTTTACTCCTGGACCATTCAACGGGATAAGAAGATCGAAGGCACCGTGATGCGATCCACTACCATTCCCGAAGAATTGGGCAGGATCCAGTACGTCTTAGCTGACAAGACCGGCACACTTACTAAAAACGAAATGGTCTTCCAAAAGTTACATTTGGGCAACGCGCTGTTTGATAAAAATAATTTCTATGAGGTGAGTAAAATGTATCATATCAATGTATGTAAGTAGATTTTTTTTTGTAGATAGAAAAAATCGATTACAAGTAGTATTTAAACCAGCGATCTACTGATTAAAGGCACCCAGCCATTCTGCCAACTAAGCTACTCATTAAGTAATAAATTTAAAAAAAAAATAACAGAATTATTTCACTCATTACTATCCTTACATATTTTTTCTATCATTTTTACCCGACTACAAAAAAGAAGGGTTATGATTTTAGTTGTATAAAATCAATTCTATTCCATTCTCTAGGTAGAGGCTCTACTAACCCAATACGTGACGAATGACACCCCATCCCTCCCCACATCGCCTACGACGTCAAGCGGCGACGTGTTAGCAGCGACCCCGCGTCAAGTGTGGCAGACTGTACTAGCTATAGCGCTGTGCCACAATGTCACGCCTGTGTACGACGTCGCTAATAACGACCAGACCGATGAGGCGCAGTCAGGTAATTATAACGACCGACGACGCGACGTCAAGCAGCGACCTCACGTCAAATGTGGTAGAATGTAGTTATAATTTTTTTTAATTTTTGCTAACATATTTTTGTGAATATTTTTACATGTTATAGCACATGATAGCTTATTAAATATAATTATTTAATAAGAAAATTTGAAAAAAAGCAACTGATACGGATGGGATTCGAACCCACGATCTTTTTTTTTTTTAAATTTTCTTATTAAATAATTATATTTTGCTAACATTATTCCATATTACAACAGACATGGGCAGCTCAGTGATGTCAGAAAGCTGTGGGGGTGCAGTCCCTCAACAACAACTTTGCGACTACCAGGCGTCCAGCCCTGATGAAGTAGCCTTAGTGAAATGGACTGACATGGTGAGTAAACTCAGGATCTGTAGCATGTACAAACCATATAGTCCAACAAAGCCATATTTGATACGTTAAATGTCTCTCCTAGATAAATATTTGACTTATCTACGATGTACTGAAATAAATTAAACTACGCATTTCATAAAAAGACTTTATGCTTATACAAATAACGTGCATATTTCAATGGTCCATTTGTTACAGATGGGCGTGTCCCTGTATCGCCGAGACTTACACAATATATCGCTCAAACTGCGCGCAGCTAATGAAATTATACAGTATTCTATTTTACAAATATTTCCTTTTACCAGCGAGAGTAAAATGATGGGTATCATTGTCCAAGTAAGTACTCAAAAGAGGGTACAATACACCCTTCTTAACAGCCACGAACAAAAACTTATTACAGACCAGAAAACATAATATAGTAGTATCACGCCTGTATTCCCCAGAGGGGGTAGGCAGAGGTATATGCAGTACAGTCACGAGCATAATTATGTATACATGTAGAGGAATTCAAATGATTCTTTTTTAAAGTATTTGCAGAGTTAATTAGTACAAAATTATATAACCTATTGGTAATTATCTACTGATGTCACAACTGCAATATGTTTACATTTTAAATACGCTAAAACTCTACATGTTTACATATTTTTGCTCATGACTGTACACCCACGTTTCGCCGGCTATGTTATAAACCCCATGTAGTCGTCATTTTATTTTTCAACCTTCTATAAGGTGATAAATGTATACTTTTTTAATAATAAGCATCATCTTCCTGCCCTTTTCCCAATTTATTTGGGGACGGCGCAGTATGTCCACAGATCTCTATCACCCGTCATCTCAGTAGGCACTTCCTTTCTTGCTGTATCATCCTTCACACAATCCATCCATCTCTTCCTAAGTCTGCCTCTTTTCTTGTATCCATCCACATCCAATCCTAATACTCTTCGCACAACTTTTTACCCGACTGCTAAAATGTATACGTGCACATTTTTTTTATAAGACTAATTTCATTAATTGTCAACAGGAAGAGAATTCCGGTGAGATCACATACTACGTAAAAGGTGCAGATGTAGCGTTATCTAAAATGATAGACTCCCAATGGCTGAACCCTGAATGTAAGAAATTAGCAGCTGAAGGTCTAAGAACCTTAGTTATAGCCAAGAAAACCTTGACTAAAGAAGAATATCTTGAATTTGAGGTGAGCATAATGGTTGTTGTAATTTAAACCTTGTTTAACTAAGCATACAACTGAAATTCGTTTCAAAGTAACCATTTTCGCCTTAAGCATGGTTACTGGACTGTGACTCTTATGACTTAATTGTTAAGATTCATATTACTTTGATTTACACGTCTTCGTAAAATGAACTTTAATTCGCCTATGTTTAGAATGAAAATCTTTTTATCTGTAGTATCATCCATTTTATTAATCCCCAACTAAGTTTATCATGTGTATCTGTGCCATCGTAGCTCCCAACTAAACTGATGAACCGATTTTGATTTAGTCTTTTTTATTTGAAAGGTGACTTGATCAAGTGTTTTTAAGCTAAAAAAAACTGCGTTTTTTGTATCAGGGGTTTAAAAAAATTATACTTATTCAAAGGGCATTGTGCTAAAGATTTCATTTTGCTTTGCATCGAAATAAATGAAATTGAATTAATTATAGAAAGAGTACAAAGAAGCTCGTTTGCTGACGAATCGTAGCGAGCGAACTACGGCAGTGCTGGACAAGTTACAACATGGTCTAACACTGTTAGCACTCACTGGAGTGGAAGACCGACTGGCTGATGACGTGCCTAGGACACTCGCTATGCTCAGAACTGCTGGCATTAAGGTAATGTTGTCAGTTATGTTTTGTGCTGTTACATAGGATTATAGCCACATCACTACGGCGCGCGATGCCATGTCACGTGCCGCGCAGCAGCATGTTGGCATGTCTTGGTGATGTGGCCACATATTTCATACGGTGACTTAAGCCCGCGCTCATAGGTAGGGAGAACTGAAACACGATCTGTAGGATGCACATAATTGGAAGATAAATTGAAATATTTCTCCCCTCCTCTTTATTACTGCCAACATTTATTAATTGGTTATGTAATGAGTGAATTTTATGACTTAACTATTATTTAAAATTTCATAAAACATTTCGGAAAGTTTAAAACTTTTGTTGTCTTATTTGTAAGTTGTCTTGATAATACTTAGGATTTCATACCTAAAAGTTTATTTAATTACGCGGTGACACGAATGAGATCCTTAACTTTTGGTTAATTTTCGTGAAAGTCTCCCTTCTGCAGTGCTCGCATTTATAACGTTGCTCGCTTAGATCTGGATGCTGACGGGCGACAAGCTGGAGACGGCGCTGTGCATCGCGCGCTCGCTGGCGCTGGGCGGCGGCGCGGGCTGGCACCTGGCCCGCGCCTGCCGCTCGCGCCGCCACGCGCACTCGCTGCTGCAGGAGCTGCTGGCGCTGCGGGCCGCCGGCACGCACATGGACCTCATCATAGAGGGGGAGACACTGGAGGTCACTATTTTTCTTATGGCTTGTTTGGTGTATTGCTGGAGTCTTTACCTACCCTTTTTCCTTTTCTATCTTTTGTAATTTTATAGTATAGGACCCAAAAATAAAATGTTGTTTCAGACACTATACTATACATAGATCTGCCTCAACAGTGTCTCCAATGATGAGAAAGGGGGTTTTATAGTAACCCCAACCTTTCTTCTCTTCACAGGTCTGCCTCCAGTCTTACGAAGAGGAATTCGTAGAAGTGCTCTGTGGGTGCAGCGGTGTAGTTGTCGCGAGATGTTCCCCGACGCAGAAGGCGAGAGTCGCGCGACTATTGCGGGCGAGGAAGCACGTAGTCGCTGCTGTGGGTGACGGAGGAAACGATGTCGCTATGATACAGGAAGCTGATATCGGTGAGTATTTTCAACTATACTATAGTCATGACACAGAAGGCGCGAACCGTGTGACTGAAAAAACAATATTTTATTTTTGAATAAATAAAAGCAAAAAGTATAATTGACAAAGACTTTCTCGCGTCATTTTTAATTTTTGCTTCTTTTCTTTTTAATATTATTGTCGTTGTTTTTGTTTTTATTGGTTTTTGTGATTCTGCCCAAAAGCGAATAAATGGTTTTTCTTTCTTTCATTTCGAGTACCTTCACCTTGCAAAACAAACAAATATATCATTAGAATATGTATAGTTAGCAAAGAAGTTAAGTTACCAGGAGCGCTAATCGATAATAGATGGCGCTAGGAGTGCTCAAACACTCAACTGCGTAACAACAATTATAGGGTTTTCTTGTCAGTTTCTTTTCTTTTTTTCTTTCTCTCTTTAACTCTTTGAACGTCATGTATCGTGGTGGCTGTCAGGAGTGGGCATCGAGGGCGCGGAGGGCCGCGCGGCGTCGCTGGCGGGCGACGTGAGCGTGCGCCAGTTCTCGTGCCTGGCGCGCCTGCTGCTGGTGCACGGCCGCCGCTCCGCCATGCGCTCCGCCGCGCTGTCGCTGTTCATCGTGCACAGGGGACTCATCGTGTCCACTATGCAGGTCAGTTGAGAAAAACCCTTTTTTAATTACACATAGTCGGAATGGAATCGTGGTCAAGTTAAATAGGTATTTTATTAATTTATATATGTAAGTTCTTACTGTACTTAAAAATACCTATATTTAAATAACGAAATCAATTTTTATTTAACAATTTTAATTAGTGGTCCACCTTGACCCAACCCAGGGGGGGTCGTGATTAACTAAGAAAGTACATATGACATTGAAAAAGTCACATTAGTACATACCAGGTTCAAACCCACACCCACGTCATTGCAAAGGGGCTCCGTAATTAATGCGCCACCACGAAATAGTTTAAAATCATCATCCGCCTAGCCTTTTCCCAACTATGTTGGGGTCGGCTTCCAGTCTTACCGGGTGCAGCTGAATACCAGTGTTTTACATGGAGCGACTGCCTATCAGATCTCCACAACCCAGATACTGGGTTACACGATACCCCTTGGTAAGACTAGTTGACAGACTTTTGGGCTTCTGACTACCCGTAACGACTGTCAAAGATCTACAATTGACAGCCGGGGCCAACAGCTTAACGTGCTATCCGAAGCACGGAGAGTGATGATTAATTTATAAAACGCACATAACTTACGAAAAGTCAAAGGTGCGCGCCTTGGGTTCGAACCCGAGACCTCTGACTTGCCAGTCAACAGTCACCACCACTAGGCTATCACGACTCAAATATGTAGTTTAAATATTATCGTATATTTATTTTTGCAGGCGGTATTCTCTGTGGTATTCTACTTCTCGTCGGTGTCACTCTATCCTGGTTTTCTGATGGTTGGCTACGGAACTGTCTTCACTATGCTACCCGTATTCTCTTTGGTAAGTTTATTTTACATGTAATCTTAAACATAAGGACGAGCACGCACTTATTTAATCTACACGCCCAGAGGTCATGGAGAGTTCGCGTACCAAAAACCTTACGGTGTTCCCGTGCGTTCTTTAGTCCGCGCGAGTCGGACATAACCCCCTCACCAGCCCTTGGTGATGGGGCTAATCCAAATTCCACAAAAAAAGGGTCATCCCCAAACAGCTCATAGCGCTCGCGCCTCGACTTTATTGCTCTTTCACTTACTTAAAGACACCACGTATTGGTAAAAAACTAAGCAAAAAAATCGACTAAAATTTTCATAGGGTGTCCCTCGTATGGTTGATTAAGAACTCGGTGTCAGAGTTTAAACCCCCATAGGCCTCTGACATGGCTTTACACATAGTCGAAACTCACTTGATTTACATTACTAGTCTATAATATTGCTTAAATTTGTCCTGCAGGTGCTTGACAAAGATATACCAAGTTCCACTGCGCTGCGCTACCCACAATTGTACAAACAACTTACAAAAGGACGACAACTTTCTTACAAAACTTTCTATATATGGACAGGAATATCTATATATCAAGGTAAGACCACCAAATAAGTACATCAAATATAGACCACTTTATAATTATAATCTTAAAGAAATAACTTACTATCTATAATAGGGGCATCTGTATGCCGAGATTAAAACTATAATTTTAGTAAACTGAATATCCGAACATAAAAAGAGATTGATTGATTGACCCTCTATTTTTAAAAAAAGTTGCCCCATATTAAAAAATTCTTCTGTATTGTTGGTTCAATTAACAAACGTATGAATTATAAACTCCCAGATTGAAATAAATATCTGTCCCGTGTGGCTATCAAATCCGGGACATCAAGCGGATAAGGCAAATCACTTACCTAGGCCCAATCGTGTCGACAATCTCTATATTATCTAGGATAAATGGTAGACCTTGTCATAATTGTATATTGTTCCAAATTTGGACTAGTTAAAAAAATATGGGACACTAATGGAGATATACCTAATATCTATATTTATATTTTCTATTAACTGCAAGATAATATTTTCTAACTCGTCTTACTTCTCTCCTACAGGTAGCGTTATAATGTACGGCGCGCTAGTACTATTCGAGGACCAACTGATTCATATAGTAGAGATCAGTTATACAGCACTAATTCTTACGGAACTAATAATGGTGGCCCTCACTGTGGCCACGTGGCACTGGATGATGATTGGCGCAGAAGTGGTCAGTCTACTCATGTACATCGCCACGCTGTTTATATTCAGCACGTACTTCGGTGAGTATTGTTTCTTATTGAACTAATGATAGTAGTCCTAAGTATGGTCGCTTGACATGTCATCTCTGGATCATATTGGTCTGTTGATAAAACCAAAAATGAATAAAAAGGTTTCTATGCATTGAGTGCAAAAAAAATCCGCTCACTAGATGTCGCTGGTTAGACTGGGCTGACGTTATCTGTCATCTCACTTCTGTCAGTGTCACTTTAAAAACAAATGATTACGATTGTCTCTTTCGTCTATTTTAATTATCTGAAGTTAATAAAACACATTTATTACGAGTTTAAAATAATTTTAATACTTATATTTAAACTTTTCCGTACAAAGAGATGTGTCTGATCAATCTGATCTGTCAGGACTCCTAAAACGAGTTTTTAAACTACGCGAAAATAGACAGTTGTAGTGGACGTAATATACCTCATTTTAACTTTCCAGAAAGGTAAGAGACGGATTTCTTACCGCTTAGTACAGTTTTGGCGTCGTAGTTTGAAAACTCGTACTAAGAAAGAAAGAAAGAAACTGTAATTGTCAATGTAAGCCCTCATTTACTAAAGCTCTGCCTCTCTCTCTCTTTGCGTCTTCAAATTGTTCTCATAAAAAAACACCTTAAAAAATTACCTCCACAGATACCGATTTCATACGTCACTGGGAATTTTGGTGGAAAGTGATAGTTATAACATTAGTCTCCTGCCTACCGCTATACATCGTCAGATACATGCACAGAAAATGGAGCAACCGCCAGTACAAAAATATTAAAAAATGATCCTTATTTGTAAGTCGTTTAGGTCAATATTTCCATGTGATTCTCTTTTACTGTAAGGTATACATTGTATTATATGTAGGTATCGTTTATTTAGTTTGATTGCATTTGCTGGAAGTGTTTTATTATGTTGCCTGCCTTGGCGTGATTTTTAAGTGGGAGGGTCCAGGGGTGTGCTGGACTCTAAACGGCTTTAACCTTCTCATTACCCAAATATTGAAAGCTGGGAATGCAGTCCCGCAAGATAATTTAAATCCCAATCATTCTCAGTCCCGCTGGATTCAACTATTTGCAGAATTCCGCAAGGTTTCGCAATTACGTCGCTTAGATTTGATGGTTTTCAAAGAAAATTAATCAAAAAATGAACTATTTGTATCATCCACTAAACGGCTCCTGCATGCGGAATATGGCATTTGGGAATTCTGGGATCCTGATATTGCATTCCCTAGTCGGGACCCGGGAACTAGCATTTTCCCGCAACCCCCGGCAGGGGTCGACCACCAATGAGGGCCCTGTCTCATACGTGGGGGACCAAGGTGTCGAAACCCATTTAAATATGTGGTTGCAAGCGATGTAAATCACAAAGTCCTGGATGCTACACCCAGGTTGAGCTTTGTGCGTTTTACGACGATTTTTTAACTATCTTTCTTGTCTGTCTGTTTGTTTATTCGGTACAAATTTCTCAATAGGTTTAAAAGTAACTTTCGAATGAGTTATGACACTTATAATTTCAAACATAACTCAGAATTGGATGACAGTGCAACATTAGCTCGCATTCTTGTTTGTCTATTTTTTTTTTAAAGTTTAGAAACAAATATTTTCCTTTTCACGTGCAATCAAACTAAATTAAACGTCGCGGTCGTATCTATTTTATAAGTTACACAAACTTTAATATTCCCAAATATAACTGAGATTTTCTTGTTACCATGATAAAGCAAATGCTTATAAACTCATTTATTAGAATACTCTTGAAATTGTAAAATTCGGTTTTTGACAGCTGTCAAAATATCGGTTGTCAAATTGCACTAATATTTTTAGTTCTATTGTTGGTATCAAGCCTATTTCACACGATACAATTCGATTAATAATGTGCTCGAATTTTCAATCAAATTGTCTTGTGTGGAACGCAGTTGGTTACACACAATTTGGTTGCTAATCAAAATCGTATCGTGTGTAATATGCTTTAAATCCTAAACAAATGTTTAAGAAGTATTCACTGATTTTTTAAATTAATTTTTAATCCGACTTATACGATAAATTTTATGTTAATTACTAGCTTTTTCATCACAGCACTCTTAGAATAGACAAAAAAAAAATACAAAAAGGGGGCTTTAAAACCACCGACGAGTATTTAGTATAGATAGGTTCAATTAAAGTATTCATTATTCTGCAGTTATAGAGTATATGTAAAATATATGTATAATTGTTTATGTATTAGTAATGTATAAGGACAAATACAGATTAAGTGAGTTCTGCAGATGGTGTTTAGCGCAGTGCTACAAACTTATTGAACCATTAGCCAAAATTGGAAATAACGTACTGTAGTATATGATAAGACTGGCATATAAAGAACTGTCAACGTCAGATAAGTTTGTAACTGCATTAAAAAAAGGTTTATCTCTTTTTTTTAAATCTTATAGGTTGCCTGCCCGTTGTTTTAAATATGAAATTCGGTTTGACTATGATATAATTATTTTATCAACGGCTTAGACATGATTTAAAAAATAAATCAAAACTATCTTTTAATATTTTTATTATCTTTTGTAAATAAGAGCGTTTTGTTTTGGTCCATTTATGGTCTCATATACTTGGTTAGCTACTCTCAGTACGAAAATTAATTTCGTGCTCAATGCTTGATACATTACCGTCCACAAAACTCCTTGCAAAATAAAACGCGTTACTATATACTTTTTACAAAGTTAGTTGTAACTTTTTTACGAAGTTACTCTCTTGTTGTCTTTGACTTACTCATATTCTTCAACTTCCTTCAAACTAAATAAACATCCAACTGCAAAATTCATTTAAAAATCTGTGTTAGAATAGTTATAGTTCCAATTTAATTCAGGGCTGTGTAAAACGAAAATGTAAGTCTGCCTATATTTATAAAGTCTAACTTTATTAATGCAAAATATGTAAGGATCAAACCTAAAAGTAATAATGAACGAACCCTAAATTAACTAACCAATAAAAGGTTTGCTGTTTTGTAACAAAAAAAAATATTATACTTTTTTTTTTTCATAACTTAACAAAGAAATGTTTTTTTTAGGATTTATTCCTTAATTTCGACATAATCCTTAATTATAAAAATATACATTATCGTTAATTATGATATAATATAATAATTATTAATGAGCAATTTTAATACTCTAAAAAACCGAACAATATTATTCTATTTTTTTACTATAGTTAATAAATTATACGTTGTTATAATATTTTAACAAAGTATTTTTTCTATTAAAAGCATCTTAGTAACTTACCTCCTAAAATATTTTGCATTATTAGTTTTAGACCTTATATTGGTCTAGACAAATTACCTATTGAAGCTGTTTAAGAAAAGGACTAGAATTTTAATTAAACGTCTTATTTTGTGAGTAATTCTGTGTGTTGGATATAAAAGGGTAAATAGGTGATATGTCTAGATAGTTGTAGATTTTCATAATATCTACATTCAAATTGGGTGTCAATTCTGAAATGGCCACGTAAACCCAGGGCCTTAGGGCAGTGCCAGCGGTGCCCAGGCAAGGTAAGGGTTACCTAGCGACTTTATTAGGGTAAGAGTATTTATTACACCTCCCTTATAAGGGTCGTCATCCTCCTAGCTTTATTATAATCAAACTGATAGGATCCGCTTCCAAACTAACCAGATGTAGATGAATATCAATTCAGAATTTTAGTGTCATTATATTATCTATACCATTGAAAAAGCACAGAAAATTTAACACCATTTTCCCTTTCCATCTTTAGTAAATGATAATTACTAATGACGGATAACTTTAATTCATATTTAAGTTCGTTAGCGCTTCAGAATTGACACCTATTAATACGAATATTCATGTGAAACTGAGATTTGCTATTATGACGTTATATTTTTTCAAAAATGTACGATTTTATTATTGTTTAATAATTTATTTTTGTTATAATTTTTTTTCTGGATATTTTCAGTAATGACACTGTGATTAAACTTGTTTATATTTTAGCTGTGTAAGCGTAATTCTAGTAAGATGGTAGATTTGCAAACTAAAATAATTGGATCATTTTTACAAAAGTTTATTTTATTATGTATATTATTGGTGATGTTCTGTCCTTATAAGAAATAATCAGTATCTATAGGCTATCCAGAATACCAAAATAATAAATGTAAACAATCTTGATACGTCTTTTATTACTAATTTGCAAATTATAAATTGTAAATAAAATGTAATCCTTTGTTTTATGGAAATTAAACGTAGTAATTTCATTTATAATCACATCAAATTAATTTTTCAAGGAAAAATATAAAAAAACATGTCAAGATTGTTTACATTTATTTTTTTCGTATTCTGGACAGATTATAGTTATCTACCTATAAAACATGCGGTAACTGATTGACTGACAGACAGACAACAGAGTAAATTACTAGCAAAATGTTACGAACTCCGATAAAGTTTTGCTCTGCGCGGGACAAAATATGGGCTGCAGAGATCTTCAACCTTTTAGATGACCAAGGATAAAAATGTTCCTGGCTGGCGGCTCTAGTTCCAGGAACAGCTTAAAGGCTGCAAATTACTATACATTTTTTTCTTTAATAAAGAACGTTTAATGAAGTTTAATGAAAATCGAATAGTATTAATTCAAAATAATGCTCAGTTTGGCAGGTTCGAATCCTGCTCGCAATCAATTTTTTTTTACTTAAGTATAACATTTACAGAAATGAAATGTTTCGTTTTATTTTTTAATTCTATTATATTTTTTCGTAACAAGTGGTCCAATCTATTTTTCATGTTTGCAAATGAATTAAAAAAAAAGAAACTTTTTTCTTAAAACACTTTCGAATGAGGTACAAATTGCGTTGAATGTGATATAATCAGCTGTATATTTATTGGTCAAAAATATATTTGTTTTAAGATTTAATTATGTAGGTATTGTTAAGCCATGGTGCATAATTGCGGTATGTTAATCATATAAGAGTAATGTTCTTTAATTACCTATAATAAATATTTTATATGATTGCTTTGTTATTTGATTTACTCCAAATACTTTCTTGAAACTTTAGCATATTTTACTATTTTTTAGTTTTCGTTTCGTTCTATACCTTTTAAAGGGCTTCAAGCATGTTTTTGAAGAATCCCTCCTTAAATTATTATATCATTGATTTTTTTAAGGCTACGTCCGCACAGACAAGCGCGGGCGGCTTGCTTAGCGCCTAAAGCCTAGCAGGTCACCTAGCGATTTGCTTAGTATAACGAACGTTCTAGCTTGTTTGCGAACGGCCACATTGCCCGCAATGCGGTTCGCAAACTAAGCTAAGCTAAGCGACTAGCTAGCTAGTCGCTTAGCGTGTATCGAGGTGAACAAACGTGTTGGTATTTTGTCACGAGGCGCGAGGCATTTTAGAAGAAACAAATGGATGAAATATTTATTGATGACCATCTTAATGAGTTAATTTAATAGAGAAGTAGATCAAATGTTTCTCCGCTCAGACGCAGATATTTGTAAAAAAAATCACAAAATTACGCTATTGTTTATACAGAACATTAAACTCCCCATGTCTTGACCGTGACTTATTTATGTCGTGAACCCAACATAACGGATAAGGCCGAGAAATAGTATATTTTAAAGATGAATTTTCTGGAAGTTGCAGTTTAAAGCTATTTTTGAAAGTGACATCTCTTCAACGTGGCGACAAGCAAATGACCACGCAAACCACCTCTCAGTGCGGCTACCGTGTATCCTAGCAAGTAGCCAGACTGTAAGCCACTAAGCTCTAGGCGCTAAGCAAGCCAAGCCACCTGTCTGTGCGGACGTAGCCTAACAGTTGCCCTAGTGCCCAGTTGCTGCATTCTTGTCATGTAGGTAGTATGAACTTTTACATACTCTGAGTTGCCCTGTGCACTTAATTCATGCCACTAGTGGTTATAATTATACTCTTTGATGCATACTTATCGTTTGCTCGTGTTTGAAGTGTACCTATAGATTTTTCCTCAATCAGCATTGCTCTCACTGTCAACAAAGCGACCAGCCGCTCTAAAAACTAAACTATTCATAATTTTAATTATCTTTTACACCGTCCCGCGTCCCCGTTGGTAGTGGCGTCTGCCCGCGTGATTCTCGTAAAAACAAACAATTCAAATATCGCAGAGGTTTTAGAGTCATTTAATCGAAGTATACCCAAATTTGCTTTGATTATGGATGCTAAATTTGCTAAATTTGGTACTCACGTGTTCCTTGACCGCAGTTCGATAAGACTCTCAATAGGATTGCGACTTTAAAATCGGTGTCGTTCAAAATCGATAGGCGAATATGGACAATATGAATAGGTACGTAACGGGTTTCAACGACTGAGTGAAGGGGTACTGAACGACTGGTACCATTAACATAAGCATTATCCAGAAGATCGTAGGTTCAAATCCTGCTTGTAATTGACTTTTTTCTTTTAAAAAAATCGAAATTAGCAAAAGGTAAGGCAAAAGGCAAATAATATTTTCCGAGTAAAATATCATTGGCAAAAGAGATTGGCAGAGGAGATTTTACAGCATTTTACGGCACTTATTTCTGATTCTGACATGATCTGTCAGTTCATATTGTCATCTATAAAATGAACATAGTATTTTTACAATCACATTTTAAATTCAATGTTATTTCTTATGGTTCTTATAATATTTTCTAACGTCGCTTACGTTACCAACAAGAATGCAGGTACTACATTATTTGATAGTGCCAAAGCCAAATTAAACTGCTGGAACCAAGACGACATAGCCAGACTAAGGGCTCGCAAAGCGTTCGAAGAGCTGATACCTCCACAAGTAAGCCCGGATAAAGTCGATACCAAATACATCAAGCAGACCCTCAGGTATTTTAGAAATGCGTTGCAACGTATACATAAAGACGTCGATTTGAACACTGCAGCCATACTCAAAGACGCTTTATCTGACACCTTCGGAGCACATCTCAAATGTCATATTCTTCCTACTGTTAGATTTGCATACTACGCCGGCTATGTTCCTTACAGATATGCAAGAGATATCCATAATTTTTATGATGAAATCAAGGCAGATATGAATACCCAAGGCTTAGGATGGAGGCAACCTGCGAAAATTCCTCAATGGTCCAACTTGACGGTTGCTAAAATACTAATTGGATCTGGCAAGCTATTAGATCCTTGTACTTGTTTAGTTACAAGACGTGACTCAAATAATTGTATTCACTTACCGTCTCCAAAACTAGATGATGAACACAAGCCATCCGCTATTGCCTTGCCGTTCAAATCAGATGGCTTAGTGAGCCTCTTGGTTCCAAACTCAGAAAATATACTTTTGAAATATTATACAACCGCTTCGAGATGTATTTTACACAGCTCTCCACAAAACTGTCGCCATGCAGACTTCGTTAATTTTAATAACGAGTTATGGCATTGGATGAAGCGTGATGTGGCACCACATTTAATAGACGAACAGTTGTACGCCGCGTATGGTGGTGTTCTAAGAATAGCTGCCGCGGTACAAAACTATGGCAAAGGTTTATCAAGACGCAATCTGTTCCAATACCAGGACTCTGGTGTATCTAAATGGAATCCTTGGAAAACGCTCACTCAATCTTATATTTACATAAATGCAGATTGGACTCCAAAACTGTATATCTTGCTAGTTTTGTTGACTGCATCAGCTATATGCATTTTACAGATTTGTTATAATTACATGTTTGGGGAAGCAAACACTTGTGGTTGTAAAGGCAGATCAAGAAAGTCTTCTTTTTCGAAAGAAGTTGCATATTCGAGGGTAGACAGCAACATCCCAGCTGTGCTGCCACGCCAAAGTGCTATTTATTATAGCGACAAAAAACGTGTAAAACGCCCTCCTTCCAGAAGCAAAACATCTTCTTTGGGATCTATACGAACACAGAAAGTGTATGACATGAATGAAAATAAAGAAAAACTTATGGCAATTATAATGAGTGACAATGAAGACAGCGAGATTGGGTCATTGCCTTCAAAGATAGACTCCGATGATGAATGCGATGAGAACCGATTAAGTGATGCAACCAAAGAAAACAGGCCGAAAAGTCCACCAAAAATAGAAACGTCCGTGGCTCATTTGACTCTGGAAAAGACGCAGCCTACAGAAAAAAAGTCTTCGATGCCAATGTACTCCACAAGTACTCTTACACGATCCGACATCACGTACTGTCCAGATAAGTTATTGAGTGACACGGCATGGTCGGTTTCCAGTACTAGTACATCCGGCAAAACGATGAGTTCCACTAGTTCTAAGTCCCACAGTCGAAGGTCTAGAAGTTCCCGCGATTTGGCATGGGCCCGACATGTTATTTCTAGGCATTCTCGCAGAGGCGGACCTCTACAGTCCACCACTTGTACAGAGTTAGACGCTAATTCATTTCTGACACCACCCTCGCGCCGGTAGCGATATGTTCTTTTTATGTTGATAGGTTGTTTATTTTTAGGACATTTAGTTAGTATTATTGTATAAGACATGTTGGATATTTAAGATGTATTTAAGGTTTTATTAAGAATATATTGATGCATGTTCGTTTTTTTATTCAACCTTATGCAGCCACTTTCATAAGAAGGCATGAATCCTTAAAATTTATATCCTCAGGAACATCCTGGATTTCTAATACTTAACACTTTTTATCTGGGTCCATATCCCAAGTAATAGTGTTGTGTGCCCTGGTTGATCTGGAAGCAAGCAAGCTGGGGGCAAGCCGGGTTCCGGGTGGCAAATTCATGCTTGGCAAACGAATCTGAGCTGAGTTATGGAGAAATCGAAACCACCAAACGGCGGAAACCATCGACCGATTAGTGATTACAACTATAACTACTATATTTCCCTGTAGGAATAAGCAGAGGAACTCCCACGATTTGCCTTAAAGGTTATATGTATGTTCCCATAAAGCTTTGAGTCTATTGCCACGTTGCAGTGTTTGCTATACCTACTTATTTTAAATAGTTGCATTGGTCGAAGGTATAGTTTTATTGTCATCATCACCTCATTTCTCTAATGGCAATATAGTGATATTATTTCCGTGTCTAATGGCTAAGCTGTATGTTTCCGGGTTTGATTCCTTGATTGGATTGAATGCTATTGGATTGTTCAAACTGGAAATTCTCAGTAGGTACAAGCCCCTACATAAACTGTATGGATAGTTCAGTTCCCGTACTTACATTAAGTTGGCACCATTGGTGCACATTGGGAAGATTTATTACTTTTGTCCCCAATGGCTACTAGTGGAGAGCATGTGATCCGCATCTCGGACAGCCTAAGCGGAGAGCAGATGAAGCCGTAGACGGACAATACGTAAGTACCTACATTTCCTGTTTAAGCTGACAGCTGAAGAGCCTATGCAATGCAAGATCAGTATATACTGGTAATTGTACCTACTTATAGCTTGATGTGTAGGCGTGTAGTTGTGAGTATGTAAACAGTAGAGTTTTTTTTAGACAATATGATTGCCTGTATTCGGATGAAAAGGTTGATTCCTGGGGGGCGATTCGCGTGTAATCGACATAAACATTATGTTATCGCACAGACATATAAGAGTAGCAGACCATACATTAATCACTAGTTATATTTATATAGATGGGTATAATCTTTTTTCCTTTTCTTACAAAAGGACAACTCAATATATGTATCTCGTTCTTTCACCTATTGCAACACTCACACACACATAGACAAAATATGAGGCGTAGTCTATTTTGTGACGCCGCCATATTAGTTAAGCTACATAAGCTACATCGATTCGAATTATTATCATCAGGTTTTCGTAAAAAATATTGCTCGGTTGAGAATTAAATGGTAAAATAATAATTTTATAAAATGGTAAAGTGCAGTGCCTATCAGTGTGATAGTGCTAGCTATAACAATATACCTGGATTGACCTTTCATCGGTAAGTTTTATGTTGCTTTGTTAAGATTAAAAGCTATTCGGTTCTCTCTGATGAAGAGTTCAAATAATTAGTTATTGTTTAATAGCTTATTACATAGATTTTTAAATTTGGAGCTTAATCGTATATAATTTTGACCTATAACAACAGAAATAAAAGCATTTATAAGTTAGTTTGTTGTAAAGTTGCAAATATTGACAGCTCAAGTACTACAATATTATCGAGGGACGGATTTGGGAACAATTCAAATGATTTTTTGTAGATATGGTACCTATACCTAGATTGTTAAATATTTACGACATCATATCCATAATAATGCAGAGCACAGATTGTCAGCTGTTATAATAATAATCTACAAAAAATAGTCGCAGAAGTTTTAATTATTTTCATTAATACCTATGTCGATCATTCACATTTTTGTAATTTCAGGTAATTCAGATCAAAATTAAACAGTATTAATAAATCTACCAGGTTGTTCATCAACCACACGATAAGAAGAAGAATAAATATATCTATTTTTATTATGTCGTGATTATGTCTTATTCACCATGTCCTAAATGCGGCCCTGGCATAAATAGTTGTTCAATGTGTGCGTTTTGCCTACGCTGTTTAAACTTTATATTAGGTCTGCTACTCTTATATGTCTGTGTGTTATCGTAATAATATTCAACCTTACCATTCTTAGCATAATCATAAATAAGTAATAGGATTGAAAATAAAACGGATTCGAACTTTGAGCGAAAGTCCTGTTGCTGGTAAATTGGTAATGTATTGTAGTGTGTTGGTATTGCATCCGACATAATTCTCCACAGACACAATTAGGACCTACCTAATCAATGATTTTTTCTCTATATAATACTCTATCATTGGTTAAAAATTTTTAGCCATTGGTATATCTCTCATAATGATAAGATTGTTTTCCCTTCACACGAGATTATTTCGAATATACAATTTATTTGTATAATTATATCGATTATACAAGAATCACCCTCTCATTTTCGTTTTAAATAAAATTCGCTTGCAACACATAAGATAACTGTCATATTGTCACAAATGTCATTGTCAAAAACGAAATCAACCTCCAAAAGTCGAATTTGCGGCGAAGTTGTCGTTACATTATTTTTCGCGAATCTTTGAATCTCAATCGAAAATTAGTTTTTAAATAAGCATTCGGAAAATCATGCTAATCGTATTTGTCATTTAAATTCTTTAATTCTATAGAAATATGTCGAGAGTAAGTAATTATAATGTACTTGTCGGCGAACCGTGTGTGCCAAATGAATACATAAATGTTTTATTTATTTTATTCTTAACCTTGTTGCTTTTTTTTCGATACTTCTGAGTGCAACAATACGTGAAATTTATCATATAAATTATATTAATCATCTGAGAAATATACATTGATTTTTAAATCAGTTTTCTAGACAAGTTTCCATTACCCCAAACCATTATTCAAAAATAAACCTTTTATTTATTTTAATTTAATTTACTCGTCTTACAGGATATAAGATCATTTTTTCAACCAAAGAAACCACAAAAACCCACCGTAGAAGATGATGATGATGTTATACCGGAGTCACCTGATGTACAAATCCCTAAAAACAAAGTAAGTTCTTGAATAAAATTGTATGTGTAAGTAATAGAGATATTTTTACTATGTTTTTTCTTTAAAGAGAGTGACTTTCTTAAATTAAGAGTGTAACCAATTTCATTTCCTGGCTTCTCTGGTTTGGGAATCATTATTATATCTGTGATATTATTAAGATATACTCTTCTTTAAGTTTGCGGAGTACACCTCTAGTCTAGTTTAGGAGAACTATTGATTCTGATGACATATCTAACGATAATGAATAATGTTTATTAAATTATTAGAGTTAATAGTTACTTTTGCTTTATGAGTGTGTTCCTTTGTAATTTATTAAATTTTGATGTGAGTAAAATGTTTCTAGAAAAAAGATGCTAAGAAGAGAAGAGTATTAAATGATGATTCTGATGAAGAGATTTTTTCATCTAAAAAGAAGAAACCTAGCAATGACACTAAGACATCTAGTAAGAATAAAAATAAATCACCTAAACCGGCTCCTGTCCTTAAAGAGGTGAAAGTCATAGATATGTTTGGTAGTGGACCCATCAAGAGAACCGAACCCTTAGTAAAGAAAAAGAAAAAAACAGAATTAGGCATCCATTCCGATGACGAATTTGAAAAAAGCCTTTTAGAAATAGATAATGCAGAATTGGAATCAAAATTAGATGATCACAAAGAAGTCAAAAATGATAAGTCTTCATTAACATCTGAAAAAGAAAAAGCTTCTCCTTCTAAAGATAAAACAAAAGAATCACATAAAAGTATTACTAACAAAACAACACAAGAAAAGAAACCTAAACATAGCACTCATTCAGATGTATCAAAAGAATCAAACAAAGAAGAAAAAAAAGAATCTATAAAAGTTGAACACAGCAAACCAACAAAGCTTGATAAAAATAAAAAACTTAATCAATCAGTATCTATTGACTCTAATGATGGTGAAAAAAGATCTAAAACAGATAACAGCAAAAGGAAGTTTGCTCAATTTATCGATAATGATACAGATCATGATCATGGGAATAAAAAGAAGAAATTGAATGAAAGTACAGCTGAAGATAAAACCTATTATGATTCTTCTTTTGTAGACGATGATAAGGACAAAAATAAGAAAAAGAAAATGAATAAAAGCCTAAATGAGTCTGGTAAGTATGTATTAACTAGCTTATCCCACGTGACATCTTCCCTGTGAAAATGAATGAATTAATCCCAATCTCTGCACTGTCAGGAGACTTCTCACTTGTTAGCCAACGGTCGTATTTTATATGAGATGTATGAAACATTTATAGTAAGAAATTTATTTCATGTTAAATTTATTTATTAATTTTATTTTAGTGTTAACTGATGAAGAAAGACATGAAAGGAGAATACACTCTGCTGCTCTGTATAAAAGTTATTTAAACAGATCTGGACCTAAGCACTTAGGGGCTAAAGAAATGCCAGAGGTATGTATACAGCAGAACAACTTACAAATATTTCGGCACTGATAAAAAACCGTTTTCATCGTCATCAGCTGGAAGGTGTCCGCTGTTGAACAAAGGCGTCCCTAATTGAACACCAAAATGAACAACTACTTGCCGGTTGCATCCACTCTAAATATTAACGTTCTACTTCTAGGGAACTCCAGATTGTTTGAAAGATTGTGCCTTCATACTGACTGGCGTTCTAGACTCGTTCGAGAAAGATGAAGTCACAGCGGCGATCAATAAATATGGAGGCACTGTCAAAAGTGGGGTCACTAAAAAAGTAAGTTTTATTTTTAACTACAAAAAAGAGGAGAAATCAAAAGGAGAAGCTCAGCAGTGGAATGACTATCAAAGAAATCATATTACAGATAAAGCGGCAATCTGCTTTTTCTGCAATATGATTTCTTTGATTACGGTTACAAGTAAGATTATGATTTACGAGTGGCTCAGTTGAGAGAGAAGAGCGGCTGGTGGCGTAATTGATTTTTTCTTCGCAATTTTTTTTCAACTTTCTATATTTTACAGGTGACCCACGTATTAGCCGGTGAAGAACCAGGCCCAGCTAAAATAGCAAAAGCCCATGAACTAGGCATTAAAATCATAAATGAGGATGAATTCCTCAAAATGATCACGGAACGATCACGTAAAACCACAAACAAAGAAATTAAGATAGAAAAAAGTCCTAACAAAAAAGGATCTAAAGACAAATTAAGTACAAAAGAAAAAACTGAGAAAGATAAAAAAGGTAATCATGTTGACAGCAAGAAGAAAAGTCCAGCAGATAAAATAAAAAGTGAATTGAAATCAAAAGAAAGTTCTAAGAGGATAGCTGTGAATGAATCAAAGAATCGGGATAAGTCTAAAAGTCCTAGGAAGGTTAAAGAGGAAAAAATGGAAAATGTAACTAAACTGAAATCTGACGAATCAAGTTCAAGTAAATCCAATAATCAAGAAAACGGTATGTTTTTTAAACCATGTTAAACTTTTTCTTTGTCATATAGTTGATGAACAACCTGGTTTCAGATTTTAAACCACCCGTAGGCCTCAGACATGGCTTAACACACCATTGAAAAATCTCTCAAGTGCGCCAGTTTCCTCACGACGTTTTCCTTCACCGTTTAAGCAAGTGATAATTAATTGCTGGGTGCGGGTGTCGTAAAAAGCAACAAAGGAAACGATCTGGAGGATGGGCAGCAGCGTTCTTCCGTGTAACAACAATCATTTGCGACTATGATCGCCAGCCCGCTTACCCAGCGTGGCGATTATGGGCAAATACCTCCAATGAGCGCACCATAGTTACGCGCATTAGGAGAGGCGCTATGATCAGCAGTGGACTAATACAGGCTGATGATGATGATGATGATGAACATTTGTCTACTCTATTTTTCGGTTCATTGATTCTTTATCTTCGCCTGGTGTCGCGGATTCGATTCCAGCACGGGAAAAATATTTGTGTGATCGACAAATATTTGTTTAGGTGTGTTTTATCGCTAAGTGCGATTACTCGTAGATTACATTTGTGAGATAATAAGTTGCATTTAAGATAGATAAGATAATTTATAAAGTGACCAGAACCACTTTACCTAAATATAAATTATTTAATAGAATAAATGCAATTTCTCTCTAATTCTTTCCTATTGATGACAATATCGTATCCTATAACTATAATACGCACGTGTATTTATTTGTAATCGCTTTCTCGAATGATTACAATGACATTTTCGATAAGGGTTTATAAGAGCGAAATATCGGTATAGCTAGCTAACTTTCCCTGTATTTGTAGTATAAAAGACGATATTATTTGCCAAATTTCATAGCTCTAGCTCAATGGAAATTACCCTGTAAATTTTGATTCCCTTGAGAGTAACGAAATATACGTTTTTTTGCTGCATAAACGGCCGTATCTTTTTTTTACGTTAACTTGGAAATTAGATTTTTTCACAGCTTCAAGGGACTGTAGACTTGAGTATATGGTTTCGATTTCAACTAAATACCTCCACGCGTTCCCGAGATAAAAATCCTTGGCAATTTTGTCTTCAGTTTACTAAAATATAAAACAGTAATAATAAGATAAACATTGATATAAATAATAAGATAAACAAAATAATAAGCATAATTAATTCCTACAGGTCTCGCAAGTGAATCTGTAGAGAGACCAGCAAATGCAAGCATGTGGGTAGAAAAATATAAGCCACAAAACATCAAACAAATCATCGGACAGCATGGAGACGCGAGCAATGTTAAAAAGTATGTATCATTGTATTAAATTATCTATACTAATACTATAAAGAGGTAAAGTTTGTATGTATGTATGTCAAGGATAATCTTTGGAACTACCGATCCGATCCTAAAAATTATTTCACCAATAGAAAGCTACTTTATCCCTGAGAACTATTATTTATTTTTTATTCTGAAAAAAAGTTGAGTTTTAGTAAAAAATAAAAATGCTTTATCAAGTGTGTTTACAAGTGTGTTTAAATTTAATTTAACGCGGACAAAGTCGCGGGGAACAGCTAGTATGTAATTAGTTTTTATAAAAACAACTTTTTTAACCAAGCTTTTATATTGCAATCAAAACTAAATGTACCTATTCAAAAATTCTATATTAAAAAACTCTATAATACTTTCAAACTTTTCCTTACTTGGAAATCGAACCCGAGACATCCAGATTAAAATAATGTGGTGATTCATTTTCAGATTGATTAACTGGCTTACGAAATGGTATGTGAATAGAAAAGCTAAGTTGCCTAAGCCCAGTCCGTGGGCTAAGAATGATGATGGAGGGTATTACAAAGCGGCTTTACTCTCAGGACCCCCTGGCGTAGGTAAGTCTTCATGTTTTCGTATGTACGTGTATGTAAGTGACAGAGTTAAAAAAAAATTAGAAAAACAAACAAACATATCACAGTTTCTAAAATTGTATTCTTTCTTTTCGTTCTTTATAATCATTCTTCATTCATTCTTTCATTTTAGGAAAAACAACGACAGTGGGTTTGGTTTGTAAGGAACTGGGGTTCGACATGGTAGAGTTCAATGCTTCAGACACCAGGAACAAGACACTTATCAAGGAGCAGATTGGAGAACTCCTCACTACCACGTCACTCTCTGGATTTGCTAAAGGTCAGTAGGGTAATTCATTGGATATTTTGGGTAAGATCTAGCTGGAAGGAAAGATCCTGCACTCAAAGATAATAGAATCAATTATAATGCTAATTATTATTATTAAAACCCTATTTATGTAAAAAAATTAGAGATACAAATGAAATATGCAATAATGTAACTCAAGTAAGGCTTTAAAATTTGAAGGAATAAAATTTTACGGGATATACTTACAGGAAAATTCTATTTCAAGCAGACATCTATAGGCTATCCAGAATACCAAAAAAATAAATGTTAACAATCTTGATACGTCTTTTATTACTAATATGCAAATTATAAATTGTAAATTCACAAATAAAATGTACTTAATTCATTGTTTTATGGAAATTAAACGTAGTAATTTAATTTATAATCACATCAAATTAATTTTTCAAGGAAAAATATAAAAAAAGAATGTCAATATTGTTTACATTTATTATTTTTGTATTCTGGACAGGTTAGATTAGGTTAGGTTAGGTTATAGTATAGGTTCGGCCAGTATTTAATGACTGGCTGGGGAGGAGGCACGGCTCTCTGACCTTCAGGGCGACACAGGTGCTCTCGAACCACGGCTGTTTCGGGTGGTACCTGTGTATGATAAACAGAGAGCCGGACGCCCGGTGTCATCACTGCGTCGGATGTCCGAAGGATACGGCGCGGCATACGCTGGCGGAATGCGCTGCGTGGGAAGCGCACTCCGCCGTACACTCGTCGCGGAAATTGGAGGCGACCTGTCGCTGCCGGCTGTTATCAGAAAAATGGTCGGCAGTGACAGTTCTTGGGACGCAGTGATTTCCTTCTGCGAAGCCGTCATGTCGCAGAAGGAAGCTGCGGAGAGAGAGAGGGAATCTACAACCCCTCTCCCGATCCGCAGCAGGCGAACCGGGCGTCGCCGGAGGGCAGGGAGAACAGATCCTGCCCTCCGCCGACCTCCATAGTGGGTCCTCGGGCGACAGGTTTGGGGAAGCCTGCCGCCCATAAGAAACTGGACCCGAGGTGGCGGCGCGTAGTGTTCCACGCGCGCCCCTCAAGAAGGAGCCGAGCGGGAGATCGCCCTCTCCCCCTCGGCAGAGACGAGGCCCGCATTGGCAAAAGCGGGCCAGCACCTGCCGAGCGTCGCGGAAGACTGAAAACTCTGCCCCCGCGACCCTCGGCAAAAGGTGGATGATGGAACACCGGGGTGGTTTTAGTGAGTAGGAGTCTCACACGCCCCTCCGCCCCCCCCAGGGCGGAGGAAGTCCATGATGGATTTCCCCCCGATAACAAAAAAAAAAAAAGGTTATAGTATAGGTTACAGTGTTTAATATTTCTGATCTAATATGTTTTTTTTTATACTTCATTTTACTGACCTGTCTTAATTTATGAACATGAAACCGCAGTCCACGTGCAGGGCTAAGTACTTCGATGATCCAGGTACTCTTCGCGGGATTGCTGGCAGTATCAAAGGGCTGCTGGTATTCCTCGAGGAGTTGGGGTGGCTCTAATAAATTTTGATCCCATGCAGAATACACGGTACGACGTGGACCTGCTGAAATCTTAAGACACCTTTAGGCTGGTTTTCCTGTCACGCTGATGGCCGTCAGCGCTGAGTTATACGCGGGCGTACGCGCCTCCACACTCAGTGAGCGTTTTCGTGTCGCGCTGAACGCACGTACCGACGAATACAGTACTTACTTACAATACTTCACGGTGATCAGCGCGATACTAAAACGATCCGAGCTGACCGATCAGCGCTGACAAGCTACGCGCCGATCGTCAGCACCGGCGGTCAGCGTGACAGGAAAACCAGCCTTAGTATAAAAACAATCAATGTTAATCAGCTTGATGTTATGTAACATTTCTGTTTGTAGGTGACACCGGCAAACAAGCGATAACTAAGAAACACGTGCTTGTCATGGATGAAGTTGATGGAATGGCCGGCAATGAGGACCGAGGTAAAAGATTGACAAATACATTTTATTTAATATAGGCGTATATAAGGGGGAGGGGGGGTTTCGAGTAGGCCGTAAATACCTACAATGCGCCTCGGATTCGCTTCCGGAAAAATCTCTAAATGATAAAACCGTATCAAAAACCGTAGATGTGTTCAGTTGTAGGTCTCTAGTCTCTTAGTCTATTTCTTAGGACACTCCCTAGCCGGAACTCCCTTTCATTTTCACCATTTTCACTCATTATTCAACTTGCAGGCGGTCTTCAAGAACTAATAGCTTTAATAAAATCAGCATCAGTTCCAATTATATGCATGTGCAATGATCGAAACAGTCAGAAGATGAGGTCACTCGTCAACTACTGCTATGACCTTCGATTTCACAGACCTAGAGTCGACCAGATTAAGGTATGTATTGTATTTAAATTAATTACTACTCATTAAATAAAAATTAGGATAAGGACGGGATGATGATATCACTTGATCTATACCTCAAAGAACATGTAAAGCCGTTGGGCCTGCCCCTGATCTCTCTCCGATCATATCGGATTACTGTCCCATCGGACTATGAGATTTCGGGAATACAGATTACACCTGCGTTTGCGCACACACTTGTGCACTATAATTTCTTCTAGTAGATGTCTAAACTTCGTTAAGATTGGCGCTATGACCGAAATTCGGCCAGGAGAACATTAATACTTTAACGGTTCGACTAATTTCTCCAATTTCAGATTAAGAGTTATATACTTTATGTCCCTAATAATAAAGTCGATAATCCCATATTGTTAGGCGACTAACTCAAAACTAAAATAAATTCTAATCTAAACTTGTTATTCCAGTCAGCAATGCTTTCAATATGCTTCAAAGAAAATATTAAGATTCCGCCCGACGTGCTGACTCAGTTGATAGTGTCCGCCAATCAGGATGTTAGACAAACTCTCAATTTGCTGTCCATGTGGGCGGTGGACCCCAGTCGGGCTGATGCCGACTCGCTCAGAAAAGACGCCAAGACACTCCGGAAAGATGTTAAACTGGTATGTATTTGCAAAAGCTTATTAACAACGACCAGAAGTGATATTAATAAAAAAAATACATGAGAACACAAAACTATTGTTACAAACTCATTTGCACATCACCTTTTTTGATTTCTATTTTGTATTCTAATTTCAAAAAAGTAATGACAACGGGGAAACTAGGAGTTTATGCAGGTTCACCTTTGTTATTAGTTGTATATAAGAGTATTTCAAAATAAACTGTGTTGTTATCAATTGTTAATGTTAATCAATTCCAGCGCCTTTCGTTTCATTCGTTACACACCGTCAGTAACAACTATATTTGTTATAAACTTTAACAAAATTAACACTATTTATTGATAAATTTAATTTAATGAAATATAAATAAATTGAAATAATTAACAAAGTTAGTAAAGGTTTGCCCTAAGCACGTCCGCATTTATGTTCACATAACTCAACAAAATGTATGGAACAGTTGATTTTCTTTGCAATTTCAGGGTTGGTCCCATATCAAAAGTTGTTCATATGATGAGTTTAATGACCCCTTTTCAGGTTGCGGGTGTTTTACAAATAATTATAAAATTCGTATTATATTATTCTTACGTAGGGTCCGTGGGAGGCAATCAGAAAGGTATTCTCAGCAGAAGATCACAAAACCATGTCTAGTAACGACAAGAGCGATCTATTCTTTTACGACTACAGCTTAGCGCCGCTCTTCGTACAAGAAAACTATTTACAAGTGGCCCCACATTGTCCCAAGTAAGCATTGTAAGATACTATATCACTAAAGTTGCAAAAGAAGCAGTGATGGCCTAGTGCAGTGGTTCTTTACCTTTTCAATATAGTTACCCCTATCAATGACCTATTAGGATAACCAGTTTTACCCCAACCTTATAATGTTATCAATACAATTAGATATTTGGTCTTAATTATTAGGTATGTTACCCCCACAAAAAGCTGATTTACCTCTGCATGTTAATTACCCCCAGGTTCGGAACCACTGGTCTAGTAGTATGACCGCTGATTGGCAAGTCAAATCAGAAGTCTCAGTTTCGAGCCCAAGACACACACCTCTGACTTTCTGAAGTTTTGTGCGTATAAGGAATTAATGATCACGTAAAGCCGTTGACCCTGCGCCTGATCTCTCTCTCCCATCGGACTATGAGAGTGAGGGAATAGATCGTGCACCTGTGTTTGCACACACACTTGTGCACTATAATATATCCTGCGTAGATGGCTAATATCATTTGACATTGGCCGTTGGAGGACATTAAATCGATTCCTAACATTTGTGTAGTTTTGCCAACTAATTTGATTTAACCCTTTATAGAAGTTAGATTTGACGCTAATATACAACAATATGTGTAGGCACGAAGTACTACAAAGGATAAGTAACGCAGCTGACAGCATCAGTTTGGGTGATCTAGTCGACGCCAGAATACGACGTCAACAGGCTTGGAGTTTACTGCCAACACAGGTAATTTGCGATTTACTTAAATATCAACTTAAGTAGTCTGTAAATTAAGTTGTTTTCAGAATAAATATAAATATATGTTTTAGCCGCGTGCCTACACTATATTAATATTATATTAATTTGGCTCCCCTTCGTACCAATACGTGCTATCGCTAGGACAAAGTCTGAGTTGAGTCGGTCGCAACCCACACCTTGTGACGTATGCGCCCGAGACTACTATCCACCCACATACACTACAATACATAATTATTCAATATTTGGTTCCGAAAATCTCATTTTAAATTCAAATTGTTTCTTTAATCTGGGCTCTTGAATCTGGAACCAATATGCAATGAGTTCGTATATACAATCGGTTCGTAGTTCAAGAGTAACCCCCTGGTTGTGTTTGTTGATTTTAAACTCACTTTCCGATAAGCCGTTGGATGAAAATGAACATTGTCACTTTCTTGTCTGTCTGATTTTTAATAAATTTAAGATTTTCATCAAAATTATGTTCATCATCATCATCATTTCAGCCGGAAGGCGCCCACTGCTGGGCAATGCTGGCAGAATTATGTTAAATCCATTTAATTAACTCTTAATTACATTTAGTCCTTTGTCATACTATTGTTGATCAAAGGTAGATAGATCAACTCAGCCATTATTTTTAGAGTTTAAAGTAACAATACGATAATTAATTAATATAACCTTTCACAGGCCATGTATAGCTCAGTGATCCCTGGTCACGAGTTGTCAGGCCACATGACTGGCCAGATACAGTTCCCGGGCTGGCTCGGGAAGAACTCGCGCGCAAACAAGATGCAACGTCTCTGCCAGGAGATACACGCTCACACTCGGTTGAGGTAGGCATTTTAAGTAAGGCTTACTTATTAGACGTGTGTAACTCTTTACTGAAACGACTCACTGATCCGAATCATTGAAGTGATTCAAAAGATTGGTTCAGTAACAACGTTTCAAACGCATCATTTGGATCTGAATCATTTATTTGCTCTGTACTCTTTTCGCACAACGCGTCGCTTGCGAGGCGACTGAAGTGAGCGAGCGAGAGAGGAGACTGAGACACTGATTCGAAGACACACTGGGTACTACTGATACGGATCGCGAGTGAGCGTATCATTACATACAATCTATACAAGTCAGAAAGAGATACCAAATGAGATGTTTATTGTGAAATGTATCACACATACTCCCACAGATTTCATTTCATTATCCATGCACGTAAAAATGACCAATATGGCGCTTAAGTAAGGTCGTTTTTTGCATGTATCACGTACCATTCTGTATCTTATAACCTCCTTTGAATCAATGATCCAAATGAGCCAAATGAAACATATCAGTGATTCGAATCATTTTAGAGATGCAGATACAATTGTTCCAATCTCAAAAATGATATACAGACAGTTGAAGGTAGAAGAAAATTTCAACAGCTCAAGATTACGTACAAACCAAATTTTTTAATACATACTTCTCTTAAGTTGTAAACAGTCTTAGCACAACTTTTAATCGGGTTTTAATTTAAGATAATATATAACAAGGATAAAAATGTCGGGTGTAGATCAGTTGGCAGAGCGGCTAGTTGCTTTAACTAGGGCGCAGGTTCAAATTCTTCTTGTAATCGCATAGCATGCATAAATGTTTAAAAAAAAAGTATTTTTTTAAATATAGTTTTTTAATAAATAGGTACGTTAAAGTGCATGTTTTGATTACTGATTCTATTACTTGACATGCTGTTTGAGGATCTAGATGATTCAAATCAGTGCCGATTATCACTAAATGGATGATATTATAATACTAATATAGGAAACTGATTACCATCTAGTCACTTAACTCTTCTGGCCTCTCAAAACTTAAAATGAGCTTTATTCCACAGCACATCAGGTTCAAAATCGTCCATCTTCCTGGACTATAGTCCTCACCTTCGCGACGCCATCGTCAACCCGTTGATCAAAGACAAGTCTGACGGTATTACCCAGTCTCTAGACGTTCTGGAATCTTATCACCTACTGAGAGAAGATCTGGACTCTTTGGTGGAACTGTCTGTATGGCCTGGACAGAGGAACCCCACCATTCTCATAGACTCTAAGGTATGTTATACAATGGCGATCCTAACCAGAACTAGTTTTGCATTACACAAACTTCTATATTTATTTATCGTTTTTCGAAACTCGCAAAAACAACTTCCTCGGGCGGGTATTGAACTCACGATCCCTGCAGTGCCGTGTCATCGCCTTACCAACTAAGCTACCGAGTCCTGTCCGCTTCAGTTGAAATTACGAATCTCTTTCTAAACACCTTAAAGGCGTGTGGTAACATCTACCTGAATACTTATGAACTCTGCCGGTCCTATATTCCAAACTATTCAGCTTAGAAGGCATAGAAACGATATCATCAATTTTTTAGTATATTTATTAAGTTTTTTTAATGCCCAGGTAAAAGCAGCTATGACTCGGACTTACAACAAGAAGGCAGCAGCCCTGCCGTACGCGCCGGGCGCTATAAAACGAGCTAAAGCCAAAGAAGATGATGACTTAGACGAGGAAGAACAAGTACAAGAAGAAGATGAGCATGACAGTGACCCTGAAAATGATGCGCTTATCAAGGTAATGGAAGTCCTATTTTTGTAGACTATACAAGCCATAGCTGAAAACATTTTATCCTCTCTCTTCCTCAACGCGGCCGCGACACGAGCTCCGTCCGCGATCATACATCGGTCGACTGCAGTTAAACTAGACTGCAACAACCATGGAGTTTCTTGACATGACAGATTCTTCTCCATGAGGGGTAGGCTGCTCTTGGAACTGGCAACTAGAGTCACTCTTATAATAATATTGGAATTATAACTACTTATTCATAAGTGCCTAAAATGGTCTACAATTCTACATGAATAAAAATATTCTGATTTTATAACATGGTTAACTGCCGTATTCAATTTTGCAAAAATGACTAGAAATCGTAATTAAAAAAAATATTTTTTAACATTTCAATGGTGATTCCGCTCACTCCGCACAAGGTAATGTTGTTGACGTTATCACTCTATATTTTCTTATAAACTCTAAGATTTCATCTCATTATCTTTCTCAGAAAAAGAAAGGCAAAGATGCAGAGAAACCTTCGGCGAGCAAGGGTCAATCCTCCAAGCCTTCGACGAGTAAGAAGAAAAAAGAAAAATAGCATAGGAAATCCGTGATGGCCTTCTTGTTCAGATAACGTGACTTGATGACCATCCTACAGACTTAAGTGCCAGATACAAGTGCCGTTTAACTTATCTGGCTGATCATTTTTAATTATTATTTTATTTTTTGTGCTTAACCAGACATTGAAAAGGGCGACTGACTTAAAAAGCGGAAACTAAAGTGCTTTGTGATAATATTTACAATAGTGAAGTGAATTTGTGAAGAAAGAATGCGGGTATGTGGGATGTAATATAAACTAACTTTTTTTACTTGGAGCCGTGGCTTTTAAGCCCTGAAATGTTATCTAAACACATGGATATTCATAAAACGATTGAAGTTATTGTGTGGCGAGCCAGAAGTTAACTATGAGGCTGGGTAGGCTATCTCTTACATAGCATTAGACTCATATTTACTACTCTACTTATAAGACGTTTCACTAAAATTGTATTCGCGTAGTTTGCAAACTCGTACTACGCCCTGGGCCGGCCGCGAAGTCGTTTAGTAATTATGAAAAAACGAATAAAGGTTGATATCATCCACTGCGAAGCAAAGCCTTTCTACTAAAAGCAATTAGGTGTTAGAATTTTATTAATGTAATGTAATACTTATCTCTTGGTAATAAAGAATATATTGCAATGCAATATACTTAATTTCGATTGGGCATCTATTAACACTGAATGTCAGATAGCAGATAAATTTAAGATCCTATGCTGTCCGCCATAAGGCGCCGACCCTAGTTGTCATAGCATTAACACAATGTATACGTAAAAAAAAGATTTCAGAGTTTGTAAAGTACCTACTATAATACTATGTCAAAAATTATATTCTGTATTAATTACGAGAAATAATATCGCTATTTATCATATTAATGTTGATAGGTAGTTGTTATCAATACTTCTCATCAAGTTTCTCATCAGAAATATCTAATAGATAAATAATGTGAATTTTTGTACATGTTGTAGCACACGTTAGCTTATTAAATACAATTATTTAATAAGAAATTACACAGAAAAAACCACACCCAAAGCGTAGAAAGAGGTTTGAAAATTCAACTGATTCTGGTGGGATACGGAGGCCAGCAGTCAGAGCGTCGCGTCGACGCGATTGTTTATTTTTTCAAATTTCTTATTAAATAATTACATCTAATAGGTATTCCAAATGTTAATAATAAATATAGTCTCAAACTTTCGCGAACACTCAACATAATGAAACAACTTTTTAACGGATATAACTCGCGTTTTTATTTTGATAATACAATCCTGACGTTTCGAGTGGTTTGCAACACTCGTGGTCGCAGGCAGACTGAACGTGTAACGTCAGGATTGTATTATCAAAATAAAAACGCGAGTTATATCCGTTAAAAAGTTGTTTCATTATGTTAATAATAATTTTGGTTTCCAAAACACTAAATTTATTAAACTCATTGTAAACATTTATAAGGGAACTGTCGACTTATATGAACGAATAGGACGACTGACGAGACACGAATTCTGTATCTGCATTGTTGACGCGTATTCGATTCCATGGACCGCATATTTTGTGTGAGCTAAATATTTATTCCGATCTGGGTGTACTTTTTGTGAAATAAGACGTTTGCTGTCTACAATATCATTGCACAATATTATTGACAGTATATAAGTAATATTGAAGGTTGCACAATGGTTTTCGCAGTACAAATAAACTGTGCAATTATTGCCCAAAAATATTGCAGATGTGTGGGGTGTCTTAGTCATACATATTTTAATGATAATAATTCAGTTTTAATAATAAAAAAATACACAACACAATTAACTAAACTTAATAATAAGTAGAGGGTAGGTCGAAACTATAATATGTCTATATTTTAAAGTGCATTCGAAATTAATATTTATATTAAATATTTGTTCAGTAATATGGGGGGGAATGGGGATGACTCTACTTGCCTATATCTACCTATACTTGTCTATACTCTACTTACCCCCCCCCCCCCCTCCTCCCTGTCCTCACTTTTAAAGGATAGGGCTGAATTTTATTATTTACCTTGTAAATCACAGAATATAAAATTGCTATGAGAGTTTCAACTCTAAATATACAAGAATGAAGAATTAAATTACTTTCTAATGTTCTTAAATCTGAATTCTTAGGTTTAAGTATCTTGAATATAAAGCAGCGTAACGGGAAAAAGTTAGCGCAGGCTCACGATGGAGAAACCACGCACCTCCTACGATCTACTAAAGAGATCTAAAAATTGAATACTACTACGCAATTATCAAGATGTTTGTCTGTATTATATTGCAAACAGGTTACTAATGAGAATCATGAATGCAACTTTTATTAATTTGACAAAAAGAGGTTTTTTAATAATAATATTCTTCTCGTTGTATTTGAACTTTAACATTTAAATAAGGTTACTCAACCAATTCACTATCAGGTTATAGTTAGTATCAGCTTAGTAGTTTAGTTTCCAATAATTTCTTATTTATTCCTGAATCTGATTCTGTTGACCAGTGCCGTAATTAAGGCGCTGCCAGAAGTGCCCTATTTGCAAACCCTAAGGGGCGCTGGAATGACCCCAAGACCAAATTTTAGTCTATTCACTGACCAATTTTGTATTTACTGATAATTTTCTGTTACCTCACCTTCAGGTAGTTTAATTTTTTTTAATTTACTTATCGGACAGACCCTATCTATAGACAAATAGATTCTTAAACCAATATGACCAAAATAGCAGTTGCAGTGGTCACAAAAAAAGAACTATGTGGGCGCCAAAATATTTTTGCCCGGATATCAGTGGCCTAGCGCCGGCGCTGGTTACAGTTTAAGCACTGTTCTATCTAGAATTGTTCTGTCTAGAATTTGTAAGAAGTTTTAATTCTTTCAGTCTTTAACAGGAACTTATCAGTAAACATACACGGATAACAACTAATTCAATGTCAGTAAATTAAAAAAACAGGTTAATTACAATGTTGATTACACAGCAAACAATTTTTTTACAATTTGCAGTATTTTTTAGTTGTAAGGTTCAATATTTACAAGTCTCATGTCTGAACAGTATGTTGAATTAAATAAAGTTGGTTAAGTATTTTAATTGGTCGTATTTTTTACCACCCATGAACTCTTGCAAGGCTTAAGTACCTACTCATTAGGTACTCAGGAAAAAAATACATGTTAACAATTTTTTTAAAGTGGGGTCGTAAAATCTTCCAGGACTGACCATCTAATAAAGACTATATATTAAAACACAATAGGTACTGCTGTGCTCATTGTACTGATTTTACACTGTTTTGATAAAATAAATATATCTTTAATTAATCTTTATGATAAACAACACACATCTTTCTTAGCAAATTCCAGTTATTTGTATATTTGAAATCAATGAAATAGGACCTAATAAGAATCAATCTGTCAATTTTGCTACAATATTTATTTTGAATGGTTTTAGTTTATTAAATACATCATGAGTGTGAGCCAGCTTGGTGATAATCCTTGATTCTTCTGTGTGTGGAGGAGCTTTTACCCTGCAATGGAACAGTTATGTCAGTGTGTGTATATATTGCAGCTATAGTGTTTTAATAATTAAATATATTTAGGGAAATTTCCTTGCAAGCTTATCATTAACATTCTTTAATAAATACTTCACATATTTTTGGGTTCTTAATAAATACCCAGTCAGATATTACAGTACCCTAGTTTTATCTTTAATATTCTACTCACTCTGTGAAAAGATATCATAAATGACCGGAAAGTAAAGAAACACACTAACTGTTTAATAACACTGAACTTTATTACATAATGATCGAAGCTAACATTTCACAACTGAAAGATATTGATTTACACTGGCTAAAATTATTCTTTACGAATTAGTTTTGCTTTTGGATCGTCTGGCCTTAGCACAACGTAGGTCTTCTTGTACCTCCTGTTGTCTCCATCCATTTTCACATAGTTGTAACATCCTACTGTAGCCATTCCAATGCCCACAACCGCGAGGCCCGTGGTTGCTAAAATTTCAGGGATTTCATGCCATCCCTGTTGAAGAAGTTGTCCAAAAGTGCGTCTCGAGGCAGCAGCCATTTAAAATAATTAAATTGTGTGCTGTATATGTAAATAATCTAATTCTAAAAGCCTCCAATGCCGACGATCTTCAAAATACCAGCTTCCCAGCTTCCTCTTCCTGTCCTGACCTGATTGACACTGACAGTGACAGACGACAGTTGACAGTGTTGGTTGACAGCTGTCAGATGCAGGCAGATCAATCAATCAGCAGATGGTGTAGTATAGGCCTAATATAGTTCGGGGTTTTAAATAAGAACAATCGTCGAACTATATTATTGTATATTTTCCAAAAACATAATATATTTTACAGCTTGGCAAAAAAGAGTCTGGATAAATTGAGGGCGCCTTTATCTTTTAGATTGCCACCCCATATACCACGACTAAAATTGACAAGATACTTGATCATTTTAGTCTTCAATATTTATCAAATTAAAAAAGTAAATTGAACATAATTAAAATTAAGAAAGATTTAAACTTTATTTGTAATAGTCATGGTCTGGTAGGTAGTAGTTATTGTACAAAACAGATATCATCCAAATTATATTTAGGAAGATTGTACATTGGCGGCAATAACTACTTATATGTAATATAAAGCTTGGTGGCATGCTCTGTGGGAGATCTAAGTAGAATAAGAAAAATCTGACAACGCAATGCATAGTCCCATTATGTAAGTACGTAATCGCTATCATTCAGACTCTTGAGAATGGTCATATCAAGAGTTAGAATTATAGCAAGCCTATCAGAGAGTCATTTATGGATTGTGGATTATGATAATAAATCATCATTATCAACAAGGGAAATCAAATAACATGTTTCATTTTAGATTTTATTAAAATACAAAAAAATAAATGTCATCATTATCAGCCGGAAAACGTCCACTGTTGAACAAAGGCCTCCCCCATTGAACGCCACAACGAACGGCAACTTGCAACATAAATCAAAATCATCAAGTTCTTTCTTCGGGCGACCTTTTCGGTGTTTTCCAGGTGTCGAAAAAATACTCTTACTTTTTTCACCTTCATCGACAATTGCTCTGATTGTATTTTCAGATTTACCTGAAATAAACAATAACAACTCTGTATTAACTCTATTCTTAAGTTTCAAGTATCAATTTAAACAGTTTAACTACACGCGATTCGTCGAATTACAACTATAACTTCAATAATTATTTGTACACAAGACGACAAAAACTGGTGGTACAGCTATCAGAAAGTAAATATAACGACTTAATTACATTCTAGAAGAAAAATTGCATGGACTATACCTGTCATTCGAGCAGTTCTCAGGTAAACATTGTCAATTTCAGACAAAATTTGTCCGGCTTTGCTTTCGGCCAAACATCTCAAGAAAACTTGATATATAACAGATCTTCCACTACTGCAAACGGTTTTATTCATTACGAACAACTATATCAACTAATATTATGTAAGAATATCACACGCAAATTACACGAATCTTTTAAATTTTAAAGAAAATTACTTGCACTACGTAAAGATGACAAGGAAGCTACTTGCAGTTGACAAATAAAACAGTGTTGTCATTATTATAATTTTTTAGTTCCAACTGTCACCGCCTCAGACTCTTTTTTGCCAAGCTGTAGGTTCTCTCACAGTCCGACTGTCAAAGAGACAAAACAAAATAAAAGCACGCCTTTGAAAGGCGTTTAAATTAGGAAGCGCGCCGGCACACGACGCAGCCTAGAGGTGCAGGGTGGTGCTCGCGCTATATCATACAAGGAGTTTTTGGACAGAAAAAGATATTCAAAAGAAATAATGTAAAAAATAAAAAATCACGGGAAAATGTACCCCACTTACTAGCAAAAAATCAATAGCTTTCGAGAATTTCACGATAAAAAACTCTGCAAAAATTGAGGGCGCTTCTAGCGCACTTCACAGATTGGCAAAAAAGAGTCTGGAAAAATTGGGGGCGCCACTGGCGCATTTCTATTTATTTATTTATTTATTTATTGCTTACATGTGGTATCTTAGGTGGTATTTATCTTATAGTGCCGACCATGCACCCCGTTAGGGTATTGCAATTTATATTTTATATATTATATTTTATATAAACTCTAATATTCAATCTATTAATTAACAAAATATCAACTTCACTAAAATTTTTATTTTTATATAAACACAATAGTACTTAGAGACTTAGTAGGTAGGTACTCAATATTATTATAATCAGTCAACAATAATAACAATATCATATTTTAATATTTAACATCACTATTTCTTATATTATATAGGTAATTGTTATTTATCTTTATTACCTGGAAATTATATTTTGATTACCTATTATGTATGTATGTCTATGTTTCTGTTCTATACCTTTGCTATTTATTTATTTTTCCTTTATTATTATTATTTTTTGTTTCAATTTGTTAAATTTTAATTTTATATCAAACAATAGTACTTAAAGACTTAGTAGGTATTCAATATTATTCTAATCAGTCAACAATAATAACAATATCATATCTTAATAATGAATATCACTATTTCCTATATTACATAATTGTTATTTATCCTTATTACCTGGAAATTATATTTTAGTTACCTATTATGTATGTATGTCTATGTTTTGTTATATACCTATGCTATTTATTTATTTTACTATATTTATTTATTAAATATTACTTATTCTTTGTTCCATTTTGTTAAATTTAATGTTATATCCACACAAATAGTATTTACTAATACAAATACCTAATACAAAGACTCAGTAGGTATTCAATATTATTATACCATTTAACAATAATAACAATATCATATCTTAATATTTAACATCACCATTTCTTATAATATATCATTGTTATTTATCTTTATTACTTGGAAATTATATTTTGTTTATCTATTATGTAGGTATGTATGTCTATGTTTGTTTTGTTATACCTATACCTGTGCTATATATTTATTTTATTATATTTAATTTTTTAATTATTAAATATTACTTATTTTTGTTCCAATTTGTTAAGTTTAATGTTGTATCCACACAAATAGTACTTACTAATACGAATAGTACAAATACTTAGTAGGTATTCATTATTATTATAATCATTCAACAATAATAACATTATCATAATATCTTAATATTTATTCTCATACTGCAATTCAAAATTGCAAGTTATTTGGTACTTACTTATTTTTAAGATGAATCTTTTGTCATCAAATATAATCAAATGAATCACTTTTAAGTAATACTAACGCTAAAACTAAAAGTAAAATAAAAAGAGAAAAACTTAATCTAAAAGACCGCTTCCAGTGGGCAATGTCCCCAAAACGCTGGCTGCATTGCCACGTTGAATGGCAATGCTAAGCCTTTGAGCTAGGTATAGGCCAGCGTTTTGATCCCGAGTAGCTTCGACCAGACGCCCCGATAGTTTTAAGTTATTTTAGTACTCACAAACTTAGTTTTTAAGATTTTTATTTTTAGTTCCAGCTGTCACCGCCTCAGACTCATTTTTGCCAAGCTGTAGGTAATTTGATTTTTAAGATTTTTATTTTTAGTTTCAGCTATCACCGCATCAGACTCTTGTTTGCCAAGCTGTACATTTCCTAACAAAAACTCTTTGGAATCTTTGTTCTGACATTGTTGTCAAAAGTCATTATCTCATTAGCAAATTTTACTATACACATCCCTAGTAAGTCTGTGCACATTACAATCGTGTGATAGAGCACGGACTAAAGTTTCAAGAAAATAATTATTCAGGTGCATTTCATAATTTACGAGATGCCAACGGCAAAAGAACTTGGACACCCATTAGATTTTGGTAAAGGAATAGTGGGATTATTTAAGAGAGGATGTTGGCATATTCCAGAAATAATGGCTACTTCGTTACTGGCGGTCCTGGGGATGGGAATGGCTACGCTAGGAGTTTACAACTACATACAAAATGATGGTGAGAGTAGAGAGTTTAAAAGGGTATATTATGTAGTAAGAGAAGGTGATCCACGAGAATGTAAAATAAAAAACCCAACGTATAGCTCTTATACTTGTTAAATTCTATTTCAAACTCCTATCCTAATTGAATTTATGAAAATTAAAGTTAAATAAATTAATATAATTTGTGTTTTATTTCTTTCACCTATTCATTTATTCGTATTTTAATTTGCTAAGAAACTGATGAAGAACGTTGATGGAACTATACGGGTTCCTTGTTTATACCGGAATGAGTTTACCAATTATTATCATTATTGCGTTATTTTTAACCGATCTTAATTATTTACGGGGGAGGAGAGGGTGGTCGCCCCCGATTTTTGTAGACTTTTTTACCAAACTGTGTGCGGCTTCGTCCACGTAGTATGATGATAAATTGTAGCATATGTGTAATTTTGATGTGTATGCTATATTACTGTAAAGTTTCATCAAAATCCATTCAGTAGTTTTTGCGTGAAAGAGTACCTAACAAACATCTTTGTATCTATCCATCGATCCTCATAGACTTTCTCATTATTTTATAATATTATTTATGTAAACGAATGCCGGCTAATCTGGAAGTCATTGGGGGAGCCCTATGCACAGCAGTGGACGTCATATGGCTGAAATGATGATGATGATGATGAAACGAATGCCCGCTTCGCTGTTTTCCGCGGTGGAATGTCGGAAATTCACAAACTGAAACCTGCCACCGCAGACTGGCTGAAAAACTTGGATATAGAGATCTAATCAACGCAAGATGAATGCCACATGCAATGATTTAGGCTATTTGATTGAAGAAGTAGGTATTTGCAGCGGCCGCGATTGCCTCAACGTCCATCTTCATTACAGATCTTCATCTAGCAACAAACGTGGATTGACCACACGCCGCCGCCAACGTGTGAATACCTAGCAAAAAAAAAGGGTCTGTAAAAATTGAGGGCGCCGCTAGCGCACTTAACATAATACAACTCAAAATTAGTAGTTATTTGGTACTTACATACATATATGACGAATTTTTTGTCATAAAATAATTTTATTCAAATGATTCAATGTTGTTTTACTCACAAAATAAGAATTTAAGATTTTTATTTTTAGTTCCAGCTGTCACCACTTCAGACTCTTTTTTGCCAAGCTGTACCGAGCTTTTATTCTTGACACTGACAGATGCCGGCTGAGTCAGCTGAGTGGTGACGTTTCTGAGTTGACGTTTCTGTTATTGATAAAGGTCAACGCGGGTAGCGTTCTGCGTTGTAGTCTCTCGCAATTTATTTACGCGAATCGGAAAAGATAAAATACATTTTTAAAATTCCATACACATACACGGCGGACGTACGCAATCGCACTTGCTTACTAAGCCTCTGTCTGACCAGTTGCGTGTTACAGTAGACAAAAATGGGTTCCCGCTTTCAAGTTGTTCAACAAGGGCCTCCGATTGAGGTTTTCCAATTAAATCGGATGTTTTTGGAGGACCCTCACCAAAATAAAATTAATTTGAGTATTGGCGGTAAGTTCTGTCTTTATTTAATCATTTTAAATTTTGAGAATAGAGTTAAACAGTTATATTTTTAGTAAAAAAGTTTTGTCACCTTTTTAACCTTATTATGTAAGTAGATCGAATCCGGCTAGGTCTCCGGTACAAATCCCGCTCGTAATCAACTTTTTCTCTACAAATATTTCGAACTTCAATATTTGAATAGTACCTAATCTATGCATAGGTAAATATTAATATGAATTAAGTACCTATTATTTATTACAATTGTATTATTATAAACATTCTCAGACTTATTAAAATGGTTATTAACACTTTTTATGTTATTCTTGTGTCATCTTGTTTTTTAATCCTGTGATAATAAATGCAATAAATTCATTGAATAACATTAAATTATTGCTTTCATATGTGATACTTAGATTAATATTAAAAAACGATAAAACAGGAATCAATTATTTAAATTGTATTATTATTATTCATGTATTTACTTATAACACTTTAAACACTCTATTGTACACCAAAAACTTATAACAAATAAACATTTTTGATTAATTAACATTAATGTTTAAAAATATACATTAATAATAAAATTAATAAGGTATTTTATATGTTTAAAAATGAATAAAATAATAAAAAATAATTTATTTTAAATTAATGTTATATTTTACACCTTTCTTCAGCATACAGAGATGAATATGGAAAACCATGGGTGTTGCCTGTGGTCAGGAAGATGGAGAAGCAAATGGCAGCTGACGAAACTCTCCTACATGAGTACCTGCCAGTTCTTGGTGAGTGTTAATGACTATTAATGAGGATGTGTTAATTGCTGTAAACAAAAGTAGTATTAACATTGAGTATGCTTTACATTTTGTGCAGTCAACATGTTTGTTTTAAAACAAAAATACAGATTATTTATTTTATTACATTATATTTTATTACAGAAATATGTTAAATACAGTTCTTAATAGTATTAGTAATTCATTTGAAACAATATAAAGGCTAAATACAATACAAATATAATCTTTGTTCCACATAATACTAGTAATAAACATTGTAAGTATGTACTCACTCCTGTATCTAATAATTGTAATGTGCAGCAACACTAATTTAATATTTTTGTGAAATTTTTACATGTTTTAGCACATGTTAGCTTATTAAATATAAATATTTAATAAGAAATTTGAAAAAACTATTTTTTTTTTTTCAAATTTCTTATTAAATATTTATATTTAACACTAATTTAGTTTTAGTATTAGTTTTAGTAGTTTAGTAGTAAGTATTGAGTTTGACCTGACTGCTAACACTTACGCAACAATAATCCTACTAATATTACAAATATGAAATTTTGTGAGTGATGGATGTTTGTTACTCTTTCAAGCAAAAACTACTGAATGGATTTTGATGAAACGCAATATTAAATAAAAATTAATATTAGAATACTATAAGATATAAATGTTAGTACTTATTTCTTTTTTTCTTATCTGTTTCAAATTAATATAAATATGAAATCAATAAGTTATCACAAACACTATGATAAGAAATAATCCATAAAATGTATGCTAATAGATCAAACCTTTTTATAGTATTGACTTTTTCAATATATTTGCCTTTATGCTTACTAACATTGTGTGTGAAGTCAGGACAGGACTTATCTCAAGAAGATCGCAGACACCAGTTTTTTTGTTGTCCAGATAATCACACCATCACAAAAGCAATTGAAAATATTTAATAAGAAACTCGCAAAAATAACTGATTTGGGCGGGATTTGAACCCTCGGCTATTGGCGTGCCGTGCATGTCCCCCCTACTATCAAGGGCAATTATCGCTTATCTACTTTTAACCAACCTTTTCACGGACTCAACGTAAACAGGATTTTGGGGATACCCTGAGAAATTGTTCATCTGTGGGTTAAGTTATGTCATACGATATATGCTATAGTTATATGTATAATATGTTACGTTAGAGGCCTACGGGCGGTTTACACTCTGACACCAGGTTGTTCATCAACCATAAGAACGAGAAATTTTTCATTGGTGGGTTAAGTTATGTCATACGATATATGCTATAGTTATATATTATATGTTATGTTAGAGGTCTATGGGCGGTTTACACTCTGACACAGGTTGTTCATCAACCATAGGTACGATAAGAAGACCATTGCATCACACAAAATAAGTCTTCACTTGTTAGAGAAAAACGGAAGTAAAATATTATTGCACACGTAAAGGTGCCACATTATCAGACTGCGTAAGAGTTGAATTTATTGATATAATAATTTCTGATCGTAACACCCGATCGTGTGGTCTATTATCTGATAAGTGTAATAATAAACATGGCGCGTTGGCGCGACTGCACGTTCCATTTAATTAAATCCGCCATGAATATATGTACCTATATGATTGTAGAACGAAAATTTATGTTTTCTTTGAGTTTTTATAGACTAGAAAAAACCGAGTTTAGTAAAACTAAGTTCAGCCCAATGTAAATTGCAGTTCTGAACTCAGTTAAACGCTTGAAACGAATTTGAATTAAATCTGATCATTTCTTTAAGTTCTATCAAATATTTATTAATTTTAAACAGTAGTCAACTATTTTTTGTGATTTTTTTTGTGATTTTTTTTGCATGTTTTAGACATGTTAGCTTATTAAAAACTGCAAAGTTTGGAGCACTGAGTCGGATACGTAATGTATTCCGATAGATATTACCACACGCCGTAGGCGTAGAAAGAGATTTGAAATTTCGACTGATTCTGATGGGATACAGTGGCTCAGCGGTTAGAGCGTCGGCACGGTACGCCGAAGATCGTGGGTTCGAATCCCATCCGTATCAGTTGATTTTTCAAATTTCTTATTAAATAATTATAGTAGTCAACTACTCTATGAGTATTTGAGTAACTTTTTATTCTCTGTAATCAAATGGTAGTCATTATCTGTATTTTGACAAATCATAATATGCTCTAATTTCAATGTACCTAATAATTTATTTTTGATTAAAATTTCCCGTAACGACAAACTGCGTGCTGACAGCCTGTTTGTAAACCAGTACTGATAAATAAATTGATAAAATATACCCAACTTTATTACAGCAAGTCCATCTTGTAACAATATCGTTGATTACAAACATCTTGTTTGTACCTAATCATACTATTGACGTCAGATCTAAATAAAATATTTTCCATACACTCGTATTATTGTTTTCAACTGAACCGTATTTTTGTGACACTGCAGTGATGAAATACTAGTTTCATCATCATTTAAGGCTATTTGATGAGTTTATAAGTATTATTCAGCGATCTATCTTACCAAGAAAAGTGCGGTCACACTCACCGTAATTGTAAAAGATGTAGGTGGTCTGGCCTTGAGCTCATGAACCAGCATGTAACTCTCCCACTGCAGGGCAAAGGCTTCTCATACAGAGATTGTAAGCAATTTTTAGAAAAACGTTAAAAATTTTTTAATGAATCATTTTTCTCCCAGAGATTTGAAACAAAAGTACTCTCAAAAGGTGTTTATACTATTTCAACACCTGACAATAGGGGTGTAGTTTAATTTTTCAACGGTTTTACTTAGCTTGACCTGTTTATTATTTGGTTAAAATTTAGTAATCGATATTTCACCCCCTTCCTGTTGACAGATTGATCTGATATTTGGTATACACAGCTTTAGTTTTGATGACATAACCGTTTTACGTAAAAAAATGTTTACTTAAATTATTATTATTAATAATAAGCAATATAATTGATTCTTTCTTAACTTTGAGCGGAGGATAATGAGACGCTTAATTTTTGACTAATTGATTGTAAGAATCACCCTGTAAGTAATTTCATCATTCTGAGATCTCGTCGCGCGTTCTGAAATCTCGTCATTTATTTATTTTTATTTTATTTATTTAAGAAACCAACAGCGTTACAGAACATTATCTTATAAAATAAAACAGTAAACTACAGCCAATAACAGGTTTCCCTGAATAACTAGGGTTATACATAAAATACTAAATACATTCTGATATCTTAGCATTAGCACGGGCCGTAATAAATAAGTTTGTGATTGTTGACGGCTGTTTAGATTATCAAACATTCTATTTCCCTTTTCCTTACAGGTATGGAACATTTTTCTGCGGCTTCAACCGCCATGTTGCTCGGTGAGGACAGCCCCGCAATCGCCGCTGGACGAGTAAGATTACTTTCTATTTAGGTATCCATCAATTTAAGAATAATGAGTCGTCCTTTTAATCTCTTCAATTATGTCGGATTATGCAGTCCAGTCGGTTGTCCTTTGTACGGCGGGTGTACTTCGTCTACTAGTGTTGACAGAAATGAAAGAAAATGCTGGACAGGATGAAATAATCGGGACGCAGAAAAAAGCAACACATGGTTACATCGTTTTATTCAAAATCACAGACTATGTTGAGATCAATCTCACTACTCAATTACTACTCAAAACTAACCACTACGTCGAATACTGCTTTATAGATGAAAAAGCAGGACTTTGGGTGTCCCGCTCAGGACGCTCGCTGGCGGGACGTGTCCTGAGAGGATTGAAAAGCGGGACGTCCCATCAACACTATACGTACTACAGTACGACTTAGAATATTATATTGGTTTCCCTTTCCTCGATGCCCGGGACAAAGGTTGCTTGTTTAAAATAAGAGCTTAATTTAAAGATAACATATTAAACATAGATATTGGATTAATGTTTGATAATAAAGTATTACGATGTATTTAATCCTTGATAATACATTATCTGTGAACTCTGACCCTAAATAGTTTCCATAATAGTAATAACTCTAAAACTAACAAAACACTCTCGATTAAGTTTAACCTAACCCCGAGTGTTTAAAAAAAAGTTAATACTTAAAAAAAAAGAAACTAAATCAGAATCGGTTCATCCGTTTGGGAGCTATGATGCCACAGAAGACACACAGACACGCTAAACTTATAACACCCCTCTTTTTGTGTCGGGGGTTGACTGATTGGAAGAATATTTTTTCTCTACGAGGATCGCGGCAGACCACGCATATCTCATGCGGGACGAATTGGACAAAACTAATAGCGACTGGACCACACTGGCTCTGGATCGAAAGACGTGGCAATCAGGGGGAAAGGCCTTTGCCCAGCAGTGGGATGATAGGCTGACAGTAACAGTAACGAGGATCGAACTTGCACACGCAAGAAAAACTATATCAGTCGAACGAAATTTAATGTACGTAAAATTTTACTTTAGGCGTTCGGAGTACAGACGTTGTCTGGGACAGGCAGTTTGCGCGTCGGAGCTGAATTGCTGAACAAGCACCTGAAGTACACCACATTCTATTATTCAACACCCACATGGGGTAAGTACCGAAACAATTTTGAACTATGAATACTAATGAAATTTATAGTGACCACGAACACAACAAGTACCTGTGGTCATGATGAAATACTCCGCAATGCGCAAAAACAAACAGGTCTGCGCGGAATAAATCGATGGTATATTGACAACCCGTTGCAAATTTGCGCAGATCGGCACAGTCGAATACTAACGATTTGTCGTAACGTGTCTACAGACGTAAGGCATAGGCCCGGTGGCAATCATCACTGAGTCTGATCATTATTGTTATTTTTATCATAATTGCTCGTAAATAGTGCTATTACATGTAGCAAAAGCGGCCGGTAATGCGCGCCATTGCATTGTTGTAATTTATTTAGGTACATACTTTATGATACATTGTTTATTTTCTTCCAAGTATGATGCAAAACATTTTAAGTCATTTAGGCGGTTCGATAATTAGTAACGTTGGCCTATTATTTCTCTTATCTGCGGCTCGGGCTTTGAATTTCCCTTCAACAGTAATTGTGTACTTACCGCCCTTGTAACATAATGTACTATAATGACTTAAGTACATACCTACTGTTATAACTTCTATAACAGACCTGACATATTGTAATGGAGTTGCAGGCATAGCTAGCCATTAATAAGCTCTTAAGGCTATTAAGGCTATTAAGGCTCTTGCTTAGATAACTTTATACACAACACTAGGGGTAGCAAATGTAACACATTTGAATTTGCTTTATCTGATCACTCAAGCCAAATGTTAACATGCAAAGTTAAAGAAAGTTGCTCTCTTTCACATTGGATAGTAAGGAGTAGAGATTACAGTAAAGAAAACATAGAAAAATTCAAACAATGTTTAAAATCACTTACATTTAACGAAATTTACAACTCAACTGACCCAAATGATGCATTTGATTATTTTCACGAACTTTTCGTCTTATTTTATAATCTATGTTTTCCAATTTTATTAACTAAAATAACACCCCGAAAAAAGCCTTCTTGGATATCAAAAGGTATTAAAATATGTTCAAAACGAAAAAGAAATCTGCTATGGCAATATAGGAAACATCCGAGTATATATAACAAAAACTTGTTTAAATGTTACACAAATCGTTTAAACAAAATAATAAAGTTAACACAATTGGCACAGAATAACTATAAAATTAAAACAGCTTTAAATAAATCTAAAGTTACTTGGTCAATCATCAATAATAAAAACAGGAATATGATTAAAGAGGAAATCAGGCATATCAATAATAATGGGGTGATAATCGATGAACCTAAAGATATCGCAGAGTTATTTAACAATCATTTCGTAAATGGAAATGACAATAATTTAAGAGCAACTAATGTTAACTGTAAAGTACCGAATATTTGTAATTATAACTCTTTGTTTATGAACCCGACTACTCCTTTTGAAATTATTAAAATAATTAATTCATTAAAAAACACAAATAGTACGGGATATGATAACGTTAGCACTAAAATATTAAAAAATGTATCAACCATCATCTCACCTGTTTTATCACACATCGTAAATCTAAGTATAGCCTCCGGGATATTCCCTAATAAATTAAAAATAACTGTAATAAAGCCTGTGTTTAAGAAAAATGACAAGACTGATGTTTCAAATTATAGACCAATAGCCCTAATACCGATATTTTCTAAAATTTTTGAAAAGGTAATAGCTTCCAGCCTAAATGAATATTTTGAAAAACATAAAATCTTTACTGAGAAACAAGTTGGATTTCGAAAGAACAAAAGCATAAATTTAGCTGTTTTTAATTTTTTAAATACTGCAATGACAAGCCTTAATAATAAGCATTTAGTATCTGCTCTTTATATGGATTTAACTAAAGCCTTTGATTATGTTAATCACAGTATCCTGCTTAACAAGTTAGAAGCATATGGAGTTCGAGGAAATGTCCTCAATCTCCTAAAAACTTATCTCATTAACAGACAACAATGTACTCAAATTAATCGCATATGCCCAAAAACGCGTACACAATTAGCACACTTATCGTCGTACCGTGAAGTAACTCAAGGCGTCCCTCAGGGAAGTATTCTTGGGCCATTATTGTTCATCATTTATATAAATGATATACCAAATTATATTGACCAAAATATGGTACTTTTTGCAGACGATAGCACAGTGATTTTTACAAGTTCATCCAAAAATCAAATGATAGCTGATATAAACCAAACACTGGACATAATTATTCAATGGTTAACAAATAATAATCTATTAATTAATCTAACTAAAACTAATTTAATGACATTTAGAAATAGGAAAAATAAATTAATTAATCTTAATATTAGACCGATAGCGGAACGTCGTATTTTGACCGTAACTTATAATTTTATTAAAGTCATTTATTTTTGCACAGGAGATTAATTACGTATATTTAGAGCTTCTATTAAAAAGTTAGAAAATTTAGACCGTTGCTTTAAGTACAATTTAAGTTTTTGCAAAACTGCATGACAAACCGTGAATATAAAATTTAAGTCAAAAATTCTAGTCGTGTGAGATTAAGGACAATGTTATCTTATAGTTATTAAGTTATTAGAAAGATTGGATACATGGAACTGATGGAATCGATGTTTTATGTCCAAAAATTGTAAAACTAAATATTACAATTGTGTCCTCAATAAATTATTATAGTGTCTGGAAATAATTTTAATGAATTGGTATTGTATATTTTGACGTACTACAAAAAGTTTAGAAAATTATCTAAAGAACTTTCCGAATTATTTGAGTTTTCAGTTTCATAGTTTTATAGTCTGAGTAAGTGAGTAACATGAAATCTGAGTAAGTGAGTAACAGAAGTTGGTGGTTATTTGACCATACCAATATACTCTATCATCATTCAAAAGATTAGAAAGATTGGATACAATGGAACCTATGTTATAAGGCCAAACATTGAAAAACTAAATATTACAATTGTGTCTTCAATAAATTATTCTAGTGTCAGGAAATAATTTTAATGAATTGGTATTGTATATTTTTACGTACTGCAAAAAGTTTAGAAAATTATTTAAAGAACTTTCCGAAATATTTGAGCTTTCAGTTTCATAGTTTTATGGTCTGAGTAAGTGAGTAACATACAATTTGAGTTCAGAAGTTGGTGGTTATTTAACCATAACAATATACTCTATCTTCATTCAAAAGATTAGAAAGATTGGATACATGGAACCTATGTTATAAGGCCAAACATTGAAAAACTAAATATTACAATTGTGCCTTCAATAAATTATTCTAGTGTCTGGAAATAATTTTAATGAATTGGTATTGTATATTTTTACCTAGTTTACCTACTACAAAAAGTTTAGAAAATTATCTAAACAGCTTTCCAAATTATTTGAGTTTTCAGTTTCAAAGTTTTATGGTCTGAGTAAGTGAGTAATATAAAATTTGAGTTCAGAAGTTGGTGGCTATTTGACCATAACTATGTACTCTATCATTATACAAAAGATTAGAAAAATTGGTCCATGGAATTGTCAGAAAACTTAAGATTTGTTAGCACGGCATACGAAAATAATACGAGGGGTTGTGGGTAGGGGTAGGGGGTTTTATCGCGCTTACTTCGTAGCCGGCCGCCGTGTTTTCGAATCGCTGACAACAACATTATAAAAAAATGTAGTTTTACAAATTATAATATTAATGAGTTTATGTTCTTAGTCTGTGTAATATAAAAAAATTTGTTCCAGAGTTAGATGCTACTAAAGATAATAATATAATATACAAAATATATCGATATAAAAACCGGTTTTTTATTTTTTTCAACCAATACCGGTTTTATCAAAATCTTGTATACATTCAAACCTTTATTGAAATTTGAAACAAATATATAATTTAGGGGTAATATTCTTAGTTAAAAATGAGGTATATTTGAGTATTATTATAGATATTTGAATCCAGAATATTCTTGTGTAAAAAACAAAAGGAAAGAGTAATATAAAGAAAGACAAACAACAACAGATAAAAATCAAAAATATATTTTAATAAATATTTATTCAGAAATTAAATATTTTTTTTATTAAGTTTTCTAATTACAATAGGATAAAATCTCCTTTAAGAAGAATTAGCGTAATTAATTAATTATTTAGAATTATTCAAAGAGAAAGAAGTCAAGAAGGAGGTGGTGGTAACAACGTGATTTTTTCTATGTCATATATGTAAATTCTTAGTTTATCTAAGACACCACTGACTAACAGTAAAGGAAAACATCGTGAGGAAACCTGGATTTAATAGTCTAAAATTGCCAACCCGCATTGAGCTAGCGTGGTGATAAATGCATTCAATTAATTCAGTGCATTCTCTGTATGAGAAGAGACATTTGCCCTGAAATGGGACAGTTACAGGCTAATAATAAATTAATTATGTCCGAAATTTTATAAACTTAATCCAAATGTGTCAGGCAGAAGTGCATTATATAACAATATCAAAACATGACAGTGACACTGTCATGTGACAACATTTTCTATAAGATCAGTTAAAGATACATCATCCAGTATGGCCTATAAAATTACTTATAACTTAATGAAAATTAGTTTTTTTTTAATCTGAATAATTTGATTTTGGTTAATTGGTATGGCCAATTAAAATGAATTAATTAACTAAGCTTAATCCTTTTTTTATAAATGACGTGAATTTTAAATTATTTTCGTCTGAGTAATATTATTATTTGAGTTCAGAAATTAGAGGCTACTTAACAATTATAAAATGCTATACCGTCATACCTACAGAAGATTTTGTGTGGGTAAAGTTATTATAAAAACATGGTTTCTATAAGAAAAGCCACGCGGAGTTCAAGGATAGGGAATGAAAAACCGGTGCGATATAAAAAACCGGTTTTTATATTCAGTGTACTTTCAATCAAACCTTTAAAATGAAGCTCTGCCCGAATTACATTTCTTTGTTCTATGGTTGATGAACAACCTGGTACCCAAATAGTAATAAATATTTACTATTAATTTTGAACAACTGTGTTTGGGATGAATTGTACGTTAGTTATATACGAATCACCTTGTTCATCACTTAGACCTTCTGATCAGAAGCAAAAATAAAACTCAAAAAAAATATTTTTGATAAATATAATATACAAACAAAACTTTAAACAAAACCGTAAAACTCTCATAGTATTGTACATAGAGTCTACAGAATCAGGTGATCGTCAATATTCGTCAAAAGAGCTGGTCGGACATTTGGCGTTGAAACATATTCGAAAACTTGTAAAGTCTATTGAATAAAAAAGCAATTGTAAAAATATATATACCTAGGTACAAGTCAAATTGAGAACCTCCTCCTATTTTCCGTCGTTGGTTAATAAAGAGATTTTATAGGTTTTATAATTTTATGTAGTTCACATGGAAATCAAAAACAAAAGAACAATAAAGTATGTAGTTCTAAATTTAAATATTTAAAGAATTGAGTACAAATAAATATAAAAATTACTAGACATGGAGATAATACATTCGGGTAAATACGGAAACCCGAAGACTACCGATGTGTTCACCGTTTGTAATGGATTTTGCAGAAACCTAAATTATACCTAAAGCATTGGTCTAAATTTTCTAACTTTTTAAACGAAGCTTTAAATACACGTAACTAATCTCCTGTGCAAAAATAAATGACTTTAATGAAATTATAAGATAGAATCCTACTTCTACTGGGCTATATATTGTACAATGGACAACAAATTAATTTGGTCGAAAACTCAAAATTTTTAGGTCTCAATCTTGACGCAAATTTAAATTGGAAATGTCATTTGGAAGAAATCTGCACTAAACTAAATCAATTCTCTTATGCACTATATAGACTTGGAACAGTTGTGAATCAATCTGCTGTTATCACTGCATACCACGGTTATGTAGAATCAGTTTTAAGGTATGGTGTCATCTTTTGGGGTAACTCGGTGGACAATGATATGATATTTAAAGCACAAAAGAGATGTATAAGGGCCATTGTTAAGTTAAAACAAACAGATAGTTGTAGACCATTTTTTATCAGTCTGAAACTACTAACGTTTCCATGCCTTTATATATATGAAGTAGTTGTCTTTGTTAAAATACATTCTTCTTTATTTGAGCGCCTACAGAGCAAACGTAATAACCACAAAATATGTTTTCCATCAAATCACACAGCTCAATTTAGCAATAGTATCTTTTGTATGGCGCCTAGAATTTATAACCATTTGCCAGTACATATATTGAAATGCTCAAACAAAAATAAGTTCAAAGCATTATTGAAGCAATTTCTTGTTAATAAAGCATACTACAGTGTGAAACAATATCTGGAAGATAAGTATGAAAACTAATAATAATTGTTGCCACATGACTCATAATAAACTGAATTTACTATTATAAATAATATGATGTAGCTAATTTCACTCGACATGTATCACTTGTAACCAATGACATATATTTAATTAAGTATTATAGCATATTATAATTTCTAATTCCAATTTTGATTATTATATTATTATTGTATTGTATTGCCTGAAATGTGTGACTGATACTAAATATTGCATGCCATATGGCGGAATATAGCTGCACACAATGTTTGTTCCATAACTGACATAATTATATAATTACCAACTGTATCAACCTATATTCGCAATAAACAAATTGAATTGAATTGAATTGAATAATAATTGATCTCATTGTACTGTTCATTGCCATTTATTGGTCACAATTTTAGTTTTGATTTGTACACACGGATACACATCAAGCTAACCAAAACCAGTATAAACTGACTTCGCAATGTATAGGCTCTTCGTACAACAAGATATCAGCTTATACTGGAAATGTATACTGCCCCCGATAGTTAAATAGACGCATCTAACAAAAAGGTAAAATGGAGAAAAAAATGTTTGAATGTCAAATCGGGAAATTCTTTGCTGTCTCTAAAAAAAGCCTTAAAATTTTTAAAAATGAATGCTGAATGATGGCCGAAGTATCCATCTTTGATTCCCATTAGTTTAAAACAACATTGCACCTTTCATTTAGTTACTATTATTAAAAAACCTTTTCATCTTAGCAAAAAAAATAGATTAAAATGTCTTATGCTTAATTAAAAGGACGCAAATAACCATTAACGCCCTTCAAATTTCAACAACGTGTGATTATTTATGTACTTTTAGACTTATTCTCAAATTTATTTGCTACCTTCCACTTTTAAGAAAAAAAGGCGCATATGGCTATATACGTCTTTTCATTTAAGCATTTATAACACTAATAGATTATCAATATTATAACACTAAATGGCATTTCTAAGTAAATGTGCCTTTTCAATTAATATAAATGAAATCCGTCTTTTCTTCTTCTAACTAGTAGAAAAAATTGCAGTTGCGCCAATTTTCGTTATGCTAAATCATTAACGGAACGAGATATCGAAATATTAAAAATACCAGCAGATGCGCCTTTTTTTCCTGATTCTGGCAGTATATATAACTCAATTTTGGAAAAACTGTCAGATACGTCTTTTCAACTATCGGGGGCAGTATAGTACACATCATGTAGCCGTGTGTACTAACAAATATTTCGTCGCCTTGGAGGGCAATGGAGCTAAGCCACAAGTTTTGCGAAATGGAGTTAAGTTGAGTTGAGTAGGCCTTTGTTGGAACTAACTACACAAAATGTATTAGCAAATTATTTAAAAAAACCTGCTTACAGTCATGATATCTGTTAGATTTATTGACTAATAAACTTTGGCTTTTCCACAACACGTTAATGCACTTAATTCCATTTCGCAAAAAATGTGGCTTAGCCCTCCAATGCGAACCATTATAAATAACTGGTTATTGTTTGTTGTACGTGTAGCATTTCTTTGCTGTCGGCCGATCCTATCTTACCTTGAGTTATCCGTGGCAAATGTGAATATGTTAGATAATCGATATTAAAGATAATCGTAACACTCTCCACGTGAGTGTTTGAACATTGATTGTGATATAAATGATATAATACGTACTTGTTACCGAGGACGTCGTATTTATTTTTAAATTATAACAACTATCGCTGGCAAAAATTAAGATATATATATAGATACATTTAGCTCACGATGAATTACAATATTTACTTATATAATAAATAATAATATGCATATGCAAGCATATATACATATGTATACATGCTTGGCAAAAAAGAGTCTGAGCTTTAAACTAAAAATAAAATTCTTAAATGCTAAATTTGTGACTCTGTGAGTACTAAAACAATATAACATAATATAACGTAACATTTCAAACAAACATTCAAAAATCAATCAATTCTCCCATGATCCTTCATGGGAGAATTGATTGATTTTTGAATGTTGAATTGACTATAGAGTCCAACGAGCGAATTTACTTTTTTTACAAAATGTACATTAGAAAATCGTATATTTCGTTTTGCCGGTCCGGGCCCTGACAGGCTTAGTCCGCTGGTACCCATACTGTGACAACTGCGCCATATTTAATTATTTTAACGATTGTAATCCCAACCTATACAATTTGATCTAACCTTACAAACCGAATCGTGTTCACAATTACAACAAAAATATTGTTCACCAGAAAACCACCACCTCGTTTTCATGAACTCTGGCTTCACAACTCCCTGTACCTACCGGTACTGGAACCCGAAGACCAGGGCTATTGACTTCGACGGACTTATTGAAGACCTGCGCAGTGCCCCCGAGAACTCCGTAGTTCTATTGCACGCTTGCGCACACAATCCTACTGGTATTGACCCCACTCAGGAACAGTGGGAGAAGATTGCTGATGTCATGGAGGTAAGTGAAATCTAATGTTTTATGGAAATGAGGAGAGCATTACGTCACAATTTAAATTTAAAGAATAACATTAAGAAATAATTTGAATTTTAATTCAAATAAATGAATAATGTAAATAATAAACCAGTCTGTAACTGTCCCACTGCATGGCAAAGGCCTCTTCTCAAACAGAGAATCGTAGAGCCACATCACCACGCTAGCTCACTCCAGGTTTCCTAACGATGTTTGCTTTCACCGTTAGTCAGTGGTGTCTTAGATAAACTAATACAGTAGGTACATGACATTGAAAAAGTCACATTGGTACATGCCAGATTCGAACCCACACCCACGTGCTTTCAAAGCGGGTCCGTGATTAATGCGCCAGGTTCAAAAATGAATGAATAACAAATTTAAATTAACATTATTCCTAAATGACAAAAAATAATGAATGATGTCATTTTAATAGCAATAGAGGCGGTCCAGCTCTTAAACTAACTTGATATTTACAGGAGCGCAAGTTATTCCCGTTCTTCGACAGCGCATACCAGGGCTTCGCGTCAGGAGACCTCGATCAGGACGCGTGGGCAGTCCGCTACTTCGTGAAGAGAGGCTTCGAACTCCTCTGCGCACAGTCTTACGCTAAGAACTTCGGGTTGTATAGTAAGTTATGTTGTACTAGCTTCCACCCGCGGCTTCGCCCGTTGTATGTTGATATATTGTAGCCAACATGTGGCGCCATCTATTGGCATAAGAAAGTTTTTATTGTATTCTTCAGGAACAGTACTTTTTTCGGGATGAAAGTTTTCATCAGTTTCTGTACACTTACCAATAATATGCAAAATTTCAGGATAATCGGTTCTGTAGTTTAGGCGTGAAAAGGTAACAAACAAACTTACTTTCGCATTTGTAATATTAGTTAGGATTAGGACAATCATTGCGTCGCTTATAATTTATAGTCATATCTGAGAGAGCACGGCCTATCCGTATACTTATAAGGCAAAAAAATATATACCTATGTTTTTTGTAATGATCCTGTAAGTAGTCTGATTATAAGGCCGGGACTCCACCAAAGCTGAGAAAAGCAGAGAGGGGATGTGTTTCCATACAAATGACAACTCGAATGAATTCGAGCGGCGCCGCTTGCTCCGTCATTTGTATAGATACACATCTCTCCGCTTTGGTGGAATCTGGGCCTAAATACCGTATTATCTCAATAGGAAGCCGGTACGTTACGTTATATGGAGCCTTCACTTCACTGTCAGTGTATTTTCGATTCTCGAGACTTTTTAGCCAGCATATACTAACATGTACTATCGTGGACAAAACCAGTGCACCACTTTTAAGTTTAGAATCGCTTGTACTCGGCGTCCGAACGTAGCACTAGCCCCGTCCCTACGCACGTAGCATCGTTCAAAGCATTTTGATCGCAAGGTGGTGCACCGTTCGTGTCCGCGATAGTACAATATACAGTTTGGGCGGCTACACACATACGAGTAGTCGATTCGGTATTTTAGAAGAAATTTCATTGACTGTGTGTGAAGCTACCCGTTCACACCACGGAACTCAATGTAATAGCTAAACATAATATATTGTGTACTGCAGACGAGCGCGTGGGCAACCTGGCCATCGTGGTGTCGGAGGCGTCGCACGTGCCGGCGCTGAAGTCGCAGCTGACGTGGATCGTGCGCGGCATGTACTCCAACCCGCCGGCGCACGGCGCGCGCGTCGTGGCCAACGTGCTCGGGAACAAGCTGCTGTTCGACGAGTGGTGAGACACCTACACTTCATACTGCGTACCCGACCCGTATACCCCACCGGTAACCATGTAATCCAATGCATAAATGGGCCGAATTAGTAAATGAAATGTAATGAAATCCAAATATAATGTTCTTTTCTTAGTATTTTCAAAAAAAAAACTAAGGTTCGGTGATCGGGAGAGTATAGTAAACACAAGTGTTCAAGTTGAAGGTGCAATAATTACTGATTTAATACGAAAGCAAGGTGCATGGGAATACATACTAACAGCAACACACTTATATCTAATGATTACACTCTTACATACTAACTCCACACCACAGAACACTACATTTGGGTAGCATTTGGATTGCTCAGATAAGAGCTCCGCATAATAGCAAATAGCATTGCCACGTTGCGGCGAGTAACGCGGATTCCAAAGCGCTTCTAACTTCTGATACTGAACATAATGATAATGAAATCACGTTTAATGTTTGTGTTTGACTGTAGGAGGGAACACATCAAGTCCATGTCGAGCAGGGTGACATCTATGAGAGAAGCTTTGAGAGCTGAACTTATCAAGTAAGTGGGAATTTTATTTTCTAAGCCAATGTCCTTGGGGGACGCTGAGAGAAAGCAGCTGGGGTAGAAATCCCATTTAATATATTATATTCTTCATTTTGACCTCCCACCCCCTGAAGATCCGCTGGCGACATTCATAATTATTCACTGATTGAAAAACATAGATTGTCAATATTTTAAAATAGTATCGTAATTATTAAATATTAATACTCGCTTAGAGAGTGAGATCGGTGACGCCGCCGCGTATACACTCGCTCTTGAAAATGGACTCCGTTTGAGTTCGAAACTAGTCGGGCATTCCCCGAAGTCAATGCATGAGTAAAGCCGTATTAATATTTAATAATATATGAATATGACTCACGAAAGTTATTATTCTTAAATAGTATCGTAATTTATATATAAAAAAAAAAACAATTATTTTAATTATTAAATTCTTGCGTATAGAACGCCAAAAAAACACCAAACAAACTACATACGTTCACTAAAGAACATTATTGTCTCCGCACTATTTAATACCAAGTCTTTCCAAATCTTACAGATTGGGCACCCCCGGCAACTGGGACCACATCGTCAAGCAGATCGGCCTCTTCTCCTTCACCGGTCTAACCCAAAGACAAACGGAGCATCTAGTCCAAGAGTACCACATTTACCTGCTGAAGTCCGGCCGCATCAACGTCTGTGGGCTGAACCCTTCGAATGTCGAGTACATGGCCCGCGCTATGCACGACGCCGTCACCAAGTTCCCGGCCGATGAGTAATATTACCTTCTATATTTTAGGGTTGAAGGTTGTATGAGCGGTGTTTTGTTGAATTAAGAGTGGGTATGTTTTTTGTAATGTTAAAAAAAGCAGTTTATCTTTTATTTCAATACTAGTTGTCGCCCGCGACTTCGCTTCCTTAAAAGTTAGATATCTTACTGATACATTTTCCGGTCATCATGTATGATCTGGCTGTGACGTTCGTACATTACATGTCATTAAACGTTACATTACATTTACATTAACCTAGGCTGGACGTGTGATTTAGAACTTTGATTGTCTAGAGACGTACCATCCAAGCAGTTTAAAAAATACCTATTGGACGTACGACGTATATAAAAAAAATTGCCAGATTGGTTCAGCCATTCTCAAGTGATGCGCTTACCAATGAACAGCGTTTATATATATAGTTAAATCATATAAAATGAACTGCTTTCATTCTGCAGAATGTATGCCCTATCAGGACCAGTGTTTAAAAATACACTTAAATCAAAACATACCAACAACGAACACTGTTCATTCAACTCTCAACTTTTTTACAAAGAGATTACTGTCGTTAATCGAATAATAGACAATTTCACAGCTATAGAACCGAATAATTAACTGTAGTATATTGCATCGAATAAGCTATTTATTTAGATAAAATATTTGATCACATTAGACAATCATGTAGAAAGTAGAATCTTTTATAGTACCTAGTGTCAGTTATAGGTGTGGCTAAAATTTTAAATAAACTGTACTTTAAAAAGTACATACTTCATTTTATTAAACTTAACATGTCTGTACTTTAAAAAGTACATACTCGTTAATGGACTAGCGGAATTATTAAACTAAATATGTCTGTACTTTTAAAAGTACATACTTACTCCTTTTTTATAAACCTAGCGGAATTATTAAACTAATTAAGACTGCGCACTAAAATAATAGATCGATGAATTGTTAATATTTACCGGAATTCGAAACTGAAATACGAATTTCATTGAAAAAAAAATATATTGTAATATTGTAAATTTAAATTCTAGCAACACCTATGCTAAGTAAGTAAAGTTCCTTTTACCTAGTGTTACCATAAATCATGTAAACTCAGTGATAGTATACCTATTTCTTTTTGAGGACAAAGTTCTCCTTGCTCGCGCAAAATCTATAAAAATATACTTAAGACAAGATATCGTAAAATATATTATTGATTGAACAATTTATACAAAAAGAAATATTATATTAAAATATATTTCATATAAATAAATAATTAACTTAGTCCCGATAAGAATAGATTTTTTAAATTACTTAATAAATAAAAATATAATGTTTACAGATTATATTGCGCATAATTGCCTTTACAAGATTGGAATGATTTTCAAGTTATATTTAAATCAGCTGAAGATGTCTCGGGTACTTTTATTTATTTTTACGTCTAGATTTTAATTCTATTTCATAATTCAATTCTGAAAACTAGCCTGACCTATAGTGAAGCGAAAAAAAAAATTTTAGACATTGACCATTCATTTTTCAGATACGAACAAAATAGCATTTTTACGATTAATTTTAAATTAGATTTTTTCATTATATTTTTTATTAAATTAAGATAAATTCAGCATTTTACTACTGAATATGTCTCAGAATTAGATCTTTTACTTGACCTAAAAGAAGGATCATGACACAATAGCGACCTCTATATGTTTGTTGCGTTATTAAAAAAAAATTTTAGTTGATTCAACTTTCGAAAATTATATATTGTCTGTGCCGTTTTACCAATGGTCAAATTACCGTTAGGTTACCATTATACGCTCAATGTTAAAGCTGGCTTTAGCTAGAGCCACTAGACAATTAAAACTTATTAGCGAATTTACCGCTCAATTGTGAAGACATTTTATTAATCTGGCAACTCTAACTAAACCGATAGTATTAAAAAACAAAGCAATAATATTTTTAAAATATGTGTTATTAACACAATAAATATTTTTATACAATAATGTTATAATTTTCAAAAAATCGCGTTACTGTTTGTTTGGCTGTGATTCGATTTTGACAGTTATTTTTATTGAAAAAACTCTTTTAAGAATATACTGCCGACTAAGTCGTGTTCGATATATGACCTTTTTGGTCAACACAGCGTTTTTTTTTTTTATTGTTAATCGAATCTAGAATTGCAGTATTAAATGCTTTTAGTTGAGAATAAATGAACGGTTTACATTTTTTTCATTGCTTTTATGAATATGTTTTATATAAGAATATTGTAAGATATGTGGCAATTACATAATCTCATTGTTTAATATTGTTTTATTAATTGTGTCTTAATAAACTACATACTGACTGAATAAAGCAGTTTTGTCATGCAAACTTACCACCAGAGCAAATTGTCTATCCTTGACTCTTTTTCTCATTGTAAGAAAGACAAAAAACTGCACAATTTTTTTTTTAATTTAAGGCTAAAAACTTGAATCTACTTTTTGCAAGATTTTTGTGCAATGCAGTGAAAAAAAAATAATTACGAAGTTATGCTACTAATTTTAAAAATACTATTTACAAAAAAATAGTTTTCTGATTATATTGAGACATATTTTCTCTAGTGTTTGCCTCATAATTCTGCTTGCTAAGTCAGTAATTAAAAAGTTAAATAAATAAAAAAAGTACTTTCTTTTCCAGCGACCAGCGCTCGAAATTATAACATTGGGACAAATAAGTTTGGCATTTTGGAAGTCTCTGGTCGGACAAGACGGTATGTGTTGATATTGGTGATGGGCATAATGTGTAAATATTTGTGAAATTGTAAATAAAACACCATTGATAACAACACAGACCGTACGCATTTGTTTCCTTTAAGCCTTTTGAAAGGAAGTTTTTTTTTTATCCTACCGACTGTAATTCTTATTATTTTTTAATGTCGCAGGCCTATGATTGATACGGGACAGGAATGGTGTAATAAACGCCGTTATGCATTGTCTTGGGTATATAGGGTATATACTTCTATACTAATATTATAGAGTTAAAATTAGTATGTAAAATTTTAAGGACTCTTTGAAAATAATGACTCAAAAAATTCTTTTACTAATAGAAAAATGCTTTAGGCTATTTTTATTCATATTCTTTTTCTTCTTATCGTATGGTTGATGAACAACCTGGTGTTTGAGTTTAAACCGCCTGTAGGCTTCTGACATGGCTTTACACACCATTGAAAGAATCCAAATTTTATTCCGATAGAGTAGTCTTATTAAATGCGCAAAAAACGCGTAATTAAAAAAAGTTCTAATAGCTTTTCCACGCGAACGAAGCCGTAAGTGCTTCAAGAATAAAGTAAAAAAAATTCGTCCAGAAACGTTATACACATTGGGCCAGGTACTAGATAGTAATATATGGCGTCCACAAGCATAACGTGGTCAACAGCTTACTATTGATAGGTAAGTATCATAAAATTAGAGCTTTGAATCAAAATTGGATAGATCAAAGTAAATTACGTTCAGTAACATTTTATACTTTAATATTAATATATACACTGAATTTTAATTAAGGCTACGTTTCCATAGCATCTGCGCTTGGCGTAGGTACTGGTACCAGTGGTCTTGAGCCGAAACGGCTGGCAACTGTAATAAAAAAAAAATATTGTCTTAGATTTACACAATTTTTTGACCAGATAACTTTCGTGTATTGGTATAGTTTTTGGCCTGACGTTTAATTTCAGTGACACGTGATTCCGGAGACTGTAGTCTTTGAAACGTCAAGCTAAAAACTTTATATGAATACACAAAAGTTATTAGGTTAAAAAAAAACCTAAAGCCGAACATAGAAACTCTTCCTTTTTGAAGTTTAAATTAAAAAATAGATATAGGTATATCTAAGAAGGCAGTGTTATTAGATTTTTAAGATAGCTGTTTCAATCACCTCGACGATCGACCGACGCGACGTTAACTGATTTCAGCCTCGGAAAGCACGTTAAGGCATTGGTCCCGGCTTTCACGAATATCTTTATCAGTCAATAGATATCGTATCACTGTGCAGGGGTCAGATAGGCAGTCGCTCCATATGTATATATAAAGTATGGGTATAATAAGGCTAGGAGGATGATTAAGGCTTTGTATTCGAACTGAGATCTCTGTCTTGCCAATGAACGGTACTACTAGATATCACTTCTACTGTGATCCTAAGAGGTTTATTTATGTATACAAAAACATATTCATGGTTGGCTCTATGCCATCTTTATTAGGTTTTACATTGTAACTTAGTAGCTGTTGGTTAATGGTAATATATGAATAAAACTGCCTTGTTGGTCTAGTGGTAGCAATCGCGACTGCTGAGTACGAGGTCCTGGGTTCGATCTCCGGGTCGGGCAAAGTGTTATTGGGCTTTTTCCATTAGGAAATTCTCAGTAGCAGCACGGAGTCTGGAATTGTGCCCGGTCAAAGTCAATAGGCTCGCACCTTATTACGTGGGACTTATAACATAGCCGGCGAAACTGGGTGTACTATACACCTCTGCCTACCCCTCTGGGGAATACAGGCGTGAGTCTATAAAAAAAATGAATAATTAGATAAAACTCACATTGTTCGCTAACAGTAAGGTCGACAAGTTCGATGTAGTTTTGCTTGTTGTCTCCACCGACGGCCACGCTGAAGGCCGCGTCGGGGCACAGCGCCGCACATAGCGCCTGCCCCACGCGGCACGAGCGCTCGCTGGCCTGCACCACCGGGGTACTGCGGGTCGCACATTGATGAAGTAGAATTAATTAATGGTGATTGGTTAATGACTTTTTTACTCTGTATTGCCCCACTGCTGGGCAAAAGTCTCCACAAATCCTTCCAATTTACATAAAAAAATTGCATTAACACAAGCCTGAGGCCTACGGGCGGTTTAAACTCTAAGACACCAGGTTGTTAATCAACCATACGATAAGAAGAAGACTGACAGTAAAAGAAATGCTAAATTAACTGCTAATATCCTAAGAAGTTCAAAATTATTTGCTAATATCCCAAGAAGTTCAAAATTACCTGCTAATATCCCACGTCTTGAGTTTTTCGTCGGTGCTAACTGTGATCATGAGTCCAGGCACTCGATCGCTCAATATTAGCCCTGTGACTTCTTTCTCGTGAGCGTCTATTGTCCATAAAGGTTCGTCTTGTCGGCAGTCCACGTAAGCAACCTTCCCAGTGTTATTGCTCATCTAATCAAGAAAAAAAAAAGAAATTTATTAGGACTATTAAATAGTGACCTAGTGGTAGCAAGCGTGACTGCTGAGCACGAGGTCCTGGGTTCGATTCCGGGGCCGGGCAATGTTTTTTTTTTTAGGAAATTCTCAGTAGCAGCACGGAGTCAGGAATTGTGCCCGGTTAATGGAAATAGGCTCGCCCCCTATTACATGGGACTTATGGTGAAAAAGACCATATCGGTGGAAGCACTGGCAGCAGATTTCTATTATCACTTGAAGTGTAGTACCTCAGTAACTCTGGTCTATTGGTTAAACTGCCTTCCAAATTGCCTTCCCCTTTGAATTGATAAACAAGCAATTGCCGGCAAATCCCATTTTAATGCTAGGTAAGTATACTCACAGCAAAGCAGAATGGGTTCTGTGCGTCCCACACGACTCGCTCTATCTCCGGCGCCAAGCTCCAGGCGCGGTGCGCGTCCGGGCTGCGGCAGTCCGTCACGCGAGCCGAGCCGTCGCAAGACCCACTCACTAGCGTCTGAGCTTCGAAAGGATGGAATGCTAGGGATTGTACCTTGAAAAAGTATTTTAATTATTAAAGATATAGTCAAAACTGCTGACTCAGGTCCGATCGCCCAGGCCAGTCAGTTAAATCACGCCTTTTATGGTTTGGTCTGTCCTTTCCGATAATTAAAAAATACATGTCGTATTAAAACCCCATTTTTGGAAGTCAGTTAAAAATAAGATAGAAAGAGAAGAAAGTAATTACTTTTTTTTAATAACCGCGAAAGCAAACTAACAGTTACAGTTTTTTGTAGAAAATATAAAAAAACTTCAGCTATCTTCTGTAAAGTAAAGGTAAAGTAAACTTTACTGTTTTTGATTGAGTAAGGTACAGATGTTATTTATACCTACTTATGATAGTGTTACATCAATCAGCCCATTTAGAGCATACAATAATTTTAGAAGAAACTTATGGGAATTTATACATATTTACCAAAATAAGTAGAACCAGGTTACAATCAAAATTATCAAAGCTTATTTTTTTATTCCAGAAATTCTGGTTCTTATACACGTTGAAGTTAATGTTGCCACTTCAAAATTTACATAAATACCACAGACAACAAAAGTATACATACTTTATCCTGGTAGCAGTCTATTTTAGTGTGTGGTGTGCCTTGGTCCAAATCCCATAGCAACACCGTGTTGTCTGCTGACCCACTCGCCAACACATGTCTGAAAGTATAATACAATAATAATATAGACAGGCAAAACGTATCGGCAACGAACGCGATCAAAGAAAAACGGGGACAAAAAATCAGCTATTCCATACATTTATGTTCATATGACTCTACAAAATGTATGGAACAGCTGATTTTTTTTGTGATTTCAGGGTTGGTCCCATAGTAAAAGTTGTTCATAATGATGAGTTTAATGACCCCTTTTAAGGATGCTGGTGTTTTACCCTGTATAGATAAAAAGTTTACGAGACGACGCTGACGAAGACATTAAAAAAAATGTACTTACGTAAAGTTCCTGTTCCAAGATAAATCAAGTACAGCATCTTTATGTCCAACTCTTTTAGTCTTTTTCTTTTTATTTGGTTTCTTGCCCAATTTGAATGCAGGCTCCAGACAGTTCTCTATATCTAAGTCCCAGACCTGGATCACTGGGTCCATACCACCGAGGGCACAAAGGTTGCCTAGAGGAAAAACCAAAAAATCATAATTCTTTTATTTTCTTGAAACATTAATGCTAATTATCCTGCTAGATATCTCTTATTCTAACAGAGATCATTGGAAAAGGATAGAAGATTTTTAGAGTTGTCAAACTAGACCATTTGCGTGATATCAACGAGAATTTAAGTCGGCATGTCATCTCTCATCAAATCTCGTCTAATTTCTCATCAATGACAAGTTCTAATTTGACAGTTCAATTTGCTGTCCTTTTTCGATGGTGTTTATTAGAAAGAGATATAGTTAAACTAAAATAAGTTAGCATGATGTACAGGAGAATCAGCACCACAAGTAGAAGATGAGAGATTTCTGTAGAGCTATATTGCTGTAAAGTTTAATCAAATCCGTGTAGTAGTTCTTGCATGAAAGAGTAACTAACATCCATGTATAAATGCATTCTCACATACTTTCACTTTTATAATATTAGTACGAAGTAGGATATGGGGCGACAGATTCTTATTTGGAGTGTCAGATTTGATTCTTTAAGTTTTTGTTTCACGCAAGAGTGAAGTGGATATGTTTAACATGCATATTATAGCAAAAAAAAATTGTTTATTCACACTTACCAGGACTTGGGTCAGAAGGGTCGTGGCTAAGCCACTCAATGCAGAGTGGGAACCATGGAAGGATGATGTCGTGATGCACATAGAATGAATCCTCTTCTTTATTGTAGACTGTCAAAGAATTAAGAACATAGTTATTTAGGAGCTCATAAAATATGTAATGACCATAATATAAGTATACCTCACAGTGTTTTGGGTGTATTCCCAGTTCTTTTACTGGCAACATTACTACTAGATACTACAACAGGGAAAAAAATTCTAATTGTTCCCACTGGGGACCATCGTGGCATAAATTCTTTTATTCCTACTGGGATCAATCGGAGAAAAAAGATCCCAGTTGTTCCCATTGGGAACAATTATAGAGAAAAAACATTCTTGATTGTTTCAATTAGTCTCATTTTTTTATTTATATTATTATTAAAATTTAATGAATTACTGTCGAATTTCAGCCTAGCTATACATATAATTATATTATATTTTTATAAATTTATTATACTTACTATAAACTTCTAAAACACTGGCATCACTTTCCACATGCCCCACTAAAAGGAGGTTATCACTAGGCTTGATTATGTCATCTTCTTCGTCACTATCTGGACCCTCAGTCTAAAAAGATCATTATTAGAAAACTATAATTTTTTTTTTCTTATAGCAACTAATTTAGAATTAATAGCTTTCTTTTTAATGGAGATTATACAATATAAAAATTGCCTACTATAGTCCTCAACACCCGGTACGCTAATAATGTCTTCAATGCACTGTAATATATAAATAATGTATACTACTTTTATCTGTGAGGACCTGTTAATGGCTATCTGTAACTATAAATTAACCTCAATTTTGTGTCAAAAGCTGTTGGTCTTCGATGTACAAATAAATAAATAAAATGTATTGAAATAATTATAATCTCCGTATTATTTATTTGAATAAAATAATAAAAAACTGGGATGATTTACCCTTATTTGGACATTTTCACTGAGGTCTCCCAAGTTTGGCAATGTAGCTACAGTACCAATACCAACTGGATTAACTGTAAAAGTAAAGTAAAATGATTTGTTATTCATCATTCAAATTGAGGACTGTATTAAAGTAAGTATACAGAATCATCTGTTGTATTCATCAATCATAATAATCATAATCGTTGCATAATCATAGCAAACAATCTCAATGGATACTTATAGTCAACTATGCAGGAGATATTATTCTAATAATTAGTTTAATCATTAATAAGTATATAGAGGCACAATGGAAAATTAATTGTTATTTCATTGTCTGTGGATCAATAATTTAACAGCCCTAAACCACAGGCCTTTGCTACCATCCCGACATAACCGTCTCGCATCCCTGAGCAGGACGCATAAGGCGCTTAAGGCGCATTTCCCCTTTTGCAAAAAAAAAGGTATTCGCTACCATAAATAGATTTTACGTTCACATTTAGACAAATGTATTACATTATATTATTATATACACATATTACATACTATTGTCTTCTTCATCATATTTTTCGAAATTAAATTCATCATTTGGATCTGCCGGGGGCTCTCTGGCAGCAGCACTGGCTTCACCTTCTTCATCAGTTTCATCGTCACCAGCCTCTGTCAGCCTAGAAGTTTGTTTTTTTTATTTACAATAATTTATTACATTGTATTTAATAAGCAGTGATTACTTCTTCTTAATCATATGCACATTTTGTTAAATAACTCTTGTTCAAAAGTGCTCTAAGAATTGAGAGATTTTACAATATTTCTCAGTCGTCTACGGGCCGGATTATGAAATATGAACTATACAATACGGAGGCAGCTAAGCTGTAGTAGCTAAGTTGTACATAAACAATTGCATAATTTCACTAACCAATATACACTATCAACTTACCGCAATTCTTCTGCCGTCTGTTTGATAATCTTCTCCAACTCTTTCTCTGTTAGTTCTATCTGTAATCATAATACTTATTAGATAATTATCCGGTTAATGGTTAAATAATTATAGAAAAGAAAAAGTTCTTTACCTTTTCCGGCACTGCTCTGGCTACGCCACGTCGCACGAAGTGCATACATGATATTAAACTAACCGTCGGCGTTGTCTCGTCCATAATTTATTAAGTTTTTATCAAAGGAAATGATCACCATGCACCGCGTAGTCAATTTAAAATTAGAGCGTAATATAACCACAGTTACAATGTGCAGCACAATCAACACAATGTGCCTTTGTTGACATTGATCAACTGACACTGACAGTGACAGTCTGTGTCAGTGTTGCCAGTTTGCCACGACGACTTCACTATAGAATAGAATAGAATACATTTTATTTGCGAGAATATGAGTTGTACATTAACTTCAATAAATGATTAGGTTCAGTAAAAATAGCAAAAACATCATTTTGATCTCTTTAGGTATGGTTTGGGTTAGGTTATCACTTTTTTTTTTGTGGCCGAGGGGAGTAAAAATTACCTTCAGCATACCGCATATACACATATGTTATGTGGGGCTCGCACCCACTAAAACTAAAAACGTCTCCCCTGCGTGTTCCTTTCCTCGCACTTTAAAAGTAGCTTCAAATGAATTTATGAAGACTTGTGAGCGAACGAGACAGCAGATTAGCGAGTGTCCACTCCTCATGTAACTAACATCTTCTTGACAGAATTTCGGTCACAGCGATCTCAACGGAGATTAGCCAACTACGCAGGAGATATTAAAATGCACAAGTGTGTGCGCAAACACAGGTGCATTCTCTATTCCCTCACTCTCATAGTCCGATGGGACGTAAATCCGACACGACCGGAGAGAGATCAGGCGCAGGCAGGGCCAACGGCTTTACAGCTTGGCAAAAAAGAGTCTGAGGCGGTGACAGTTGGAACTAAAAAATTATAATAATGACAACACTGTTTTATTTGTCAACTGCAAGTAGCTTCCTTGTCATCTTTACGTAGTGCAAGTAATTTTCTTTAAAATTTAAAAGATTCGTGTAATTTGCGTGTGATATTCTTACATATTACTAGTTGATATAGTTGTTTCTAATGAATAAAACCGTTTGCAGTAGTGGAAGATCTGTTATATATCAAGTTTTCTTGAGATGTTTGGCCGAAAGCAAAGCCGGACAAATTTTGTCTGAAATTGACAATGTTTACCTGAGAACTGCTCGAATGACAGGTATAGTCCATGCAATTTTTCTTCTAGAATGTAATTAAGTCGTTATATTTACTTTCTGATAGCTGTACCACCAGTTTTTGTCGTCTTGTGTACAAATAATTATTGAGGTTATGTTTTGTAATTCGACGAATCGCGTTGTAGTTAAACTGTTTAAATTGATACTTGAAACTTAAGAATAGAGTTAATACAGAGTTATTATTGTTTATTTCAGGTAAATCTGAAAATACAATCAGAGCAATTGTCGATGAAGGTGAAAAAAGTAAGAGTATTTTTTCGACACCTTGAAAACACCGAAAAGGTCGCCCGAAGAAAGAACTTGATGATTTTGATTTATGTTGCAAGTTGCCGTTCGTTGTGGCGTTCAATGGGGGAGGCCTTTGTTCAACAGTGGACGTTTTCCGGCTGATGATGATGACATTTATTTTTTTTGTATTTTAATAAAATCTAAAATGAAACATGTTATTTAATTTCCCTTGTTGATAATGATGATTTATTATCATAATCCACAATCCATAAATGACTCTCTGATAGGCTCGCTATAATTCTAACTCTTGAGATGACCATTCTCAAGAGTCTGAATGATAGCGATTACGTACTTACATAATGGGACTATGCATTGCGTTGTCAGATTTTTCTTATTCTACTTAGATCTCACAGAGCATGCCACCAAGCTTTATATTACATATATATAGCATACATATAGTTATTGCCGCCAATGTACAATCTTCCTTAATATAATTTGGATGATATCTGTTTTGTACAATAACTACTACCAGACCATGACTATTAAAAATAAAGTTTAAATCTTTCTTAATTTTAATTATGTTCAATTTACTTTTTTAATTTGATAAATATTGAAGACTAAAATGATCAAGTATCTTGTCAATTTTAGTCGTGGTATATGGGGTGGCAATCTAAAAGATAAAGGCGCCCTCAATTTATCCAGACTCTTTTTTGCCAAGCTGTACGTGCTTTCCGAGGTACGGAGCAAGTAATAATTAATTTATAAAACGCACATAACTTACGAAAATTCAGAGATGAGATGAAAAGATGTAAAAATGGAGAAGTTAAAGACGCTTGGCTAGGTTCCTGTTAAATTAATTTTTAGTAAATTATATTAATGTGTAGTATTATGTGTTGCATCTCATCACAATGTTAGTAGTAACATAAATTCGAGTCGTGATAGTGGTGGTAACCGTTGACTAGCAAGCTAGTGGTCTCGGGTTCAAGCCCAAGGCGCTCATCTCTGACTCCTCATGTAATGTATAATGTTAATGTGCTTATAAAAAATGAATTAATATTCACCATATTCTGTACCTTGGAGAGCACGTATAGTCGTCGGCCCTCGATCGTAGGTATCAAATTGCCATCTCAACGGAGTTTCAGACTACCGCGCAGAAAAACCAAACGTCCAACATATTTTAAACAATAAATGTCTTGTATTTTTGTTCGTAAAACGCTATGTGCAACCAGTTTTTTTAATGATTATTACTTAGAGTATATAAGAAATTATTATTATGAAAAAGGCATCTTGTCGTGTTTGATAATGAACCGACTTGACGGTAAAGCAGTGTTGATGGTAGGTGTTAGCGGTGGTGATGATTGATACATGCATTAAAAGCAGGAAGAGAAGTTAGACGGTACTATAGGTTACAACTAAAATCCTGGTTTTTAGATGAATATGAGATTTAGGATTCAGTACCAATAAAAGAGTATTTAAACACTAAATAATACAACCTTTTTAGTTTTACCGAAACTTTTTTTTTAGAATTATTTAAAATCTAAATTATGTAGATTTCCCGATAGGTGTCGTGTTTTCGACACGGCTATAATCTGTCAATTCAGTCGTGCATAATATTTTCAGATTTTTTGTAATTATTATGTTAGATAGTTACTCCTTCATTTAAATATGCCTATTTGTGCTCTTGCTGGTTGTACTAACGGCGGTGTCCATTTATTTCCAAAAGATGCAAAGTTGAGAAAAAAATGGATAAAAGCGATACGAAGAAAAAAGCCCGTCACCGATACATTAAGATTATGTCGTAATCACTTTTTAGAATCAGATTATGCAGGAGAATCTGTTTACACGGGTAAGTCAATATAGGTACTGTCCCGCTGTCTACATATTACACTCTACTACATAATATTCTACTGGTGCTGACCCAGTGCCTGTTGGAGGTGTTTGTAATAATCCGCTGTTGGAGTTTATTCAACTTTGTTTGTCGCCTATGGTAATCGGCAGCACAGAAATCACTGCTTAACGTGCCACATTGCCCATTGGTTATAAAAATTCATGGCATTGATTGACAGATCATGTCAAGTGATTCTTTACCATAATAGCATGTTTTAAATTTGCTCAATGCTCATCCCTATTAATTCTGTGCTTACATGACTTGAAACCCCCAACTACTTAAGGTGGGGGTGTCGTAATCGAAACGTAGTTATAATTTTCTCTAATAATTATCCATCAAAGAACTATAACCGGCAACTAGCATCCCCCCTGGAACTATACAAGAGAGACGCTTGAACACTGATCCTTCTTCAGGTCGTCAACAAGTTAGTCGGCATTTAAAAAAAGATGTTGTACCAAGTATATTTCCGTGGACAAAGAAACCTTCCGCGCTATAATACTTAGTTGTTGTATTTAATAAATAGTATCACTTGTTATGTTCTTTTTATTTTACTTTTAGACTCAATCAATACAAATTACAATTACACCACACCATAATCCAAAACCTCTTGATGCCATCATTGTCCATAGATTAAAGAGACTGTAGTGTTGTACATACACCTTACATCTCCTCTCTTTTACAAAAGTTACATATTAACTTAAAATTAAACATAATCACTAAGATAAGCAGGTTTCTTTATTTCTCTTCCTGATCTGCTATAACTAGAACTCTCTACAGATTCCTGTCCACTTGTTGTGGTATCATTATCATAAGAACTATTGTCAACTTTAATATTTACCTTATCCTCATTATTTTCATTTATATATGTATTATTATTATCATTTACATATGTTATGTCATCGTTATACATTCCTAAGTCTTCTACCTCTACCTCTTCTTTATTAATAATCAATTCCTTATCATTTTTACTTTTAATCAGATGTTTTCTATTTCTATCAATAACAGTTCCATTTTCAGTCAATAATTTATAAGAATTAGGTCTTTCACATTTACTTAATACTTCTGCATATGCCAATGGCTTACTATTCCCTGTTGTCACTACCACTTTCTGACCCTTGTCTAATTCTTGTAACTTCTTTACATTTTTATCATAATAGTACTTTTGTGTGTTAGAATTCTTATACAATTTATTCTGTATATATTTATTCATGTTACATTCATTATTTATATTAGGTAGTAAACCTTGAATTTTTCTGCCCATTAATAGTTCAGCCGGAGTCTGACAATCTAAATTTGTAATTGGTGTAGCCCTATACTCTAATAAAGCTAAATATTTATCTTTGCCCTCATAATCGGCTTTCCTAAATATATTTTTTACGGTTTGTATGTATCTCTCTGCAAGACCATTTGATTGTGCATGCAATGGACTACTGGTTACATGAATGAAATTCCAGTCCTTAGTAAATTTTCTAAATTTATAGTTAGAATAATTAGTTCCATTATCTGAAAATAATTTGTCTGGTATTCCATGTCTACTAAAAACAGATTTTAATGCGTCAATAGTGGATTCCGGTGTTAAATTACTTAAATATATAACTTCCAAATATTTACTAAAATAATCTACCACAATCAAGTAATTTTTGTCTTTATAATGAAAAACATCGGTACCCAGCATAGACCATGGTTTATCAGGCATTTCTCTAATTATCATGGGTTCTTTACAGTTCTTTTTCTTAAATCTATCACAAGTACTACATGACAAAACTTTATTTTCAATATCTTTTGACATGTTGGGCCAGTAAATACATTGTCTAGCCCTATTTTTACATTTTTCTACTCCTATGTGATTATAATGTATTCTATACAACATGTCCTGTCTAAGACTTTTTGGTACAATAATACAGTTGTTTTTAAATAGTAACCCGTCATATAAATACAATTGTTCTCTACATGTATAATAAGGCTTTAAATTATCTGATAAGCAATATAAATTTTCCGGCCATCCATTTTGTATGTACTGTTTTAACACCATCAATTCCTCATCTTTACTTGTTTCTTCTTTGAATAATTTATACTTATGTTCTGAAATTGAAAGGTTGCATTTTACTAAGCAGACTTGAGATTCGTATAACTCTTCTATAATATTATTATCTTTAATATTATCATTTTTTACATCTCTTGACAGTGAATCTGCCAATAACAGTAATTTACCAGGCTTATATCTAACATTAATGTCATATTTCTGTATTTGTAGTCTCATTCTTTGTAATCTTAAGGGTATTTCACATAAGGGCTTTTTGAATATATTTTCTAGTGGCTTGTGATCACTCTCTATTTCTACAGTCATTCCATAAATATACTGATGAAAACGCATGCATCCAAATACAATAGCTAGCATTTCTTTTTCAATTTGTGCATAAGCTTTTTGAGTACTTGTCAAGGCTTTTGATGCATATGCCACAGGTAAATTATTTTGTAACAATACTGCTCCAAGTGAATCTTTTGAGGCATCTACTGAAATTTTGCATTTTTTATTGGGGTCATAAAACTGCAAAACTGGTTGAGACATTAAAATACTTTTTAACTCACTAAATGCACTATCATGTTTGCCAGACCATTCCCATTCTTTACCCTTTTTAATTAGCTCTCTCAATGGATTACATACATGTGACATTGCAGGTATAAATTTGGATACATATGTTATCATTCCTAGCAATCTTTGTACTTCCTTAACATTTTTTGGTTTTTCTAAATTCAATATTGACTCTACTTTTTTAGTATCAGGTTTTATGCCTTCACTACTTAATATATGTCCTAAATAGGTTATTTCTGTAATTCCAAATTTACATTTCTTTAAATTAAATTGAATGCCATTTTGTTGGGCAATTTCCAAAACTTGTTCTAATATTTTATCATGTTCAGTTTGATTTTTAGCATGAATGATTATGTCATCAACAAATACTTCACAACCAGTAATGTTTTGAAAGATTTCACTATATTGCCTGTGGAACACTTCAGGTGCAGATGACAGACCATACGGCAGCCTTTTAAAACAAAATCTACCAAATGGAGTTGTAAATGTACATAATTTAGCACTGTCCTCAGATAATTTTATATGAAAAAATGCAGTTGAAGCATCTAATTTTGAAAATATTTTAGAACCTGACATTTTGGCAGAAACTTCTTCAAATGTTGGTAATTTAAAATGTTCTCTCTTTATGCATCTATTTAAATTACTTGGATCTAAACATACTCTTATGTTACCATCTGGTTTTCTTACAATGACAATATTACTTACAAAATCAGTAGGCTCAGTAATTTTTTGAATAATTTTTTGTTTCTCCATTTTTATTAATTCTAACTTTAATGATTCATGTAGTTTTAATGGTACACTTCGTGGTTGTGCTACTTTTCCTGTGCTGCCTTCTATTAATTTTATGTTATACTCAAAATTTTTTAGCAAACCTAATCTATTTTCATTAAATATGTTATCTCTATACTTCTTTATTAAACTGTCATATGTATAATTTTCACTTATTTTATTTAAATATTTTCTTTCTATTAAACCTAGATTTTTAACTGTCCTATCACCTAACACTGGGCACACTCCTTTATGATCAATAACTTGAAATTCAAGAGACACATTTTTGCCATTAACTAATTTACATATTATTTTTATTTTCCCAGTACATTTCAAAGGTGACCCATCATAGTTATTAAGATTAATATATGATCTATCCATTTTATGTTTTAATAGAAGTTTTTCCACTATTCTTAATGGTAGTACGTTACAATCACTTCCCGTATCAATTCTAAAATCTACTAACCTATTATTTATTTCCAGACTTTCAAATTGAGACCTGTCTTTAATCTCATTGATGCTGATTGATCCTAAGACATATTGATCTTCATCCACCTCCTCTTTGTCGATAACCTGTATGGATTGACACAGTTTGGCATAGTGACCATATTTTTTACATTTAGCACACTTTTGTCCAAATGCTGGACATTTGAATCCATGCTCGTAGCCACATCTGGTACACTTTTTCTTTTTGCGTTTGTTAAATCCTTCTAGATCATTTCTATTTGTTTCTTGATAATTATGATTCTGTTTGAATTTTTCTTGTACTCTACTAATGTTGTTGTTTTCAGTTAATTTTTTCATATTCTTCAAAGCCATTTCCGTTGCTCTGCATCTTTCTACACATTGTTTTAAATCTAAATTTGATTCTTTGAGTAATCTTTCTTTAAGATTCATGTTCTGTATACCTCTGATAATCTGATCTCTAATAAGACTCTCTTTTAATGTTTCGAAGCTGCAATCATTTGCTAGTGTTTTTAACACTATGAGATATTCATCAAATGACTCCGATTCACTTTGTTCTCTTTGAAAGAACAAATGTCTTGCCATCGTTTCGTTTTTTATTGGTGTACAATACTTTTCAAACAGATCCATAAGTTGGTTCATTGTCCCAGTGTTTTCATTATATTCAAATGTGTTATATAGTTCTATTGCTTCGTCCCCAATAATATGAAGAAGTAAGGCAATTTTTTCTTCCTCGCTCATATCTTTTTTGCCAGAAGCTTTCATATAAAATGTGAATTTCTGTTTAAACTTTTTAAAGTTTTCTTTTAGATTTCCCGACGCCAACTGTAATGGCGGAGGTTGTCGTAGGTGCTCCATTTTCTATAATCTTTTCTTGCAATTCCTTTTCAAACCGACTGCGCCATATAATACTTAGTTGTTGTATTTAATAAATAGTATCACTTGTTATGTTCTTTTTATTTTACTTTTAGACTCAATCAATACAAATTACAATTACACCACACCATAATCCAAAACCTCTTGATGCCATCATTGTCCATAGATTAAAGAGACTGTAGTGTTGTACATACACCTTACACGCGCCTACTACGAGCACTGTTCAGCCAGAAAACGATGAAGATGGTAAATTATAACTTTAATTTTAATATCCCATACATAGAGTCGTGATAGCCTAATGATATGACCGTTTGACTGGTAAGTCAGAGGTCTCGGGTTCGAACCTCAGACTTTTCGTAAGTTATGTGTTCGTATGTTGTTCGTATTACTCTCCGTGCCTCGGATAGCACGTTAAGCTGTTGGCCCCTTTGACAGTCGTTACGGGTAGTTAGAAGCCCGAAAATCTGATAACCAGTCTTACCAAGGGGTATCGTGTAACCCAGTATCTGGGTCGTGGAGGTCTGATAGGCAGTCGCTCCATGGTATTCAGCTGGCTGCATCTGGTAAGACTGGAAGCCGACCACAACATAGTTGGGAAAAGGCTAGGCAGATGATGTCGGAGACCGACGTTGACATCGTAGATGGTATATTTTAACCGACTTTTAAAAAGGAAGTCGAAAACAGTGGTTACAATTAGCACGCCGAGACCTGCAGCTTACATCTGATATATTCTGATCTGCGTTATACTTCTGTGAAGACCACTTTGATGTAAGTATTTAAAAGCAATCTATACTTAGCTCAGTCATCTATCAAAATTAATTACTTAAACCCTTATTAAACCTAGACTATCATTTTGTAAATAAAACATGATATTAGAAGTAAGTAATTAATTTTATTGTGTCATACTCATTTTACAGCTGCCTAATGATATGGAAAACTACATCCAATACAGTGTTATGGGTTCAGTCGGCAATATAAGAATGAAGCCAGACTTAGAGCCTGACTGTTTGCCATCGAAATTTCAATGTCAATCACAGATAATAAATCGTACCGCACCACCACCACAACCTCGATCAGCCGTAAGCAAAAGACGGTATGGATAAAATACAAGAAAAACTTAAGGAAACTAAATTATCATCAACATCAGCGACAAATAATAGCGGTGAATATTTAAGTGTTAATTTTTTTTAAAAGTTTTTGTAAACCACAGAAAATAACTTTAATCATTAAAAAAAAAAAAAAATCATTTTGAGTCTAACAAAAAAAAATGTGTTGTTCATTTTCTACTCTTTCACACGACGCAGTACGTGTGGTACTTACCTACTCATGAACGAAAAATTTTGCCCTTGACTTGACAAACTTTTTCTAGAATTTCTAGCTGGTACTGTACTGGTGAATGATCAGTGTCAGACTGTCACTGTCAGTCATCTGTCAAGTGTCAGTGCCAAAAAGCCAGAAGAAAGTTTTATTTGTGTGTTTGTTGTGTTCAGTTGTGCAGTTTCGGTTTTAGTTTATCCGTGCACCTACAAACATCTTTTTGGTATTTTCTTTGAAATTAGTGAACAGTAAAAAATGCCCAGATGTTGTGTACCATTCTGTAATACAAAAGCTGGACATCGATTTCCGAAAGACCCAAAGCGAAAGAAATTGTGGTTAATGGCTATTCGACGAAGTGATTTTGTTGCTACTGAAGACTCACGGATTTGTCGAAATCATTTTTTACCATCTAATTACGTATTGCCTAAAGATTCTATTCGAAAGACCCGTAAGTTATCATTAAAAAAATGATTTTAACTGCAATAACTTTACCATTTTTGTTGTAATGGGGTTATTCAAAACAATAGCTTTGTTTCAGCTCTTCCCATTTTAAGACCAGACGCTATTCCAAGTCAATTTCGCTGGAACATGGGTAAATATTATTTACATAATCTTTAGGAATATTATATTTTTCGAAATCTTTGAAGTTTATGAAAGTAGACAAGTGGCTTTTTAGTGCCTGTTTTGCTGCATAGCTAGCTGTCAAAATTTTGAGAACTTTTAACACAGCGGCTTTCAACAGTGTTTAATTTCAGTTTTTTCACATGATAATTTATGTTTTTATTGAAGTTATGGTTATTATACTAATATACATACTGAATAATTTTATAATATTATCTTTTAATTATTCCATGTATTTCAACTCGGTCTATTGCGGTTCACTGCAGGACATAAGCTCTATGAGCATAGTTTTGACATATTTAAAGCTCTGTCATTTTGAGATACTATTAAAAATCTGATACATATAACCTGTGTTTTCTTTACATATTTTATTTATTTAATAACCATGAAAGGGTTTTGAAATAATTAGGTTTGCAATAGTCTGATCCGTGTGGTCATAACAAAGCGCTTGCTTCCAGTACCAGTTGAGAAGAACAGCACTGTGAAGAAGGCCGAAGATGTATTGCAAAATGTGCCCAAGCAGAAGACTAAGAGAGTGATAGACAAACAGACAGATTCTAAACCAATCTCAATTTTTGAGAACACTGAAGAGCTGCCCAAAAAAGTGCATAAAACCAAACAGATTGATAGACAGGAAACTCCTAATCAAAACTCAAAACACCTTAGAGACAGATCAGTGAGACTAAGGAACAAGAAAGCATATTTGTGAGTATTTATTTGTCTATTATGGACACTCCTGGATATGCAGGAATGACCTGATATGATAAGATTGTTAAACATGTTGAACCAATATTATTAGTAAAATTTATTTTCAGGGAATTATGTCAATGTTCAGTCCCAAAATGTCATGCCAAACCATCAAAAGAAATATCCCTTCATCCATGTCCCAATAATGCAGCAGTTAGAAACGATTGGGCTGAAGCTCTCAATGTCAGCTATCAATATGTCAAGAATATGGTTGCTTGCAGTTTACATTTTTATAAGACAGATTTTATTCAATCAAGTATGTGTTCAGATAATTTTGTAAATGATTTTCTTAATTTAAAAAGTTTTTGTTGATCTTTGTTTTTGCCCTAGTACATTCTGGAGAAAGAGCACTGAAACAGGATGCGGTCCCATCCCGAAATTTACCAAAAATAAAGGAAGAAATGGGTTCTGTTAAGCAAAAACCTGTAAAAAAGGAAATGCCGTGTAAGAATATCGGGAGGTGAGTTGTTGATAAAATATTAAACAATACTTTTATACGATCTATGTTGTTTTTTTAGCATCTGGTTAGGGGACAAGGACATTATTTTTTGTGATTGCCATTAAAATTATTTTCTTCCTCAATTTTTGTTATGGCAATCTAGCCGATTAGCATCAGCACTTGTGCCAGTTTCAAGTGTTGCCGTGTTGATAGTATTCGTTTAAATCGTCTCTTTGGACCAAATTATTCTTATTATTACGTGTATGGCAACATTGTTGATGGCTGTCAATGCTGAGTAGGTCCATAGAGCAAAAATAGAGGAATGACATGAGTGAAGCAATCTCTTTTAACGTGAAGTAAAGCTACAAACGAGTGCTTTCATTATACGCGTAAAGTGGTAATTTTTCAAGTCATTCAAGAAAATATAGTGTCACCACGAAAATAATTCAAACTGCGAATCTTTTACAAATACATCAATATTTTCCCATGTAATTTCAATTTTAATAATAGATTCAAAAATATTTTAAATTCCAAGTTCAATTTTGTCTATATCTATTGCGAAAATTAAATGTCAAATTGTAATCAACATGACAAATGACAATGAACCTTTCTGTTGAAATATTTGTAATGAGTTATTTACATAATTATTTTTATCCATGTGTGTACGATTACTAATGTTTTAGGCCGCAGACTATGACTGATAATGTCCTTACAAACTCTGACGCTATACACGAGTCCGTTGAATGTCGGGCTTGTCTTAAAAAGTTTGACGATAAAAAGAGTTGGTGCAATGTTTTCCAAGCCTGGGCACCTCCGTGGGGTGGTATGGAACCCACCATAGCTGAGGATTTAGCTAAATTAGCGAATGTCGAGGTTTGTAAACATATTATACATAACAGGTTAGGTTATTTTTAGTTGAATAGGATGAAGTATTTAGGTATATTAAACTGTATGCATGTAGGTACAAACATGTAGGTATATTATAAAATTATAAAATATTGTAAATTATTATTTAAGTAATTTTATAAGTAAGAGGTAATGTGATGGCGTTATAGTTTGCTTGCTTTTAGACCAAGAACTACTCATATAAGATACACTCGGTTAATAAAACAGACTTATTATTTTTGCAAATTCACAACAAAATGCTTTATTTATTTTAGATATCAATAACAGATAGACATTCTAAAATCATATGCGCACCATGCTATCAAAAGTTGCTGGACGCAGCTATGTTTGCCACAAATGTCCGTAGCTGTGACTTGTTACTCAGACAGCGAGTTGCAGTTGAAGAAGACATTGAAAAAGTATGGCCTAAACCAATACAAGTGGACAAAAACATTGACGGTTCAGTTTTTAATAACACTATGGACATTGAGATCAAGCAGGAAGTGGTGTCTGATGAAGAATATGCTGCTAATGCTACTGAAAACTCGTATGCAGAAGCTGAACTAGCTAACTTAGATATAAAGATTGAACCAGAAGAGATTGTTGAACCCCCTCCTATGAATATTACTATTAATGGTAAGTCTGATTAAACTTTATTCTGTGTTTGGATACAGGCAGGCTGCTACTGCAATAAAATAAATCAGCCTAAAACTGTCCTACTGCAGGGCAAAGGCCTCTTCTATACAGAGAAGGATTGGGCATCACCACACTAGCTCACTGCGAGTTGGCAATTTCAGACTATTAAGTCCAGGTTTCCTTACGATGTTTTCCACCGATAGTCAGTGGTGTCTTAGATTAACCAAAAAAGTACATAAGACATAGAAAAAGTCACATGATAACTCTGTTTGAAACCATACCCACGTGTTGAAAAGCTTGTCCATAACCCACCACAACACTTCTTGCTTCTGCAATCCTATCTAAAATATTCTAACTTACAACCATTTCTTTGTTTTACAGGTACAATATCTCTCGATCCATTGAATTCACAGCTTAAACATCTCACAAATGGCACAGAAGAATATCTGGAAGAAAATGTAAGTAAGCAAAGGTGGTCCGAGCATAGACCACAATACCTACCGAGTACCATTAGATGGGTTTGCTGATATTCTATTTAGTTACGGATCCCAATCTTTTAAGTATATCAAATCAACATTGTTCCCATAAATTAAATAGGTAGTTTGATCAATTTTCATTTTGAAAAATTACTTATCTGATATAAAGTTTCAGATATTAAGCAGATACCTAGGTTTTGCCAGTTTTAGCTTTTATATTATGGTATCTTTGGATTGATGCTGATTTCAACTATATTACAAGTCATTAGTTAGGTACACCTATTCTTCATAAACGTTTCAGAGAACACGTTCACGTATAATCTATAACTTCAGAACACGTTTTTAGAGGTATATAGGAAATCATATTTTAATTATTTCAGACTATAAATGTGGAAGTAAAACAGGAGCCTATGAGTGAAGAGGAACCGGAAATAGAACAGGCTCCCGATCTGTCCCTCGATTGTTTATTGTGTACCAAGTCCTTCAACAGTGTTACCGGACTTAAGGTGATTAAATCAAAATTCATTTATACTTTATAATAGACTAGGGTCACATGTCCAACAGTTAACCACTCCTTCACAATTAGCCGTGCCATTAATTGACAAATGTAATGTTGTTAAACTGTGAAATCAAGCGAAATAGACTCCAAAGCATCTGCCCGGTCCTCAGTTGCCCCCGATCAGGAGTTGACGGTTGAGTGACAGGTGTGAAAATATGCTGCAATACGTAAGTATTTTTTTTTTATATCTTTTTGTCCAATAGTACAACAGCAGTGATAGGTGATAGTGTAGTCTTAAACGGTTTGGGCAAGAGTACCAGCAGCTGTATTAGAGAGCTGCGGACAGTTGTGTTAAAGGAACGGCACAATGTTCTTCAAATGCCAGAAGAAAAATATATAATGGATATAATGCCGGAAAAGATATAATGGATGGACTTCCAAACAGGCTTTTGGAAGTAATTAGACCCCGGGGAGGTAACACACATTAAAAAAGAAATATAATTAAGTATTATTCCACAAAAAAAGAAAAATATAGTTACTTTTTGCCAAAGTTAAATAAAAAGGTTTTTTGGTTCAAAATAAATTAATCTAATTTTTTAATCGAATTTGCCCAATATCATACAATATCTCCTTAAATAAGAAAAACCGGGTGGTCGGTTAATTCTAAGGTTATGTATGTAAACCCCCATTGGACCAGCGAATTTGGGCTAAGAACTAAATCTTCAACAATATGGACAGAGATGAAGGAAGATCATTATTTATTATTAAAATTTGTATTTCAGATGGGACCAGTTAAAACGAAAAAAAGACAAAAGGAAGGACATCCAAAAGATTCTATGAGGAAGGCAGTTGAGCTAGTTAATGCTGGGATGAGTATAAGACAAGCCAGTAAGGCATGTAACCTTAAATATGCGACAGTTAGATTGCATATGCAAAGAATCAAAGCGAATGCAGAAACAACAATACGCCTAACACCAAACTGTGAAATTAACAAGGTTTTTACATCAGGGGAAGAAAAAAGCTTAGTCAAATATATCGAATATTGTTCTCAGCTTTTTTACGGACTCTCCACAGACGATTGCCGACGTATTGTTTATCAAACGGCCAAAGCAAAAGAAAAAAGAATACCGCAATCCTGGGTACATGCAGAAATGGCTGGATTTAAATGGCTACAAGCATTTATGGATAGACATCCTGCCATGTCCCTGTGGACACCTGACGCTAGAGCAAATGCTTTTAATGAGCACAGCATTGAGTTGTTTTACGGCAAATTAAAAACTGCTATGAAAAGTCACCCAAGCTTTGGAAATGGCTGTAGATTATATAATTTGGATGAAATTTCCACCTTTATTGGACAAGGAGTTGGGGAAAGAGGCGAAAATAAGGGTTTCTTGGTTACAACATGTTGCATTATCAGCGCAATGGGACAAGCATTTCCACCTGCTATGGTATTTCCCAAGCATAAATTTCAACCACACATGCTAAAAGGCGCATCGCCAGCTACATTAGGTTTGACTTCAGCTACTGGCTGTATGAATACCGAAATATTCGTGGATGTCATAAAACATTTTATCAAGCTTGTGTCGGCCTCCAAAGCAAATCCTGCCCTTTTGTTAATCGATAACCACAACAGCCATTTGTCAGTTGAAGCTATTGACCTGGCAAAATCATCAGGAATAACTCTTTTAGTTTTCCATCCACACACAACAGAAAAAGTCCAACCGCTACAACTTGGACCTAAGCGCCACTTTAAATTATTTTATAACGCAGCTGTGAATTCATGGCTGTTGAAAAATCCGGGGCAATATCTTACCGTCTCCAGTGTTGCTGAGTACGCTAGTCTAGCCTATTTGAAAGCTATGACGCCTATTAACATAGCAAATGCGTTTAAAAATTGCGGGATATTCCCATTTGATAGTTATATCTTTACGGAAGCCGATTTCTTGTCTAGCACTAACGAATAGACCACTTCTTGCGCCTTCAAATGAGACCTAGGGATTGTTCTCGGGAGTTCGGATCCAAGAGAGATATACCTTCATCTGAAGCTCCATATTATATACCCACTGTATCTCAACTCTTAATCAACCCGAAAATGATTATCTAGATGTTGATTTGTACTTCAAACCTTCCACAAACTATGATAATGACGTCACTCATAATATACGCACCTATTAGCCAGCACTGAAGAAACTGAAAGACAGACAGAAATTGAAAAGTTTCCGCCTAATTCAAAATAAAAAAATAATTATAATTGTTGTTTAAGAGTACTTTAATATGTGTAAGTGGTGTTTGTTTTTAAATGGTTATGCTTTATGCGGCCATAAATGAAGCGTTATTTTTTCTATAATGTTGTTAAAATTGTTTACTATAATGATTAATAAAAACTGATTCCTAACATCTCGAGTTGTTATTTCTAAAAAAGTTGGACGTTTTTGTACTCAGTGGTTAAATTTCTACACTGGTTATCTGTAACACCACCCCCTGGTTCATTGTGTAGCATAGGGTGGACACAGTAAGCCAAAATCCATTAAAAACTATGAATAAATTAAATGTTATACATAAATATGGAAATGCCTATTCAAACTCTTCATAATTGCAGATACACAGGGTTATCTGTAATCATTATGAACAACTTTTACAAAAATATCAGCTGTTCCATACATTTATGTTCACATGACTCAACAAAATGTATGAAACAGCTGAAATTTTTTTTTGAATTTCAGGGTTGGTCCCATAGTAAAAGTTGTTCATAATGATGAGTTTATTGACCCCTTTTAAGGATGCTGGTGTTTTACAAATAACCCTGTGTAAATAAAATAACAAATTATACTCTATGGTGGTTTAAAAATTAGGAAGTTAACTGTTGAACAGGGAGTAACTACCTTAAAGTTCATTTTTTAATTATGTCTAGAAATAATTTATATTACCTTATTCATGCAGCTTCGTTGAAAGGTCCGCCGGCGCCGGCGATCAAAACACCCTATTTTTGTGGCCGGGGGGAGTAAATAATGTCTACCGCATACCGCACGTCCGAGGATGTACAGTTGTGTCCAGTGCCTGCCTGTAGGCCCGCTCAAAAATGTGCATCAAAACAGCCTGGGCTGAATTATTTATTATTTATTTATAATAATGTGTCTATCTCTACAGGCACACGTGATAGCTCAACATTCCTACAAGACAGTGAAAAGAAAGTCCGATGGCAGTGTCTCTCCAGAGAGGAAACGGAAAGACAAATATCAGTGCGCAATATGTAGAAGAAGTAAGTAACCTGTCTGAATTAATGATTTGTTCTCTAAGGCTTTAGTCCTCAGCTTCTAGGGTGAAAACTGGCATTATTTTTTTTTGTCTCAGGCGCAAAATGTCCACCTCGTAAATTGTCTACCATTTTCAAGAAACGAGAAATTAATTCTCAAAATATTTCTTTCGCATAATAAACCCAATTTTTTAATAAACATCGCAGCGGAAATCTTAAAACTTAACCAAATGCACGATTCCCCAGGTTTTGTTACATCCACTGACCTGATGGTGCATGAAACGTGTCACAACAAACATGCGTGCTACGGCTGCACAGAGAAGTTTGACACCTTTGAACTGCTTACCCAACATCGAAAGCGGTGTAAAGCCAGCCAGCTCATGAGTGTACAGAAATTAAAGACCTTGGAAGATGTCAAGAGGTAAGATGTTACTTTTTTGATATTAAGATTTATAGTTTCCAACTGCAATGTAGTCAATAAGACTAATACGCAATATGTATCCAACTTAACCTGGTTTAATTTAGGCCTGGCTTGATTACGTGTTTTTAAGGATATTTAAATAATTGGGAACAAATGTTAACTTTAAATAATGGGGATTGTATGGCTTATTCGTATTATGACAACGTCGTTGAATCCCGGTAATTGCACTCTAATTTATGGTAGTAGTTAGACCAACATGGCAAAGAAAAGTGTTCAGCACATAACTAAGAGAAATAGAATAACTTATCAATATAAAAAAGAAAAAACACAATTTCTTTATTTTCAGACCACTACCGGAAGAAAAAGTCGAACACTTAAGACAAGAAATTGTGGAGAAAAAGTTAGAATCTAAAATTGAAGGAGACAATACTGGTATGAAGGAAACTAAGGAGGAATCAAAAATAATAGTCAGTGAAATGAAACAAGATAGTATAATTAATCAAATGAATTGTGATGTTAACATAATAGTCACTGAAGTAAAAGGTGCAGTTACTGGCGTAAATATAGCAGACAGTGATGCAAATATAACAGACAGTGATGTGAATATAGCAGACAGTGACGTGATTTTAGCTGAAAATGACGTAAATATAGCAGACAGTGATGTGAATATAGCAGACAGTGATGTAAATAAAGCAAACAATGATGTAAATTTAGCAGACAGTGATGTGAATTTAGCAGAAAGTAATGTGAGTTTAGCAGACAGTGATGTAAATTTAGCTGACAGCGATGTGAATTTAGCAGAAAGTGATGTGAATTTAGCAGACAGTGATGTGATTATAGCAGACAATGATGTGAATATAGCTTCGAGTAAAGTTCAAATAAGTGTCAGTGAAATAATTGAATCTAATAGTACTGTGAATCAAGAATCCGAACTTGACAATGATTTTAAACAAAATGATAATGATAATAACATGAAACTTAATTTAGAGATAAATTCTGAAAAGAATGAGACTGAAACTAATAAAGTAAATGATGCTGAAATGGATCTAGAAACATGATGTTTGTACATAATATATGAATATCAAAAATTTCGAATTAGAAAAACCTGATTAAGCACTGTTTTACTTATAGTTTGCCATAAAATAATTGGTATTTTAGAATTTCGAATTTGATTCTGAAATTAGTCGGGCAACCCCGAAATCAACTTGTAAGTAGAGCTGAAATAGCTAATGAAGTATTTGTAATATACAATACTGGGCTCTTACAATAAGAAGATGGATACCAATTTATTAAACCATCACGAACAAAATGTGGCTGAACGCTGAATGCTGCAAAGTTTTTGTATTCTACATACTATGTTAATTTTCAAACTATTTTGAAGAACATTAGAACATATTTCTCTATAAATAAGCCATCAGAAAATTATATTGTTCCTTAAAATACTGGTAGTACCTACCATTAATTCGGCAGTATTCTAGAGGCAATGATTTGAAAAAAAACCAACTACCCGCAAATACTGAAACGGCAGTAAATTTTTTTTAATGTCTTTTAAAAAGACAAATGAAACGGTTTTCAAATTGTCGTTTCAGTATTCAGGGTAAATGATACATATACATGGAATTGAGTTGATTTTGAATATAGAATCTTTTATAAACCAAATGTCCAGAATCCCACCAGACATCACACAATGATTAGTGTGTTATTGTTCTATTCTAGTAGCAATAATCAGCAATAAATAATAATAATTAATGTAAGTTTATATTTAATGATAGCGTATCGTGTAACTCGCAACTGTAACTTGTAACGCATTTGTGCAAGCAACGAGTATTCAGAAGTAAGAAAAACATTTTGAACTTATTGTCACATATAATAGAGTTTAAAGTGACGCGCTCGCGCTAGCTGGCATGGGCCCGTCTTACTTAAGTTTAAGCGGCCTTCGAACGGAAGAAAATTAATTGTTTCCGGGGTATTGTGACTAGAACACCGGTGCTAGTCACAAATGCCCCGCAAGTAATTAATTTTCTATTGAGTTTGTGTTAACCTAGCAGGCCTTAATTCGACGCCGGCATTACGTAACAACGATTTTTCTTGACAGGTCAATTGGCCTTAGGTTTAATTGAAAAAAAAAGGTTCAATTAGTCTTAGAATGCCGTGTTACTAATAAAGGCGATAAGATTAAAATGTTTAATATTTCAATGATTTACACTGTTATGTTTAATAATTTATTTCTGTAATGAAACAATTGTTTACTACACATTTTTTAGTTTTATTAAATACCTGCTGATGTTTTGTTTGAACCAGAAACAGTCATCTATAAATTAATTTTAACGTATTGATTTGACCAGATGGTAATAAATAATAAAACTATTGAATGACCCACATGTGGGGCACTGCACCTTCAAAGGATTATAACATTGTACTAGTATATCTTTACATTATTATAGAGACTAATGGGTGGATTTCATAAATTAACAAATTCTTAAAATGTTGTTAGTGTAATAACGTTTGTACAAGCTAGGGAGGGTTTCAAAACTTTAATTGTGGTCTTTTCTGTAAGTTGCCTTAACTACATCTAACCTGAAATATATACAGGCTTCCTATCTTAATTACGCGATGACATCAATGAGATTTGGGTTTTTTTTTTGTGAAATTCACCCAAATAATGAAATAATTAACTCCTCATAGTCAATAACCAGCCTTATTACCAAGGTTAAAATAACCCTATCTTGGTTTTACTCGCCATAGACCATAACCATAACCATTATCCGCAAGTGATCAAAATAATTTGTTGCCTTCTTAGTCTAATATGATCTATGGAAAGTAAGTATGCTTGAAATTTTTTAAAATTTAATGTGTACTCCGTGGATTTCCTAATTATGGACGTTATTAATTATTACTTAGTCCAATAATGTACTTTTTTATACCGTTTTTTAAATAAATCAAATGATTTGTTCACTTTCATCTGTATATTATCATTGTGCATGTAAATATTTTGTGAAACTTTTAGGTTATGATTGATTATTGTGATGTATGAAATAATGTTTCTCTGTAAAATATATTGTTGCATTTCGCTGATTAATTTGTGTTTTGATTTGTTCTTTCTTCGATCTAAAAAAAATCAGCTGTCCATACATTTATGACTCACATGACTCAACAAAATCTATGGACCAGCTGATTTTTTTTTTGCAATATCAGGGTCAGTCTCATAGTAAAAGTTGTTCATAATGATGAGTTTAATAACCCCTTTTAAGGATGCTGGTGTTTTACAAATAACCCTGTATAATTGATATAAAGTTCATTATTTCGTTGCAAAAAGTCGCTTCCGTTTCATCCGCGGCGGTGTAAATTAAGTCTTAATCCAAGAAATTGTCTAGTAAATTAAAAAAAAGGACAAAAAATATTTAAACAATTTATTTTTATATATAATTAATGTTTTAACAGTTGTGCTCTAATTATGTTGTTAAGTCAAATCATGTTGTGTATGATAATTTTATAAAGTTTGACGTCATTTCACATTCACACTTAACGAACACAACACTGAATAAATAAATAATAGGTACTTCAACTATTCGATTCAATAGAATTTTCAATGTAAACAAAGCAATATGCTGAATGAATACAGTTCATCGTCTCTGTATCCGTGGTAGTTTTTTAATTGTTTATGAAATCTATTAAATACCTATTGAAAAAAAAAATTGCCTAACTCACGAATTTTTTTTATATAAAATTAATAACGAATAAAGAAACATTATCAAAAATAACTATACAAAAATAAAAGACGTACAATAAAATAAAAAAAAAGATAATACAAATTTTAGTTCGAAAAATTTAATACAACAATGTATTTTTCAACATTGCTTTGTTTAAATTGGTTAAATTTAGTTTGAATTAAACAGTGCAGGAATGTAATACAAAATAATTCTGTAAAGATGTCTTCGTTTTTCAGTCTACTATGACTTATCTCCTCCCAAATAATTTTCCAAAACAGGGTTCATTAGCTGCAGCAGCATTTAAACAGTTGACATCCAATTAGTCATTATAATATTCAATTCAATTTTTATTTATGGCAACTGGGTCTCGGTGATTTGAACCGGACGAATCTGCCAATGTCAGAGGTGATGGAGAAGCGTGTGTACAGGTGCTACTGCTATGTGATTCAAATAACAATGTGATTCGCCATTTTGTGACATGACGTCTTAACCAATAAGAACAGTTTAGTTTTAATTGACAGTTCCCATTGGTTAAGAATTCAAAAACTGGCGAACAGTGCAACATTGTAATTTGAATAGCATAGTACGCCTTTTTATAAGACAACAACCTCATATCAACCGAAAAAGCGCTTGAAAATTATAAATTTCAGTTTCACAGCCGTTCACATACAGAATATAACAAACATGCAATAAAATGCTTTAATACACAAAACATAAATAAAATAAATACTGCAATTTAATTCTTATTTATCTCGTTGAGGATACGGACTATGTATAGAAATAGGTTTACTATGTCCAGATACAAGTTGATCGTGGCTAGAATATATTCTTCAGGGGAGAGTGTAGTCATCATCATTTGTGTGTCGTATATAAGGAACAGACTGAAAAGAACAACACCTACGACGGACAGTGCCACTTCGAACACAGAACTTTGCACAAAGCATTGGATAAGACCACCAATGATTAGCACGCAGAGACCAGCGAATAGTCTGAAAATAATAGTAAAATACATTATTCTTTCTAAGATACAGGGTAACCACTTGTATTGAACGTTGGCTTGCGTTAAGCTAAACTTAGGAATTCTTACGGCGACAAAATTGTGCAAGCTAGGGAAAGCTATAATTATTTAATATGAAATTTGAAAAAACAACTGATACGGATAGGATTCGAACACACGATCTTCGGCGTACCGTGCCGACGCTTTAACCGCTGAGCCACCGCATCCCATCAGAATCAGTCGAAATTTCAAATCTCTTTCTACGCCTAGGGTGTGTGGTGACATCTATCGGAATACATTACGTATCCGACTCAGTGCTCCAAACTTTGCAGTTTTAGAAGGCACCGATTCGATATTACCTTCTAAATTGCCTTCTAACAACATGTGCTATAACATGTAAAAAATTCACAAAAAATACTAGGGAAAGTTGTTGTTTCATGGACCTTATTACCTCCTTAAATTTGGCAGGTCTTTAAAGCAACGGTGTATAGCACAGCAAAAAAAGCACTAATAACTTCTATAAATCAACATTTTTATTGTATTAGTTGATAATTTGGGGTTTTTGGTCGTATTTAACTAGGCATTTTTCTCAAGCACTGCAGGCAGTAAAATATATATTAAAACTCACCCATATCCTACAAAAGTGAAGTCCGTCTTTGTGTTAAGAGTGAAGATTGTCAGTGAGAATACAACAGCGAAGGTGAGGGTTAACGCTTGTATTACGACTCCTGTGTTGTAATAAGATACTACCACTCCCACTGAATACGCTTGCACTATCGTCTGAAAGAAAATACATTTGGTTAGGTTAGGAAACTAAAACATCAAAAACAAGAGACAGAAAATATTTTATAAGTAACAGATATTTTATATTATATTTTTTTTTATATTTAAGTAATTAAACAATTTCAGTGTCAATCTTTAGCAAAAATATTTATTAAAAAAATTATTAAGCCCCGACATAAATAGAGGGGTGTTATATGATTGATGAGTCTGTGTGTATGTCTGTGGCATCTAGCTCCTAAACGAATGGACCAATGTTAATATTATTATACAATGTAATAGTGTATGTACTTACAAAAAAAGCTAGTAGATAAAGATTGGTGGGCGATTCTTTTCTCTTTATGATGAGTGCAAATAGCGTTATTGTGCTGATCACAAACGCCACGATCACCATCCAGTCACTGAAAAATAAATACATAAAAAAATAAGTAATAAAATTCTAGGTTAAATCCACAATCAATCGAGCCACTATTTCAACCACAACTGAAAATTAATGACCTAAAAATACCATAATTTTATTTTTTTCATTTATTCATTTACAATACGTTAAGATTATAGTTTAAGTTTGTCTCAAAACCCCATCGTTTTTTTGGTTATGTTTTGTTTATGCAATTGGACAGTTTTATTAGCGCGTAATGTAACTCGCAGCGGTGTGGCAATAGGTTTGCTTACTCATAAACACAAGAGTTATAATCCTATGTAACTATAATAAGTACTTACTTTTGCTGTATAAAGCATCTAACAGGCTCCACAAAATGGAATGTTCCAGTAATAGCAATAGTGGCTAGTAGTTGCACCGAAAGTAAGCCATACACCTTCCGAACGAAGCCGAGACGAATCTCTTGGTCTGCATTGAGTACATTGTTGCGGTATGCAAAGTCTTTCTGAAATATTGATTTTGATGTTATTTATTAGGACATTTTTGTCAGCCTTTGCCCAGCATTGGAACAGTATAGTCAGATTATTTTCCCAGTAGTGTAACAGCAGATAGCAGTTGCTCTTACGACACAGGAGAAAATCCTGTAATTGTGACTGTAATCCTGAAAAAAAAATTCAATAAACCCAGATTGGGAATCAAACCTTGATATGAGTTCATACCTATCAAACCGCATCAATCTATCAAGCAAGAGCTACTTTTAAAAGCCAAATCTAAGGTCAAGTAATATAAATCTTAATCTGGTGATTCTTAATATTCACATTTACCTATATAATGAACTCAATATTTTTTACACACTTTCCAAGATGTCTATTAATAAAACACTAAAATGACCCACATGTGGGGCACTGAATGGTTGGAAGGTTAATTAATTATCTATGTATAAGAAGAGGACACAAATAATCCTTGATTTTTTTTTGTTAGTAGATTAGTTACTAACAAAAACACATGAAAAAAAATTTATAAATTTGTGTGATTATGTATATTGAAAATTATTTTTTTCAACCCCCAAAGTTCCTGTATTCTCCAAACTCTTCAACTTCAGTGAACTTTTGCACATATTTATTAAGCCATTTTATGCCCCCTTGGCCCTACTTCCTAGGTATGCCCATGATGCATTGGCAACAAGAGAAGGAGAAGTAGAAGTAGAAGGAGAAGGAGAGGTCTCAAGAGAAAAGAATGATCCTGTAATAATAAGATGATTTGATGTGTAGAGTGTACTACACACAACCATCAATAATTCTTTAGTTGCATTTGCTCGCTTTTAAGCAATAGTTTGTTTGGATTGGTTGGCTTTTTGATAATTTGTTTAACTAGTGTCAACACTGATTGCAGATAATTTTATTGTAGAACACCCAAAATGGGATGAACATGGGTTCTCGGACATACATTTTTAAGATTCCCCTTTGATCCACATTACTAGTAATATCAATTTGCCAATAACATCATAAAGTAAAAATTGCATGACCTTGCAAGGTTTGGCTTTATTTTTAAGAATAAAGAATTTGGAAAAGACTACACAGTATAGGGGTATCAAACACAGACAGGAATGTTTCAGTGTATAATGATTGCTTTCACTATTCATACAAGAATATCATAATGGTTCATTGTTCAACAGAGGCTTTTAAAAACATTCAACAACTATTTGTAATCAGTTATGTGAAAGTTGTTGATGAATTTTAAAAATAAATGCGATAATTACAAGAAGCCATTAATTAAGTTATAAGTATGGGATTTTATCTTATCAGTAAAATTATCTTTGTATACAATGAGGATAAATCACATTAACGAATGTTAAATTTGCAGCCATTTCTATAGATATCAAATCAGTAGGACTAAGAAAATTTACAATTGAATATAATGCTAAAAGCAGACATGTTTATACAAACGAGTTTAAGGCTTTAGACACGCTTTGAAGGACAAATATTGTGGATAACGTTCTCTGTTTTGTAATTTTTAATAAACAAAATTCAACTTATACCTCGATAGATTCTTTTCCACCTAACTCACAATCTTCCTGAGCGTACATTAGCGGTATTGAAGCCATTTTGAATTAATTTTTAACGCGATTTTTGTATTTTAAGGAATAATACCACTATTTTACACAAATTATTATGGTTTTTCCTTTTACGTGTGTAGCAAATTGACGTATGTGTGACGTATCTATCTGTCATCACTGTCATCATGTCAGGTGATTTTTTTTTTTTTTTTTTTAATTTACCCCGAAGGGAAGGCTATAGTCTTTTGACCGTATTGCCTAGTCTTACGTCCATTAATTTCTTGCGTAATAAGTTAATAATATTGTCTTCCGTATATTTTTTAACATAGGTTTTAGGTTGTTTATTTTGTCTTTCGTTTTTCATAATAAAGTTTTTTAGTTTTGTTATTTTGTCTTTCGTATTTCGTAATAAAGTTTTTAATTTGTTTATTTTGTCTTTCGTATTTCTTGGTATAGTTTATAGTTATGTTATTTTGTCTTTCGTATTTATAATTTTAGTTTTTAAGTTTTGTTATTTTGTCTTTCGTAATAAATCCATTTTAGTTTTGTCATATCCGTAAAACATAATAAGTCAAATCCGAGGTATTTCATTGTGTCATGTCAATTTGTCAAAATGACATTCAACAAAGAATAATCGTCAAAATGTCAAATTTTATCTCTCATTATCAAAACATAACCTACAAAATGCTATGTATTTACAATATTAAAAAGGCGTAAAATATAATATAGAATTTACAGATACTTATAAATAAAAACACAAAAATATGTAGGTAACTAAATATCATTTACAGTCTCTATTATAAATTTGTACAAATATATATATGTTGAGGCATTCATAAGTAGCTCCTGAATGCAATGCGGGACCATATTAGGTTTTTTATAAATTTTTAGAAGCTCATCCGACAACACAAGGCGCTGAATGTTGAAAGACGAACACTCAAAGAAGATATGGTGTAGAGATTGAACATTTTGTGATTGACAATACTCACAATATGGAGAGTTGACCAATTTAAGACGATGAAGATGATAATTTAAACGACAGTGACCAAAACGCATACGACAAATAAAAGAATAGAACTTCCTATTTATAAATTTGTTGTTCCTGCAAAACCAAGGTATGGAGTTTATTTGTACATCTAAAGTGGCAAACCATGTGCCTTTATTTTCTATCTGTGTGTACTGATATGAATGTCTTCCCCACGCTTGACACATACGTTGTCTTAAAAGACTAATTGCATCTGTATGAGGTATGGAAACACTCATATCATCATCAGAATTTGGAATCAATTCATCTAAATCAACAATTTTCTTTGCCAAATAATCCGCCTTTTCATTTCCCTCGACACCAATATGTGATGGCACCCATACAAAGCTAACTTCAATATTCGAATGAGACAGTTCAATCCATAGTTGTTTTATTAAATAGATTATGTAATTAATGTTAGCATGTAGTTTATTATTAGCTAGATTTTTCAGAACACTCATGCTATCACTCACCACAACCCACTTGCTGTGACCTGAATTGAAATTTTTAATATGTTTCAAAGCACACAAAATAGCAACAGCTTCTGCTGTGAAAATACTGGCATTTCTATCAATTTTTCTACCAACTCCTATATTTGAAGTTGGCTCATAAATAGCAAAAGACACTGCTTTATCATTTTTGGAACCATCACTATACACAAATTTATGATCTGACCACTCTGACAACATTGAATTAACTTCCTCTTTTGAAGACAGGTCCTTTTTACTTTTTATTATTACATTTATATCTGGAAATTTAGCGATAAAAGCTCCTTCATAACAAGGCAGAATATGTTTTGATTGATAAATGTTTATATTTTTAATAAAATTTATAAAACTATGAAGATCCTGTAACATATAAAATGGTTTTATGCCTAAACTAGGATTTGAATGCAACAAATTGGCTAAGAGACTATTATTGGATACACTAAAAAGTTTTAATATAAATCTTTCTTTCAAGTAATTGAAACGAATTCTTAATGGTGGAACATTACATTCAATCTGCATTGCATTTATGGGAGTACTTCTGAATGCCCCAGTGATAACACGCAAACATTTATTTTGCAGTACATCTAAACTATTTATAATTTTGGTGTCTGCAGCAAAACAATAAAAACCATATTCAAAGTGACTACGAACTAAAGATTTGTACAACATTAACAAAATTTTTGGGTCTGCACCCCAGTATGAACCAGCCAAAGATTTTAATATATTATATGCTTTGTTTACTTTGTTAGTTATGTGTTTGATATAATTATTCCAGGTTAAATTATAAGAAAAAAGAACACCTAAAAATTTGATTTCGTGTAAAATGGGTAATGCACTATTGTTATATTGCACAGAGGGTATATTATGACATTGATTACCAAACACTACCACTTTGGACTTGGATGGATTAACATTAAGATCAAGGTAAGAGAAATATTTGTACAGATTTGATAAGGCATTATTAACTATTTGGATAACCTGTGGTAAATTGGTTCCAGAAGTGTAAACAACTAAATCATCTGCAAATTGTAAATTTTTGACCTGAGACCCTAGAATTAAATTCAATCTACGTATATACAATATAAATAATAAAGGTGATAATATACCTCCTTGACAAACTCCTTTTGATGCATGTCTAGGACCATAGAGATGACTATTAAATTTAACAAATACTTCTCTATTGCTCAGAAAATTTCTAACCCAAACTATAATTTTTTCAGAGATCCCTATTTGTAATAGTTCCTGGCATAAAATATCTACATTTACACTGTTAAAAGCCCCAGCAACATCGAAGAAAACTCCAACTAAATAATGATTGGCCGATAAAGAGGAATGTATATCAAGCTGCAATTGACAGATACTTTCCCTAGCAGACCGATTTCTACGAAAACCAAATTGATTGGAAGGCAGAATATGATTTTTTTCAACATAAAATTCTAAACGTTGCTTCAACAGTTGCTCAAATAGTTTACCAACACAAGAAGTAAGTGCTATGGGACGATAAGAATCTGAACATAATTTGGGTTTATCAGGTTTTAAAATTGGTACAAGGCAATCCACTTTCCATTCTTGAGGTATAATATTATTTTCCCATAACAGATTAAGAACTTTTAAAAATGTTTTTAAACCAGTATTGCTAAGTTTTTTAAATAATATATATGGCATTCCATCAAGACCATGAGAAGTGTCCCTACGAGAGGAGATGGCAGATAATAATTCACTAACTGTAAAAGAATTTAGTAGAAAATTATCGCAGGAGTTAGTACTGTTATTAGACAAAGAACTTGGGGCGTGTGATACAAAATCTGGAGTGTATTTCTTCAAAAAATCGAAAATCCATGTGTCGTTTTCGTGGATGTTATAATTAAACGTCTTGTTATATTTGCGCATGAATTTCCATATGAAAGATATTGGCGTGCATCTGTTAAAAGTTTCACATAAGGACAACCAACTTTTTTGACGTTCTGTTTTAATAATTAATTTTTTAACTGCTCGTAATTTTTTAAATTGTAAATAAGTTTCTTCTGACGGATTATTTTTAAAATTTATGTAAGCTGTTTTAAAATTTGATACGGCATCTGTACACTTTTGATTCCACCAAGGAAGGGAAGGTCTTCTAATCTTATTTTTACCACATGAGCGATTGCTGGTACTTTTATTGATATTACAATTTGGAATGGAATTAGCAGCAGCTGTACGCAAAATTGTACAAAAATGGTGATATGATTCGAGAGGACATATATTAACTGTTTTAAAATTAACTAACAATTCATCCACATTATTACTATACATTTGCCAATCTACCGTTTTGTAATTTGGATAGGCATATGTACAGCATTAGAACAATTTCTACAAGAATAGTTATTTTGACTATTATTAACCACAACTTTTATAATTGCAGGGATGTGATAACTACTACCAAGAGGACTATCATGTATCTGCCATTCGCAATTAAATGCTAATGATGAAGAAACCAAACACAGATCCAGTGCATTAGGACGCCATGTTAAAGAGCCAACTGTTGTTGCCTGACCATTATTAAGCAGAATTAAATTATTTTCGTCAATAACCTCTAAGATATTTCGACCACGCGAAGAGTCAGAAGAACAGCCCCAAAAAGTGTGATGAGCATTAAAGTCCCCAGCAAATATGAAAGGACCAGGAATAGACTTCACCAATGAATCAAAATTATCTTTATTGAAAGCTGGATTAGAATTTGATGGACTATAGAAACTGACTATACCTATCTCCTTATTATTAACATTAATTTTTATACAAATATTTTGTAAAGAATTGTCAAAATAGGTGTTAATTTTGGTATAAATAATACTTTTATGAATTATGATGGCAACTCCATTATGTTTGTTACCACAGTCATTTCTTTCGATATTGTAATTTTTAATTTGAAAATTTTGTTCAGGTTTAAGCCATGTTTCACTAATAATTGCAATGTGAATATTGTGTGTATAGAGGAAATTGATAAATAAATGTTTGTTGCTATTAAGACTTTGTGCATTCCATTGCATTATATTTAAATTTGTTAAATCCATTATGAAGATGAAGGAATTTTACTACCTAAAGTTGTTTTTAAAACCTCTTTAATTGAAGATGAGTTTATAGGGACATCTTTATTACTAACAATTTTTGTAATTGTTTCTACTAATATATTTATAAATTTATCTGATTTCATTAAATTATTAATTTGTACATCTAAATGTTTTGAAGATAGAGCTGGAAATGAATTTACATTGAATAGATCAGAGTATGTGACACTTCTTGACTTTATTTTATTTTCTTCAATTTTTTGTTTTTTTAATGGACAAGATGAGGAGATAGCTATGTGACCGCCCTTGCAGTTTGCGCACTTAGCATCCTTTGGGTCGACCTTACAATTCTTAAAATTATGATCTAAAGTACAAATTGAGCATACCTCAGTATTCCGGCAGAATTTAGCAATATGTCCATACCGTAGACACTTGAGGCATTGCTTGACAGGTGGAATATATCTGCTCACCTCGTGGCGCCAAGAGTCTAGGTATATATATGTAGGAAGAATGGTGGACGCAAAGGTAACAGCAACTGCTTGAGTAGGAATAAATTCGACATTAAAGAAATTCTTTACCCTGCGCATGAAGCGCCTGACTTGAACCACATTTTTAGAGCTTCCAATTAAAGAAAATATTTCTTTGTTGGACATGTCAACAGGAACTGAGGTAAGGACCCCAGTAACCTCTGTGTCTGCAGCAGGAATGGTAGCTTTTAGGCCTAGCTGATCTAACAATTTTTTATTTTTAATGAACATATTTGCATTGTTAGGCAGATCAAATGTGATGCCAACTTTATACTTATTTATGGAACGCAAATGCATGACGCCCGAGACACCATGTTCGCGTATACCTTTAGAGAGAGCCATACGATCCCTATCGCTGAAAGGCTTATTTTCTTCTTGGTGGTTCAGGAATACAACCAACTCCTTTAAATTTGTGTCCTCTGGGTACTTACGGGTGTAACCTTTTACATTAAAAATTTGGTACTTGTCCTTCGGGTCCTTATCCGTAGTCCATGTTACTTCTGATTCCCCTGAATCAGAATCAGTAGTTCCCTGCTGAGACTGGGAATCTAAAGGTGGATCCTCCTCCTTCTTTTTTCTTTTTTTAACCATTATGAAATGATGTAATACTAATTTAAGATAATGAGACTTAGTGTTAAGTACTAATTTAACTATAAATACAGAAATTTACAAAGATATTGTACAAATAAATATTTTGAATTAAAAAGCGCGCCTTTCCTCTTACAAGTTTTCCCGCCTTACTCATGTCAGGTGATTGGAAATGGAAGGTTATTTTTTTATTGAGGTGATCGAAAACGAGGCTTTTGGCTTCTTAGTTTTTTTTTTCGGTTATCGGTTTTTCACATGGGTAACAGAGAAGAGGCTCTATGCTCTAAGGCTCTAAGGGAGAAAGGTCTCTGATGTCTGCAGATTCTCCAATGAGGAGTCTCTCCTCTGCGACTGCGGATCACTCATACACAGACGAAACTTCTTCCTGGGACACTATAATTATATTGGGCCCGGAAGATGTCAAGTCTCTCCCAGCCATCATCCGATATATGGAAGATGTGGGTTTAAGGAAGATACTATAAAATTAATGTGGGCTGTGATTAGCCGGACGATGTGGCTGGCCAGGAGAGACTTGATCACATCATGACATCAATAGATCTCTTAGGTCGACGTGAGTACTGAGTATGGCTGTAAAGCTGCACAGCTCCGTCCTTCAATAATAATAAAATGTCCGATTCTGAAGACCTGACAACATAATTATGCAAAGTTTCAGGATGATCGGTTCAGTGGATTAGGCGTGAAAAGGAAACAAACAAACGAATTTACTTTCATTTTCTAACGTTGTCAGGTCCCCCCGGCTACAAAAAAAATCGTTCCCGAGAAAAACAACAATAACGTTCTTTTGATAAAAGATGGCGCCACGTGTCTTTCGAATCATGATTGAATTTTGAATTTCACGATAACGAAAAATCGCGGGCGACAGCTAGTTAACTATAATTTATATTATTATCTATTCTGTGGTATAATTAAAATTATTTTCGCAGTTTGCCTTGCCCTAGGTCCCTAGCAGATTCACTTAATTTTCTTGCCTTCCCCTATCAGATCGGCTGGGCACACCCACGGTACACCCTTGGGTAATCATTGTAAAGCATTTTTTACTTCATTATTGTAGAGAAATATTATTATCTTAAATAAATTATAGCCTGCTTTATAGCTTGCAGCAATGGCTTGCAGGCACTGACGTCAAAATGAGGTCACTGCTTGTAGGTTTATAATGTTAGAATTATACCTAACATTATAAACCTGCAGTAAATGTGCAATAAAATAAAAATCAAGTTAACTACGAAGCGACAGTCGGGTTCCGTCGGTTCTGGCGTACTAAATCAAGTTTGAGCTGAGCAATCTATTTACCCGAACCAATTGAATCACTGAACGTAGCTCTGTTATATGGAGATACTAATTTGGTTATCTGATAAAATGTGATTCTGAGATTTACGAGTATTTTTGTAGGTTATTTTTTTTGATTTTGGAATTTAAATATGACAGTGATATCCATTGTAACCAAGACTGGCAATCAAAAGTCGTTGGGTTGAACCCGAATATGACCACTGGTCGAAAGCATTTTTTAGTTTTTTTTATGTAAGTACCTAGCTCTACAAAAATATTTCATCTTATAGGTATCATGGCTCATGGGTATGTGACCATTTATTTATTGCCTCAAAACGCTTTCGTGGGCTTTCTCTCCCGCTCGCAGATTCTAACATTCTAAATGATTGTAAAACAATAAATAAAGGTACCTCTTTTCCTATTTTTGCCTAAATGTTATTCGTATGTGTACCTATATTATAAAAGTAGGTATACGAACATTTTTTACATTTCAATTGTAATTTATTTAGTTTTTGATAGAGAAACATGGCGTTCAAAGCTTGAAGCCAATTATTTTATTACAAAAATAAGGTGTTGTATATTCATGTCTATGACGGCCGGCCTGCCGATTTTCGTGCAGTTTGCGCTTATTGGAAGATGTAGAACCAAAAATAGGGACAGTCTTGTTTAAAACGGGACGTATGGTCAAGTGAAATCATGGTTGAAGTTCACAATGCACTAATACCGATACTAGAAAATCTATAAATATTTAATAAGAAATTTGAAAAAACAACTGATACGGATGGGATTCGAACCCACGATCTTCTTTTTTTGTACTTACATAGGTAAACATACATAAAACATGTAAAAATTTCACAAAAGAAAAAAAATACTAGAATATCTGTTACTTACTTACTTGTCTTGTTGTTAAACGTACATCGCTGTCCCAACTTGTCCATACTTCCCCGACACTACATAGTCTGTCAAAATAGTACCGTTTTAAACTCATATAACCGTTTCTTATTTGTTCTAATTTTGAAAAGTGTTTTTCTTTCATGTTTGCTTTACCTCTATCGATTCACATGGCCAGCTATTATTTTTACTGTCAGTAAAAGTTTACTGTCATCGGTGGCCGGGGAAAGGTCGGACGGTAATTACAGTTTTTATAGTAACTGCTTGCCAGTGCATTACCGGTTCTTAGGGTTGTTGTTATACTTATTATATCTTTGAAATTTCTAACTACATAATAGTCGCTGAGGGTACAGTACGTTTGCAAACTACGCGGGTATTTGACAATTTTGTTGATAAAACTTAGTTATTCCCCAAAAAGGATATAAGTCAACGAAAGCAAAACTGTCAAATCTCGAACTTCGTTTCGACACAGTATAATAATCATACAGTATGGTAACTACAACGACAAACGCTACTAACGTACAAACGCTCGAAAACGGCACACTCACACTCCTGAGGTTTGAACCTACGAACTTTGACTTGACTGTCCAACGGTCATACCACTAAGCTATCGCAATTATCGGTTCACTTAAATGTATAATAAATACATAGTTCATCTGTAACAGCATGACATATTTCCATAAAAACCGCACTACATTCAGAGCTTCTTAGAAATGAAAATTGTCCGACATTTAAGTGGACCGTGGCCTCGCTTGTGGACTTCCGTAAATCGTATAGGTACTCAACAAATTGAACCTGCTTTTAAACTTCAAGTTATAAACGACAAGGTTTATAATACTTATATTGTTATAAAAGAGACAATACGAACTGATCGCTCTTCTGACGCACTTAAGTGCGACACCCAACTTAGGACGAACTACGCCTAATTTAGAACGAACTAAGCCTAACTTAAGACTGATAAATAATAAACCAGAAAGAAATTATTTAATAAGAAACTTGCAAAAACAACTGACTCGGGCGGGACTTGAACCCGCTGGCGTGCCGTGCCATCGCTTTAGCAACTAAGCTACTGGGTCCTGCCCGCTTCAGTTGAAATTACGAATCCTTTTTTTAACGCCTTAATTGCGTGTGGTGACATCTACCGGATCTACATCTGCCTACTTACGCACTGTCGGTCCCACAGAGTATAGTAATAGGTCGGTCTCATGTTCCAAATTTTTCAGATAAGAAGACATAGAAACGATGTCACCAATTTTTACCCGACTGCGACAGAAGCAGGGCTATCTTTTTTAGTAGGTATATTTTATGTAGCTCCCGCTCGAGTCAGTTGTTTTTGCGAGTTTCTTATTAAATAATTTCGTTTTAATAAGCAAAAACATACATAAAATAAACCAGAAATTATTTCACGGATAAAAATTATTATAGATACCTTCCTGGAAACTAAGTATTATCTTAGCTTTATCCAATAATTTCTAATACCACTTTTCCCCCATCAGAACGGCAATTAAAATTTCTAAAATAGAATCAATTTCCAATTCGGTTTTATTTCCCAATTAACATACATTTCTGCTGGCGCTTTTTCCTTACGGTACCTCGGGACCCATTCTCGGGGACTTGTCTTTAAGAAATTTAATTAGAATTCTCACAAAATTTCCCCCATAAAGATCTTTGAGATAAAAGAGTGGGCTACGGTACGGTATTATTAAAAACCTGGCTTGAGGTACTTGGGACCTTAATTGTTACATCATTGGAAATTATAATTCAACGTGTATTCGATTCGAGACTGAAAGATGTGCATTTAGAGATTTCAATAGCATACGACAATAATTCCTTTTTTAAAATCATGAATCGACTTGATCACGTCTATAAAGAATAAAAAATGATTACATCACAATATTGTTAGCATGCTAAAAGAATAAATAAAACTGACAAAACAATAAATACCTATACTTTATTTTATTCCTTTGTCAAACGAAAACAAAATTAATTAATCAATTTCACATTGAATTCGAAACCCACAACAAGAATTCAGTTCATTCAAATAATTGTCTCTCAACCGCAGAATACGAGGAACTGAAGAGAATTGACCGATATTTATTTGTAATTGAAAACGATTTCATTTCGCGCCAAAACGACGGACAAGAACAAATCCGTTTTGTTGTGTTTTTTTTAAAGAATATTTTTGTTATAAACTATTTAATAAGAAAATTTGACCAAATCAACTGATACATAATATGTGATTCGTACTCAGCTCTACGACGTACTGTCTCGGCGCTCTGACCGCTAGGCCACCGTATCCTATTTTTAAATTATTTATTTGATATGGCTTGTACCATAAATGCATTATTTTTGCATTTTAATAACCGTTCCTTTTAGCTTTTGAAAAACTCTACATGTTCATATATGTTTTCGCTCGTGACTAAGCAGTGATAGCCTAGCTAGTGGTATGAGTCATACGCAATCCAACGGTTATACAATATGACCGTTGGATTGCCAAGTCAAAGATCGTAGGTTCGAAGCCCAGGCACCTTTGCATTTTCGGATTTATGTGTGTTAGAAATTAATTATCACTTGCTAAAACGGTGAAGGAAAACATCGTGAGGAAGCCAGCATACCTGAAAGATTTTTCGATGGTGTGAAAAGCTATGTCAGAGGTCTAAGGACGGTTTAAATACTCTGACACCAGGTTGTTCATCAACCATACGATGAAGAGGCTATATAAGACCGTACACAGACAAAGTTTCGATCTACCTACAATAGCTGATTATGAAGCCATGAATTTCAGTCTAGTGCAATTTTATAGAAAAATGAACGCGGTAATCCCAAGACTCCTGCCTAGTCGGTTCATTGTCGATGAGAGACGACGGACGCCTCATACTTTTTCTCTAGAGATTTGATTCGTTTTTTATTGAAACTTTTATAAGATGTAAGATCCTTGTCGTGGCTTTTATTACGAGTACCTTCTTACTACGGTAGGCTAATTTATTTCTTAAGGAACGTATTTGTTCGAATTTGACATCTGTCACAAAGATTTAACTATTGTTTAATAAACACCATCAAAAAAGAGCAAAAAATTAAACTGTCAAATTAGAACTATCAAATTAGTCTATGTCAATGCAATTAGACGAGATCTATGACATGCCGATTTAAATTCTCGAACGCAAATGGACTAGTTTGACAGGTTTAAAAATGTTCTATCCTTTTCTAATGATCTCTGTTAGAAAGAGAGATCATCATCATCATCACCCTGTATTAGTCCACTGGTGAACATAGGCTTCTCCTAATGCGCGCCACTACGAGTATTGTGAGCTTATTGAAGGTATTTGCTCATAATCGTCACGCTGGGCAAGCGGGTTGACGATCGCAGTAGCAGATGATTACTGTTTCACAGAAAGATACAGCTGCCTATCTTCCGGATCTTTCTCTCTGTCGCTTCTGACGACATCCGCGGGACGAGTAGGTGTATTTCTATTCTTAGCCCGAAAACCACACGGCAGAGGAAGAGAGATAGTGTGTCTAAATTAGTTTAGAGCGTGTTCAAGAGAAGTAGCTCATCTATCTAACAAAGTTTAAATAAGATCATAATAAGTTTTTGTAACGCGGAAATCCAACTCAGTTCCTCCATAAAAGAGGCAGTTGCCATTAATCCCGTCCACAATTTTTAATAAGATTAAGGAATATCGTCGTCGGATCGGAATCAATTTCATTTTCCGTTCTTTTTTTCCGAAATGTCAAGTTGAAATAAATCGGATTACCGTTTTAATAGTGGAATAAGTTTCATCGTCGGCTTTCTTAAAGGTTAAGTAGATGTTAAAGACTTAATTGAGAAGACTTAAATGTCAAGATATGGTAATGTTTAAATGATATTATTATTTATAAGCATGGAGGTAGGCAGGCTAGCAAAACCTAAATTGGTGGGTATTATAAAAATACTAACTTTTGCTCGAGATTTCGCTCGCGTTAGTTCACAATTTGACAATCAATTCGGGTTGTACGACACGTGGCGACATCTATTATCATAAGAACGTAATTATTGTTTTCCTCGGGACAGTACTTCTTTTTGTCCCGCCATACCTCTATGACCGTTTCTCTATTCCTGACTGATATATGGAAATTTTCAGGCGTAAAAAGGTAACAAACAAACAAACTTACTTTCGCATTTATAATATTATATCCTAACGATAGGATTTAAGGATTTAATGAAATGCTTGGGACAATGGGAAGCATCATTCTATGATGGCTACTATCATTGTTTTGTACGAATACATAATATATTATTCTTGATCAATATTCAGCAAGCGCAAGCTATTATAGCATAACATTTCCTTTCTTGTTTCTTACTATATTGAGGACAAATTACCGTTAGCAACACCCATCTTATACTAGTTGCCTCTCTCCCTCATATAAATCATCATTACTTAAACTAAAAATGCTGAATGCGTTGAATAAAAAGGGAGAAACCTTACCAATAGCCCGGGGCAGATTCAGTGCGCTTCCAATATAGCGTGACCTCCCCCGACCCCCGCTCCCAGCGCAAATTGAAAGACTGGCGGTGTACCTAATGAAATGGCTGAAGTCTTCGTAAACTGGACATACATTCACGTGGAAAACGTTTGCGACTCAATTTGATTTGAAATAGAATTGTTTCATTATTATCGTTAGACGTTGCATATACTGATATACATCCAACATGCATATTACTGTCGTTGCATATGATTCGTGATATCCTAATAGTATGACTATTGACTGGAAACTTAGAGGTTTTAGGTTCGAACTCAAAGCGCGCACCTCTGACTTTTCGTAAGTTATGTGCGTATTATAAATTAGTTATCACTTACTCCGTGCCTCGGAAAGAACGTAACGCCGTTAGCCCTGCGCCTAATCTCTTTCCGGTGGTCTTTAGTATCCTCATATTATGCATAAATAATATAATATAATAAATAATAAATCGGCAATGGAAATAATAAATGGGGAAATGTCCTTCTGCAGGGCAAGGGCCTCTTCTCATACAAAGAAGGATCGAGCATAACCAGACCACGATTCCTTCACCGTAATTTGCATAAATACATAATAATGTTTATGCATTTACAAATAGTAGTATTCCATACACACAAGTACATTTTAATTGAAATGAGATAATGAATTGCACTGGGAACGATGAATATTAAATATTTTATTTCACCCCACCTTATAGTTTTGCATTGAGTGTTTTTAATTAAACGCAGTAGTGATGCGCTTAAGAAATATCGATAGTTGATAGTGTTTTACTTGATTGTAAATGCAATACCGGACTTCTTCCGGATTCTTCTTCTTCTTGTTCATGTGCAAAGTTTTGTCACAGATAGCGATTTAGTCGCTTTTCGGAAGCTTGATTCCGTGTTTAAACGTTCCTATCTACACACATACCTACATATGTCGCAACTAACTGTCGCAATGATCCAGTAATGCGCGATTTCGATACAGCAATTAAACGTAGAAAGTCATCAAAATGAAATACTATATCGATGCGGTCGCAAAATAGATTGCCGATGATAAAAGTAGCAAGTTTTTAGCAATAAAACAAAAAAAAAAACGGTCTATTGTTTGTGAAAAAAAATGGAACTGAACTATTTTATGATTTTTTTTGTGAATTTTTTACATGTTATTATAGCACATGATAGCTTATTAAATATAATTATTTAATAAGAAAATTTGAAAAAACAACTGATACGGATGGGATCCCATCCGTATCAGTTGTTTTTTCAAATTTTCTTATTAAATAATTATATTTTATGATTGCCTATTTATAATATAGACAGGTTAGCCCGCGACTTTGTTCGCGTGGATTACAAATTTTTCATCTCCTATTTTACCCGCATAAGGGCGAAATTCCCGAGTTTTTTTCCTTAATGCACTTCTAGGGTACTCAAGGAATATGTCCACCAAATTTCAAGTCTCGAGGTTCTCCGGTTTAGGCTGTGCGTTGTCTGTCAGTCAGTCACGGTACTGTTTTACAAGTATAGATATTCGTGGGTGTTATTAAGAAGTAAAGAACCTCCTAAGTTTCTATCACCAAAATATCTGCAAAACGACACAATTTCCCACAAAATAAACTGGTTCAACTTGTGCATACGTATTTATTAAGATACAAAATTTAAGCCACATTTATTTAAACTTTGCAGTAGTTTCTTCCTAGTGCAGTTGTTTTAACGATTCCCTGAAGATTTGATACTAATTAGGTTTTAATAAACTAGTTTCTGTTCTAAACAACGGATTTTGGCTTTTTGGTTCTGTAATACTTGGGAAAAAGTTTGTTGCAGAGGTTTTTGGTCAACAGCGGATTATGTCATGTTAATTAAGTTAATTAAGGCTTCAACTTGATCGAATTAGCCCGCGGCTTTACCCGCGTGGTATGTTGGTAAATTGTAGCTTTTGTATTATTCTGACGTACAAGCTATATTACTGTAAAGTTTAATTAAAATCTATTCAGTAGTTTTTGCGTAGGATTAGTAATAACAGTATAGGAGACATAGTAGGATATTAGTAGGGTTAGTAATAATAGTATAGGAGATAAAGCGTATCAAATTGCCATTAAATTCATAAGGGACATATCCACTTGAGTTTTTTTTTACTTATTTGCAAAGGCCTCTTTTCATACAGATAAGGATCGAATAATCAACACATAGGCACGTATAATTGCCAAATTTCAGGATGATCGGTTTTGTGTTTTTTTTTAGAATTGCTTCAGTAGTTCCATAGATTACCTAATAATAATCCTAAAATTAATAAAAAAATTTTTTTCATTTTTTTAATCGACTCCATAAAGGAGGTGTTTTAACAATTCGTTTTTTTTTGTCTATGTTCGGGCATAACTCCGAAATAAATATATAAAAAGGGTCGATTTGGAATTTTTTTTATGGTCCCATTTAAATTTGACTCTAACGAAGACCTTCGTAGATAAACAATGGAATTCGCCAAATGATAAGCAACTCTGTCTTAACATCTTTCACTTTCAAAATAGTTTCAGCTTTTAAGGTTAAAAAAAAGAAGATTCACTTGGGCGACCCTGATCACTAACATTCTATTTATCTACAATTATTTTAATAAGAAAATTTGTAAAAAACTACTGATACGGATGGGATTTTAATCCACGATCTCGACGTATCATGTCGACTCTCTGACCACTAATATCCAGTAGAGATGCTGGTAAGCATCAGTCAAAATTTCAAATCTCTTTCTACGCCTTTGTGTGGTAATATCTATCGGAATACATTACGAATCCGACTCAGTGCTACAAACTTTGCAGTGTTATATATTTTTTTTATTAAAATAATTATACTTAATAAGCTAACATGTAAAAAAAAACACAAATTCACCTGTCCCCTTGTCTGTAATGAAAACTTGCAAGTTAAATTTGACCCACTTCCCGGTTTCCGATTGAGCTGAAATTTTGCATGTTAGTTCAGTTCTGATGACAATTAAAATTTTTATGGCAAGCATGACCTGAATCGACATCCAGAATTAGTTCTAGATAAAGAAACTTTTCAACAGTTAACAGCACAGATACAAATTTTTACGTTTAGTTTTGATATTCCAATTTAAAAGGTTGGTTAAAAACGTCGCTTTTATATAAAAACTTATTTATCTTTCAAAACTAGCACACGAAATTATACTCTAGAGAAATAACCGTATGATATACATTACGAGAACATTATTTCCATATTTTTGTACGCATTCACAAACACAATTTGTAGATAAAACGTAGCATTACAATAAAAACGGTTGAACCGTCTGTCGTAGTAAAGTGCTACGTATTTGCTACGGCGCTACGGCGTAGCATAGTGCAGTCATAAACTTTATTACCGAGATTTTTATAGGGAATGTTATTAAATGGCGCTATTTTGGAAATATTAAAGTGAATCTTGCGCAATTTTTACAGCCATTTGTTGTATGAGATATAAATGTTCATGGATGAACATGGGTTGTCAATTAAAGTAATGTGTAAATGATAGTTATAGTACTTCTATTTTTCGTATTTAAAAAAAAATGTTTTTTTCACCGATTTCTCCGCCAACTGTTGACCGATTTAGAAAAAAATCTTTTGCATCGTAGGGTATACTTCCAATTTTGGTCTCATTGTCACCAAGTCTAGGATCTGATGATGGGATCCTTAGGAAATCGAGGGAATCTCTCAAATTTTATATACGTCTTCGCCGAAGGCATAAATGGTGGCGGGATGAATTCGACTCGCATCTGAAGGACTTGTCTCAGATAGCATTAGACTGAGACAAGTGGAAGGTCCTTCCTTCAGAGAGCTAAGCCCTACAGTGGGACGATATAGACTAAATAAATCAAAACATCTTTATTTATCAGGAATACACCCATAGATTGTATAACGAATTAAAATTAAAATTTAATTGAAATTAAAAATAACATTAATAAATTGAAATTTTATTGAAATTTTATTAAATTAAATTTAATTGAAATTGAAAATAACATTTATAAATAGAAGATAAAAGAAAAAAGAAATTGTATAACTAACAATTATAAAATTTTATTTATAATTGTTATATAATTTTATAAAATAACACTTATAACATTAATAAATAGAAGTTTAATTGGAATTTAATTCAATTTAATTAAATTGAAATAAATAAAAACTATTACGTTTTTTTTAGTAAATGAAGTCGGTTTAACTTTTTTGTTAAAACCATCGTATTTAAACTAAAACAGAGACAAGACAACATACCTTTTTTTGATTTTTTTTCCACGTACTTTTGCAGCCTAAAGTACGTACAAGTACAAAGCTCGAAGCTCCAGTTATTTCGCCGTGTTGCGCACTGCAGTGCATTGTAAAACTTGTAGTTACACGGAACGTGACGGTCACGTATCGAACGTTCTATGTTGAATTTTTGGCTGGGAACATGTAGGCTTTTGTTTTAAGAACTATTTTTGCTGTTTTTTTTTAAGAAGACTGTCTCGCAAGTGCATGGAGCGTCCTTAATACAAAGGAAATTTGATATAAGGCGCGGGTACTCGTTTACGTGCTATCTCACTCGCTTAAGAAATGATTTAATAAGAAACTCGTAAAAACAACTGACTAGGGCAGGATTTGAACCCGCAATCCCTGGTGTCAGTGGTCTCGAGCTCGATCCCAAGGCGCGCACATCTGACTTGTATCTCGAGTTCGATCCCAAGACCTCTGACTTTTCGTAGGTTATGTGCGTATTATAAATTAACTATCAGTCGCTTAAACGTGAAGGAAAACATCGTAATGAAACCAGCACACCTGAGAAATTTTTCAACGGTGTGTAAAGCCATGTCTGAGGCCTACGAGCGGTTTAAACTCTGATACCAGGTTGTTAATCAACCAAACGATAAGAAGAAGAGCGTAAATGCCTTACTATCACCGTTTTCAATATTATTACAGTTATAAAGCAATACACAACAACCATATAATTGTTCTGACACACAACAATATCTCTGACCCTGCTCATTCCACGAATGCGAAGCTTGAAGTTAAGTGCGCCACTGAAATATACATTCTGCGAAAACTACTGGTTTTCCTTTTATATGGCACACGATACGAGCTATGTTATTCGTGTTGCCAGTTCAATAGACAGGTTTTATTTATTTATTTATTTCATATGCTTGCTATACTAACAGTCTTAACCAAAGCGTATAGCAAGCCAATTACAATAATGGTTTTAAACCTATTTATATCTATATCTATACTAATATTATAAAGAGGTAAAGTTTGTATGTATGTAAGTATGTATGTAAGTATGTATGTATGTCAGGGGTAATCTCTGGAACTACCGATCCGATCCTAAAAATTCTTTCACCAATAGGAAGCTACTTTATCCTTGAGTGCTATAGGCTACTTTTTATTCTTAAAAAAAGATGAGTTTTCAGTAAAAAATAACAATAAGTACCTATCTCTGATTCAAGTCAGAAAAAAAAACAGGCAATCTGGGCTCTGGCTGCTTTATTAACGTGTGTTTACGGAAAAATTAATTAATTTAACGCGGACAAAGTCGCGGAGAACAGCTAGTTACATAATACATAAATAAGTTACAGTGCAGTGAAAGTGATAGATAGATAGTGGATTGGTTCGAACCCAAGGCGAGCACCTCTGATTTTTCTTAAGTTATGTGCGTATTATAAATTAATTATCACTTGCTCCGTGCCTCGGAAAGCACGTTAAGCCGTTGGCCCTGGTTGTCATAAAAATCTTTGACAGTCGATATAGGGAGTCAGTACCTTCATAAAATCCTGACAACTGATCTAATCTTAAAATATCGTATGCGTTTGAGTTGCGGGGGACAGATAGGCAGTCGCTCCATAGAAAACTGATAGCTGCATCTGTCGACCCCAACAAACGCTTAAACGGTGAGGGAAAATATCGTGATGAAACCAGCACACCTGAGAGATTTTTCAATGGTGAGTTAAGCCATGTTAGAGGCCTACGGGCGGTTTAAACTCTTACACCAGGTTGTTCATCAACCACACGATAAGAAGAATAAGAACCACTGGGCTATTGCTGCTTGATTGAATATGCTTGATCAATGATTTATAAAATACTTTCACTCAGAAAAGTTGCAAATAATTGATACCTTATTTATGTATATACCAACTGTTATGTAACATTATGGAACGCAATAAAGAATTGAGAATTGAATTGAATTGAGAAATTACTTAATCAGTCGCGTCATCTTACTAAACAATGTGCGCATAGATACACTGACACGTTCACACTTCCTTAGTAAGAAACCAAATAAAAGACCACAATACCACATACATTCTACTGCTATCACAAATGCCAATATATTCAGTTTAATTTAATCGCCACGTCAGTTTGTTTGTTGCGGTCAGCCTCTGGTCCGAATTATGCATGGGCCGTATTACCTAGCCGGTTCAATTCAACGATAATTGAGTATCATATTACGTTTGCCAGTTTCAGAAATGGCGGTGTATTGGTTTGTATGTGGTTACTTGTCAAAGGCAGTAGTTCTGTGGTATTATAACGTAATGGTCGCTCAGATCCAGTTGCTGTGAACGGGTCATGTAATTTTTTTTTATATTGGCATTTTTTTATTTTTGGTATTCATATTTGATAGTGTCTCTGTCTAAAGTCGTCTTTGATATCCACCATGTCCCTGTTGATCTCATACTCTACCGTAGATCTCACTTTTAACTTAGTTTTATAAGTGAAAATAGAAGTTAAATTGTCTTAGAATTTTTAATAACCAAATTTTTTTTATTTGCTTTTTGATTCGCTTCTACTTTCATCATGTGTACAGAGTGGAATACCTTTCCGGCGTTTGTATTTCCAAAGTACTACAATTTGGCAATCTTTAAATCGTGTGTGAACTGTGAGTGAATTTGTGCTCCGCCGGAGACTCCAAAGACCACAAGGTAAATACCATCGCGTCGTATAAAAAAAAACTATCCAACTTAGCTTTAAGTGCATGGCGTAACTTAATACTCACGAATAGAAAAACCGCTCTAGCCTATACGAGATGCGCGATTCCATGTATAATTAAGTGTTCAGCGAAAATGCCACGAGAGCGATATGACGAACGATTCTGGGAGCCAAGTTCATCGAACAAATCCACTTGAATTCCTAGAAAAGATTATTTAGACACGAAATGACGGAGTGGCTAGCGATAACCAATATTATAATGTAGGTCAGAGGGTCGAATATCGAATGATAAAACTTGTTTGATTTTGCATAGGAGATTATGTCTGCCCATACAAACCTAGTTAACTCTGTAACTGCATTTACCAACTGGATTTCTTTTATTCTTGATGCCGGCTCGAGTTTTATTACCTTACAGAATATCGGCGTGAAATAACAGTATTCGTACTGTTGGGTTTCAAACGGATAGTGAAGAGAATTGGGGCCCAATTCCCCCCCTTCCATAATCTTCTTTAATCTCCCCTCCCTATCCATAACCCCACACAGGGTTGGCACAAGTCATACTTCTGGTGTTCCAGGCGTCTATCATCATTCATCATTATCAGCCTGCATTAGTCCACTGTTGAACATAGGCCTCTTCCAATATGCGCCACTATTGTGCGCTCAATGGAGGTTATTTGCCCATAATCGCCATGGGCAAGCGGGTTGTCGATCGCAGTAGCAGATGATTACTGTTACACAGAAGGATGCTGCTGCCTATCCCCCGGTTCTTTCCCTTAATCGCTTCTTAAGACACCCGCGGGACGGGTAGGGGTGGTTCTATTCGTAGAATTAATTATTAGAATTAATTCGTCCGTATTAGGTCGGAAACCACACGGCACAGACGTCTACAGGTCATGGTAACCACTTACCCATAACACAACTAACTAAATGTGGTTCTAATCATCTAAAACACCACTACCTAACCCTCCAAGAAATGCAGGCGCGATGTTAAGATGGTTTCTTCAAGTAAAAATTCATTACACACATAAAATTGTTCACTCGCTTCGTTTAACCGCAATGACTTGGGTCTCCTGATTTCGCTTCTCATATACTTTCTCTTGTCTTTTTTTATCCCTCCCTACGTTAATGGCTGAATAAATATCGGCACAAATAAAGGGTTACCTTTTTATATATGCGTTGTCATGTTTTGAGTAAAATGTGATGGCCTTGGTACTTGGTTACCTGTTTGATCTCGACTCGATTTGTGACTTAAAGTCTTTGCTAAGCATTGGAACAATATAGTTACACGTGGTGGTGGCATTGGAAGCGCGCTTTGCAAGCGCGTGGGTGTGGGTCCGAACCTGGCATGTACCAATATGACTTTTTTAATGTCATATTTGCTTTCTTAGTTAATCTAGTCACCACTGACTAACGGTGAGAGAAAACATTGTAAGGAAATCTGGACTTGTTAGTCTGAAATCACCAATACGCAGTGAGCTAGCGTGGTGATTAATGCTCAATCCTTCTCTGTAAAAAAAGAGGCTTTTGCCCTGCTGTGGGACAGTTACAGGCTGACTTATTTATTTTTATTTTGTGTTAAAGTTTAAGACATGTTGAGTTGAAACATTTAGACCATGGGGTCCTAGTGCAAGTTTCTTATTTAGAGATTTTGCATAGCGACTCGTCAATACTTTACGTTATCAGAGAAGGTTTATTTCTTGGGCAAAGAATCAGCCACCCAACGTGGCAAATACGTTTGAGTATGTACTTGTTGTTTGCTCACACACTTGTACACTATCAAATCTCCTGCGTAAATGGTTTATTTCTGTCAAGAAAGACATTATTTTTAGTATTACTATTGAAGTTATTATTGTATTCATATTTGACTATTTATAAGACAAAAGAACATTAAAAATTAAGTCACAAATGTTCTAAGATATTGTTTAGCTATAAACGTGATATCGCAAGTATAATGTCGAATTAATATGTTAATTTTCGAATTCATTTGCTTGCATAAATACGACAGTTCACGTAGGTCATCGTGCTGACCTATCGTATATTGAAGCATGTTCTATTTTCCTGGATTCTATGACGTCATTTCTGTTTAGCTAAAGCTAGGTAACGGTATACTGGTGAATAGTGTACCAATGACGTATTAAGCCGAGGAATACATATTGTCGGGCACAAATCCAAATTCTCACCGGGATATTACGGAGAATTTAGTGCTTGAGGCTTGTAGCAACTACGAGTATTAGGCTGTTTATCAAATCTTTGTAAACATATTAATAATAATATTGAGCATTATTTAATAATATAGTCTTAAATTTTTGAGAACGTTCAACATAATGAAAGAACTTTTAACGGATAACTCGCGTAAATGTTTATATATTTGTTAAAAAGCCTGACGTTTCGAGAGCTAACAAATAAATAAACATTTACGTGAATTATCCTTAAAAGTTGTTTCATCATTAATTAATAAGATGTGATTATGATAAGAAACCGTTTTCTGTACATATTTGATAAGAAAAACTTTGTTTCATTGTACAAACCAAACTTTTACCAAACCCAGACAATATTTTATGCAATTTTAAATGAGAATTTAATTTGCCAATAAATTGTGAGGAATTTCTTTTTAATAAAAAATAAAACTGATTTCAAAAGGAACTAAAAAGCTTAAAATAACTTCAAAACTTTTAGGAGTCGGTTCCAAGTCAAGTTCTAGTTCTAGAACTTTGCCTGGAACCGACTCAAAAACGTCTTAAAGTTATTTGAGACGTTTTGGAGTCATATAGTCATAAGATTATATTGTCCTCCTGACCGAATTTCGGTCCAGGGTTTCCTTTTCTATCTCCGAAGTTCATGATCAGATCATAACAATATTTCTTTGGGACGAATTTTCCAAATCAGTTGCGCGAAATGAGCGAGTTCTAAGATAACAAACAAAAAAAAAGTAACACAATCTAATTGAAAACCTCCTCATTTTGAAGTCGGTTAAAGGAAGCTTAGATGACGGCTGATAGAAGAGAATAGAAGAAGATATTTTGCGGCAACCCCAAGTAATTTGGTCCAAGTAACTTCATCCAAGAGAAGACAGTTCACTTCAGATGCGCGTTATAAAATAGTGTAATGACTCGTGATGATATTTTGACATTATAAAACATCGCAACAATCAAAAACATAGCAGAAATTCGACTACTTATCAAAAGTTAGACACGTTTACAACCTCCTTCCGCCGCGTTCTGTAAACAAAACATAGCTGACCCGAGATCAACTACACATTGCCTACAAGGCAAACATGTAAGTAAATACGCGGAAACCTAATGAAACGTCAGTCAAATTGACGGAGGCCGGCACTCGATGCATTTCTGATACCCGCTGTTTCAACCAACTAAAATACATAGTATTTGGGTGAATTCAACAACTTGATTTTTTGCCTAATTTTGAAATGATTTTTTAATGTTATAAGTCTCGCGTAATCGGGCGAGCCTATTGCCATTAACCGGGCACAATTCCAGACTCCGTACTGCTACTGAGTGACTACTAACACTTTGCCCGACCCAGTGATCGAACCCAGGACCACGAGGTCAGCAGTCGCGCTTGCTACCACTAGGCCAACGAGGCAGTCATTAATAATATTAAACTTAAAATACGCTAGTCAAATATAATATGTGAAGGCCCATCAAAAACTAATAAGTAATTAGAGTTATTATAAGAAAAGAAAAATACAGCCACCAAAATTTCATTATCAATAAAAAAGTACCACCGTTAAATAAAGCCTTTTAAAAAGGCCTTAAAATTAACAAGGGCACAGTAAAAAATCCCAGATCCTACACTAAGATTCCCTGTGTCGTGGGATCACATATAACTTTACCTAATCTGGGTATCGAACTTATATCGTTGCACCAGTCGCATCTGTAACCACTAGACAGCAAAGGTAGAAAACAGATGCGGTAAACGCTAACCGGTATGTGGCAATAGCAAGCGATATTATTGATATTAACGCCTCCTCCTGTAGTAGTCGACCGGCTTTATCCTAACAAATGCGTATTTCTGTAGTAAGACACACCCTATTTGTAGTACTTACTATTAAGTAATATATTACAACATAATATAATTAATTATATTAATACCCACATCAAGTACTTACTAGTTAATTTTGTGTTAAATACAAGGAGAAAAAATTAAAAAACTTGCATAGATATATCCATAGAACCTTCCATTGCTCTCAATTTATGCAACCATGGAACTCAAATCCAAAATCTATAACGCTAGACTTACTATCTGGGCGAAAAATTTATTTGATAACCATCATACTTCCATTTGATAACATCGCTGAAAACCATATATCGTGTACATTGCTTGCTCGCAATGTACGAAAGGGTTCGTTGCCGAAGGAACCAGCAATGGAGAGGTAAAGAGGAGTGTGTCTCGCGAGAGTTTTACATGTGTGTGTGAAGCAGGGTAGGCCCACAGATCGGGTCCACAATGCACGTTGTTTATCCGCTAGGGCGCGGGGGTGAGGCGCGCGGTGCGGGCGGCGGGGCTCCTGGCCGGGCCCAGTCAGTGAGTTGCCAGCGCTCGCAGCAGCTGCACGCGTCCGCGAGTGCATCAGTGCCCTTACACTACAAACACTGACACTCCGACCTTCAATCCGTGAGAACGAGACATCTATATCAGGTAAGGTTTTTTTTTTCAAAAAGGATACGTTCCGTATTTTTTCAGCACAATTCTACGACTATCAGACAGACGTATTGAGATAAAAGTTATATAATATTAACTAATTACCGACGAGATCGTATCGACATCCTATTTGAGCTGAACCGCGGTAACCGACGAAAAATTGTAATTAGTCGCTACGCGGCTACACGTTCCCGTAGCGGCGTAGCACTGGCGTAGAAAACAATGCGTTTGAAATCCTAAAAAAAATGTTGCTACGGATTTTTTCTCGGAAGTTGTATTTAATTTGGGGGAGAAGTGGGTGTCTCTTGCATTGTTGGGTGTATATTTTTTCACGGTCAAGCCAAGGACTTTGCAGGGGGTGGTTGTCGTATGGGATCGAATGGGTGTCACAATGTGCGCTTATCCCACGGCCGAGCGTTTGTACGAGCGCTGTCATTTTGCCATAATTGTCCTGAAAGCCTCGACCTTGTTCCGTAAGCGCACCATGAGTTCTTTGTTTCCGCAGACTGTTTTTATATTGCGTACAGTTCGAAACTTGTTTATTTTATATACTTTTATATTTTAAATTTCAATTTATTTTTATTTCGTGTACATGATGTCAGTTTATTTATAATTTATAATAACTGTACTTATCTATCTATATAAAATAAATAAATTGAAAGCTGCTTCTTGAGAACGGTTGGACTGATTTGGATATTTTTTTTTTACAAGATTTTATTTTAATTTGCAATGTTTGCAAGCTGAAATAGAACCACTTCCACTTATCCTACGGAATTGAATTTGTACTTGTTAGTACAGTTCCGAAGACAATGTATTTTTATGGTAAGCATCACCTAAATTGACATCCAGGATTAGATCCAGATAAAGGAACTTTTCAACGGTCTACAGACTAAAATTTTTGCATATACGTTTAGTTTTGTTATTCCAATATAAAAGCTTGGTTAAAAACGTTGTTTTTTTTAAAAAAATACTTTAGTTATATTCCGAAAAAGGGTTTTAGCGCAAAATAATTAAAAAGTCGCTCGGAAAAATTTTAAATTCGCAAAAATTTGGACAGTACATCGTCTGTCAGCTAGATTATATAAAAGAACTGTATCGATACTCAAGTACAAAAACTGTTGATAACACAATTCAATTAAGCTTTAAGAAAACTTATTATATATCTTTTGGTTGTTACCCAGGGAATAAAAGTACATATCAGCAATTTATTATCTTGCCAACACTACGGCTCCCAGCAAACAGTAAACCTTCCACAGGGAATTATATAGAGTAGATATAATAGTATATATGTATGTAACGTATAATCTTATTACCTGATCAATTTTTTTGGGTGGCATGGAGCTGTCTGCGAAGATGTATAGAAATTATTTTTTTGGTGGTAGAAGGGTGGAGGGGGACACCTCCCGTTTGACGCGAAATAACAGTATTCATTCTGTTGTGTTTCGTATGGTTAGTGAAGAAAACTGGAGGTCCAATCCCCCTTAAAGGCCGGCAAAGCATCTGCAATGCTTCTGGTGTTGCGGGTACCTATGAGCGGCGGTGATCACTTACCCTTAGGTGATCACTATAGTCTCCTTTTTCTATTTAAAATAAATTAATACGAAGTGGCAGTAGTACATTACAATTAAGATGCACTCGTAAGCACAAATATATTTTAATAGAAATGTTGACTGCAATATTAAAAAATATATTACTTAAATTTTCTTAAAAAAAATGAACAATGTAATTATTTAATTTAAATATACTAAAAAATATCAAAGTTAATAGGGTTTTAACATTCTTTGTTGAACAGAGACGGCACTTTGAACATATGATGTCATAATATTATGTTCTTATGTCAGTCACATGATATCATATTTTGCGGGAAGATGATACCAATATACTCCAAAGTTGAAGAAAGCTTATTATTTTAAATAAGTTAAATTAAAAATACAATTAGATAATATTTGTTACAGATGGAATTAGTAATTTGATTCTAAATTCGACAACTTTGTACTTTATATACTTTATATGTTGTAATCACTTAAAACATTTGCTGTGAGTACAATATATATTATAAAATATATAGTACAACCTCTTACGTTACTGACAATTTATTTAGTTCACCATTTCCTTTGCCAAGTATCGGGTTGGCAACTTCTCACTAAATTGGGCTAGTGTATTCTACGGAAGGCTTGTAATCGGTAGACATTTAGCATAAATTAACACTGGACTGCCCTCTGCGGAATTGAGTGGGAAGGGGGAGGGGGAGGGCAAACGATATTGTCATTAATGTAAGAAAAGTAATAACCTTTTTACGTGTTTGGAGACAAGAGCGTGGCAGCACTGACACATTAGATAAGTTGGTAAGAGCATCGTCACAGTACAGAAGGTATCGCTGGTTCAGAACCCGTTCGTGTCTGCTACTTTTTCAATTACTTAAAAATGTATTAATGTAAGAAAAGTATCACATATAGTAGTAGTACATATTTACATACCTACATTTATAATATTTTCGATCGATAGCCAGAAACACGATCTTTTGTTTGTCCGGCGACAGTCTTTCTATACCTAGCTATGATAAACTATTACAATCTCTATAATATACAAATCATATAAATATTACAATGTGTAATGAAATCCTAAATTGTATTCCAGATAATGCTACTATATTTTTATTTTAATCCCCTTTATTCATTTACAATACATATAAAATACATTTTTAAATATATTATATAAGAAGTAAAAATATACATTTAAAAAATATAATATTTAATTTTTGATATCACTTATAGCTAGTGTAGATATGCTAGTGTAAATAGTATTTAATTAACTATTTTGTTTTTGTTTATTTATTTATATATAGACCAGAAATGCAGTATCCATTTTTTTATTGATGACACTAAAGCTCGTCAATAGCACCAATATAAAAAAATAAAAAATCGATTCACAAACAAAAAAAAAGGTACCGAACTACATATTTTGTGTTTCTTTATTTACATATAGATTTATTAAATTTTGTTTTAAGGTTTATATTTGCAGCTAAATTATAAAAATATACATACGGATAATACTATTTATATCCCTTTAAAAATACTATATACATTAAGAAAGTAACTGATAAAATTATAGTACTATACATTAAAAAAACAAAGAAACTGTTTAATCCATATCACTTGCTATTTAATGGATTTTTATACAATGCCTAGATAATAAAATAAAAACAATATACGATCGTTACGTTCAACGGTGACACTGTTTCATCTGTCATTATGCTGTCAGCATCGGATTATTGATAAACACCTTTTTGAGGCCTTGGTCCTTGTTAAAATGATTCATATATTTGATTTATATCTATGTGTGTGTATGAAATACTTGTAAAGTCGAATCGTAATAGTCTAGTTTATTATGGAATAGCATGGAGTTTCTTGCCAGATTCTTTTCCATGAGGGGTACGCTGCCCTTGGAACTGGCAACTAGAGTCGCTTCTATAATAATATTAGAATTATGACTATTCATAAGTGCCTAAAATGGTCTACATGAATAAAAAATATTTTGATTTTTGATCTAGTGGTACCACCGATGTTTGGCTAGTCAGAGGTCTTCAAGTCAGATTTGAACCCGAGGAATACCTCGGATTTTTCGTAAGTTATATGTGTAGGTATTATTAATTGCTTACTTGCTCCGTGCCTCGGATCTCTCTGTTCTCACGTTAAACCGTCAGTCCTATGCCTTATCTCTATCAGATAGTATCGGATTATCAGTTCATCGGACAATGATAGTGAGGGAATAGAGTATACCCGTGTTTCCGTGTTTGTGCATACATTTTTGGATTATAATATTGCATTAACATTGCTATGCACGAAATTTAGCTAGGAAATCAGTATTGGAAAGATTAAAACAAAAACAGCTTGGTTTGAACCTTTAACTTTCCAGTGCAATGTTCCAACTGTACCACTAGTCTGTCATGTTCATTATGACGACCCTAACTAGCAATAAAACAAAAAAAATCCCATAAAAATAAAAACTACTCTCGAAAAAACTACTATTAAATTCTTGGCAGCATTTTTCTCTTATACTAGGGTAGTTTTTTTTTTATAAAATACCGTTTGCATTAAAAGGTTTAGCGGGCTAAGACTCTTCGCGGAGGTTTGCGGGTTGCTTCCCTTTTACGTGACCGAAATACAGCGGTACCATGAAACAGGCGCTAAGATTACTTGTTAAGGATTTCCCGGGTTCTTAACTAAAATGTGCTGTTTATTTTATTGTTTTCGACGTTCTTGCTTTGGTGTGAAATGGGGTTAAGTTTGATTATAGAAATTTGGGAATTGAATACAGTTGAAATAGCGTGCCGTGTGGTTTCTGGCCCAAGAATAAAACCCCTACTCGTCCCGCGACTGTCGTAGGAAGCGACAAAGGAAAAGATCCTGAAGATAGGCAGCAGCAATTTTCTGTGTAACAGCAATTATCTGCTACTGCGATCGCGTGATGATAATGGGCAAATACCTCCAATGAGCGCACAATAGTGGCGCGTTTTGGGAGAGGCCTCTGTTTAGCAGTGGAGTAATACAGGCTGATGATGATGAGTTGATATTGGGAATGTGGTATTCTTTTGCAAGGCAAGAAGGTGAAGTGAGATGAAGTGCACTCTCTATGCCTCACTCTCATAGTCAGATGGAACGGCAATCCGACTTGACCGGAGAGAATTAAGACGCAGAACCGATGGCTTTACGTGCTCTCCGAGTGATAATTATTTTATTTCATAGTACTTACATAACTTACGAAAAGAAAACTCGAATCTGAGACCACTGACTCACCAGTCATTTGCTATCACTAAATTAAGAATAAGGATTTTATTAAGATGCCTAAATGGACTCCTTTTTGCCTTCACGACTACCATAACTAAGTTCAGATATATTTGTGACGAAACTTCACTAATGGTCACCCATCCTCAGTTTGACCGCGACAAGCGGTGCTTAACCTTAATGATCGTGACAATCACCGCGGTATAAGCCACGAGCGCTACATGACTATGAATAATTTCAAATAATTATAATGCAATATTAAAAGTTACTACTTACTGTTGTTCACGATGGGAAAACCGTCATACTCGTTTGGTATCTGTTAGAATTCACAAATAATACATTATTATGATGATAATAATATATTACTATTATGATTATGGCTCAATAACTTTGTTAATTAACTTTCAATCAATTGTTTTTTATGAATGACTACGAATGATGATGATACGAATTTTTGTCCAAAGAAATAATACATAGATATGATGATAGGATTTAAAAAATCGTGAAACTTTAGAGTTCCCTTCAGATGCATAAAAGCTTTATCAAAATGTTAAAAAAAATATGACATCATCATCACCATCAGCCTGTATTAGTCCACTGCTGAACATAGGTCTCTTCCAATGCGCGCCACTATTGTGAGGTCCTAGATTTGATTCCCGAGTCGGGCAAAGTGTTAATGTGTTTTTCCATTAGGAAACTTTCAGTAGCAGCACGGAGTCTGAAATTGTGCCCGGTTAATGGCAATAGGCTCGCCTCCTATTACATTGGACTTATAACATAGTGAAACGTGGTTGTACTGCATACATCTCTGCCTACCGCCTCTGGAGAATACAGGCTTGAGTTTATGAGTCTATGTAAAACAACACATAAACCCTTGACTCCCGCAAAAATGCCGGCGTCAAGTATCAATTGATTTTCATTTGTGTCTAATTACTCGGTGTTTGAAGATTTATTATCGATGCAGACTATTAAAAAGGTTCATAGTTCATTTATTCAATAACAATATTTTACAATTGTGTTTGAAATATTACATTACATTACAATATATTAAATTACAAGATTAAACAATCATAAATATTAATGATCTTCATGTCATGTCCTTCAAAGATAATACATGTCCTGTGCTAGCTTTGCTTAACCTCATTTGGGACCCCATCCTCTGCAGTAAGTAAACATCCAGGTACTAACCTATTTATGCAAAATACGCTTCATTATTTTCTATTACACTCATCTACATAGCCTTCTTAAAATCCTCAATATTTCAGCCAAGTCAGGATCTTTGTAGCCTTGTACACCATCATAATAATAATCGTTTGTTTTGGCCCTATGTCGGGTCGTTATAGCTGCCATGACATTTAGTTAACTGGCGTAGCTCTCGAGTCCCGTACAAATATTTGCAATAACCGTTGTAAGGGGTTCTAAGTTACGTTAATTTTTTTTTGTTTGTTGGCCGCCATTTTTAAATAATGCTGCGAATAAGTTTTCTTTCGTGTGCTATTTTATTTTATTTTCTTCTGGAATACAACAGCTTCACTATCACTACATAGTATAAATCAAAGTCGCTTCCCGCGTCTGTCTGTCCCTATGTATGCTTAGATCTTTAAAACTACGCAACGGATTTTGATGCGGTTTTTTTAATAGATAGAGTGATTCAAGAGGAAGGTTTATATGTATAATACATGCATATTAGCGTAACCGTGCGAAGCCGGGGCGGGTCGCTAGTATATAATAAAACTTAGAAATTAATGTATACACGACTTAAGTCTAGTGTTTCCACAAATAGTTTGAAATAGTTAACTTAACCAAAATTCGCTAAACTCACTCAATTTGTTAACAATATTAAACTAAGGTACAAAATATTGATAGAAATGTTTTGCAAGCTTCGTAAGAGAAGTTCCAATACTAATCCTGCTTCCTAGAGAGAGAAGAGATTGATAAGTGATGATACATAAAGGTAAGTAGCTGTGATTAATAAATTCAAAAGCCGCAATGAAAAATTAAAGAACTGTTTCATTCAATAGTTAGAATTCATCTAAATGCACTTCAACGTAGGGGATAAATCTCTGAAATGTCTTCTTTCTTCATCGTACGATTGATGAACAACCTAGTGTCAGAGTTTAAACCGCTCATAGGTCTCTGACATGGCTTTACACATCGTTAAAAAATCTTTCAGGTGTGCTGATTTCCTTACGCTGTTTTTCTTCACTGTATTAGCAAGTGATATTTAATTTCTAATACGCAATTAAATCCTAAAATTCAGAGGTGACTGATTTTCGAAAGTATGCTCTTTTACTTGGCAGTCCAACGGTCATACCACTAGGTTATCACTGCTTATCTCTGAAACTACTAAACTGATACTAAAAATTCTTTTACAAAAAGAAAGCTACATTTTTGAGTAATTAAAGCTATATTTTTAACCACCGACATACAAAGAGGTGTTATAACTGACGTACCTGTGTATCTGTTTGTCTGTCTGTGGCATCTTAGCTCCCAATCGGATGAATCGATTTTGAATTTGGTTTTTTTAATTGAAAGATTTTGATTGAAAATGTCCTAAGCTAAAAAAGAATTAGGTTTTTCTGTGTCGGGGCTTATTAAAAATTTTAATTTATAGATATTTGCGGTAGTTACATTTTATGTGGACAAAGTCTCGGTCTTGAAGACTTACGTAAAAAAAGAGTAATTTGAAATTACTCATTACTTGAGTACTGATCTCCTGTGGTATTACAAGTGATCCCACACATTCCCAAAGGCTTATTATGAACAAGTCTCACATTTGCAACAGCCGTCACAGCCTTGAACCTCGCCCACGTCGGAGCACACTTTATTTTGGTGGACGCCTACGCGCTCAGCTGGCAGTCACGTGATCTCAAAGTTTATTATTCTCCTGACCCATTTCCAAGATGCCTTGTTGAAGTAACAACTTCACGCCTTCAATAGAGTTGTTGACTATGTATTTTTTTAATGATTCTTTTTTTTAATCTATTTAAAAATATATGTTAAATTCAATCGTGCCGTGTGGTTTTTGGCCTAAGAATAGAACCACCGCTACTCGTCCCGCGGGTATCGTAAGAGGCGACAAATGTATCATCCTTCTGTGTAACAGCATTTATCTGGTACTGCGATCGCCAACTCACTTGCCCAGCGTGGCGATTATGGGCAAATACTTCCGATGAGCGCACACATATAGTGGCGCGTATTGGGAGAGGCCTATGTTCAGTAGTGGACTAATACAGGCTGATGATGCTGGTATGTAAAATTGCCTACAAACATTACCTAGGCGTCTCCTTAAGACGATGTAGAAAGGGAACTTGAAATTTTGATAGTTGCGAACAGTGATATGATTGTTTTTTTTTTTTTTTTTTGTGAATTTTTTACATGTTATAGCACATGATAGCTTATTAAATATAATTATTTAATAAGAAAATTTGAAAAAACAACTGATACGGATGGGATTCGAACCCACGATCTGATTGATATGAGTGATATGATTGTTTAATTGATAATAGTATTGCTGCGGTATCCACGGTATTCAAACTCCGCTCAAATCAAATCAAATCAAATTCTTTATTTGTGAACATAGGTTTACAATATGTGATGGGAAATAAAAATAGGTGCTGCTATGTCCTACCAATTATATGGTGTACAAATATTCTATGTTGTGCTCGTATTCTATGTTTTTTTCAATTTTCTCAATTTTTTTAAGGAATTGAGCTGTAACATGCACCTATTAAAAATCTGTCAAATAATAAAAATAAAATGATTAAAAATATACATATAAAAGAGAAAAATACTTATTCATTTCCAAAATATTACGTTAAAGGGTTTGAACATCATCTTTACTAAGACAAAGATTTTCGAAGATATGACGTCAGCGGTTCTTTTGTCAAACTCACAGCTGTCATTCAGAGCCGTCATTTTTTATTTTGCGAGAAGACGACAATCAAAAAATCCACAAATCACATTTATTTACTACTACAATTATGTAATAAGTCAAGTAAAATCTAGTAAATAAAAACACAAGCTTCAAAATAAACCTGTCTGACTCCTAGACGAAAAAAAAAACATGGCATCGTTATGTTGTTGTTCTAACAAAACGTGAAAACAAAGTTCTCAGATTTCTGTTGAACACAGAAGATAGTTTATCGCTAATTAAAATGACGCTGAGCAATCGTACCGTCTGTAACTGATATACCAATTAGTTGGCTGTCTCACGGCAACTGAGAGGAAATCTCTACTGTATTTATGTTGGTATTGATTCCCTTTGTAAACAAGCTTAAGAGGTTGTTTATTGTGACGTACTTGAAGAATTCTAATTAATATTCTTTCTTATCGTATGGTTGATGAACAGCCTGGTGTCAGAGTTAAAACCGCCGTAGGCTTCTGACATGACTTTACACACCATTGACAAATCTCTGAGGTTTACTGGTTTCATCACGATGTTTTCCCTCACTGTTTTAGCAACTGATAATTAATTTATAATACGCAGATAACGTACGAAAAGTCAGAGGTGTGCGCCTTGGGATCGAACTCGAGATCTCTGACTTGTCAGTCGATGGTCATTACCACTAGGCTATCAGTAAACTAATATCATAAATGCGAAACTAAGTTTGTCTGTTACCTTTTCACGCCTAAACCACTGATCCGATCATCCTGTTTTGCTTATACGTCGTCAAGTGTACAGAAACAGATGTAGAGTACCTTTCATTCCGAAAAAAAAAATCTGTTCCCGAGGAAAATAACAATAACGTTCTTGTGATAATAACTAGATGGCGCCACGTGTCTTTCGAACCATGATTGAATTTTGAATTTAGGTAGAGCGATGCCGCAAGCAAAAGCTAGTAAAATGATAAGTTTTTAATGTAAATAATACAAATAAAAATACATGTTACGGTTATCTAATGCTCATATTAAATTTAGAAAAATTTGAATGCAGAGGTCTAAGATTCTCTAACTTACGCAACTCTTACTTTTCGGATGTTATGTGCTAGGACCGGGATTTTTTATACTTTTTGGATTTTTGTAATCGGGATTCCCGGTACTTTCGTACCTTAAGCAAACCTTATAGTTGAAAGTGTTAATCATAAAAAGAAAGAGAAAGACATTTAAATAAAATGTTGATTACAAGTAAAAACAGTAATTTAACATACTTAAACCTTAAAATACCGAGAAATGAGACACAAAATCAACTGTATCTGGACGCCGGCGTCCACGTTTTTCAACCGTTTTGTATCGAACGTCACGTTGAAGTCTTGTACGCCGCGACAAGCCGACGGGCAAGCGATTTCATAATTAAAAGGCTTAAAGCATATGATTGTTTGCAATTTTCTTCCATGACCTCATATTCTATTCTAAATTGTTACTAATAAATAGTTGAACTTGGCATTGGATCATTTATTGATCTGCATTATTATCTTCGCGACCTTTCTCGAGGTGAGAGTGGAAAGGTTTTTCACGACCTACTTCTTATAGGTACTACGAGTATCATATATTATGTGCTGTGCCTACTACTAATAAGTAACTGCTGTGTAATGATAGGCTGGTGGTGTTACTGTAGACTGGTTAGTTAAAACTGAAGGCTTTTTCATAAGTTACGTGATCCTCTTAGCCTTATTATTGCCAAATTTTGTTGCGGTCGGCTTCTTATTTAGCCAGATGCAGCTGAATATCAGTTTGTTACGGAGCAACTGATCTGATCCCGTCAACCCAAAGGGATCCGATATTCTAAAGTTAGACAGTTGTTAGTATTTAATGAGTGTACTGACTACCCATATCGACTGTCAAAGATCTTCATGTCAGCCGGAGCTAAGGTCTTAATGTGCTTTTCGAGGCACGGAGTAAGTGATAATTAGTTTTCAATACGCACATAAATCCAAAAAGTCAGAAGTGCGTGCCTGGGTTTCGAATATACGACTTTTGACTTGGCAGTCCAACGGTCATACCACTAGGCTATCCCCGAGTTACTGAGATGAACGCGTTCAATTAAATAAACTTGTCAGAATATTTTATTTTTTTAGATTTTAGATTTTAAACATTGTGAGGAAACCAGCACACCTGAGAGATGTCAAGCCATGTCAGAAGCCTTGTCAGTAGCCTACGGGCGGTTTAAACTCTGACACCAAGTTGTTCATCAACCATACGATAAAGAAAAAGATTTGATATTCTGACGAGTTTGTATATTTGAACGCGTTAATCTTAGCAACTACCAGTTCGATTTGAAAAAATATTATTGCATTAGATAGACCATTTTTTGAGGAAAATTATAAATTATTTGGCATTTACTCGGCTGAAGTCAGGGGTTACAGCCGGTTTTGAATAAGAACGAATTCAGCTACATATTTGACGTAAGAAATGGAAATTGTAGGGAATTATTATGATTACATAGTGACGTCACGAGGAATCACTGATGACGTGTGGAAACACTACCGACTTGAATATACGCCTTACGCCATCAATATTTACAAGACTAGCTTTTGCCCCCGTGAAGGTGGGACCAGCATAACAAGTAGGTGATTCTGGGTTGCAAACACCTTTGACTTGGCAGTCTAACGGTCATACCACTACGCTATCAGCCTATCACTGCTTCTATATTCTTTACCTACATTATAGGAACGAACCAAGTTGAATCACCCGCCGAGTTTAGCAAGAAAAATCACATTCATCATCATCATCTGCCTAGCCTTTTCCCAACTATGTTGGGGTCGGCTTCCAGTCTTACTGGATGCAGCTGAATACCAGTGTTTTACATGGAGCGATTGCCTATCAGACCTCCACAACCCACATACTGCGTTACACGATACCCCTTGGTAAGACTATTTGTTAGACTTTCGGGCTTCTGGCTACCCGTAACGACTGTCACAGATCTACAATTGACAGCCGGGGCCAGCTTAACGTGCTATCCGAGGTACGGAGAGTGATAATTAATTTAGCCTATCACGAATTAAATCCAAGCAAGAAAAATCACATTAATTTAGCTAAGAAAGAAAAATAAAACATTTATTCTGGACTCGCTAAAGTATATCGTATTTCCATCAGGCAGCATGGAGTCAATTTGTGCGGCAGTAATAAAAAAAAATATGGACATCAGTAACAACAAGAAAAGCTAGGAAATACCTGTACGAGGTTGAAAGGGGGCTCTATCTCAGCATACACGGCATATTTAACTTTTTAAAGCATTTTTTCAACAGAATTTTTAGATTATGCAGCAGCACTGAGCGGTTAATGATTTTTATTATTTTGTGTTTTACTAACCTCATTGGTGCTAAATAAAATAACCACAACGTTAACAAAATAATTATAATAAAAATCACAATCCAAATCCCGTGATCCCGGGATTAATTGAGAGTAATGTAATCCCTTACTTCACCACATCGATAGAGCCATTTTGCCGGGTATCAAAAGCGGTATAATGTCAGTATAATACAAATATAAGTGTGAAGTAACCAGTTGATTCGGCTAGGGTTGTACGCGACCGCAGCTTCATACCGCAGCACGCCGCACTGCGGTACACACGGCCCGTCTGAGCCCGGACAAGAGCCAAAACCCAGCGGTAATTTAGGGTTAAATTTTTAAGGAAAAATATTCGTAATTTTTTCGCTTAATAGACAAAAGTTTGAAGTTTTTTATACTTACTTTACTTATGAAGGTTAGTAATTAAAATGTTTTTGGTCGTTTCAGGAGTGGCGACTGAAATAAAATAAAGAAAGTCAGCACAGCGTCGCCATCACCCGTTTCTTTCGTGTGTATCGTTTTGTCTATTTGTAATAATGTGAAAGTCGATACGAGTCGATGATTAATTTATATTCGATTTTAAAATAATATATGTAAGTAAAAAAAAAATAAAAACGACTTTAAAACACTAAAAATCTAGAAATAACACAAAATCTTTCGTTTTGGGGCCGGTGCCAAGCCATGCGGGTTTCAGATTAAACCACCTCATCCCAAGCCTTAGCACCGACTTCAAACCGAAAGTTTTCACGTTATAACTAATTATTTATCATATTATTCAATTTATATGATTTTGAAACGTAAATTTGAAGAAATATTATTTTTGTAGTTTTTCTTTCAACTTTTATTAATTAATAGAAAAAAGTGTGTAGCTTTTAAGACTTACGACTTAAGACATGCTTTTAAAATAAACGATTAATATGCACTATGTAAGCCTCCTTTACATGATCCATAAAAAAAAATACAGCGTGTTGAACATGCATTTAGTTCTTTTTATCGACTTTAAAAAGGAGAAGGTTTACAATTGGTCTTTATATTTTTAACGTATGTTCGGTCATTACTCCGACATACTTATATGGACTGACTTGGATGATATTGTATTTGTACATTTAAATTTGGTAAAGGTGGTAGATAGACGATGATGATGGACCTTCGGTGATAGACAATGGATCTCTTCATCAGAACCTCCCGTAACAGTTTCTTAATGTCTTGAAGTTGGTTTAATTTTTTTGATAAAAACCTTTTAGTTAAGGATTAGATTTTGCACCAATTATTAAGTCTAATCTAGTCTATATCAGACAACGGGCGAGTGATTGCAGCGTGGTGCGGCGTGTTTTAATGTAGGAAAATGTACACTGCGTCGACGTCGTGATGCAATTGGCTTGTTTGACTTCTGTTCAACAGAAATAGGTACTTATATGTTTTATGTGAGTGATCGGAATAATAAAAATTTAAAAAAAATCCTGAAGATTGTGCTCATCGAATGTCTTGTGTGTACACAAAAAAACTATTTTTTTAAAAGAACGTGGACTTGGAGCTCTTTTTAAATTTTGTTTCACTTTTGGTTAGCACTCGACATCTATTTTTGGTAAATCAATGTCAATACTCGTACCACTCAACGGTGCAATTAGATTAGATATTTTAAAAAATGCCAATTTTTTATAATTATGATCCTAAGGGCCTGTTTCACAGGTTACTGGTAAGTTAAAAATTACCTTACCTTGAAAATTTTACTAATTCTGTTTTATTTTTTAATTTACCTAGTAGGTAGAGCCTATCCGTAGACTGTGAAACTGAGCCTTAGCCTGGCTTTTTTTTTGCTTAGAATGGGTATGAATGGAAGATATAAAATACTTTTATAACCTAATACTAAACACAATAAATTACTTATATTTCTTTATTATTTGTTACTAATGTTCATACTACAGACGAATTAGGCTGAAACTGGTCATATCCTTTTAAACGTCAATTCAAATTCAATAAAAATTCATCATTCCATATTTAAAATTCCTGTTCAAAACTCGAAAAAAGAACGATTCACGTCAAGCATCCATTATTTAATTTCGCGCTCAAAATTGCGAAACAAAAAAAGTAAAGCGACACATATTAAATCTAAATTAAAAATTGTAATTCCCTTAGGTGAGTACGGTCTCGCTTTTTTCAAAGTCAGTGTCATATCACGGTGTCAGTAAATACGTTATATATTTTATTTTATTTTACTATATTGGGATATTAAAGAGTCGTGATAGCCTAGTGGTGGTGACCGTTGACTGGCAAGTCAGTAGTCTCGGGTTCGAACCCAAGGCGCGCACCTCTGACTTTTCGTAAGTTATGTGTGTTTTATAAATTAATTATCACTCTCCGTGCCTCGGATAGCACGTTAAGCTGTTGGCCCCGGCTGTCAATTGTAGATCTTTGACAGTCGTTACGGGTAGTCAGAAGCCCCAGTCTGACAACCAGTCTTACCAACGAGTATCGTGTAACCCAGTATCTGGGTTGTGGAGGTCTGATAGGCAGTTGCTCCATGTAAAACACTGGTATTCAGCTGCATCCGGTAAGACTGGAAGCCGACCCCAACATAGTTGGGAAAAGGCTAGGCAGATGATTGCGATATTAAACTTTCATATTTCATTTAAACTATTACAGTGAAAAGAAACTAAGTAAACTTGTAACCCATACTAATACTACTTGACGAGTCGTAATAGCCTAGTGGTGTTGAACTTGGGTTTGAACCTGAGACCTCTGACTTGCCAGTCAACGGTTATACCACTAGGTTATCACTGCTTAGTTCCAATTCATATTTTAAACTTGTTATGTGATAGTGCAAATTAGTCTAAGTATATGAAGTGGCTGTTTCTAAGATGCCACGGAGAGACAAATTCTAGCAAATTTCATGTCTAAACGATGTTTTAATCCTTACATAAATTCTATAATCTAGTTCCACAAAAAACCGTTCTAGTTTTCAAAACCTATTTATTAAAGGTCACATTTTGAAGCACATAATTAAGTTATAAAAGTTTTTTTTAATCTCGCCAACAAATTATCGATGTAACTATTTATTTAGCTTTAATAACCGTTTTCCGTGTTAACAGGTTATTAATAACAACCTCGTTTTAAAACGTTTTCGTTTATTTTGGTTTTTTATTATTTGTTTATTTGTAATGTGTGTTTAATTTGGACTTTTATAGTTTTAACTAACTGTTAGCTGCAGCTTTACCTGCGTTTTTTTAAAATAATTTTTCCTCTATTTTATGTTGCGCATGTTTTCCCTCCAGTTGTGTTCGATTACTGTCTCATCGGACTATGAGAGTGAGGGAATAGAGAATAGAGAGAGCACCAGTGCTAGCAGCAAATTTTTGTGATCGAAACCCGGTCAGTAGAAGGACATTATTAGTTTACTACTATTGAACTGTTAGAGAAAGGCCTATAACAAATCGTGGTGATACAGAAATAAATCTAAATATAAGGCCTCTAACTAGACTAAATGATATTTATTTTCTTTATTAATAAGGCAGGTTTTAAATTAATACAACACCTATACACCATCACGTGCTATCACGCTGACGGTCAGACACAGACTGAGAGTCTCAATCAGTCGCAACTCATATGTGACGTATGCATCCAAACCATTATTTAAACTACCCACACAAACTAAAATGACATCTTATAGATGACACACATGCTTTCCCATCGACCTTCAACCTATCAAATATTAGTTACTTTTTTTACCAACCCACCTTTTTCAATAGCACCTCTTTACATAAACATTAGTTGATATTCTTTTCTTTTCGGAGTATAAATAGTCGGAAGCGGCTTTTTGCTTTGGCAAACGGACGGGTGCGGTCCGAATAGTGCGTCGTATGTTTATCTATAATGGAGAGACCGCACTAATATTGTTAGATTAAACAGACCTTCACCTTGTATTCAAAACCTGTTTAGATATTAGTTTTAAAAAGTGTCTAGGTTATAGCTTGTCGGTCTAACAATAAGGTTTTAACATTTTAAGCCCAAACACCAAGTAAAAGAGTATTGAAGTTTAAAATTTTTGTAAGAAGAAAAATTCCATTACTTACCGATTAGCAGGATTTGCAGATCTCGTGGTCTCGAGTCTGCCTGCGACCATGAGATCTGCAAAACGTCAGGTGTTTTAAAAAATACAATTTACAAGAGTAATCCGTTTAAAAGTTGTTTCATTATGTTAAATGTTCGCGAAAGTTTGAGACTATATTTGTAATATTAACTTGGTTTTTTGTGATTTTTCCTAACATTATTCAGTGATTTTATATTTTCAACGTGCGAGCGAGATAGAGGTTTAGCGCAATAAGCGCCTTAAAGTACATTTTAAATCAAAACCACGTATCAAAGTCACAAGAAAACTCACTACAAAGTTGCTACCAAACAATATTTCATCATAGACATCTTCGTTCCAAGGTCCTACGATGGACAAGTCAGAGAACATTTCTGTGCTTGTGCGGGGGTATGTCGAAACTCTCTCAGATACAAGTTAGATTTGAAAAGTTTGTAGCCGATGCGAGTTAAGTATATTATTCCTAAATTCCTGCTATAGTAGCGTTGCGGCTATACATTTTATTTGATTCTGACGAGGGGTGCCATAGGATATTGGGTGCTCTAGGAGGAACACCGTGTGGTTTTTGTTGCCGATGGGGTACCCATAAAGAGTAATCCACACGACAAAAAAAAAGTATGACATGATTGTTCTATAATAGACAATTTAAAAATGTTGTCTATGACTTTTTCATGAAAATAATGTTACAATTGGCGTAGCGGTTAAGTGATCCGCTTCCTGAGCTTAGTGTTTGTATAAAGCCATGTCAGATGCGTATGAGCGGTTTAAACTCTGACACCAGGTTGTTCATCAACCATACGATAAAGAAACTGTTTCGGGTTTGATTCCCACGCTGGATAAACATTGTGTACCATTTCCCGTTTCAGATATTTGTTTCGGTCTGGGTGTTTCTGCATTTATTTGTCTATAATTTTCCTTAAGAATACGATTATGATGTCAAATTGGTGAGCGAGCAACCCTTCGCCGAGTCTAGATCACCACCTCGGCCACTATCTTCATATGTGGTGGTTGGAGGCCTTTTACGTAGCTTCAAAAATTTCAACCACGGCTATAGTAAGATATAATATACGTCATATAATCTAGTGTTTAGGTTATGACCACCTCAATTTTTGAGAGAAAACCGTTGTCCACAAGTGGAATAGCAAAGCCTGATTCATTAAAATTTTCGTACTATAATAGATTGTTTATCAACTATGAGAATAAGACGTTTGACCAAAACTAAGCCAAAAAACATAATGCTTAAGGACGGAGGAAAACCCCAATATATTACTTTTAGGTTTTAACTCCACTGAATAAGGTTGAGAATCAATTGTACACAAAAGATAACGGCATTCTCCGGTTGGACCATTTTACCTTTATAGTATTCAGATACTATCAGTATGAAAATAAAATATTCACAGCGTATTCCCTTTTCTAAACTAAAATCTTTCGAAGAATTCATTTGGTTCTCAGCGGACAACAGTTTGCTGTAGTTTGTGAAGAAAATATACCTACAGTTAGTCCATGGATGAAGTTAGCTGTGTGATGATTTTCTCATGGAATGATCTCGTTTTTTATAGTCTTACGCCTGCGGAGTGTGATAGCCTAGTGGTGTTGACCGTTGACTGACAAGTCAGAGGTCTCGGGTTCGAACCCAAGGCGCGCACCTCTGACTTTTCGTAAGTTAAGAATGAAAGAAAGAAAGAATAATACGTAAGGCTAGGAGGATGATGAGCATCATTGCAACCTATAGAATGACGTCATTTATTTAGTGTTCGGGCCCCAATCTTACTTTTACCATGCAAAAGTTGCAAATTCCATAATCTATTACCGTTGTACCGCTATATCAACGGATGTTATGATATAATCAGATTGTTTTATAACACTCTTATTTGTCCTACTTCAACAACTTTTGTACAGTCATGCACAAAAGTGGTTTTTTTATGATTTGTTAGCATCTATGGTTATTTTTTATGTAAATTTATTTTAGGTTTATTTCTAGCCTATATTGTTCCACTGCTGAGCAAAGTCTTACCACATATTACCTTATTAAGTGCTAATATAGGTAAGTCTTTCCGGAAAGGTTCAGAAAACTCGAAAAAGAGAGTATAGAAGCTTGCAATGCCGAGATCTTGCACATATCCGACAGATTATGAAAAGAATAAGGAAGGGGAGTAATTGAACACAGACATTCGTCACCCAATTTTAAAGTCGGATCCAAGACCTCTCTGTCAGCAGCAATTTTGGAATTACTACAAGAATAACTAATTATTACATTAAATTTTCTTTTAATCGCACTCTTTAGTTTGTTTGTTTCTTCTGAGAGATAAACAATTGGAAAAACACCATCTAGTTGTAGTAAAATAACGCATAAAAGAATTTTGCACTAAATTCATGCAATGTGACAGATTGGACGAAGGACGTATTGAAGAATTCGATCAATTATTATTTACCTACTGTTACTCTGTAATCGCAAAAATCCGTTTTTTTAATCAAAATTATTCAACGAAATGTGTGGAACAGCAGTTTTTTTGACACGTCTGGATTCGCCCCATAGTAGAACTAAATCATAATCGAATATTGACCCTTTCTTCGGAAAGTCTCTCGTTCAACCTGTTATCTTACACAGAGGAATAAATTTACTTCCTATAACAAAGAAATATCGCACTGGCACAAAATTATACAAGCAATTTGTCGTTCTCTGTACAGTCACAATCAGCAGTAGTCATAAAGATGTCAATTGTGAACGGATGTCAGCGTTGGGGTTATGATTGCGATGTCAATTCTCTCAAACACCGCGCTCTAACTTTAATTATATCGGGAACTGTGCACGACTGTCCTGACTGCTTTTTACCGGTTTTTGCTTCTGGGTTTTGGCTGTAGATTTAGATAAAGTACCGGGTTGAGGACACAATCGCTTGCGTTTCGTTCACACGGCAATAAACTGCATTATTTTGCTAGAACGTAACCCAGTATCTGGGTTGTGGAGGTCTGATAGGTAGTCGCTCCATGTAAAACACTGGTATTCAGCTGCATCCGGTAAGACTGGAAGCCGACCCCAACATAAAAAGGGAAAAGGCTAGGCAGATGATATGATTTTGCTAGACAAACAATATAACATGCGACGCGAAGTCGCATTAATTATATAAATTATTAATTAGACTGCTTCGTTGGTCTAGTGGTAGCAAGCGCGACTGCTGAGATTCGATCCCCGAGTCGGGCAAATTATTAATAGGTTTTTCCATTAGGAAATTCTCAGTAGCAGCACGGAGTCTGGAATTGTGCCCGGTTAATGGCAATGTTTTCCTTCACTGTTTTAGCAAATGATAATAAAATTATTTTCTAATACATGAATCCGAATGGCAAAGGCGTGCCTGGGTTTCAAACCTACAACCTTTGACTCGGCAGTCCAACAGTCATACCACTGTAGCAAATATAATGTACATATTTATGTACCTTATATGCGATACCTATGGCCTATTATTTTAATATTATTTAATAGGCCATAGGTATTAAAATTAATGTACTGTAACGTCCACTAAATTGTGTCTCCCTAGCGCATTTTACTGCAGTAGTTCAATTCCGTTTTCCAGTTATGTACTACGTCAAATGCATGAGAAATAATCGGGTCAGTGATTCTCGCTGGCAACACGCCACTACACTACATTTTGTTAACATCTGTTTGTACAGGTTTACAGATGTTAGGCAAATTGATTCCTATTTATGCACAATAGACCGTTTCTGCAGTACCGCGGCAATGCTATTACCAATTGAGCTTTCGTATTGATACTCTATATCTATCTAGCCTTTTCCCAACTATGTTGGGGTCGGCTTCCAGTTTTACCGGATGCAGCTGAATACCAGTGTTTTACATGGAGCGACTGCCTATCAGACCTCCACAACCCAGATACTGGGTTACACGATACCCCTTGGTAAGACTGGTTGTCAGACTTTCGGGCTTCTGACTACCCGTAACGACTGTCAAAGGTCTACAATTGACAACCGGGGCCAACAGCTTAAAGTGCTATCCGAGGCACGGAGAGTGATAATTATTTTTTTTTACGTACACGTTACATTTTCTCTGTCTCTCTCTGTAACAGAGACAATGTAACGTAAAGGAATCCCTCAAATTATTAACTGATTGCAATGCTTCTGAAATACTAGCCACGTCCACATATTTCAGCTCATCATACCGCTCGTCGTAGTAAATAGGTTAGTATTTAAATGAATTGAGGACTTAGAGGAAAAATTTTGCCTTTGACAGTTGAGGATGTGACTGACATCCCCAAGCTCTGTAGAAATGATCATTTATTCATTTTAAATACCTAAATTCTTATAAAAATCAATACAAAGGAAATTGAAAAAGAGATATGAGTTAAACCAGCAACACTTCCTGCACCATGACAACGCTCTTGGTTCTATCTATCTAAAACCGTGGTTCCAACAACTGCACTTTAATTTTTAAAGAGGGTATTATAAGTTTGATGTCTCTGTGTATCTCTGTGTCTATCTGAGGCATCATAGCACCCAAAAAAAAAATGTTTTTATGTATCGGGGGTTTTTAATGTAATATTTATAAAATGATAATTACATAATTATAATCTTATGTTTCTTTTTGCAGTTATAATAAATAGAAAAGAGGAATGCAGACATACTGCAGTCAAAGTATTTTCCATGTTTTATTTCGCTACAGTAACAAAAGAAATCTTTTAAAACCTGAATTGTCAACACAAAAAATATTTTGAAGGTCTCATAAATTCAGCGAACAGACAGAATTTCAGAAGTGGAACAACAAATCATTTCACGTGATTTCACGTTTTCAATGCATCAGTTTGACTCATGACCTTAAAAAGTCACGCTACCCGCAAATGCAGATAAGGCTGGAATTCATTGCATACCGCATTATAACCCGCTAATAAAGTTATACGGCTTAAGGTTTCCACCCACTAGAACGGATGGTAACTTATGATCATTACTGTCCCGACACATGCAAATTTATGAATTAACTACGAGGGTGCACTTACTACACCGCTGCGTTTCAGGACCGGCCCGAAATAGGCAAAACACAGTACGCGACGTGACGGTCCGATGGTGTGACGTTGACAGACCGGGTGCTCGCAATGGGTGGCCCAGCATACTGCATAACTCACAATAATGCTGCAGTCAAACAGTCATGCAGTAATAACGGGTAGCGCCGCGTTAAGTGCGGGTTTTGACGGCATACAAACGCTTATGAACTTTATGAACTCAGGCGAAAACTTTTGTGACTGTAGCGGAACAGTACGGTCCGGTTACGGAACGGACCAGTGGGTGATTACCTTTAGAACGACCTCGGGTAACCAGGTTATTTCAAGCATAGATTTTTGGGGCACGGTGCAAGGTCAACTATGAATTACCTTAAGTAGTTTAATTTAAGTTGATGCAATACGGTATTAGGGATGGTTTTGCAAGCGCTCAACAAGAGAACAAGATAGGCAATCTGAATGTAACAAAGTTAGTAACAATGTTTGTTTGTGTTTAACTCCTAAAAAAAAGTGGAGTGTTATAAATTTAACGTGTGTATTCGTATTTGTAGCATCGTAGCTCTTAAACTTATCGGAGAGTGACTTGATCAAGACGAGTTCTTAACTAAAAAAAATTTGTTTGGGGGTTTAATTTTTTAATTCCTACTTACTACTATACTTTTTATACAAAATCTTTATATTTCTAAATAACGACTTTTATACAATAAAAATAATACGTTAAAAAAACAATCTATAACGAGTATGGAAGACAAAAGACGCAAAATAATCACCAAATTTTACGCCATGACACATTCCTAAATAACATCCTAAAGGAAAAAAATCGATGGAAGGATGGAATAAGTAGACCACAGCAAAGTTATAATAAAGCCCAAATCAAAGAATAAGTGAAGGTTGTGGGGTATATAGAAGTCAAGAAATTGGCCCTTGATAGAGCTGGAGATGCTGCATCGACAAGAGATAAATGAATAATAATAGGAATTGAAACCAGGACCTCCTGCATAAGTCGAGTTTGTAATCACTAGACCTGTTTATAAACTTACTTGTACACCTAGACTACCCGTTGTCGTTTTTCCAGCCATACCATGTCCATCCTTAGGTTGTTTTTGTTATTATTATGTTCTTTTTGTTTTACTTTTGGTGTACAATGAAGAGTATAATAAATAAATAGACCCGTGGTATGAGGTCAGAACGTCACACAGTAAAAACATCATAAAAGTTAAATTAAAAAAATATCATCAAAAATGTATTAGAATTTGGCCCTACCTCCCCCATAGACCACCAACTTCGAAGCCATACGATCCCAAACTTAAAAACATAAAGGAACATCGAAAGTAATCAAAACATCCTAACATCTTATACTTGGGGAAACTTAGTCAATTTAAAATTAATATGCCCGACGCGTAGAAAGTCTTCCACCTTAATTGCTGCCCAGTCAGTTTAGGGCTTAGCGTGATGATTTATGGTCAAGAGCTGCCTTCACGAATACTGTGCTAATGAAACATAGTAAATTGTGCTCGGTTGCAGATTTAAAGTGGTCCTATTGTCCGATACGAGGCAAAAAGACCAAATATTATTCTATATATGTATATTATTCTATAAATATATATAAATATTTTCGCATGACGCATATTTTTACAGGACTTTAGCTATGATGATAGCTTTAACTATAGCTATGGGACTCGGAGGGAAAATATCCTATCTACAATATTTATTTTCCCTTCGTATTTATTTATTTATTTATACTTTATGCACACAAAATGAACAGAGGCGGACTTAATGCCCATTGCCGTTGGAATAGGATTGTGTACGAAACACTGCAAGACTGTGTTTGTAGAAAAGAGCAAGCTGTTGTTCAAGTTGACGGAAATTGCAACTTATGCATAGTAAAAATAGGATTGATATTGTGTTGGTAAGTTAAAGAGCAAAATCTTTACTTGAGTCTAAGTTGAAACAGGAGAATGGCATGAAGTCTTGAAAAGATGCCATGCCTTAATTTTGATAATGACTAAAATAATGGTTCAGAAAGACTTAAGTCTTTCTGATCCATAAATTAAGGTCTGAGTGATACATAGATTAAGGTCTGAGTGATACATAGATTAAGGTCTGAGTGATCCATAGATAAATTGTTCTGTACAATCCATAGATTATAGGTCTGTATGATCCATAGATTATAGGTCTATGTGATCCATAGATTATTGCACTGTAACAATTGTCTATCATTGTTCCCACATTACAGAATGAAATACCATAATCCTTACTAATTTAACATTCTAAATTAAGTACTTAACACGACAAGCTGACAATTTAAACAATTTTACAAGTTACGATGTTACCTCAAACCACAAACAATAATTTCGAAAACAGTGTTTTACGAACGCAACATTATTTCTACATTGTCTGTAGACTTTACCGATCGATTCACAACTTTATTGTCTAAGCTATAAAGTCTTATATGACTTAGTTAATGGTATTATAGATTGGTATTACCAAATTGGTAGTTATATCCAACTGAAAGGTCACGCGAGCCACAATAGGTGTGATTTATAAATTATGAACATGTTTTTTTTGGTTAAATACGAGTTCACAGGTTTTTTTATTGCTTAGAAAATTTCTTGATAATTAATAGTATGTTTCGTGTTAATGTATTTTGATTGCTATTGTATTGTGATATATTAATTGTGATAAATGGTTTTATTTTTGATTTCGATACTAGGCAGTTCTTATTGATTTTTTTTTATAAACGCTGTCTGTCTGTGGTCTCAAGTTCTGTATCAAAACAAGATACGTTGGCCTTGTCATAGGCAGAACAAGTCGACGAATAATAGTCGACAAGTCTCCAGTAAGGCGCCTTCCTTACTTGTGACTTGTCGACTATTCTGCGAAAACAGAAAAAAGTCGAATTGGAATTTAAGTGCGGGCGTTTTTTCCTATATTTTTTCGTTGTACGGGTGCACTTACTTTTTATAACGCACCTTACGCTCGACCTAGATAACATAGTCAAAAAAAAAAATGTTTTACAGAAATGATTTTATTTGTGTGTATATTCAGATTCATTATACAACGTGTAAAATAAAATGTTGGACCTTTTGTGAGGTCAATCTACCCATGAAACTGAACAACGTGTAGAACATCGGTTTGCGATATTCGCAAAAATATATTTTGGTTTTTCATACAAAAAGCGTCGGCGTCAGCGGCAAGTTTGTATGGGAAGTGAATTTTTTTTGTGTATTATGCAAACTGATTTTCTACAAGTTGTTCAATTTCCTGAGCACATTGACCTCCTAAAGGGTCCTACACTGTTTTTGCTACACGTTGTATACGAGAAATTTTTGTTAAGGGCATCTTTGTTTTAATTTTGCGGTGGTTGTCAATGGTGACAGAGGTGATAATATAGGACTCTGCTAAATCAAGACTAAAAGTGGCCCTTTCTAACAGTTCAGCAGTTGACACATTTAATTTAACTTCAAGGGGGTAGGGACTATCCCCTATATTTTTTTGAAATTCGTTGATATCACCAACACATTTATACAAAACGATATTCGATGTTATCGGAATAGCTGTACTGTTCGTTCTGTATTGCACTATCGCCTAAGTTCATCATTAGGTCAAGAAAATATTTATATGAAACCAATCGGAGAATATACTTTCTTAAACAAAAAATAATAAGGTACTTTAATCAGCCCACTATGCACTAATCAGTGTATGAATATTAAAAAAAATCACATCGTATTGATAACCCTCTTCTTTTAAAAAGTCGGTAAAAAAGAGCACTCAAAATGCAGTACTTTAAAATAGCCAGCTTCTAAAAATACGGCAAGTAAGTTCAACTTTAAAAGTCTACTCTTAAGTTCATTGGGTCAAAAGTCAAGCCACATGCTCTTTGCAAGACCGGGGCAAAGCAACCTCTGTGGGACCAATTTCCGGAGACCGACACAGCTCGACGTGTCTGCAACTGTTGTTTGAACTAAGTTTAAACTGGAATGTTGGTATCTGATGTTATTTGTCAGTAATGGATCGTCGGGTTGGTATTGATTGTTTAGTTTGAATTTTGAATTGAGAATATTGGAACCGGGGTTTTATTATCTTGAACGTTGGTATTTTTAGCCGTTTTAAGAAGTACAGGCGTGATAATATGTTTTCCCCTACAATGTACATAAACAACTTTTTAAACTATAGAATTGTTACCTAATTCAATTGTCAACAACAAAATACACAGTAATACAAGTTGTGGTGGCGCATTTGTTACGGACCCGCTTTTCTAGCACGTAGTTGTGGGTTCTACTCCGAAAATCGAACAACGATGTTTCGGATCGGAACGTTATAATGAAGACCATCAAACACAATCCTTGCCACCAAATTTCCACTGTTTAATTGTACTTAGTACTTTCATCTGTCGTTTCGTTACAAATCCATAAAAAAAAACAATCTATTAGACAGTAATTTAACGAACAAAAAGCTTCAATTGTCGGATCGCATATCCGACAATCGAAGCTTCGTTGTTAAAATTTCGGAGTAGGCCCCCAGGTTTGTAACAATGGGACTTTTTCTATGTCATATGTGCTTTCTTGGTTAATCTAAGACACTACTGACTAACGGAAAAGGAAAATATCGTGAGGAAACCTGGAATTAATAGTCTCAAATCGCCAAAGAATTGAAAAGAAATACTGTGGTATAATTTAGACATTCTTTATCGCAGCGCGGAAGTAATTCCTCGTAAAAATATGATTATGGCATCCGAAATATTATTTCCTTCGGCACATGCGATCCATGCAAGAATTGACATCGCAAAACGTTATATGGATCGTCAATAATGCTTGACAGAAAGAAGTATGATACATTTTGGATACAGAATTGATTTACAAATACCTATATAAACATTTTTATTAAGCATTATGCGAATACAAAACTTTGAAATTTTGTAGAAAAAATAAATCTAATACATAGTCTGAAATTACCAACCCGCAGTGAGCTAGCGTGGTGATTAATACTCAATCCTTCTCTGTATGAGAAGAGGCCTGTGCCTTGCAGTGGGACAGTTACAGGCTGATTTATTTATTTATTTTTATGAGACAAAAAGTTGTACGAACACATTTTGAGTAAATAATTATACTACCTACTCAAAGTAAAATATATTTAGTGCTCTGAGATGGTTGAAACGAAAAAGGGCTCAGAAAATTGACCCCATCCATATTTTTCACTCTTAAAAAACTGCGAAACAGATAGAAAATTGACATTTCCCACAGACATAAAATGTTTGAAATTCAGTCTACACTAAGTACAAAAACTTTGACTAAGTATGGCATATTATTAGGTCAGTGTAACATTTAGACGGCAAGGTGAGGCCACTCCACTGCCCGACGGAATGCCTCAAGTACTTTATTAGACAGTAGAGTTGATAACAAAAATGTTTTCGAATGAAATATGAAGGTCTAAATCCAAAACCTAAGATCTGAATTTTTTGTGTCAAGCAATTTAATTAATATGTGAGTTATGTAGCGTCCCAGAAGACTAGCAGCATTGCCAAGATAAAAAATAATGTATTAAATCTGTCAGCTCAGTCAGTCGGCGACCACCTGCACCGGGGCGCGACGCGGAAAAGCTTCCGAAACGTTAGAAGAACAATACAAATAAAAATATATATTTTTTAAATATTTGTTATAAGCAATTCGATTCATATACTTCTAAATGCATTGTGTTTGTGTAATAAGTTACTAAATAAAGGGATTTTTATTTTATTTTATAACATTCTAGTATATTTGTGTTATGATAGTATTTTTTTTATTTATTAATGTTTTTTGGTACTTGTGAAGCGAAGATTATTCTAAATTTTCAAGACACTTTTTTTGACATACGAATCGACAAACTTCGTATGCCAAGACCACGACAAGAAGACAATACAAGAAGGTTATATATTTATGCTTCACGTGTAAACCACTAAAGATGCGTTTCAAGATTTTCCCCTCAATTTGTCTAAGACCTTGATCCAACACTTGTGTTAGCGATTGTTCCGAGAACCTCAGGGCGTGTTGATAAGATGTTTTTCTACGGTTGCGGCTATAAAAACTTTCCGATTGCCGTCGAGGGGTGTGGTCGACTCAAACTCATTTCTAGCTTAGCTCCGCTCGACTTGCTAGAGATATTTTGATTCGCTTATGGTGTTTCTTAGTGACTGGTGTTAATAAATTATTTGGCAGAAGTCGATTTTATATTTTGAATAGTTTTTATGTGATAGCGTAGCGATATGGCCTGGATTATTTTTTTAGGTGACCGTACCCAAAGGGTGCAAAGGGACTCTATTTCTAAGGCTCCGCTGTCCGACCGTCTGTCCCAGGGCTGTACTCTTAAAACTGTAATAGGAAGAAAATTGAAATTTTCACAAACAATGGTCTATAACTATGGTCGCTATAACAACAAAAAATAAAAATGAAATAATATTCAAATTAACATTTAATTTTGGATTTTATTTTCGTTTTAAAGTCCAACTCGCAATTGGCTAGTTTTTTTTGTAGTAAAACTCTCTCAGTAACTTTCACCCCATCAAGTTTTTAAGACAACTTAAAATCCTCGGTGTATATGTAAAAATTGAAGACAATTCCTTACAGAATATAAGTCAAGTGAGACAAAGAGAGAGATGGAAAATGTAAAATGCCTTTAGAAAAAAAAGAAAATGCATTTTTTATTCAGTATGCGACTGCGACTTCTAGTGAAGTCGCAGTCGCATACTGTACATAAGGGTAGTCCCTGTTCTCTCTCTAAATTTTCGTTTTGCTTTTCAACAAGAGCTGAAATAACTCGCTCAAGTCCGCTTCTACCTCGCTAGCCCCCTATAGGTCGCGTGCGGGCCATGGGTGGTATTCTACTGAATATATTAAGGCTTTATCTTTTGTTTTTTGTCGTCCGATGAAGTGTACGAGGCTTGCGATGACGCAATGAAAAGCCGAAGTTAGTCGAATTTTGCCGAACGAGGGCCGGCAAAAAATTGGGTTTGTGTGTAAATAATATTCATGTGTGTTTTCGTATTTGTCTAGGCTGGTGGGGGAGAATATAGGATATTGGTTTTTTCCGGATAACAGAGGGTTGTGCGATCGAAGGCAGGTGCTGGATTAGGTATCTACTTGATGCTGGTAAACCATAATGTTTTTTTTTACAATGAAAATTATTGACAATTTAAAGTTCTAGACTCAGACTAGAGATTTGAAATTTCGACAGATTCTGATGGGATACGGTGGCTCAGCGGTTAGAGCGTCGGCACGGTACGCCGAAGATCGTGGGTTCGAATCCCATCCGTATCAGTTGTTTTTTCAAATTTCTTATTAATTATTTATATTTAGTAAGCTAACATGTGCTAAGACATGTAAAAATTTCACAAAAAGTATGCTTTTCAAACTTCTTTGACACTAGAATTAAAAGGCCACAAATTGAGTCAAGCTTTGTGAGAAATTCATAGCAAAAGCGCTTCAAGATCGATTAATAAACAAAAAAAAAAAACGTTTACCCTACCTAGAACGAGTTTCCTACAGGAAACTTAGGTAAACACTTTGCCGAGGGTTCACTTAGCTAGCAAATCACTAAGAAACCAACGTCGGTTTAATTTCCTGTTTAATAACTCTCGACTACTTTTTTATATTTCTCCGATAATCTCCGAGGCAAGTAGTGAGAGGTTGGAAAATGGTAGTTGTTTCGTAAGGCCTGCTACAGACGACGCTACTTATCGCAACTTACGACGCAATTTCATCATCATCGACGTTACGGATGTCAACCAGCCTTAAGCTCTCTGTGTATTATACGAAGTAAATAAAAAATAAAACTGTACAATTTAAGTAACTTTATTGTGCAAATTCACTATCAAAGTGCTATCTATTAGTGACATTGTTAGCAAGTGTTTCTGTGCCGTGTATAACAATAAAAACCGTAAAAACAAATACTAACTTTAATGTTGTTATATATCTACCCGATAGTTAATCAAAATTAACATAAATTTCTTGTTAAAACTTTCTTAATCAGTGACTAATCTCCACAGTGCGCGCGACTGTACCGTGATACTGCGTAACGCCCTATGGTTTCTCAGAACACCATTGACACCGTGAATACACCCATAAACGCAATAGTATAAATAGCGACATCTGTTATTTTTTTGGCGCACTACTTCGTGAGATCAATTGCATTATATTATAGTCGGTTGCGCGAGCGATTAGGTGTTTGCAATGACCAGATGTGGCGCCTGTGGCAAATTCCTTTCATCGACAGAGGGCGTTAAATGCGGGAAGTGTCGATCACGGTATCATCGGGAATGCGTTGGAATAAGCACAACAGGACCTTTATCAGCATCCTGGCACTGTCCGGAGTGTAAGAAGAACGTCGTCAGGGACAATCGGGCCGACACGCCGGTAAAAGGTCATACTCAGGCTCCGCCGGAGGATAGCCTTGTCAATTTAATGGACACGAGCCCTATAATCAGCAAGGCTACGGATGCAACAACGCAGGAGCTCACTGTTAATGACCTTAGAGCGGAGTTTAAAACTTTTAAGGAAGACCTCATCATGTCCATTCGCAACGAGTTCCAGGTGTTACGTAACGAGTTGGCCGACCTTAAGTCATCCGTTAAAACTGCTAATGACCGAATTAGCAATCTAGAGGAACGGGTGGCTGTCATGGAAAATGATAAACAAACTCACCCGCAAGTTTCATCAGATTTGTTGTCTACCGTTGCTCAGTTGCGTAGCGATATAAATGACAGAGACCAGGAGTTGCTTGCCACCGACATACAAATTTCAAACCTACCGGAAGCAAGCGGTGAAAACCCGATACATACAGCAATGGCGATTGCATCCAAGCTAGGCGTTAAAATCGAGTTACGCGATATTGTAAGCGCTGAACGAGTGGGGGGGAGGCGCATTAATGCATCACTGCCGGCGGCGGCGGCATCGGAGACCCGCCCGCGCTTCCTAGTCGTGCGCCTCGCGCGCCGCGATGTTCGTGATGAGATATTGCAGGCAGCGCGTGTGCGCCGTGGAATGACATCTACTGACTTCGATATGCCCGGCCCGCCTATGCGCGTCTATGTTAACGAGCGCCTTACGAAGCTAAACAGGGAGTTATTTCGGAGGGCGCGGGAGATTGGCGGACGCCTTGGTTGGCAATTCATATGGTCAAAGCGAGGCCGTATTTTGGCACGTAATAAACCAGGGGACACCGCTTGCCTTATCCGCACTGAGGCGGATCTACATCGCATCTTTGGTTCGCAGCCTAACTCCGATGACGCCCGTAAATCATTATAATTTTGTCGACCAAACTATTTTTGTTAATTTTGTTTTTATTTTTTATAATATAATGATTCTAATTACTCACTGCAACACAACATCTGCATATAAGTTTTTAAATATTCTAAAAGAATCATGGTTCTATTGTAATAATTTCAATAGGATTTATTTGTCTTATGTGTGTCTCGCGGCGCACCGCGTGTTATACGTAAACCAGTTTTATAATACTATATTTCCACATACACTTATTTATTTACGCATTACGTCAGTCTATAAATGTATTTGTATTACTATTTACACTATTAGTACCTATCTACACTATAATATATACACTATTTACAATCTAACTAATATACAACTCTTAATACTAAAAATGAACGAGATTCAAATAAAATTCTTCCGTAATAAATCTATGGTAACTATAAATTATTGTAATATTTATTTACTAACTATGTTTTGTAGTCATGATGCCTAAAAATGAATACTTAAAAGTTGGATTTCATAACGCGGGTTCCTTAGGCACTGGACACGATAATTTGATAAGCGCAATTGACAGGTATTGTTTTGATGTACTTGCTATTAACGAGACTTGGTTACGTGCGGGGGAGGAGGGGCGCGCTCCCGTAGTGCCCGGCTATCGTCTCCGCCATACACCGCGGCCTGCGAGTGTGCGCTCTGGTCGTGGTGGGGGCGTAGGATTTTACTTACGGCGAGGACTAAGCGTGCGTACCTGTTCTATCGCTGTTGATCCCAGGTTCGAATCGGTCGAGCAAATGTGGCTTACGTTGACGCTTAATGGGAAAAAAATTGTTATAGGTACTGCTTACCGGCCGCCTAGGCTTAATATAGATATTTTTCTAGATGCTATCACGGATGCATTTGCTACATTGGGTCACTTTGATCACTGCATATTGCTCGGGGATTTTAATGCGAACATGCTTGACTTAAAGGATACCAAAACTAAAAAAGTTCATGAGTTTTTAAATTACTGCACCCTTTCACAGTTGGTGAGATCACCGACTCATTTCACTGATACGAGTGAAACACTCATCGATATCCTTTGCACAGACCTTAGTGCTAGATACACGACTGTGGAGAGTTTTGGTGCTATTAACGGCCATTCCATCATAGTTAGCGAGTTCTGTATTAAGCGGGAGAAGCTCAAGCCTTACGTTATAAAGTACAGACCGATCAAAAATATATGTAGGGACAGCTTTGACGCGGATTTATCAAAATTAAATTTTGAATACATAAATACGCTCGGTAACGTTAACGACATGATTTATGCTTTTAACCATTATTTAATTTTTTTATTTGACATCCATGCTCCGCTCAAAACTTGCACTATAAAAGAGTTATCGTATCCCTGGATTACAGACACAATCAAGTTAATGATGCGATTGCGAGACGACGCGTTGGCAGAATATAGGAAGGTCAAGTCAGAACAAAAGAAAGCATACTATAAACAACTAAAATCGTTAGTGGAATGTTCCCTCTATTATGAAAAAGTAGCTTACTATCGGAAGAACATTAATGATAAGATAAAAGACCCAAAATTGTTATGGAGGAATATTAAATCCACTTTATCGCCCTGTAAACAGAAACAAGAACTCCCCTCGCATTTTACAGACCCAGACCTAATAAATAACACCTTTTTGAGCGTTCCTGGCAACTCCGTAGCAAGCATCTCCCATATGACGTTCTTTGAATTTAATAGATTTAGTGAGGCAGTTTTCCAAATAACTCCAGTGGAACAAGCTGACATCTCACGCGTCATACATTCGTTGAAATCCAATGCTGAAGGATATGACAACGTAACTTTAAGTATGCTTTCTTTAACTCTTCCCCGTACTCTTCCGACCATTACCAATATTATAAATAGCTCTATACTGTCCTCCACTTTTCCCGATCTATGGAAGGTAGCCACGGTCAAACCCTTACCTAAAATAACAAACCCTATAGAGGTTAAGGACTTGCGGCCCATCAGCATACTCCCGTGCCTATCTAAAGTAATGGAAAAAGTGGTTTGCCGCCAACTGTCTGCTTTTTTGGAAAATCATGACATTTTGCCCGATTTGCAGTCTGGTTTCAGAAAGCAGCGCAGTACCTCTACGGCATTGCTGGATGTTACAGACAACATTTTGTATGCACAAGATAAAGGCATGTGTACAGTACTTGTGTTGCTAGATTTCTCTAGGGCATTTGATGCTATAAATGTTTCCCTATTGTTATCAAAACTAAATTATTACGGTTTTGACCACAGAACTACCCAATGGTTTCACAGTTACCTTAGCGGCCGTAAACAACTAGTGGAATTACGTTCGGGTGACGGAACCACTCTAAGATCTGTTCTTACATCGATAGAAAGGGGAGTGCCTCAAGGCTCAATTTTGGGTCCAGTACTCTTTATTCTATATTGTGCTGATATAGTTAAATGTTTACATAAATGCCGGTACCATATATATGCAGATGATGTCCAGCTTTACCTTTCATTTCCGCCAGATGATTATGAAACTGCCATAAGTCACATTAACGACGATTTAAACAGAATTGCCCTCTGGTCGGAACAGAACTGCCTGTCTTTAAACCCGGTAAAAACCAAATATTTGGTATTCGGTTCAAAGCAACAGCTGAAGAGATTGCCTTCTTTTAATTTATTTCTTATGGGGGTGCCTATTGATAGAGTAGATGCAGCAAGAAACCTAGGATTATGTATGGATAGCAATCTTAGATTTGAGAAGCATATAGCTAATTCTGTACAAAATTGTTTTTATCGTCTGAAACTTCTCTATAAGATGAGGCCTTTCCTATCTGAAAAGCTCCGCGAGCAGTTGGTCGAAACCCTTGTTCTTTCTAAACTAAATTACGCTGATACGGTTTACGGCCCACGCTTATTAGACCGTACTGATCGACTCATACAAAGAGTTCAAAACGCGTGTGCTCGGTTTTGTTACTCAGTTCCTCCTCGAAGCCATGTCACCCCATTCCTGAACAGTCATTGTGTACTTAAGATGAAATCCAGACGGAAGCTACATTTGGCGTGTCTTCTGTTTGGCGTTATTTCACTCCATCGACCGGGATACCTGTACAATAAACTCATCTGGGTAACAAGGAAAAGAGAATGCGCGACCAGAGCTTGTTCGAAACAGCTCTCTATTCAGCCTCACACTAAAGATGCTTTTAGAGGAAGTTTCCGATACGCTACGGCCAAAATATGGAATAACATTCCGCCACCTATCAGGGCAATAAAATCAGTTGACGCCTTTAAAAGGCGTCTAAGGCACTTCCTAATGGAGGAGCAACGGAAGTTGCAGATGACTATACAAAATATTTCTATTATTTAACTTTGAATATTATTATTATTAATTTTATTTTACATTAATTATTTTTTATTATATGTTATGAATATTCGATAATCTTATAATGTATTAACATTAATACCAAACAAATTTGAATTAATTATTGTAGAATAATAACTTATAAATTTTGTATTACTTACACTTGCAATCTTCGGCAGCTTGGCACTAATTGTTGCAAACACTTTTGTTACAGTATATAGGTATATAGGTTGATTAGAGGGATTATAAAGCAATATCCCGGCACTATGGTACTCATCGTATCACAAAAAAGCTAGTGTGAATTTGGTATCACAGTGGAATTATTTTATATGTAGGTACTATATTATGACAACGATCAAAAATGTTTGAGAGACATTGACGTTTATAGTGTGATGGTGGGTGAGACAAAGTTTTTGTGAAGGTACCCACTCCTTTACTTACTTTTTGTAACGTTTTTGTAACTTTTATTTTGTATTTTTTATTTATGTATTCTTTTTATTACTACTATTGCTTTATCAAACTGGTTTACATCCGTCACATCTTTAGGTTCAGTTGAAAACCAGCGTCAGGCAGTAATTGTCTGGCATTAATGCTGAACTGAACCTATTTGGCGCAGCCGCCGGACACACATAAATAATAAGTATATGTTAGGTTTTTATTTTATTTTTATAAATACATATAATTTTTGTTTTTATTATTTTGTAATTACCTTTATTTTTAAGTATGTCCGAGCGCCTTGTGCCAAATAAATGTTTTTCTTTCTTTCTTTCTTTCTTCTTTCAATTTATCGACATTCTTTTTTTTTAAAGAACGTATTTGATAAATAAATTCTATAATTGATAAATAATAAGTTATGTACGCTTTGCAAGTGTGTGGGTTCGAACCGTCACTATGTACATACCAATGTGACTTTTTCAATGTCATATGTACTTTCGTAGTTAATCTAAGATACCACTGATTAACGGTGAAGGAAAACATCGTAAGGAAACCTGGACTTAACAGTCTGAAATCACCAACACGCAGTGAGCTAGCGTGGTGATTAATGCCCAATCCTTCTCTGTATGAGAAGAGGCCTTTGCCCTGCAATGGGACAGTTACAGGCTGATTTATTTATTTGATAAGGCTTATTTCTACTATTAGGCAAGACAGCCTCGTAAGGTTATACAGATGCGGTCCTGACATTCTTTTTGAACGTAAAAATGGATAACATTTAAAATCAAGCAACTAACATGGCGAAAGAACACCTTGCAGAATGTAGGTTATTTATGAGCGAAATCAGACGTGTCCTATTGCCTTTGGCCTAGTTTAGGCGTTTCTTCTTATTTTTATTCTAGTTCCTCTCTATTACTGAAGTTTAGCAGTTAGCTCCTTTTCTTCTCCAGCGCCTGCCGGTGTGATTCTTAAAGTCCATTCTCTGATGTATCTCAGCCATGTTATTTTTCGTCTTCCATCATTATAGTCTTAAAATGTACTTCTACAAAAGGTACTAGTCTAGTACTAGTAGTCTTAAAGGTACTAGTCTCCCATAAAAAAAGGTGAAACCATAAATAAAAAATGATTTTAGATTTTTTTTAAACTTTTACTATTGGTGGAAGATAGGTACTCATTTATTACTAAAAGTGGTCAGTTTTATTAAAATATTGTAATTATTTTCAAGTCAATCAAGTCAAGGCGCATGAAAGTTACAACTTATGTGCCGTTAGCCGCACCGAGCAATATAAGGTCAATTGAACGTCACGTTCTCGATCGCTCAACAAAGACGTCGTCTGTAGGTTTGTTTCCGTCGAAGCAGAACAATCAGCACGAATGAGCTGACTCGACCGGGCTAGTGTATCCTCCTCACAAAATATCGGGTAGCAGATACTGCAGCGCTGGTATTTTTAAGGTATTAATATCATTAACCTATATTTAAAGTGAAGTACGGCTCCAAGCTGTCATGTAGCACCGAGAGTTTAACCTGTATTTTTATTAACAAACTGGCATTCTAATTATTTTACTAATAATACAATTTTTTTTTGTACTTATACTTTTATGTATATTTTTTTACATGTTTATGCACATGATTAGTTTAATGCATGGTAGCTTAATTGGTAAAGCGATGGCATGGCACGCCAGAGATCGCGGGTTCAAGTCCCGCCCGAGTCAGTTGTTTATGCGAGTTTCTTACTAAATAATTTCATATTTTTTGTATTTGTATTTTTTATTAAAAACGTCTAATTATGATTTTTTTCTGTATCGTGGGTACAGTGGATACATTTACAGACATAATTTCACAATGCATAAGAGCCCAGAATAAATATCTGTGGATTAAAACAATATTTGTGCCGTGCGAGAATCGAACAAGCCAATCGTGTCGTCCACGTAACGTTAGATCGACCGCGACGGTCAGTGTCAACCACCGCGGAAAATAAACAAAATAGAGCTTTGTCAATAACACCTCCATAAAATAACATTAATATAAAAAACCTTCCCATCATTGATTGAAACCTGTTACAAAACGTCAAGCTACCATCAATCATTCGACTATAGAAGCTAGTAATAATTGATGAAGTACATTGTTTTCTCAAGAAATATGGATTTGTGTTCACAGGGAATGGCGGCCATGTTGTACTGTGTTTGTTTGAAACGTTTTCTAAGACTTATTGTCCCGCGCACAAGTCACGCACACATAGAAAACAGTGAGGAACGGGAACATACAGGACATACTTTGACTAACTTCATCTAAAACTCAACAATATAAAAAATAATGCATCGCTGGTGATATATATAGATAATTAGACATGAGCCGGATTAAGTAAAACCTAAACCTATTCCACCTATACCTAATATTTTAAAATACCAGATCCAAATACCTAATCGAAATATTTATGCCTCACCAGACGGCACCATAACTAAACCTATTCCACCTATACCTAATATTTAAAAATACTAGATCCAAATACCTAATCCGATATTTATACCTCGCCAGACAACACCATTGCTGTAGCGTTAAGGCGTCCCGCGCTGGACAAATTATAATTGTTTTTGTGATCGATACATCGATTACGACTCAATCGTTAGTACATTTCGCAATTGTAATAATGTCTGTCATTGCATTGTAGTACAGGATGACATGGAGGTAGCATAGAGGTAGTAGAGATTGGATTTGGACCTCCGTTGCTCACATTGACCGTATGAAACACAATAGTACCTACTTAGGGATAATGTTCACGGATTTATACAGTTCATACGGAGTTGGTAAAATCTGCTGTATGAGCGATAAGCTATGGGCTAAAACTATAATGCAATAAGCAGTAACGACTTTGTGGTTAGCCCAGAAGGTGACGGCGAGATGAACTGAGGGGCGTATGCGGAGCTCTTAACTTATCTGAGCAATCCAAATGCTATCCAAATGTAATGTTCTTTTCTTTCTCAGAAAAAGAATGTTATTTCAAAAAAGAACACTAAGTATCTCAATTCAACGATCTCAATTGAAGGATATCGCGTAGAAATCAAATACTTAAAGAATAACTATAATTTGAAAATTAAAAAAAATCTCCCGAGACAAAAAAAACCTCATACAAGTCACCTATCAAATAAACAAAATTAAATCAAAATCGGTTATACAGGGTTATTTGTAAAACACCAGCATCCTTCAAAGGGGTCATTGAACTCATCATTATGAACAACTTTTACTATGGGACCAACCCTGAAATCGCAAAAAAATATCAGCTGTTACATACGTTTATGATCACATGACTCAACAAAATGTATGGAACAGCTGATTTTTTTTTGCGAGTTCAGGGTTGGTCCCATAGTAAAAGTTGTTCATAATGATGAGTTTAATGACCCCTTTGAAGGATGCTGGTGTTTTACAAATAACCCTGTATACGTTTAGGAACTACGATGCCGCAGACAGACACACGTTAAACTTATAACACCCCTCTGTTTTCGTCGATGGATAGTTTCACAGCTAAGTAACTAAAGAATTTCACAATTTCTAAGTTTCAAACTGCATTAAGTTATTCTACGACGTCGAATTTTCTTGCTTTGTGATAGTCGATATGCAACGGTAAGTTTTACGTCTCGAGAGAGAGATGAAAATGACAAAAGAGGGAAAGAGATAGAATCTATATTGATCTATATCCCAAGGGAATGCACTGGACTTGTTATTTGAACAGGGTACTCAGGTCTGACAACACTATTGGCATAAAGTATAATTAAGTAAACTAAAAATCTAAATCAAAACATTTTTATCCATGTAGACCATTTTAGGCACTTATGAATAGTCATCATTCTAATCTTCTTCTATACATATAAAATGCTTTGTCCTGAATGACTGACGGATCAACGCAGAGCCTAAACCGCTGATCGTAGAGACCTGAAACTTGGAGGGTGTGTTCTTTGTATGACGTAGGGATCCGATAAGAAAGGATTTTTCGAAATTATACTTCTAAGGGGGTGAAAAACGGGGGCAAAGTTTGTATGGGACAACGTGATTCCTTGGTCCAATCTACTTCAAATTTTGCATAAACATTATTTTACAAAATTGATGGAACACGTGTTTCATTTTTTTTTTTAAACTCATCGCCTAACGGGGTTAAAAAAGGGTAGAAAGTTATTTTGGGGGTGATTTGCATCGAAGTTGATATCAATACTCCTTAGTGTTTTTGATTTAACTGGCTTGGTGCAATGTATTACCCTTTAAAATTGGAATGTCAAATATAAATCGGATTAGAATTCGATATTTCAATTTTATTTGTTCTTTTATATTTGAAAGAAAAACTTACCTTATACCTACCTTGATTTTCATTTGAAAATTCCTTGGAAATCTTTTAGAATTAGATTATCATTATAGGCGACTATTTATGACATTATAATTGACTGTCATTCGCCCTGTACCTAATTCTACTTATACAATGACACTAAAAGTAGTGGCATCGACTCAAAGCAGTACAAGTTGTTCTCATGGGCAGTACTACCTAGATTCTATTAATTCGATTGAAATAAATAAATTCTATTCAAAATATTCTATAGTCTACGTGAGCGAAGCCACGCGGGAAAATCTAGTATTATTATAAGAGTGATTCAAGTTGCCAGTTCCAAGGACAGCTTACCCCTCATGGGGAAGAATCTGGCAAGAAACTCCATGGTTGCTCTTTTAAATATTAATTAAAATAATAATGACTAGTGTGTAGTTATAAATCTGTAAAACTACTACCAGCAGCAGATTAAAAGATCAATATATTTAGGACATAACTATTATATAAATAAATAATAAACTAGCCTATAACTGTCCCACTGCAGGGCAGACCTCTTCTCATATTGAGAAGAATTGAGCATTAATCACCACGCTAGCTTACTGCGTGTTGTCAATTTGAGACTATCAAGTCCAGGTTTCCTCACGATCTTTTCCTTCCACTTTGGTACATGCCAGGTACGAACCTACACCCACGTTCTTGCAAAGCGGTTTCGTGATATAATAATCAGATCACAAAAAAATATAGTATAAAAACTAAAACCCGACTACTTAAAATCTAAAAACAAGCTTCTTAGATTTGAAATAAAATTCTGTAGTCGGAGGCCACCAAATTACAAAGTATTTTCCCTTGGAAGATTATCTAGTACCTATTTACCTATAATACATTAAGGCCTCCGACTACAGAATTTTATTTCAAATCTAAGAAGCTTGTTTTTAGATTTTAAGTAGTCGGGTTTTAGTTTTTATACTATATTTTTTGTCAATGATTTTTAGTGGTAAAGAAACCAATAAAATTCATTTTAATCACAATTTTTTAGAATGTGGTAGTTCTTAAATAGGTAGATTTCTTTAACTGTCAACTTCGGTTCAAACTGTGGTCCACTAGCAGTTATTAGGTAGGTATGTCGGAGAAATAAAGCACTCACTTGAAAGTTTAACAATACGTAATTTATTATTCTCCACAGTACACACAATGACACAACACCACACGATAAAATTTTATGGTTAAGTATCTATAATCACAATCAGATGCACAAACAATGTGATTGAGTAGGTAGGTATATTGTCCAAGCTCTAAACTGTTCACAAAATTAAGATTACTTAGGTAGAAACGCGACGCGGATAGATTTTAGTGTATTACACAGCGTGGTAGCTAGCAGACTGCGGGGGCCGGGCGGGGGAGACGCCCGCGCCGGCCGAGCGGCTGCGCTGTGCGCATGCGCGAGTTAAGTCGGTACAATCGCTACAAAACCTTCAGTCAATGTCATATATTTTTTTAATTAAATTTATTTCAAAGGTGTCGTCCGCGACTTCGAGCTATTAAAACATGGCCTCATATATTTCTTAGAAGTATACATGAAAAGTAATAAGAAGTACAGCTTGGCAAAAAAGAGTCTGGAAAAATTGGGGGCGCCGCTGTCGCACTTTTCACACTACAATTCAAAATTACAAGTTATTAAGTGCTTACATATTTCTATGACGAGTTTTATGTCATTAATTATAATCAAATAAATCATTTTTATGTTATTTTAGTACTCACAAACGTAGTTTTTAAGATTTTTATTTTTAGTTCCAGCTGTCACCGCCTCAGACTCTTTTTTGCCAAGCTGTATAAGTACACATGAAACCTTTTTTGTGGGATATCATCATAGATAGAGTACATTTACCTAAAGTTCGAGGAAGTAAGTAACATGGAGTTGATAATACCTGCTCTAAAATCCCGAAATCATAAACATTACAATGAATTCCCGGGAAATAAGAAATTAATTTTACGTATAATTATTTAATAAGAAATTTGAAAAAACAACTGATACGGATGGGATTCGAATCCACGATCTCCGGTGTACCGTACCGATGCTCTAACCGCTAAGCTACCGTATCCCATCAGAATCAGTCGAAATTTCAAATCTCTTTCTACGCCTTAGGCGTGTGGTAATATCGAACGGAATACATTAATTATCCGACTCAGTGTTCTAAACTTTGCAGTTTTTAGAAGGCACCGATAGATATTACCACACGCCCTAGGCGTAGAAAGAGATTTGAAATTTCGACTGATTTTGATGGGATACGGTGGCTCAGCGGTTAGAGCGTCGGCACGGTACGTCGGAGATCGTGGGTTTGAATCCCTTCCGTATCAGTAGTTTTTCAAATTTCTTATTAAATAATTTATTATATTTAATAAGCAAACATGTGTTAAAACATGTAATAAATTCTCCAAAATATTAATTTGACGTTTTAAATACATATGAACTAAATTATTATAATAAAAAGTCTTTATTATTGTTTTTAGACATCGGTAACAGATAATGTAATGCTTAAGTAGTTCGGTACTAAAACTGTTAAATTAATGAGTTTTATTTTACATACAAAATTAATTCTAATAAAAACTATAGGTCAAAATCCAGTCCATATTAATAAAATCCCGGGATTTAATTGTTATGTTTACGATTCCGGGATATTTGAGGAGGTATTTTTAACTCTATGTTACTTACTTCCACAAAACCGCCAACCAACGCCATCTAGTTACGAAAAAGAAAACTCAATTTAATTAACATTATTTTAAAATATAATCATAATTTAATAGGCAGTGATGTGTAGAAACTTTAATTTAATTAGTAAATATTTATTGTTATCACGTTTTCACATTGTATGCAGTGTTATAATCACATATATTTATGATAGTCGTAACGGGTAGTTAGAAGCCTGATATTCTAAGAAGTGGTCCAGAATATATAGATAATATATACATATTCTGAATGTGCTCATCAAGACCTTCCATTTGATATCAAATACGATAAATTTACCTTAACTTTATTTTTTTCGAGCTGACTAATTTATTTTTAAAATCCACCTTATTTGATTTTACGAAATTTTATATATCCTATAACCCGCAGACCATTAAGACGCATCGATAGACACCTTATTTATTGAATTACAACAAATAGTTTAGGAGCTACGAGGGAACAGATGAACAAACTTACATACATACATACATACATAGACTGCTAAAATCATAACCCTCCTTTTTTTTGTAGTCGGGTAAAAATAGCATGGTGTATGGAATATTTTGGAAAAAGTTGTTAATATAATTATTTAATAAGCTATCATGTGCTATAACATGTAAAAAATTCACAAAAAAAAGTTGTTAATGTTTAAATCAACAATGTTTCGCACGAGTGAAAGTGCCTCTTTGACCCGATCAGGAGGCGCGGCCTGAAATCAATATTAGAATTCTGATAAATTGACGACTCATCGTATATGATACAGGGTGTAATACATCACACGTAAGCCATATTATTTTTAAAAAATCTGCTAACTGGCAAGTCAGAGATCTCAGGTTTGAGTACAAGGCACGCACTACTGACTTTTTGTAAGTTATCCGCGAATTATAAATTAATTAATATAATCTAATTAAGTATTGGCTGCTGCGTGCGTCGAAAAGCACGTTAAGCCCTTGGTCCCGGCTGTATTGAAGATTTTTGAAAGTCAATATAGGGAGTTAGTACTTTCATTAAATCCTGACAACTAATTTGACTTTAGAATATCGTATCTTAGGTTGCGGAGGTTAGACAGCCAATGAGTAATGAATTAAGGTATTGACATTTTCCTGACTTTAAAAATTAATGTTTAATGTTAATGTTTTTGTGTTTTTTCTATTTCATTGTATCATACTACTTTATATATACATTAGCAACCTTCCACTTCAATCACTCTATCTATTAAAAAAACCGCATCAAAATCCGTTGCGCAGTTTTAAAGATTTAAGCATACATTGGGATATAGGGACAGAGAAAGCGACTTTGTTTTATACTATGTATATCATACTTTACTATTGTATTTAATTATTTTAACAAATTAGTTGCGAACAAATAAATATGAAATACTGTCTGCAGTAGGTTTATCATTATTACGTACGTTTGTTACGTTTATTTATGTTACTCGTAAGTACAACCTATCAGTCGTTTCAACTACTGACTCTACTGCGTACACATATTTCAAGACGGCAAACATTCGCTATAGTGTGTGGTCACGAACCTACTCCAACTTTGACCCTGGCGAGTCCTTGAACGATCTCAAGGTCACGAACTTCGTGGTTTAGTCGAAGACTGTAGTGTTGGACTAAAGGTGTGTTCACATAAGTATCATTGATTGCACTGATAGCCTAGTGGTATGTCTCAGAGACCTCCAGTTCGATCCCAAGTCGCGCACCTCTGACGTTTTGTAAGTTATGTGCGTATTATAATTAATTATCAGTTGCTAAAATGGTGAGGGAAAACATTGTGAGGAAACCAGCAAACCTGAGAGATTTTTTAATGGTTTCAGAGGCCTACGGGTGGTTTAAACACTGACACCAGGTTGTTCATCAACCACACGATAAGAAGAAGAAGAATAAGTATCATTTGCCCGTTTTATCACTGTATCCGTAACACCCATGCGTATCATGAGTATGATATGACTGCATAGTGCATATATGATGTGATGATGCTTGATACGCCACGCCGCTATGCCTGACTCGAAAGTAGGTTTGTACTCGAGATCTTTTGATTTTTTGTAAGTGATGTGCGTATTATAAATTAATTACTATAATAGCTTCATGTCGTTGGCCATGTGATTATGAGAGTTAGGGGATAAAGAGTACACCTGAACAGCATTTAATACCTCTTGCGAAGTTGGCTAATCTCCGTTGAGATTGGCTGCTGAGACCGAAATTCGGTTAGGGGACCAATTTATTTTTTCTTTTTCTCTTTTGGCGATTGAGGCGATTTAAAGTCAACTTTGAGCCGTTCGCGTTGTCCGGTTGATACGGTAATAGTGATAACCGTAAAAAAAACTTTCATTTAACAACAGTACAGTATTGTTTGTGTTTAATGGTAGGTAGTGTTAGTTATTTTTATTTTTTATCAGAATGCAATTTCGTTATTATAATGCAATATTATCATAAAACCTTACCAGTAGCATGTATCTTAAATTATATAGAATACATTTCATCAAGGAAAACCGGAAAATCTTTTGTTCCGAAGAGCTGTTTTCATATTAAAAATCCAACGTCCATTTCGCTGAAAAAGGCAATGCAGCATATTTTCATCAGTTGAGTACTTTCGAGCTATTTAAAAAAAAAGTTAGCGGAAAAAACCGTAGTCCGTTCGTTCAAAAAACTACAAGTTGAGCTTAGTTTCACGAGAAGGGTACTAGAGCGGCTGGCTTGGACAAATTGCACTCTAGTGGCTTGATATTCACGGCTAAGTATTCTGGTGGAAGACGCTGCGTTTATTGGGATTCCGAAGTTCAATTGGTCGGGCTACACTTACGACTCTTCAAAGGATGCTGGTGTTTTACAAATAACCCTGTATATTTACTAGGTTTTGCCTTCAGCTTCGCCTGCGTGTTATGTCTTACCAGGATAAGTAATATCATTTTTTTTCTAATCTACGTCATGTTTAATAAAATAATTAAAAACTGCCAAATATTACCCGCCATTTGTTCAGCCAATAAGGCGTGTTTGATTAACAAACATATAAATTCACAAACATCTAAAATGTAATTTATTCTAGTGGTCCAGTGCAGTGGTCAAAATTCGACCGTAATTTATTTAAAAAAACTAACTTCCCAGATTTTAAAAATTAATAACAACTAAAACTCATCAATAGCTATTAAGTAAAAAAAAAATCTATTAACAAAAAGAAGAGAAAATAGTACTTATCTAGTCTTTGCCCCTATAAATAATAATTTACTTTTTAGTATTTCATCAGCAAGGCGGGCACGATCATAACATATACCTGTATGTTTTCACAGTAAGCTCCCATTTCTCGCATTCGTCCGTCTAAATTTCAAATGTTATGCTGACTCTCCACGGGTTTAAGTGTTATATTTCCCTCTTCGTAAGAAATTCAGACTTGTTTTTTTATTTACTTTGTTTATATGGAAAATAATGGACAAGAATAGTGCAAACTTTTTACCCGACTGCCAAGGTAGGGTTATGTTTTTATAGTAGGTAGGTAGGAGTATAGTGGATTCCGCGCAGAAGTTCATGAAGGAACACCGTGTGGTTTTTAGTCTGTGCGAGTCGAACATAACCCCCTCAGATTTCCATTCCATACATCCTAATGCCAAAAAAAATTTAAGTAAAAGACTGTTCTCGTAACCTAAATACCAAATCTATGCTCTCTGTCAAGTGTTTTGGAATAAGTTTATTTCTGATATCAAGGTATTGAGATCCTGCGCCGGAGGGCGACGACATGAGTTGCCGGCCTGTGGGCATGTGCATCGGGCTTAGGGGCAGTACGTCGCCCAACCAGCTACAGGCCCGAGCAGGTTTGCTCATGTTTCACGCGCGCCACTCACAAAAGATTTGGCGGTGTCCATATGCGGGCGGGTAGAACCCTGGCCGGTGAATGCGCAAGTGAAGCCCATACTTCCGCCTAAAGGATCGTGGAGGAACACAGTGTGGCTTTTCGCTAAATTACATTCGCGCAATTACATTATCGGAAATGTATGTTATTCGTCATTATATAGAATTCCTCGGAAATGTGTATAATACCTAAAATTGACAATAAATCCAGAAAATAAATTGCATTGTATGTATTTCCTAGGAATTCTATACATTTCCTAAACAGTATTCAAAAATGTGCAAAATTTGAGATGTTAGTAAGTAACCGGAGCGAGCTTCATTAAAAAAGGATTCCCCGACTCGATTAGGTTAGGTTTTGTTTGTTAAAAAGTTTTTATTTTTCAATTTTGAGTAGCACATTAATTTCAAATAGAAAGGCCGAAAATTACTCACATCAGCCCACTGATCACAAAGTATCAGCGAACAAATATAAAAAAATTACAAGTCGAATCGAGAACCTCCCTTTTAGGAAGTCTGTAAAAAAAAATTTTTTTTTACTTATCGACATTCTATTTTCAAAAAAGAAATAAGCCAGTTTATCCGATAGATTTCTTGTTTAAAAGCTTTTCTGGCATTTTAGAGTCAAGTAGTACTTCTTAAGAGTGCTCTTGTCAATGCTTTTAGCTTTCAAGAGCTGAGAGGGCATGGAATTTATACAACCGATGTTTTTTGAATAGGGTAGTTCCTATTGCCAAAAAAATAAACAATGAATTTCACCTTGCCTTCTTTTTTTATCTTTATCTAAAATATTTTGATGTATTATGACGCGGGCATCAGCTAGTAAGCTATAAAACAATGTAGTCATTGTTTTATAGCTTACTAGCTGATGCCCGCGGCTTTGCCCGCCAACCAAAAGATAATCTACTAATCTTAAAATTTTGGTCCCGTTCGTTCCCACAACCCGGCTTATTTTTTTCCGACACCTCCAACATATATAGGTAATTATATTTGAGCCAATGTATACAAAAACTTAACAAATTATATACTAAAATCTTTTTCAAGAATTACTCTATCCATTGAAGAAAACAACATGAAAATCGGTGCAGTCGTTTTTGAGTTTATCGCGTACAGACAAACAAAACGCGGCAGAGGACTTTGATTGATGCGACATTGGTGCTAATTCTCTTGCACACGCTCTAAACTAATTCAGGCTCGCCATCTCTCTTTCTAACAGGGATCATTAGAAAAGGATAGCAGATTTTTAGAGCTGTCAAACTAGTCCATTTGCGTGATATAAAGAGAATTTAGTCGGCATGTCGCGTCGGTCTCGTCTAATTTTACGTCAATTGCAAGGACGTAGACTAATTTGACAGCTCTAATTCGATAGTTCAATTTGCTGTCCTTTTTTGATGGTGTTTATTAGAAAGAGATATAGTTAGACTAAAATTAGTTTAGCGGGATGTTCAAGAGAGAGAGAGAGAGATTATCACACTATTACAGGACACTTCTGCCTAATCCTTTGGTAAAGTACGGCCACATAAACACAACAACAGTTCGGGTTTAATAATACAAAAGTGAATCAAATACAAAGTACAATGATGAACAACTAGCGTATCTTTGTTCTGTAGGTACAGTTGCGTCCAGCGAGCAATCAGTTAAGTGCTTTTCAAGATTGAGGACGTAAAGGAACGTTATATGTAGGTATAGGTACTATATTGTAATGCCAGTACATTCCCAAGGGCAGGTAGGGTTAGAATAAGATGTGGTGATTTGACAATATATGTGTCCTTTCTTCTGGTTTCCTTTAAATATTGAAGTAATAAATACTGATTAAAGAATAATATTTTAAATAAAAAAAATTGTAAAAGACTTACTGGGTAAAAAAAACTAAATCAAAATCGATCCATTCAGGAGCTACGATGTCACAGACAGACATACAGATACACTTTGTTGTTTAGTTTTATGGGTTGAGTCTTTTGAGAGTTGCTGTCAATTTGTTATACATCTTGTAACATAAAAAAACGAGTTTTGAGATTTTTGAACTTCTTTCCTTTAAAAGCTTTACCAATGCCAAATCTCACAATTCTCCGTACGCGCAATATTCTCCAAAATAAATCCGAAGTTTTGGGTTCACCTATAAAATATGTATGATCACGTATAAAAATATACCCACGTATAATCACGTATTAAAATATACCTACGTATAATCAAGTAATAAAATATTTTATTTTTTTATTTTAAGAAGGCTTATAGACTAATTACATTATTATAGTTAATTAATTTAGGTAAACTAGTTGCTAATAACAAGCCTTTACAGTTAGGAATTCTTCTTCTTATCATAATGGTTGATTAAAAACCTGGTGTCAGAGTTTAAACCGCCCGTAGGCCTCTGACATGGCTTTACACACCATTGAAAAATCTCGCAAGTGCTGGTTTCATCACGATGTTTTCCTTCACCGTTTAAGCAACTGATACTTAATTTATAATACGCACATAACTTACGAAAAGTCAGAGGTGCGCGCCTTGGGATCAAACTCGAGACCACTGATTTATCAGTCGACGGATACCACTAGGCTATCAGGCAGTATAGTATATAGTATAGTTTGTAATGTATACGTGTAATGACGTTTTAAAGTAGACGTATAATCACGTATAATAATCAAATAAGAGTACTTTTAACATGTTTAACGCTTGTTTCAGGTGGTGACGAATAGGATGTGAAGTGGTGTCACGCTGCAAGCACACGCGCCGCTGACAGCGGACATGGCGACCCGGAGATAGTGCCAGGTACTATCATTTACTTCTACTTAGTCTTTAATACTTCTGCATACTTAAATATTTAATTACTTACATATTTAAAACATGATTCCAATTCGCGAAAGTTTAAAAACTTCTACTTCTGCTTACGTACGTAAGCAAAAATACTGTAAGCATCTTGCTTTTTTATCATCATGAGGGGATTCATCTCCATGAGGGGTAGGCTGCCCTTGTAAAGTAACTCTAGTTGCCAATTCTAGACTAGACTAGTGGCAACTAGAGTTACTCTTATAATAATGTTAGAATTATAACTATATTATGAGAGTAAAAAAATAGTCGACGGCAAAAAAAATGTGCTTGATTTCAAGAAGACCATTTCGTTTTTTTAAAATAGTGTGTCCCTTTAACCCTTGTTGAAAATAAATATTCTGATATGCAGGCTTGTTAGTAAATCGGAGATGAGTCTGATAATATATTGCAGTAAACATGAAGTTTGTCGTGACAGGCAGAAAAAATAATTAAGTCGTTTGTATGTGCCGACACGAAGGCAAGCGTGCAGGGATTTTATGGAGTTCAGAATAGTGATGTCACATACTTTTATCGATATTTTTTCTCGTCACATTTCTCACGTTCTCATGCAAATTAGTTTTAATGAGCCGTAATGATAATAAGAAGAGCAAGAATAAATTACTTAAATGAAATAGTTTACCGTATTTAAAATAAAATAATTTATGATTACAAGGAAATGGAGCGATCAGATTTGAATCCAAGATAGTCAAATCAAAAAGATTAATATTTGAGTTGGTTTTTGAATTAGGTTATTTTATATTTAAGAAATGGAGCTCCCAACACATAGTTCCATTTCATCAAATGTCGAAAAATGGAAGAGAAAGACATTTTGCGCTGTCCCCAAGTAACATAGGATCACGGCAGGCGAAAGTCCCTATAATATTATAAATATGAAACTTTGTGAGGATGGATTTTTGTTACTCTTTCACGCAAAAAATATGGAACGAAATGATGAAACTTTACAGTAATATAACTTATACATCAGAAAAACACAGGCATAATTTACTTACATACTACGCGGGCCGCAAAGTTGTAGATACTATCGATATTTCTCCCATCTCTATTGAGTATGCTGTTGCGCCACCACAGGCGCCACGCTGCGTTATCACAACTTGACATGTCTCATGTTTAAAATAAAATATCAAGTTTGATGCTACGTATCAAAGAGTAAACCCTACATTTTGTCTGACGTTGCGTGGTGAATTACGTCACGACGAATTATACCGAGTGTCCAACTTGTCGCATGCTTAATAAAAAACTGACCTATTAGGACATAGGTTAGAATTGAGTTTTGCATACGCACAGACCTCTACTAATGCCATCAATGATTTCTATTATAATTTTATATACTAACTATGTACTGCTACTAATAATAATTTAATAATACTCGAGACATTTGCTAAGAACTAGACCAGACCCAGATACAGATAAGTTTATCGCGTTTCCCCAAAAATCTACTTCTTTGAGATAGGCCTATGTATTATTAAGGGTGCGTTCTGTCTAATTTATTAATAACTAGCTTCCGCCCGCGGCTTCGCCCGCATGATATGTTGATAAATTGTAGCCTATGTGTTATTCTGATGTATAAGCTATATTGTGGTGAAGTTTCATTCAAATCCATTCAGTAGTTTTTACGTGAAAGAGTAACAGACATCCATACATCCATACTTACAAACTTTCGCCTTTATAATAGTAGTAGGATAATTTCCTGATCGAATTTTTGGCCTCAGCAGCCAAGTGTCGTGTGAAGGAAGCATAATAACTGCGAAAAAAAACCTTTCAATTTCTACATTGTGTGAGTGTTGAAAGAACAACTTTTGAAGTAATAATTGTTACGGCGGGCGACTAAAACTTGAAACAGTCGACGTCAATTTAAGCTATTCCTCCTTCACCAACATTAAGGACAAAACGACACAGATATTCCATTTAACAAACAAACTTAGATACCACACATCTTGACAGCCATTTGAATTTGAGGAATCTAAACAATCAGAGAACCTTGCCCTTCTCTCTCTCTCTTACCTCAAACCAGCATTCAAATAACGCTATCTCTGTCCCCCACCAAGCAATCCAATTCATCCTAGATACTTGGGGACTCGGAAATACTCAGAGCACGGAAATAAGCGAAGAATGAAAACTCATTAGTGCAGTTATTAAGGCCGGATTACACCACGCATCATTAACTTGGGCTTAAACTGAGTTTAAGATATTTTCCGGATATGATGGTGACGAAATTGCGGTCTGCGATCTCTATAGTCGTTGACTAAGATTGGGGCAGATTCTTTAGTGTTTGTGGTAATAAAATTAATGTCAAACTCGGAGATTATTTGTTGGATTGATGTGCAAGGGACAAGTTTCTAAAGGATGTATAATAATAATAAATATACCTATAATAAAAACGTTTACGTTACGTTTACTTAAAAAGTTGACAAATGGTGGGATAAAGGTCACAAATGAACAGTGATCAGGTGTGAGGCTTTGGTAGTGGGTAATTACTATCCACCGCACCGCACCGGTCCGGTTTTCTTTGCCAACATGCACTAGTGAACTAGTGGACTGTGATCTTAAACCATAAAGTTGGTTTTATAGATTATATTTTAACCCAGCTTTAGCCTCATATCTTTTTGAGAAAGATCGATTTATTTTTTATAACTCAAAACTTAATTTTTCAACAAACTAACCGTTTCTAAACTACAACTTGTTAAGCTGTGTAATCGGTCGTAAATATGCCGCGGCAGTAAACCCCTAGGACGGTCGAGGTGCCATTTTGTAAATTTATGAAGCCACCGACTGCCTCTCGTCATTCGACGGTAATTTTGTTCCAAGAAAATATATGCTTCTCGACCTCTGGCTTCAGAGCCGTTCTATGTAAAATGTAGATACAGTTGAACTAGAGTGACTATGATTTAACGACATTTTCATCATACTTGCTCGTAAACAGCGCTATTACATGTAAGAAAAGCGGGCGGTAAATTTAAAATACGACCCCAGGTAATAATAGACTTTTAATGTAGCTTAATGCTCATCTCTTGCCAAAACTCTTAATAGAAACAAGACATAGATTACCTATGCACTGTACGAAGTATGATGAAAAACATTGTATTTCACATGGGCGGTAAAAAAATTGCTAATCGGGCCATTATGTTTCTCGCCTGCGGCTCGGGCCTTAAATCCTTTCGATATTAGTAATTGTGTAATGATGATGATGTACTGACACTATGTTATTATTCCCGCACCAAGGATTCCTTTTTACTCATTTTTTTCACTCCACTCACTCCATCAGCAAATACGGTATAGCTTGAATTCTATCACACATCACAGTCAGGCTTCATCATAAAAGTTAATACTTACTCCTATGAAACCATAAATGTGATGCAAAAAAATATTTCAAACTAGAGTTTTACTTGATAGCGCCCACTAGACCAAGCAAACTTCAAGAATTGTGTTAAAAATAAAATGAAAATTTAATGCCAACATTTAAATTTATCTTACAAACTGACCCAAATACGTGGAGTGCCCACTTTAAGAGCTCCCACTAAGCTGGTCGGCCGCTCTGTAATAGGCTCCCCTGGGGATAAAATCGCCCATAAATTTCGTTTCGAGTTCCTCGTCGTGAAGACAGTAATATCGGCGTAACGTGTCGAACGCTGGTAATATCCTCACAATATACTGGCGAAATGGGGATCGTCATAAAATTGTATTGTAAATTTGAATAAGTTCTTTTGTATATATTGTCGGCTTTTTCTTTTGGTGGAAACTGAAACTTACCGGTTGATCAATTCTGATAAAAAAAAAGTTTCTGGAAAAAGGTCATTAAACATAGGCTGATGTATACTTATTTTAGTGTCTGCGTTTTGTGGTTCTTCTTCTTTATCGTATGGTTGATGAACAACCTAGTGTCAGTGTTTAAACCGCCCGTAAGCCCCTGCATGGCATTACACACTGTTGAAAAATCTCTCAGGTAAGTTGGTTTCCTCACGATGTTTTTTGTTGGTCCCGGATATAATTATCTGGGGTCTTATTCTCAAAATCGAACTTCGACGTTTCGGAACAAAACAAACGAAGACCGGCAAATTACTAGTGTTTAATTGTACTTAGTGCTTTCGTATGTCGCTTCGTTTCAAATCTATAAAAAAACAATAGAGTTAAGAATGATTTAATGAATGAAAAAAACGAACAAATGTGCGATCTGTCAGTCGAAGCTTCGTAGTCCGAATTCCAGAGTATTTTTACCATAGTCAGTTCGATTACGATCTATTTTCTACCTTCTGACTAATAAATTCGGAATTATTTACACCAAGCCAGTCAAAATTAACTCTCTGTCTATTGCTGATATACTCGGTTTTTACTTCCCTGGACTCGATCGATTATCTTTGTCTGGAGCCGAAACGTCTTGATCAAGCTCAAATGTCTTGTGGATTTAATAGAGTCCAAAGTACAATACTCAAATATTTATTGCATTCCACAATGTGATAAGTGGTAAGTCAAAACTATGAGAACATCTTGGACCCTGTCGGGCAAAGCAAAAGTTAATTTGTGGTTTGGTAAACGTCGCCAGGGGAGTAACCACCGAGCGACGATGGTCAGAAAACCGCAAGCATGAAATGGAACTGAGCTGGTCACATCCGCCGCATTTAGACAAGCTATGGGCAAAACTTATCATTGAGTGGAGCCTACACAACGTTAGATGGAAGATTGATTATTTAAAGAATTGGCTGCAGAAAGCTGTAAACTGAGAAGAGTGGAAGGAGGATAGGGAAGCCTCTTGCTGTGGGACGATAATAATTGAATAATAATAAAAAATAACTATTTGGGACCCGTACAGCGGTGACACATTGAAGACCGACACACATAAAAGCGGCACCTGCGCCGTAATGAAAAAAATTGCGCAAATAGAACACAACAGTTTAAACTCTGTAAACATTTTTAATGGCTGGCTGACACGTATAAGATCGATTAGCCAGGTAAATTTAAAAAAGTAGAGTAGGTATCTGTAAATTTAAAAAAATATTGACGTACCTAACTGTTTTTTTTTTGTATAAAAACAATATTATAAGTTTTCGTATGTGACGGGCCAGTTGTAAAAAAACCAAAACGTACCATAGAGTCACACGTCTCAAGAAAAAGAAAACTAAAACACTCCAATCCTCTTCTAAATTACAGCGAGCCTCGCGATATCGCGCCCTCGCGTGCCTGAAGGTCGATGCAGATACAGGCGATTTGCAATTCAAGCAGACGTTGAGTGGTGGCAATGCGACAGCTCTTGCTATCAGATGCTATCGTCTATGGCCTTGGCGAGCTTTAATTGGTCAGTAATTGTGATTTGTCTTTCTTGGCGGGTTAGAACATTTGACCTACGCAACCCTAAGGACACAGACGTATTAGATATGCTCATGGAATTATGTAATAAACTTGGTGTTTAAAAACCCTGTTGTTCCCTTTATTTGCGGTATCATATTCGATATTCAAACGTAGGAATATAAGTAATACTAGACATTACAAGCAATTTATTGTGATTGACGTGATTTTCACCTTCACAGCTTGTATCAGTCCACTGCTGGACATTTTTGCCCTTAATCGCCACGCTCGCGCTAGGCAAACGGGTTGGCAATCGCAGTAGCAGATGGTTGCTATAACACAGTAGGATGCTGCTGCCCATCGTCTAGATTTTCCTTTTGTCGCTTATTACGACACCCGCGGGATGAGTAGGGGTGGTTCTATTCTTATGCCCGAAACGAGAAAATGTGCCGAGTACATTTTCTACTTCTGCAAAATTGTGCATCGATCAACAGCAATTTAATCAAACGTGCCGCCGGCGCAGCCACAAATTACTGTACCTAAATGCCCTTTACTATGAACTACTTAATGTACTAAAAAACTACTTAATGACAAACCCTACAAAAACCGAGTTGTTGAATTATTTAGGCATTTCCATTAGTAATATTCTAGTACACATATTTATATTTAATGGCTGAAAAAGGTATGGTTCCTAAAACGGAACATAAATCTTCACAAGGCCTTCACAAAACATGCAATTAGCGATCGTGAAATAACCATAAAAGTTCCAGATCTATTACTTTTCAATTACTGTAATGTTATACAGAAAACATACTCGATTTCAACCGTACATTATGATATAACAAGAGTCCGCGTTTAATTTAGAAAATGTACTCGATAAAAGACGAAAGTCGGCAATCTAGTACCTACTATTGCTTTACCTGATATTGGAAGTATTGACTTGCAGACAGCCTGATGGTAGTTTTCAGAAATATATGTAAACATTTTTTAGCAATAAATATCTGTATATCATTGTATTCTACTCCATACAAGTGGTGGATGTAACCGTTATCTGAGTTGGTTGAGTATAGAAGAAAATTTTGATAGCAAGAGCAGGGTTACGAATAATAACGGGTTCAATACTTTGATTCATTCTTTCTACAAAAATTCGCTACTTTCTTATAGCGCCTATTGCGCTAAAACGCTATATTGTTCGCAAATTGAAGACATAAAATCACTGCGTGTAGTTAAAAAAAATCGTACAAAACCAAGTTAAGAAGAATAATATTACAAAGTTTTAACAAAAATATCGTTTGATCGGAACAAGTTTTCTCACATAAAAATTGCTTGTAATGAATATTTTTCATATCAAATTCATTGAAATTATTTTCTTATCTGACTGTTGCTTATAAATCCTTTTTTTTTTAAACAATTTTAAACGTTCAAAAATAACAATCTATTTCATTCACCCACCATCAAATTGTTAGCAAGTCAATGATTACAGCAAGGAAGCTGAAAACGCTAGCTACCAATTTTCATATTTTATCAAGTACCACATCCAAACACTTGGCTCCTGGACTATGAGTAATTTGGTTCAACGCGTTCCTCGCCGGAGAAAGGAACCGGGGTTCCATTGTTGAAACAAATGCTCGTCGGAAACTTGCAGCAGATTGGTCTGAGTTACAATGTATTTGTTTCTGTGTATGAAAATTACTTGAAACATGTTTATGACATGTTTCTTTGTATATTTATAGCTTGGAAACGTACTGCATCTCACTGATTAAATTAAATGCTATGTCGTGGTTTCAGGAAGGTTATAAACAGTGTTTGTTTGAACCAGAAAAGGTGTCATTTTGATTTAGACATATATTTTGTATTGAAGACGGAAATATTCGCCTTAATATTAATCTTCAATTATAATAATACCTTTTGTAGGTCGTAAATAATAACAGTAAAGTAAATAATAAACAAATGAAGAAAGATAATCAGATAAATAACAGTTACTGCGAACCTATTATTTATACCATCAGGTGACCCGTCTGTACGTGTTTCCGTGTACCATCAGTTTTTTTCTATAAAAACATAACCCTCCTTCTTGCGCAGTCGGGTAAAAAAAGTCAATGAACAGCATCGGGATCCTTTAGGCAGATTACGTGTAATAATTATCATTAGTATCAACGACTACTCTTCTAACATAGATAAAACTATTTGCATTATCTTTCCTCTTACACACTGTTAAAAAATAAATAGTTAAATAGGTAACCTTCAAGGTTCTTTATTTCATAAACAGATTTTCTTATCAATTTTATTTACTGGTCTTGATAGCTCTGCGATCGTGTCGGTAGTCTGATTATCTTAAGGAAGTAGTCTGGATTTAAAATGATTATACAAAATGTCTAATTGACTAAAAATCTTGCGGAAATAGATCTGCCCTTCGCATTGAACAAGGTTCCAAATCACGTCTACTAAGCCCCCCCGCCATGACAAGGCGAGAACCCCTTAAGGGGAAATGAAGTACCATGTCTACTAGGCGATTTCTTTTTAATGTGCATACTACGGTATATACGTATAGCCTAGTGGTGGTTGGGTTCGAACCCAAGGGGCGCACCTCTGACTTTTCGTAAGTTATGTGCGTTTTATAAATTAATTATCACTCTCCGTGCCTCGGATAGCACGTTAAGCTGTTGGCCCCAGCTGTGAATTGTAGATCTTTGACAGCGTTACGGGTAGTCAGAAGCCCGAAAGTCTGACAACCAGTCTTACCAAGGGGTATCGTGTAACCCAGTATCTGGGTTGTGGAGGTCTGATAGGCAGTCGCTCCATGTAAAACAATGGTATTCAGCTGCATCGGGTAAGACTGGAAGCCGACCCCAACATAGTTGGGAAAAGGCTAGGCAGATGACTACGGTATATACGTCTAAATAATCCATAAAGTAATTTCCTTTGCCCATCAATATTTATCCAATCTTTTCCAGTGTAGACCGTCGGCTGTTTATATTGACATAGCAATACAAATACTCCCTGTTTATTAGTCTTGAGCCCACAGACAAATATTTGGCGAAAAAGAACGATGACCTAGAATCATTGAGAGCTTTCCTGATAAACATTTGTATTCAGTTTCATAAACGTGAGTTTTTGCGCAATTAAAACTAGAAATAAATTTGAAAAAACAACTACGAATGGGTTTTTTCAAATTTCTTATTAAACATTTATATTTAATAAGCTAACATGTGCTATAAAATGTAATAAATTTCACAAAATATATTTAAAACTAGAAAATTGAATACAAATAAATATATAAAAAGACTAGGGGGCTTATCCAAGTTGACTATCTACAATCGCTAATGCATATATTTCTTTCGTTTTCTATACCATAGCTATATAATTGTAGATAATCAACTTGGCTAAGCCCCAAGGATTTTGATAGATTTGATTATAAAATCTAATACATATTATTATAACGTGAAATTGTATTTTTTAAATTATTTATATTATATGTATTACTAGCTTTCGCCAGTGGCTTTGCTCGCGTGGTATGTTGATCAATTGTAGTTTGTGTGTTATTCTCATGCATAAAGTTATTACTGTAAAGTTGTATCAAAATCCGATCGGTAGTTTTTTCGTGAAAAAATAACAAACATCCGTCCATCCTCATAAACTCTCACATTTATTATATACTAGCTTCCGCCCGCGGCTTCGCCCGCATGATATGTTGATAAATTGTAGCCTATGTGTTATTCTGATGTATAAGCTATATTGTGGTGAAGTTTCATTCAAATCCATTCAGTAGTTTTTACGTGAAAGAGTAACAAACATCCATACATCCATACTTACAAACTTTCGCCTTTATAATAGTAGTAGGATTAGTAGTTTTTGCGAACACTACACATATTAAAACATCTTTTTCTTTTATTCAGATTTTTGTCACGTTACTTTTATTGAATTGTCTAAAGTTTTTTTAAACTGGCCAGGCAATCAGGCAATATTTCGCAGACCTATGTACACACGGCTACACATCAAGCTATACATTTCCAGTATATGCTGACATCTAGTTGTACGAAGAGCCTATACAATGCGAGGTCAGTTCATACTGGTTTTTTATAGCTTGATTTCATGATTTGTTCATATTGTTTTTTTTATTTTTTTGTACTGTACGCACTATTTTTAATTAAAATATCAACATTAATTGCCAATTAGATGCTAATCTAAAGAATTTTGCCAACCTTTATTTTTTTAATTATCTTTAATCTTCATCAGCCTACCAGTTGACACAGATTGCTTAGGTAGGTATTTTATATGATAACATTACCAATCTATATAATAATCGTATAGTGTTTTTAATTGAAAAATCCGTGTTTTTCTTTAAGAGCGATTATTATCTCGAACGTGTTACATCGTCCGACATTAGCGCATGTCCATATCCATCTAACTAAAAACATTCGGAATATTCCCCCCCTAAATTGTTTCTACGCACACTAATCAGTATGCGCGTTATGTGCAAAGAAATGTCAAAATGGCGTGCTAATGGACTTGTGTCTGTCTAATGTAACTATTGATTCCAAAATACGTTACCTCTATGAATGGGAAGCATGAAGTTCAGTTATTTCCAGCATACCGAATCTGCTTCTTGTCTATATTTATTCGAAACCACAATCGATACTATTTCTGTACGTGTATATATTTTAGGCATTCCTTTGTCCATATTGGTTGGAAAGAGGAATCAGCTGTTTTTAGCCTGACAGTGTTAGTAAAATATCCTAAACTTTTTATCGTTTTGCCCAGATCTCCAAAATTGCTGAGACAAATCTGTAGGTATTTCAAATTGTAATTTGTAAGTGCTAGTTTGCCCACAAATAAGGAACATACAAATTGTGTTTAAATTTTGCAATCTATCGCAATTTATCTACTAAATAATCCCGTACACTGTAAAATAAACCCTCATTGTTGTCTTATGGTATTCCAGGTGGTGTCAGTGGGAGCGGGAGGAGCGGCGGTATGCGCGTGGTGTTGGCAGCGCTGACAGCGCTGGCGGCGCGCGCGCTCGCCGGCCCGCATGAGCACCGCGCGCGCCACCACGCGCCCGACCACCCCCCGCCCCAGCCCTACCGCGGACACGGCGAGGCCGTCCGATACAACCCCGAACTAGACACTATCCTCCCCCGACTTGAAGACCACGAAACCTCCTCAAAACGCGCCAAATTTGATGACGCGGAAACCTCCTCTAAAAGAGCCAAGTATGACGAGAGGTTCTACTCCAACCATGAACGGGCCGACGAGGAACCAATGGCTGATGAGCCACAGCTCGGACCAGAAGACGAGGATCCTCTCGTCGTCCGCACCAGAAAGGGTAGGGTGAGGGGCATCACGCTGACAGCCGCTACGGGCAAAAAAGTCGATGCGTGGTTTGGCATCCCTTACGCTCAAAAACCTGTTGGTGACTTGAGGTTCAGACACCCCAGACCGGCGGAGAGCTGGGGTGACGAGATATTAAATACTACGACACTGCCACACTCATGCGTCCAAATTGTAGATACTGTGTTTGGTGATTTCCCTGGAGCGATGATGTGGAACCCCAATACAGATATGCAGGAAGACTGTCTCTTCATAAACATAGTGACGCCAAGACCACGTCCCAAAAACGCTGCTGTTATGCTCTGGGTCTTTGGTGGAGGATTTTACTCAGGAACAGCTACTTTAGATGTTTACGACCCAAAAATTCTGGTATCGGAAGAAAAAATAATATATGTGTCAATGCAGTATAGAGTCGCGTCCCTTGGTTTCTTATTCTTTGATACTCCCGATGTTCCAGGCAATGCTGGTCTTTTTGACCAACTTATGGCATTACAATGGGTAAAAGACAATATAGGATACTTCGGAGGAAATCCCCATAATATAACTTTATTTGGTGAGTCAGCTGGAGCTGTGTCAGTTTCCTTGCATCTTTTGTCTCCTTTGTCAAGAAATTTATTTTCTCAAGCAATTATGCAGTCTGGAGCAGCTACTGCGCCTTGGGCTATTATATCAAGAGAAGAAAGTATTCTGCGAGGGATTCGCTTAGCAGAAGCGGTCCATTGTCCACACTCTAGAACGGACGTGGGACCGATGATCGAGTGTCTTCGGAAAAAAAGTGCCGATGAACTAGTCAATAACGAGTGGGGAACTCTCGGCATATGTGAATTTCCATTTGTTCCAATTATAGATGGTTCATTTCTAGACGAGCTACCAGTCCGCTCATTAGCTCACCAAAATTTTAAAAAGACTAATCTTTTAATGGGATCGAACACGGAGGAAGGATATTACTTTATACTGTATTACCTGACTGAGTTGTTTCCCAAAGAGGAGAATGTTGGGATAACTAGGGAGCAGTATCTACAGGCTGTTAGAGAGTTGAATCCGTATGTGAATGATGTTGCACGGCAGGCTATAGTGTTCGAGTATACTGATTGGTTAAACCCAGAGGACCCCGTGAAGAATCGTAATGCTTTAGACAAGATGGTGGGAGACTATCACTTTACATGTGGTGTGAATGAGTTTGCGTACCGTTACGCAGAAACTGGAAATAATGTATTTACATACTATTACAAGCATCGCAGCAAGAACAATCCCTGGCCTTCATGGACAGGTGTTATGCATGCTGACGAAATTAACTACGTATTTGGAGAGCCGTTAAATCCAGGGAAGAATTATTCTCCGGAGGAAGTGGAGTTTAGCAAACGTCTTATGAGATATTGGTCTAACTTTGCTAGAAGCGGGTAAGGGAACATTTTCTATTTTTAATTTTTTACTTTTTAGTTTTTTATACCAGGTGCAGAAATTAAACAACCTGACTATTTCTAGTGTGACGAAGCAGTCATAGTACTGATCTTTTTAGTTAGGAATATTGTAAGCTTTGTTAAATATAGATTAATGTAACTATAATGATACATAATATCACCTTTGCATCGTCCTTCACTCCCAGTGTCAGAGTTGAAACCGTTGAAATTTTATTAGGTGTGTTGGATTCCTCACATTATTTTCTTTCAGCGTTTTGTGCAAGTTATAACGAAATTATAATACATACATGATTCGAAAAAACAGGGTTAAAAAATTAGATCACAGATAATGCAGAAAGTTTTAAATTTTAATATATTACGTTACAGAAACCCGTCAATAAATCCTAACGGGGAGTCCACGAAGATTCATTGGCCGGTCTACACGTCTTCAGCCAGAGAGTACTTGTCTTTAGCAGTAAACTCCAGCTCTATTGGTCACGGGCTGCGCGTCAAGCAGTGCGCATTCTGGCAGAAATACTTGCCACAATTGATGGCTGCTACCAGTAAGTACCTTAATATAAAAAAAAAACCATAGATACTAATTTTCTTCTAATTTTATTAGACAACCACTCAGGGTGAAAACATTAAATCTCTACAGGGACTCGTCTCTGTTGTCTTGACAGTGACTCGACTGCATCTCGGAGTGAGAAAACCAATCACTATACTACTAGTTAAACCAATACAAAAAAAATATTTTTCGCTATGGTTTTCAATGTTGACTAACTCAGAAATCTGTAATAAAACATCCGAAATAACTGCTGTACATGCACATGAAATATAAGAGCGGCATTATTTTAATTTCGAAATTGGTCTCATAGTTACAATTGTAGATATTCATGAATACCTTCTTTCTGCACGTTTTTAAGACTAAATTCACACGCGGTATATCATCAGTTTATTTAAAACTGAACTGAACTGCTTCGTTTTGAACTTACCTAGGTAATATTATTTACATCTCGCAATTCGGCAGTTCCTCGGTAGATGGCGCTGATATAATTTGAAAACTAGTTAGTTTATACCTAGGATTACACTGGATCCACCCACAGCACTCTACTCCTAATCGACCTCCTATTAATTCGATTCAAACATTTTGTACCCATCTGATAGTAAGCGGTTGCCACCATTATATTTGCAGCAAAAGATACCCCTGGTAGTATTACATAGATATCTCACTTCCTCACTTGATTGTGGGTGGGGAGGGGGGAGATTATAGAAGGAAGATTACGGAAGGGGGGGGGGGGGGGGGGGGCTACCTTTAATCACTCAATATGGGTACCGTTTTCGAGGTTTTCAGGGGTGGTGATTACGAATTTGACATTAATTTAGAAATCCAAGATGGCGGACGCAAGTTTTTAGTAAAAATCAATATGGGTATCGTTTTCTAGGTTTTCGGGGGCGGTGATAACGAATATGACATTAATTTTGAGATCCAAGATGGCGAACGCTAATTTTGAGTAAAAATCAATATGGGTATCGTTTTCTAGGTTTTCAGGGGTGGCTTTGTACTTGGAGACCATGCGGACTCTCAGATATCGATTTTGAAAGCAATTTGTCCAGTAAATAAAAATTTCAAAATGGCGGCCACCTTTTCCAATTCTGACAACGGTTATGTACTTGGAGACCATGCGGACTCTCAGATATCGATTTTGAAAGCAATCGGTCCAGTAAATAAAAAGTTCAAAATGGCGGCCACCTTTTCCAATTCTGACAACGGTAATGTACTCGGAGACCATGCGGACTCTCAGATATCGATTTTGAAAGCAATCGGCCCAGTAAATAAAAATTTCAAAATGGCAACCACGTTTTTCAATTTTGATCATCATCTGCCTAGCCTTTTCCCAACTGTGTTGGGGTCGGCTTCCAGTCTTACCGGATGCAGCTGAATACCAGTGTTTTACATGGAGCGACTGCCATCAGACCTCCACAACCCAGATATTGGGTTACACGGTACCCCTTGGTAAGACTGGATGTCAGACTGGGGCTTCTGACTACCCGTAACGACTGTCAAAGATCTACAATTGACAGCCGGGGCCAACAGCTTAACGTGCTATCCGAGGCACGGAGAGTGATAATTAATTTATAAAACGCACATAACTTACGAAAAGTCAGAGGTGCCTTGGGTTCGAACCCGAGACCACTGACTTGCCAGTCAACGGTCACCACCACTAGGCTATCACGACTCACGTTTTTCAATTTTGATAACGTGTTATAAATACTTACAATCATAACCCTCCTTTTTTTGTAGTCGGGTAAAAAAAAACACTATAAAACATATTTTTGTTTTTAGTCCTGTGTCAACCCTAACACTTTTTACGTCGCGACGAATGTCTAGACGTTGTCGGCATTTCCGAAAACATCAAACGCGTCGACTGACTATATGATGTTTAGACTATGCTATCACTGACGGTTTGTTTTGCAGTCGGTATAAAGTATTAAATTTGTTATAATCATAATAAATTGAAATAATTGTCATGGTCATAAATACTTGATATTTCTACGATTCATAGATTAATAGTCATAGTAAGATGATAAAACGATTATATTATATCGATCTAAGTAGGTTTAAAATTAATAACGATAATTTTTACATTGCAGATAAGCCTGAAACACCTAAGAACTGTACGAACAGCGCGGCTCCCGTCAAGGTCCCATACGAAATATTCGGCGTCGGCGTCGTCATTGCTACTGGCTTGGCCAAGACCACGATGTTTAAATATATCATATGAGTTTAATAAGTGGTCTGCGAGATTCTTCGTTTTATTTGCTTTGTCTGCCGCTTCTTTACTAAGAAGATTCTGAAGAATTTGTGAGAAGATGACACTTGGAAAGAACATACCACTAAAGTGAATGTCTTTGAAGCAAATGTACTAAAATATAAGGAAACTTTGTATCTTATTGCTAAACCTAGTTTAAATGTAGTCACGGACTTCAAACAAAGTTTAAGGGAAGACATGTTAACAGAAGATTACGTTAAACTAGGTTTATAGTAAGAAAGTTAGGGCTAGTTTCACAATATTCAGTTAAGTGATAGTTAATTTTTCCAGAACAAAAACTGACTGATATAATGTATGAAAATATCTGTAAAATTGTCTCCGGTAAAAATATGCCACTTACTTGTGTATTGTTAAACAGGTCCTAATTTAAATTAATTTTAATAATGTCGTTAATGGAATCAGAAAATGAGGAACTATTTACATTGTAAGATTCATGAGGGTGTTTGAGCAATGATTAGCATGAATGATCGAAAATAATGATGCTTATTCATAATAGTTATATTGGAAATCATTTTTGACTTTGTACTCTATAGAAAAGCTTCTTGGACTTGTTCGTGCAGAATCATCTTATGATTGTATTTATTTATTTATGAAATTAAATTAAGGCAGAGATGGTAGAACAAGCCGATGTTGATTAATTAAGTTGCGAATAATCTTAGTCTAATAGATGATGCTCTTTGGCAAAGGACACAATAATCATCTACAAATATTAGGAACCGAATGGTCATGATCATAGATCTGTTTCTAATTAATAAAGAATGTTTCGTATCTTTTCCCTGAGTTCGAGTCGCTTAATTGGTGATACAAAAACCTTATTAGTAAAGAAGCGATTAATTTATATATAATATTATTATGTGTTGCCGCCAAAAAAATTCTGGAATATTTTCTTATTAACTTATTTTTATAATGTAGAGTATTTTAGTTGTAAGCCACCTCGAGTGTTGAATTGCTGAGTCCATTAATATTCGTCTAGATATCAGTTAAGTTCAATAGTTAAATGTAAGCGATGTAACGTATTGTTTAAAATTTAATGTTATATTTTAAAAGGAGTGATTTCTCCAACTACATATCACTTGTTAATAACAAATTATAGATTACTGGTAGTCGTAATTTCGTCATAGTATATAAGTATCTACATATCTTTTGTAGGTTAAAGAACTTCTGCCATGTGGTGTGATGCAATCATGAAAAGTCAAATCGTCTTCATAATGCTAAGGGGCAAGTTATTTCAGTTAAGTCTGCGGTGTGTTTTGAAGTTCAATGAAGGCGTAGAGATGAGAAAAAATGATTAAAAAATGTTAGCTTTAAATCGCCTCTAACGCAATACATATCACGCAAGGCATAGAAAAATTTAAGTTCATTATAGCCTTAGATAGTAAGTTTAATATAAGCTAGATCATTTCACAACTCTGTAGCGGACCAATATTAGAAAGTTGTACGTGTTATAATGGTTCGATGTTAATCTATCGGAGGGAATAAAGGATCGTCGTGAATTAACGAATCAGACGTTGATATTAATATTTATGAACCTATACTTACCAATGAAACTATAGATACAAAAAATAAGACTAAAATTCATAATAATATTACAAGTATATAAATCGGTGGAAATAAAATTAAAGACAAAAAAGATGAAACAAAATGGAGAGGAGAATGTACAGAAAGTAGTATACTGAATGTATTAGAGGTTACAAATTTTAGTACATTACGTTTAGGGTCGATACATCTAGCTTAGAGATCGTAGTGCCAGCGGTTCAGCTTTCAAATATTGGTGGACGATAGATGAATCTTTACAATTCGAGATTTAAGATAATAAATATTACTAGTAAAATATTGTAAGTTTTCTCGCGACAGCCGAAGAGACCGAATACTTCATTGATGTAAATAAATGAGTGTTAGTATTATGTAGGAACTCGTGACGCCCTTAGTTCTTTTTTTTAAAGGGCTAACATGACGAGTGCCTATATCGTATTTATCGAAAAAATATTAACCTGTTGTGAAGGACGATACCTATGAGATATAGAAGCTAACTGTAATTTTTACGTAGTATTTTGTGCTTCTGTTGTATTATTTATTAGGCTATGTGATCGTACATTTGAATGGACGGTGTCTTTATTCGCTATGTTAGTTATTGTATAGTAACAATTCATGTTTCTAGTTCCACGTTCGATGTTTCACGGATTACGCTTATTTTAGATCTGCGTATATAAACCTATAGAGTGCCTCTTATTCACTTTTATATATATTGATACATAGGTGATACTGGTAGATGTAGTTCGCGTTATTTCTCAATGCACTATTTATTTTTTTAAATATTACTTATTCAAAGACAGTCGCGTAGTGCCAAATGAGATTGAGAAATCTGAAAAGGGTATATAGGTTTGAATTTTGCGATACAGTTATTAGCTTTGGCAAATAGTAATAAATTTCAAACGTTAGACAATGGAAAGGAAAAATATATAATTTGTTGACATACTTTTTTTGACAATTTGGCGGTAGTCGTGTTAAGGTTATGGATGTGTGTATAATTACGTTTCTTTTTCAGAAACCGGTTTTGAAATTGTTCAGAAATTGCAACACAGATGTCAAACACATGTGCTGCTATTTGTTTGATGTAAATTCGATAGTAAATTCCAACAAATTATATTAAATACCTTCATTATATGTCTAGCTAACTCATCTAATTCCCTGACACTCTTAATTTGGTAGCATTAAGTTTTTTACTACCTGAATTTCACTAAAAGAAATTTATTGTAGGTCTAGAAGTTAATACTACCAAATTATGAAAGTCACAGAATTAGATGACCCTACCCTACTAATAGTTTTTCGCCATAAACCTTTACACACAATAAAATTTAGTAAAGACACTACACAATATTGCTATGACAATAAAATATTATTTTTCCAAACTTATTTTTTATGATAAAATTTGTAATATTCAAATCCTTTTTCTAACTGATCTTAGAATATCGTAAATATATATATTCAGTAAGTAAGATAATTTCTATTTTGTTTCAATTTTGTAGGCAATCGTTGACGTAAATTTTAGTAACTATTAATTTTAATTACCAGAAAAACTTGTTTAAAAGACGACTTCTTAGCTTATTGCCTTTTGGTTTAGTTCAACTCTATTCCCTATCTCTTCTTTCTACACTCTGTATTTCTTTTTGTCTCTGTTTTCCATTCTATCTTCATGCATAGCATGTTCTATCTTATCTTCTATTTTATCTGTTTCAGTATTTTCTTTTGTTCTGTTATATTCTAAAATTACTATTCTATTATCTGTATCTTATAATCTTCATTCTTGTTTTGTGAAATTCAGAAACAATGTAAAAATTCTGTTGCTCTTGACACTGACACTTCGCTTGGAAACTCCGCTTGGCTATAATGTTAAATGTAAATTATTCCATGTATAATGAATGGCCTAAATCTGTAGACGGTATGACGTTGAGGCCTACGAGAATTTTCCGTATTGTTATTTTAAATTCAAAGTTATCTTTTTTCAATTCTAATAGCGATTCAAGTAAGTTAAATAACATTAGTGCTATGATTGCATTATTGAATGTTTGCAACATTTGTGTTTAATTATAAAAATAAATGCTTGTATATAAACCGCTTTTTATTTTAAGGTGTACCTTTCTCTTTTAGGGAAATATTATTTCTATTATTATAATTATCTTTGACAAATTGCAAGAGAGATCATTATAAATCCTGGAATATTGGAGTTTCATAGTCAACAAAAGGTGATGGGACGAATTCAAGAAAAAAAAAGTCATTTTTCAAATATAAACATTAAAACATACTTATATTTTAACTTAATAATAAATATATGACTAACAACATACTAATTGTACATCTATTTAAATTCAACTTATTGAATGATTAAATAAAAACAAAGGTTTTGACCCTTGGGCATTGAAATGTACTTCCCTATCACTATTTTCATCACAATAATTGAATGCTATCACAGACTTTCTTTAAAGATACCTAGAATTATTATCTCGAAAAGTTCGTTGATCTCCAACTGAAAACAAGGAAATACAATTAGAAATTATGGATAAAGAGAGAGATATTAATATTGAAGTAGTTATTATTGTCGAGTTTATTTTAGATTAAAATTATTTGTAGAGAAATAACTGGTTAGGGATGTCCTATATCCGTGACCTTTACACAGCAATGTGTGATAATGTTACCTATTTCAGAGTGTATAGGAAAAATCATGAAACTTAAAATAACCATAGAAACGGAAACGACATGCCAAACTGTGAGGTATGTAGTTCAAAGATTTTTAATGGGTTACTCAGATATGGACTGAATAGGATATTATTCTAATTTATAAAGTTTAAGCTCAAGCTACTTACTCTGAAGTCCTTGATAGTTTGAGGCACCATGGTTCCGACGAAACGATTCGCATTACTTGAAAAGTCTGTGTTTTGTACAAAGAGCATGATGTTAGGCTGTAAGAAAATGTAAATGGTTAAACATTTACCTCACCATGCTAGTGATCATTAATTTTTATTCCGCACATTATTTGGAAAAGACAGAAGTAACCTTAAGTTTAAATATACGGTCTCAAATTTGGCAATACATCGCTCATACATCAGTGCTTTTGAAATGACTGTTAAGTATTGTAAACTACATTACGTTATCATCCTCATCTCCATCCTTCTGGCCTTTATTATTCCTTTGGTGAGGTCGGTTTCTAATCTAACCGGATGCAGCTGAATATTAGTTTTCTACGATTGCCATGACCATCGCAAATCAAAGGGATACGATATTCTAAAATTGGATCAGTTGACAGGATTTTATGAGGGTACTGACTCCTTATATCGGCTGTCAAAGATCTTCATGACAGTCGGGAGCAACGCCTTAACGTACGTTCCAAAGCATGGTGTAGCACTATGTGATCTGCATTACCTAACATTTGCTTAATAGAGTGGCTTTTAATTTATTGTGTTTATTGAAACTATTTATTTTGAACCGTTTCCGAAGTCTTTCCTACAATGATTGAAAACGGCGTTGAGGTCTACGATGGAGTTACTACTCCAGCTTTGAGATGACTATTCACTCTTGATTCTTGAAGATCTCCAAATTATAATGTTTTGGCAATACAGGTTACAGGTATTCCAATATTTTGCTGTACGCATGAAAAAGGCAGAAGCAAACCATTTGGTCTGAGCAGCAGGAATATCTACCAGATACTGAAATATGTTATATATTCTTGCCCTGTTGCTATATTCTTCGTTCTAAATACCAACTCTGTATTTAATTAAAATAAACTCACGATTATATCTCCGAGGGTGAAAGTAACTTTGACGGTGCGAATATTTACACCAGATATACCAACACTGAATCGAATCTGACCAGCGATGCGGGTGTTTTTGATCTCAATGCTGAAGAAAAAAATAAATTAGATTCAGTTAATTTTGTTCATTGTCTTTTAGCAGATGTAATGGCTCTCACAATCTAATCAGCCTGTATTACTCCACTGCTGAACATAGGTCTCTCCCAATGCGCCACTATCGTGCGCTCATTGGAGGTATTTGCCCATAATCGCCATGCTGGCCGATCAGGTTGGCGATCGCAAAAGCTGATGATTACACAGAAGGATGCTGCTACCCATCCTCCGGATCTTTCCCTCAGTCACTTCTTACGACTCCCACACTCTCACTCTTACGATTCTCACAATCTGCAGTTATTTAAATTTTGTCTGTTTGTTGCATTTCATTTTGAGAATCCATCAATCAATCCATGGTTTGGAAGGCAATGAGTCCTAATATATGGTACTAGTATATGTAGCTTGTGATAAATTGTAGCCTATGTGCTATTCTGATGAGCTACATTACTGTAAAGTTTAATTGAAAATCGTTCAGTAGTTTTTGCGTGAAAAAATAACAATCATCCATCCATGCTTACAACCTCACAAACTTTCATATTTATAATATTAGTAGAAAGGATTCGGTAACTTAATAATTAGCAACTAGATCAATTTTGACAGCAACTGGGAATCAGCTTCCAACAATAGAAGTTGAATCAACATAGTGAACTCGTAAAGGATAATATTCTTAACTCTAGGCAGGTTTATTTCTTTATTTCATTTCTATAATTGATCAAGTAACTTACTCTCCAGATGTTTTGATATCTAATGTGTTATTGAAAACAGTAGCTTTAAACGCAGCAGCACCTGGAAGTGAGAAATAAATATTGAAGTTAAATATCGCACAGAAAGATATTTAAACGGTAATCATAGAAAATTCAAATATTAAGAATAGATGAAAAAAAAATCGAACTTATTTAATTAAGTATAATTTTTGCAAAAAAAAAATGGTATCTCCGTCATTTCAGGAAAAACGTCATTTTAGCATATTTATACGTATTTACTAGTTATTTGTGTATCTATAATAACAAAGGTTAGGTTAGGTAACGTTTAACAAGGTTGATCCGTGGACGGGTAATGCAAAATTGAATTTAGTGCACCAACTAGTGACAGGAAAAAGTTGGAGACTTTAAACCCAGGTTATTTATACGTACCTAAATTCTTCTTCTTATCGTATGGTTGATGAACAACCTGGTGTCAGAGTTTAAACCGCCTGTAGGCCTCTGACATGGCTTTACACACCATTGAAAAATCTCTCAGGTGTGCTGGTTTCATCACAATGTTTTCCGTCACCGTTTTAGTAACTGATAATTAATTTATAATACGCAGATAACTTACGAAAAGGCAGAGGTGCGCGCCTTGGGATCGAACTCGAGACCTCTGACTTGTCAGTCGACGGTCATACCACTAGGCTATCCGTGCTCTACCTATATTACAATAGTATCATTATAGTCATTAGTCACTATATCACTATGGTACTTACCAACAGAAAAGTAAATGCGAGGCATTTCAATCTCGAAATTCATACGAGAGTAAATGACACTGAGATTGACCTTTTTGATCACGATGTTGCTAAGGCCAATGCTGATGAAATCTTCAATGGAGGTGTTTAGTTTGAAGATCCTGAGGATACATTTAATTCGAAGTGTGAATTGGTGAGTAGACATGATTAGAACTATATGTTTATTTTTATTAAGGCAAATATTTTTTATAAACATAATACAACTAAAACTAACACTAAAACTAACGCTAAAACTAAAAATAAAATAAAAAGAGAAAAACTTAATCTAAAAGACCGCTTCCAGTGGGCAATGTTCCCAAAACGCTGGCTGCATTGCCACGTTGAATGGCAATGCTAAGCCTTTGAGCTAGGTATAGGCCAGCGTTTTGATCCCGGTTAGCTTCGACCAGAGGCCCGGTAGTTAGCCCTGGATAGCGGCTACTTATTTGAGCCTTTTGGGGTCGAGACGCTGGGGTCGTGGGGGCCGGGAGCCCGAAAAATGTTTATAGACATGATTTAGTACCAACGTCAGGCTTAAAACAACTGTGATAAAGCCGGTGTTGCGCTGACGGAAGCCAAATTTGCGACAATCTCAGCGACATTGTAGATGCAGCATTGACGCTGCGGCTATTGCGATAGAGCTGCTTAGCCAATCCAGCTTCAGGTCACACTCGCGACATTCCATACAAATAAACCGTTTTCATTACCTACAACTACAGTAACCAGGGGTTGAGGTAGTATGTCAACACGCCTTTTGTGTGTTTTTTTCAAACCTCTAGCTAGGATGTTATATTACTTTATTTGTATGGTCAAGGTCATCTTAATATCCCTTTAAAGGGTTATATTCGTATCTTGTGGTCTTGATGTAATCCCGTTTAATTAGACTGCCTTGGTGATCCATTGCTGGTAGTATGCGATTCCTAACACAAGGTTGTGGGTTTGGTCCCCACATAAAACAACAATTTGTAGATCACACAAAGCGTTTTCCTGGGTCTGGGTGTAATTCGTGTCCATTAATTTCAGGGTTGTAAAGCACCCTGCGACACCCTTCGGACTTTTTTCTAGTGCGGGAGTTGTCTTTTTTTATAAAATAGAAAACAATTAATGTAAGTAATCAAATATTTGTAATGTAATAATGTAAAACTTAAATGAGAAAAATAATGAAGTGAGGTAGAAAAGGATGAATACTTACGAGGGCACTGGCAGGGCTAAGTCAAAATTCTTGTATTTAATACTAGCAGGATCTAACCCAGCATCCTTTATGTTCTGGCTCATAGAATCAATGGTGTCATAAAAGATTTTATTTGCCAACCGCTCGTCTCTCGTGATATCTGCAACAGAAGATTCAATAGTTACAGGCCTTTATTTAACTTGCAATGTTTGTATGTTGCGTCAAATCTTGCAAGCTGAATTAGAACCACTTCCTCTTAAATGTTGGTTAAGTTCCGATCCTAATGCATTTTTATGATAAGCTTGAACAGAATTGGCTCTAGGTTTAGCTCTACATAAAGATATAAGTCCAGACACAAAATTTTGCATATACGTTGATATACCAATATAAAATTATAGTTTAAAATGTTTAAACAAAGACTTTTTTATTTGTGTAGCACAAAAATAAGACACAACATAAATAAGATAGCTAAAACTATGATCTACTCCTTACACAGCACATCAGAAGAATTAACTGGCGTTGCGTTGATGAATACCTTATGATTCAATTGAATGTGAAGGGAAATTTAAGTTGCATGTTTGAATCCAGCTTAATATTATATATAATAGAATTATTTCTTCAATATGTATCTTTGTCGTGTCAATTTCAACGGTCGTGTAGTGCATTGGTTTCGGATTGGCTTTGCAAGCGCGTGAGGGTGGGTTCGAATCTGGCGTGTACCAATGTGACTTTTTTAATGTCATAATCTAAGACACCACTGACTAACGGCGAAGCAAAATTAATTAAGGAAACCTGGACTTAATAGTCTGAAATCGTCATCACGCAGTTAGGTAGCCTGGTGATTAATGCTCAATCCTCTTTGTATGAGAAGAGGCCTTTGCCCTGCCATGGGATAGTTACAGGCTGGTTTTATATTATTATTTTATTCATCTTTGAAACTGACGTGTGGGTAATAATATAATATTAAAAATATTGAAATAGACTTACCCATGTTTGAGTCTGTTTCAGGAGTTATGTACGCACTGATATCAGCGATGAGGAAAGCGAAGAAAATTAAAGTATTCATTTTTATATTAATTTGATTCTTTTTATTGCAGGAGTAACGTATTTTTAAAATTTTATGTTCTTTAGAATATTATTTAAACTTTGAAACGATTTTTAATATTAAATGATATAATTATTTTTTATATTTATTATTAGTATAGGTACTTCTACTCTCGTTAAGTTGTGATTGTAAACTAATGTTTTGAAAAGATCAAGCCCTTTATATACTGCAATATTTCTTATAAAAAATGCAATTGTTTTTTGTTGTCTTATATTATGTTAAATATGCAATAGCCTTCCCCTATGATTCATTTTGTTTTCTGTTAATGAATAATATATTTATCTAAGGATTTAAAAATATATAAAAACAGAACGTTCCGTATAATATTATAATTAAGTTATGGAGTAAAACAGAGATATATAATATTTACAGTTCCATATTTCTTTCTCGAAAAGTGTCATTATTTAAAAGGGGTACCTTTTCGGGGAGAAACCTTCAAAAGGCACCCTGCCTTCCGGGGAAGAGACAGGGTAGTGTGGGATTCTTACCTAACTCAAACCACCCCGGTGATCACCATCAGCGCATGGAGGGAGGTACCGGGTCCTCTTAAGAGACCAGCTCCGGAACCTTCCCTGCGCAAAGCCTATCAGCACACTCCCACTGAGAACGGCAGCAGTTGATCGCCGTGCTACCGTCATCTCTGGAGTCGCTTATTGGGCGGACAGACTCCCCAATCTCAGCGCCCGCGAACCCAAAAAAGGGGTACCTATGAACATTTGTTTTGTTTTGTTGTGAACATACAGACTGGCCTGACGCAACAATAAGATTTCCTGATGTTATTAAGGAACCCTAATCTCAGATCTATCTAGGACGATTTATGAAGTCCCTAGTAAGTAAATAGTAGTAACCGCAGAGAGGGTACGCCCTAGAAGGACATACACTGACCTCATTGGTGACGTCCTTCAAAAAGGTCAGGTGCGCAGTACTCGCAACCGGCGCGTGTATGACTAGATGTATGAATGTGGACGAGGCAAAAGGAGTATGTAGGAACCGTAGCAGGTGGCGTTCTGTAGTTTCTGCCTTGCCATGGAGAAAAGGAAAATGAGTCGTGATAGTCTAATGGTATGACCCTTGACTGGCAAGTCAGAGGTCTCGGGTTCGAACCCAAGGCGCGCACCTCTGACTTTTCGTAAGTTATGTGCGTATTATAAATTAATTATCACTCTCCGTGCCTCAGATAGCACGTTAAGCTGTTGGCCCCGGCTGTCAATTGTAGATCTTTGACAGTCGTTACGGGTTGTTAGAAGCCCGAAAGTCTGACAACCAGTCTCACCAAGGGGTATCGTGTAACCCAGTATCTGGGTTGTGGAGATCTGATAAGCAGTCGCTCCATATAAAACACTGGTATTCAGCTGCATCCGGTAAGACTGGAAGCCGACCCCATCATAGTTGGGAAAAGGCTAGGCAGATTATGGGAAAAAGGCGTGAATTTATGTATGTAAACATCAAACCAAAACATCACCGATTGGACTCCAGCAAATCCTACAAAACAGATGGTACTTAACCAAAAAAATGCCAAGCTTAAGTGGGACTTGACCAGGCACATCTGTCAGTTAAGTTAAAGGCATCACTGATTGGAGTCCACCTAAATTTGATGGAGTCCAATCAGAGATGCTTTTAGCTTTATTGATACATCAAAGTTGCTATCCTAATAACTGCCAAACTTAAGTGGGACTGGGCCAAGCACTTTTGATACATATCTAATGACTATGATTACGTTGAAGTAAAAAAAAAGTGTTACGTAATATTGTTTTATTAGTACATTTATATGACGGGCTTTGGATACATTTATGCTAGCTAGCCCCTTACCTGAAGGAGGAAGAGCTATGATAGAATGGTTTTCGTATCATTGACAATTCATAATAACTGCCCGCATTTTTATCATAGTCATAGTACTTTATTGGTATTTGAATAATACAGGTCCACGAACAATATATGCATTATTTACCTTCAACAAATAACATAGAATATAACATTACAATAACTTTTACATTCATCATTATCATTCATACACATCGTCATTAATTACACAGATTTTTGTAATTTCTCGAAGCTATAGTCAGTTTCGTTGAGGCCAACAGCGCTTCAACGCTTTACGCATATAGGTTAGATACGCGCAATATTATTAATATACGCCCAATATCTTTTGGATCGTCAATCGTTTTAAAATTTGAATTTGTAAATAAAAATTTAAAAAACGCCTTATTCTGAAAATACTTAATTCAGAAAAAGCCTAATTCTGAAAATGCCTAACTTTAAAAATGCCTAATTCTGAAATTGCCCAATTCTGAAAAAATACTTTTTAAACAGATGGCTGGAAGAGATCATTCACTGAAACGCCTAGGTACAGTCCTATCATATCATTGTTATGTTTTTGTGTAGGTACAAATATCTAGCTATCCTTTATCACTAATTATAAAACAAAGTCATTTGCCGCGTCTGTCTATCCGTTCGCGATAAACTCAAAAACGACTGCACCGATTTTCATGTTGTTTTCTCCAACGGATACAGTGGTTCTTGAGGAAGGTTTTAGTACATAATTTGACAAGTTTTTGTATACCTTAGCTAAAATATAATGATATTTGTTGGAGGTGTCGGAAAAAAATAAGCCGGGTTGTGGGAATGGGATCAAAATTTCATAATTACTTTTGGTCGTGATAACCTACATTTATATAGGCGAAGTCAATGTAGTTCATGTAGTTTGAAATAAAAAGATTGAAATGTCATTGAAGTTCCATTCTCTGCAGGTGAGGGATATTAATCGTTCGATATTTGTATCTTATCAATAATCTATAAACGTGTTAATTATTTTTCAACAATATTGTGAACAAAATATACGCATAAAATAAACAATTAATGATTTTTATCTTGAGATGAGACGATTGTTAATCAAATAATTATATTTGTAGCAAATCACTTCCGATTTAGCTATATGTATAAATAGTAGAAGCATCGTCTTTTGTTTGATAATTTACTACTTAAACTATACTAGGTAAGACTCTATATATATATATTTATATTTCCTTGAAACTTTTGAACTTGGATATTGTCATTTATTATTACGGGCGGTTCACTGCTTTTGATAATTTACTACTTAAACTATACTAGGTAAGACTCTAATATATTTATATTTCCTTGAAACTTTTGAACTAGGATATTGTCATTCATTATTACGGGCGGTTGACTGCACTGTAAAATGTTTTTATAAAATTTTGTTATCTCGGGTGGGACTTGAACACGCGATTCTTGGCGCGCCGTGCCAGTTATTTTTTTTTTGATTTTAATATGAATTCTGGTTTCAATTTTTTTTGATTTTGAATTTTAATTTTGGTTTTATTATTATTTATTTTATTTTTCTGTGTGATTGAGTTTTGTACTTTTATTATGGATCTTTTGTTATCTGAATTAAATAAATAATTATTATATTATATTTTTATTTTGCAAGTTTCTTAATACATGTTTTCATTTAATCAGCAAAACATGTTACAAACGCAAAAAGTACTAGAGAAGTTAGGAAACTACTGTTATTATTGAAATATTAGGAAAATATTTTTAAAGGTTTAAAAATAAGTTTTATTTCAACAGATTACCAAACCAAAATAAAATGAAAGCCATCATTGCTTTTGCTTTTCTCATCGGAGCTATTGGCGCCATTCCTTACCCAGAAAATGTTCAAAGTAAGTGAAAAGAATTTTCAGTAGCCCATTTTTTGAAAAGCGTGTTAACAGCTGAAGATTGAGAGGATTGGCCAGGGGACAACGGGGTCAACGAGAGGACCGCAAGTCAGAGGATGTTCTAAGAATTGTAAGAAGTGTTATGAGATGAAGACGTAAAAGCGTTCTGTAATTAATTGTTTTGGTTTTAAAACGGTTTTACTTAGCTTGACCTGTTTATTATTTGGTTCAAATTTAGTAATTGATATTTCACCCTCTTCCTGTTGACAGATTGATCTGATATTTGGTACCCTTGGTACCTTGGTACCTTTAGTTCTGATGACAAAACCGTTTTACGTAAAAAAAATTTTTTACTGTTATTTATAATAATAACAGTAAAAAATTTTTTACTGTTATTTATAATAATAACAGTAAAAAATTTTTCAAAGTCAAAGTCCGAGGATGTCCTTAGGATTCTTTTGCGAAATGGAGGCGTGAAAGTGTTTATGCAACTGTATTTGTTTTTTTTTAATGAATAGTTTAATTGGCTTAGGCCGTACTTAATAACATTGAAAAGTAAACTATCTGATCAAATTCATAAAGTGCAACATTGTTGAGCATAACCCGCGGCACCCGCGTAGAACAATTTAGCACTATGTAATGTATGTTTATTTTACCATAGAGTACTTTTTTCAACGTTGTAATAATTACTTTTTGACTAGTTTCGGACCGTAAATAAATACTATTCTGAGTTATTTGTAAAACACCAGCATCCTTAAAAGGGGTCATTAAACTCATCATTACGAACAACTTTTGCTATGGGACCAACCTTGAAATCGCAAAAAAAATCAGCTGTTCCATACATTTTGTTGAGTCATGTGAACATAAATGTATGGAACACCTGCTGCTGGTTGTTATGCTGTTGATGCTATGTTGATGCTGGTGGTTTACCAATAACCCTGTATAATATAAATGTTTATATATCAAACTGTTATGTTTTATTTCAGTTGACTTCACCGACGAGCGATTGGTCAGTGGTTCAATAATAAATGCCATTGAAGACCTGAGCCAGTCTATCAAGGATGCTGGTCTTGACCCCTTGTACATCAAGAGAGAAAGCTTTATCTATGCTTTGCCGGTGCCAGCGTAAGTAACTACTCTATATTTAGCAGTATTTTAAGCAGTGATAGTCACTGCCAAGTCAAAAATCGTAGGTTCGAAATCCAGGCACGCACCTCTAACTTTTCGGATTCATGTGCCTTTTAGAAATTAATTATCACTTGCTAAAACGGTGAAGGAAAACATCTAGGGGAAACAAGCATACTTAAGATAAGATTTTTCAACGGTGTATAAAGCCACGTCAGGGACCTACGGGCGGTTTAAACTCTGACATCAGGTTGTTCATCAACCATACGATGAAGAAGGATATAGGAAATTGTGGGGGGGGTTTATGACTATGGTAATGATAGAGGATTTTCTTTCTTGAGTTACGGAAAATTATTATTTTTTAGCGGTAATACTTGATGATCTGGCAGGAACTATGGGGGGGGGGGGGCAATAGAATTTAGGGGCCCTGGGCGCTTGGAAATAAGCGCCTGATCACCTGCAGCTTTTTTTTATTATTTCGGAGAATCTCAGTCTATTTCCCAGCTACCATTTATTAAGAAGGCGTATGGTATTTTCCATTACCAAATTCTCAGTAGCATTGCAGAGTTAGATAGTTTTTTGTTTTTTAGGATATTCAACTGTGCAAGTTTTATTGAGGAGGTCTTAAGCGTTGGACTGAGCAACATCGTGGTCCGACGAGTCAGTTACAACATCCTCACTTCCCGGCTTAACTTTGACATAGAACTGCCGCTCATCCACTTTTCAGTTGGTAAGCAACTTTGATATCTATAAAACATTTAAAAAAAGTTACGTATATCTCGCTCGTACTAGATTTGAAATATTTTTTGCGTCCCGGCAGCATGTTTTAATGTCTGTTGTGTCTCATTTCTCGACCTTTGATGAAATAATATGAATTTAAATTTACATATTTAAAACTCAGCATCCGTTTGGTTACACCTGCCGCCGCAGGTTGACTGAAAAACATAGATTTAGCCATTTGATCCACGCAGGATGAATGCCATAAGCAATGATGATGATTGTTACATTATAATAAAAATTAATTCCATTCTTTCAATTATATTGTTGAAGGAAATAAACTTGAAATTATAATTATTTACATTCTATACCTGCTTACTATTTACTAAACCTAATTAATAATTATAAAAAGTTGTTTACTTTTTATCTGTTTGATCTATACAAAAGTCACGCTTAAGCGTCAAATATTTCCTCCCTATCAATGCCGTCTGCCACGCTGAATGGCAATGCTTATACTTCGAGCAAAGAAGGAGTCGAGCCTCTGAGCACGCGAGCTATCGACTGTCTTCGAACAATTCTCTTATATAGGAGACGCGCACTCGGACCCCATGACCCTAGCCTTTCAACCCCAAACGGCTCAAAGATATAGCAACCAATAATGTTGCTTTATTTGCGCCGTTTGAGTCTCTGTGGCCGCAGCGGCAGAGTATCGACACAGGTTGTGTCCCACACCAAAAGCCTACCCATTTTCATACGATTAAAAAGAAAAGATTGGTTTCTTATGATCAATATTTATTTCAATATTTTAGGTGCCGCTGAGGGAGTTGCAAATTCTTTTGGCCACACAGGCGACGCAAAGGCCTCTGGAAGGTAAATGAGTTGTATAATACTAAGGTTATTATTCTATTCGGCTATTAAGGCTATTCGATAATGCAAGAAGTTTTAAAGTTATCCACGGTGATGGTAAAACAAGAAAGAAACAACTTTTACCTTTCTGTCTGCGACCACAAGAGCTGCAAAGCACTCGAAACGTCAGGTTTTTTGAAAAATAAACATCCACGCGAGTTATCCGTTCAAAAGTTGTTTCATTATGTTGAGCGTTCGCGAAAGTTTGAGACTATATTAAACAATCATTAAGATTGTTAATTAACCACACACAATTTCTCCTGTATCGTGGGTACGACTAGGGTTGCCACCCGTTCTTTATAATAAAGTATTGTACGTTATTTCAGGTTATTTCTATACTTTATGTGAACAATAAAGTACACAAAAATACTTTATTTGGCATGATTTCGTTTCTTTGGGATTTTGAAAAGTTTAGTCTTAATTATGTATTTTGTCGCTAAGCGAAATACATCGATGTTGCCACTCGCCAACGCCAAATCACCTAAACACTCATTGCAAATAAATTGTACTTTATTTTAATACTATGCACTTTTTTTTCCTTCATATGTACCAATGTACTTTATCTGCAAAAAAAACGTGGTAACCCTAGGTACGACCGAAACAAATCAAAATCTTTAACAAAATCTCATTGCAATTCTAAATCAAAATCAAAATCAAAATATTTTTATTCATGTAGACCATTAGGCACTTATGAATAGTCGTAATTCTAATATTTTTAATAAAAGAGTGACTCTAGTTGACAGTTCCAAGGGCAGCCTACCCTTCATGGAGAAGAATCTGGCAAGAAACTCCATGGTTGCTCTTTTAAATATAGTGGCTTACAATATTTTAGGTTACATTGTTCTGAAGTCTTACGTGAGAACAATGTCAGTCGACTAAACACAAGTACACCTTAAATATTCTATCTTTTTAGTGTTAACATCTATAAAATCCGCTTCGTTGGTCAAGTTCGAGTGAACATCGGCATCATCTCTGGTATCAGCGTTCGTAGTATCGACATGAACTTCACTTTGGGAGACATTACCGTAAGATTTATACCTTTTATTATCTAGTAGCCTCTATTTTTTATGATCTATCTATTTAATCGTGATAGCCTAATGGTATGACCGTTGACTGGCAAGTCAGAGGTCTCAGGTTCGAACCCAAAGCACGCACCTCTGACTTTTCGTAAGTTATGTGCGTATTATAAATTAATTATCACTTACTTCGTGCCAGAAAGCATGTAAAGCCGTCGGCCTTGCGCCTGATCTCTCTCCGGTAGTGTCGGAAAGCCGCCCCATCAGACTATGAGAGTGAAGGAATAGAGAGTACACCTGTGTTTGCGTACACAGATGGCAAATTATCTCCTGTATCCCGGCCGCTGTTACCGAAAAGATTCTGGCGTTCAAAAGGTTAACCCGTGTGATGTTAGGTTCACCGATGTTGGAGCATAAGAGCTCTGCTGTGATGTATATATCTCTTAGGCGCTTAGGGCACTTAAGGAAGGCAAGGTATATTCCTCGGATTAAACCAAGAGCTTAATACTTAGAAGCCACACAAACAATCACTATATAGATATAAAATAAATAATTTATCCTGCGCATAAATACACTAAGACAACTCCTTGCGTGTCATTTTTTCTAATAAATTTGTATAATTATTCGTTTCCTTTCAGTCTGCTGTCAAACTAGTCGTTCAGGGTAACGACTACTCCAATTATGTCAACGAATTTGTTGGCTCAACAATTCCTGAAACTATCAAAGCGTATAGTGTAAGTATTTATTGATTGTCCAGATATGATAGGGCTGGGATCTAATCCAGCAAGTGATAAATTTCCCCAGAAGGAAGGTATGTGACTGGCTGAGAAAAATATTCGCATCGAGTAACAGTGTGACTCGATGCGAATATTTTCTCACCATACATTTTTCATACATACACGAATATGAGTGCGCTCGCGTAGTCATAGTATGCTCATTTGTATAGTCCTAATATTCCTTCTTCTTATAATTAAGAGCTAGGCTCTTGTCGGTGGAGCAATCGCCACCTCTCTCTATCCTCCGCTTGTCTTTTTTCTTCCTAATATTCCTAGATAAAAATCAATAGCCACAAATTTTTGTCAGTGCATCACACATATGAGGATCAGCTAGAATTCTAATATTTATGGTTTATTTACAGAAAGAAATCAACGAGCTACTCGAGATAATTTTATTGGAACTCATCAATGCGAATCTTTAAATATATAAGTAAATACTAAAATTAAGACAATACAGTGAGATCTACTTAGTTTTATAAAGCTTGTTATGTTATTAAAATGTTGTTGTTACAATTCTGATTGTATAATTTTTAACCTTTATTTTTAGTTCTGTGTATCTTAACCTCCTGAGACCCTATTAGCACAAATTTAAATTATAATATAATATAATAAATCAAGAGCCTCGATCAACACCTTAAGAGGCTCTCGTTAGATGGCTGGATAAAGGGCTTGGTGCAGAGGGCGGTACTCCTGGACACGGCTCGCATTGTCAGGAGGCTCCTTTCTCTGGAGCCCTGACCACCGGTAGCTTGGACCCTGTTCCCGATACCGGTGGGCTACTATATTTTATATTTTTAAATGTATATTTTTATTTTTTTTATATATATTTAAAAATGTATTTTATATGTACTGAAAATAAATAAATGATATAACATAATTAACTGAATTATTTTTTTTAATTCAGTACTTTATAACTATCAATAAAAAATAAATAAATTGAACATAGTCCGAAAAAAGTAGTCCTGGGTCTCAGGAGTATCCTATCCGTGGAGGAGTATACTATCAGCAATAACCTAGTTAGTGGTATAACCGTTGACTGGCAAGTCAAAGGTGTCAGGTTCAAACCCAAGGCACTTTTAGGGAAGCTATGTGTTAATCATAAATTCATTATGACCTGTTCTATGCCTTGGAAAGTATGTGAAGCCCACCTGTCATGACGATCTTCGGCAGGACAGATCTAACGTAAGAATATCGTATCTCTTTGGGTTGCGGGGGTCAGATTTGCAGTCGCTCCGTAGAAAACTGATAAATATCTGCATCTGGTTAAATTAGAAGTTGACCCTGAACAAAATTTGGCAATAATTCTCAAATTTTGGATTATAATATTTTTAATTCTGTTGGATGTTCAGCAGCATCCTACTGTGTATCTAATAGAGACCATCTACTACTGCGATCGACAACCCGCTTGCCCAGCGTGGCGATTAAGGGCAAACACCTTCTAATGAACGCAAAAAATAAGTGATGCGTATAAGAAGAGGCATATGTCCAGCTGTGGACTGAAACAGGCTGTTTATGTATGAACACATGTTTGACAACAAACCCATCTTATGGTAAACAGTTATGTGGTCTTCGATGGAGCACAACTGCCTTATTTATGTACATCTCGTATGATGTTTGTATAGGTTATTTATCATGATACAAGCTATCAACTACCAACTGGCTTTATAGCAAGAGACGAAGTTTGGACGGTATCGTCTAGATCCGTCCTCAAGATAGTTTTACCGAATATCATGCCCGAACACAACAATATCGCTTGACGGCAAGGCTTTGTCCAGTTCGTGATAACCAGCTACAGCCGAAGCCTCGAGCAGTTCAATCTGCTTTTTATACCAGACCATTATTCAATTTAATATTCAATAAAAGACCTACTCCAAAACGTCTTGAAGTCATAAATCGACTTTTTGGGCACTCAGAGGAAAAGGCGCTGCTAAATAAAAGTTGGTATCCACTTGATGGTACTACGTCTGCCTGCAAACAATAGGATTCTTCTTCATATTGCATTTTTTGTCCTTTTTTGTGATAGCCTATTATTATATTGTGATAGCTTAGTAGTGTGTCCGTTGATTGGTGAGTCAGAGGTCTCAGGTTCGAACCCAAGGCGCACCTCTGACTTTTCGTATGTTCTGTGCGAATTATAAAATAATTATCACTTGCACCGTGCCTCGGAAAGCACGTTAAGCCGTTGGCCCCGGTTGCCATGAAGATCTTTGACAGTCGTTAAAGGAAGTCAGTGCCCACATAAAATCCTGACAACTAATCTAACTTCAGAATCGTATCCCTTTGGATTGCGGAGTTCAGATAGGAAGTCGCTCCGTAGAAAACTGATAATCAGCCACATCTGGTGAGATTAGAAGCCGACCCCAACAAAGTTTAGGACTAATAAGGCTAGGAGGGTGATGAGGTAACTGTTTTTAAACAAGACAAATATTAAACTATCGATTTGATCGTGTAAGTATTTGAATTGTCGAGACAAAAATAATGCATTCCCGCTCTCACAAGTCGTGTAATCACTTGTAATCTTGTATACTGATAATGCGCACTGCAATTTAAGGTTACTATGTCTTCGCCTGCTCTATAAAACGGGACATACATATACATATAGATTACCGAAATAGATACTTCTATGTATGTCAACGGTTGCTACCATCATGTCACCAATTGATTAGGCAGTAATTAAGGGGTTAATTAATTCCAATCGATATAAATAGAAGGTATACTTTTCTTCAATATCACAGCACTAGCGGAATTTTGAAAGGTAAGGTTGTCAATTATTTTAAAATATCTGGTTTGGTTTTAATTGTTATTTAAAAAATAAAAGTAAATAAGACTGTACATAGACATATAATCCTGGGAAAAGGCCTCCTCTCACAATCTGAGGTGTAAGAGAAAGAGAGAAAGATAGTCTGTAAGATCAGAGAAATTATATATTTTTATTGTTGGTTTTATTGGTCATCGGAGTTTCTTTCATCGACGAGATTTTCCAAAGAGCATGGGGTTTACAGCATGGGGTTCTTCAACAGGGGCGTAAAAAGATTTTTACTGAGTCGTAAAAGTGACAGATAGACAGAATGATCTTAAGTTATCTCAAGGTTTGCAAATTGCAACGCCTTCGGTTATCTACGGACGCTTACAAGTTTATAAAGTTACGGTAGAAGGATTATAGTAAGACGGGCGGTAAATTACATATCACTACATAGTATAAAACAAAGTCACTTCCCGCGTCTGTCTGTCCCTATGTATGCTTAGATCTTTAAAAGTACGCTACGGATTTTGATGCGGTTTTTTTAATAGATAGAGTGATTCAAGAGGAAGGATTATATGTATGTATAATACATGCATATTAGCGTAACCGTGCGAAGCCGGGGCGGGTCGCTAGTAAACTTATAAAATCGAACAGTCTAGAGTTTGAAGTTATTTCAATTATATTCCAACTAGTTCATCCCTCGTTTGTAAAGGATTTACTACGACAACCTTTTTTTTTTGTTTACGGGGGGAAACCTTCAAAAGTCACCCGGTCCTCCAGGAGAAGGGACCGGGGAGTGTGGGATTCTTACCTCACTAAAACCACCCCGGTGATCACCATTAGCACATGAGGGGAGATCCCGGGTCCCCTTAGGAAACCAGCTCCGGAACCTCCCCTGCGCAACGCCTATTAGGCAACCTGCGACCACGAGAACTGCAAAGCTCTCGTAACGTCAAGTTTTTTGACAAATAAATAAATCTTTTACGCGACTAATCAGTTTAAAAAGTTGTTTCATTATGTTAAACGTTTGCGAAAGTTTGAGACAATATTAAGGATTTACTATCTACACTGCCTCTATGGACTGCCTCGTTGGTCTAGTGGTAGCAAGCGCGACTGCTTAGCACGAGGTCCTGGGTTCGATCCCCGGGTCGGGCAAAGTGTTATTGGGTTTTTCCATTAGGAAATTCTCAGTAGCAGTACGGGACTCCGTACTGCTACTGAGAATTTCCTAACCGACTGGGAATTGTGCCCGGTTAATGGAAATAGGCTCGCCCCCTATTACAAGGGACTTATAACATAGCCGGCGAAACGTGGGTGTACTGCACACCTCTGCCTACCCCTTCTGGGGAATACAGGCGTGACTCGTGAGTCTATAAAAAAAAAGAATGCTATCTACATTAGGTACTCACGAAATGGAGTTGAAAAAACTTTTCACAAGTTATAACTATGTGTGGTTGATTATTTATTTTGATTGCAGGTTTTAACAGATTACAATCACTAAAGCAAAGATGTTTATGACAATTTTCTTCGTACTTGCGGCCGCCACGGCTCTTCCCCAATCTGATAATATTTCAAGTAAGTACACTAATATTTATCAAACATTAGCTTTTGTCCATGGTTTTGCTCGCGTTAATTAAGAATACTTAAATTTTACATTGATTCATGATTAGATAACTCCTGTATTAACATATAATTTTACTTACAGTTGACTTCAGCGATGAGCGGTCAGTTAGCAGTAACATAGAAAAGGCTATTGAAGATATGTGCCAGAGTATCAAAGATGCTGGTCTAGATCCATTGCATATTGAGAAGGAAGAAATGGGCTACGAACTACCTGTGCCAGTGTAAGTTGACCCTTTTTGATTTCCCTTCCATAGGACATTAAGCTACTACAATCTGTCAAATTTTTTAAATAGATTTTCAACTTTCTTGCTTAAGCATTAGGTTCAAAGTTAATAGGGAGAGAGTTTCGATCGCTTGATATGCTGGCATCTATACCTTCCATTTGCGAAAAGGTGAAGTTCCGCTGGTCACTTACCAGAATAAACTTTATGGTGTTTTGTCCTTACCTTCCTTACAAGAAGTGTGAGATTCGATTGCGCCTTCTCCACATCTTTTTATTGGCGTAAATCATCTTGGATTTATTGCATCCGGGGTTGGGCAGATAGGCATTCTAAATTCTAAGTTAAAACCGCCTTACGTACTTCTAGAAAGAAATAAATTTAAATTTATCAGCCTTGAAGCATGGGCTATCCGGCTTCATGCCGATAGCTTTCATGTGCTAAATTGTCCGGTAGCTTAAGAGCTAGCAATGATTAACTACGTAACGATGCATAAAATGATGCAGCTGTCATGACCCCGGCAAAGTTATCCAGCTTGCAATGTTGTGAAGCCGCACGCCACAGGGCTAACCTGACTGTGTGTAGACACCATTCTTATCGTATGGTTGATGAACAACCTGGTGTCAGAGTTTAAACCGCCCGTAGGCCTCTGACATGGTTTTACACAATCAAAAAAAAAATCTCTCAAGTGTGCTAGTTTCATCACGATATTTTCCCTCACCGTTTTAGCAACCGATAATTAATTTATAATACGCATATAAGTTATGAAAAGTCAGAGGTACGCGCTTTGGGATCGAACTCGAGACCTCTTACTTGTCAGTCGACGGTCATACCATTTGGCTATCAGTACTCCAATAGGCTGTCAGGGCTATCACCATTATACTGTAGCTATAGCACGACTACTACCTACTACTACACCTATTACACCTATTACCTACTACACCTACCTACTACTACACGGAAAACTTATGTGCTTTGTTTGTATTTCCTCCATCAGGATCTTCAATAGTGCTGCTTTCGTTGAGGAGGTCTTAAGTAATGGTATGAGCAATGTTGTGGTGAAGAAGGTTACCTACAGCGTCATTACGTCTCGAATTAACTTCGATATAGAAATGCCGCTCATCGACTACGCACTTGGTAAGAATTATAAATTCTTTCTTTATCAAATGGTTGATGAACAACCTGGTGTTACAGTTTAAACCGCCCGTAGGCCTCTGACATAGTTTTACATACCGTCGAAAAATTTCTCAGGTATGCTGGTTTCCTCACGATGTTTTCCCGCACCTTTCGTAGTCTAACGCTCCGCTAGACTAGATAAATTACCTTAACTATATCTATTACTAGCTTACTTACATTTTAGGAATCTATAAAAGGTGCCGTGTGGTTTCTATATGAATAGAACCACCCCTACTCGTCCCGCGGGTGTCGTAAAAAGCGACTAAGGGAAAGATCCGGAAGATCGTTAACCGGCTTGCCCAGCGCAACGTGGCGATTATGGCCAAATACGTCCAATGAGCGCACAATAGAGCCGCGCATTGGGAAAGGCCTATATTCAGCAGCGGATTGATACAGGCTGATGTTGATGATAAAAGCTGAAAGCTAGCAATGCTTATGTATTGCAACATCATAACAATTTAAGAGTTCCTATTGGTTTGTTAGAACCTAATAGCTGTTTGCAATGGATTGCAGCTAGTAAAAGAGAAGGCTCAACATACTTTGACGCTTCTTATGACACTCGCTGGATGAGTAGGGGTGGTTCTATTCTTAGGCCGGAAACCACAAAGCACCGGCAAAATGATCGGCTTAGGTCATTAGCATGAGCTTCGGCTAAGACATGTCCCGTCTCTGTCTTGCCGTTGAAGTTTGACAGTTAAGCGACTGTGACAAGGATAGCGCTAAGCGCATGCGCTAAATAACGTAATATTTATCTTCACCTTAGAGTTTTTTTTTAAATCTTTATTTATTTAAAGGTTTTTAATTACGCTTTTGCGCCTATGCCAATCCCATCGTATTAATATGAAAATCTTTATCAGTCATTTAAGTTTTTAGGATTATAATAGAAGAAAATAATATTTTTGCCGCTTCAGAAGTGGGACTAGCTAAGCCATGGAACACACTTACGTCCATTGTCGATAATTTCAAAGACTTTAAGAGCGCACTTCTTTTGGCAGTATATCGGATACACTAAGAGAGAGAGAGAGAGAGAGATTAAAATAAATATTTGTCTATTATAGGTGCTGCTTCTGCTCAAGCCACAGTCTTCGGCAATACTTTTAAGATAGAATCATCTGGAAAGTAAGTACTGTATTACATATTGAATTTGTATTTAATTTCAGTCATGTACGTAATGTCAGTCTTTATAAGTCTCACTAGGTCTATCTCTATATCTACTATTCAATATTATACTCTATTCTATATCTACTAGGCGGCAATCAAAGTGTTGTGAACTTTGAAGATAATTTTAAACATTGACGTTTTTCTTTTACTCAGGATTGAAATCCAGAAGATTCGAATCGTAGGTCAGATACGAGTCAGTGTAGGAATCATTTCTGGCATCACGATTCGGAATGTTAAGATCGAATTCACTTTGGGTGGGATCAATGTAAGTTATAACGTCTTTTTTCTTTATTTTCTTTATCAAATAATGGATAAACAATCTAGTATTATTATTAAACCATAGTAGGCCTCTAACATGGCCTCTCACACCATTGAAAAATCTCTCAGGTGTGCTGGTTTTCTCACGATGTTTTTCTTCACCGTTAAGCAAGTGATGATTTTATTAATCTTCTTTAAATAGTATAAAACAAAATCGCTTCTCGCCGTCTGTCCCTCTGATTAGATCTTTTAATCGATTGATTTGCATACATAGATAGTAGGGATTCATCATCATCAGTGGGAAGGCGGTCCACTGATGAACATAGGCCTCCTCCTTCAACGCCACAACGAAATGCAACTTGCCACTTGCATCCACCGGTAACCCGCGACTATACGAATCTATCGTTTCGAAGAGTGATTCAAGAGGAGATTAATACATAAAATTAGTCTCAATAGGTGGTGCTACGATCAGTTTTTAATTAGAACCACGAAGCCGCGTTAGTGTCAGCTAGAAGAATATATATTTTTATCTTTATTTTCAGTCTGATGTAAAACTAGTGGTTCAAGATAAGGACTATTCAAAGAAGGCGAACGAGTTTCTTGGTACCACTATTCCGGAAACATTAAAGGAATACAGAGTAAGTAGTATTTGTTTGTGTCAGAAAATAATACATTAATTAAATAGTAGAGCGTGACGTTCAACATGTCTGGAAACGTTTCCCAACATTGCAAGATGATGTGCAACATAACAAGCGTTTTGTTGTGGACAGGCTACGATGTTAAACAAAAAATCCACATTTTCGCTCATTTTGTGGGGAATATGTTTAGCAACATGTTGCGTGACACGTTAAGAGATGGCTTTATGGTTTAATCCCACATTTTGCCGCTTTTTGTTCAAGATGTTTGCCGGACAATGTTTGGATTTGTGGCAATAATTACTTTTATTTATTTATTAAAATATTATAATTCTTTAGAATATTAATAGCTATTATTATTTTCTAGTCTGAAATCAACGAGCTCTTCGAAATTGTTCTAAAGGATATCATCACAAAACAGCTTGAAAAATAGTAACTATAATATTATGGTACTTATTTAAGGTTTTAAAGTTAATTCTAATAATAATAATTAATTATAATAATATATTCTCCATTTTTTTAAAGAATATTATGAATAAATGTTTTTTTAGTACATTCTGTATTTACTAACAAATTGTAATTTCCCTAATCCCGAATAATCAGAATCAACAGGGAGGCCTTTGTTCAACAGTGGACGTCTTCCGGCTGATGATGATGAATCAGAATCTTTATTTTACTGCTAGAATGTAGTACACAAAGATGTAATACATAATTATATTATACATATTAACTATACGCAACAAAATGGCAACCATGTATCTTCATTGCACGCGCATTATCGAATATGAATTTGGAAAATAGGATTTAGGAATTTGGAATTAGAATTCCATAATAGCTTTTATACGATTATGTGTATATTATGTATATTTTGTATTCGCATTGTCTGCGCCGTTATCAAGGCTCCTGAGAATGAGGAGTGAGGGGGAAGGATTACTGACCTAAGGCTTACCACCCCCACCGCTACCGGACGATACGATACGGTACGATAGCCGATAGATTACGAGCCGGCTGACATTGCCAATTTTAGTAATTCTTATTAAGGTGAGTCTAGATTTGTTATCAAACCTTATACCTACGTAGAATTGATTGAGTGTATTTCAGAACGTATATAAGAATAAATAAAAGATGATTCAATGAACGTTTCTGAATTAGCGAATGAATGAGAGGTTGAGTGTGAAAGGGAGGGACTGATGGCTATCGCAAGAGAAGTTTAGACGTGCGGCTCTGAGGCTTTTTAAAAATTGTTTCAAATACAAGTTCTGCTTTCAATCTGCTTTTTCTTTTATCTTCGATCCCTACATGTATAACAATTCCACATTATTTGGCATTGCCATATAACATCATCATCTTCATCTTACTAGCCTTATTATTCCCAAACTTTACTGGGGTCGGCTTCTAAATATAACCAGGTGCAGCTGAATATCAGTTTTCTAGGGAGCGACTGCTTATCTGACCCCCGCAACCCAAAGATACGACATTGCCGTATCACAATGGAACATTTTATGTTATGTTATATAGTTTATTATTCAACCTTATTTAATTGCATAATTCTAGATTGTGTAATTAAACTATCACAGTTTAATAGTAAGACTGTTGACTGGTAAGGCCTCAGGTTCAAACCCTAGGCCCTTTTGACTTTAAAGCCGTCGGTCCTGAATGATCTCTCTGGTCGATTTGGATTGACGTCCCATCAAACATGCGAGTGGAAAATAGGGACACATCGGAATTTTTAAAAATTTAAACTTTTTATTGTTATAATTTACGCTGTTTTTTTAATCTACGGCTTTTCATTCTTTACTTGTATTTAAATTTCACAACATTATATGTTTATCTTAATACGATAACGCCAACCAAAATCAGTTTTGAAAGAATTATCTTTAACATAATATGCGATTAATTGAGATTGCCGAAGAAAAACATATCAGAAAGGGATTAGCAGTTTTTTGTTAATACGCTAAATGATTAGTTATAATCTGTTCAGATATAAGGATATAGGTGTAGAATTAATTTGTAGTATTTTGGAGTTTTGTGAGGTAAGACAAGTTTTATTTTTTAAAGATTTTAATTAAATAAGTTTAATTTTAGTGATAAAAAAATAACTAAATATTATTTCAAACAGGTAATTCTCAAAATCAAGCAAAATGAAAGCCGTGATTGCTTTTGCATTTCTGATCGTAGGCATTAGTGCAAATATATTGCCAAATTCTGGTAATGTCGCAGGTAACACTTATAAATTATTATCAATATCATTCATATAATACATTATGCAGAAATAGAACTAGAAGGAGTACATTAATAATATTATATTGTAGCCGTTTAATGGATTGGGTAGCCAGCCAGTTGAAAGCCAAAATTCAATATTTATAGACTCACGCCTGTATTCCCCAGAGGGGGTAGGCAGAGGTGTGCAGTACACACACGTTTCGCCGGCTTTGTTATAAGTCCCATGAGGGCGAGCCTATTGCCATTAACCGGGCACAATTCCAGACTCCGTGCTGCTACTGAGAATTTCCTAATGGAAAATCCCAATAACACTTTGCCCGACCCGGGGATCGAACCCAGGACCTCGTGCTCAGCAGTCGCGCTTGCTACTACTAGACCAACGAGGCAGTTAAATTCAATATTAATGTTATTATTTACAGCTCAGTCACCAAATCAGCGAATTATAAGTGATAGTATAATAAGCGAGATCGAAGGCATAAGCCAGGGTATCAGGGATGCAGGATTGGACCCTCTACTTATAAGGAGAGAGACCTTCTCGTACGCATTGCCCGTGCCTGTGTAAGTACCTCTTAATACTAAAGAAAAGTAGGAAAACCGGTCAAGTGCGAGACTTGCGCACTGAGGGCTCCGTACCACTATACAATAGGGATGTTAAATATATGTATGTTTTTAAATGATTACTTATATATAACTATACATATATTTATAATTTCTTAAAACAATAAAATAATCAGTAAAACTTTTTGTGAAATTTTTACATGTTTTAGCACATGTTAGCTTATTAAATATAAATATTTAATAAGAAATTTGAAAAAACAACTGATACGGATGGGATTCGAACCCACGAACTTCGGCGTACCGTGCCGACGCTCTAACCTAAAATAATATAAATATTCTAAAAAAATGACAAAGTTAACTTAACTTTGTAATTTTTTGGAAAATTTAAGTTAAGTTAATTTAGGTTAATTAACCCACATGTGTCAGCATATTTTTGTTTTTAAACCACATTTATTGATTTTTAGGCTGTTCAACGCTGCTGCTTTTGTGGAGAATTTGTTGAGCACTGGCCTCAGTAACATAGTGGTACACAACATGAACTACAGCATCCTGTTTTCCCGTCTCAACTTCGACATCGAACTGCCATTAATACATCTATCTACAAGTAATGTCTTTTTTATGTAGTTTTTGAATAAGAAGCTTTAATGCGTACACGTAAAGTTTAGTTTTATCTGCAACTTTCATATTTTCATGACCTTTTGAAAGTCATTATGAAAACTAACTAAATAAATTCAAGTTTCATTTTGTATTATAACTGATTTAGCTGAAGTTCTCTTATTTAGATCAATAAATCACAATATACAGCGTGTAACAGAAGTCCGAAATAATACATTAAAGGCGTATAAGGTACCCTACAAACAATCCTTGAACATAGGTTTTGGAAACGAACCCCAAATAATACTCGAGTAAACCACGGTCAAAGTTTTCACCAAAATCTTTCAAATACAGCCCTAGAAATCAGCTGAAAGGTAAATCAACACAAATCCGGTTATTTACCTTCAATAAATTCTTTAAGTAAGCACTAGGTACGCGTAGGATAATGAAATCTGTCATTATTGAAGAAGATGAAATCAAAAGAATTATTTTGTGTGAAAAAAAGATGCCTCTTTTGCATTCAATATTTTCACAGGTGATTCTCTTCATGATATAGGTACATACATGCCCTTAAGTATTATTTCGGACTTCTGTTACACGTTGTATATGCGTATACATTTATACATTGTTATATTACAGGTGTAGCTGCTGGTGAAGCTACTCTATTCGGCAATAAATTGAATGTTCAGACTGATGGCAGGTAAGAAATGTAAATTAACATTTTGTCCGTGACTTTCTCTACATGGACTTTTACTGTCCATACTTGTGATTCTACTTTCGTCAATGCTCTGAGATCAACGGCTACGGGCAGGGCATGCATGCAGGCATGCAGCAAAGCGTGATTTTAGAACGTTGTGCAGATTCAGAACTTTTTTGAGAAACAGTATGGGATAGTCGCAAACTCGCGACTCTCTGGGCTAGCCTCGAGCGTGGAGCGTAATGTTAAGGTCAATTCGAGGTTGTCCAGCACTTTATCTCCTAAGATAAGTCACTTATTAAGTCCTTAAATCCCATCGATAGCAAATAGAACTTCTTATCAAGGCGCCAGTTTCTTGCCGGTCGATCTATGTTGCCTATGGCATCTACTAGTAGTCGCATCGTCTTCTTTCTTTATCATAGTTATGGTTGATGAACAACCTGGTGTTACATTGGAGTTTAAACCGCGCGAAGGCCTCTGACACAGCATGTAGGCCGCTGACTTTTAACACAACGTAAAATATCTCTCAGGTGTGCTGGTTTTCTCATGATGTTTTCTCTCACCGTTGCGTCATATAGCGTGATAAATAAATTTCTAACACGTACATGAATCCGAAAATTCAGAGATGCGTGCCCGGGATTCGTAGTCGAAACCTTTGACTTAGCAGTCCATTAGTTAGCCAGAAAGCTATCACAGCAGTCGCCTCGTGGTCAACTGTTTTTTATCGTTTTATCGTAATACTTATACTTAATTGTTATTTTTTTCATATTTAATTTTCCTTAAATTTTTTGATACTTAGATTTATTTTATATCCTTTTTACATGGTTTAATTGTGTCGTTTGTTAAGAACAGTTTTTGAATTATTTAAGTACCTAATGAAATTAATTATGTAATGAATTAAGTTCATTCTTGCCTATGTTTAGGGTCCCCCTAAATTAAATTTTTTGCAACTTTTTTCCAGGGTTGACATTCGCCGCATCAGAATAGTAGGCGAGGTTCGTGTGAACATCGGAATAATTTCCGGAATTTCCGTAAGCAGAGTCACAGTCAATTTCACTCTTGGGTCAATTAACGTGAGTACTTACACTATTACATTATAAATTAATTATCAAACCTGTATCAAAGCTGTAGGCCCTGGCTGTCATGAATAACTTCAGTATCCTCATAAAATACTGACAACTAGTCTAACTTTAAACTATCGTATCCCTTTGGGTTGCGGGCTCAGATAGGCAGTCGCCCCATAGAAAAATGATATTCAGCTGCATCTGGTTACATTAGAACCAACAATGTTTGGGAATGATAAGGCTAGGAGGATGATAACTTTATACTATTTCATAACCTTATAAAATCTGCAGGGCATTTTTAACCTCATATTTTATTGTTAATTCCCCATTTTTATAATCACCAAGGTGGTTTTTTTTGCTGTGTCGAATCTCTTTCAATCAAATTAAAGACGGAGGCTGCCACCGCAGACTGCAGCTGTATGTGACGGGCTTTACACTAACACAATATCTGTGTGTTATACAAGAGTTTCTTGTACGTCACCATAGTCAGCGCCGGCGTTAGGGCTACTAACACTCTGGGCAAAAATAATTTTCGCGCCCACATACGAGTATTAATTTTTTGCTGGCGTAACACAGTATTCAGGGTGTGAAGCACGGAGGTAAAGGACTCAAGACCTCTGCGCCCGCGCAAATTTGGCGCCCTGGGCTGTCGCCTTACCGCGCCCCTCCCTTACACCGGTACTGACCATAGTATGGATCATGTATTTGATAAAATGTGTTCTATAGGAGTTCCATGTGTTGAATAAATGTCATGTTTTTCACAGACTAACATCAGACTCGCAATCCAAGGAAATAATTACTCGCACGAGATCAACACCTTCCTCTCCTCTACAATCCCCGATGTTCTTCAAGAATTTAGAGTAAGCCAACATTACAACGTAACATAACATAGATATAATCAACATAACATAGAGATAACAAAACTTAAACATAGACTCGAAGAGCCGATGACTGATGGGGAAAGAGGGTTCTCGAGTACCGACCACGAGCCGGAAGACGCAGCGTTGGTATGCCCCACCAGGTGGACCGACGACATTGCCAAAGTCGCGGGTAACCGGTGGATGCAAACGGCAAGTTGTCGCTCATTGTGGCGTTCCATGGGGGAGGCCTTTGTTCAACAGTGGACCCGGCTGATGATGATGATGATGAAACATAGACTCACGCCTGTATTCCCCAGAGGGGGTAGGCAGAGGTGTATGCAGTAGGTACACGTTTCGCCGCCTATGTCTCCTGTAATAGGGGGTAAGCCCATTGCCATTGATTAGGCAGAATTCCAGACTCCTTGCTGCTACTGAGAGTTTCTTAATGGAAAAACCCAATAACACTTTGCCCTACCTGGGATCGAACAAAGGACCTCGTGCTTAGTAGTCGCATTAGACCAACGAGGCAGTCCTATAAAAGTATAGTAAGACTAGATGTATATAAGGTGCTTCGAAATTATCTGCCACGGTTGCAATGGGAGTAAGTATTGGGTATATGGATTACAATAGTGAAGAAATTTCGTACCCCGGAACAGTAAAAAAAAAATATACCATGGAGCAGAATTAGACCTACGCAATAAAACGCAGGCAAAAGAAAAAAAAAATTATGACGTTAGATAAAAAAAAATACTTTAAAAAATTTCTATAAGTAAATAACCAATATTATCCCCCATTGCAGCCGTGGCAGATAATTTAGTAGCACCTTATACCTACATACAATACCTGTACCAATACCCTGTGCTGTATAAATCAATCCAACCCAACCAATCCAAATCTCGATAAGGTCCCCCCCCCCGTTAATTAAGTAAATTTACATTTCATTGGCATACATACACACCCTGTATCAGTCCACTGCTGGACATAAGCCTCTCATACGCATCACTTATTTTGTGCGCTCATAATGGGCAAATGGGTTGGCAATCGCAGTAGCAGATGGCTGCTTTTTTGCAGTAGGATGCTGCTGCCCATCCTCCAGATTTTTCCCTCTGTTGCTTCTTATGATACCCGCAGGATGAGCTGGGGTAGTTCTATTCTTAAGCTGGAAATTAAACAGCACAATTAGGGTTGCCACGTTTTTTTTGCAGATAAAATACATTGGTTATTATATGAAGGAAAAATAAGTACATAGTATTAAAATTAACTACAATTTATTTGCAATGAGTGTTTAGGTGTTATGGCGTTGGCGAGTGGCAACATCGATTGAGCAATCGATGTATTTCGTTTAACGACAAAATACATAATTAAGACTAAACTTTTCAAAATCCCAAAGAAACGACATCATGCCAAAAAAAGTATTTTTGTGTACTTTATTGTTCACATAGTATAGAGTACAATTACCTGAAATAACGTACAATACTTTATTATAAAGTACGGGTGGCAACCCTAAGCACAATAGGCATACATTTCCTTCTATTGATTTTCTAAATTCTCTGTTTTCTTTCAGCCTGAAATCAATGAACTTATTGAAATAGTCCTATTTCAAGTTATCAACGATAATTTGTAAGGACTTAGAAGAATCTGACAATGTGTTTAAGAAAAGTGTGAATATATTTAAGAGTTGCTTTTTATATTTGATAAAGACTATACCTACATGACTACTTTGTGCCAATTATCAAATCGAAACATTAATTTTTTTTTGTTGTATTTCTGAATAAAAATAAATTGTTTTTTTTTTATGTCATTAGACAAAATATTATTGGTAAGTACCTATTACTTCCCTGGTAAAGAAAATATTCAGTGTAAATTTACCTCTTGCTGTTAAGCCATGTACCTTCACCATCGCCTTCATTCACTTATTTATAAACACAATATTACTAACCTATTAATATATTGTTGTATATATAAACTAAATATTTACTTTCCGACTTGTTTTAATTCCCTTCTTTTAAAAAATAGTTAATCCAAAAATATTCATTTACACGCCAAGAAAAATTTTTGTATCCCTTTTTAGCATATTGCATACATTAAGAAAAATATAATATTTAATAAATTTTGTTCGAATTTCGACCACTGAATTTATTAGTAAACTATAAATAAGTAGACTTTTCTTACTTTCTTAATAATTTAAAGTAGTTTCTGATGATGCTATTGGTAGTGTCATCTGTCGGATTCTTTCCTGCACTTGCGAAGGTGGAAGATTCGTGCCACGCAATTTTCCACCAACGTTTGTGAAAGTTAATAGACGTTCAAATCCTTGTCACTAGATGGCGTTGTTTTAAATTTTTTGTCTAAAATTTATCAAGGATTATAAATTATTGATGAGAACTGATAATAAATTATTATTTAAATATTGTTTTAATTGATGTTTTTGTAATACTTTTGGACATTTCTATTCATCTCTTCCATCCTACAAGTATTTTTTTTCTTTCTTCTAGTTATTCAGTCATATAAGTTCTTATGCGAACATAATTTAAATCCTATTTTTCAAAGTTTTTGGTTTATATTTTCTTTTCGTCTTAATTTTTTTATAGTTTTTTTTTTCAAATTTTTATTTTGTAGTACTTACCCATTTTATTATAGTATCTACATAAACATACATCATAAAGAAACAATGACATTGTCTTTTTTAGTTGTTTACATTTTTTGTATGAGAATATTTTTATAAAATGCAGTAAAAAGAAAAACCTAAGTATAAATATTATTAAATAATAACAAATATTTAAAATAGCTAATATAATTTGCTAATAGTTAATAATTATTCTTTGCCTATTATAAAGTTTCACGGCAAGTTACAAACATAACTTGGCAACACTTTTTATCCGTCGCGGGGATTTACTGTAGTGATAATTTTTATTTTAAGCTTGCAATACTTTGATAACAACGTATATTATTATAGGCGTTCTGTTGGTAGCATTTTGCTTTTGGTTCACAGTTGTGGATTATCTGCATAAGTGAGCTGTGAGACAAAGTTCAGAGAATTTAGTGATTTGTTTCATTTGAGTTGTACGTAAGTATAAATTACTTATTAAATATTGATAGAACATAAATATGATCTAGATTAGGCGTTGTGATCACGAGTAGATACATTCGCAATAATGACTTTACTTCGACGATGAATTCGCGGGCAATCCGCTATGTAAGTACGAAATTTTATTTAGTTATCTACCTATAGGGCTGCTAGCTGTACGGGATTCCCCGGACTTGTCCTAGTTAGAGAGCGTCTGTCCGGGAGACGTCCGGGGGTCCTACTTTTATGATAAACGGGATCATTTACAAAGAGAATCGCGGCAACAGCTTGTATATCATAACTTAATCGATAAGATAACAGTCTGAAAATAGATAATATCTATTATTGTGATATTTCATTGCATGTTACATGACGCCATTTGCCTCGGATTACCAGAAGTTGGCTATAGTCATCTTATTATAACCACCTGACCTAATTTCGATCACGACTAGATTAAAATGGGACCACCTTGAAGGTATACCCTATTGAATAAAGAAAGAATTACAAAAATCGGATGGCCCTGTAAAAACATTATAAAAAAATATACGTGTCGAATTATGAACCTCCTTATTTCGTCGGTTAATGATCAACCCTTAGAGTACCTATATACGAAAATATAGAGTGATAACGTCAATAACATTGCCTTGTTCACCACTGAAATGTATTTTTTTTTAATTATGTTTTTTTATATTTTTTTGCAAAATTTAACACAGTAATTAAGCATGATATAAGCTAAAATGTAAGTTTTTCGCTCGTGGAGACTAGTTGAACCGCAATCGATTGAGGTATGATCGCGGAAGGAACTCGTGTGACGGCCGCATTACACACGTAGGTATATACACGTGCTTACGGTTCATATTTCTGTAGGGTTGCTCTGTATTTTCTTATCACTACATAGTATAAAACAAAGTCGCTTCCCGCGTCTGTCTGTCCCTATGTATGCTTAGATCTTTAAAACTACGCAACGGATTTTGATGCGGTTTTTTTAAATAGATAGAGTGATTCAAGAGGAAGGTTTATATGTATAATACATGTATATTAGCGTAGCCGTGCGAAGCCGGGGCGGGTCGCTAGTATATTCTAAGAATCAACCACTGTATTAGAACACATTTAACTTGTAGGTACTACTAAGTAAAAAAAGATTAGAAGACAATGTCTACATTTTAAATGAAACAACTATTGTTCTGTTCCAAAAATAGGTATTATACAAACAATAAGATCTTTAATAACATTGTAATGAATATTGGAACCTTTGTAAAAATTAGATGAACAATAAGACCCTTAATAACATTGTAACGCTAAGAAGATCATTGTTAATTAAATGAAACATTTGTATTAGGATATACTTTTTATTCACAATGTTATAGACAAGATACTCCATTATTTTTATATTCGGCGCAGCCTGGCGCGACTATGTTCGCGTGATTATACTATCTCTACGCCTAATTTGCCTATAACCACAGTATAATAATCATACAATAAGGTAACTGCGTACAAACGCTCAAAACGGCCCTTCTCACCCAAACACGCGTAATATTGCGTAGCGACGAGACTCCTAAGCGACAATCGCGGTACCTGCGGTATCAACCACGCGTCGTTTTTCTGTGACGCTTCATGTTTGTTTGAGTGTGCCGTTTTCGGGCGTTTGTACGTAGTCACCTTACTGTATGTTTTTATTATACTGTGCTATAATTGCCACGCTGGGCAACCGGGTTCGCGATCGCAGTAGCAGATGATTACTGTTACACAGATGACTGTTACACAGAAGGATGCTGCTGCCCATCTTTCGGATCTTCCCCTTAGTCACGTGATTTTACTATCTCTACGCCTAATTTGCTCATAATCACCACGCTGGGCAAGCGGGTTTGCGATCGCAGTAGCAGATGATTACTGTTACACAGATGACTGTTACACAGAAGGATGCTGCTGCCCATCCTCCGGATATTTCCCTTAGTCGCTTTTTACGACACCAGAGCGGGACGACTAGGGGTGGTTCTATTTAGGCCGGAAACCACACGCCACAAGCCTATTCTTTACCAAAGAATAAGCCCAACCTTCATTTTTTCTTATTTGCAGTGCTAAAGAATCTAAACATGGGGCTAAACTTTTCAGCACAAATAAATCTGGCATTAATTGAGTATTTAAAATCTCTCAAGATTAATGAAGAAGTATCTTTTGGTATGAAAAAATATGACAAAGAATTCTTTTTAAATGGTTCACCAGGGTAAGTTGTACGAGTTGTTTGAAAATCTATGATCTTTTTCTTATCGTGTGGTTGATGAACAACCTGGTTTCAGAGTTTAAACCGCCTGTAGGCCTTTGATATGGCTTTATTCGCCAATAAAAAATCTCTCAGGTGTGCTGGTTTCATCACGATGATTTCCCTCACCGTTTTAGCAACTGATAATTAATTTTTAATACGCACATAACTTACGAAAAGACAGAGGTCCGTGCCTTGGTATCGAACTCAAGACCTCTGACTTGTCAGTCGAAAGTCATACTACTAGGCTATCAGGGCTACAATCAAATCTTTAATTACCTACATCTTATTAATTAATTAATCTTTGTTTGTACAATGTATTAAAATTAATAGGTATATGAAGTCAAGGTATTTTTTTCAGAAACTCAAGCGTTTTATGGAGTTTAAGTACTTATATAACCTTATCTGATATTATTTACAGCTCTCCAAAATGTAAAATATTGGCACAGAACTTGTTTGTGAAATTGCCAGAAGATTTAATAAAAGTGAATCCAGAGGCTTTCCTCACTTTTAATAGTGCTCTGAAGGCTCCGAAAATTGAAATATTTATTGGTAATTGTCTTACTAGTTCCTTTCTTAACCTTTCTCTTTTTTCATTAATGACGTAACGATTGGCGCAGCGGTTAAGCGAATCGCCTCCTAGGCTTGGTGTCACGGGAGCGCTACCCGCACTGGGCAAATATTTGTGTAATTGACAGATCTTTCTCTATGGTATGGTTGATGTCAGAGTTTAAACCGCAATAGGCCTCGGACATGGCATTACACACCGTTGAAAAACCATTTACGTGTACTGGTTTCCTCACAATATTTTTCTTTCACCGTTTTAGAAAATGATAATTAATTTCTAAGACGCATATGAATCCGAAAAGTCAGAGGTGCCTGGTTTTCGTACCTACGTTCTATTAAAAGTCCTATTAAATTATAATACTGTGCAATTTATATCTATATGTATAAATTTCGCATACCTAGTATACATAAATGCACTTTATACAAAAAAAAAACTTGTGGCACTCGGGGACTGCCGCGGTAAAGCTATTGCATAGCATTTTTTATCGACTTATGCAATTATAATTGTAAATAAATTGTTAAAAATTTAATACAAATCACGTCTTGAAAAATCGAAGTAAATAATTAGTTTTCGATATTCGAATGTTTATATTATTTCTAAATGTTTTGTTTTTTAATGTGTCAACATAAAATATAAGTACCTTATTTGTTAGGTAATAAGGTTTTAAACCCTAAATTAGATTATTCTGCAATAAAGGGTGTTAGATTTTATTTTCGTTACGGAATTTTTTGATTCGGTCGCCGCGCTCAAAGCCATCGATAAAAGCTACGCAATAGCTTAAAAATGTTTATATACAGGGTGGGCGGAGAATAGAGGTTCAAAAATTTTTTTTAGATGCCCCTCTCCAATAGCTATTCGAATAACCCCCATGTATGTTCAGCGATTATTTATAGTTTAAGAGCTAGATTTTTTTAACCAATTTTTGGGAAAGTATCACCTGACTTTAGATTTTATTTTTTTTCTTCTTCTGCATTGTAATTCTTGAAAATATTTTTTGTTATATTAAATCCTTATAGTATGTTCTATGATCCATAAAAAATCTGTCTGTCTAATCATCTCATAAGGTGCCTAAAACTTTGCTCAAAATGAAAAAAAGTGCAAAATAAAATTTGTTCCAGATTTTCATTTAATCAAAAAAAAAACAAAAAATGATGGCAATGACCCCGAAGTAGTTTTAAAAACTCCCTCGGACTTTCAGCATTTCAAAACAATAAAAATATTTCCTACTTTTCGGGACATTATTTTGTACAATCGTAGTTCAAAGATGGTAAAGAGAAAAAATCTCAATTAATTTTTTCATTTACTTGATAGTTCAAAAGATTGTTTTAATACATTTTTATCATTAAAAGTTCATTGAGTTGTGATAGCTTAGTGGTAGTAATCGTTGACTGGCAAGTCAAAGGTCTCAGGTTCAAACCCAAGGCGCGCACCTCTGAATTATCACTTACTCCGTGCCTCGGAAAGCACGTAAAGCCGTTGGCCCTGAGCCTGATCTCTCTCCGGTCTCGTGTCGGATTGCCGTCCCATTGGTGTATGAGTAAGGGAATAGAAAGTACCCTTGTGTTTGCGCACACACTAGTGCACTATAATATCTCCTGGCTAATCTCCGTTGAGATTGGCCGCTGTGACCAAAACCAGTCCGGAGATATTATTATCACGAAAATAATGTATTGAAACAACCTTTTATCACTTTCAAAAGGAAAATTGGCTTTGTTTTTTTTTTAATTTGCGCCTAATAAATCGGAATCCATAAATTTTGGCATTTTAACTAGCTACATTATTGCAATCAAAAAGATGCAACCCGGTGGTAGACATACGGAGAGGCAGTTGAAGGCAGAAAAAAAAATCTACAACAAATTAAACCATTTTAATAAAGTTCTATTTAAAAGTTCAGAATTTTTTTTTAAGCACAGATTTTGCTAAAATTTTGTATTGTTATTGTATTATATCTAATGTAAACTGTATTCCATTAGAATTAAGTGCTATCAAATAATAAAAATTTGGGAAAAAAATAATTAAATTAATTGAGATTTTTTCTCTTTACCATCTTTGAACTACGATTGTACAAAATAATGTCCCGAAAAGTAGGAAATATTTTTATTGTTTTGAAATGCTGAAAGTCCGAGGGAGTTTTTAAAACTACTTCGGGGTCATTGCCATCATTTTTTGTTTTTTTTTTGATTAAATGAAAATCTGGAACAAATTTTATTTTGCACTTTTTTTCATTTTGAGCAAAGTTTTAGGCACCTTATGAGATGATTAGACAGACAGATTTTTTATGGATCATAGAACATACTATAAGGATTTAATATAACAAAAAATATTTTCAAGAATTACAATGCAGAAGAAGAAAAAAAATAAAATCTAAAGTCAGGTGATACTTTCCCAAAAATTGGTTAAAAAAATCTAGCTCTTAAACTATAAATAATCGCTGAACATACATGGGGGTTATTCGAATAGCTATTGGAGAGGGGCATCTAAAAAAAATTTTTGAACCTCTATTCTCCGCCCACCCTGTATTTAAAATATTGTGTTTGTTGGTTTGCCCTTCTTTCGTGTTTCACCACATACATGAGAAATCATATCTGAAAGTCCAAATGATTTTAGGCGAAGCGGCAATTGACTGCGATGAGTTGGGGTTCTTTGCTCGGATATTGGGAAAGTAAGTTTCAATTGATTATAATAATTTATTAACAAAACCAACTTTTGACACTTTTACGGCAGAAATTAGAATTTGAACGATGATTGGAGTTTCTTAATCGTATGGTTACTGAACAACCTGGTGTCAAAGTTTAAACCACCCGTAGGCCTCTGATATGGCTTTACACACCGTTCAAAAATATCTCAGGTGGCGCTGGTTTCCTCACGATGTTTTCCCTCATCATTTTAGCAAGTGATAATTAATTTCTAATACGCACATAAATTCGAAAAGTCAAAGCGCTTGGGTTTCGTGTATGTGTGTCTGTCTGTGGGATCGTAGCTCCTGAACGAATGGACCGATTTTGATTACGTTTTTTTATGTGAGAGGTGGCTTGATCGAGAGTGTGCTTAGCTAAAAACAATTGAGACATTTTGTGTCGAGGGTTTTTAAATTTATATTTTTCTAGGATTGAAATATATGATGCCTATATCATTTTACATTGTACCCCAAGATTTGATGACGGCTACAGAGTTGGCGATTGTGATTTGAAAGTTAAAGTGGATAAGATTCAGGTAATTTATTCATACACTTATTGGTACTTATATATCCGATTATTATCTTATTATCCGACTTCCAAAAAAGACGAGGTTCTCAATTCGATGCAAATACAGTCTTTACAAAGCGGTACACACAACGGAAGACCGCGAAAATTGGAGCAGAGTATTTACTCTGTTCCAATTTTTCTGCACAATTTTGTGGTCACAATGCCTACCCCCTCTGGGAAATACAGGCGTGAGTCCATGTATGTTTTATATTGGATACAAAGAATGGATTGGATTCAATATCAAAACTAAACGTTTACGTAAAATTTTGTGTGTATGTTTTCGGGGCTTAGCCAAGTTGACTATCTACAATCGCTAACGTTATAGAAAACGAAAGAAATGTATAGGATTTATCGTTATGTCACGTGGTCAAAACAAACGAATAGAATCTAATTCTATACATTTCTTTCGTTTTCTATAGCGTTAGCGATTGTAGATATAGATAGTTAACTTGGCTAAGCCCCCTGTTGACTGTTAAAGATTTTCTTTATCTGGAGCTAAACCTGGAAGTCAATTCAGGTCATGCTTACCATACAAATGCATTGTCACCGGAACTGAACCAACTTTCAAAAATTAAATACCGTAGGATAAGATGAAGGATAAGAGGAAGGTTCTAATAATCAGCTTGCAAGATTTGACCTAAAATGTATTATCATACAACACAAACATTGCAAGTTAAATAAAAGCATGTAAAAATGGCATGTAATCATAACCTGTCAGAGTATCCGCTAAAGTGACAGGACTTCGATAAAGTTTGCCAGGCGCAGTTACTAAAGTATATAAGTTTGATTTCAGTCTGATATTCAGCTCTTTTTAAATGAAAATAACTATTCTGGAATCATCAATGCCTTCCTGACGTCAGATAATCCAATTATATTTGAATACATCGTGGTAAGTGATTTTTATTACATGAATAATAATTGTTACTCATCATCATCATCTTCATCACACTGTATTGTCCACTGCTGAACATAATCCTCTACCAATGCGCGCCACTATTGTGCGCTCATTGGATGTATTTACCCATAATCGCCACCCTGGGAAAGCGATTGTAGCTGATATTATTACACAGCAGGATGCTGCTGCCCATCCTCCGTATCTTTCTCTTAGTCGCTTTTTACGACACCCACGGGACGAGTTGGATTGGTTCAATTGTTAGACCGGAAACTACACGGCAATTTTTCCTCATTAACAAATATTTTTCATTAGCAAAGCAACCAGAAGACTTAAATAAAAAATAAATAAATAAAGCCATGTCCCACTGCAGGGCAAAGGCCTCTTCCAATCCAGAGAAGGATCGAGCTCGACCTTAATCACTACGCTAGCTCACTACATGTTGGCGATTGCGGACTATTGAGTCAGGTTTCCTCATGATGTTTTCTTTCATCGTTAGTTAAGGTAAAGGCTAAGATTTTAATAAAAAAACTTACTATTTTTTTTTCAGAATGCAATTTTGGTTCTTAAAAAGGAGGAAATAAAAAAGCTGATTAATACGCATTTGACTTCTTTGATATTTTGATACCAACTTCATCATTAATAATTTATATAAAATATTATAATAATCGGGTCAGATTATTATTATTTTTTATTTTAGTTCATTCAAATATTAATAAAAAGTTTCCCTATCTTTGGATTGAATTTTAATCTAGTTTTAAATAAAAATAAATGGTGCTTATTCTCGTAGGTACATCCCGCTAAATTAATTTTAGTCTTACTATTATCTCTTTTTAATAAACATCATAGAAAAAGGACAGGAAATTGAACTATAAAATTAGAGCTGTCAAATTAGTCTATGTCCTTGCAATTTACGTGAAATTAAAAGAGATCTCTATGACGTGCCGATTAAATTATCGTTGATATCACGCAAATGGACTAGTTTGACAGCTATAAAAATTTTCTATCCTTTTTCAATGATCTCTGTTAGACAAAGTTAAAAATTAAGTAAAATATTAATAAAATTTACCTAAAAATTACAAATTTATAAGGTTTTAACATTTTTTGATGCAAAGAGACAGTACTGCAAACAGGCGACGTCGTATGTTCTAATGTAAAAGTGAAAGAGTCAAAGGGCTGTCACTCTTTGCCCGACCCGAGGATCGAACCCAGAACCTCGTGCTCAGCAGTCACGCTTGCTACTGGACCAACGAAGCAGGATTCTTTGCTTAATCACGGAGTATATCCCGTAGGTGACAATTTAAATGTAATTAAAAACGGTGACAGTTTAAAATAGTCCTATTTATAAGAAATTAAAAAAAAAACATGATGGGATTCGAACCCACGATCTTCGACGTACCGTGCCGTTGTCTTATTTTACCCACTTGAAATATAAATAAATCCACTAATAAATTTATTGTCTATCATGTTTGCAGTCCAATTGAAAATTTGTACTAGAAAACAGGCGATAAGATAGATTGAGAAATATAAGTATTTATATTTTACTAGTGGTTGCCTATTCGTTGAAACACCGTAATTTTTACCCGACTACAAAAAAAAGGAGGGTTATGATTTTAGCAGTCTATGTATGTATGTATGTAAGTTTGTTCATCTGTTCCCTCCTAGCTCCTAAACTATTTGTTGTAATTCAATAAATAAGGTGTCTATCGATGCGTCTTAATGGTCTGCGGGTTATAGGATTTATGAAATTTCGTAAAATCAAATAAGGTGGATTTTAAAAATATATGAGTCAGCTCGAAAAAAATAAAGTTAAGGTAAATTTATCGTGTTTGATATGAAATGGAAGGTCTTGATGAGCACATTCAGAATATGTATATATTATCTATATATTCTGGACCACTTCTTAGAATATCAGGCTTCTAACTACCCGTTACGACTATCATAAATATATGTAATTATAACACTGCATACAATGTGAAAACGTGATAACAATAAATATTTACTAATTAAATTAAAGTTTCTACACATCACTGCCTATTAAATTATGATTATATTTTAATATAATGTTAATTAAATTGAGATTTCTTTTTCGTAACTAGATGGCGTTGGTTTGCGGTTTTGTAGAAGTAAGTAACATAGAGTTAAAAATACCTCCTCAAAAATCCCGGAACCGTAAACATAACAATTAAATCTCGGGATTTTATTAATATGGACTGGATTTTGACCTATAGTTTTTATTAGAATTAATTTTAAACACTTTTAATTTTTAACAGTTTTAGTACCGAACTACTTAAGTATTACATTATCTGTTACCGATGTCTAAAAACATAATAAAGACTTTTTATTATAATAATTTAGCTCATATGTATTTAAAACGTTAAATTAATATTTTGGAGAATTTATTACATGTTTTAACACATGTTTGCTTATTAAATATAATAAATTATTTAATAAGAAATTTGAAAAACAACTGATACGGAAGGGATTCGAACCCACGATCTCCGACGTACCGTGCCGACGCTCTAAACGCTGAGCCACCGTATCCCATTTAAATCAGTCGAAATTTCAAATTTCTTTCTACGCCTAGGGCGTGTGGTAATATCTATCGGTGCCTTCTAAAACCTGCAAAGTTTAGAACACTGAGTCGGATAATTAATGTATTCCGTTCGATATTACCACACGCCTAAGGCGTAGAAAGAGATTTGAAATTTCGACTGATTCTGATGGGATACGGTAGCTTAGCGGTTAGAGCGTCGGCACGGTACACCGGAGATCGTGGATTCGAATCCCATCCGTATCAGTTGTTTTTTCAAATTTCTTATTAAAAATTATACGTAACATTAATTTCTTATTTCCCGGGAATTAATTGTAATGTTTATGATTTCGGGATTTTAGAGCAGGTATTATCAACTCCATGTTACTTACTTCCTCGAACTTTAGGTAAATGTACTCTATCTATAATGATATCCCACAAAAAAGGTTTCATGTGTACTTATACAGCTTGGCAAAAAAGAGTCTGAGGCGGTGACAGCTGGAACTAAAAATAAAAATCTTAAATAACTACGTTTGTGAGTACTAAAATAACATAAAAATGATTCATTTGATTATAATTAATGACAAAAAACTCGTCATAGAAATATGTAAGCACTTAATAACTTGTAATTTGAATTGTAGTGTGAAAAGTGCGACAGCGGCGCCCCCAATTTTTCCAGACTCTTTTTTGCCAAGCTGTACTTCTTACTACTTTTCATGTATACTTCTAAGAAATATATGAGGCCATGTTTTAATAGCTCGAAGTCGCGGACGACACCTTTGAAATAAATTTAATTTAAAAAATACATGACATTGAATAAAGGTTTGAACCGAAGTTGACAGTTAAAGAAATCTACCTATTTAAGAACTACCACATTCTAAAAAATTGTGATTAAAATGAATTTTATTGGTTTCTTTACCACTAAAAATCATTGAAAAAAAATATAGTATAAAAACTAAAACCCGACTACTTAAAATCTAAAAACAAGCTTCTTAGATTTGAAATAAAATTCTGTAGTCGGAGGCCTTAATGTATTATAGGTAAATAGGTACTAGATAATCTTCCAAGGGTAAATACTTTGTAATTTGGTGGCCTCCGACTACAGAATTTTATTTCAAATCTAAGAAGCTTGTTTTTAGATTTTAAGTAGTCGGGTTTTAGTTTTTATACTATATTTTTTTAAAATTAATAACACAAAAGTTTATCAATCCTACTAATATTATAAATATGAAAATTTCTGAGGAAGTATGGATCGATGGATGTTTATTACTCTTTCACGCAAAATCTACTCAACGGATTTTGATTAAACTTTACAGTAATATAGCTTATACATCAGAGTAATACATAGGCTACAATTTATTAACGTACCACTCAGACAAAGCCGCGTGCGGAAGCGGAAGCTAGTACAAAAATAAAAAATCGATTCATAAACAGAAGAATCTTTGCCTGTAGACTATTGTAACTTTCAATTAAATATATTGGTCTTATAGTTCTATTAAAAGAGTTTATAATAGTTTTTTTTGTGAATTTTTTACATGTTATAGCACATGATAGCTTATTAAATATAATTATTTAATAAGAAAATTTGAAAAAACAATTGATACGGATGGGATTCGAACCCACGATCTTCGACATACCGTGTCGACGCTCTAACCGCTGAGCCACCGTATCCCATCGGCATCAATCGAAATTTCAAATCTCTTTTACACGCCTTAGGCGTGTGGCGACATCTATCGAAATACATTACGTATTCCGACCCAGTGCTCTAAACTTTGCAGTTTAAGTAGACACCGATGCGATATCACCAATTTTCTTAATATTTTTTGTGAATTTTTTACATGTTATAGCACATGATAGCTTATTAAATATAATTATTTAATAAGAAAATTTGAAAAAACAATTGATACGGATGGGATTCGAACCCACGATCTTCGACATACCGTGTCGACGCTCTAACCGCTGAGCCACCGTATCCCATCGGCATCAATCGAAATTTCAAATCTCTTTTACACGCCTTAGGCGTGTGGCGACATCTATCGAAATACATTACGTATTCCGACCCAGTGCTCTAAACTTTGCAGTTTAAGTAGACACCGATGCGATATCACCAATTTTCTTAATATTTTTTGTGAATTTTTTACATGTTATAGCACATGATAGCTTATTAAATATAATTATTTAATAAGAAAATTTGAAAAAACAATTGATACGGATGGGATTCGAACCCACGATCTTCGACATACCGTGTCGACGCAAATTCACAAAAAATATTAAGAAAATTGGTGATATCGCATCGGTGTCTACTTAAACTGCAAAGTTTAGAGCACTGGGTCGGAATACGTAATGTATTTCGATAGATGTCGCCACACGCCTAAGGCGTGTAAAAGAGATTTGAAATTTCGATTGATGCCGATGGGATACGGTGGCTCAGCGGTTAGAGCGTCGACACGGTATGTCGAAGATCGTGGGTTCGAATCCCATCCGTATCAATTGTTTTTTCAAATTTTCTTATTAAATAATTATATTTAATAAGCTATCATGTGCTATAACATGTAAAAAATTCACAAAAAATATTAAGAAAATTGGTGATATCGCATCGGTGTCTACTTAAACTGCAAAGTTTAGAGCACTGGGTCGGAATACGTAATGTATTTCGATAGATGTCGCCACACGCCTAAGGCGTGTAAAAGAGATTTGAAATTTCGATTGATGCCGATGGGATACGGTGGCTCAGCGGTTAGAGCGTCGACACGGTATGTCGAAGATCGTGGGTTCGAATCCCATCCGTATCAATTGTTTTTTCAAATTTTCTTATTAAATAATTATATTTAATAAGCTATCATGTGCTATAACATGTAAAAAATTCACAAAAAATATTAAGAAAATTGGTGATATCGCATCGGTGTCTACTTAAACTGCAAAGTTTAGAGCACTGGGTCGGAATACGTAATGTATTTCGATAGATGTCGCCACACGCCTAAGGCGTGTAAAAGAGATTTGAAATTTCGATTGATGCCGATGGGATACGGTGGCTCAGCGGTTAGAGCGTCGACACGGTATGTCGAAGATCGTGGGTTCGAATCCCATCCGTATCAATTGTTTTTTCAAATTTTCTTATTAAATAATTATATTTAATAAGCTATCATGTGCTATAACATGTAAAAAATTCACAAAAAATATTAAGAAAATTGGTGATATCGCATCGGTGTCTACTTAAACTGCAAAGTTTAGAGCACTGGGTCGGAATACGTAATGTATTTCGATAGATGTCGCCACACGCCTAAGGCGTGTAAAAGAGATTTGAAATTTCGATTGATGCCGATGGGATACGGTGGCTCAGCGGTTAGAGCGTCGACACGGTATGTCGAAGATCGTGGGTTCGAATCCCATCCGTATCAATTGTTTTTTCAAATTTTCTTATTAAATAATTATAGTTTATAATAGGTTTTTTAGCTTGGTACTTGAATGGTTGACTCGTCTAAAGTCCGATAGAGAAAAACATTTGACAATTGACGCAGTAGCTAATGCTATGCAATTGGCCCGCGGCACTCAAGCCTGCACAGAACAAATTAGTATTCACGTGAACCACTTATACCTATACTTATTTGTTTCGGACTGATTGTTCAATAATTAAAATTAATCATTAACAACACACTATTGTTTATACAAATAACCCATTTGTAAAACACGAGCATCCTTAAAAGGGGTCATTAAACTCATCATTATGAACTACTTTTATAAATCAAAATCATCTTTTATAGATGTAAATAGGCCTGAATGATGAACTACTTTTACTATGGGACCAACCCTGAAATCGCAAAAAAACGGCTGTTCCATACATTTATGTTCACATGACTCAACAAAATGTATATTTTATCAATTAATTTCATTTCAATACTGAACCATAAGAATCAACACCATAATCAGTAATTATCCAGTTTTAGAAAGATAATTGTATCATTATCGTTTCTGTCAACAGTGGATTATATATTAATCTTTAGACAAGAAATACTCATTGCCAGTTCATCGTTGCTGTATCTCATAGCAAGGTAAGTTTACAAAATTTTGTAAATATTTGCCGCTTGGCATTTTTTTTTACCGAATCCCAAAAAGGAGGAAGTTAAAGTATGAAAAACACAATCGAAAATCTTGTTGTACTAGACTTCTAGTTTTAATTAATACCCCTTAGAGCAGTGGTGTGCCTTTTTAAAGGTTACATGAATGGTGCTCCCATACTGCTGTTAAAAACATTTTCTAACACAACAAACTAACAAATGTTAGAAATTGTTACATTCCGTTAGGAATTGTTAGATGTTTTGGGTGCTGTTATGCATATAACCGAATGGAAAGATTCAAAATTAGTCTTTATTGCAGATCGAAAAATGCAGTGTGTTTGGATACTTTTCGCAATTCTGGGTTTCGCTTCGGCGTCTCCAGTCTCCATGTCAAAAGTCATGGAGGGAAGCCTAAATACTGGTATGTAGGTAATCATCCGTAATAGCCGTGTGGTTTCCGGCCTAAGAATAGAACCACCCCTGCTCGTCCCACGGGTGTAGTAACAAGCGACAATAGTGACACAATTGTGGCGTGCATTCGGAGAGGCAAAAGTTCAGCAGTGGAGAAATACAGGCTGATGATGATGATGATGAAGTAATCTACGCTAAAAGATCTACGCTCTTCGCGATACAGCTTCTTCCAGCTTTCCTTAATAAGAGCCAATTCCTTAACCTCCATAAACGTCTCGACCTTTACTTTCTCTTTGATCTGCACTACATAACTTTGCCTTGGCCTACCTTCCTCAATTAAAAAAAAAATATTTCCTCTCCTTCCAATTTTATGAACAGACCTACCTACTGTTGAAGATTAAATCGCCCGAAGGTCTAAAAAAGTCTAAAATATGCAGAAACATCAGAACGCGATTACTTATGTCGTATAAGCATTTAGATGTTTTAAAATCAGTAATATTATTTTGTCGTCTTTAAAAAGTCATCGGGTAGAAACACCGTTCTGTTTGAGTACAATAAAAAAAAAATTGCTACCATAACAAGAAAAACTACTAATTTTGATTTTAGGTGTGTCAACCAGGAACAGTCTTTTGGAAAATCTTGTTCGTGGCCTATTGGAGGACTTCAGAGAGACTATGGTGAAAGGGTCTGATGATGTACCGGTTTTAGATCCTCTTCAATTAGATCATGTGCATTTAGACGACGCTACATTGCCGCTTCCGGGGTAAGAATGAAGTAAAAAAATACTGCTATTTATTTACATCTACTATTTTAGGGCCTAATGAACGAAAATTCTTAAATATTACATGTCTCCAGCGTGCCATTGCTAGTTCTTCTTCTTATTTTTTATCATCGATGGTGGATGAACAACCAGTTGTAAGTTTAAACCGCCCGTAGGCCTCTTAAATAGCTATAGAAAAATCTCTCAGGTGTGTTTGTTTCCTCACGATGTTTTCTTTCACCGTATTAGTAAATGCTAATTAATTTCTAAAACGTACATCAATCCGAAAATTCAGAGGTGCCTAGGTTTTGAATCTACTACTAGGGTACTACTAGGCTATCACTGTTTAGTTGTTGATAGTTGAGAGGTTGTGAATAGTAAACAGCTCTTGCAGAATTCACCTGAAAAAGAAAACCGGAAGAAGAAGAAGCCTAAAAGGCTAATAGCTTACTTAAAAGGCTATTGCTTACTTAAAAGGCTATTGCTTACCTAAAAGGCTATTGCTTACTTAAAAGGCTATTGCTTACCTAAAAGGCTATTGCTTACCTAAAAGGCTATTTAGTAGTTTTTACTTTTAATTCATCTTCAACTGACTTTCAGTGCTCATTTGACAGTGCATGGCTTGAAGGTGTCCAAGTTGAGTTCTTTCGTCGAGGATACATTGACCGTGAACACGCTTTCACTACGGAGATATAGCTTGGAGTTTGACCTCTACATCCCGACTCTTGAGATTGAGGCAGGTCAGTATATTCGTACCTTGTAGTTCCAGCTTAAGAATAGAACCACCCCTACTCGTCCCGCGGGTGTCGTAAGAAGCGAGTAAGGGAAAGATCCGATAGATGGGCAGCAGCATCCTTCAGCATTCCTCTTTACGAGCACGATTTGATCCAGACACCTTCTGTGTAATGCCCCCAGCTGCATTACTAACTAAGTTATTCGTAACCCTATCTATGGTATTGAAATTCTCATCGTAGAGAGTAGTTACACAGTTGCAACTTCACAGTACATAAATCTTCTTGTGTTATGGCTGATGTGTTGTGTAGCGCCGTGTGGTTTCCGGTCTAAGAATATAATCACCCCTACACGTCCCTAAGAAGCGACTAAGGGAAAGATCTGGACGGTGGGCAGCAGCATTCTTCTGTGTAACAGTAATCATCTGCTACTGCGATCGCCAACCCGCTTGCCCAGCGTGGTGATTAAGGGCAAGTACCTTCTAATGAGCGCGCAAAATAAGTGATGTGTATGAGAAGAGGCTAGAGGAGAAGAGGACTGATATAGGTTGTATGTAATGTATATTATGGCTGATGAATAGCCTACCCTGCCCATCTGCTATGGCATGAAACACTGTCGAAAATATCTCTTACATTTGCTGGTTTTCTTACGGCCGTTTTTAGTTTTTTGAAGCAAAGTATTCTTTTTAAATTTGATTATATTTTTATTGCAACTTTATTCAATTTTCAGATAATTATGATCTCGCAGTTACGGCGGCGGGTGCCCATTTATTCGGCAATGGCGATGCTAAGTAAGTTCAATTATTTGAACCACGACTTTCACCATTTCAATTTTTTTTTAATCTTTTAATATCTTTGAATGTTGCTGTTATTTCGCTACTATCCTTATATAGTATAAAACAAAGTCGCTTTCTCTGTCCCTATATCCCTATGTATGCGTCAAAATCCGTTGCGTAGTTTTAAAGATTTAAATCATTAAAACTTTAATTTTTACTTTAATGGACTTTATGCGGATTTTTTAAATAGATAGAGTGATTGAAGAGGAAAGTTTTTATGTATATTGCACCCGTGCGAAGCCGGGGCAGGTAGCTAGTATTGTATAATTAATTAATCGTATCATAATAGAAGATAATAATTATTTGATAAAACATAAAACCATAATTGTTTGTGTATAAGTAATAAAATGATTTCGCTAATTACTTTGTTTACGTGAATTATACAATTGAAGACATTTGATACAACTTGGGACTTGAATCCAGAAGTTTGCACACAGCAGCCGTGTTTGAAACCATTACACCAAAAGGCAGTTGGTAAAACCCCTCTTATCTGTTTCCAGGATCAATTTAATTGAACCAAGAGTGACTGGATCCTTACTGTTGGTGCCTAGGATAACTATTGGCAACATCTTCTTGACTATATCAACCAGTGAAATTAAATTCTACCTTAAAGGATTTGACGTAAGAATCATTATAGCGTATCATCGTCCTATCGTATCGTATAGATTATCATATCCTGCGACCATTTACTGTCAATAAACACTCGTTTGTCAAGTTTGAACTGTAATCAAAGAAAAAATTTCAACGACAGTCAGCGAGACTTTCTTTTAGCAGTCATACCTCTCGCTTGAGCAGTAGTGATAGCCTAGTAGTACGAACGTTGGACTGCCAAGCCAAAGATTCCAGGTTCGAACCTAAAGCTCGCACCTCTGACTTTTCGGATTCATGTGCGTATTAGAATTCATTTTATTATCACTTGCTAAAACGGTGAAGGAAAATATCGTGAGGAAACCAGCACACCTGAGAGATTTTTCAAAGGTGTGTAAAGCCATGTCAGAGGCCTATGGACGGTTACTCTGACACCAAGTTGTTAATCAGCCATACCATAAATAAAAATAACCTCTCGCTAAGTGACAAGCTTGTCGCCGGGTGCAATCTACAAAGTATTTTTATTATTTTCAGTCACGCATCAATGGTTTGCTGAATGATGACTCTGTAGCAGACTTCATCAATGCTTTTTTGAGACATCTGGTACCGGAATTGATACAAATGTATGAGGTAAGTGCTCGTCTACAATGTTTTTATAACTGGATACTATAATTTTGTAGCACAAAGTGACATTTAATAATCTGGTGGATAATTTCATATACTTGCATAAATTCAGTTCTATTTACCTAGAAGTTAATGCTAATAAATAAATAAATTAGCTTATAACTGTCCCACTGCAGGGCAAAGGCCTCTTCTCATACAGAGAAGAATTGAGCATTAATCACCACGCTAGCTTACTGCGTGTTGGCGATTTCAGACTATTAAATCCAGATGTTTTCCTTTACCGTTAGTCAGTGGTGTCTTAGATTAACTAAGAAAGTACATATGACATAAACAAAGTCACAATGGTACATGCCAGGTTCGAACCAATACCCATAACCCACCACGCGGTTGCAAAGGGCTAAGTCTTAAGCCTACAAAGGTAATTTTAATTAAATCAATCCCGCTAAGCGGTTTTCAACCAACTCTGTCTTGCAAAGGTCATTTTTATGAACCCAAATCTATAAAAGTAACTTCTGTTAACCCAATCCTGCGAAAGTAAATTCAACTATACCAATAAGTAATTTCAACCAAACCAATAGGTAATTTCAACCAAAGCATTAGATAATTTCAACCAAAAAATAGGTAATTTCAACCAATCCAATTCCGCAAAGGTACTCGTAACATCAAGCAACCCAATAATGAAAAGGTCAATTCATCCAAATAATCTTCTTCTATTTTTACTTACAGGCGGAGATTTCAAAGATTCTAAGTGATACAGTGCAGGAGATTGGTAATGAACTATTAGCCGATATCAACCTGATTAGCATTCTTGGATAATCAAGAAATATTTTGGGAAAGTATAATGATAAGGAACAAAACTCCATGCTTATCGATTGTATTGATATCATGGTCAGTTTAAAACAACTGGTAACTAATATATCTGTGTTATTTAACTGAATATATTATGTGCTTATGAAATCTAGCATATTTTTATATCATGGGAAATCGTATGTTTTATAAAAACCTGTGTAAAAAAGTACCTATTAAATATTTGTCTTTATCAAGGACTTTTATTTACTCCAAATGTGCAACACTCAATAAGATTAAGATCTCTTCAGGAGACAATTCAGACATTAAAATTATGTTCAAGATACTCCTTATGTACTAAGAATTCAATCATAATCCCAAACTTTTTTTAAATAATAATATAAAATAAATACAATTTGCACAGTTTATACAATCTATTATTTATTGAATATTGTATTCTTTATTGTTTTATACGAAGTCATTGCAATATTTCTCAACGAGGCGGGGGAGGGTGCGATTGACGCCAACAGACTAACGTGAACATGAACGTCGTTGTCAATAGCAACTAGAGTCACTCTTATAATAATATTACAATTATGACTATTCATAAGTGCTTAAAATGGTCTACATGAATAAAAATATTTCGATTGATTGATTGATTGAATAGCGTCCTCCCCCGTCTCATCGCTCGGTGACTAGCACTTGCGCGCGGACTACAAACATAAATCTCTCGTATAAATAACTCTTGCACCAACGGTAGTATCTACATGGGTTCCAAAGACTTGTTTATATTCATTCCTAGTTAGTAATGAGCTTCCAAATTGAATATCAGGTCTCACAATGAAGATTTCTCTGCATTTATAATAAGACGAAGCAAGAACTGAGCCTTAACAGGGCTAAAAAGATGTGGAGCATCAGTGTTGCGCCAAATATTTATAAAAAGTGGATTTTAAATGATTATTGTAACGGTTGATGAATATCCATTTTATAACATTTAACCACTGTTACAAATAAAAAATAGCCAATAATAGGTCTTCTCATATTTGTGTATGTACAAAAAAGTTGTATATCGCTTATCAGATTCGATTATCGATTCTATCGTTTACTTGTTCTCCCGTAAAATCTTTTTAATGAGAAATATTTATTTCTTAAATCTATCATGATAAAATATATGGTTTCCCTTTTTATAAAATTTGTGGTGCGTACAAAATATTAAAAAAAATATTTTAATAAAATGTGCTTGTCCACTCCATCCGACAAGAACAACAAAATAAAATAGCTCTAATGAGTATTCAGAATGGTCGATTTACTAGCTGCTGCACAATGGCAAAATACAGTAGAAATAATGAGTTTCTGAGTTCCGCTCTGTAATGTTAATTTAACCTAGTGGACTGTCTACCAAGTCAAAAGTTGCACGTTTAACTCAGGCTTGCACTACTTTAGGAATATTTGTACATATTAGAAATTAATATGTGCACTATAATATCTCCTGCGTAGATGGCTAATCTACGTTGAGATTGCCCGCTGTGACCAAAATTCGCTCAGGATGACATTATCCAGAGCTGCTAAAGAGCAGGTTTTAACCGACATCCAAAAAAGATAAGTTCTAATTAATCTGTTTTTAATTGGTAATAGTTACAAATACTTTTTTGTTGCGTAATAATTACGTACGAGGTCTTAATGCAGGGGCTCTACTCCAAAAATCGAACAACGATATTTCGGATCGGAACGTAATAATGAAGACCATCAAACACAACCCTTACCACAAAATTACACTGTTTAATTGTACTTAGTGCTTTAATCTGTGGTTTGGTTACAAATCCATAAAAAAAACAATCTATTAGAAGGTAGTTTAACGAACAAACATGCGATCCGACAATCGAAGCTTCGTTGTTAAAATTCCGGAGTAGGCCCCCAGAATAGCTTGGCACTCGAACAAAACTAAGAATGAGTCTAAAGTCAACATGGGAACCACATATTGGCTGCGTAATATCTGAACTTATAACCGAAGTCTTAGTAGTCTAGTCTCTTTATGAGGACAAAGGAGGTTTGTAAGAAGGAATAATGGGGTGGATACAATAGCCTGCCTCTATTCGTGGTTCAGAAAAATCGGGAGGGACAAGGCAGCAGCGTTTAATTTCATGCGCGATCAGGGAAGATTAACGTCCACTACCTCGGAATTACCGACGACAAGGCAACATTATGGTAAAGTTCGAATTTTTGTAGAAAGCAAAAAATCGTTGCGCACGGGATTTGGAATCGCGACCCACTGGGTAAAGCGCTAAGCCGTACTACCACTAAGCTATTCTACTCCCGCTTAAGTTATCAGTATCACCTATCATATTCTTTCTTTATCACGTGGTTGATGCAGTGTCACCTATCATATTCTTTCTTTATCATGGAAATGGACTAGTTTGACAGCTCTAAAAATCTACTATCCTTTTCTAATGATCTCTTTTAGAAAGAGAGATATTGAGTCTAAATTAGTTTAGAGTTCAAAATATCTTTAACAATTAATTATTTTTGGTGACCCTACCTTCTAAATTTAATTAAATATCAAATTATTAACCAACCCATCTCAGATTCACACCATCTGCTTTTGAATGTTTAATTTGCTATCTTGAATTTTTCATTAGATTTTATTGAAGGCGAAAACTGCAATAAACTGAAGTCTCATCAAAAATGTATGAACATCTTACTCCTGGGTAATTGGATGCTGCTTGAGTATTATATTACTAATTATTTTGAGTACCTATCTAATATCTAATGGTTTTAGTGTAGGCGTTAGTACTTTAGTATTTCTATGGAGATATACACTACACACACATAAAATACATAATACAAACTTACTTGGAGAATAACTACTAAACAGAGAGAGTATACATACTAAAGTAATTATAAAGAGAAAAGATTTGTTTTTTTTTTGTATATCCCTATGTATGCTTAGATCTTTAAAACTACGCAACGGATTTTGATGCGGTTTTTTTTAATATTTAGAGTAATTCAAGAGGAAGGTTTATAGGTATGTATAATACATGCATATTAGCGTAACCGTGCGAAGCCGGGGCGGGTCGCTAGTTTGTTTATATAGGATAAACTAAAATCTATAGGGAGGGATATAATGGATGGACGTTAGTCATTGTCGTACCTTCCGTGTAACATACAATGTTTTTCAAGGTAATAAACAACAAATCAATCTACAATTATTTATGTAAATAAAATACAAAAATCGCCATTTTTACTATGTTGGCACGAACTCGCCAGTTCGTAACCCGCATGCGTACAATTTATTGTTTCTAATAAGAGTTTTGTCACAGTTGATGCACATTCAGCCACATTATAAAATCTATTACGCCCTAGGGCAGTATTTTTGATTTACCGCCCGCTTTTACTTCACATAATCTTGCGTTAAACAGGAACGACCCAAATTATAGAGGGTCTTCATAACTTATTAAGTGAAGTTTAGACATGTTACTAGGAACATGTTATTCACATAATATAGTTGTTAATAGTATTAGCAGTCCCACTAACTTGTTGACGATGTTTCGTAAACATAGGTTTGACAGTTAGGGATTCGTTGATACCTCGCATAGATCAATATTTTAGCTATGATTAATATTTGTGTTGATAACCTAGTGGTGGTGACCGTTGACTGGCAAGTCAGAGGTCTCGGGTTCGAACCCAAGGCGCGCGCACCTCTGACTTTTCGTAAGTTATGTGCGTTTTATAAAATTAATTATCACTCTCCGTGCCTCGGATAGCACGTTAAGCTGTTGGCCCCGGCTGTCAATTGACAATCGTTACGGGTAGTCAGAAGCCCGAAAGTCTGACAACCAGTCTTACCAAGGGGTATCGTGTAACCCAGTATCTGGGTTGTGGAGGTCTGGATAGGCAGTCGCTCCATGTAAAACACTGGTATTCAGCTGCATCCGGTAAGACTGGAAGCCGACCCCATTATAGTTGGGAAAAGGCAGGTGATTATAATATTTGTGTTGATTTTGATAATTGATTTGTAGAACTAGAATTACGGGAGCAAAAGCCGCGGGAAAATGCTAGTTGGTTTATAATAGGGTAGATGAAAACTTATACAGTTTTTAACTGGCAAGTAAGAGGTCTAAGGTAAATAGCATAAAATAAAAATTCATTTAAAGCAATTTTTTTACATGAAAACATGTTTCGATCAAGCTAAATTTTTTCTGAAACTTTGTAATGTTTTTCTCCTTCAATTGGTTTAATTCGATTTTTCGTAACTATAGGTATTAATAATTAATAATTGATTTTATATCTTCAATGTGCGAGCAAGAAAAAACCGTCGGGTGAACTGCGGCCGGTTATGTCGTTTTGAAGATACCTAACATACCTATGACTGATTGACTGATAGACCTATGACTATGATAGCAAGGCATACTCCAAAGCGCGCTTGCAGTACCCGGCCCCGTCTGATACAGTGCGAGGAACACGCAGGGGGAGATTTTAGTGGGTGCGAGCCCCACATAACCGTTAGTCCTCGGACTACGGTATACGGTAGGAACATTTTTTGCTCCCCACGGCTAAAAAAAGGCATCGTGAAAAAGAGTCGTGATAGCCTAGAGGTAGTGACCTTTGACTGGCAAGTCAGAGGTCTCGGGTTCGAACCCAAGGCGCTCACCTCTGACTTTTCGTAAGTTTTATGTGCATTTTATAAATTATAAATTAATTATCACTTCTTGTTCACCGTGCCTTGGATAGCACGTTAAGCTGTTGGCCCCGGCTGTCAATTGTAAATCTTTGACAATCGTTACGGGTAGTCAGAAGCCCGAAAGTCTGACAACCAGTCTTACCAAGGGGTATCGTGTAACCCAGTATCTGGGTTGTGGAGGTGTGATAGGCAGTCGCTCCATGTAAAACACTGGTATTTAGCTGCATCCGGTAATACTGGAAGCCGACCCCAACATAGTTGGAAAAAGGCTAGGCAGATGATGGCTAAAAAAAGGCATACTCCTAAGCCATCAGATTGTGTCACTTCTGCATACCAGAACGCCGCAGCCGGTCGCCCAGAAATTTGTCTAAATCTGGCTTACACACATACCACCCCAAATTACTAATTCAGGGGGCCTACTCCGAAATTTTAACAACGAAGCTTCGATTGTCGGATTGCATGTTTGTTCGTTAAATTACTTTCTAAAAGTTTGTTTTTTTTTATGGATTTGTAACGAAACGACAGATGAAAGCACTAAGTACAATTAAACAGTGGAAATTTGGTGGTAAGGATTGTGTTTGACGGTCTTCATGATTACGTTCCGATCCGAAACATCGTTGTTCGATTTTCGGAGTAGAGCCCCTGACACGTAGGCGTCCCAAATTAACATTCCAGCTTAACTATGATATTATTAAGAGAACAGACGTGGTTCGCCACAGCTATGCGGCCTCAATCAAATTAGTCAGGGGTGCCGATTCTGTTGTACAATGTGTGAATAATTATGACGTCATTGGTTTTACTGTTACTGTTACTGTCAACCCATATCATCCCATTATTGGTATTAGTTTAATAAAAAGGGATGTTGATTAGGGATGTAAATCTTTTCAAAAAAGTAAAATAATCAGTGACGAAAAATGATGAATAATGAAAAAATTATTAAAAGAGTTTTAACAACTCCTTAAATATCTTATTTTGCGTAAAAAAAAGAAAAACTATGACTTCCAGAATTTTAGAAAGTTTAAAACTTCGTTAATAAGCTACTGACTGAATTTTTTTTACACGTGTACTAGTGTTTTAATCAAACCTTCTTAATGGTGATAACAAATATTATAACCTTACTTTATATACGCAGGATCAGATCAGTAGGATTTGATCATGCATCATGATCATTGGAAATGATCCTGCGTATATACCTCATCCTGCGTACATAAGGTATATACTGCGTACGTAATCTATTTTTTCTTGCTATAAAAATGTATTAACTTTATATTTTACATCTTTTTTTTTCTTTCCTACTTTACTTTACTATTTTTCAGATATTATAGATTTTTTTGATTTTTTAGATAGTTCTATTTTTAAAATGCAAAATTAAAGTAGTCTTTTGTGTACAACAGAATCAGAGCACCAGTATAACCTGTACGAACTAGAGGACTATCGATCGTGAACATACCTAATATTCTACGTCGAGTTTGTTATCTTTGCTCTTTGAGGCAGGTAGGACAGCAGGTAGTTAGAAATTATCTAAATTTAGATGGCCATAAACCTCTAGGCGGGACCTGAGTCTGCGTGGAATGAGACTTAGGTATTGAATTTTGAGACTTAGGTATTACATTTTTAGACTTAGGTATAAAATTTTTAGATTTAGGTATTATTTTTTTTACTTCTTTTTGTATAGAAGCCTTTGCGTAGCTTTGGTGCTATCGTACAGGCTTAACAAGCTGAAATTAAAAACATGAGACAAATTGAAATGGGAGATTCAGACTTAATCGTTTTACAAATTAAAATAATTGTTTAAAAAAACTGTATTTGTTGTCGATGTAAATTCAATTATGATCTTTAAGTAGACTTTGATATTTATTTTAGGGCGCTTCTTCGCGCTAATTTGCTATCTCGCTCACACATTGAAGTTGATTAAAGATATAAAATCAATGAATATAGTTATTGAAAATCTAATGAAACTAATTGAAGGAGAACTACATTACAAAGTTTCAGCAAAAATTTCAGCTTGACTGAAACATGTTTTCATACACAAACATGTTTTCAAATTTATGTGTGTATCACTTGCTAAAATGGTGAAGGAAAACATCGTGAGGAAACCAGCACACCTGAGAGATTTTTCAACGGTGTGTACAGTCATGTCAGAGGCCTACGGTTTAAACTCTGACACCAGGTTGTTCATCAGCCATACGATAAAAAAGAAGCCTGGTTAAAGCCTCCAGTCGCTCCAACCTTTAAACAATCCGATGATTAAAAGTAAACTTCACAGAGCATTGACATCTACCTTCCCAATTTCTAATTAACTTACTAAAACAGACAAGCTTCAAATAGGGTAAACCTTATCAATTGAATGAAATAAAGAGCGCACTCCACCGCGTCTTAGCTAGCGTATTTTTCGAGGACACAGGCTATCACTTACTTGTATGGCTTAAATTTCGAAAAGTTTAATTTAGTTTTTTTTTGATATGCTACTAAACTACGCTATTAAAGCTTAAACTTTTTAAATCAATTAAGCCGTATAAGAAAGTGATAAATGAAATGACGTCATTATACTAGTAATGCCAGGTAGAAAATCCTTGGTAATGCTGTCTGTCAAGTAAATTATGATTAACTCAATACTAATATGTACTAACAATTTTTATATGCTATGTTAACTGGTGTGCAATAAAAAATATAATAAATAATCTTAGTTTTTTTATCTAATATAAATATTAACTTTACGTGCTGTATAAATGAGCTTTATAATCGTGTTGATCTGTTGTCAATTAACTATGAATACGATTCTGAAAGAAAGAGACCTTAAGCTAAACTATGTTAGCTCAGCTTGTAATGGAGTTTACGCTTAAGTACACCGATCCCTTATTACTAAACTCCAAGAACGACCCGAGAAGTGATAAATGATTTCCAAATCGGATCCGGATTATATTAAAGTCTGTTTAATTTTCACAAATCCGATTAATTTCAAATTTCAACCATTCGGGTTCCTTTCTGCCGTAACCTTTTTTTAAAAGTAGGCACCTATTAGTAATGTATGTGAGTAATGTAATCGTAACCAATGCAATAGTGTCACACCACCACGACACTAAATTAGACGAGTTGTATGACATGCCGACTTAAATTCTCATTGATATCAAGCAAATAGACTAATTTGACAGCTAATTGGAAGCCGACCGCAACTTAGTTGGGAAAAGGCTAGGTAGATGAGACTAATTTGACAGCTCTAAAAATGTTCTATCCTTTTCTAATGATCTCTATTAGAAGGAGAGACAGGGAGCCTAAATTAGCTTAGAGCGTGTGCAAGAGAATTAGCATCATTGTCATCTTTAGGAATAAAGATATTTTATAATTATATCCTAACCTAACCTATCTTAAAATTTGTAGCTTATTTTTTTTAATAGCTGTATCGTGTCACGTTTCTTTTCTGTCTTATATATTCACACACAGATGCTGTTCTAAGAATATTCGATCCTTTAGGTACGTGACCTAAGTACGTAAACTGTATAAAGTAGAAGGCATTAGAAAAACTACGTGGGATCAAATAATTGAACCCTTGTTCTCCCAATTAGGTCTCGAGTGTCGCTATTAATTGTTTTGTATTGGCACGTTTGTAGTCTTACACAACAATTTATTTATTTTACTTTGCTAAATATAAATACGTAAGTACGTATCCCTAGTAGGTACCTACGAGTTTTGAAAAATGGATGGTCCAACTATAATAATTTTTGGCATGTTTTGGGACAAAAACCTCGATACTGCAGCGCGATATTTTATGCCATAATGAGGAATAAGGCCTATTCCTTAATAAGCAGGACACGGGACAGCACCAACGGCATTCTTCAAACATTAGCCGACAAGTTTGACGCACCGGTAGTCAATAACTGGGTGCGGCAGCTTGTTTGGCGAAGTTCATAGTTAAGTTAGTATAAGGTAGGTTAAGCATTATTTTATATATTAATATAGTATATTTATTATATTAGTTAACTTAGTTAATAAGTATTACTAACCATTGGACCACTGTAGTCATTCAAATAAAAATTATTATTATTATTAAAAATATAACATAGTTTAAAAACCATTGGAATCGATTCTGTTACTGATTCTGAACAAACTACTTTCGGCTTTCGGCTCTTCGTACAACAGCACGTCAGCTTACACTAGAAACGTATAGCTTGACGTGTAGCTGTGTGTACATTGCACTAATTTGCGGTAAACTAACGCCTGAATCTGCGGTACTACGATGCGATACCGCAGAGTATTGTTATGTTTCTACTCTGATTATTATTTTGTGTACAAATCAGGCTGGTGTGGACCTATTTTCTACACACTAGCGCATTTGTATGCAGCATCCAAAGCGGGAGTATTTTAACTTCAGTTGTCCAGGATTTTTTGTGATATTCTTATTTTGCATTGTTGCTCTCAACAGGCCTATACAAGGATTATGTGTGAGTGTAGGATGAAGAGATTTGCGACCACCTACTATTGGAATTTATCATATAAGCCTTCAGACCTTTATTCATTTATTCAGCCTTTTGGCTTACCGACTACATTATGTAGTAATCGGGGCTCATTGCTTAACCCTAAATATTTTGTTATTGATCATTATTTAACCAGCTTACCTAACGTTGAAAACTTGTAACTTTTTTATTTAAATCAAAAATAAAATCGATTATTTTCTTGGCCGATCGTATCACATCAATTTGCTATTCAACAAAAAAACTGAATTCAATCTAATAAAGCGTAAAGCTTTAGTCTCCTGAAACTATCTCAAGCGATCCATAATCGGTTACCCGTCTCGATTCTTATTCCGAATGCGTTTCTCACACGATTCGATTGCCTTCAATAGTTCATAACTCATGTCAACTCCCGATCGGTAATAGTCGGCTCTGTCCGGATCTACTCCAGAATATTCCGAACACGTTTACGGAGATGTCGGGAGCTCGATTTAATATAGGACCTACATATTAAGGCGCTTTCATATTTACCGATACGATATCAGTGTTGGCACAGCTGATATCGGATAGTATCCGCAACGATATCGGCTATTGCACGGATGGTGATAGATCGGCGATTTGGCGTGCTTGTCGAGCTCCTCGAGTGAGTTAGTCTCTTATTTTGAAGGCTTGGGCAATGGAGTAGCACCCACATTTCAAAAGTTATGTTATGTATGACTCCCATCAAACAAGGGATGAGCCTGGTGTCATAACGGGTACAAATTTATTCTAGATTAGACTATTGGAGTTTTTCAGAAACATTTTGAGCATGAGGTATTATGTATGAGGTATCAGACAACAAATTCATATGTGTGCTTTAAACATAATTATGTCAGTTTCAAAAAAGTCTCCTTACTATCTACTACTATATATACTATCAAAACTTATTCATTTATTTTTTATCTCTGAAGAATCTAATAATAAGTATTGGTGATTTTAATCATACTTAATTTGCTTAAATTACTACTGATAGACGACAATGGAAGAAGTAAATATTTTACGCCGACCCCAAGTAACATGAGACCAGGGATGGTTGAAAAAAGTTTCTATTCCGATACAATATTTAAAAAATGTATCGGCGACCGATATCGACATCGTATAGGGAATGTGAAGGCGGCCTTAGAGTTTGTTGAAATGCGAAGGGTTCTGGCGTAGTTTATGCGTGTCGGAGTACTGCTGATGGAAATATTTTTATTTCCCATATTATTATGTAAACGACTCCTTGCATTACAATGGCTGAGTTAGTTGGTATATTTTTTATGCTGCAACTCTCACTCTCAGACATAACGTTTACGATTTATTTAACTTAATGTCTTTGTAATTACATAATTAATCATAGTCCCCAGAGCGGGTAAGCAGAGGTGTATGCAGTATTCTTACTTTTCCCAATGCAATGCAGACTCCATGTTGATACTGAGATACTGAGATTTCCTAATGGAAAAACACAATAAACTTTGCTCGACCTGGGGATCTAACCTTAGGACCTTGTGTTTAGAAGTCTCACTTGCTACCACTACCTACACCAACGAGGTAGGCTTAGCGAGGCAGGCAAGACTACTTAATTAATCTTTCATAAATAGCAAATTTATTGAACCAATGCTAGACTAACTGTTATTTTGGGCTATTAGTAGTAATTTCTTTATTTTCTTATTTTATTTTATTTTTCTGAGTCCTTCAATATTTTCAGAAACGAAATGACTAATAATGCCTAACAAATAACTGAGATTTATTTCAAAATATCGTCTAGGTCTAAAAAAAAATTCTACACCTATTGTTTTTTTTACAACTGGTTTGTACACAACAATATATTTAATTTCTTTTTCATATCCATTAAGCACCTATATCTCTCCGTCTGGTTATGTTTATAGCTTTTATTTTCTTTAGAATTGACACCTGTCAATATATTATGTGATGCCCTACACAGCCAGTGTAGGTAGACGGTCCGACAACCGTCCGTTTCGACCGCGGCGCTGACCGAGCGCGAGTCGCGCTGCGCAACTGATGCATTTATCCACTCCCTGCATGCGGGGTTAAACCATACCCATCAAGCTACGAATAAACGTTACGAAATAGACGTTAGAATTTTTTTTTTATTCCCAATGATGTAGCAAACTAAATAACATTTTGAGATTAATAAGGCGGTACCTCACAGGTACAAAACTTACATTATTTTACAGTATAATATTGTATCTAGGTATATACGTTGTAATAATTAGTTTAATTATATAAAAATGAATAATAAGTCGGGATGAATTTTCTTTCAAAGAGATACCTACTTATTTTATTTTCATAGGTATTGTAGGTTTTTCAGTATTTAAAATTGAAATGATGATTTGGCAACTCTCAAGCCATACCTTATGTTGCTTCCACAAAGCAGTACGATTAAGAAAACGTATTTAGACGTTTTCTTAAGAGGGTTCGCCCCTTACTAGGCCGCTTATTTCTATTTCGTAATGTTTCATACGAAACAAGGGATTTTGTATGACTACGAAATAAGTACCAAGGGATATATTCGTCAGCACGTAGCCACGTGTTCAGATAAATCTTAACCGCTGTGTTGCCGTTGTGTTAAAGGAAACCACGTCTTGGTATGGTTTTGGGATATAACAACCTTTTATTTAATATTTTTGTGAATTTATTACATGTTTTAGCACGGTGAGCGTCAGGATGGCGGGTGTAAGTCAACAAATGGTTATGCTATATGCATGAGAGCAATGTTCTACCATTCCTATTAAATAATTATAAGCTTTTGTTTAATTTCAATTAAATTAAGTTTGGGTCATTAGGTCAATTTTGTCTACAGAATATCAAAGTGTAGTCCCCCTAACTGATGAAGCTAAAAAACTGTTAGTAAGAGTAAAGTTTGAGTCAATCTTGTAACGAAACAAACTATAGTTCCACCCATAGAAATATTAAATAAGGTTCTACTTAACCGATGCGATGTAGCTAAATTTTTATGCACAATAGTAGTTATCCTGAAAAGTGTTGGAGTGCTATCTCAAATTTATTAATTACTTTTTTTATGCCAAAATAAATGCTTCTTACTTTCACAACATTACATTTTTAGTAGATACCTACCTACTAATGTAATGTCCTCTTGACCAAATTTTTATAACTCGTTGGATATGGATATCTCTACGCAGGAGATATTCAAATAAAAAAAAAACAAAAATAAAATATATAAATTGAGAACCTTATTAATATTGAAATCCGGTTTAGACGTATTTTGTTACGAAATACGCTAAAGTGCTAAACCAAGTTTAAAATCATCATTATCAAGTTGATTCATTGATTAGTCATCAAATACGAAACTTTCGTAGATGAAGACCAAAAAGCTAGTAGTAGTAAATACGTTAAGTTTATTGGTCATCATCTATACCAATGTATGGAGTTCTTAGGCCTTTACGGCCATTCAAAAATTGCCATAGCGGACGGTATTTCACGTCCACACGGCGGGGTATTGGTAAAGTTTTCAACTAGCAATAATCGCACCTCGGATTAACCTCATTGGTTACGATATTGCCTCTGCGCAAAGTTAACATGAACTTAACGAGCCGGCGACCCAGTCAAATTGTGTGAACACAACGATAGCGCGATCTAATTCGACGCCAACGCCATCTAGTTACGCATATGACAACTTTGGACTTTAGCGATCGCCACGCCACGCACGCGCCAGACGGATTTTTTGTGAAACTATTTCTATTATTAGATTCCCCTTCATTTTATTCAATCTTGATGACACAATGATGTTTTATATCATTGTATATCTTATACGTAATGAATAATAATATAATTGTAGGTGCTTTGTTGACTTATAATCTTAATAAAATTGTAAACTGTTTAATCCTGATTTTGTTAGTCATTTTAGGAGTTGGATTTCAAATATTGTTTCTGTTTTATTTTGGTGTAGCGTTTTAAAGCGCTTTTTTATAGCTATCAACATCTCTGTTTTAAAATAAATAGTCTTCCGGAGCTGAGCCGGTGTTTCAACAAAAAAATATGGATATTTATTAAAACAGTTGGTACAAGTCATCTTAATTTGTAATTAAATGTATTTCCTGATTAGAAATACCTACATTACAATTTACTAATCATCTCATGTCAAGATTAGGCAAGGCGACATTAACAAAGCTATTAATGTAAGAAACCACTATTAGTAAAGTGAAAATAACTTTATAGATTCTCGTCTCGAACTTGGACGAGAATGAATAGTAAATGCACTTTAGACTCTTTCATAAAGGCACAAAATACAGACATTATTAAAAAAAATACTATGTTACCTGTGTTTTTATAAATAAAAAAAAGTTTCTTTAAGAGTTCAGTTCTAAAAAAAGGAGCGACATTATAGCTGTTGATATATTTAGATAATTATTAGTTTTTGGGTTATGGAACTACTGAAATATTATATTTCACTAGATGTTTCATTGTTTCGTTCAATGGAACTACAGTGTAAATAAAAGTCTCTCTAGTTCCATTAAACTTATCAGCGATGGAATTAATGAGAATTGTCAAAAAGTTTTCTCACTTGTTCCACTAACAAGATTATATGGAATAACTGAGAAAAAAGTTCTCACTAGTTCCATAGAACAAATTAGCGATGGAACTAGTGGGAATCCAGTTTTTAAATACATCGTCTCTTGTATTATGGATGCAGTTACTATTACAAAATTCACGTTTCGACTGAACCAACAATTGCCCCCACATTTTTATATTAATTTCCGTCTTTTTTTCTTTAAAGTATGGTTGATACACAACCCAGTGATGTGTCTTTACAAGTATTAAAAAAAATTGGTATGCTGGCCTCTTATCGGTGTTTTTTCTTTACAATAAATTTAAGCAAATGATAATTAATTGTTTTAATAATTACGCATATGAATTTGGTAAGCCAGCATTACGTGCCTGGGTGCATCTTTGACTGCCAGGCTATTACTTACTGCTTTCCTATTTTGCTTTCCTTTTCCTAGTGGTATGACTGCCAAGTCAAGGGTTTGAAACCCAGGCTCACACCTCTGACTTTTCGGATTCATGTGCGTATTAGAGATTAATTATCACTTGCTAATAATATTAAAAAATATCCCATCGATAACAATTAAGTTTGAAATCGGGACTTTTCCTACATTTTCCCTACACATGTTCCCTTCGCGGTTCGTGTTGCCAATTTCGATGATGTATCGCTTTCTGTCTCATACCGTGTTAAAGAGCGATTTGTTACACCCCATGTGGAGTTCCAAGAAATATGGCTTCAAACCATAGATAGATCTTTTGTTTTTTTTACCCGTTTTTCCTAATGGTCAAGGGATGGGTGTAGAGTTTATGGTCCGTATGATGGGAAAAATAATAGATAACGTTAGAAATGAGTTACTATTATTATATTTTTTGGTAATTTTTTTACTAAAAGATAGAATATTACAGAATTTTAAGCCTGTACAAAATCTTTTTCAATATTGCTTTATACCTGTCATATAACCTGCTTTTATTTCTGTCATAGCACCGTAACTGCGCTTGTGATCAAATAAAAATCTGAATGGTCACACTTAAACACAACAATTTTATAATCTGTAGAAGTTTTAAAGGCATGTTCAGAAACTGTATTAAAACAATCAAGAAAAAGTTGTTCAAAAATTAAACATTTTCATTCCCAAAATTTTCTATCTTCGGTAAACGCACACGTGGGCCGATAAATTTCATTGATAAATTATGCGTAGATTGTTCCGTGATTAATCTAATAAAATAGACACATCCATTTGACGCGATTTTTTCTAATAGGACCGCTAACAAACTTTTAATGTCGGATTTCACTTAACTGATATGTTGAATGGTCTTTTATAAGCTGTTACGATAAAAAAATAGTGTTGTACACTCCGGAATTTAGAATATTCCAAAGTTAGTTAATAAATAAATAAATAAATAATGCACCGAAAAATAATAAGGAATTAATATTTCTGTTGATTCGGTACTGAAGTAGCTACTAAGGCGTTTAAAAATGTGACATCTAAAATATACCACGTCAAATGACAAGAAAATAACTGTTTTATTTATGTGTTTAACAGTAAATTACTTAGAAAACGGATGAGAGAAAATGAGTAAAATTTAATTTTGCTCTCAAAGGACTCAAATAAAAAAAGTTAATTGCAAAATGTATGGTCGTTGATTGTTAAATGAAAAGATGAGTAAAATTGGAAAAAGCATGACACGGATTTAAGTATGAATTTTAATAAATAATGGAATATAATAGTTCGGTTGCATATTGGGACGCAAAATATTCGAAGCCTTAATTTAAATTTGCATACTTATTTTATATTCTGTATAACAAGTACAATTTATGGCAATTAAACCGTTATGACTATATAATATTATTCCTAATAATTGTTATGCGAAAAAAAATTATTATGGCAAAATATTATTATACCAAAAAAAATGCCAAAGTAGTTATGCTAAAGAATATTAGGAAAAAAAACATTATGCTAATAGAAGAGGTCCCTAATTATAACATATACCATAATTATACCTGGACGAGATTCACAGAACAAACTTTTATTAGTCAATTTTCAATTATATGTAAGTGACATCATTTTTAAGTGAGCTCCGAGACTCTGCAACTCGTATTAAAAAAAATACATTCCACAAACACCATTGACGATTTTAAGAATGTAAAGTGATTGATGATTTAGGTAAAAGAGCTGTCAAACTTGTTTACATTAATATTTTCGTATTTCGAATACGGTATAAAACCGGTTTCAATAACAGAGACATTCATTAACATAGGGATTGAAAGTACGGTTTGTTATTCTGAGAAACATATTTAATGTAGCTACAGTTTGTTATTCTCAACCCCATTTTAGGGGTTATGGGCAAAATAAACTTGACACATTTAGGGTTAACGTATCACGCAATTCCCACATTAAAATACACATTAAACTACTAAAAATAACAGCAAAAGTTCCGGTAAAAACAGCAGAGGGCTTAAATTTAAAAAAAAATGTTAAGCCTATATTAATTTTATTATATTGTATTTAAAGTCTAGACAAATAAATTGGTGTGAGATTTGCTTTTTTATTGTAGGTACAAAGGTTAGACATGAAATAGATAAATATAAATACTAATTATAAAATACATATTTATAAAGTGCAAGTTAAATTCGCGCACTGAGAGTTCTGTACAATATATAATTTGTGCCCGGTTAATGGGAATAGGCTAGGACTTATAACATAGCCGGCTAAACGTGACGTGGGTGTACCCCTCTGAGAAATACAAGCGAGAGTCTATGTTAGGTTATATAAATTTGTTATTTTATATAAAAAACAGTCACGTTAAGTATCAACGACATTCCAGTAAAATTAACCACGGACTACTGTTGACTGTATTAAAAGAAAGAACCTATTTCAAAATGAACTTTATACGAAATATGCAAAAGTAAATCCGTTTAAAAAATATTATTTGTGTTTCATTATGAACCTTCTGTCTAACATTATGTTTCATATAAAGCCGTGTTCACGCTATCGTTTTCTAGGTGTTAAATATTATAATATGGACTTCCGATTCACGCACGTGTTTATTACGGGCGAATTAAATCAAATTTAATCTTTACATGGTTTTTAATTACATCTGCCTAACATTTTAGGATGATACAGTATAGCTTTTGTATACCGCATACATTCAGGCAATTCGGAATTTAATATACCTACGTCCGTAAATATTCGGCCACGCCATACTGGTGTACTAGTGGCATGACATCATTGGTGATTTCGTATAGGCTGGTCGAATGGGATTGATGTCATTTATTTGCATTTCCAGCAACCCTTCTCGGACAGTTCGAAAACTTCATTTCTAAATCAACGTGAGACCTATACTCAGCCTGTATCAGTTCACAGCTGGACATCGCTGGACTCTTCTCATACGCATCACCTATATACAGGGTTATTTGTAAAACACCAGCATCCTTCAAAGCGGTCACTAAACTCATCATTATGAACAACTTTTACTATAGGACCAACCCTGAAATCGCAAAAGAAAAATCAGCTGTTCCATACATTTTGTTGAGTCATGTGAACATAAATGTATGGAACAGCTTTTTTTTGCGATTTCAGGGTTGGTCCCATAGTAAAAGTTGTTCATAATGATGAGTTAAATGACCCCTTTTAAGGATGCTGGTGTTTTACAAATAACCCTGTATATTTTGTACGCTCATTAGAAGGTGTTTGCCCTTAATCGCGATGCTAGGAAAGCGGGTTGGTGATCGCTGTAGCAGATGATTGCTATTACACAGTAGGATGCTGCTGCCCATCCTTCAGATTTTTCCCTTTGTCACTTCTTACAACACCCGTGGGATGAGTAGAGGAGGCTCTATTCTCTGAAACATTTGACACAGTCAAGTGTACAAAGTGTGTGACCTGTTGATGAACATCATAATGACAGAGGTTAAACTGCACATAGGCCTCTGACGTGTATAATTGCAAAAAGTCACTGGTGTCTATCAAGCTATAAATTTCTAGTATAAGCTGATATCTTGTTGTACGAAGAGCATATACAATTCGAGGTCAGTTCATACTGGTTTTGTATAGCTTACCTACGTAATATGTTCACACCTGCGACCTTTGTTTAAGGAGTCCCACGTTTATTTTCTGTATGTTACGAACATTAAACATTACAAAAGACATGAAAAGCTACATAAAACAATGTACTGAAGACCTGTAGACGGCATTACCCTTTTATTGACTCCCAAGCTTTTATTGGTCCAATGTTGCCCCGCATGCCGGATATTAGGGTAGAAGATGATTTTTGACGGTAACGTGACCTCCATTCCACGCGAGATGATAAAATTTTATGGGGTAATGTCGGTCCATCCACACGTTTTGGTGGCCGTAAAATCTTTTGTATTATGGTAACTTTTGTTTTGTTGAGTTTTGAAGACATGGTGCTTATTTATGAATTCATGATTATGAGTTCGACTGAAGCTAGGCAAAATCATCCTTTTCATCATCATTATCAGCCTGTATGTATAGCCACTGCTGAACATAGGCCTCTCCCAATGCACGCCACTATTGTGCGCTCATTGGAGGTATTTTTCCGTATTTGCCCCGCTGGGTAAGCCGGTAGGCAATCGCAGTTGCAGATGATTACAGTTCACAAACAGATCGAATACGGTTTTAGTGATTATCACTGCAGCAGCAACAAAATATTAAAGTTTCTACCAACGACACAGGATATTAAAAATGTTGGGGCAAAGTCGTGTCGTCGTTGTTGTGTCGCGTGTAGAGGCTTATAAATTAAATTCCAGTTGGTCACAAGATAATTTGTAAAGTACTGAGACGACGAAAAGTTCTTTGAAAATATATACATAGACTTAGTTTCACGTTGCATGTGATTGTACCAAACTGCATAAAAAATATAATTTATAAATAAATACTAACGCATTGATTGATGACTCACAGATTGATTTCGGGAATGATTTCGGGGTGAGAATTAGTGAGGTCCGCGACGTCCATCGCGCCGCCGCGACTATACTCGCTCTTGAAAATGGACTCAGTTTGAGTCCGAAACTAGTCGGGCATTCCCAAAATCAATATGTGTATAAAGCCGTTAGTATTTAATCATATATTAGTGACTCACGAAAGTTATTACTCAAAAAATAGAATTTATACGAGTAGGTAACCAAACAAAAAAAAAAATACAAAATTCTACTGGCGTAGCGCTTGTAAATTTTATACATTTTCTAGTTTAAACTTTTTAAATTTTTACTTTACTTAAATTTACATTTATTTACATTAAAATCTACGAACCAAGCTCTGTATACTAAGGAGTGAATGTCTGCAAAAGTAAATCTGTGTCATTTTATTTTTAACTTTACACAAATTGCATTTTATGCCCTCATCTTACTGTGACCACGTTGAAATAATTTGTAGGATAATAGGAATTTATTAAATATTAGATATAACATATTACTTTGTTAATTTAGAATTTAAATTTCGATCATGATTCGAAAGGCACGTGGCCATTAGAACGTTATTGTTTTCCTCGGGAATAGTATTTGTTTTCAGGATGAAAGGTGGCAACCTGACAGCGTATATGCAAACTTCCAGGATAATCGGTTTAGTGGTTTAGGCGTGAAAAGGTAACAAACAAACTTACTCTTCCATTTATAATATTAGTTAGGATTACATAGAAAACCTTAGAGAAATATTCCTCCATTACCTATTTAAAATAAAAGTACTTTTAATAAATACAGGTGAAAATTTGTGCTTATTCTATCCTTATTCTACCGGGAGCCTGAGCTGTGTTGCAATCTATCAATCAATAGGCAACTACTTCACTTTACAGCGAATCCCAGGAGAAATATCGCTTGCATGTAGGTTCTCGTACGTCGTATGAGCCCGATCGAAGCCAAAATTTATTCATTTAGACGTAATACACGTCTAAAGTGTGTCGTAGATGATTGAGTTAGCGGCAAAAATAAAACGCGGTGGAGTATTGGTTACGAACGCAGAGAGTGGTGATTAAGGCCGGGATTCCATTCCACCAAAGCGGAGAAGAGCTGAGAGGAGATGTGTTTCCATACAAATGACAACTCGAATGAACTGAAGCGGCGCCGCTTGATCCGTCATTTGTATGGAAATACATCTCTTCTCAGCTTTGGTGGAGTCCCGGAGTAATACTCGGTCGGCTTTTTCCCTGCAGTGGGACAGTTACAGGCTGATTTATATGCAAATTTAGATAAACTACAAAACACAAAGTATCTATAGTAGTGAAAATACGTGATGTAATGGTATGACTTTAGGACTAGCAAAGCTCTGACATTACTTCACACATTGTTGAAAAATATCTCAGGTGTGCTAGTTTCCTCATGATGTTTTCCTTCACCGTTTAAGCAAGTGATAATTAGTTTCTAAAACGCACATGCGTCCCTGAGTTTCGAACCTACGACCTTTGACTTGAGAGTCCAACGATCATACCACTAGGCTATCACTGTACTTATGTTACGTAAAGTTACTTATTTGGGCCAAGTCAAGGCATGTTCATTGTTACTTTAGGTATTGTTATTGAACCAATATAAATACATTTCAATTCAGAATACTGGATAAATGTCAATTAGTCTTTACGTTTAAAAGATGTTTATTCGGATGATAAAGTATGTTTTTATTTTTTTGATCCAAAAGTAAAAAACCATTGTCACCCTACTTCAGTTTCTAAGTAATTTCAACCGAGATTGCTTGCGGCTACTACATTAAAATTATCTATTCGTTTTAAAAAAATATTTAACACCTAAGTGACGTTGAAACATATTTGAGGGATTATGGTAATTTCAAGAATCAAGGTGACTCAGTGGGTATGTTTGAGATATTACCTTGGTTAATGTGACTCTATTTATTTTATGATTTTACCAAACGTGCCATTAAATATTTTTTTAAATAATGCTATCTGAAATTATGAGGGTTAACACAAATTTATCTTACTTGGGACAAAGATAAATTCGTGTTTAGAGATTAATGTTTAAAAAAAAAGTGATTGTAGATAAAATCCAATGTTGAAACGAATAACCTCTGCCATTCGTTTTGATGATTGATTTTATCTCCAATAACCTCTGCCATTCGTTTCGATGATTGATTTTATCTTCAATAACCTCTGCTATTCGTTTCAATCATTGATTTTATCTTCAATAACCTCTGCTATTCATTTAAATAATGATTTTATCTTCAATAACCTCTGCTTTTTATTTCAATAATTGATTTTATCTTCAAAACCTCTGCTATTCGTTTTAATAATTGATTTTATATCCAATAACCTCTGCTATTCTTTTCAATAATGATTTTATCTCTAATAACATCTGCTATTCGTTTCAATAATTGATTTTATCTCCAATAACCTCTGGTATTCTTTTCAATAATTGATTTGAAATCCAATAACCTCTGCTATTCGTTTTAATAATTGATTTTATCTCCAATAACCTCTGCTATTCGTTTCAATAATTGATTTTATATCCAATAACATCTGCTATTCGTTTCAAAACATTGAATATGAAATTGTACAGTTTTATAAATTAAAAATATTGAAAAAAAAACTCAACCCCTTATTTCCAACGATATAATTATTTGAACCATATATGAAACCGAACTCACCACAGACTTTTGATCCACTTGTCCGACCCTCCGTTCAAAAAAGTTTTATTAATTTCCGGCACATAGTGAATAAGTTTTAATTGAACGGTCCGATGAGGGATACCCTGAGGCTACTCATAAATGACTTTCGAAAAGAATGAAAATTTATCACTTTGTCGATGGTATGTTTAAGAGTTGCTAAATCAGTTTTTTAAACACAAAATACTGCAAAAACGTAAAAGTCCGCTTTGGCCGTATTCGAAACCGGTTTTAAAAACAAAAAAAATATTCTTCTTCCTTATTCTTCTTAAAATAAGAATATTAATTCCTATGACTTTTGACTTTGGGAATAAAACAATTTTTTTCTAACGACATTTAGTACCTACACCCCGTAATATCATTAAAATAAGAAATACCATCTAATCTACTACTTCCTTACACCAAAAAAATGTTTTTTTTTAAATGCTAGTAAGTAGAATGCTAGTAGGTGTAAGTAATGCTAGTAAGTAGAATGCTAGTAGGTGTAAGTAATGCTAGTAAGTAGAATGCTAGTAGGTGTAAGTAATGCTAGTAAGTAGAATGCTAGTAGGTGTAAGTAATGCTAGTAGGAATTGCTAATAGGATGAAATTCGCCATAGATAATATTTATAACGCCAACAAAGTTACGACTCTAATTTCTGAACCCTCGGGCCAACGCATTTTGAGTCACCGTTTGAGCCTTTGAAGTCCACGATGGATTCTAGTTGGAGTATCTCTAGATAGAGTATGACCAACAGTTTTTAAGAGTCGTATCGAAACCGAGCCTTGGTTTCGGTCTCAGTTAAAAATCTCGTGACGATTTTTGCCGAGATAAAGAATAGTAGCTATTACTACAGTAGATGCAAATTAACTCGACTGGGCTGAAGACTAGGCTACTAGGCTCTTGGATTTTTCGCACAATGGTGCTCTCTTACACACGCTCTTAACTAATTTAGACTCACTATCTCTCTTTCTAACAGAGATCATTAGAAAAGAATAGAAGATTTTTAGAGCTGTCAAACTAGTACATTTGCATGATTTCAACGAGAATTTAGTCGGTATATCATAGAGATCTCGTCTAATTTCACGTCAATTGCAAGGACGTAGACTTATTTGACAGCTCTAATTTGATAGTTTAATTTGCTGTCCTTTTTCGATGGTGTATATTAGAAAGAAATATAATAAGAATAAAATTAGTTTAGCGGGATGTACAAGAGAATTAGCATCAATATGCATATTTGTATCTGTTTCCTCCTGACTAGAACAGTTACTGTTGAAATCAACCAAAGATATTATTTAATATTTCTATGTAAGCAACAGTAACTGATCTCTCACTTACACTCACACTCACTGCTTACAGTGATAGCCTAGTGGAATGACTATTGAACTACCAAGTCAAAGGTCGTAGGCGCGAAACACAGGCACGTTAGACTTTCCGAATTAATGTGGGTAATCATTAATTTCTAAAACGCACATGAATCAGAAAAGTCTGAGATAAAATCCTTGCTTGGGTTCCAAACCTACGACCGCTACTTAGCAGTTCAACGTCATAATAATAATATTCTCCTGACCGGATTTCGGTCACAGCGGCCAATCTCAACGGAGACTAGCCAATTACGCAGGAGATATTATAGTGCACAAGTGTTTGCGCAAACACAGGAGCACTCTCTATTCCCTCACTCTCATAGTCCGATGGGACGGCCTTCCGACACGATCGGAGAGAGATCAGGCGCAGGGCCAACAGCTTTACGTGCTTTCCGAGGCACGGAGTAAGTGATAATTAATTTATAAAACGCACATAACTTACGAAAAGTCAGAGGTGCGCGCCTTGGGTTCGAACTCGAGACCTCTGACTTGTTAGTCAACGTCATACCACTAGGCTATCACTGCTTTTAATTTCTAGGAATTTCATACGCTCGATGTCTCATTTTCGGTTCGGTTCTCATTTCGGTTTCGGTTTTAATTTGAAATGTTTGTTACTAAGGTTCACATCACTCGGTTTGCATCAAGACTAACTGAAGCCAAACCGAACCGGACCTTTGCGAGCACTATCTATAGTCATGCTTCTCGTTAGCCCGACTATTAAATTCGGTGGAGAATCCGTTTGGAACTACAAGTGTATTGGATTTCGGTGCCGAGTTTGTGGTTAGGAAATTGAGAATTTATTCACAACTTTACATTCGGTTTAGGAATTACTAATGTGTAAATAGGACGAATTAATTATGCCGTGTGGTTTACGGCCTAAGAATAGAACTACACCTACACGTCCCGAGGGTGTCGTAGGAAGCGACAAAGGGAAAGATCCGCAGAATGGGCAGCAGCATCCTTCTGTGTAACAGTAATATCTGCTACTGCGATCGCTAACCCGCTTGTTCTGCGTGGCGATTATAATCAAATACCTCCAATGAGAGGTCTATGTTCAGCAGTGGACTAATCTGTATTAGTCTGCCATCCTCATCAGCCTGTTCTGATAATCAATGATGTTAATGTAACTTTGTGATTCAATTGAATTTGATTTTATCTTTCTATTTAAAATTTAGGGTAAAATTTAGATAATTAATTAATATGGTAATATTAAAATCGAGTTAAATATCTAATGCTATTTGAATCGAACTGTATGATGTTCGATTATTATGGTAATAAATAGTTCAATCTTTAAATGGGTATTTACTATGTAATCATTTTATAAAATTATGGGAAATACAGACGGCGGGCGTCACGGCTGACCACATAGAAGATGGCGAGATGAATTACACAAGACGAACGATCAATGGTCCACAATAGCCTTGGGCCGATAGTCCAGTCAATGAGTGCTCTAAAAGGGGGTGTGGATGGAAAAGTCGAAAGCAGAAATTTTGACTTAAGAACTTTGTTAGGACTAGTTAGGAGATGAGCATACTAAAAGTCCCCACCCCTCCGAGGTGAGCCCGAGGAGGGGGGGGACAAAGAAGGTCCCATTTTTAGGTTTTTTGCTTATATTTCGAAAACGATGCATCGTACGAAATTTTGTTGTACCACATAATCAAACCTGATAAAATTATCTACAACTTTGGCTTTAACACTTTTTATTTATCTCCAACCGTTGCCTAGCTATGAGCTTCTAAAAACGGTCATTTTTCCAAAAATATGTAATACACTCTCGTTCTGTTCGTTTTCTGTCATACATTGCTTCATTACTTTTCTCAGCTGCGACAGTCGATTTCCAGACACATATTTATTTTTTTAAATGTTCCTCCTGCCCATAAATATTATTAAAATAACAGCATAAGCCCGAAAGCACCTTGATAGATATTATTGGGAGTTTTAGCCAGTTTAAAAGTGAAATGTTAACGCCTTCACTGCGCGGAGGTACTCCCAGCTTATGTAAAAAAAATACCTGTGGACCCACTAGTGGAGCATACGGTGGCACCACGGGTAAGGTGCCTATTATATAATAGTTTGGATGAGCAATAAAAACGGAGTTTTGCAAATTCGTGTTGTTTTAACACATTTTGAAATTTGGCCGTTTTTCGGAGCTCATAGCTAGGCAACGATTTGAGATAGATAAAAAGTATTAACACCAAAGTTGTAGACAATTTTATCAGGTTTTATTGCGTAGTACAAAAAAATTTCGTACGACGCACCGTTTTTGAGATATAAGCATAAAACCTAAAAATGGGATCTTCTTAGTCCCCCCCCTCCTCGGGCTCACCTCGGAGGGGTGGGGACTTTTAGTATTTTCATCTCCTAACTAGTCTAAATAATGTTCTGAAGTCAAACTTTCTGCTTTCGACTTTTCCATCCATAATCATTCGTTGCCTGGACTACGAAAGGATTTAATTTTCTCTAAAAGCATTCCATTTACAAAAAATAGGTCACTAATAACCGTTATAACGGTCAGCCATTTTGAAGAAAGACCAGCCGTTGCAGGCGATGTTTTATTTTTATTTTTTAACCCTTTAAAACGTAATGCTGTTGTAGCGAGCGACAAGAAAAATCTTGCAATGTAACTCGGACGAAAATGTAGGAACTTTAAAAATAAGTATTTAACTACTTCGATCGCAAAGATATAAAAGCAAATTTGTATTATTTATTTTTGTATTATATATGTGTGTTATGTATAATAGCCTAGTGGTATGACTGTTGACTGGCAAGTCAGAGGTCTCATGTTCGGGCGCGCGCACCTCTGACATTTTGTAAATGATGTGCATATTACTATAAATTTATTATCACTCTGGGCCTCGGAAAGCATATTAAGCTCGTGGCCGGTCGTGTTGGATTGCCGTCCCATCGGACTCAGAGAGTGCACCTGTGTTTGTGCATACACTTGAGCACTACGCACTTTTGTACAATATCCGTTGAGATTAGCCGCTGTGACCGACATTATTATAATATTTGTATATGTACATACGAGTATTGTATATCGTCTTCTCTTTACTGTCTGTACTGTATTTAAATTTATAGGCAATAATTACACATTTGATTTAAATTACGACCATTCTCAGTCGAAATTTTTTGATTTTTAAATTTGACGTCTATAAATATTATGTGCGTACTCTCAAGGTACAGCATGAGTATCGATACTTACGCATGTATTATTCTCTTAAGGTTCTCTAGGTTATTAGTAGGTACTCTTAAGGTCTCAGACCGAGAGATCAGAAGCAAAATATCGCACGATATGCACAGATTTAATTGACTTTCTGCAATAAGTGAAACCCTACTGTGTTCGCTGTATTCGCAAACAACTACATTTAGAGTCTACAGATATTTAGATTGTGTAATTAAATATATAATACACCCGGAAAATTTTCTCGGCTCTAATTCGTTCAAAAAGTGGCAAGCAACAAATAATTTTGAAAACTTGCCTGACACTCCAACGCCCAACAAGGCGCGTAATTATGATCCTCATTATAAAATATTTTTTTACCCACTACAAACCTCTCAATTAATTCAAGAGGTTTAAGAAGGTGCGTGATTATTTACGCTAAAATTTGCTTGAAAAGAAATTTTTGGTTTAAAGATCATTGGACATACACCACGGACTTTGTAATCTATAGTTTGACCGGGAGCACTGTTATACCGCTCATGCTTAGTATGTGTAGCTTTTACTTATCAGGGAAATCCAAATGTATCTAGTGTTTTTTTTTGAAAATTCTAAAAAAACATTATAGCAAACTCATTTAATTCCGTGACACTCTTAATTTGGTAGCATTACCTTTTTTACTACCTAAATTCCACTTACAGAAATTTAAAGTAGGACTCAAAGTTAATACTACCAAATTACGAAAGTCACAGAATTAGATAAGCTTACCCTACTTTTGAATCGCATTTGGATTGCTCAGATAAGATAAGAGCTCCGCATACGCATCCAGGTGTGTGTCTCCTTAGCCACACGGCTTCAACAGGCGCTGCTCCACACCCAAGTGGGCCGTGCAGCTACCTTAGGCGCTGCTTCGCCCCAACGCGTTGTAGCTGCACGGCTCGCGTTGCAACACGAGCCGTGCAGCTACCTAAGGAGTACAGTACTTTCGGTCAAATTACGTTACGTATACGTTACGTTAGGGCTGCTATCAGTTCTTTGCAAAAGATTTTCGATTCGATTCGATTTTGTTTGAAAAATTTTGGTAAAAACTTAGTGAAAAATGTTTGTTACAATCACATGTAAACGGTTAAATAGATTTAGATGAAACTTTGCACACAGATAGACCATGTCTTGGATTACCACACACAATACTTTTTATCCTGAATCAATGTCTAAAAAGTCGTAAAATGTCAACGGGAAAAAAACTAGTAAGTTAATAAATTAAACAACCATAAAAATGTAATAAATCGATTCACTCATTCAACTTTAATGCAGCAATGAAACAGCATTTATTCCAGGTTATTTCCTCAAATGACTGGCTAATACTCACTGTTATTAATTTGTGTAGAATGACCCACATTGTACGTCATTTCCCTAGGGGCTACAGCTATGAACATTGACGTAATACCCTACAATTACTTCATTGAATTACCCTCACCGTGTTTAGATTAGTTATGCAAAGTCATAACAATACATTATGTTTATGATTCTGTGATTACTAGGTTTATATGTTAGGTTAGGCCAGTATTATAAAAGTTTTAGAAAAAATGCAACTGGTTTTTTGTTAATGAGCAGACTGTTTATGCTGTAGAGCTATCGAAAAGTGGACTTCAAAGATGTGGCAAGAGACCCTGGGAGTTTACTCTTGAATAGCACTTTATATCACTGATAGCCTAGTGGTATGACCGTCGACTGACAAGTCAAAGGTCTCTAGTTCGATCCCAAGGCGCGCGCACCTTTGATTTTTTATAAGTTATGTGCGTATTATGCAATTATCAGTTGCTAAAACGGTGAGGGAAAACATCGTGACGAAATCAGCAAACCTGAGAGATTTTTCAATGGTGTGTAAAGCTATGTCAGAGGCCTAAGGGTTTAAACTCTGATACCAGGTGGTTCATCAACCATACGATAAGGAGAAGAAGACTCTTGAATCACGAACCCAACTTCAATGGTGTACCTACTTTACATTGCTAAAATTCCCTAATAAGCCAAAAAATTGGCACGTGGCTCATAATTGCTAGCCCATTGGACTATATGAGTGAGGGAATCGAGAGTGCACTTGTGTTTGCGCTCACACTTTTGCATTATAGTGGGTAATCCTCTGCGTTGTTGGCTAATCTTAGTCGATATCCCAAATTATTATATATATATACGTCATTATTATTATTACATTGATATTACATAAGGAGGTCAGATAGGCAGTTGCTCCGTAGAAAACTGATATTCAGCTGCATCTGGTTAGATTAGAAGCCGACCCTAAAAAGTTTGGGAATATTATTAGTAGTAGGTAGTTTAGTTGTTTTTATATTTTTGTTTTTGTAAGGGTGTATTTGGGAGTGTCACGATGAGGGTGGCATATTTAAAAAAAAGGCTAGGAGGACGATATTACGTATGGAAAAAGAGGTTATTATACAGATGAGTACAGAAAGTGTGAACGCATTCTACTTATCGAAGTCATACTAATATATAATATTGATACGGCTTTAATCACGTATTGTTTTCGGGAAATGCCCGACTAGTTTCGAACTCAAACGGAGTCCATTTTCAAGAGCGGGTGTATACGCGGCGGCGTCGCTGACCTCACTGCGGACGCCGCCGCGTTCGGGCATTCCCCGAAAACAATACGTGAGTAAAGCCGTATCAATATTATATATTATCGAAGTCGATAGTGTTAGTGTCACCCTGCGTCGCAATTTTGAAGGTAAACTCAATTCTTGTACCGCGTTGTTCCAAAATAGAGCGGGTAAGGTCCATGAATAGTGTATGAGGAAAGTTATGAGATGCTCCTGGTATTCCCCAAGGTATTATTTTGCGCCTTCGAAGTACTTTGATGAAAGTAGTGTACCTTTGGTGTTGATAGTACATTATGGGTTGCGAATGTCCACAAAGGGATATTCTGTAAAATACTTTTGAATAATTAATTAGTTTGTTTTGTAAGGTTTTTCGAAAAGTTTTGTGAGCGTCGATTACAATCGCTTGTTTTCATAGGTTTCATAACTTTAATTTAAACATATTCTCACGTGAAATTCATGATATTTCGGTTATTTTGGAGCAGCAATGATGGTGTAGTATAACCATTATGCCAAGTTTTTTTTTACTGTTTTTCCTTGGCCTGAGTTCGAATCTGTACCTTTGACATGCTAATCAAATCCATCGGTAGGTACTAGGCTGTGACTACAATGCATTGTTATGACACCAAAAATTACAACAATCTTTAATAATAAACAAAACGGCATTTGCTTGATCAATTTATTACAATAAAAACAAGCTGGGGTGTCTGATTTTATTTTATTTATTTAAATTATTCTATACTAGATATATTTGAAAAGGACAAAGGTCATAAAAAATATTAAATTGCAGTTAAAACAATAATTAAACTTCCAACATAAATCTTAAGGGAAAGCAAATAAATAACAACATCAATTAGTGAAAAGAAAAGCATTTTCCTGTTGACCCGCTATAGATTATTCTCAAAATTTATTTTCCTGAAAAAAGAAAATTTAAAAATAAGCAAGACAATAATATTTTGCAACGGATAACTAGAGTGTTTCAGAAAAGGTAAGATGGTAGGCCACCTTATACGCCACGACGCATTAATAAATAACATTATTCATAGAAGGAAAAGTCGATAGAAGGAGAGGAAGAGGTGAGCCAAGACAGAGTGCAGATCAAAGAGAAAGTAAAGATCGAGACGTGTGAAGGTCAAGGAATTAGCTCTTGATAGGGAGAGCTGGATGAAGCTGCAACAATAAGAGCGTACCTCTTAATTGATGATGATAAGAGTATTTTAAATTCGAAATTTTTGACGAAAAAAAAACTGATTACTAATGTGATATTTTGAGCTCGCAATCTACTGGGTAAAGTCCCCAGTTACTTTACTACTACCTACTAGTTTTGATATGCTAATCAGTCTTATCACGTTGGAATTATGGTTTCAACACAAATGGGTCGGCAATACTGGGGTATAACCATATTTAGTACCTGCCCTGTTACGGAATTTTGTCGTGAATTAACGGTATTAGTATACAGGGTTATTTGTAAAACACCAGCATCCTTAAAAGAGGTCATTATACTCAACATTACGAACAACTTTTACTATGAGACCAACCCGGAAATCGCAAAAAAAATCAGCAGTTCCATACATGTTCACATGAAACAAAATGTATGGAACAGCTGATTTTTTTTTGCGATTTCAGGGTTGGTTCCTTAGTAAAAGTTGTTCATAATGATGAGTTTAATTACCCCTTTTAAGGATGCTGGTGTTTTACAAATAACCCTGTGTATAGTGCCTCCTCATCGATTTCGTTGACGGCGACCCGAGAAAAGATTACTACCTAGCGTGAGCCCTTAAATGACTCGCTAGACCGCACTTATCACTTACGGTAATACTTAATACTTACATAATAGTAATAATTACGGTATTATTGTTTCGTCAACGACACGACATTAGATCAACGACAGAATTGGACTACTAACAAAAAGAAAAAAAAAATACGTACAGGATGATAGAACGACCACTGATCCTGTTGATTTTCCACAGCATTTAGCGGCAGTAAATCAGTCCATTCCGGTGCATCGTTGTCAAATGACACATGGTCATAGACATTCTGGAAAATGAAACTTTACATTACGTCTGTATTATCCAAAAACTGAGCAATTGGACTACCTCCTTGGTCAACTGCTGAGCACGAGATCCTCGGTTCGATTCCTGGGTCGGGCAGTGTTATTTTTTTCCATTAGGAAATTCTCAATTAGCGCTGTTTTCTGTGTGCGTATTATTATAAGTTGCTGGATGCGTTGGAGACTATGTAAAGTGCCCGTCTGCTGATCTATCTATCTCTTTCCGGACTATGAGAGAGAGGAATAGAGCATTTGCTACTGTTAAGATTAGCCACCGTGGCTGAAACTTGGATAGTACAGTCGGCAAAGGAATTAGGTTGGCAGAGCTTCTAGTTTTGTAAGAAGTTATTTATAGAAATTTGCATGTGGTTGTGCAAAATTGTTTAGTTTTGTATAGGTTTCAGTCATACCTTTTCAGAAAATACAATAAAATGAAATTATATTAATAACATCTTGAAAAAATTACTACCTTAGCTAGCGTCCCTGCCAACTTAACTCCGTTGCCGACTGTTCAAACTACAAGCTGTGCATCATACTCACATATTGTGTGCGATAGCACTGATAGCCTAGTGGTATGACCGTCGACTGACAAGTCAGAGGTCTCGAGTTCGATCCCAAGGCGCGCACCTCTGACTTTTCGTAAGTTATGTGCGTATTATAAAAGTAATTATCAGTTGCTAAAACGGTGAGGGAAAACATCGTGTTGAAACCGGCACACCTGCGAGATTTTTCAGTGTTGTGTAAAGCCATGTCAGAGGCCTACGGGTGGTTTAAACTCTGACACCAGATTGTTCATCAACCATACGATAACAAGAAGACCTACCGGTGTATTAAGAAACCATTTTTGTTTTGGATTAACTTCAATAAGTTTTACTGCTGTAGGCTCTTCGGATTCATACTCCGAACTCACTACGGAGTCCTCCATAGGCTCTTGCTTGACGTCATTTTCGCTGTTATCACCATTAATATAGACTTTATTTTTGCTTATGTTTGGATAGGGCAGTTTTGTATTGCCATATTGACGCCTGTATTTACTAATTAATTTTTCAAACTGCTCTAAATCGACGTACGCGTACTGAAACATATTATATTATTTGATGGACGGGGCTGTGCAGCTTTACAGCCATACTCATGTTGACCTAAAGAGATCTATTGTGATTAAAAACCCCTTAAACCTACATCCTCCATAAATCGAATGATGTGGCTGGAAGGGAGAGACTTGACATCCTCCGGGCTCAGGGTGTAGTGTCCCAGAAGGGTGTTTCGTCTATGTATGAGAGGTCCACAGTCACAGAAAAAACATAAATTTTTACTTATATTTTCTTCTTTAAAAACTATCTACTTAAAATTTAAAAACCCTTACACAAATACCTCAAATTTTTAGCTAAGAAAACTTCCGATCGAATTGATCACTAATTGGTCACTTTTCAAATAAAATCACAGCTACAGACACGTCAAGCTTACACCTCTCTTTTTGCGTCGGTGGTTAAAAACTAGGAACACAGTGTCAAAAATGTTGGATTTAGAATACATTGTCATGTTAAAAATAACATTGCAAGCACTGATAGCCCAGTGATATGACCGTCGACTGACAAGTCAGAGGTCTCGAGTTCGATCCCAAGGCCACCTCTGACTTTTCGTAAGTTATATGCGATTATAAATAAATTAATTATCAGTTGCTAAAACGGTGAGGAAAAACCTCGTGATGAAACCAGCACACCTGAGAGATTTTTTAAGGGTGTATAAAGCCTTGTCAGAGGCCTACGGGCGGTTTAAACTCTGACACCAAGGTGTTCATCAACCACACGATAAGAAAGAAGAAGAAGATGTCAAAAATACATCATTATCCACGTTTATGTATACTTACAGCTGTGATTTGTTTTTTGGAAAATCTGAAAGCAATTTTATATGTCAGGGTGTAACGGTATGATGTAACATAAGGATCGCTGAATTTACATGTTACGGTATTAAATAGTAGGCTGATTAGCTGACTCTGCGCATGTGTCACTGACGCATCACATTTGATCGAATCGTGGAGTCGATTGCTTTGTTTCCCTGGTATAAGTTTTCTTGGAAACCATCAATCAACTGCCATAACCTGTTCTTCTAATACGTTTAATGTCTTCTTATAATAAATTAATTCATTTTATTTCTTCTTTTAATAAATTAATTCATTCTGTAATAAAAAAAAATCTTCTTAGGGCTTCGTAACTCGAATGTAAATTCGACACCCTTATAAGATCACGTTGGCATCCTAATACATATCACTACATAGTATATAATAAAACAAAGTCGCTTTCTCTGTCCCTATATTCCTATGTATGCTTAAATCTTTAAAACTACGCAACGGGTTTTGATGCGATTTTTTTAATAGATAGAGTGATCGAAGAGGAAGGTTTGTATGTATATTGCACCCGTGCGAAGCCGGGGTGGGTCGCTAGTTATCTATAAATTACTTTTTCAATTTGAAAAAGAAATAAAAATTGGCTGGCTTTTTCGTCCCATGAAATAGAAAATTAATAGAACTGCATATTCACCTTTTCTCTGGTTTCTTATAAAAGAATGGCCGACGTCGTTGAAAATATAAAACGTATAACTGAAAAAAAATATTACTGGCAATTAATTATAAAACAAAAAATAGTTTTATTATATACAGCGTGTAACAGAAGTCCGAAATAATACATTAGGGGATAAGGTATCCTATAAACAATCCTTGAGCATAGGTTTTGGAACCGAACCCCAAACAATTCTCGAGTAAACCACGGTCAAAGTTTTCACCAAAATCTTTCAAATACAGCCCTAAACATCAGCTGAAAGGTAAATCAACACAAATCCGGTTATTTACCTTCAATAAATTCTTTTAGTTAATATTAGGCACGCGTAGGATAATGAAATCGGTCATTATTGAAGAAAATGAAATCAAAAGAATTATTTTGTATGAAAAACATGCCTCTTTTGCATTTAATATTTTCACAGGTGATTCTCTTCATGATATACATACAATGCCCCTTAAGTATTATTTCGGACTTCTGTTACACGCTGTATATTTACGTAGAAAAAATATGAGTCTGATTGTCATTACCTCTTTCATTCTTGCATTATGACTGTAAAAAGAACAAAGAAAAAAAAAAAGTTTTTAAAAGAATATAAGCAACAGTAACAGTATAGATTAAAAATAGAATATTTTATCTATGAAACTGAAATAAATATATTTTAACTCTTAAGCAAAAAGATTGGTTTGCCTGTCCATGTGCGTCAATGTGTCTAACAATTGGACAAGTCATTTGAGAATTAATCACAGAATTGTAGGTCTCAAGTGAATTGTCCGAACGTAGATTTATTTAGGATATTATTTAGTTTTTTTCATGGTAGAATATTGACAGACATTCACGACGTGCGTTTACCCAGTTATTGACAGACAAGTCACATTCTATTCACTAGGTAAGCAATTAATGTGCTGCAGAGTATATATTATATAAAAAAATAAGCCCTTATACTACATTAAACCATAGTGCAACTAGTGGTCAAAGCTAGGTGGATCAGACAATTTCTCAGTTGACAGTTCGTCGTCGGTTTCCCTTATCATTTGTATTGTGTGTCCCTTTTTTGTTATCACGCTGCGAACGTTTTCGTGTCTCCCAACACCCACAACACACTCAGTCATAGGAATTATGTAGTGAAAAGAGAATTATTTTTTTGGAAATAACTTAAGTACTGAAATACCAGAAAGTAATTTCTAAAAATGTAACAAATTTTACGGAAAAGTAAAAAAACATTTTGTCAGAAAAAATAACAGCAATTAATCATTTTTGCTGTGGTAGGCCCAACATATTCTAAGAATACTGTTGTTGCTGCTCCAATGTATGTTTCCATGTAATGTGATAACGTGTTCAACATTTTAATTATTATAATGTCAATGATAACCGTTGTCGTGTTAAAAATATCTCTAATGATGTCTACATAGCGCGTTAGTGCGGCGGCATGGCAGTATTATAACAACGTTGCAAGACAGGCAATTATGTCATTGGTACGAGAATCGTAATATTTGTGTAGGTATGTGTGGTTCGTAGATAAAAGCCATAGCTAAGATAAAAAGCAATTCCGAGTGCACATAGAAGCTCGAGCGGCGCTAATATTGATTCAATAGAAATAAAAATTATAATCTAAGTCTGTGCTTATCTAATTTCATCCAAATCCGTTGAGAATAACACATTTTTGTCTTTAAAAACGAAATTCGAATCTTTACGGAGAGATCTAGATGTAAACGATGTAGGGAGATCGTAGAATTATAACCTCGGTGGGTTGGTTACCAGTACTGCCATGGCGTTGTGTGCCCAGCAGTGTGCAGGAGAAAGTAGTATGGTACTTTGTCTTTGATGAAACACTTACACAACTTTATTCTTACAAGCTTTAGACATCAAAATAGATTAAATAACTGGGATCTAGCATCAGGCAGATCTTTATTATTATAATTAATACCCATAAATTTGCTGGTTTTGGTAAGTCTAAAACCAGGTACCGCAACTTTGTCTTCATGACGAATGTTGAGTTTGTGGATAGCATAACTTTTGAAAGCAAGCTATATTTTTTCAAGTGAGCAAATACATTCACATCTACAGATACGGTACATGATAACAATCTATCGGTATAGCCTATTAAAATAATATCCTTTCTTGCTATCGCATGCTAAGAGGAATGAAATATTAAATGTACAAGCTATGGATTACTAAGACTAAGACTAAGAAATGCATAGGGCCGCAGTTAGATCCCTGTGGTATCCCATAGGTAATTTAAACTTTATCGCTGTAGATATGTGTAAATTTTTTGGCCCTATGTTTCCTATTTCTTCGAAAGTCTATCTAATAATCAGAAAATGCTTCTTTAAACTCGAAACTTCCAGCTTTTTTATAAATTAACCGTGGTGGAAGGTGTCAAATGCGCAACAAAATCAAATGATGTTATTGTCATTGAGTGCTTAAATATTATCCAAAAGTTTTAGAAGGAGTGAGGTGATGGTAGTTCACTTTTGCTTTTGAAATCCGTAATGGGACTCAGTGCACTTTCCGAATCGTATTTATTTCTATAATATTCAATAATTTAGTATACATTAAGATCACTATTGATTAATATTGGATTGTTATTGATAGCATTGAATATTACTAAGTTAGGTTGGACAGATCAAGTTAGATAATTGAGAAGTTTGTAATTATCAAAGTTCCTAATATTTTTAAGGTTTCTATTATAGTAGTCGATGCCATTTCAAAATAAAGCTTTTTACACTTAGTGTACACAAACTTGTGATATCATGGGAACTATGGACTTTTGTTTCGCTAAAGGTTTTCGAGCAATGTATTACTGTAAAAAACCACGTGATAGGCAACGTTTTTCATGAAATTATAAATTCAAGTAGCTCGTTTATAGAAAGATTGAAATAAAACTAGTTTTTGAGTTATTTTAAGGTAATTTATTTTAAGTTACTTTTTACATTTCTTGACATTTTACTAGTATTAGTTACTGTTGATTTCTAGTAGTACCTATAGTATTTTCTTCCAACATACTTCTTTATTCCTTGGGTTTTAGAAGGGTCATAGATAAGTTCTCTGAAAAATGTGCAATATATCAAGAAATGCAATGGTAGAAAAATGTTGTTTAAGTTAAAATATGCTTTAAGAAAACTAGTTAAATTTCAATATAGTATTTAAAATATTGGTACTATTAAATTATGTAATACTTACGGATCTTTCAACTATAATATGAAAAATAAAAATTTTCAATTGACATTCGATATAATATTGCAAATAAAGAAATGGCTGTATAATCTTTGCAAAGGTTGGTTTTTAAAAGGCTAAAATTACGAGGAGCGGAATAATAGTGGAAACAGTTTTGGGGTAAAGTAATGTAATAATATTCTCCTGACCGAATTTCGGTCACAGCGGCCAATCTCAACGGAGACTAGCCAATTACGCAGGAGATATTATAGTGCACAAGTGTGTGCGCAAACACAGGTGCACTCTCTATTCCCTCACTCTCATAGTCCGATGGGACGGATTTCCGACACGATCGGAGAGAGATCAGGCGCAGGGCTTTACGTGCTTTCCGAGGCACGGAGTAAGTGATAATTAATTTATAAAACGCATATAACTTACGAAAAGTCAGAGGTGCGCGCCTTGGGTTTGAACCCGAGACCACTTACTTGCCAGTCAACGGTTACCACCACTAGGCTATCACGACTCATGCAATGCAAAGTAATGTATCGTAATAACTACAGTATTGACCAACACTCTCTTATAGGCTCTCGTAATCTCGTAGACTTGCTTTGTGCAAATATGCTGATCTGTTAATGGTGTTGGTCATATTGTAAATTGTCATTTACTGTACAAAATGCAACAACATAATGTTGTAGTAGGCGCAGATAGATTTGTGCTTCCCATGTGATTTGAGAACGGGATTTGACAGGTCGGGATCGAGCCCTGTCAAAACCAAATTAAAATTAATTGAGAATTATTAATTCTTACCGGTTTTCCGTATTTCTTTAATTTTTCATATGAACCAGGAGACATTTTGATAGGTTTCAAATACTAAAAAAATAATATTAATATTTTCAAAATTAGCTTGTAGTATCATTAATTTATCATGAAGGAAAATATCGTACCTACATCAAATCCTAGCTTTATTAATTTAAAATATATTCAGCCCCTATTTTATGCAGTTAAAATGCAGTTTTCTAAAAATTACTTCGAAACCAAAAGAAGAATGTTATTCTCAAATATAGGTATATTTTTTTAACCCCCGACACAAAAGAGGGGTGTTATAAGTTTGACGTGTCTGTGTGTCTGTATGTCTGTGTGTGTGTCTGTCTGTGACATTGAAGCTCCTAAACGAATGGACCGAATTTAATCATTTATTTATTTTTTATTTGAAAGATAATCGAGAGTATCTTAGCCTAAAGAAATTGAGGTTTACCTGATTGGATCGCGGGGTTTTAAATTTTAAATTTATTTTTAATAATATTCTGAGAATATCATCTTACCGGTTCTTGATACTTAAAGTCGAATTTAGGAGAAGACTGAATAGCTAGGTTATCAGTAGGCTGAAATTAAAAATACACATTTAAAATAAAATTTATTAGTTTTCAATATGACACGATAACCAATAAGCAAATTAATAAAATGTATGTATAATTAAAAGAAATAAGTATGCACCTGTCTGGGTTGATTTTCCTTTTCATACTATAACAAAACATAATATAACATTATAATTTTTATGGAGAATATAGTTATGGAGAAAGTAATTAACATTGATGATATTCTCCATATTTTTTTATGTTTTTTATTGTAAGGTATCACATTTATGCACAACTTAAAAAAAATACATAATTCTTGATTCAAAAAGACTCGAGGAGAAAGTATATAATTTGAAATTACTATTTACTTAAAAGTCATAAAAAAATCAGTATTATCACACAAATTTTAACTATTTAATGAAAGTTAAAATATTCTATAAAATATACAAATTTACATTGCCAATGTTATATAAATATTAAAATATACACTCGCCCTATAAAATAAAAATATTTTAACTGTAAAAAAAAATGCGACAAAATTTTTCGCTGCATGGCTGTCGTCCAGAAATTTTCCTGTAAAGGACTCACACATTCCGATCCCATGCTACCATCCCCATCCAACCCCAAACGGCTTAAATATACTATATATAATATAACCAATGAGGTGACCATATTTGATAGTATGCACCGCCTGCAATGGCCGGCACAGAAGCCACAGCACAGAACTTATAACGTGAGTTGGCGTAAGGATATCTCCATCTTCCACGGCAAGCAGCTGACATTCCATTACGTTCTGAAATGGCTGGTAGACCTGCAGCAGCACCGGTGCGCTGGATAATATCGTTCAAATTAGAATATTGGTGCTAATTCTCTTGTACATGCTCTAAACTAATTTACACTCACTATCTCTCTATCTAACAGAGATCATTAGAAAAGGATAGAACATTTTTAGAGCTGTCAAACTAGTCCATTTGCGTGATATCAACGAGAATTTAGTCGGCATATCATCAGTCTCGTCTAATTTCACGTGAATTGCAAGGACGTAGACTAATTTGACAGCTCTAATTTGATAGTTCAATTTTCTGTCCTTTTTCTATGGTGTTTATAAGAAAGAGATATAGTTAGACCAAAATTAGTTTTGCGGGATGTATACAAGAGAATTAGCACCATTGTGGAATTTATTCTTCACTCTTCAACAAAACAAATTATGTCTGAGAATGTTGACAGCTTCTCCACAATGACAACGATGTGGTGCCACAAAAAGCGTCGAGACAAAAACATGTCGCGAACCAAAATGTATTGTCAGAAATAGACTTGACTCCTATGTTTACCCACAATCAGCTTAGCATCATTAATATTAATATTTAACAGATTACTTCGTAACGTATTACAAAGCGACTCGTCCCACTGGTTTGGGAGGATGGGTTAACGGGCAAAATTATATTTCTAAGTATGGGTACCATAGCGAATGAATATGGACTGATTGCTTAAAAAATACTAGGTACCTACGTAGACAGTGACAGGTAAAATTCTGCGATTCCAAGTAACAGTGAAAGCGCTGTAAAAATTATATAGAAATGGAAAATTGATACTGACCACGTTTACTGATGTTTGGGGATCTTCCTATAAAAAAAATCAAGAATGTGACTACAGCAATTTGCCAACCAAAAAAGGCAATGTTACTAAAAAAATTTGACTACTTCCTTATTTTTGGAGATAACTTTAAATAAAGTTATATTAAAAACTAGTCAAGTCCAAGTCGGAATGGCACATAAAGGGTTCAGTGCAAAAACGCCAAAAAAACCCGTTTCTAGGGATCCCTTTAATTTTTACCCACCGTATTTTGGCACCCTTTGGGTACTAAACCCCAAATAGACAAATAAAACGTTATCTATTATACTTATAAGTAGTAGTAATATAAGAAATGAGTATTCACCTGTTTAGGTCTTCTTCTATCCTTTTCATACTAAATAAAAAAAACCTTTTTTGAAGAATATCATCAAAAATAAAAATGCATTTTGTGGGAAGAATACGAAAAATTCATCCTGATTTAGACTGGAGAAGAAAGTATATTAATTCCTCCTCTAGGTACAAAAACTTAAATCTATATTAAGGCAAGGGATCGAGAAGAATGAGTTTAATTTTGTTTCAAGGTTTTCATACTTATTTGCTAAATATTTGATTATTTTAAAAATGATTTGGTGATTGTTGCATAAAAATCACAGGTAGAAAAACTGCGACTCTATTTAAATAAGAATTTTAGAAAATGTAAAAAAAAGTTTTGTAAAAAAAGTAATTTAACTAAGTAAATAGGTAAGTCTAAACTTATTGTATACTGTGATGGCTTGTCAGAATCATACAATGTGAGAATTTTATTATTTTTGGAGATAACTTAAAAAAACAAATAAAAAAATAGTTATATATATATATAGCACCTGTTTGGGTTTTTTTCTTTCTTTTTCATACTAAAAAAAATTTCACGGAATCGTTGTTATGACGTAATCCAAGTAAATTTATTTTCTTACTAATGTGAAATATTAGAGAGCTCGTAGTATAATTTTTTTTTTAATATTTATGCTTGCAAAGCAAAAATTATAAATCCAAAATTTTATCGCGAAACAAAACTATTACAAGCAGGATTTGAACCTGTAACCTATTGTTTAAAGCCACTAGTCGCTTCGCCAACTGACCTGTTCGTAAATCCTACCAGTTCTATCTCTTCTACATTCAAGAGTCAAGAAGAGAGAAGATCCAGAAGAGATATCCAAAAAAATATTTAATAAAATCGGATAATTATATTTTTTTCTGAACATAAGTGGAAATCCTTTGAGAAAATTAGTATCAATCTTTGTTGCGGAAAAAAAACCGGATATATCGAACGTCGAGAATCAAAACCGATAATGTTCAAATTTAGATAAAACGCTAATTACAAAAATTAAAAAAAAAGTCTTCTATTCAAATGTTAAAAAACGCTCTGAGTTTAACCGTTTATCCTTGTGAATTTTGTACTTAATTTAAACTTAATTTTGCTTGATTTGTAGTATGTACCACAGTTAATCAATTTATAGAAATTAAAATAAAAAATGTAAATTCAAAACGAACCTCGTACTGTGGTCTTTGGGGATTTTCCTATAAAAATTAGATTCGTCAATGAACATATTATATACCTAGCTATATAGTTATATAGCTAACAAGGCCATTTTATAAAAAAGGTGATTTTTAAAAAATTTTGATAGATTATAGAAACAAAAAAAGATAGAAAGAAAATAACTTTAAAAAAAGTTTTAATAAAAACAAATAATAATTCTTAGAAATATCAAATAATAATCAATAAGAAAGTGGTTTACACCTGTGCAGGTTTTCTTTCCTTTTCATACTAAAATAAAATAAATAACGTAGTATAATTAGTGCTAATGAGCTTCATTAGTTACATTCAACTATTGGAAGCGTGTCATACTACTCTCATGGTACTAAAAATTAACATAATAATACTAGAATATATATAGAATACCAGCGCATCAGCAATGGGTTGCTGCAGCATCAGCTGAGATAAGCACTTTATTTTGGCCTCACATTCAAAGCTATCTTGTTTTTCTTTTCTGTGCTTTAATGTGAGGTTGCAAAATAAAATGTTTTCTCTCCTTCTTTCTTTCTATTTAAGAAAAAATTAAATTCGGGAAGAATGTATTTAGCGAATAATATCAATTGACTGGTTGGCTAAAAAAAATCGTGGCAATTAATGCCACAATGACTATATAATAGACAGGGATCTACACTTACTATAACATGCTGTGATGTCTGAAGGTCTTCCTATTAAAAATAGAGTTTTTAATTCGACAGCAGTTACACTTTGCACTAACAAGAAAAATATTAGAGAATAATGTGCTAACTTTTTTAATTTCAAAAATAACTTTAAACTGCCAAACACCGAGAAATGAGACACAAAAAGAAATTCATTGTTACGTATCAATAGCGTCCTTGGGGTAATTAAGCCCTACGAAGTTATGCTAAAAAGACCAATCATCAAAAATAATAGGTAAGTATATACAAGTACGTGATAGATAATAATAATATGCACCTGTTTAGGTCTTTTTCTATCCTTTTCATACTAAAACATAAATAAACGATCGACAATCACTTTTATAAAGAAAATCATCATTTTGGATTTGAAGCAGCAGCCTGATATTGACATTTCGTCGATGTAGTTTGATTATTCCTTTATATTTCAATTTCTTCATCATCAAAAAAGACATCAAAGTAGAAAAAAAACAAAAAGTTCTTAAAGATTGTATCGAAAAATGGTACTAAGAAGGTCCATTAGTTAGATTCAAATAGGTTCATTGGTATGCTTATACTTCCGTCAAAGTACAAAAATTTGACATAATTCTTGACATAAAATTTGAGAAGAATTTATTTATACCTATATTAGCGTACCATTGAAACAATATATGCACTTAATATACATACTTATATACCATACTTATTTTAAAGAATCAGTGATGGCGATAGTTGCCATAATGACTACAGTCATAAAAATAATGTGCGTTGATACAAATATATTTAGAATGTGTATTATGTATATTGTATATGCGTAAAATAACATAAGTCTAAGCTTACTGTATACTGTGGTGTCTGGAGATCATCCTATTAAAAAAATAACTTCAAATCGACAACAGTAAATTTAATGCATAATTTTTTTTTGTGTACCTACATTTTATATTTTTTTTTTATTTGGGCCTTATTTTTTATTGATTTGGCGTGTGCATGCTTTTTCTAAAATAAAAGTTTTTTTTTCTTTCTTTCTTTTCTTTCATTTTGCACCCCACACAAAATATTACTTTACAAAAATATAATGTGTTAACTTTTTAAATCTAAAATTATATTAAATATTATTTTGGCTTACTCACGGGTTGATTTTGGTATTGCCCGACTAATTTCGAACTCAAACGAAGTCGATTTTCAAGAGCAATTGTAGTCACGCGGCGGCTGCGCGGGCGTTCTCACGGATCTCACTCAATCCAACTCCATCAAATCCATAAGTAACGTCAAAATAATATTTAACATAACTCAGGAAAGTTATTATTCTTAATTTAAAAAATATAGTATTATATTATATAAAAATAGGAAGACCAATTTATTATTAATGATTATTAATAATTTGGTATGTCTCACGGTTAATAAAGAAGCACACAAAAATTGGTATGCACCTGTATCGGTCTTTTTTTTACATCCATTTCTTCCTAAAAAAAAACATTAATTTTAAGGAGAATTATCATTACAGCAAATATTATGTTTTCTTACCAATGAAAATAAGGTGTTTTCTCATACTTCCCTTACAATACGAATATTATTATAGTTCTTGATTCAGAAAAGATTCAAGAAGATTGTAGGAACCATAGACAATAAAAATAAAATTGAGCTGAATGAACGAGTTGCGACGAAAAAACTATTACTTAACTGTCAGCGACAGAAATACTTCTAGTAAAATATAAATGTATAAATGTTAGAAAAGCGCAATAGAAATATTGAAAAAAAATGTTAATTTATGTAAACTTACCTCGTTCATTGAAGTTTAGGAATTTTTCTATACGTAAAAAATCTCACAATCGACAAGCAATGAACATTACGCTAACTAGAAAAAAAATGTTTTTTACAAGAAAGAAATCAGACACCTTTCTTTACGTCATATTTTCCAAAGATTTATTAAATTTTTCACTATTGTGCAACAAATTTGGTTGATTTTTTCTAAAGAATTGACAGTTTTGAATTTAAAGTCATAGGTTATCGAATTTTAACTTAATTCAAGATTTAAACTCAAGAAAAAATAATAAATTTTGATTTAATTTATTACCTAGGTATTTCACTTTTTGGCAAAATATCAGTCAAATTAAATACCTATTTATGAAAACGTAGCCCTAGTGAATCGAATAGTGCAATAATTTTATAAATGTCGCTAAATAACACATAGCATTCTACACTTTGACGATTGTCAGTGAAATGTAAATTAAATCAATCAATTTAATTTAAAACAAAAGAATAAATAATGTACTACCTCAGTAGGTATATTTTGAGAAATAAAGTACAGCACACGAATGTTGAATTAGGTAAAATAACAACTTTTAGCTGTTAGCTGCTAAACAGTTTGGTTTTTGCACTAATAGATCTATGGAGGATGCCAGAGTTATTCAAAATATAAGTATGTATATTTGTAAATTCCTGAGTTTTGCCAAGCCGTTCAATACACTTTCATGACATACGGGACTACTAAAAACTAAATTCTCTAGGAATATGTTTGTTAGCGGCATTGTGTCTGGAACTACCAACAAGCAGGCAATAGATCAAAATAAACTCATAGTGAAAGTAGGTATCTTGGGTCCTATATTTTTTTTAATAACTTTATGTCAATGATTTATTTTCCATTAATTGAGACATGATTAAAAGTGTACTTTTTCCGTTTTTTCTGTAATTTCGATTATTTTATTATAAGTATAAATGTTGGTATATTTTTAATATTAGTTTTTAATTATAATTTGTCAGACTGTTGCGTTACTTAATTCCTCCAAATATGGAGCTCTTTTTCGTATTATATTACAGTTATCTCAAGACAATGAATACAAAAATACAAGTGTAATTATAAGATAATTTTAAAGTTATTTATTTTGAAGATAATAATGGCGAGCTGTCTGGTAGATCTGTTATTCCAATCAGCGTATCATCGGTTGTAGGCAAAAATTTAATTAAAACTTCATATTTTTTTCGAATTTACATATTATATTTTTTACATAAACTAGACTATAGGCATACAACGATTTAGCGCCATAAACGTAAATTGCCCAAATTTCGAATTAGCGAAGTGTACATTGCTGGTTCCACTATATCAAAATAATTTCGTACGTTTTTCTTTTGTTTTTTCCTTTTACTTACCCCAGAATACTGAAACGGTTATTCATTGTTGAGTTTCGAATAGTACTAACATACAAAATGATCGACAACTGTTATTCAGCCACTTGGTATAAAAAAAGAAGCCATTTATAGTTTTCCGCCGACTATCGATGCAAAAACTGCGTGAACAATAACACACATGATTAAAAAGAATGTGATTAAAATATAATTGTCGTGGTGGCGCATTGGTTACGGACCCGCTTTGCAAGCGCGTGGGTGTGAGTTCGAACCTGGCATGTACCAATGTGACTTTTTCAATGTCATATGTACTTTCTTAGTTAATCTAAGACACCACTGACTAACGGTGAAGGAAAACATCGTAAGGAAACCTGGACTTTAATTTTCTGAAATCACCAACACGCAGTGAGCTAGCGCGGTGATTAATGCTCAATCCTTTTCTGTATAAGAAGAGGCCTTTGCCCTACATTGGGACAGTAACAGGCTGATTTATTTATTTATTTAAAATATAATAAAATTTAAATTTACCTGATGATAAGGAGGTTGGGTAGGACGCTCCTGTACAATAATTAATATTAGGTGCGTTAGTGAAATACAAAAAAGATAAATAAATAATTTAGAAACTACTTACCGTTGTAGTCCTCTATTCTCCATGGAACAAAAAAATACCCCTTAGAGTTTTCAAACCGATGATACAATTAATTTATCCATACCTACTTATCGTTTAACTGGTAGATTAGCAATAAAAAAACATTATTTGATGATCCTTCCTTCCTTATCGTATGGTTAATAAACAAGTGTCAGAGTTTCAACCGCCCGTTGGCCTCTGACATGGCTTTACACACCATCGAAAAATATCTCAGGTGTGCTGGTTTCATCATGTTTCCTTCACCGTTTTAGCTACTGATAATGAATTTATGTATTATATTTGTTGATTATAAACTTGCCCTTTGTAAATAAATTGTAAATACGTTAAAACACGGCTTCGCAGAAGCTGCCAAAATCATACGCATCTTTCTTTTTTTACAATATTTCTTAATATAAACAAATAAATAATAACAATATTTTTTTTTTAATTTAAGAAATAGCTTCTTTTACTATCTATATTTTTTAAATCCTCCAATGTAATTATTTATTTTTATTTTCAACATAAAAAAATTCAATGAAGGGAAAGAAAAAAATATATTAAATTGAATATGATTTACCTTTTATGTCGATAGTACATTTTTGACATTTAAGTTATAATTTTGACATATTTCAGACCAAGCAATATTATGATTGTGAGAGAAAAATTTAATATTAGGTATGATTGCAAATCTGTCTTAAATTGGTACGTATAACGAAATTGAAACTTACTTTGATGTGCCGCTTTCGGTTCCGTTGCTGTGGTTTATGTTGACGCATATATTCTATCCGTTCCTAACCAACGTTAAACAGTAAATTGATTTAATTATACATTTCTTATAAAGATTTAGAAGACTTAAAGCCTATTTTACAGCAAAAATATAGGGATTGGCTACATCCGTGGCGCGCAGTAGCGAAACTGTCCTAGCGCAGCACGGTGCCGTGTCGTAAAAATTCACTCGGCACCTTCGTCGTTTAAATAACGAAGATTCAAACATAAATGAATGATTAATCAACAATACGTGTTTGACTTAAACATAATAAAACTTTAAAGTTATCCTTTATAAGAAAAAATAAAATAAAAAGTATTTTCTTAGTAATGTAAAAACTTACTTTCAATAGTGCTGCTTGCCTTTGCCGTTGGCTACGAAAAATGTATTTATTAGCTATGGCGAATAAAAAACATGGTTAAAAAAAGAAAATTGTACTGACACCAAATGTGGAGAAGGCGAAGACGAAGAAAAAAAGATGATACTTGTAGTTGCTGCAGCGGCCATTCGCACAATCACTACACGTTCAGTCACGAAATGTCGAAAAATTTACATTTGTATTTAAAAAAAAAATTAAAGAAAAAGAAAAAATACTTTTTTTTTTAAAGTGAAGAGTTTTTTGTCTTCGGAAAAAAGAAATATATTGTTAAATAAACTTGTTTAACAAAGAATTAATGGTAGAGAAAAACACTAAAAGAAACAAACTCTGTCTTAAAATAAAAACTTAATTAAGTAGTAAGCAAGATAGAAACGCAGTAGGTAGGTATTGTACAAATCGTCTTGTCTCACAGTTTATGTGCATCTTAAAAACGTTTGGGGACGGGCCGCGTGCGCTTGTATTATAGTTATATACGAGTGTGTGTATAGTTTAGGTTATAATTATAATTATATGAGTTTTTTTCTAAGGATTATCGGAGGTGTGATAATACTGTAGTCAGCAGGCTGGTTTTATTAAATAGTTTATAAAAGGTTTATACACTAACAAAAGAAGAATCCAGTCAAGTTCGATTTCGACATGACAATGACGACAAATATAATTAGTTATTTAATAAGAAATTTGAAAAAACGACTGATACGGATGGGATCATTAATTCAGTTTCAGTCGTCTTTTTTAAATGTCTTATTAAATAATTAGGTATATTTAATAAGCTAACATGTGCTATAAACATGTAAAAAAAATTCACAAAAATGACGACAAACTTGCGCAGTTGCGCACTGAGGTTTTTTGAGCACAGTTCATCTTATTAATTACCGCCTTTGCGAGCTGAGTACATTTAAATGATTGCAAACTGGCTTCCCTTGAGATGAGATAGAGAAAGAAATAAAGTTTACAGATCAATTGATTTCTAAGGAAATTTTAGAATAACTAATTATAGTAGATGCAGGTTTAAGAAACCTTTCTACAGAAAATGCTCTAAAGGTAGGTAAAGATTACAAGTTATGCTAACCAGCGTCACTAATTAGTTCTTACATGATGATGACAATTTGATCGAGCTTAAATTATATTGTTGCCGCCAATTAGTGACGATGATTGTACTATCACGGACACAAACGGTGCACCATTTCGCGATCAAAATGCTTTGAACGATGCTACGTGCGTAGGCGAGGCTAGCGCTACATTCGGACGCCGGGTGCAAGCAATTCTAACCTTAAGAGTGGTACACCGGCTTTGTCCACGATAGTACATTGCCTAATAAAAACCATCCACAAAAACAACTCACTGTTCTTGTTCTTTTATTTCTTCTAGTCTCTCTTCTATTTGGCTTTGGTAAAAATTGGTATTTTCTAAAGGCTCATAAGGTCTAGCCTATAAATTTAAGAATTAAATAATTATTATAAAAGATTCTAATTGTACTTAAACTGCAAAAGCATTCAAGTACAGTTACGGGCAAGAAAGAAGATTTTTTTTAAAGTTTTATAGAAAAGTTTATTTGTAAGGTAAGTAATAAAATGTTGGAAATTATTACTCGTAGATAGCTGAATTGAATATTTTTTTATTGTAAAATATACAAAGAATGAGCAAGTAAATTAAAGTAAATTAGTAGATGGTAGTAGTACTACATAACAGATAAAATCGTTTGGAAAGGAAATTGTTCTTGATTTGTATAAAAATCAGTGTTTTAATTTAAAGATTTTTTTTTGTCCGTTTATGTCGATATATTTAAGAAAACATAAGGTTCTTACAATTAGAGACGTCACTGCGGCCTATTAATGAAAATTAAAAATATATTATTATTTTTTTCGTACTTTACTTACAATCTAAGGATTTTAAAAGGCATTTAAATGTGTGTACCAAGATAGTCAAAACCGGAACTTTTCATACCCTCAGCCCTTGGGCATTATTATATACTACTATTTTCCAGACCGAATTTCGATTACAGCGGCCAATCTCAACGGAGACTAGCCAACTACGCAGGAGATATTATAGTGCACAAGTGTGTGCGCAAACACAGGTGCACTCTCTATTCCCTCACTCCTATAGTCCGATGGGACGGCCTTCTGACACGATCGGAGAGAGATCAGGCGCAGGGCCAACGGCTTTACGTGCTTTCCGAGGCACGGAGTAAGTGATAATTAATTTATAAAACGCACATAACTTACTAAAAGTCAGAGATGCGCGCCGTGGGTTCGAACTCGAGACCTCTGACTTGCCAGTCAATGGTCACAACCACTAGGCTATCACAACTCGGTATATTATATACTAATAATAAAAAAAGAAGTAAAGTATGTGATTTTTGTATGTTTGTAGGAGTCATTAGAATATTTTGACTTATAGATAGCCAAAAATAAAAATAAAAATAATTTTCACAGAACAGCCAGTCACAAATAACATAAATTTCAAGTGTGGTAATATTGTACCCACCTCATATGAAGCTGCACTTTCCTGGTGAATAAATGAATTGAAGTGATCAAGATGTGGTATTACACAATATACTTAATATGTACCTGTGTAATTTGGGTCTGGTCCATAATATCGACGGTCACCACATCAACGGTCGCTGTATCGAAAATGTTTTATCGACAGTACCCCAAATCGATATTACGCTACATCGTCAGTACAACAAATCGATAATACGCTATATCGACAGTGAACTAAATCGACCATACGCTACATACATACAGATGCTACGTATAATTTATGTCTTGATGCACTTTAATGTAAATTTTCTTAACTTGGTATTTTTGTGACTTTTTATTAATATATTCATAGATTTTATATTTTTTATGTGCGAGCGTTATACGCTACATACATACAGACGCTACGTATAATTTTATGTCTTGATGCACTTTAATGTAAATTTTCTTAACTTGGTACTGTTGTGACTTTTTATTAATATATTCATAGTTTTTTTTTTGTGTGAGCACGATATCGATTCAGCTCAATAGGCGCCTTAACTTCAAAGGGCATTACAGTACAGGGTACTCTACAGTATTGACTTACTCATATCCCGTATAAATTTAAAAAAAATACCATACAGTAAAAAAAACAAAAATACTTACTTCTCTCTTAGGTTTAGGTGGTATATACAGCTCTGGTTTTGTAAACGTAAATTCTCGTTTCCTAAATTAAATTTATTTTATATTTTAGAATCACAAAATAAAATGTTATTAATCTATCACGGTTTTAACTCTTCCTCATAATTATTAGTTTTCAATTGATGGCAGAGTGCAGAAAGCAAACTAGCAGAGTAGACATGTTACCAAGGAGTCTTCTACTTTCTATTTTAATTTACAGGTATTATTAAGTGGCAAAAGCTTTAAACAGAGAGGAGTGGAAGGAGGGAAGGAAGGCCTTTGCCCTGCAGTGGGAAATGTTTGGCTCATAATAATAATAATTACTTAAGTGGCAAAACAAATGCGAATCCTGTCGAAAAAATAAAAAAATATCCAGTTTTATGTGACACTCTACTACGGAAACTATAAAACTAAAAAAAAAACAAAATATATGGGCGACAAATTAATATAAAAATGCGATAATATTAGAGGTACTCGTCCTATTAATATAGCCATCATCACGATTCTATTTTTCCGTGCAACAAGCCGCGGGTACAACAACTAGTTTTAAATAAGTCAAAATACACAAAAATTATACCAACATTATCTATGTGTTATTTGAACAGATTTGGATGAAATAAGTATAGTACCTTTGATAAAATTAAAAAAGAAATTTATATGTATAGTAGGATATTTACGACTACTGTTCATTGGGCGCAAACTTACTTGGCCGGACAGAAGTTAGTCGCGAATGGCGTCAAAGTACACATTTTGGGTACTAAATGGTGATAAGAGGCGAAGTGGGTGGGGGGATTGTAGGTAAGTTTGTGCCAACTGTATTGCCATCAGCTCTTCACTTCTCGTTTTGCGACACGATTGGTGTATGTGGTTAAAAAGAGATTACTCATGCGCAGGATGTCGTGTCTGATCCTTACACGGGACATATATTAGCCTGATTCATAGATGTTAGTTTTCGTCTGGTTGTTTATGCATTGTGAAATGATAACAGCTGTACCCTTAATGTATGAAAAACACGAGTCTAATTGCACCTAAGTTAAAAAACACCAGCTGTCAAAATTGATATGTCAAAATATGATTACATTGACGTTTGATAACAAAGCGTTCTGCAGTAAAGATAAAAGTCCACATACGGTTGCGTTCGAATTCTGGCGATAATGAATATTATAATAATTTTATTACAATAAGCTATCAAAAACTTACTCATGACGAGGTTTTTGTAGTAACTTAAGCCGTTTTTGTTGTTCCTCTAACTTAAAGTAGTCTACTACTCCTCCAGGTCCTTCACCAGGGCTCTAGAAAAAGGAGAAATCTTCAATTTATTTATTTATCTATTTATTTTATTTCATTTTCTAACATCTACGCACGTTGCAATTGCCAGAAAAGCTTGCTAGTAGTATTATCATACAAAATAAATGGAAACTGCTGAAACCAGTCTATCACTTGTCAATAATAGGAGCGGACTGTATGGTATTTGATTATTATCTATAATTCTAAATTATGAATATAAAAACTTTTTTACCAAAAGATATACTGTTGAAAAATTACTAAGTAGTATGTAATTCCAAAAACGAAAAGATCTTCAATTTATGTTTTAGGTTGTATAACTAAATTCTTTGGATTCTTTATAAAGGGTAATTAAAAAAATACATGAAACCTCTTAGCACTAACTTTGTTTTACGACCCTGAACAACTTTTGTTTTACGACTTACCAAAATTCGAAACTTTTTTTTCTATAAGAAAGTATAAAAACATTCTGTAGTTTGCATATACATACTTCAAATAGAAGAAAACATGTCTTTATTGATCAAAGTCATAGACCAAACGGTGCAGCGGTGTTCAGGATCATCATACGAAGAAAGTACTAAAAAGTTTCGAGATTCTTTTCAATATCTCAGCATTATATCTAACTTTGTTTCGCACGAGTGTGGCACTTACCGAACGCAAAATTGCTATAAGAGTTCTAAATAGAAAATTAATACGATGATTAAAAATAATTTTTAGACACAAAACGCATATTTAGATATAAAACGCATATTTACACATAATTAATCTATTACATAAACTTACATTTTAAAACTAACTACTAACTTACTACTTGTTAAACTTACTTGGGTTGGGGTTCCTTCAATTATCAATGAAAAGCGTATTAGTTTAAGGAATTTCTAAATATGATCAGCCTGTATCGTCCCACTACGGGGCAAGGGCCTCTCTACCCCCTCTTCCACCTATTCCAGTCTAGGGCTATAAAGGACCAGTCTTTTGCATACAAGTCTAACTCATCCTACCTTTTTTTTTTGTTTACGGGGGGAAACCTTCAAAAGGCACCCGGCCTCCAGGGGAAGAGACCGGGGAGTGTGGGATTCTTACCTCACTAAAACCACCCCGGTGATCATCATCAGCACATGAGGGGAGATCCCGGGTCCTCGGAGTACTACAATTTAATTTGCCATAGATGGAGGGTCAAGTTTATATATTATGGCCCACAGATTATAACTAGAAATGCGGCATACATTTCAAATAATTACTTAATTGATGTAAACAGTAGGATAATATCGTATCACATTCTCATTCATAAATTCGGATTTAGTAAGGATGGAACATGGAACTTTTGATTGACCAAAAAGTTTATCCTAGATAAAGCAAAAACGATAAGAAAAAAAAGGACTATGAAGAATTCAGTTGCAAAAGGTTATCCACAGAATTGCTATCTTATAAAATGTATCCTTCTATCCACAGAAAAAACTATCCTTCCAGGGATAGAGGAATGGATTTTTCTACAAGTGATTCTCATACCTTTTATTGGAGAATTAAGAATCAGAAGATTAAAAATCTTGACAACAAACAGACAAATTTTGGTTGTTGTATTCCATCGATGATGCACTTTACCAAATTATGATTTCGTTAAACAAATTTTTTTATTTTTTTTATTTATAGACTCACGCCTGTATTCCCCAGAGGGGGTAGGCAGAGGTGTGCAGTACACCCACGTTTCGCCGGCTATGTTATAAGTCCCATGTAATAGGGGGCGAGTCTATTGCCATTAACCGGGCACAATTCCAGACTCCGTGCTGCTACTGAGAATTCCCTAATGGATAAACCCAATAACACTTTGCCCACCCGGGAATCGAACCCAGGACCTCGTGCTTGTTAAACAAAATAAGTAGTAAAACTTCTTACATCTGATCCATCCTCTTTTATTTCTTGATTTTTTTCAAAGCTGTCTTCATTGTCACCATTTTTATCATCATCATTATCAAGATTGTTCTCGCCATAAGTACCTTCATTACAATATTTTAATCTATCAGTAAATATTCTATTGTGAACTGGATTGGGACTTGCGACCTTCTGGTTAAGCCAAACGCTCATATTGATAAAATTTCCCTTTTTAAAAGTATATTATAATCCTCTATATAAATTAATTATCACTTACTCCGTGCCTCGGAAAGCACGTAAAGCCGTTCGTGTCGGATTGCCGTCCCATTGGACTATGAGAGTGAGGAAATAGAGAGTGCTCTTATGTTTGCGCACACACTTGTGCACTATATTATCTCCTGCGTTTGGCTAATCTCCGTTGAGATTGGCCGGTATGACCGAAATTCGGTCTGGAGGATATATACATAATCCTCGTCTTTATGGAAAGTTAGCAACTTGTATTCAACAACAATAGTTAAACAAACCACAATGATATATTCAATTATAAAAATGTTCACTATCTTTTTCCGTCATCAATCTACAGCTACCATACCCACTACTGAGTGTAGCCATATACCTACTCTTTGCTATGGCATACTTTTCGGATTACATTCATCATCATCATCAGCCAGTATTAGTCCACTGCTGAACATAGGCCTCTCCCAATGCGCGCCATTATTGTGCGCTCATTGGAGATATTTGCCCATAATCGCCACGCTGGGCAAGCGGGTTGGCAATCGCAGTAGCAGATGATTACTATTACACAGAAGAATGCTACTGCCCATCTTTCAGATCTTTCCCTCTGTCGCTTCTTACAACACCCGCGGGATGAGTAGGGGTGGTTCTATTTTTAAACCGCAAACGACACGGTACACATGAATTGATTATTATATTTAATATAATATATTATACTTGGGGACATTGCCCACTGGAAGCGGTCTTTTAGATTAAGTTTTTCTCTTTTTATTTTACTTTTAGTTTTAGCGTTAGTTTTTAGTTTTAATTGTATTTTATTAATTTTAATGTTTGACAAATAAAATTATATATTATATTATAATATACAATATTATCTGGGTTGTGGAGGTCTGATAGGCAGTCGCTCCATGTAAAACACTGGTATTCAGCTGCATCCGGTAAGACTGGAAGCCAACCCCAACATAGTTGGGAAAAGGCTAGGCAGATGATGATTTTACGGATTACATTGAATTGTAAAGTTAAATATTTACCGTTATCATTATCATTATCTTCATCGTCTTCGTTTTTCGATCTTCGAAACCCGGTGTACAGAACCCTTTCACCAGTCCCATCATAACTGAAAGTTTAGATTTTTTTTATCGAATATTCAATGGAGCTTGGAGAATCTGCTGGAAGATTGATAAATTTAAGCAGTTGAGTTTAAAATTTTAGATGCTTTTGACAGCAGGGTACAATAAAACTATGAGAGAAAGAGAGAGCTGAGATAAGGAGATGAGAGAGACAGTTATACAGGGTAGCCCATTTATAGTGGTCCAAAAATTTTTTTTACATCTAGGACATCCCGATGATTAATCTAAACGCAACATATGTTCCGCGAAAATCAGTAGTTTAGAAGTTATGATTTTTTAAATTGAATTTCTTAAAATTTCTACTTTAGTCATGTAAACCTCTTTAGATTGAAAGTGATCGCACTAAATCGACTCAAATTTGGTGTGTAAGTACTATAGAGATGTAGCAAGCAAGTAATGAGCTATTTTTAAGGTTAACCTTAAATCATAATATGGTTTTAGACCTTTCGGTGAATTATTTGTAATTTTCGATTGATTAAGCACATTTTTCAAAAAAATTTAAAGACAAAAAAATTTGCTACACGAATTTTGCTTATGATTGTAAAAACTACCTTGAAGTGTGAGGATAACATAAATAAAAAAATACTGCGGTGTAACTACAGTAAGTTCTTCAGAAATGAACATTGTATGCACTAGGTCATTAAAAACTTAAAATTGTAATTTTTGCCTAAAACATCATTTGAATAAATCCAACTTTATTATGAAAATAAAAACACTGGAATTAGGTAAATAAAGGATATTTATTTAAAATAACAACCCACAATGACAAAATAAATGCTATTACAATAATTTTTCGAAATGTCTGCCTCTATTTTCAATGCAAATCTTTTTAAGCCTGTTGTAAGTCTGTTGTAATTCGGCCATTATCATCATCTGCCTAGCCTTTTCCCAACTATGTTGAACTCGGCTTCCAGTCTTCCCGGGTACAGCTGAATACCAGTGTTTTACATGGAGCGACTGCCTATCAGACCTCCACAACCCAGATACTGGGTTACACGATACCCCTTGGTAAGACTGGTCGTCAGACTTTCGGGCTTCTGACTACCCGTAACGATTGTCAAAGATCTACAATTGACAGCCGGGGCCAACTGCTTAACGTGCTATCCGAGGCACAGAGAGTGATAATTAATTTATAAAACGCACAGACCTTACGAAAAGTTAGAGGTGCGCGCCTTGGGTTCGAACCCGAGACCTCTGATTTGTCTGTCAACGGTCACCACCACTAGACTATCACGACGAAAGCAAATAGACAGCTTTTCAACAGGCATAAAAGGATTTTTTTGCGACGTCGCTGTTTAATGTTTATGCATTGAAAATAGAGACAGACATTCCGAAAACTTATTGTAATAGCGTTTATTTTGTCATTGTGGGTTGTTATTTTAAATAAATATCCTTTATTTAACTAATTCCAGTGTTTTTATTTTCATAATAAAGTTGGATTTATTCAAATGATGTTTCAGGCAAAAATTAAAATTTTAAGTTTTTAATGACCTAGTGCATACAATGTTCATTCCTGAAGAACTTACTGTAGTTACACCGAAGTATTTTTTTATTTATGTTATCCTTACACTTCAAGGTAGTTTTTACAATCATAAGCAAAATTCGTGTAGTAGATTTTTTTGTCTTTAGAATTTTTTGAAAAATGTGCTTAATCAATCGAAAATTACAAATAATTCACCAAAAGGTCTAAAACCATGTTACTATTTAAGGTTAACCTTAAAAATAGCTCATTGCTTGCTTGCTACATGTCTATAGTACTTACACACCAAATTTGATTCGATTTAGTGCGATCACTTTCAATCTAAAGAGGTTTACATGACTAAAGTAGAAATTTTAAGAAATTAAATTTAAAAAATCATAACTTCTAAACTACTGATTTTCGCGGAACATATGTTGCGTTTAGATTAATCATCGGGATGTCCTAGATGTAAAAAAAATTTTTGGACCACTATAAATGGGCCACCCTATATAAAAGCATTTCATAATATAATTATACTAGTGGTCCAGTCAGGTAGAAATTCGACCGTAATTTTTTTTCAATTTTAGCTTTCTGCGCTTCTTTTCTGTATAAACTTTTACTATGCCAAGTTTCACACTCCTCCGTGCGCGCAATATTCTTAAAAAAGGATCCACAGTTTTCGTTTCACGTATTAATATAGAGATAAACTTATATAGAGATATATTATTGAGATAAGATACTTGTATATTATTATAGAGATTAACTTAGATGGTAACTTATACGTAATAGATTCGGTTGGTATAAGTCTAACTCACGTTGATAATGATAAAATGAGAGAAAATCTTCAGACAAAAGAAGTTTCACAAAAACTGGGCAATAGAAAGTAAATACTTACGTAATCCCTAGATTCTCAATATTGCCATATACTCCGGCTCCATTCCCCAGGTCTTTGTGAGGAAATTTAACGGCAGACTTGAGCATACCAAGCGCTGGCCGAAGTAGTGTATGACCTGGCAGGATTGGCTCTGCTTCTGGCAAATGGCTGGGTTGGAGCGGCGCCCCAATAATCGTCGATTTTGACCCAGGGTGAAAATCAAAGAATCTTCGCTGTAAGATTGTAATGTGAATTATTCTCTAGAACTTTGCTGGGAATAGTTTTCGACTTGATAACTTTTGACAAGTTTTTATTTGTGATATTTTTTTTTAACCAAAAGTGTGCCTGTATAACAATTTTCTTTGCGCATTTATTTATTTACCTTAATAAGAACGATTACAGGTACACGTCTTTCACATACAGCACAAAGATCACATAAGTATAGAAAAACAGAAATAAAGAAAGTAAATTTATAAAGAGAGAAAGAGAAATGAAGGAGTTGACGGGAGTTTGTTTGTTTATTTTGACTAAACTATTTGTGGAAGTTAAAAACGAGCAGTTTAAGACAAGGTGTTTCCCCCAAACTGGGGAAGAACCTGATGCCTGTCTTCGTCTTTTGGATTTTTAATCCCCTGTTTTACCCGTTAAGGGGTTTAATTTACAGAAGTTTTTCCTTAGTGTACCTTTGGGTACTCACATAATACTCCTTTTAACCACTGATTCCGGTTGTGTCTGTCAGTTAGTCAAGGTACTATTTTATTGGTTAAGAGCTCAACGATTATTGCGTTGCATATACAACGTTATTTGTAAAACACCGGCAACCTGAAAAGGGGCCATTAAACTCATCATTATGAACAACTTTTACTATGGGACCAACCCTGAAATGGCAAAAAAAATCAGCTGTTCCATACATTTTGTTGAGTTATGTGAACATAAACGTATGGAACAGCTGATTTTTTTTAGCGATTTCAGGGTTGGTCCCATAGTAAAAGTTGTTCATAATGATGAGTTTAATGACCCTTTTTCAGGTTGCCGGTGTTTTACAAATAACCTTATACATTGAGGTATATTATATGTACGTAGTATAATATACCTCAATAGTATAATATTATTAATTATGAAAATGAATGAGAATCGCTGTAAAGAATATTTAGCGTATCGGTTCCTTCTTATTCGGTACGTTTGATAAATACTCTTAGCTATTTAAATGCTCATTGATAATATCCTCCTGACCGAATTTCGGTCACAGCGGCCAATCTCAACGGAGATTAGCCAATTACGCAGGAGATATTATAGTGCACAAGTGTGTGCGCAAACACAGGTGCACTCTCTATTCCCTCACTCTCATGGTCCGATGGGACGGCCTTCCGACACGATCGGAGAGAGATCAGGCGCAGGGCCAACGGCTTTACGTGCTTTCCGAGGCACGGAGTTAGTGATAATTAATTTATAAAACGCACGTAACTTACGAAAAGTCAGAGGTGCGCGCCTTGGGTTCGAACCCGATACCTATGACTTGCCAGTCAACGGTCACAACCACTAAGCTATCACGACTCTAAAATTGATAATAATAATAATCTAAACAAACCACTTACACTTAAAAACTCATTGTTGTTCTGAAGGAAGGTTTCCAGATCACCTACACTTTTCCTCTGTAAAAGTCAATATAAACACGTTATTAAGGAAAGAAAGAATAGGTATTGTACTGTATTCCCCAGAGGGGGTAGGCAGAGGTGTGCAGTACACCCACGTTTCGCCGGCTATTGTATGAGTCCCATGTAATAGGGGGCGAGCCTATTGCCATTAACCGGGCATAATTCCAGACTTCGTGCTGCTAATGAGAATTTCCTAATGGAAAAACACAATAACACTTTGACCGACCCGGGGATCGAACCCAGGACCTCATGCTCAGCAGTCGCGCTTGCTACCACTAGACCAACGAGGCAGTCTTAATATAAATAAGTTAATAAAATATCTATATAATAGGTATATATATATACGTAAGTTATTATTTCAGTAAAAAAAACTAAACTTACGGTCAAAGCTTCTCCAGCTTCATCATTTAATTCCTGCAAATAAATGATACATACAATTAAATATTATCAGTTAGATAAAAATACACTTTATGTTATTTCATTATACAGTACTTATTGTAAAAGTGAGTTACAACCGACCCAATATTAACTATTATAAAAAACTTACGTTAGCAAACATTTGAGAATCATCAAGATCCATTAGATCTCTTCTCTGTAAAAAATAATAAATCAACATATATAATGTGCTTCTAAATTATCTGCCACGGTTGCAATGGGAGAAAGTATTGGATAGATAGATTACAATTAGTGAAGAAATTTCGTACCCCGGAACAGTAAAAAAACATTGGAGCATGAAGCAGAATTAGACCAACGCAATAAAACGCAAGCATAAGAAAAAAAATGACGTAAGTTAAAAAAAATTACTTCGCTATTGTAATCTAAATAACCAATATTATCTCCCATTGCAGCCGTGGCAGATAATTTAGAAGCACATTATATAACCATGCAATGGAATAACTTTAATTAAGAGCAATATCTACATCATACTACAAGTATTTACAAACTAAATATAACTTTTATTTACATTTGCCTATAAAAAATAAAAAAGAAATAGAAAAAAGGTAATTATTCAAAGTACTCCTCCGCATCACTGTCATCCGGCAAAGTGCCCAGAAGACTGACAGCATTGCATAGACATACATAGACTCATGCCTGTATTTCCCAGAGGGGGTAGGCAGAGGTATATGCAGTTCACTCACATTTCCCTGGCTATGTTATAAGTCCCTCCTATCCTATATGTGTAATATGGGGTGAGCCTATTGCCATTAACCGAGTACAATTCCAGATTCCGTGCTGCTACTGAGAATTTCCTAATGGAAGAATTCAAAATTAAAAAATAACTAATTTAATAATCTTCGGCACCGTCTTGTTTTAAAGTTGATTTCGTATTTTTTTCCAAAGATTTTTTTTTACATAATTGAATAAAATCTTCTATATCTGAGGGCATGAAGTGCCCCGCCAAGTCACGTCTCAAACTTTTTACGATGGATAGATAGCATAGAGAGACGTGGCATTGTCTATGTGTATAATAAAACATGAAATTGGTAAGCGTATTACTTGAAAATGGCTGGACGATTTAGTTATTTATCATTAATATTCGTAAAAGTTCAAATAAGGATTTTTAAAATTAAGCAGAAAAATGGAAATATCGGGAAAAACTGAACTGACCTTAGCCAAGTTGACTATCTACAATCGCTAACGCTATAGAAAACGAAAGACATGTATAGGATGACATTACCTTTATCGTTATGTCACGTGGTCAAAACAAACGAATAGAATCTAATCCTATACATTTCTTTCGTTTTCTATTCTTTAGCGATTGTAGATAGTCAACTTGGCTAAGCCCCCAGGAGCGAAGCCGATAAGTTTAAGAGAAAAACTTACTGCGTTTTGATATTCATAATCATTAGACTCGTCGTCATAAACTACATTCTTTCGCTGTAAATACAAAATGTAGGGTTATTACTGCCGGAGCGTCCCGCAAAAACGTCCGACCCCAAAAAAAAATTAAATACAAGTAAAACTTGCACTCCAGTAACAATGTATTTTATGTAATACTTTTTGTGAAATTTTTACATGTTTTAGCACATGTTAGCTTATTAAATATTTGTATTTTATGTAGTTTGAGCAATGCAGGTGATCTTCAATGTATGTATTTTTTTGCCACAATTAGAGCTGTAGCGCTTAGAATGAAATTAGATTCTTAATTACTGGTAGGTATCTAACTCGTCAAAAATATATACTGGTGCAGTCAATTTGTCAGTATTATCTATATATTTATTTTATATAATAAAATCGTAACGAAGTAAAAACTGTACATTGAATATTTTTGGAAAAAAGTAAGTTCCACATGTTCAGGGAACGATACTGAAGTCGAAATATATAGTTTTTAGAAACTTTGTCTGTCTGTTTGTCTGTCAGAGATTTTCGCAATAACTACTGGACAGATTTAGTTGAATTTCGGCAAAAATATTTGTTAAATACCAAGTCAGGTTTTAAACTTTTAAGGTACAAATTATCACAATAATTATGGAGATGAGTAGTATTGTAATAAGTAGAGTTTATTTGACCAAAAGTTCAGTCAAAACGGAGAAAAGCTATTTTGATATGTGGACGAACGAAACGAACGGAGTGTTTTGATGTATTTTAAATATAAACTTACAGAATTTGCTCCAGAATCATCATCTTTTATCTAAAATAAAAAACGGAAGTCATCATCTGCCTAGCCTTTTCGTAACTATGTTGGGGTCGGCTTTCAGTCTTACCGGATGCAGCTGAATACCAGTGTTTTACACGGAGCGACTGCCTATCAGAAAACGGAAGTATGGAAAACAATCCTCCTTCATTTTCATTCTGCAGGTACTTGATGTCATGTACCATATAACGTCCATGGACGTACGGGATGCGGTAGGAACATTTTTTACTCACCCCGGCCACAAAAAGAAAGGTTCTTGACGACTCTTTTTTTATGATGGCATATTTTTGACCAAAAACCTATGGTACGATATGTTTTATTCATTTATTTATACTTCGTACAGTAACATGTATATTGTATAAGGCAGATTTAATGCCTTAGGCATTTTCTGCCAGTCGACCTTTGGGTGATACAGAGATAACATGGTAGATTTGTTGAGGTCTACGAAAGAGCAGACTTGCCTTTAAAGCAAGAGGACAGCAGCCATCTCTCACAAAGGTTTTGCCAAAAATCTTGCCAGAACTCGACGAAGTCGCTTGGCGGCAAAGGCTTTGACCGGCTCCTACCAGAAGCAGCATATTTTTTTTAATGGAAAGGCAAGTTTTTGACCACGAACCCACCTGATAGTAAGCGGCATTGTGGTCTAGCTTGAGTGTTAAACCGCTACATACACACACACGCCTGACGGGGACATCAGTCGGGCGTCATATACGAATTTGCCATGTTATAGTTTATGTTATCCCATCATTAGTTAACTTTGCCATACGCAGAGAGAGAATATACCTAATGCTTTTCTTGTCCCATATATAGAAAAGCAAAATTAAATTTTTTGGCATCCGAGGGAATATAAGAATTCATTCCATCTCTCATTGAAAAACTCACCACAATACTTTTCAGTAGTACTTTCAAGCCAAACCCACTGCATTCCAGAGTATTCTGCAACTAAAATAAAAATAATAAGTATAAAAATTATTTAAATAAATAAACCAGCCTGTAAATGTCCCACTGCAAGGCAAAGGCCTCTGCTTATACAGAGCAGAATCGAGCATTTATCACTACGCTAGCTCGCTGCGTGTTGGCGATTTCAGACTATTAACTCCAGGTTTTGTTAAGATGTTTTCCTTCTCCGTAAGATGTTTTACTTCTCCGTAAGATGTTTTACTTCTCTGTAAGATGTTTTCCTTCTCTGTAAGTTGTTTTCCTTCTCCGTTAATCAATGTTATCTTAGATTAACTAAGAAAGTACAAAATGAAACGGAAAAGTCATATTTTTGAGTGCCAAGTTAGACCCTACAACTACGTACTTGCAAAGCGGATCAGCAGCATTAACGAATGCCATTCTGCAACTGATACTTAATTTAAAACCTTTGATACCACTGATACCTGCCAATAACTTTAATTGCAGATGTCAATCTCGGCAATTTTGCTACCGGAAATGTACGGCAATATACGGAAAATCCATTTCATCCATCGGTATTGTTTATAATTATCTTTCGGTTCATTAATTGTATTACATAAGTACTTTGTTAACAAGGTCAAAATGAAACGACTAACATAACCTAATTGTTAGAATTACATCTAACTTTGAGTAATAGATGGCGCTGTTCCTTTTTTTGAGAAGCTGAATGGCGCTATCAAAGATCTGCAAAGATCTCAAAACGTCAGGTGTTTTTGAAAAATACAATATACGCGAGTTTATTTGTTTAACAGTTGTTTCATTATGTCAAATGTTCGCGAAAGTTTGAGACTGTATTGTACTGTAATTTGTCAGAAATAAAATGTTTGTAAAGCACCAAATTAGATATTAAATAGTGAAATGTTTCTTACAATTGTTATAACAATTAAAACCGCGGCGGAGTCCATTTCATTATTCTTTCCATACTCCCATTCAATTTTAAAATTTCGATAGTTAATGGCTGATATACCTAACTTCAATAACTTTTGAATAATTGGCGTGAAATTAACTTGCAATATAACTTGTTACTGATAAAAAAATAAATTAGGACTTGAGAAGACGTATGGTTTTTACAATATTAATGAGCCCGAGAAAAATGTGTGACATCATGTCGTAATTAAAAAAATATGTTTCACTAATTTATTGATTTCACGGTTGAACACAATCATATTATTTAAAACGATCTTGTTCATAAAACTGTAATTACTTGATTGAACCACACCATTTGTGATATTTAGATATATTTAGCCGTTTAAAATCTATCTATAAAATTTCTTTTAACTAAATTTAAAAATGCTTTTCGTTGGTATCATTGGAGCTGATAAGCCGATTTGGCAATTTTAAAAAAATGATTCTTTTTAATTTTTTTTTTCATAGGTCGAATAAGATTATAACTTACCTTGTATAGGGGTAAGAAAAATTGGAAACCTTGCTTTTTTTCTTTAGGATTTTTGACATTTCAAAGTTTGTTGGGTCAGTTAGCTAGTATAATAAATTCAATTCATCAATTGCAGTATTCAAGCATCACACTGGGTTTAAATGGATGTTGAAAAAGTATGTTTAATGGCCTAATCTTTCTTCTTTGCAGAAGTGATAGCCTCTCAGAGGTCTTGAGTTCGAACTAAAAGCGCGCACCTCTGACTTTTCGTAAGTTATGTGCGAATTATAAATTAATTATCACCTGCTCCGTGCCTCGGAAAACACGTTAAGCCGTTGGCCCCGGCTGACATGAAGATCTGACAGTCGATATATGGAATCATTATCTACCTACTAGTACTACTTCTTCTTTGCGAATCGATGGCATTTTTTTTTTAAATTTTTCCACTCCAAAACTCAGCTACGAATCTACAATCATAAAAATACTGACAACAAATCTATCTTTAGAATATTGAATTCCTTTGGGTTGCGAGGGTACAATTAGGCAGTCATTCCGTAGAAAACTGATATTCAGCTGCATCTAGGTAGATTTTCTAATCGGACCTAAGCGGACCCCAACAAAGTTTGGGAACAATAAACCTAGGAGGATGATGAAAATGACTAATTATTAAATAATTTAACAGGTTGCAATACTTTCTTATTCGATGACATTTTTTTCCATAAAATACCATAGCAACGCCGCATGATCTATCGTTTGTATGGAAACATATCTCTCCACTCTTCTCCGCTTCGTAGGACTCTCTGCCTGAGTCATTTGAACGCAATACTAGCAAAGTTGGATTCAAATCGAATACTTGTTAAATGCAAATTGTAATATCGATCTCCGACCTGATCGCGACTGTTCTATTTAGTTTCATTATGAAAAATGCACCCTAATATCTCAAGAATAAAATTCAAAGTTCCATAACAAGTTACACCATAATTGTACCAATGGTTATTACTTCATGAATTTTGGATCAGCACGTCATCTCCCGGTGGCTAAATAAAAATAAGTTCTTATTGACTTAGAAATGAAAAGCAATGTTTGTTGTTGAGAAACGTAAGGGTCCGATACGATGACGACACGATTCTTCCAGTAATGCGCGATTAGCTTTCAGGGGTTGGTTCCATCGAAAATATTTGCGTGGTCTACAATCTGTTTCGGTCTGAGTTTTTATGTATAATGAAATTATATATCTGTTTATCCGCCCTTTTGTATACCAAGACTAATTTATTTATTTTGGGATGAAAGATACCCTAAATCCGATTTTGTCTTTCTGTCTTTTTTGTCTGTTTTTTTCTGTCTGTTTTTCTTTATGTACAGAATTTCAGGATGATCGGTTCAGTGATTTAGGCGTGAAAAGGCAACATACAAACAAACTTACTTATGCAGTTATAATAACAGTTAGAATTTAATCTATGAGATATAGAATTTAATATATTCTACAGTTACCATAAATGCAATACCCTTATATCTTAAACACTGGCTTTTTAAAATGTAACTTTTGTAACTCTATACGTTTATTTATTTTAGCTCGTGACAGTATCTACAAAATGGCTTTACTGAAACTTGCATTTAGTAAGCAAAACATATCTTTTAAGCTTTGCCATCGTTGCGGTAGTAAGAATCCTAATTAAAATGTTCTAGTGAGTTCCCGAATTGAAATCTCTTTTGTTCTATTTTCTAAGCCTAGGTAATTTTCAGGTGAAAACGACGGCAGCGCGGCAGCGGTAATGGCGTCGCCGTCGGCGGATGTGTTGGTATTGCTGTTTGGTGCAAGTTAAAAGCGCTAGACTCTGTAGAGAACCCGAGGTTTAATATTGAAATAAATTAATATTAATTATACATTCAATTGTTTTTTGAACGATTTGATAAATTTAATTAGTATTGTATATAATTATTTATTCTTTGAAATAGATAAAAGGTCAAGCACAATAATAGTATATCTACACCTAGAAATAAACTATCTATATATATACTCGTATAAACTAATTAAAAAGATAAACTTAATCTAAAAGACCGCTACCTGTAGGCAACGTTCCCAAAATGCTACATTCAATCGATTTCAATTCGATCAGGAGGACAAGGGTTACATTTCTTGTAAGAAGTAAAATTTTTATTGAATTGCTATCACGGTGCCGGTGATATCAGTAGAATACGTAATGTATTCTGATAGATGTTACCACACGCACTAGGCGTAGAAAGAGATTTGATTATGACACACGAAAGTTACTGTTATTGTCTGCCCATATAATCCCACTGCTGCCTGGGCAAAGACGTCTGCCCCTGATTGCCACGTCTTTCGATCCAGAGCCAATGTGGTCTAGATTACTCTAAAATTATCATCAACGCTTATAACTTTAAACTTGGGCCATTGTTTGCCTTGAAGTTATGAAACAGTTTCGAAGTTCTAGTTGTTGTTTAGGTTTTAGGCGTTAGCTATTAGTTTTAAAATAAAATCCTAAAGATTGATTACCTGTCACTTAATTTTTGCTGTAAAAAAAAATGCTTTGTCTATGAATTTTGAATAAGCTGGATTTTCATCGGCAAAAGTTTTCAAAAGGTAATTTTTTTATCATATGGTTGATAGAATACTTAGTGTCAGAGTTTAGAAGACTGGTTTCCTCACAATGTTTTCCTTCACCGTTTTAGCAAGTGTTCATTTTTTTTCGGGATAGTTTCTGTACATTTAAAAATGCAAAATTTTAGGATCGGTTCAGTGGTTTCTTCGTCTTATCGTTCCGATAGCCAACTTTTGATTCAATTTACTATATTGAAGCGGCCCAGAGAGTAGCGATGCTAACTGCGATATCGGAAGCAGCCATTAAATTCTCCTGCGTGCAGGTTTTAGGGCACGCAGGGCACGATGATAGGTGAGACATCGTTTATATTACCTAGCCGCATAAACAGCCCAGGTTACTGTCATAATGTTAAATCCCCACCTGAACATATTTTCTTTACTTCGGCCAATCTGAGTCCGAAGTCTATTTAAAGATTTCCAGACCGGCAAAAGCTAATTATGTCCAGCTGGGAGACTCAACGAGGGGCACGAATGGTGAAGGAAGGGATATTTTTTTTCCAAGATCCTCACCTCTTAGGTTTAGGGTTAGGTCTTTGGTTTAGGCGTGAAAAGGTACCATACAAACAAACTTAGTTTTGCATTTATAATATTAGTTAGGAAGTTAGGATTAGGATTGCACACTCCATAATTCCATATTAGAATTCAAAGCTGCACGGCGTATTGCATCGCGTTGTTTTTGACACGACCTAAGCTAGGAAGTTAAACCCGACAGAAATCACGAGTTTCACGAGCCGTGGGTGTCAATACCATTCAGTGTCTAGATAAGGTTGGTACACAAATAGTTATTACGTATAAAGTTTTAACCCTGAAAGTTCAGGCTAAAAGTTGTTTTATTATGTATATACAATATTATATATTGTTATATCGGCAATTGAATGCAAAGCTGATAAAATATCTATATAGGGTTAAATTAAATTAGTGAGGGAAACTTTACAGAAATGTTAGGTATCCATTATATATAGATTACATACACGATAATAAAAAAATATAATAAAATATTTTGTTCGGGACCTGAGGTAGAACAAAATTTTTTTTTGTAATTATACATAAAAACTATTTAAAAAAAAATAAAAAGCATCGAAAAGAGAAATTACTAAAAATGTTAAAATATTAGAATATAAAAAGTCAAAAACATAATATCGAAATAATGAAAATTGAAAAAAAAAAACGATAAGTACATATTTAATAACGATGCCCACAGAACCGTGTGGTTACACAATGTATCAATACATTTTTTGCCTACTTATACATTTATTGAAAAATAATGTAGGCAAGTGTTCGACAAAAAATCCATTTACCTGCTCGCTCTAACACAAATATTCACTTCGGTATTAATTGGCTATCGCATATTCGTTAATAATGATGAATGCCGAAATGAGCATGTGTTAAGGTTTAATAAAAGCCGAACGGAGTTTCATTAAACCCGAATGGTTCCGATCAATGACGAACATACGCGTTGAAGTTTCAAGTCAGTTTATATTATTTGTTCAACAAAACATGTCAAATTGAATGTAGCGGATCCAACTTTATGTGTAACGACGGTAGCAACCCTAACGGTTGTTACCGTGAAATCTATACCTTTCATGATTTTCAGGAAATTGTGTGCTATTTACAGGGTAACCTTTAACTTGTATGGCTACTGTTTTGAATTTAAAAGATAGAAAAATGTGTATAAATAACATTTTGAGTACATAAACATTAGTTTTAAGTATTTATGCGTTGGTACTATGTTAATACTAGAGTTCAACGAGAGTGCAACAAACAAAAATATAAGTGGGATTTGAATCCGCGATCGTGACCGAATAAAGCTGCCAGTCGCTCTGCTACTAAGCTATTCGTAAACTCGCCCGTGATATTAAAATTCTTTTCAACATTCAACCATCTCAGATGGTAGATACAACCACCTTTTGTACGTAAGTTAAGAACAAATTGCGTTTTTAGGAGGTATTAAACTTTTTTCAAAGTGTCAAAAACAAAATATAAAATTAATTTAATAACCCTTCCTTGACAATCGGGTAAAAAAACTTGATAAGTAAATTATTTCAAAAATTCGTATTGACAAGACTTAGGGTAATTTTTGGTGATTTCAATTAAAATAAGTTAATAATCTCGTCTCAAAGGGTTAATGATAATTGGTACTTTTGGTGTTATTCTACAAATATCACTGGCGCCATGTTTTTTCGATCAAAATTTAGCTTGTAATTATCCTACAACAGTAATTTCTAACAATAATTACGTATAAATCTAAATCTTTTCTGTGAAATATTTGCATCGCGATTGTAGAACTAAGTGTGATAGAACTACATAATATTAGTAATTAACTACTGTAGCAAATATAATATGGCACAGAAAGAGTTTCATTTTATTTTTATTTTATTTCATCATAAAGTTATGAATGGAATTAAACTTATTGATAAAATAATCTGTAGGGGCTTAGGCAAGTTGACTATCTACAATCGTTAACGCTATAGAAAACGAAAGAAATGTATAGGATTAGATTCTATTCGTTTGTTTTGACCACGTAAGGCGCGGGACAGGCGCAGGCGGCGTGACGCCGGCGGGGCGCGGGCGAGGCGCTGCTCATTACGTGTTTCATATGAATTGTATAGAAGCGGCGGGGTGCGGGACATACCTATACAAGCGGCGTGGCGCGGGCGCGGTGCGGTTGGGGTTTGGACTGAATGCGCCCGCGCCCGACGCCGCTTATGTTTGTCCTGCGCCTTACATAGCGATAAAGGTAATGTCATCCTATACATTTCCTTCCTTTTCTACTTATAACGTTAGCGATTGTAGATAGTCAACTTGGCAAAGCCCCCTGAAATGATCTAACTAAAGAAATAAAAATATTTGAATTTTGAAAGATATACAGAAAAGATAATTTCTCGTGGACAAAGTCGCGGGAGACAGCTAATTTTTTAAAAAGAATTTTAATTGCACTAATGTTGTAAGTTGACTAAACAGTATAATTTAAAATGTATTTTAATCCTGGGTAAGTAATGTGGAAACTCGGACCTCTGAGAGGCCCGGAAGTTCCACCTCTTCTTTTACACTAAAAAATAAAAATGGTTTCCTTGAAGGCAGATCAAAGACTGCTTTATTTCACCAAAATTTAATTCACAACAGAACACAATCATAATTTTTTAAAATTTGACACATATCACATAAAAAAGTTAGTCATGCTCAGCAGGTGATTAGCGTAAGTAGGTTCGTAACACATGAAGGACATACATATACGACGATTTATTGATGACGTAACCATATTGTTGCCAAAATGATATCATTTTTTCAAAAAATACCTCTGAGCACTATAACATCTCCCTTGAGAAATCTAAAGAAGAAATGATGACACTACCAAAGCCGGAGGGCAGTGCCAGTTCATCATAGTCCCCGATCCCTCAAATTTGAGGTCCGGTCCTGTATCAATTACTGTCGATATATCGTACCCTTCCTTTGGCCCGAAAAGCGTTTTAGCGCCTATAAGGTCTTTGTTCAATTTTGGGGTATTATATTGCTATTGTTAGAGAAACTTCCTTGATTTCTTGTCTGTTTATTGTGGAGTAATTAAATGAGAGAAAGGGTTTCTGTTTGAAGGGTTTTTGGGTGAATTACGAAGCACTCTCGAGGGATCACCGTTTGTGTTTTAACTTTAGTATGTCTTAGCCTGAGTGTATTAAACAATGGCTGCATTGTTACTGAAAAAAAATCTACAAACATGTGGTGGCACATTGGTTGGGTAGATTTGTATTTTTATTTATTTTATTTATTTATAGACTCACGCCTGTATTCCCCAGGGGGGGTAGGCAGAGGTGTGCAGTACACCCACGTTTCGCCGGCTATGTTATAAGTCCCATGTAATAGGGGGCGAGCCTATTGCCACTAACCGGGCACAATTCCAGACTCCGTGCTGCTACTGAGAATTTTGTAATGGAAAAACCCAATAACACTTTGCCCGACCCGGGGATCGAACCCAGGACCTCGTGCTCAGCAGTCGCACTTGCTACCACTAGACCAACGAGGCAGTCTTAGTAGATTTGTAATTATCTAAAAATCCATCCATCTAAAATGTTCAAAAGAATCAAGTATTTCCTCTTCTTCTTATCGTATGGTTGATGAACATTGTCACACAAGTCAGAGTTTAAACCGCCCGTAGGCCGCTGGTTGTTATATAATATAGTTTAAAATAACCTAAAATTAATTGTTGAAGCACGGTAACGCAGTGTTTGTTGCTCCCGGCTCCGTAAGCATACTATCCACGAAGCGCTCACGAAAATGGTATCGAGATTTTCACCTTAGATGTTTATCGACACGCTAAGAAGAGGAGTTGTTGTAATTCATAATCAATACTCAAATATTATTTGCATTCCACAATGTGATGCATAAATTAGATGGCTAAGTTAAAACTATAAAATCATTCTGAACCCTGTATAAATATTATAAGATTATGCACCCAGTAAAATACCTATATTAATTATTTTACTAAAGGTACTATTATAATATTATTTATTTTAATTATCAATTTATTTACACATCGCTTGCGCGAGGTTAATTTCAACAATGTCCATTAATATTTTTTTTGTGAATTTTTTACATGTTAGCCTATTAAATATAAATATTTAGTAAGGAATTTGAAAAAACAAATATCCTTTAATCGAAAACAATCCAGAAATTAGTGTAATTATAAGACACATTTATTTTGTGTTTTCCTCAAAACAAATGAAACTGCAAACCCTATAAATAATATATTATATTTCTATCAGATCCATCCAAAGATTCGTAAAAATATTTGCTGTGAAAGGAAATACATTTTTGTTGAAGATGGTGCACGGAATATGTGCATGAAACGTTGTGAATTGAATTCACTTTGTTGTGTCCGATCTAAGGTTGTCTGGAAGAGATTGTTGTGTATGATAAGACTTGTCATTTTATTTATAAATAGTCATTATTCTTTCTCAAGTACAAAAATAAAAGAAATATAAATAACATTATATTTATTTAAACTACCATACATTATGTATAATTAAAAATAAAAATAGTTAAGTTATAAGGCTTCTTAACCCATCGGCTTGTAGTCATCCTGAAAGACAGAATAATCATTTGACAAAAATTCTTAACATATTACAACAAAAAAAATTTAAAAAAATAGAAAAATGGAACTTATTTAATTAAATGAGATCGTGAATAATTTATTTATTTATTTATTATTAGCCTAGAATGTTCCATTTCTGAGCAAAGGCCTCCTTTGCGATCTCATGTTATTTCCTGCCAGTTAGGAAGGAAATGATCCAGTTCGCTCCGCCATCTCCTGTGTGGCCTGCGGCGACCGCGTTTTACTGTCTCAGGGCGCTAAACTTGTGATTTGCGAACTCACAGCTCGACCGGCATGCGCTGTTTATTTATCAAATAATAAAACGGCTAATAAATTATTCCTCGAGTTTGTTTGTTATATGCATGTAGGAACATTTAAACTCAAGTATTCTACGCACAAATGCTAATAATTATCACAAGTTGATTTCGGAGTAGCCGTCATCCGCATATCATCGCCGCGAGCGCTCGCTCTTGAAAATGGACTCCGTTTGCATCCAAATTTAATCGAGTAAAGCTATATGTTATAGTTATTTTTTCTCATAAAAAAAAAATCTAAGCTCTCTACTCTACCTGATTAAAATACCACCATTTTCTACCAAAGAATAGATCAGGGCCACTGGGTCCTAAACTTCCGAATTGTGGACCCAATGGGTTGATATTCATGTGATCGCCATCCATCTGAAAGATAAACAATTTGCATTACGCCATCGTTTTCTAAAAGATTAATAGACAATTTTTGTTAGCGCTGTCAAGTTCCTTTACAAGGTCGATAGGTTAGAGCACTATATAAAGCCTTGTATTTAAAATAATAATTAAAAAAAAAATACTTTAAAAATCATCATCTTCCTAGCTTTATTATTTCCAAACTTAGTTGTGGTTAAATTTTAATCTAAGCAGATACAGCTGAATACCAATTTTTTTACGGAGCGACTGCTTATCTGACCCCCGCAACCCAAAAAGATACGGGAGCCAGTGCCTTCGAAACCATGTCACACTAAACATCTTAACCGTATATTGACTATCAAGATGTTTAGCGTAACGTGGTTACCAAGGCACTGGCTCCCGTTCTATTTAAAGTAGTTTTAAAAGAGTCGTGATAGTCTAGTGGTGGTGACCGTTGACTGGCAAGTCATTGGTCTCGGGTTCGAACCCAAGGCGCGCACCTCTGACTTTTCGTAAGTTATGTGCGTTTTATAAATTAATTATCACTTACTCCGTGCATCGGAAAGCACGTAAAGCCGTTGGCTCTGCGCCTGATCTCCCTCCTCGTCTCGGAAAGCCGTCCCATCGGACTATGAGAGTGAGGGAATAGAGAGTGCACCTGTATTTGCGCACACACTTGTGCACTATAATATCTCCTGCGTAGTTGGCTAGTCTCCGTTGAATTCGGTCAGGAGAATATTATTATTAGTTTTAAAAAAACTTACATAATGATTCCATAACCAGTTTTGTTTATATTTATTTTTGTGTATTGTGAACGGGTTTCCAGGATTTTTTTCAATTGAAGCAGATTCTTCCTCGGTGATTTCTTCTTCACTACTTTTCTGTAGATCACGATCAAAGTCATCTTTATCTTTTTCCTTTGACTCTTTCGACTTGCCGATAAACCGCCGATAACCGTCAGACTGCAAGCATAACATTATTAAAAGTGAGAAGTGGCCATAATGAGAAGTAGTCCATTAGCGAGTCGGTTGCTATAATGAGAATTAGCCCTAAATGCTCCTAAACCGTATTTTCTTTATACAGGGTTATTTGTAAAACACTAGCATCCTTAAAAGGGGTCATTAAACTCATCATTATGAACAACTTTTACTATGGGACCAACCCTGAAATCGCAAAAATAATCTGCTGCTCCATACATTTATATTCACATGACTCAACAAAAAGTTGGTCCCCTATTAAAAGTTGTTCATAATGATATGAGTTTAATGACCCCTTTTAAGGATGCTGGTGTTTTAAAATAAACCTGTATAAAATACTTACTAGTTTCTCTTGCGCCTGCGCTCCTGTGGCTCCTAAATCATTCATTCCTTATTCATATTTTTTTATAATTAATGACGCAATTTTTGATACTTACACTGTTATCTTCTTCATTTGAGCTAGAAATGAAAACAGTACTATTAACCACATGAGTCTTACTTGAGGTACCTGCCGAGGTTTGTCTGTGAGACTACAGGTGGAAGTGTAATTAAGTAGTGATAATTTTAGCGGGCGGTAACTCGCTTATGATACTCCTTGTGTTACAAGCGTTCACAGGCTACGATTACTGCTTACCATCAGGTGGGCCGTAGGCTTGTATGCCACCATATCATAACATAGACTCACGCCTATATTTCCAGAGGGGGTAGGCAGAGGAGGCAATTCCAGATTCTGCAACTGAGAGGATAAACCCAATAACACTTTGCCCGATCCGGGGATCGAACCCAGGTTCTCGTGCTCAGTAGTTGCGCTTGCTACCACTAGACCAACGAAGCAGTCATATGATGAATATTGTAAAAATTATCACACTTACGACAAATCCAAGACTTCGCTAGCAACATTTTCCGTGATATCATTCTATAATTATAAATTAAAACATAATTAAAAGATCTCAAATTTGTTAAGTTTGCTTAACGTGTATTACAATATTTGTATAAGAGTATGCGTTAGATAGAAAGAAGTGAAAGCAGAAGACAAGAGAGGCAGAGCCTACTACCATTTGGGAGTGGGAATAATAATAAATTAGCCTGTAACTGTCCCACTGCACGGCAAAGGCCTCTTCTCATACAGAGAAGGATTGAGCATTAATCACCACGATAGCTCACTGCGTGTTGGCGATTTCAAACCATCAAGTCCAGGTTTCCTCACGATGTTTTCCTTCACCGTTAGTCAGTGGTGTCTTAGATTAACTAAAAAAATACATCTGATATCGAAAAAATCACATTAGTAACATGTCAGGTTTGAACCCACACCCACGTACTTGCAACACGACATGTGGGAATAATAAATGTTTATTATTCCTAAATATTTAATTAATGTTGTAAGAATTTGTGTGAACCTTTAAGAGTCGCTTCTCTACGCAAGTAATAATATAATTCCATTTATTAATTTATACACATATAAAATACATTTTTAAATATATATAAAAAATAAAAATATAATAGTAAATATAAAATATAGTAGTAGTAGTTAGGGGTCCAGAGAGAGGAACCTCCTCACTATTCGCGCCGTGTCCAGCAATACTGCCTTCTGCGCCAGGCTCCCAATCCAGCTACCTAACGAGAGCCTCTTCAGATGTTTGTCGAGGCTCTTGGCTATGAAGCCATGGGCCGATACAACTATCGGCACAATGATTGCAGAGTCAACATCCCACATGTCGACAATCTCACGTGCCAAGTCAAAATACTTTACTTCTTTATCTTTTTCGACTTTCGTGAGATTGCCGTCATGAGGGACAGCGATGTCCACAATCATTACGCGGCGCTCCAGTCAATAATATATTATATAATATATATTATATATTATATTATATTTCTATCAGATCCATCCAAAGATTCGTAAAAATATTTGCTGTGAAAGGAAATACATTTTTGTTGAAGATGGTGCACGGAATATGTGCATGAAACGTTGTGAATTGAATTCACTTTGTTGTGTCCGATCTAAGGTTGTCTGGAAGAGATTGTTGTGTATGATAAGACTTGTCATTTTATTTATAAATAGTCATTATTCTTTCTCAAGTACAAAAATAAAAGAAATATAAATAACATTATATTTATTTAAACTACCATACATTATGTATAATTAAAAATAAAAATAGTTAAGTTATAAGGCTTCTTAACCCATCGGCTTGTAGTCATCCTGAAAGACAGAATAATCATTTGACAAAAATTCTTAACATATTACAACAAAAAAAATTTAAAAAAATAGAAAAATGGAACTTATTTAATTAAATGAGATCGTGAATAATTTATTTATTTATTTATTATTAGCCTAGAATGTTCCATTTCTGAGCAAAGGCCTCCTTTGCGATCTCATGTTATTTCCTGCCAGTTAGGAAGGAAATGATCCAGTTCGCTCCGCCATCTCCTGTGTGGCCTGCGGCGACCGCGTTTTACTGTCTCAGGGCGCTAAACTTGTGATTTGCGAACTCACAGCTCGACCGGCATGCGCTGTTTATTTATCAAATAATAAAACGGCTAATAAATTATTCCTCGAGTTTGTTTGTTATATGCATGTAGGAACATTTAAACTCAAGTATTCTACGCACAAATGCTAATAATTATCACAAGTTGATTTCGGAGTAGCCGTCATCCGCATATCATCGCCGCGAGCGCTCGCTCTTGAAAATGGACTCCGTTTGCATCCAAATTTAATCGAGTAAAGCTATATGTTATAGTTATTTTTTCTCATAAAAAAAAAATCTAAGCTCTCTACTCTACCTGATTAAAATACCACCATTTTCTACCAAAGAATAGATCAGGGCCACTGGGTCCTAAACTTCCGAATTGTGGACCCAATGGGTTGATATTCATGTGATCGCCATCCATCTGAAAGATAAACAATTTGCATTACGCCATCGTTTTCTAAAAGATTAATAGACAATTTTTGTTAGCGCTGTCAAGTTCCTTTACAAGGTCGATAGGTTAGAGCACTATATAAAGCCTTGTATTTAAAATAATAATTAAAAAAAAAATACTTTAAAAATCATCATCTTCCTAGCTTTATTATTTCCAAACTTAGTTGTGGTTAAATTTTAATCTAAGCAGATACAGCTGAATACCAATTTTTTTACGGAGCGACTGCTTATCTGACCCCCGCAACCCAAAAAGATACGGGAGCCAGTGCCTTCGAAACCATGTCACACTAAACATCTTAACCGTATATTGACTATCAAGATGTTTAGCGTAACGTGGTTACCAAGGCACTGGCTCCCGTTCTATTTAAAGTAGTTTTAAAAGAGTCGTGATAGTCTAGTGGTGGTGACCGTTGACTGGCAAGTCATTGGTCTCGGGTTCGAACCCAAGGCGCGCACCTCTGACTTTTCGTAAGTTATGTGCGTTTTATAAATTAATTATCACTTACTCCGTGCATCGGAAAGCACGTAAAGCCGTTGGCTCTGCGCCTGATCTCCCTCCTCGTCTCGGAAAGCCGTCCCATCGGACTATGAGAGTGAGGGAATAGAGAGTGCACCTGTATTTGCGCACACACTTGTGCACTATAATATCTCCTGCGTAGTTGGCTAGTCTCCGTTGAATTCGGTCAGGAGAATATTATTATTAGTTTTAAAAAAACTTACATAATGATTCCATAACCAGTTTTGTTTATATTTATTTTTGTGTATTGTGAACGGGTTTCCAGGATTTTTTTCAATTGAAGCAGATTCTTCCTCGGTGATTTCTTCTTCACTACTTTTCTGTAGATCACGATCAAAGTCATCTTTATCTTTTTCCTTTGACTCTTTCGACTTGCCGATAAACCGCCGATAACCGTCAGACTGCAAGCATAACATTATTAAAAGTGAGAAGTGGCCATAATGAGAAGTAGTCCATTAGCGAGTCGGTTGCTATAATGAGAATTAGCCCTAAATGCTCCTAAACCGTATTTTCTTTATACAGGGTTATTTGTAAAACACTAGCATCCTTAAAAGGGGTCATTAAACTCATCATTATGAACAACTTTTACTATGGGACCAACCCTGAAATCGCAAAAATAATCTGCTGCTCCATACATTTATATTCACATGACTCAACAAAAAGTTGGTCCCCTATTAAAAGTTGTTCATAATGATATGAGTTTAATGACCCCTTTTAAGGATGCTGGTGTTTTAAAATAAACCTGTATAAAATACTTACTAGTTTCTCTTGCGCCTGCGCTCCTGTGGCTCCTAAATCATTCATTCCTTATTCATATTTTTTTATAATTAATGACGCAATTTTTGATACTTACACTGTTATCTTCTTCATTTGAGCTAGAAATGAAAACAGTACTATTAACCACATGAGTCTTACTTGAGGTACCTGCCGAGGTTTGTCTGTGAGACTACAGGTGGAAGTGTAATTAAGTAGTGATAATTTTAGCGGGCGGTAACTCGCTTATGATACTCCTTGTGTTACAAGCGTTCACAGGCTACGATTACTGCTTACCATCAGGTGGGCCGTAGGCTTGTATGCCACCATATCATAACATAGACTCACGCCTATATTTCCAGAGGGGGTAGGCAGAGGAGGCAATTCCAGATTCTGCAACTGAGAGGATAAACCCAATAACACTTTGCCCGATCCGGGGATCGAACCCAGGTTCTCGTGCTCAGTAGTTGCGCTTGCTACCACTAGACCAACGAAGCAGTCATATGATGAATATTGTAAAAATTATCACACTTACGACAAATCCAAGACTTCGCTAGCAACATTTTCCGTGATATCATTCTATAATTATAAATTAAAACATAATTAAAAGATCTCAAATTTGTTAAGTTTGCTTAACGTGTATTACAATATTTGTATAAGAGTATGCGTTAGATAGAAAGAAGTGAAAGCAGAAGACAAGAGAGGCAGAGCCTACTACCATTTGGGAGTGGGAATAATAATAAATTAGCCTGTAACTGTCCCACTGCACGGCAAAGGCCTCTTCTCATACAGAGAAGGATTGAGCATTAATCACCACGATAGCTCACTGCGTGTTGGCGATTTCAAACCATCAAGTCCAGGTTTCCTCACGATGTTTTCCTTCACCGTTAGTCAGTGGTGTCTTAGATTAACTAAAAAAATACATCTGATATCGAAAAAATCACATTAGTAACATGTCAGGTTTGAACCCACACCCACGTACTTGCAACACGACATGTGGGAATAATAAATGTTTATTATTCCTAAATATTTAATTAATGTTGTAAGAATTTGTGTGAACCTTTAAGAGTCGCTTCTCTACGCAAGTAATAATATAATTCCATTTATTAATTTATACACATATAAAATACATTTTTAAATATATATAAAAAATAAAAATATAATAGTAAATATAAAATATAGTAGTAGTAGTTAGGGGTCCAGAGAGAGGAACCTCCTCACTATTCGCGCCGTGTCCAGCAATACTGCCTTCTGCGCCAGGCTCCCAATCCAGCTACCTAACGAGAGCCTCTTCAGATGTTTGTCGAGGCTCTTGGCTATGAAGCCATGGGCCGATACAACTATCGGCACAATGATTGCAGAGTCAACATCCCACATGTCGACAATCTCACGTGCCAAGTCAAAATACTTTACTTCTTTATCTTTTTCGACTTTCGTGAGATTGCCGTCATGAGGGACAGCGATGTCCACAATCATTACGCGGCGCTCCAGTCGCTAATAATATAATTATTATTATTCTTTGCTATAGTTTTGACAAAGACAGAAACATAATTCACACGTTAATAATATTATTGGTGTAAAACCTTACTGAGGTCGTATTTCGTTTACTCTATTTGAAGGGACTTACAGAATATTTAAGACTTTCATATCTTTTCCCGTTAAGCAGATCTTCTATCTTCTTTGTCTTACTTCTGCGAAAAGAAAAATCCGTTTTTATATTATATTATATCTTAGGTAATATGTAAAACTAAAATAATATATAATTTATAAAACAAAGTCGGGTTTGTTCGAACATTTGTTACTCGAGAACGGCTGGACCGATTTTCATGGTTTTTAGGTTGGTAGGTGGTTGGTAGGGTAGGGGTAAAGTAGGGTGAGGTAGTGTAGAGTAGAATAAGCGTAGGATAATCACGCTACAAAGTCGTGCCGGGCAGCTAGTTATTCTATAAAATATAGTACTTACGAAGTCAATTTTTTATGAGGTTTTGTCTTAATTACGATCTAAAAAAAAAAATGTAGACTTTAAAACAAAAAATATGAACTGTACATGCGCTCTTCCGCATACAGTAAAGCGCAAACTTACTTAGCCTGGCTTAAGTTAGTCACGAGCAGCGTTGCTGTATTTTTTAGGGACTACCTAAATGGTGACAAGAGGCGGGGTGTATGGAGGGTTGTAACTGAGCTAGTGAAGAAAGAGATGCGCATACGCATATTGCGGGAACAATCTGAGCGCCTAACTTCAGCCCGGCTGAGTAAGTTTGCGCTTACTGCAGTAACCTGTTTTACACTTACAGAATTTTTAAGACTTTCCAATTCTTTCCCGTTAAGCAGATCTTCTATCCTCTTTGTATTGCTTCTGCGAAAGGATTAATCCAATGTAATATTATTCTGGTTGTGCTAACAGTTTTACACTAGAAAATAATTATAGTACTTACGAAGTCAATTTTTTATAAGGTTTTGTCTTATATACAATCTGAAAATCATAAATTATGTGGACTTAATGACAAAAAAATATGTACATGCGGACTACCGGGCGGTAATCTGATAATTATGTTTACACTTACAGAATTGTCTAGATTTTTAATACGTTTCCCATTAAGCAGATCTTCTATCCTATTTGTATTACTTCTACAAAAAAAAAACCAGTGTAATATTATTCTAGTTGTGCTAACAACTTTATTCTAGTAAATGCAGTACTTACGAAGTAAATTTTTCATAAGGTTTTGTCTCAGTTACGATCTGAAAATCAAAGATTTTAACAAAAAAATTGTACATTCGCACTACCGGGCGGTAATATTTTTAATCATAAAAAAGAATAATCATATATATGTATAAATATAAGAAAGAAAGAAAGACAAACATTTATTTGACACAAAGCGCTCGGACGTACTTAAAGATTGAAGGTAATTACAAAAGGCTATAAGATCTTGTACCTGTATATTAACTATGTATTTCTTGCAAATAAACTTTTGATTAATTGATTGATTGAAAAATAATAAAAACAAAAATTATATGTATAAAAAAAAGAATATCATAAAAAGGTGTTAATTTTAATTAGTCCAGCCATGATGCGAGACCACATAGGGCTCGAATCTGATTAACTATGTTTACACTTACAGAATTTTTAAGACTTTCCAATTCTTTCCCGTTAAGAAGATCTTCTATCCTCTTTGTATTGCTTCTGCGAAAGGATTAATCCAATGTAATATTATTCTGGTTGTGCTAACAACTTTACGCTAGAAAATAATTATAGTCGGTACTTACAAAGTCAATTTTTTATTTGGTTTTGTCTCAATAACAATCTGCCAAAAAAAGTTAGTAAGTATTAGGAAAACCGACTGTATACTAGCAACTTAAATGACTGCAAATATCGCACGTCACAAACAAAAGGGTATTATCTTCGAAAACAGTGTTTTGAGATATCGCGTTTTGAATGTTTAAAAAATCATAGCTTCGGAACTACTGGATCAAACATTTTAAATTATACCTAGATTTATAGGTACATTGTCTTACTTTGTGCTAAGTAAGTTTAGTTAGTGTAGCAATAGTAGTTTTAGTTTTATTAGTACTTTTATGGAACTGGGTAAAGATGATACCATTTAAGCAGTTCATGTAGCTCTGATGTTGAACTTACGACTGTCTTGCTTAACCAAAATTTACTAAATTGCATTGATAACACGTCATATTTAATATTGATACCATTTTATAAAGTAAAGAAGTTATGTTCTCCCTACCTGAGTAAGGGATTATTTTATTCTCGTGGATTATTTTAAATTAAATACCAATTGGATCTCAAAAATGTTTATTCAAAAAGTGGTAACTATCATAATAAACTAAAGTTAAAAAACACAACATCAATTAAACATATATTTATTACATATAAAGTATTACATGTACGTATGTAAGTGTAATAACACAATATCATAAGTACTTATTAAAAGCTATATTAACTTTAAGTATAAATCTATACCTACACACATCAAAAAAAGTTTGCGATCACTAGCATAAACATATTTTTTTAAATTGAAATTTATCTAGAAAAAATAATTATTGTGTGTTTTCTTTAAATAGAAATACACTGAAAAAATAAAACTATTTTTATTTTTTGTGAAAAGAAATTAAGTAGGTAATTAATCAAAATGTAATTGTAACAGAAATTTGATAGAAAGAAAAAGACTGTTTAACCAAACATAAACAACTAACAAACAAATTACTAATAAAAGGTTTATAATTATTCAATATAGTGTAACTTCTCCCCTGGCCCGAACACATGCGGAAATCCTCCTGGGCATGCTCAGAATCAAGTTATTCAGTATTTGTTGGTCTAACCTGTCCCATTCTTGAATAGCGGCTTTCCTGGGCTCTGGCACTGTTTTGGGACGTGGCTGATAGTTCCAAACAGCTCGCTTAAGAGCATCCCACGCGTGCTCTATTGGGTTTAAGTCAGGCGAACCGGCAGATTAGTCTAACCTTGTGATGTCATTTTCTCGGACAGCAGCATTGACTCGTTGAGGTCGATGGGCGGGCGTATTATCATCGACCAGTTCAAATTGGTGCCCATGTTTTACTCGGAATGGTCTGACAATTCCGTCAATAGCATTGCTTTATGCATGTCTGCTGTCATGGAGCCTCGATACGAGATCAAAGGCGTTCTAGCTCCAATCATAATACCACCCTATAACGACACCGATTTCCCGTCTTGCTGAACTATTCCAATGGCAGTTTTTTACCTTTCACGGTGTCCTGATCTTCTCCAGATACGGACACGTCAGTTATCTGAACTACCTACTGATTCGCAATTCGTCAACGAAGAGACAATTTTGTCAAATGTTTTCTTCTCAATTTCGTTTATTTTGCTGAAGCCTAGCCCACTGCAATCTCCGTCGTTGACGTTGCGGGTATTCAGAGAAGCTCGCCAAGACCTCTGTGCTCATAATCCAGCCTGGCGCAAGCAACTCCGAATAGTCTGAGTGCTAACTTCAAGCCCAGAGGCGGCCCGAACTTTTACTTTTATTGTAGTAGTAGTATTTGGGTCACGGGCTGCCAGCCATCTAATTTAGCGCTTTTGGATAGCAATGAAAACAGTTGGGCGACCACTGCGGGGTCGGTCAGCTAAATTACCCATCCCGTGGTACCACTGCAACGTGCTCATGGCACAGGATTAGGATATAGCAACTCTGAGTGCTATTTCTCTCGTGGTGTATCCTTCTTCCCTTAAAGTTACTATTCTTGCTCGTAAAACTTCTGATAATCCTCTTGGCATTTTTTGAATTACAACTTCTCGCGAAAAAGTATTTTAAAACCGTTAAAATTGACTAAATCAGCTTTCAGAAATTTAGTAATTTCAGTAAGCGAAGAATTAAAGCCTTTTTATATGGAAAAACAAGTAAACTGTTTTATTGTTTTATATTTCAATACTATATTTTTAAATAAATAATCTAAAAAGAAGAAAAAATCCATCAGGTGTACTGCCCGGTGTACTTTCGCAATCGCAGATTGCTCTCATTATCAATTCAGCCCTTTTACTTCGCTTCATTGTTTTGAATTTATCTAAAATAAACAAAAAAAATAAAATAAACAATAGCCTAAAAGGTAGTATTCTACTTGAAACTTCGAACCACAGAACGAAATTGACAAGCAATATAGAATTATCTCATGCAAATCGGGGGCTATAAAGTATCATTTTAAAATAATTCCGTTAAAAATAACACATTAAATAAAATTGAATAGGCAAGAGGGTATTATTTTAAATAAAACTTCAAACTTGTATTAATCCGAACAGGCAATAGGGTATTAACTTGATATAATACTGTTTAGAATACTCACAATTTAATATTTTGCCATGAAATTGACGACTGGACGGGTTGTAACTCGCAATGACATGTGTGACGGGCACGAGCAATGGCCGGCAACTGAATCAACTAACATGCGACTGTCTTGATTGTCTCGAAAATGGCGTGTATGAACAGTCAAGAAAGATACTTGTTGCTATATTTTAAAAACTATTTGGAATTTAAATACTATTGTTTTACCAGTTTATAGAGAAAAAATCGTTTTTTCAGACTTAATACCCTTTTGTTTGTGGCGTGCGATATTATACTTACAACTGGCGACCGTGAGCTTCTGAAAAACATATTTTTTTTTAATTATTCACTTGGCAAGGTAACAATTTTTAAACTTTGCGTTTGATAATAAAAAATACGTACTTCTTGTTGACCCAAGTAAAGCCTATTACAAACCAACGTGATCAGTCTCGCGGGCTACCGGGGCGAACAAATCGTGCTATCACTGCATACCAGATCACCGGTCGTCCGCTAATCTTTCATGACTCAACAAAATGTATGGAACAGCTGATTTTTTTTGCGATTTCAGGGTTGGTCCCATATGCATCAACGAAACTCTAGGCACCTTTAACAAATAGTCGTATAAAGTTGTGGTAGACAACTAGACATGCTTACTTTTTGTGTCCCCGATATTGCTTTATATTTTTAAGTACTTTAAATACTTGTTTCTGTAAATGAATAATACAATATATATTAAACACATATTATAGCTATTTCTATAAGGATATTTGATTGTTTTAATATTTAGTGTAAAACTTATCTTATTTTAGTTATTTAACTTACCATCGCTGTATCCTTTTTTCTTTTGCTATGTTGATATCTGTATAAGTAAAGTATATTCATAATATTTTTTGTTTAAAATACCTAAAATATTCTAGAATTAAATAAAAATAATGAAAATAGATATTTTGTTGAGTTATGTGAACATAAATGTCTGGAACTGCTGTTTTTTTTTGCGATTTCAGGGTTGGTCCCATAGTAAAAGTTGTTCATAATGATGAGTTTAATGACCCCTTTTCATGTTGCGAGTATTTTACAAATAACCTTGTATAAATTGGCATCTGTATTTTCTAACCATATAGTACAATTCAATGCTTTGGTGCGGTCAACCGGTTGATGCATCTTGACCGAAACAAATACACCCAAAAAATATAAATTAAACATATAAGATAAATTAAAACATGGCATGAATTTATATTTTATTAATATTTTAAAAAAGTAAACTTACTTTTGTAAACCGCGATGTTCACGACTAATAAATGCCTTCAAAATTTTGGCCTGCAATTTAAAACGATAATTGTCGAGCATGATACCATAGAGATGTATGTATAATAATTATGGCTGGTTTAAATTAAAATTGAAGCAAATTTTAATTAATGGAAAATTCTGCTTAACAATGTATTGAGGTCAGATGTAGTTAAAACATTGTATTACGTTTCAGATTTAATTAATTTGTGTAAAATAGACGATGTGAGGTATAAATAGAAATCTATATAAATATTAATTAAATACTATTAAAAATATATTATGACTGCCTCGTTGGTCTAGTGGTAGCAAGCGCGATCCCCGGATCGGGCAAAGTGTTATTGGGTTTTTCCATTGGGAAATTCTCAGTTGCAGCACGGAGTCTGGAATTGTGGCCAGTTAATGACAATAGGCTCGCCCTCTATTACATGGGACTTATAACATAGCCGGCAAAACCAGCATACACCTCTGCCTCTCCCCTTTGGGGAATACAGGCGTGAGTCTATGTTTATGATTATGTTATGTTAAAAAAAAATTGTGCGATGCAGCGATACGATGGCTCAGTTAGTTAGAGCAGTGCCACGCTACGGCAAAAGTCGCGGGTTCAATCCCTGCTGCAAACTTCAACTTTCAATTTCCTCTAATTTTTCTTAGGTCGTAATTAAGCCTTAAAAATCAATAATGGTTAAATCATGTTTGTTGGGATCATTTGAGAACGCCTAGACAGATTTGGCTATTTTTTGTTGAAATTTTTTGTAATATGGTTTTTTAGGGAATTAAACATTTGAAAAGATGCGACAGATTGGTGCAATGGTGTCATGGAGCACCTGGTTTTGTACCCTTGTGTACCCTTCAACCGCCAAGTCACACAACATTAACTTTAATAATAAAGAAACCGCAGTAAGGAACCTTAGACCTGGCACGACTTTGTCTAGATTTAATTACTCTTTAGAGATAAACAAACAGCTCCATCGAGGTGCCATCGAGAGTTGGCTAGTTTTTTACAGAATGTTTTTGGTGGGATTAATTTTTCATACATAATTATAATTTTAATATTTTATCATTGTATAATATAACTTACCATCAACATTTCCTTTCCTCGGAGAGTTTTCTGATTTGATTTTATTTTTTCTTCTCTAAAAAAAGGAAAATTCTTCTCTAAAAACACACACACATATATACAGCCTGTATCAATCCATTGCTGAACATAAGCCTCTTCTCATTCGCATCATTTTGCCCTTAATCGCCACGCTGGGGAAGCAGGTTGGCAATCGCAGTAGCAGATGGTTGCTATTAGACTGTAAGATGCTAAGGATAGGCTCCTCCAGATTTTTCACTTTGTCGCTTCTTACGATACCCGCGGGATGAGTAGGGGCGGTTCTATTTTTAGGCCGGAAACCACACGGCACATGTATACTTGTGACTGTAGGAAACTACTTTCCTCTAGTATGGAGCTACCTTTTAAATAAACATCTTACTCGGTATCTACTTTGTCCAACTCTCCATAGTTAATTGCTTTTGCTTCAGGATGCCTAAATAAAACTTTTGATATTTCTTCCGGCTTAACAAGGTAAAACCCTGGTATGATTGACATTACTTCTTCTGGTTCATTAGTTGGATTTAAAAAACGTCTTCCCTGAAATTAAATGAAATTATATTTAACAAAACTATTTATACGGTACGGCGGTTTAAGCCTTGTGGTAAAGAGAAGTCAGTGGTCTCGATTCCAAGGCGCGCACCTCTGACTTTTCGTAAGTTATGTGCGTATTATAAATAAATTATCAGTTGCTGAAACGGTGAGGAAAAACATCGTGATAAAACCAGCACACCTGAGAGATTTTTCGATGGCGTGTAAAGCCGTCAGAGGCCTACGGGCGGTTTAATCTCTGACACCAGGTTGTCCGTCAACTATACGATAAGAGGAAGAAGAATTTATACGGCAAATGCTAGGCTTTTTTAATTGAGACGCTGAAAAGTTTCCGAAACGTAAGAAAAACTAAAAATGCGCGTCGTCAAATTCGCACCCTTAATAATACATTGACCTATCTTAAAGAAGTAGATATTTTGGGGAAACGCGATAAACTTATCTGTAATTAGGGTCTGGTCTAGTTCATAGCAAATGTCTCGAGTATTATTAAATAATTATTAGTAGCAGTGCATAGTTATAAAATTATAATAGAAATCATAGATGGCATTGGTAGAGGTGTGTGCGTATGCAAAACTCAATTCTAACCTATGTCCCAATAGGTCAGTTTCTTATTAAGCATGCAAAGCATTTAATGTCGCTCAAAATGTTGAGCAACATGTTGCTCAACAGTTGTTGTTTAGTAAATTCATAGCTTAAAGTTCTAAAACAATCATCAAGATAAATAAATTCAAATTGAATAACTAATTGGTATCTATATCTCATAAATAAAATGAAAACCACTTTATCTTATATCTATATCTACAAACTTGAGCAATTAAATATCTACAGACAAAATTAGTTTTGTTTGAAGTAGTATTTGAAGTAGAAACGATGCGTCTTGTTTTAAAACTAATTCAATTTTAGTTAGCAATATTTTTTCTGAAATAAAATTGAAGTGTCTGTTTGTAATGCCAAAATAACAGCACTGTTTTCTAAATATACTGCAAAAAAGTTGTCTGTCTTTCTGTCTGTTTGTATCGGGTATTGTTCAAAAGATTTTGATGAAATGCTAGCTGACATTACAAGGAGTAACTTAAGTTACTTTTTTCTTAGAAAATATGTTGGATACTGCTCAAAAACCACCTTATAATTGGGGACAAAATCCGATTTACTGGCACCGAGGTATTTTTACTGGCAAGTCGACATTTTGATTTTAAATACAAAGGCTTTTTTGCCATCAATCAAAAATTATTACCTGTACCTGTCCCAAAAAAAAATCTTCAAAATTTTTTTTTCAGCCAGAGAAGTTACTATGCTGTCCCTGACTAATACAGGCTATATTAAATTTATACGGAATAAACGGAATCATTAAAATATTTCACGCGAACGAACGTAACGAAACAAACAAATAATAAAATGCAAAATACAAATCCGAGCAGAATAAAATTAGTTGTATGTTTTAAACAACATTGTGAACAAAGAGAGATTTAACTACTAAAAAGTTTCAACACATCTGACTTAGTTCTCTGGTATAGTGGCGTGCAGAAAAAATTACTCGCGTCATAAATGTATCATCTTTTTCACATTCTCCTCTCGCAGGTCTGCTGGAAGAGATTTCTTTTGAAATAAGCTGTACCTTTGTACCTTCTATCTCCTATTTTAACCTTTTACTTTTATATTGTGTGTGTACATAAATGATTAAATAAAAAAAATGTATCAGCCTGTAACTGTTTCACTGCAGGACAAAGGCGTTTTCTCATAAAGAGAAGCACGCATCGAGCATAACAGCACGCTAGCTCACTGCTGCGTGTTGGCAATTTCAAACCATTACGTCCTTTCCTCACGATGTTTTTCACGATGCATGGCAAGCAGACAGAGAGCTTCTTCAGTTAAATTTTAAGATATATTTGTTTAAAAGTATTGCTGGTTCAACTACACAAAGATTAGGACAAAGTTTTGTGTACTTTACAAACATATTTTTGTCATGTCTGAACGTTTGTGTATAGTGAAATAAATAATAACTGTAATCGCACCATCGATTTGGAAGAAAATCCTAGCTTGAATACGTTTTAAAAAACCTCTTACGTATGCTCTAAGTTATTTTTTTTTCTAAAGTTGCTAATAAGTAAACGATTACATAAACATAAAGACGCACGCAGTTTTGGGGTAACACTAGAGCTGCCGACCCCGTGCGGGATTACGAATGAGGGAGGAAATTAATTTAAGGAGTAGACCTCCGGTACACTCCCACCGTTATTTTACACCGATATTCTGTTAGAGGGTAGTACTACCCCATTCCAGCCATTCCTGTAAATGACACTGCTAAAAAATCAGCTATATCTCCTCTCTATAGAAAAAAAGCCATGCATTATTAATTATTTTCTAAGAAAAATAATGAACCCCAACTTTTTATCGTTAATTAGTGTCAGAAAATAAATTTATGAGGAGAATAATTTTTATTGCCATGAACATGGGTTGGTTGGTTTTTAATGGCCCAGTAAAATGATGATTATATCGAAATATATTTAATTAAAAATCGTAGTATTATATTGCTGAGCTGCAGTATTATTTTCGTATCTTGTTTTTAGGCATGAGATTTTTTGTGTATAACATCTATCATTTTTAATTGTCATCATTTTACCTTTCATTGTTATTTTTTTATCTTGTATGTTTATTTGTTTGTCTTTTTTTTCTTTTATTTGTTTGTATTTAACTTAAGTACATTTTTACACATTGAATTAAATTGCACATTTAAATTGCCAAAAAAAGGCTAAATGCGAAATATTATAACCTCAAACTGTATTTCGAACAAAACTTGATTTGTTACTAAAATCAAACGAAATAAATGATTTTTTTAATAATAAAAGAAAGGTATTTATTTATATTCAGAACTACATTATTATACTTACAAGTATTTACAAACTAAATATAACTTTAATAAATTATTTAATTCTTATGTTCCATATAATTATTTAATAAGAAATTTGAAAAAATAACTGATACGGATGGCATTCGAACCCACGATCTTCGGCGTACCGTGCGGAAAATTCACAAAAATTTTATGTTCCATTAAAAAAAAAATGTTATGTTTATATTAAACAAGTGGACAGTGTTACAATATATAACAATAACAAGGAACAGATAAAAAACACAAACAACATTGTTTGACGTGTACCGGGATTTAAAAGCTGAACAAAAAAAAAAAAAACTACGCTTTGGTTTTGTCCTCCGTCCGCTCGGGGTGACACTTTATGAAGGTGATAGATTGCGTATACTTCCGACCATAATATTGGACATAGCGATTTTATACGGAAAATGAAATGCTATGGATTCAATCGTCATGATAAGCTATAACAAAAACCCTTATCAAAACATTTTTTTAAAGTAAATAAATACATGAAAAAGTTTTTATCGAAACGTGATAAAAACACTATTATTATTATAAAGCATCTCACTATTAGGCAAAGGCCTCTTCTTTCTCGTTCCACTTATCCTTGACATATGAGCCCAGTTCATCCCCCGTCTACTACTGGGCCTATTGCGAAGTTATTTATTACTTTTTAGGACCTAATGCATGGTTTTTTCACCCAAAACCTTTCTGACATGCGGCAGATTTGCACAAACAAGTTCCACTTGAGCCTAGCAAGTAATATACCTGCGTGCATCAGGAATTGGTGTTTTGGAACGCAGTACAGAGTTTCTAATATTCACTCCTAAAATACTGCGTGAAATATACCTACTGCGTAAAATATATATCTTTGACACTTTGTTAGTAATAACATCTACGCTCCATAGGTGAGGATAGGTATCATGCACATGTCTATAAACTAAAAACACTGTACTTAGTTTAAATAAAAAGAAATAGTTCAGTGAACACTACTATCATCGAGGTCCGACAGATACAAACTAAACAAGATTATTTTAACCTATTTAAATCTAATCTACAAAGCTGTACACTTAATTGTGGCACTAAGTGTATTTCCCGTTTGTTAGTAATTTGCTCAAAAGATAAAAGGATTTAGCCGTTCTACACTGACTTTCACTCGAGAGCTTTCAGTTGCAGTCAAAATGTTTTCACATAAGTTTGGCTGAAGCAAACTTTGTCGTTTGTTGCGTAGGTAATGGGTAATGTTTTTGAATCAACTCCAAAGAGGCGGAAGTTTGTATATGTTTATAGCATGCAAAAATTAAATTTAAAAAAAAACGTATGGCACTCAGAAAATGCCGCGATAAAGCTATTGCATAGCATTTTTTATCAGCTTATGCAATTATAATTATTTATTTATTTTTTATTTATACAGTCAATAGCTTAAAAACTTAATACAAAATCACGTCTTGAAAAATCTAAGCAAGTATGTAATCAGTTTTCGAAATTCGAATGTCTATATTTCTAAATGTTTTGTTTTTTAATGTGTCAACATGATATATACCTTATTTGTTAGTTAATTAGGGTTTAAACACTTCTGCAATAAAGGGTGTTAGGTTTTTTATTTTCGTTACGGAATTAAATAAATCGATAAAATCTATGCAATAGCTTAAATTTTTTTTTAACAAATTAGAATAGTAAAAAAAACGCACTTCAGACTCTCATCACCAAGTGTGAGCTTAAACCAAACTCAGTGTGATTGTAGTAGCACTTGAAGAGTTCCACTGTCTACCACCTAACTCCATAAACAGATCAGTTCGATGGTACCAAATTATTGTATCATATACACCCTGTTATTTTAAAAACCTGCCAAATTTTAGGAGGTAATAAGGTCCATGAAACTGAACAACTTTCCCTAAGGAACATGGGTCGAAATCTGTCAGAGGTTGGGTTCGAATCTGAGATCTATATAACAGATAACACTGCCCTTTATAAAATTGTATTCCAATTTCAAATTAACTAATTTGTTCTGAGCATTAGCATCGACTACAAAACGAAAGATTGTATATTATTATTCCTAGTTTTTTACTGATATTATGGTATTATGTTTCAAAAATGTTTACGTAAATATGGCGCCAGCTAAGTAACCTAATGCATCATTAAATTTTCTTCCTTCTAGTTTTATATTTCAAATTGCTTTCAAAGCAACACTATTTTAAAAATAATAATATACTCTTGAAATATTCTATAGATATCTAATATTAAAAGAGAAAATAATACCCTTCCTACAGCATAATAAAAAAGAACTGTATTTCTGTTAAATTAGAGTCGAAGTTTCTTTAACCGACAACCCTGTACTTTGCTGTGTAAATTGATACGTTCATGTTCTGACGTCAAAGAGGATTGCTTGATACGGTACAAAGAAACAAGTTGTGAAAGATCTTGTTTATAAATAGATATCTTTTCATTTTAACATATTAAAGTCAACAGAAATTGCGTGTATACTTATAGAAAGCCACAGATAAATAAGAAAGTGTACAAAAGTCAAATATTTTTGTAAAAAAAGAATAAACGACAGTTACGTTTCACAAAATGAAAAGTGGGTAGTTATAAACCACCCGCAGCTTAAGACGATGACGCCCGCATGTAGCAGTCTGCTCGTGACCACGGTCAATGCAACTTGACCGAAACGTCGCGGTTATTTAAATAGTAATGATTATTTTGAATTATCTGTGCGCGAATAGACCCGAAATAATATTTAAAATCTGAAGCAACATGCTAAATTTCAACTCCGTAGAAGAGGAAGTGGTTCTAATTCAGCATGGATAGGAAAAGAGTAAGTAATGACATGCCGACTAATAGAGATGAATGGAAGAAGAAATCCTATTGCACCCATAAATAAAATTAGGACAAGGGCAGGAAGATGATGTTGATGATTATTTATATTGAACAAAAAGATACCCCAGTACGCAAGGCAACGCATGTTGCGAATATAAATCATGGTTTATTATACTACACGGGTAAAATCATATAATGCAACCTGCGCTGTTATGTGTACCTACTTAATATCTCACCCGTGTAGCTCAGCCAGTAACAAGTTTACGTTAGGTGAATGCACCTATTGTCGATAAGCATTATTTGTACTTTATATGGATAGCGAGTAGGGTATGTCTGGTAATATTATTAAATTTTAATAGAGAGAGAGATAATCTCTCTAGCGTCATAATTTTGTTAATTTTAGGGTCTGTTTCACATATCAGTTTTTGTTACCTTACCTAATTGAAAATTTCATAATCAAATCAAAATTTAGAAAATCAATTTTTTTTTCATTTTTAACGTAACTTATTTTCGCATTTCTAATATTACTAGCGACCCGCCCCGGCTTCGCACGGGTGCAATATACATACAAATCTTCCTCTTCAATCACTCTATCTATTAAAAAAAACTGAATCAAAATCCGTTTTTAAAGATTTAAGTATACATAGGGATATAGGGACAGCGAAAGCGACTTTGTTTTATACTATGTAGTGATTAGTTATGATATCATGACACTCACCAATCTCATTGACGACGTGGGGGATGCACGGCTGTGGACGTATTTTATTGGTTTGTTTCCAAAAGCTTTTATAGCTTGGATTGGCACGTCCTGCAAAGTAAGACATGCTGCACCTCTAATACTCCAAACAAGTGGTCTATGTAACTACCATTTAAGCTGGTTGAATATGAAAGATAATTTCGATAACATGGGCAGGGTTATGAATGAGTCGTGATAGCCTAATGGTGGTTACCGTTGACTGGCAAGTCAGTGGTCTCGGGTTCGAACCCAAGGCGCGCACCTCTGACTTTTCGTAAGTTATGTGCGTTTTATAAATTAATTATCACTCTCCGTGCCTCGGATAGCACGTTAAGCTGTTGGCCCAGGCTGTCAATTGTAGATGGCAGTCGTTACGGGTAGTCAAAAGCCTGAAAATCTGACAACCAGTCTTACCATGGGATATCGTGTAACCCAGTATCTGGGTTGTGGAGGTCTGATAGGCAGTCGCTCCATGTAAAACACTGGTATTCAGCTGCATCCGGTAAGACTAGAAGCCGACCCCAACATAGTTGGGAAAAGGCTAGGCAGATGAGATAGGCAGGGTTATGAATAATTTAGCTGTCAGAGTTGCTGGTGGTTTAAACCACTGTTCAAATTCAGCTCGTAAATTTTCTTTCTACGAAAATATTAATGGGATCCCAAAAGACAGTAACAAGGCATCTCACCCTAACTAAATCGATTCTGACGCTAACAACGCTTCATAATATACGGACCGTATGTAAGCACATAACACGAAATCATGTAGGACATGCGTCCAAGGGAATTTGTGTTCAGCGAGATGCTACTAAAATTGGTCGGTTCATACATGACGCTTGTTTAAGTTTTTAATAAAAACGATTTTACGTCTAATTTCGCTCTTCATGCGTCAATATACGGAAAAAACACATAGGTAAGTACAGACGCCAGCTCATCAAGCTACTACAATCTGTCAAATTTCTTTAATAGATTTTCAACTTTCTCGCTAAAACATTAGATTCAAATTTGATTGGGAAAATTTGACAGTTTCGGGTAGCTTGACCTGCTGACGACTGTACATAAAAAACATTCTTTATCCTATATTAAACTTGTCTCCACAGATTTTCCTTTAGAATCTGATACCGTATGCAGATAATATTGATAAATATGACCGGGTAACGGATTTTCGTGTCAAAACATAATCCCGGAGCCTGCGGATGATCAGCGAATACCGTTTTGCTGTCATATTTTTAAATAAATATTCGTTTGTACGATAAAATTGGAAGAAAAGGGTCAAAAGGGTGTTTTTCGGGTTTCTATTAGAATGTACAGACAGCGTCATTAATTGGTGACCCCTGCAAAATATTACTTTCAAATCAGATGAATATAACTAATTTTGTGTTGTATAAAAAGTTTATTATTCTATTCTATTCTATAGAAGAGCAACAATATCTGCAAATAAACATTAAAAAACAAGATAGTTCAATATTATAACAGTTTTTTTTAACGGATGGGGTCACTAATCAGTGGTGCTGTCTGTACATACCATTATTGGGTAATTTTTTGAAAAACATTAACATTTTCTTAATCATCCCTTACCGTCATAGAGATTTCAAGATTAAAATATATTTCGACTAGTAATTCTACTATCTCAATACCTTTATTAATGTATAACATTAAAATTAAATAGGTACTATGAACATTACAATACATGTAATATATAACTTAATGTATAAATATATAATACATAATTATAATGGATTGACAGAAATTCTGTCATGATGAATCATTTTCTTTCGCAATGTAATTTCCTCAATTTTACATTTGACGTCACAACCTACGATAGTTTACTGCAATGTATGAATCTCATGAGATAACTCTTAGATAATTTAGTTTGAAGTTAACGTTCGTTTGATAATTTATTTAACGTTGCCTGTGTTGTTGCAATGTGGTTTGAGGTTCACGACATTAGAAGAAAGAAAAAAAACTTTATATGTTTTGCAACAACATTTGCACACCAAAAATGTAAGTTAACAACACAAAAAAACAACAACAAATTAAATAAACAACATTAAGGAATATCATTATTTAATAGGAAATTTAAAAAAACAACTAATACGGATGGGATTCGAACCCAAATTTTCAAATTTCCTATTAAATAATTATATTTTATTAAACAAGCTATAATTTAGCTAACATGTGCTACATGTAAAAAATTCACAAAAAAAATAAGTAATACTAGCCAAATTGATTGAGAAATCAAGCATTGGCAGCTCCTTTATTTATAGTAAATCAAACGCCTACAGGCTAAAATTTAACTTACTAAATCCTACTAAATCTAAGTTTCTAATACTCCTACACTATAATATCAGTATCTCTCTGTACACTAACTGTTACCGAACAACAAATACGATTCTATCAAACAAAATACCGCGGAATTAATTTCGGATATCTCACTGCAATGTTCGGATACGAATAGCGGCGTTACTGAATAATTACTTCAACAGTGAACTTTAGGCTTTGTACACAAGGTAATTAATATACGCCATGATTTTAAAAAATGTTCAAGAATTGGCTCCATTTTTTGTACCTATATATATTGAAATTTAATTAAGGAGTCGTGATAGCCTAGTGGTGGTGACCGTTGACTGGCAAGTCAGAGGTCTCGGGTTCGGCGCGCACCTCTGACTTTTCGTAAGTTATGTGCGTTTTACAAATTAATTATCACTCTCCGTGCCTCGGATAGCACGTTAAGCTGTTGGCCCCGGCTGTCAATTGTAGATGTTTGACAATCGTTACGGGTAGTCAGAAACCCGTCGCTCCATGTAAAACACTGGAAGCCGACCCCAACATAGTTGGGAAAAGGCTAGGCAGATGATATATTGTAATTTAAAAATAAAAACATTATTTCTGATATTTTACTAGGTACCAAAATAGGTTTGAATTAATTTGTTATTTTGTGAGATTTAAGTAGATAAGGAAGGAAAAATCTATAAATTAAACGATGTCTTAAAGAATTTTATGTTTTTCTTTACTATATGGTTAACTATGGTTGGTGAACAACCAAGCATCAGAACCATAAACCATGCGTCTGAATTGACTTTACGACTCGTAGAAAAATCTCACGTATGTACTAGTTTCTTAACTATGTCTTCCCTCACCATTTCAGCAAGTGACTATTAATTTCTAAAACGCACATGAATCCTAAAATTCAGAGGTGCATGCTTGGGTTTCGAACCCACGATCTTTGACTTGACAGTCCAAATTGCAGACCACTAGTAGTTATTACACATTGTCTCCATATTGAAATACGTATATAATTTATTTTACATAGCCTAAATTGTATAAGAGTATTTTTACTACGAGAAAATATGTTTAGTTTGTAAGATGCCTTATGTTTGACTTGTAATATGTCAAAATTAAGTCCTTTGACTTCGCGACTTAATCCTAACGTAGGAGCTTGTGTCTCTACGACATCGCAGTGTGTCTTATGATCTCCTAGTTGTAGGGATGTATTTGTTTTCGGTGCAATTAGAAAGGGTGAAGGTTCGAACTCGACTCGACTGAGGTACGGCTACAAGTAATATTAGTATGTCAGTATTCATACAGCTGTGTTTTATACGGTTATGTCAGTAAAAGCATCAGAGGCGTAATCCCTCCTTCTAGAAGATGTAAGAGACTCTCCCATAAGGTGACTCATAAAAAATTGGAGTTCCCATACAAAATTATTAGCTGATCGCGGATTTTTTTTGCCAAATTCGAAATCTCGTAGAAAATCCTTTATTATCCCGCATAGTGTCGTCGACGCCTGGCGTTGCAAACGTTCACCGTAGCCTGTAGAAGGTTATGGTAAGCGTTGTTAATATTTTAATCTTACTTTTTACTTGATTTTGTAAGTGTGTATGAATGAGAGGAGAGTTAATGAAAGGTGAAATAAGTAAGAATTAAATAAGTTTTTAAGCTATTTAGGTTTGTATATATACCTAGATAGTTTTATTTAGTGTAAATAAAGTTTTTTCTAAGAATACTTGAAATAAAGTAACTTTTCTCGTTGTTAATGAAGGAATAATTGAAATAAGAATTAGGATATTATGTTATTTGTAAAAAAATATAATTAGAACGTCTTCCATGGGGCTGGCATAGCCACCTAAAGAGGTTCAACCACTCGTACTAAGGTACCGAACGCTAGGGCCCTGAAAAAATAATACAGATAAAAAAACTTACCTTTAATAATTTTAAAAATTTGTTAAAATCCATATTATTATTGAAGTCATATTTCGCATTCACAACAGCAATATTCTGTAATCAATTATAAAAAATCATCATTGAATATTAAGTTTGCTTCTTAAAATATAACCATTTTTGTGAAGTTCAAAATTTTAGTACATATAGGTAATTGAACTTTATTTACTGTGTAATAAGGGTTTACAGGCATCGCGTCGTATTGTCGTCGTATGGCGTACCTTGGTGAAATGTGAAGTAAACTTTTTTGTATACAAAATAAGGTTCTTCAATGTAATTATTGTAGCACAAAATCAAAAGTGCCGCATCGCGTTTCGGTGGAAACTGACCCTTAGTTTCAAATCCTGTATTTCAATTTAAAATCTCAAAAATCAAACCAGAGTAAAACAAAAGGGCAGTAAAAGCAAATATTGAAAAAAACCTACCACACAAATAGTAACAAATATAATATTCATATTGTTTCACTAATATATAGAAAAATTACAAAACACATATGGTCACAGTTCAGTACGTAAGACTAATAAAACTTTTCTCATTAAAACCACTGAAGGCGCAATATTGAATGCATAGCGTGAAATGGAAAACTTACTTCTTGTTTGTAATGGATCGTGTGTGCTTGTGTGTTTGTCTGTAATATCATGATAGCTTAGTGGTATGAGCGTTGACTGGCAAGTCAAACAAAGGTTTCTGGTTCAAAACTTTCTTTTTCTGTATACCGAGACATACAGAGTCAGGAAATAAACCATCAGTGAATCAAGCAAAGTATTGTTTTACTTATACCTGTGTGCTACACACACCGAAGCGACTACTGCCAAAGTACCAGGCGGTTGTTCATGGTTCATGTTCATTCATGTTTAACTTCAAAACGCACCCGGCCTCCAGGGGAAGAGACCGGGGAGTGTGGGATTCTTACCTCACCAAAACTATCCCGGTGATAACCAACAGCACATGGGGGGATATCCCGGGTCCTCTTAAGAGACCAGCTCCGGAATCTCCACTGCTCAACGCCTGTTAGGCACATCCCCGGAGAGACTGTAAAGGGGTCGGCAGCTCTGACTTTTCGTAAATCATCAACATCAGCCTGTATTAGCCCACTGCTGAACATAGGTCTCTCCCTCATTGGTGGTATTTGCCCATATTCGCCACGCCGTGCAAGCGGATTGGCGATCGTAGTAGCAGATCGATAGCTGTTACACAGAAAGATGCTGCTGGAACTTTATATCGCTTACGGCTTCACAAGTTGCTATTATTTTAGCTTTTCGTGGTCGGGTTTTAGTTATTTTTACTTAATTTATTATTAGCTAGCTAATAAACAGTTTTTTTCCGTGTTTTCCCAAATAACATTTGTTTAGCTTTTACCAGAGCTTGGTCAAAGGTACTGATAACTTTTCCATGGATACACCACATCAGCGCATTACAAAAATCGCGAGACACCACAGTCTCATTTTGGTGGGTAAATAATCTTCAGTCAATGTGTTTAAAAGGTTGTAAAGGTATCGCCTATATTATTTGGCCAAACAAAAAGGTTCCACTTTAATTAACGACACCACTAAGTGACTGTGTTCAACTCTGAAACACGCTTTTCAAAACTAACGATACAAAATTCCAACGACATCAAGCACCTTACTTAGGTGCTATCAAAATAAAAATCTATTTCAAAATCAACTTTATCGTTAACAAAATAAGGATCGAAATTGAATTGGAACGATTTAACAAATGTTAGTTGTAAAGTGTGCTTGTAGATACCCTTGCAGCGATTCCTGCTTTATCTACATCTATATCGTGGACAACTTCTCTTGAAAGTTGAAGGTCAGTTTAAAGTAGGTTTTATGCTTTAACCTTTTAGCAGCTAGAAATATTTCTGCAAAGCATTTGAGAGAAACCAGTCTATTTTGAGTTGAATGTCAGACAACCAGTCAAGTATTAGTTGGGAAATAAAACGCCTGAGAAATCTATGAATGAATAAACTGTCAATAAAAGACCATTTAATTAAGTAATTTATTTCATAGACTCTATTTGATTTCATTTTGTTACATGACATATACAATAGCTTTATACTCTATGATATAATTATGTATAACTAAAGTGTATTCTCTTTGCCGTAGACCAAACCGTTTGGAAGATAATTGCCCAAAAGACATAGAGAGTTTGTTTAGAACATAATAATAACAGATTTTCGTAATTTAAAATAAAGGGCCGTTATTTTTGGCAAAGATTTTTCTATTAGAAAATAACTTAATAATAATATTAAGAAACCAACAGCTGCTTAAAGTTAGAACTAGATTTGTATATTTACCCTTAAGGTAATGTACGCGCGACTTGCAAATTTCAAACTAGTTGAATATAAATTATCTGCTTATTAGATATTCCAACTATGTCTATTCTTAGAATTGGATTTAGTTATTCGGAGACAATTTGTATAACTTTATAAGTTGGCTTAATATTCAGTAATGAAATACAAAATAAAAAAATGACGATAAATATAATTATATTTTTAAAGGTAACTTAGGAGTAACATAAAACTTAAGAAGCGATATCGCAATAATGGGAATTACATTGTGAATGGTTTGACTTAAATGCTACGGAATGTGTCTTTGGCAGATATTTAATGAAAATTAAAAAATATTAACGAAGTGGCTTAACTTTATTAGCAAAACTACCCATAACGTTACCTGGTGGGTAGTAATTAGCAACAACATAAACATGACCTTCTCTAGACTTAGCTAAACCTACGCCAACTTCTTTAGTGTCTTCCCATACAACTTGAGTAAAATGCCCTGATCTTAAATCAGACGGCTCTTTACCATATTTGTGGTAATCGATTTCACTATACCATTTCTCTACAGCAGCTCTTCCTGAAACTACAAAATTGGGATCAGATGACCAAGCAGAGAATATGTTTTCTCCATATTCGTTCTGGTCTCTGTGCTCAGATTGACCTTTCTTTGCAATGGTCTTTGCCCAATCTTCAGCGTACTTACACAGCTTCTTACTCAGTTGAAGCGGTGGTGCACCATGTTTTCTTCTGTAATCGTTATGTGCCCTTAAAAATTCTTCTTCGAATTTCTCACCAGATATTGCAGTTGATCGAAACTTGTTAACTAAATCTGAAGCTATATCACTAAAGTTTTTACTGTTCCTTAGGTTCGGTGATGGCGGAGCTAAATTGTTGTTGGATTCTATAGCAGAGTTGTTGGAGCTAGTTTTAAATTGGTTCGCTCCTGGTGGGTAAACGTTTTTAACAAATTGTCCACTGTAATTTCCCGGTGGATAGTAGTTGGCAACGACATAAAGCTTTCCAGATTTGCTTTTAGCGCATCCAATGCCTAAATCCTTAGTGCTTTTCCAAACTAATTGAGTGAAATGCCCACATGTGAGAACTTCTGGTTCTTTACCGAATGAAAAATCGTTTATCTCACTGTACCATTTTTCGACGCAGTCTCTGGCATTTATCTTCGTGTTTGGGTCCGCTGACCAGCCGCAGTATACTGCTTCTCCATAGTTTTTGTTCACGCTGTAAGACATAGCGTCTTTTTTGGCTAATTCCTCTGCCCATTTCTGGCTGTATTTGCTGATTTCCTTATTAAGGATTAAGGGTGGTACCCCATGTTCTGCTCTGTATTCATTGTGGACTTCTAACGCTTCAAGCTCGAATTCGTTTGACTTGGATGTGAAGAGTTTACTCTGGAAAACATGAATGGACAGATTAACTATCATGGATAAATAAATTTAGATGCATGACGTCAGACATTTTATGTTTATAGTGCGTACATGATTTTGTTATCACTTTATCTTTAGTGATTTAAATTTTCGACTTAGCGTTAATTCCAAGGTTGTATTGATAGTACCTAGTACCTATATAGTCAGTACCTTAGAAGTGTTGTTAAATAATATTGATTTGAATGGGCCTTGTACTTTAATCTTACACATATGTTAAAATAATTTAGAAGTTATTTAATAAGAATTTCGAAAAAACAACTGATACGGATGGTATTCGTACCCACGATCTTCGGCATACCGTGCTGATGCTCTGACCAATAAGCCTCCGTATCCTACCAGAATCAGTTGAAATTTCAAACCTCTTTTTACGCCTAAGTCTTGTGGGTTCATACCGCATCCGTATCAGTTGTTTTTTTAAATTATCACAGCCAAGATGACTCAGTCAGAGTGGCGGACTTTAAATGTAATTAGAGGTCGCCTATTTTTCAAAATTCGAACGTAATTTTTTTTTATTGAAAGAAAGAAAAAAGTTCTAATCACAAACAGAAAGAGCGGCCTTTGCCCTGCAATAGGGCACAACAAGCTTATAATAATCATAGCAAATCTGGATCTACTAACATCTGGATATTTTATGAAGTATTATTTCAAAGAGTTCCACTTGTTTTTTTGTTTCCATATAATAATATAAGTAACATTGTACCCTAATATTATTACAATCTAGCCAAAAAGGCTAATTAGTAATTTTAGTTTAACCTAGTTTTATAAAATAATACTTGTCCAAGAACGTGTCCAGTGGCACTTTTCTTATTGTCTTTAGTAAAGGGGAAGTCACTTTGTTTCTTGTGTTCTATAGAGGTAGCATTAAAAATACTTTCACTACATTACACTATTTAAATCACTACTATTAATTACTATTAATCATTTATTATGTGCTGTCTCAAATAAATTTTTATTCATTCATTCTTTCGTTCACTACACAAGCTCAAAAGATTTAATTATTTTGAGCCCTCTCACTATATTTGTGTTATCAAGGAGCTGGATTGTCTCGACATTCACATGTTGATGAAGTCTGAGTTCGTGAGATTCTGCATATTTTTTGATCATTTAATCAACTTCACTGTTCTACTTGTTGATACACATACATGACGCTTACTCATAGAGCATTAAAGTTTCAAGGTCTTTTCACAATTTCCGTTAATGATTTCCTATAGCCTGACTCATTTTACATTAATCTTTGATAACCTAATCTTTCTTCTAGCTCAACCAATATTTGTTTTAAACTACAAAACTTTTATCAGCCGATAAAATATGATTACGGCCTATTTGAATCATTTCTTAGTAATTTTGTTTACATATTTAAAAAATATTTTACTTTTTTTAAAGTTTGTGATAACCGATTTCCTTGTTGATTTTTTAGTTGAGTTTTTTTTTGTTGAGTTTTCCTTGTTTATTTGATTGTAATGTTATTTATGAAGCATGAAAATTGCATTTAATTTTAAATCTGTGATTGCAATGACGAATTCTTTTAAAGAGGAAGTTCATTTATGATAGCGCACATACCATCGGTCTATATTTAGTATAATATTAGTATAATAAAGAGTCGTGATAGCCTGGTGGTGGTGACCGTTGACTGGCAAGTCAGAGGTCTCGAGTTCGGACCTAAGGCGCGCACCTCTGATTTTTCGTAAGTTATGTGCGTATTATAAATGAAATGTCACTCTCCGTGCCTCGGATAGCACGTTAAGCTGTTGGCTCCGGCTGTCAATTTTAGATCTTTGACAGTCGTTACGGGTAGTCAGAGCCGGGTAGTGACAACCAGTCTTAACAAGGGGTATCATGTAACCCAGTATCTGGGTTGTGGAGGTCTGATAGGCAGTCGCTCCATGTAAAACACTGGTATTCAGCTGCATCCGGTAGGACTGGAAGCTGAACCCAACATAGTTGGGAAAAGGCTAGGCAGATGATGATGAGCCTAGTGGTATGACCATTGACTGGTATGTCAGAGGTCTCGGGTATAAATTCAAAGCACGCTCGTATGATTTTTCGTAAGTTGTATGCGTATTATAAAATAATGATCGCTTGCACCGTGCTTCAGAAACCGCGTAAAGCCGCCAGTCCTGCGTCTAATCTCTCTCCGGTCACGTCGGATTGCCGTCCCACGGGACAATGATACATTATGGAATGGAATAGAGATTGCACCTGTATTTGCACACATTTTTACAACTTTTTATCCTGAAAACAAGTACTGTTCGCAAGGAAAATAACAATAACGTTCTTATGATAATAGATGGCGACACATGTCTTTTGTAACTTCATTGAAATTGTAATTCTAAATTAACGCAAGCAAAACTGAAGGCAAAAACTAGTATACACATGTATAAAATACTACAAAACATATTTTTTTAAAATCCCCGAAACAAAAATCCTCTAAGCTAAGAAAACGTTCGATCGAGACACCTTTAAAAACAAACACTACAAATACACACGTATAACTTATATCACCCCTCTGTTTTCGATGGGGTTTAATAATAAATTAATGGTCGTATTAACTGGAATAAAACAAATGAAGTCCGAATGGTACGTCAATGTATTCGATATTCAGTTGATTTAACCCGTAAATAATGTATGATATTATTGCCGTTAAAGCCCGGAGCCTCGGGCCAAATAAAAAAGGCCATAATATGCTATACCTACAACAGTTTTCTGGCTAAATTATTAGCCTGGTTTTATTATTAGAAATTATTTTATCAGAATAAGATAAAAAAAGTTTTATCATGGAAAAATAAATGTATAAAACTTTGATAAGATCGATAATTTTTGGAGCAAATGTAATAAATAACACCTGCGTCATGATTTATAATAATAGCTGAGCTAATCCTAACTCAGTATTAATCGCGACTCTGCCCGAGTTGATTGAATTTTCATGATTAAAAAATATACCGAGTATGATAAGGATTTTACTGGTACAAATAAAGTCTGTTTTTACTACAGAACAAAATATTTATCGTACCGACAGGATATTGTTCCGGTCAGGGTATTTATGCATTGTAAAATTATATATCTATAACTGCACCCACAATATAATTAAGGTAAGGTAGGTAGGCGTTCTGTAAGTTAAAACTTTACCTTTTTCTAAAAGGTAACTTGCTTTTTTGTAGATTGAAAAGTATGAATTACAAGAAAGATTTGAACTGCGACTTTTTGGTGACAATCCCCTTTGCCGGTTCTGAGTGAGTGTTATTCTGAAGTCACGTTTGTGATATCGAATTAGTCCTTAATTATTATCATTATTAATAAATAAAAGGTCAATAACTGCTAAAAGTATTACAATTTTCACTTTACACGTTTTATAGAACGGCCTATCGCTAATCATTGTGTTTTGAATGTTCAACAAAATATATCGTTATCAACATAGATATATGTATTACCTAAATAAATTCATTGGAATCTTTTAAAAATAGATAAGTTCAAAACACTTTATCGTTAAGGCGCTAAATATACTTTAGTATAAAAAATCATAACATTATTTTACTACCTTTAGTACAGCCATAAATTTGATTATGTTATTTTTGTGATTACATAAATTATGGCCCTTTGTGGCCCACTATCGCGTTTGAGGGTTAAATTGCGAAATCCACGATAATTTATTTCTTGATTATTGTAGTTTATTGACGCAAAAATGGCCTCTATTGATGCAGACTCATTGTTTTTGTACTGTATGAATATCAATTGAGCTATAATCAGCCACAATTGAGTGAGGATATGAATAATTTAGATCAAGTAGGAGACAGTACTGAGAATAAATTGGTGAATGGGTGTTTGAAGTTCTCTTTCCTTATTGTTATTCATAACGTAGTCCTGTTGGTGAAGAAACCCTACTCCTACCTACTCTAGGTTAGGTAGGCTGTTTTTTATACCTGCGAGATGACTCTTGAGAAAATGTTGTGATTTACAATTAGCAAAGAAAAGTTAAATTATATGAAAGTTGGTAAGGAAATTTAAGAAGAGATGATGTACTCAATGATAGAAAAAGAAAAGAAGTCTTTTCCTCGTAGTCTTATTATTCTTTAACTTTGTTGGGGTCAGCTTTTATTCTAAGCTGAAGTGGTACCTATAGAAGTTTTATACAGACCGATCTATCTGCCTATTTTGACCCCCGTAACTCAAAAGGATACGATATTCTAAAGTTAGATCAGTTGTCAGGATTTGATGAATGCACTATTGACTCTATTGACTGTCAAAGATCTTCATGACAGAAGTATAAGAAAATAAATAAATCTATACGTTACAGCTTTACTCACGCATTGATTTCGGGGAATGCCTGACTAGTTTCGGACTCAAACGGAGTCCATTTTCAAAAGCTAGTGTATACGCTTATAAATCGTGAGTAAAACCGTATAATATTTAATAATATAAATAAACATGACTCACGAAAGTCATTATTCTAAAATAAGAAATAAAAAATGAATATTGTAGAATAAAATAAGAAAATTCTACCTACCAATCATGAGGCTTAGGTTAAATAATATTGTTATATTAAGACATGTGTGTGCCTCGGATAGCACGTTAAACTGTTGGCCCCGGCTGTCAATTGTAGATCTTTGACAGTCGTTACGGGTAGTCAGAAGCCCGAAATCTGACAACCAGTCTTACCAAGGGGTATCGTGTAACCCAGTATCTGGGTTGTGGAGGTCTGATAGGCAGTCGCTTCATGTAAAACACTGGTATTCAGCTGCATCCGGTAAAACTGGAAGCCGACCCCAAAATAGTTGGGAAAAGGCTAGGCAGATGATGATTAAGACATGTGTAAAGAAATCTCGTAAATAAAAAGTACGCGTATGTAACTTAGGGCCAGCAGTCTTTTATAAAGGGCCTTTAAAATAGCCATTATAGGAACGCTATGAATATAAAGCGTAATATTATTCCATGTTCCTAAAATTTATAACAACTGATCTGTGTAGGGACCGGGAAAGATGTAGGGACCGAGAAGATATATGTACCTACAGGAATATTTTTTGTGAACCTTTTCGCCCGGAACATTATTCATATTCATAAAACTAGCTTTTGCCCGCAGCTTCGCCCGCGTGGATGTTGAACCAGGATAAAATTTATATTTTTTGTTAATCCAGGAAATATGGTTTTTATGTTTACCGAGTTCTATTCAAATCAAAAGTGTTTAGGTAACAAACATCTTCACAAACTTTTATTAGTGCAGATTAGTAATGTTATGATATGACAGTTCAAGTCCGCCCAAGTCAGTTGTTTTTGCGAGTTTCTTATTAAGCAAAACATGTGCATAAACATTTAAATTATCCAAAATATTTATTATTGAAAACATTATATATTGCCATTAAACATTATCCAGGACGATGCAATGGATAGAGCGAAGGGGAAGCGAAAAACCCGAAAAGCAGACCCCACTATCATGTGGGAATAATTATTGCACAGGAGAGAATGAGAGATTTTTTTAAATACCTATTGTATTGTATATGTTTTGCACATTTGAGAGCAATTATTCCAACAAAGATTAGTTTTATATTTAAGTCTTACTAATGTATAGGGCAAAAGAAAAAGTTATAAGTGCGCTTCGCATATTTTATTTCATAATTTCTGACCTAATAAAGCGAAAAACCTATGTAAAAGAACAAAAGTTTCGTATCAATATCAAATCCGAACCAGGATATTTAGAAAAACATACAGATTACTTTGTTTGTAGTTTTGCTCTCGGGAGCTAAAATGTACAGAGAGTCAGGACTGGTGACCCGAGAGCAAACGACATACAGTCTATGTGAGGAGAAGCTGGTCCTGAGATCGACACTCGCAGACTTCTCATGGCGAAACAAACGCCCACAGGAAACTACACTCGCTTAAATTGAAAGGGATAAATGTGGAGAATTAGTGGTACATGGTGTAAACACTGTCTCGCCAATACCGAAACCCGTTAGAATTTGCGCCTTGATGATTTGCAGATAATTTACATTAAGCCATCAGGCCATCATTTTCTGGGTCCCTTTACACAATTTCAAAGGCGTTAAGTTCCGAAGAAGCATAATCGGGACACCGACCTTCAACTTAATGACGTCCGTCGGAAGTCCACTTGCAGTGAGGGAATTCAGGAATTTTACAGAATAATGAGTGGCGTCATCTTGATTGACAACAGTGTTTTATAAATGTGTAAAACACTTCATTCCCTTCCATTTATAAAAGAATGCATTCGTTGATTGCTGCAGCTTGATTATTTTTGGGCGTTTTGAGTTGGAAAATTCTTGAGCATGTGGATTACTACTCAGACGCCCATAATTATTGTCAAGCTCAACTTATGAATACAGGATCATAAAAATAATCGTTTCAAAGAACCATTCACCTCATCAGCCCCAGTTCCTCGCGTCACCACAGGCAGCGTTCAGTGGAAATTGCCGCTGAACATAACTGTGACACCACCCATTATGTGTTGGTTCCTACGGATGTCTTTTAGAGTTCTGTGTACCGCATCAACTGCTTTTCTGTTTGCCATTATACATTCATCCCATCATACGATCAAAGAACTGCCTGCCTTGTCACTATTTCGTGACACATCACAAACAGGTGTTTCGTTGCTCTGTAAATTGATGGGAATCCTAAACATGGTGTGCGCTGTTTTGTCACCAGAAAACAACGTGGCAGTAATCGCCGAAGACGCTACTGCAATTGTAATTTTGCCCTGCCTCCCTGCAAGGATGCCAGTGGTTATAAATATTTTTCCTGTCCCATCAGGAGTATCCAAGAAAATTATTTTTCCTCAGATTTAAATCGACTCCTAACGCCATCTAGTTAAGAAAAAGGAAACATTATGTTTTAAATAATAATAATTTTAATGCTTCAAATTAAAGCGGATATTTTTTATAAGCTGAAATTTTTAAAAGTATAATCCCACACGATGCGCGTTGCTTCCTTCGGGTTTCAAATTGAAATATTTAAAAAAGAATTCCGCTGATCTAAATAGACTCTAACGCCATCTAGAACACTATGTTTTAAATAATATAAATTTTATAAATGTTTCAAATTAAAGTGGTGACGTTTTTTACATACATACGTAGACTCACGCTTGTTTCCCAGAGGGGTAGGCAGAGACAACGGATTTCCACTTGCTACGATCCTTGCATACCTCGTTGCATATACGTTTTTTATAAGTTGAAAAATTATTAAAAAGCATGTTTCCTTCGGGTTTCAGCCGGTAAGTAATAAAAGTCATTAAGCATGAAATACCACAAAAATACATATTAATTTCAATGACAAAAAAAATACAAAAGAATCCACAAAAAGTTTGCGGAACTGGGGATCGAACCCTAAGCCTTATACTTCCAAGGCGTTCGCCCGACCGGAAGGCTATGAAGTCTGTTGACATGTAGATAAAATAATCGTTCCTAAAAGATATTATTATGTTATGTTATGTAATGTTTAGCTCCTTGTGGATATAGCGTGATAATATTTTGTAAATTGAAATTTAATAATATTTTTCCCAACAACAACAACAATTCTGCAGCAAATTCTAGAAATACGCTGCTTACTACAATACTGCTCATCCCCCATAATTATAAACGTAATAATTTATACCCTATAAGTTGACTAAGAATTTAAAAAGTATATTTGCCGAATTTCAACTAAATCTGTCCAGTAGTTTTCGCGCCAATCAATTACATACATACTTCGTTACGATTTTATTATATGTATAGATGTTGACTCACCGAATTAGAGGAATATTTATAAAATAATGTTAAATTTTTCCTTTCGAGCGACTGCCGATCAAACCCCGCAATTCAAAAGGGATACGATATTCTAAAGTTAGATCAGTTGTCAGAATTTTATGAGGGCACTCTATATATCGACTGTCAAAAATCTTTATGACAGCCAGGACTAACGGTATAAAGTGCTTTCAGAGGTACGGGGCAGTTGATAATTGATTAAATAATACGCACATAACTTTCAAAAAGTCAGAGATCAAAGTTAGATTTTCTTTAATTTTTTTATTTAAATTTAGATTTTGACAAAAATAATCGTGTTACCAATAAAAAAATAATTAAAAACTAAAACCCGACTACTTAAAGGCTTAAAAACAAGCTTCTTAGATTTTAAATAAAATACTGTAGTCGGAGGCCACTAAATTTACAAAAAAATTATACTTTTACAACAAGGTCTACGACTACCCGCGGAGAATTAAAACGCATCAAAGGACACCTTTTTTTTTAATTACAATGAATTGTTTAGGAGCTACGAGAGAACACATGAACAAACTTACATGCATACATAGACTGCTAAAATCATATAACCCTCCTTTTTTGTAGTCAGTTAAAAATAAGGTCAAGCAATAGATGACCTCTTTTAATAATAATTACCTAGTTTTAGTGTTATTACGCATAGAGTCATAGCTAAGCTACTATTGTGTTTATATCAAACGTATAAACATACGTGTGAAATATAAATATTAATAATTTTACAATTAGATTGTGGGAATCGTTGTTAGAAAAGCAGTATTATGTTATTACTATAATACGGATAATAAACAAATTAAGCTATCCGCCCCTAATCGACAGGACGCAGGTTCAACTTCTGCTGATAATCTATTACAAAAAATTATTTTGTTTTTGTAAGGGTGAGTATTTGGGAGTGTCACGATGAGAGTGGCATATTTTTTTTAAAAAAAAAACCCTCTATAATTAATAAAGAATAAAAAAAAAAAATTAAATATACTCGTATGCATACGATACAGATACTTTCCGTATCACATGCATACCCATACCCTTAATCCCGTATCACATGCATAATATGCTTTATAAAAATGTTTAATTATTTATTTATTATTTCATTTCTTTATTCATTAAACAAAAAATTGTACAGTAATTATACATAGCCCCACAAAACTGTGTAATCGGTTGCATCGGTATGCATGCTATTTGAGCATGGGCAAGTTCTCAAAGTTCAAAGCTTAGTGGCAAAACGACTAGGGTCTCTACCCGGTAGGTCCAAATCCCGCTTGTAAATGATTTTTTATTTTTACAAAAATTTTGAACTTCAATTTTAATGTAGGTAGAGTTCTAGGTTTTAGGAGTCGCAACGCACATTGTAATAATATTAGTATTCTAAATTTACTTTCCGATACAACAATTAACTTTTATTGCCACTTCGCAGTTTTTTTAAACAAAAGAAAATCACACTTTTATCGATAGTTTAGCAAGGATTGCGGTTTTAGTAGTGGTTTTAATAATTTTAATCACATTTCCGCCCTCCACGATAACCTTTAGTATATTTTTTTTATAACACATAAACTTACGATAATCTTTGCGATAATCATAATAGGATTCAAAATAAAATTTTCCTATATTTTTTTTTATTATATCATATTCTTTTTTTATCATAATTTCTAACTTTTGTCAGAGTTTAAACCACCCGTAAGCCTCCTATATGGCCGTCTCTCAGGTTTGCTTATTTATTAATTATTTTAAATACACAAAATTAAAATGCCTTTGACTTGTCTGGTAGATAATATGAAAAAAAGTAGCTTGGACACTGTTCCCGATACTGGTGGGCTATTTTATAAATACATTGTTTAATGTTTATATAAATTTAAAAATGTATTTTGTATGTTATTGTATTTGAATAAATGGAATATACTAAAAATAATCTAGGACTACATTCCTATAGTGCAACCGTGAGGAGTTCCCGGCGAGAGTTCCATTTTAGATTAAAATTCTCATGGGGCCCTCTGTGTTTTAGACTCTATTTATTTTTTTAGAAGAGAACCCGCCAGCTCACTGCTTGTCGGCGATTTTAGACTTCTAATTCCAGGTTTCCTTGCGAGGTTTTCCTTTACCATTAGTCTGTGATGTCTTTGATTAATTAAGAAAAATATAGAAAAAGTCACACACAAACCCAGGGTGGGTTTGTGTGTGACTTTTTCTACATTTTTCTTGTAAAACAAACACGACATGATGTATAAAGAAACCTTAGAATAAGGTATATTATTATAATAATATATTATTAAAATATGGGGCAATCTTATAATAATAACTAAATTTTCCCGCAGTTTTGCTACCGTGAGATTGTTTAATCATAGATAAAAGTAGTCTACACATAATTCTATTGAAAAAAAAAACATGTCAATTCGGTGCTGCGTTACAAAGGACGAACCAACAAAACACGATCCATGCATTTATAAAATAAAATATGAAATATGATAGATTTTATAATAATAATGGCACAATAATAATAGGCACAATAATGATAGCTGACTTTATATACACCTAGAAATAAACTAATTAAAAAGATAAACTTAATCTAAAAGACCGCTGCCTATAGGCAACGTTCCCAAAATACTGACTGCATTGCCTCGCTGGATGGCTATACTTGGCCTTTAGGCATACAGACCAGCATTTTGGTCACAAGATGCCTCAACTAGATGCCTTTAAAATTCTTTGTAAATTTTACAGGCACTGGTCCCCACGGTCCTAGCGTCTCAATAAAAATTTGATAGATTTAGATTGAATTTCTTAGGAATCTGTTTAACAACTGCTCTAAGTTTTTTATAAACTAAAAACGTATTTTCATTGTATTGCCATAACGTTTCTAATAGGTAGCTAATACGAAGATTTTATAAGTCAGTGGAAAGAAATTTGTAACTAACATTGGTTGTATACAGATAAAGTAAGGCCAATAAAAAAAAATGACAAAAAAAAATATTTACCATTATTTTCGAAGCTGTCAAATGTCAAATCAAAAACAACACACACGTCTATAGGCCACTGTGTCACAATGTATCCTAACCAATTGATGTATTACAGTTACGAATATAGTTCTTATCGCGATAACTCCACAAATGTATGACTATTATCGAGTTCCGCCATTTATCGAGATAAAAAATTTAGAGGGTTTTGTTTTTTTTTAATTGCAGCATTAAGTACAGTTAGCGACGGAAATTTTAGCTCACAAATTTTAACGAGACACTTTTTTTGCTTTTGTGGCAAGGCGCAAAATATACAAAATACTTTTATTGTCACGCCACGCCCTATAGTCAACATTTTCTTATTAATAGAGGTACATTAATACATACATAGACTCACGCCATATTCCCCAGAGAGGGTAGGTAGAAGTGTATGCAGTATACCCACGTTTCGCCGGCTGTATTACAAGTCCCATGACTTCCATGTAATAGGGAACAAGCCTATTGTCATTAACCGGGCACAATTCCAGTCTTCGTGTTGCTACTGAGAATTTCCTAATGGAAAAATCCAATAATACTTTGCCCGATAATGGTGGAAACATTTTTCAATCTTAAATACTGCTTCTCAACCGTTTTGCAAAATCTTTCTTAACCTTTTTGCAAAAACCCTAACTTTTTCCAGTAAGATTGAGAAATGTTTCCACCAATATCAAATTATTCGAGTTTTTGAAATATCCCTAAGAGTTTAGCGAAAATTCGAATTATCAAAATATCATCTTACGACATACTATATGTCCAAAAATGGATCCCAGATGACCAGGATTCCTTGCTTCTGAGTGTATTTTATTTTATTATGGTTTTAGTGTTCTGGTTATTTTCAAATAAATTTATGTTAATCAATTTTCATAGCCAATCATTCTCTAGTACATTACATTTCTATAATGTATTATATTGTTGACTTACATTGTATATTTTATATTGAATAGATTTACGAGTGAGCTATCGTTAGGCTAATAATATGCTGAAAATATAATGTATGACATTATGGATAAAAAATCTGTTTTTTTGTTTTTTTTTTATAACGTGGCTAATTATTATAAATTAATAAAAATAATGGTAAAGATATATGGCATACATTACATATAAATTTATATAGAACAAAAAATATAAATAAAACAAATTTGCAAAAAATATTGGATGACAAAAGAACCGTTTATTATTTTTCGGCCGTTTTGTCTTTTTAGATGATACCTAGTTTGCCATATTTATACAAAAAAACATAAACTTATTTTTTTTTTATTAATACATTTATTCCAAACACTGTTCTAAGTAGCGGTTTCTAAATATTTGCATTTAAAAACAAATATTTTTAGTTGCTAAAACAATAAAATCTTAAATTTTTTGCATAGCATAGCAACATTTAACATAAAACAATCGATACTTTACCGATCATTTCTTACAACAATCGATTAGTATTACAATTTACTGTGTGCGCATTCGATTTATCAATGCTCGTTTCAGATAATGACATTATTGTTGATAGGCGTAAGGGCGTGACGGAGACAGCGTATTTTATATTAATGAAATCGTATTTGGTTGTAAATCACTAATTATGTACAATTCGGGCGAAATTAACACGTTTTTGAAGTCTAAAAGCGGTTTTGGGGACCCGTCATGTTGGTTATTTTTGTCGTTTACAAATTTAGATGTATAGATAGACGTCTAATCATCATCTAAACGGAATCATAGCAATCAGAAGCAATGATAGCCTAGTGGTATGACCGTTGGACTGCCAAGCCAAAGGTTTGGTACCCAGATACGCACCTCTGACTTATCGGTTAAATTGCGTATTAGAAATTACTTATCACTTGCTAAAACGGTAAAGGAAAACATTGTGAGGAAACCAGCACATCTGAGAGATTTTTCAACGGTGTGTAAAGCCATGATAGACGCCTACGGGCGGATTAAATTCTGACACTAGCTTACTCATCAACCATACGAAGAAGAAGAAGATCTTCTTCGAATATAGCAATGGCCTCGAATAGAGAGTAACATTTACACTCTCTATGCAGAAGTACAAGGTTCTGTATCTTTTTATTATAAAATAGTAGTAATATTGCCGTTCTGACCTCCACAACCAAAGGGATAAAGACCAAAGGGGCTAATATCCAATTCTCATTTTACATAAGAATTCATCCTATACAAAACAAAAGAGTTTTTTTACGAAACAAAAGAAGGCAGATTGTAGAAAGCCTTTGATTTAATATAATTCTTGCGTTATTAAATATTTTTTTGCTTCGACGTTGTCTTAATTTCGCTGCGAACGGAATTTGGGGCAATTCTCGGTGAAGTTAGGTTCAAAGTGAATAAAGGGGGCTAGTCAGCAAAAGAAATGAGACTTTTATTTCGAAATGACGAAGAATTTTACAATATACATTCAGTATTACAAAACATTTTTGTTTTGCAAACAGAATACGCCGCGCTGTTTGAAAAATTCGGAATAATTCGATTTGAGGACAACAAGAGAATGATAGACCAAAATTCTGTCAGAAATTTTGAGGGTATTGAATTATTTATTTTAGATAATAATATTAAATCTTTTATCTTAAATTAGATTAATTATTAGATTATCATGACAACTCAACTTATATTATTTTGTACCTGCATATCACATACATCTGTGCGGAAATCGAAGCTGCAACTCAAAGAAGAGAATAGAAAAGAATAGCCCTAGGCCAATCGTGTGGAAAAATATTATGTAGATATTTATTACATCTTCTATGCAAGAAACGTTCCTACAATGTCATTGACCTTTGACTCCTTGCGGTTCAGAATGCATTATGTTTCGGAAATGCTCGGTTGGTTTCGGAAATGCGTCAAGTTAAATGCCGTTACTTAAATCAGCATCTGCTGAATCGGCGATTTTTTACAATTTATTTGCACGATATAAGACTTTTACTCGTAAATTATTTGGTTTTCTATAAAAAAGGTCATATCGGCCATTTCTTAAAAATATGGTTTAAATTAAGCGTGATTACCACTCTACTTACCTTTTTAAATAAAAATTAAAAATAATTTATAATTTTTTTCATAATATATTTTTTAAAATAAATCTAAAAAAATTGAAGTTAAACTTTATAGGTAACGTTGTTCTTCTTAACTTAGTTTGTTGTGATTTTTCATCACTATATTCATTGATTTTATATCTAGAATGTATGAGACTGGTTCGCGCCTTAAATATGACTATTGTATAAGAAAGTCGCTGCTAACTTCACACACACGCACTTCATAGGTACCAAAAATATAGAGCTTTGCCTATAATATAGTTTAAAAATAAATATTTTAAAAGTACTTTAATTCTTTTGTACTTTAAAAAGGACGGAATTATGATTTATAACGTAATTTTATTTTTTCAAAAAACTAATATTATTCTCATATTCATTAATTAATATTATTAGATTTGTAAATAATCAACAAAGAAAAGTACTCTTTAATCAGGTACGTTACAAAGTTGGTGATTGTATGACCTGTTGGTGACATATTACTTTGTACTGGGTTAAACGAAGTCAATTATAATTAGAGTACCTACTTTGTAACTTTTTATGAACAAAATTTATTTCAAGAATAAAAAATGTTTTATATTTGCAAAAGTACCTTAAATACTACATTATATATAGGTACCTATAAGTACCTATATATAATGTAGAGCAACCATGGAGTTTCTTGCCAGATTCTTTTCCATGAGGGGTAGGTTGCCCTTGGAACTGGCAACTAGAGTCACTCTTATAATGATATTAGAATTAAAATGGTCTAGTTTTTAATGTTTATTGTCTAATCGGCCAAAAAAATACAATTTTAGTATTACGAATCTTTCCAGATTAAAGGTTCTACTTTTTTTTTACTATATTATTGATGAGCAACCTGGTGGTCTCTGATAACTTGACACACCGTTGGAAAATCTCTCAGGTATGCAGCTCACCGTTTTAGTAAGTTATAATTATAATTAATTTCTAATACGCATATGAATTCGAAAAGAGGTGCGTACGACCTTTGACTTGAGAGTCCAACGATTTTTTTTGTATGAAATCTACAAACATTTAGTTAAAAAAATTCAAAACAAACAAAACTTTCAGTTTTATTATAAGCCACAGCACAAAAAAATTACCTACTTTGTACATCGTCGTTCAAAAGCCAACACGAGCTCAACACTTTTATCCAAACACAACTGCACAGTCCACTCACATTATGCGAAAATCCAACTGACAACCAAACAATACAACTGTCATATAATTTCCTTTAATCAAATATAAACAAAAAAAAACTATTGTTCAGAAAAAAAAACTACAAAAGTCACGCGAATTGATAGCACACGTAAACCTTTGTTACTCTGTGGTTCGGATCACAATGTTTTTAGTTTACTTTTGTGCCCGCAAATAAGGATTTTTGCACACTATTTAGATGAGTCATAAAAAAAAAGTTAGGTTATATTTCACATGAGCATACTCCAGACTAGTTCAGGTAGTTCATTTTTAAACCATTAGGAAATGTTATTATATAAGGTGCTTCTAAATTATCTGCCACGGCTGCAATGGGAGATAATATTAGTTATTTATAATACAATAGTGAAGTATTTTTTTATGTAACGTCATAATTTTTTTTTGCCTGAGTTTTATTGCGTAGGTCTAATTCTGCTCCATGCTTCAATTTTTTTTACTGTTCCGGGGTACAAAATTTCTTCACTATTTTCATGTATATACCTACCCAATACTCTCTCCCATTGCAACCGTGGCAGATAATTTAGAAGCACATTATATATGTACTTATATACAAAAACCATTGTCACGTTTTTTTTATGAAAACGAATGGACAGGTTAAAAGCGATAACGGTCTTGACCCCCCCCACCTCACCTCCAAGTGAGGTGATTGGGTCTCCAATTCACTTCACTAACCGTACAAAACACAACAGTACGAATACCTACTGTTATTTCACGCCGAAATTCTATAGAAGTGATAGATACTACCCCGATCAAGCCACTGTCATAGAACTTAACTTGACTACAGAATAAAAATATTTTTTCTCATATATTAATAATATTAAATGTTCGGATTATTTTCATATTGGCGTGGTACGACGTCCTTGAATTTCGTGTTACAAGAATAAAAAAAAAAATTCTGTAGCTTCCTAAATGTTGCAACTTCGCAAGGCATCGCCAAGCTATCCAATATTAAACTACAAGCAGTTAAAACTATTCGAAATTCAAATAGCTCGACTAAAATTACTTGAGCGTGCAACTGGCCTAAGCAACTGGGTCGTGAAGTTAATTGAAACGTCATATTTTGGTCGTTAACCTTAATAATTGTGAGAACAGCAGTCATACGGGGAAATAGCAGGATAGTTATTTAACTTGTAGCTAAAGTGGTGGTAACTGCTTCTTTATTGAAGCTATTCCGCTATTTGTGGAAATTGAAGGTAATTGAATACAACGAGAGATATTTGCAAATATCTAGAAACTAATACCTAAACTACCGAACCTATCTACCTACCTTATATTAGTAGATATATGTAACAGAATATATATATATGTCGTCGAAAATTTTTAGAGATATCTCAAACCGTGATCCTGAACAATATCCTTACTGTCATCTGTGTGTTTTCCTTCATAAATCTATCCTTATTACAAATTAATTATCTATTTCTGAAACATATTTAGAGAAAACTATATATTTCAACTAGGATGTCAGTTTAAAAAGAAAGAGAAGGTTAGGAGCTGTATCAACTAAGAAACCTAGTTGTTTGTGAACTATGCAAAAAGATGCGTGATTAAATATTTTATCACACGGATCGTCACAAAAACCAAAACACACTAATTATTGTTCTAAATTTAAACACTCAATTGTTCCCAATTTAAGCACTAATTTGGTCATAGTTTTAACACTGATTCGTTCTAAATTTAAACACTATTTATTATCAAATTAACACATCAATTTATTCTAAATTTAAACACTATTTTTTACAAAATTTAAGCACTAAATCGTTCTTTTAAACAAAAATTCGTTCTAAATTTAAAACCTATAAACTCCTAGAGATTTCTAAGTTTACAATTAGCCTTGTATAAGTTCCAGGTCTTAAGTAACATCACAATTAGTGCACTAATTAGTCCTCGTATTAGATGAACGCTTCAGTTAGCTAGGGGCTATTAAGGCGTATCTAACGTGTTATCACGTGATAAGAAATATTACCGATCTTAGAAACTTAATTCTTGGAATTAGGACTTGGGTATTTGCTGCGCTCAAAACCGGTCAAGTGCGAGACGGACTCTCACAGTAAATGTTATAGATATGTTAAGTAATTTTTTACCAAAATTAAAACTATATAAATATCTGGAAATCATTAGGGGAAGCCTACGTTCAGCAGTGGACGTCTTATGACTGAAATGATGATGATGATGATGACATATCTCCTACGGGGACGGCATTTAGCGCTCGCTCTATGGCGTGACCGCTGCGCGGCTGCGCGCGGCGGCCACCCGTGTTTAAGATAATACATAATTTTCTATAGTGTATTTGTGCCGAGCAAGCGCACCGGTTGGGATCCGGGGTCGCGCCATGTGCGGGCGAGCCTCCGCCTTTGTCGTACAATGTGTAATATTGTTATTGTTTTTATTTTCTTTTATTTTTTTTATTGTAGTATTTTTTTCATTATGTTGCATTAGTCTAATACACTTATCTATTTCTATGGTTCTACTCTAGGGTTTCTATCATTCCAGATTTTAGAATTTAACATTATTGTAAAATTATTACTTTATTTTACATTATTGTAAAATTATTACTTTATTTTACATTATTGTAAAATTATTACTTAATTTTACATTATTGTAAGATAATTACTTTCTAAAATCTGTGAAGGAAAAAAATCAGCATGTTTAAGAGATATTTTACGATTGTCATGTCAGAGATCTAAGCTACGGGTGTCTGAAACTCTGATACAAAATTATTTATGTACGTCATATATTTCACGCTAATCACTACATAATAATTTATGGACATTATTGGCATGATTGATATTTAATAGATGTTTTCCGATTTATTTTAATGAGACGCTCAATTCATCATGAATCATTTCTACTTCTAGGTCACTCATATTAGACGCAATCAAATAGTAATTTTGTAGATGATGTTTGGCCATTGACCTTAAAATAATCTAAGATTTCCGTCTTCTGGTTGCTACTGGATACCAAACTCCACAAAGCTCTTCACTCTATCAAAGACAAGTGTAGGTGAGAGTTAAAAAAAAAAAAAGACAACGTTGTTCTAAACTTTTCTCCTTTAGGCTTTTCTCCTGGCATAATTTCACAATGCTTAAACACCCAGACCGAATCAAGTATTTGTGGATCACACACATATTTGTCCCGTGCGAGAATCAAACCCGCGACCCACAAAATTTAATTGATAATGAATTAGGATGCCAGGCAATTAACAAAAGTACTAAAACTACTTACTAATTAAAATTACTTATTAATTTGATTAACAAAAGGTATCTACCCACAGTACACCCACATTTCGCCGGCTATGTTATAAGTCTCATGTAATAAAGGACGAGCCTATTGCCATTAACCGAGCACAATTCCAGACTCCGTGCTTGGGAATTTCCTAAAGGAAAACCTTATAACACTTTGCCCGACCCGGGGATCGAATCCAGGATCTCGTGCTCAGCAGACGCGGTTGCTACCACTAGACCAACGAGGCACCACTATTGTATACTTTATACAGGGTTATTTGTAAAACACCAGCATCCATATAAGGGGTCATTAAACTCATCATTATGAACAACTTTTACTTTGGGACCAACCCTGAAATCGCAGAAAAAAATCAGCTGTTCCATAAATTTTGTTGAGTCATGTCGTACGTGAACATAAATGTATAGAACCGCTGATTTTTTTTTGCTATTTAAGGATCCTGGTGTTTTACTAATAACCCTGTATATTAGGTATATGTATAATTATATTATGTAAAGTTATTTATGACGGTATCGTAAACTTGTCCCAAAATAAACAAAAATAGCATTGCTAGATAATCAGCTTCAATCTCAGTGATCATAATGCAGAAAACGCAGTTTTGGAGATAACAGCCGCCTTATCTTATCCGACAATTTGTGTCTTCCTACTGACACAGTTTTTTAAGATTATTATTTTTGTGCCAATGTGAAAAAATAGCTCTTTAGGACTATGGAATCCACTCCTACATCCATTCTGAGACAAAGACATTATCATACAGACAATTTTAATTAAATTTATACTAGTTCTTATAGACAGTTCTCTCTTCTAGAGAGTTTCTTGCCAGATTCTTCTCCATGAAGAGTAGGCTGCCCTTGGAACTGGCAACTAGAATCACTCTTATAATAAACAATATTAGAATTATGACTATTCATAAGTGCCTGGTCTACATGAATAAAAATATTTTGATTTGATTTGATTTGATTTGACTACAAATTTAAGTTATAGCTAGCACGGCAATTTCAGAATATTGAAGTCTAGGTTTCCTTACGATGTTTCCCTTTAGCGTTAATCAGTGGTGTCTTAGATTAACCAAGAAAGCACAGTTATAAGTATAGGAAAAGTCACATTAACACATGCCAGGTTCGAATCCACATGCAAATCCCCAAAATGCAAAGCGGGTTCGTGACCAATGCTCTACGCTAAACATCTGAGTCTTGAATAAAGTTTTATTATTATTATTTTCAATTAAATTAGAATCAATGTGATGATTAATTTTTAAATTCAGATTCGATGTAAGAAGTTAAAAGACCGTCGGTAAATAGGTGATTACATCCGCGGATCGGGTTTCGCGATACTACCTGATTTATAGAGCAGGTGAGTTATTCTTGTTGGAAATTGTGGTAGCGACCCAGATTCAATAGATAATTGTAATTGGGACGCCAAACGAGCGTGGGTGCTGCGCAACCATTTGATCCAGATATTGTTTCATTATTTATTATTACTACAGGTATCTTTTCAGTCGTTATTTTCTTCATTTCTGAAGATTGTGTCTACCTTGAAAGGCCTTTGTAGCGTCAGCTACTAGCTTTTTCCATTTGTCTTCAGCTTTTCTTAAAACGTCGGTTATGGATGCCTTTTAGGGTCTTTATTTGATCTGACCACCGGATAGGAGACCGGCCCCAAAGACGTTTCAATTAAATATGACAAAAAAACGTTGCAGTTAAATATTGTTTTCGACGGAGCGATTGCCTATCTGACTCCCGCAACCGGGATACAATATTCTTTAGTTAGATCAGTTGTCAAGATTTTATAAGGGTACTGACTCCCTTTATCGACTGTCAAAGATCTTCATGACTACGGCTTAACGTGCTTTCTGAGGCACGGAGCAGGTGATTTTTTTTTTTGAGAAAAATAAATATTACAAAAAATCGAAGCGTAACATAGCTATTGTAAGCAATAAGCAAAGTATGATTATTACATTGTTCATAATAATACAGTGTGGATGTTATTATGTTAGATATGTTTGAGTCATTAACCGCACTATTGTAATAGTAAGGAAATGACAAACAAAACTTTGACAATGACTTTGTCATATTATTATGAAAGTAATCCCATAATAACAGACTTGAACTGCAATACCTATATTATTAGAACTAGAGGTCGAAATTCGACTGTATTTTTAAACGGTTTTACTTAGCTTGACCTGTTTACTATTTGGTTCAAATTAAGTCATCGATATTTCACCCCCTTCCTGTTAACAGATTGATCTGATATTTGGTACACAGCTTTAGTTTTGATGACAAAATCGTTATAAATAAAAAAATACCTACATTATTAAAAAATAAAATTTAACACTGCACTTCTTCTCCATATAAACTTTTACTATGCAAAGTTTCACACTCCTCCGTGCTGCAATATTCTTAAAAAAAGATCCACAGTATTTTTTTTCTACATGGTCTCTCTCAGATATAGCTCTAGGGAGTTCAGACTGATTAACCGGACTTCTAGCGAGACCTAAAGGCCTCCAGCTAAAGCAATTAAACTAAACCTAAAGTAACAGCAAGGCGCCCCCTAATGGGACTCGGGCCTCGGCTTAGGGCGTTGCTTGGGGACATGCTAGGGACTACCTGGATCTGATTTTGATTAGGGACATGGGAAGCAAGGGTCAGATGGAGGGCGGGGAGAAACCACGGTTTTCGCTTCAAGTATTAATAATTATACCTTTAGATATTGTAAGGTGAATTCGATAACCACTTGCATTATTATTTATGTTTACTTAACCGAGTAATATTTTTACAGTTGTTGCTTTAATGAATTATATGTACAGAAGCCAGCATATCAAGCTACTACAGTCTGTCAAATTTCTTTAATACATTTTCAACTTTCTCACCAAAGCATTAGATTTAAAGTTAGAATAGTTAAATAAATTGCGAAATATAAAATACCTAGAGACAAATCATACTTTCTTTTTATTTTATTTTTACCTAGTAGTTGTATAGATATAGGTTTATTTAATATTGTTTTTATTTTAGATTAGACAATAGGTTCGATTTTTGAATGAAATAAAAATAGAACACAACATTTTTTTATGCAAACATTTACGCTCCTAAATCATATGTTTTTTTTTTGTCTTAAAAAACACAATTTAATAATCAAACAATTTAGCTGCATAGCAAACATAATTATCAGAACAATCAATATAATAAGTAATCCTAATTATATAAATAATAACCTCAAAATGATAAACAAACACTCGAAGATAACACAACAATTTAGTATTGAAATAAATAATTAATTAAAGGTACTTACAATTATAGAACATCCCGGTAAAACACAAGGATTCTTCATGGTTTTAAAAACTTTTTAAGTTTTTTTTTTAATCTCACGAAACATCTGTTATTAAAATTACACCGAGCCACATCCCGCGTCTGCGAGGATAGCACACGATATTGTATTCGGAGATAACTAACGTACTGTGAACGGTGTAAACAAGCAGCGATTAGCGATTTCACAAGATAAACTGACAGCGATGAAGCGCTTTTTTTTTTGTAATTGACAAACTTTTTTTATTTACGACACAGACAAAGATTAGAAAGTAATTATAATAAATTCGACTGAATTTAATGTCCGTTATATAATGTGCTTCTAAATTATCTGCCACGGTTGCAATGGGAAAAAATATTGGGTATATGTATAGATTACAATAGTGAAGAAATTTCGTACCCCGGAACAGTAAAAAATAAATTGGAGCATGGAGCAGAATTAGACTTACGCAATAAAACGCAGGCAAAAGAAAAAAAAATGACGTTAGATAAAAAAAATACTTCACTATTGTAATATTAATAACCAATATTATCTCCCATTGCAGCCGTGGCAGATAATTTAGAAGCACATTATATAGCGGACATTAAATTCAGTCTTATTTATTATAACTAATTTCTAATCTGTGTCCGATGCCGTAAATAAAAAAAGTTTGTCAATAACAAAAAAAAAATATTAAATCGCTTCCTGACATCGTTTCCTGACACCTTATATATAAAATAGCTTTTAGTATTCTCCTTAATCTTGTGTACAATTTACAGACATAATTTCAAAACGTCGAACAAATATTTTAATCAAATTCACACAGATTAATTGCTTAAGAGTTAATAGTACGGTCTAAGCAAACACTGCAGCGCGCTAGCCATGCAATAATAAAAAAAACCATTGTGAACCCGGTTTGTTTATCATTGTGAAAGAGAAAACATCGTGAAGAAACACTGTATGGAGTGTAAACTCTGTTCAGAATATGATTCATTCTAGTCTTAATATAATTATTTTGACTCTAATTCTTTAGGTATTTATTTTTCTAGGATTCGTGATAACCTAGTGATGGTGACCGTTGACTGGTAAGTCAGAGGTCTCCAAGGCGCGCGCCTTTTCTTAAGTTATAAGTTATGTGCGTATTATAAATTAATTATCACTCTCCGTGCCTCGGATAGCACGTTAAGCTGTTGGCTCTGGCTGTCAATTGTAGATCTTTGACAATCGTTACGGGTAGTCAGAAGCCCGAAAGTCCGACAACCAGTTTTACCAAGGGGTATCGTGTAACCCAGTATCTGGCAGTCGCTCCATGTAAAACACTGGTATTCAGCTGCATCCGGTAAGACTGGAAGCCGACTCCAACATAGTTAGAAAAAGACTAGGCAGATGATTTATTTAGGTATTTATTTTTACAGAAGGCTTACAGACTAATTATATTTAATTAGTAACTTATTTGATTAATTAAGTTGCTAATAACAAGCCTTCACATTTAAATAATAAGATATCGTAACTTTAGGTATATACATTTTTTTTTTAAACTTGAGATAGGTAATATATTACGAGGACTTCGACACTATCGTCTCATGCCATGACTTACACCACCTCCTTATCATCAACACCTATAAATACCTATAAGAGTTTAGTACCTACTTCTTAGGATGTACCTAATAACGAGATAGTGTTGTTGTTTAAAGTAGTGTACGGTTTCGTGAACTCATTACGTCGATGGTGAATAATTATCCAGAGGTAAAAGTATAATAAACATTATAGCAAATGTTTATAAACATTTTTATAGAAATTTGGAGCAAATTTGTATATTGGGGCAAATAAATAAATTTAGATTGACTGTCTCTCTCTAACAAAGTTCATTAGAAAGGAAAAGACGATTAACTATAGTGCCGAATTCTTAGAGTATATAAAAATATATAGCAACCCTACAGAAGTATGAACCGTAAGCACGGGTATGCACAACGCGGCCGCGACACGAGCTCCGTTCGCGATCATACCTCGATCGACTGCGGTTCAACTAGGCTTTACGAGCGAAAAAGTTACATTTTAACTTATATCATGATCATGGTTAACTGCTGTGTTAAGAATTACTAGAAAACATAATTTTAAAAATGATATTTTAACATTTCAATCTTGAGACCTGCTCACGCTCCGCACAAGGCAATGTTGTTGACGTTATCAGTCTATATTTTCTTACAAGTATATACTCTAAAGCCAAATTAGTACCTTTGCATGATAACAATAAATAGGTATATGTTTCAATTTCATAGTTCCTGTCTTATTTAACAAAAGTGCTTGTATAGTATAACTTTTTTATTTTATTTAATTTAATTATTCATGAACAATTCATATTGTTTCATAAACACTTATTTAAATATAAAATAATTATGATAAAAAATAGGACAATTTTATAACAAAATATTTTAAGTTAAAACAATTTTGTTATTAAAAATTATTATAGATACCTACTTAAATAAATTAAAAACGAATGTCAGATGAATATATCCAAAGATAAATTTTAACTCTTTATAATATTAGTGTAGATAAAAATGATGGATTCGTTAGTTAAACATGTTGACTATCGTTTGTTCAACATTCAAACAATGAATGGATGAATGTTTCGGAATTCCCCTCTAGTTTCAGACTTGACCGCAGTCCTCAATCATGAACCCTTTTACCAACCCAAGCAGCGGGTAAACTATTTCATTAGCGCAGCGATTTACAAAATCCTTTCTAACATTTTACGATGAAGATTATTTCACAAATAGTCAACATGATAGTTATTTTTAAGTATCCCTTTTTATTTAATTTTATTTATTACAAGTGCCCTAGTCGTGATAGCCTAGTGGTGGTGACCGTTGACTGGCAAGTCAGAGGTCTCGGGTTCGATCCCAAGGCGCGCACCTCTGACTTTTTGTAAGTTATGTGCGTTTTATAAATTTATAAATTAATTATCACTCTCCGTGCCTCGGATAGCAAGTTAGGCTGTTGGCCCCGGCTGTCAATTGTATCTTTGACAGTCGTTACGGGTAGTCAGAAGCCCGAAATTCTGACAACCAGTCTTTCTAAGGGATATTGTGTAATCTAGTATCTTCGTGAAATTGCCAAGTGCGATATGACCGCCTATTGTACTGTATCTTGTTCAATGTATCGTTATCTAAAAATGGTTATTTAAAGATGTATAAATAAATAAATTACTTTTGGATCACATTTGGATTACTTAGATAAGATAAGAGATCCGCATACGCCTCCTGGTATAACTATTATACAGCAAATATGAATTTTCGAAATAAGATTATGTAGGAGTCATGTAGATCAGAAATTCTCAACTAAAAACCGAAATTCATAAAACTGATAAGTCACAATGAAGTCATCAGACTACAATTCAATTAAATTTACCGCACCGAACCATCTGTAAATCAAAGATAAGGGTTGTGAAGATTTTTATTGCGAATAAATTCAATTTTTTTTTGTAATGGGTACCTAATACCGAGCCTAAAACCATTCTACCGTCAAACGTCAAAGATAAAACCGTTATTTATACTATCGTCTCTTTTTTTCGGTTGAAGAAAATCACCTGGCTCACTCTATCATGGCGTGACAAACGACCATTGTTGTAAGTTACCGAAGCTTTGCGATTGAACAAATTTCACAAGCGCACTTTGTTGGAAATGGGGTATTTTATGAGAACAACCTGTATATTGTTACTGCCAATGAATTTGAGTTACCTAATAATGGCCACTTCCTGGGCGATCGAAGAAAAATACATTAAAGGGTGTGAAAAAAAATTAAGAGGTACTTAGAGTTAGAAAGTCTCCAAACTTTTTGCTTAAGGTCGTAAATGTTAAGTATCTTTACGACGATGACGACGATCTTGAACTTTGCCATTTTAAACAGCAATCATAAAAAGAATTTTCTTTTTAAAAAATTGTGTCGAGATAGCCTACGGCTATGACCGTTGACTGGCAAGTTGGTTTGAACCCAATTTTTCATAAGTTATGAACGAAATATAAATGAATATTATCACTTTCTCCGTGCCTCGGAAAGCACGTAAGGACCTTGGTCCTGCGCCTGATCGCTCTTCGGTCATGTTGGATTGCCGTCTCGACTTTGAGAGTGTAGGATTAAGGAGTGCACATGTGTTTGCGAACACACTTGTAGGTACTATCGCGGACACGAACGGTGCACCACTTTGCGATCAAAATGCTTTGAATGATGTTACGTGCGTAGAGTATAAAAACCATTAGGCCCTATTTCATCACCCACTGATAACTTAATAGATAATTGAATATGAACTAGTGGTCCAGTCAGAGAACGAAATTTGACCGTATTTCTTTTTAATTTTAGTTTTTTTGCATTCATTTTTCTTCATAATAATAAACTTTTACTTTGCCAAATTTCACACTCCTCCGTTCGCGCAATATTTTTAAAAGGATCTACAATTTTCACTTCACGTATTAATATACAAGGTGTATCCGAATTCGTGTAGTTCCCGTAAACCATAGGTTCTATTGCTGATATAGATTGGCCCTGCACAGGTTTTAGCTTGCATAAAAATAAAAATTGCCTTTTTTTGTTTTGCAATAAGTTCAAATAAACTTATTATTCCCATCTGGTACGGTTTTAATTAAAAAACAATTAAGAAAAAAAACTTAAAATAATAAAAAAAATAAAGTTGAGATATGCAGTTTCTTTTGCGGCCTGCCGCGGTCACTTACAGTCGGCCGTTCGCTGGTAAGGAAAAAAAGTGCCGCGTTCTAATTTTTTAGTTTTTGTAAAGTTGATATTTTTTGGTCAGTGTTTTTTTATGCAAGCTAAAACCTGTACAGGTCTAATCTATGTCAGCAATAGAACCTACCGTTTAAGGAAACTCCACGAATTCGGATACACCCTGTATAGATTCTGTTCTATTTTTGAATTTAACAAGTAGATTAAGCCCATTCGATGACTGTGAAACAGGTTAATGTAATAATTTGTATCGTTTAGCAAACATTTTGCTCACACAATTTCAATAGGAGTTGATGTGAACCAGCTATTTTACCTTAATATTTTTTTTATACATTACATAAGTAGCTATGGTATGCGGCTCCAAAAACTTACAAATAAACGTTTTATTTGTAAGTTTTTTTTTTATTTTTATATATTACTGGTTTTTATCTGGGACTTTACTCGTAATATTTGGTTCACCCCCTTCAGGGTTGAATTTTGAAAAATCCTTTCCTATTCCTCGCCTACATCCTAAAAATAACACCTGGGAAAAAGAAAAGCTTTCAGGGTTCAAAGGTTTAGGCTGGGTGTTTATGAGTAAGTGAGTCAGGTATTCTCCTTTTATACTGTTTACACTACGAGAACACTACTAAAAGTTTAATTTTTTTTTATAAAGAAATAAAAAATTATAACAGCACTTGCTGGATTATGGGCCTAGTTAACATAGCGGCTGGTGGCTTTAACCAGTAGATCGCAATTTCGTTTTTTTTTTGTTTAAATGGTTTTTAAGTATGGAATAAAAAATAATTAGTTTATATCACACAGCTTAGCGTGCACGAATATAAATAAAAGGTAAATTCAAAATATAATATAAACTATATTGTAGTGCTGTCTCACATTTTTCTGCTGTAATAAATGTTTTCTTTCATTCTTTCTCTTTGAACCTAAGTGGTTGTTTAAGACGATAATGAGTTCTTGAGCTACAAAAATGCAATTTTAGTGGCCACACAGTAATGTCGTTTTCAATAGATCAAAATATTATTATATACAGATAAGATATGATTTCATGGAAATGAGAACGTTTCTATGAAAACGAGAAATTAGCTTTATGTCGTTAATATTTTATTATTCTGAACTAATTTTGAAACTGATTTTAATAATAACATGTATAATTATTATAACATGTATTTATATTTAGGTTTAAGGTTATGCTATTTAATTTTTATTTTGTATTGATATGTAGGTACCTACACTTCATCTTACCCACTTTTACATGTAAGTACCTATTTTTCTCTTGAATTAAAGGTTTGCTGAGAGAAAACTCATTATTGAGTTAAGTTCGCCTTTGTGCACGTATTTTTTTTTAATGATAAGTATAGGTTACTTACCTATATATTGTTGTATCCAAATTAGTGTACAATAAAGAATTAAGAATTATTATTACTGAAAGTAATACAAGTAATTTTTTTTTGACCTACGGTCAAGAGTGAATCGTTTTTATGCTGAAGTAGTCTTCTAAATACGTGGTCAAAAATCTGGTGTCGGAACCTTTAACACGAAAATGTCGAAAATGATCTTGAAAATCATCGAAAAAGGTCTCAGGTCAGACGTTCATGGTTTTTTTCTGCATCTAAAAATAAAGCTTCGATATAACATCAATCTTATATGACAGATGCTGTATGTATTAGGAATGTTTATAAAGTAAATAATTAGTGTTATTTTATTTTACACGAGAAAACAATCGCCTCTCCACATATTAATCTGTGTTTAATACTTTTAGCTCTCCCACACAAAAATAAACCCGTTGGTTACTCCCAAAATAAATCAGGGTAAGCAATTTCACCCCCATTAGTGTAGTAATCGCCATCGAGAATGCTCCCAGACAAATACAATAAGCTACATATTGGCACTTAGATATTTAAGGGTTGTTATTTAATTAGGTGTAGGTGTAAATAAAATACGTGATCGATTTGGGCACGTAATTATATGTATTTTGCTAAGAAGTAGATACAACTTGTGTCGTACAAGTCTACTTGTGTAATAAATTATGAGTAAATTGAAAAAGAGATTTGAGTGGGGATTAAAAGTTTTTATTTACATGTGGATTACCACCTTTTGGTAGTACCCCACCAACAAAGATAGGTGGTAGATAGGGTCCGACTCACACGGACTTAAAACCAACACGGTGTTGCTCCATGTGATCTGTTAGCAAATTTTTACAAATTACTAACTTTACATTAATTTAAATTACTAATACCTACATAAAATTATAAATATATCTAAGTTAAGTTAAGTTAAATGTTAAGTTGTAATAATTCTAATATTATTAGATATTTGCACACCCTAACAGGTAAAAATGGATGTACCTTGCTTTATATATGACACCTCTGTAACCCATTTTATGGCAAATAAATATTTGATTGATTGATTGCAGTTTGTAAAGGCTGTAGCCTGTACCAAAGTGGCTTCGCCCTGGTGGCAAAAATATCCTGGTAGCTCTCATTCAAGTTTCCTTTCTTTTATTAATGAGAGACGCCTGGCAATATCTGATAGTAATTGTAATGCATTATTAACTCTCGACGATAAAAAAGGGTGTTTAAAGTTTAACGTGTGAATCTGTGTATCTTAGTGTCTATGGCATCGTAGACCCAAACGAATAAACCGATTTTTTTTAATTTGAAAAACTACGTCTCATCGAGAATGTTCATAATTTAAAAAAAAATAAAAAGTATCGGAGGTTTTTTAATTTTTAATGTGTTTTTTGCTGTTCTGAAGAAGTTGAAAACTAATAAAAGTACCAGGACGACATAACTATAACAGGGTTAAATAAGTCTATTACGCGTTGACTTCCTTCCCCTCCGGAGGAATTTATTGGTTCTCGCAAGGAAGTTGTAAAGCTGAAGTCGTAAAGTTATCGGGTAAGAACATTTTATTGGCAAAACGTCGACGCATTTAGCGATATTATGTAACCTGTATCACTTTTGCGATCGGATTGCCGATGTTTGGGTGATTCGGAAACGAAATAAAATGTTTACCGTGGTTGTTATTGCACATTCACGTATTACAGTTTGCCTTTTTATGGTAACGTCGTAAAACATCACGACCTTTTGATCCGAAGGGTAGTAGGTAAGGTAAGTAAGGTAACTAAGTAGAATCTTTACTACATTTCACCAGTTATAGTTTCTTCTAGTTAATATTTAGAGTATGGGACCCTAAACTAAATGTTTTGCGGGAAGAGGATCTAAGCAGTAATCCGTCCACAAATTTCGAAGACGTACGCTATTTGCATTAAGCGGCTGATTTTCATTTTTTCATGTATTTACTTTTTAACAGCAGGGTAACTGGAGGGTCCGGCAATGGACGTCCGCGACGTGTTCGCGGAAGCATGCAAACAGCGTTTCCACGTTCACGTCACTATGCGAAATAGGAGTGACATGGTTTTAGTCGGTACAGGCCTATAGGCCGTAGAGCTCAACATAACAGTCTCGCATACCCCGAGCGGGACGGTATGCATAAGGCGCATTTCCCCTCTACCCAAAAAAAGGTAACTACCCTATTTGTGATGTCTAGCTTTTGCCCAGCAGTGGAATAGTTGACACTATGTTACATTCCCCTGAGAAAATTTTCAGATATAATAGAAATCTATTATTGTCGAGACCCATTATCTGTTTTATCATTCATACAATTCGCTTATTCAAAAGCCTATTATTGTATCAATCATGCTAAAATACCAAAATGGCCTCCAGCTAGCTATTTAAACAAGTAGAATTAATTTTGATTGTGTGATTTTAACATGAATATTAATAACTTATCAGCATTAGCGCAACGTTGCTATCATCACAGAAACTGATAGCTGATAACGTGGTTTTAGCATAGGGAAACATGAAAATAGATATTATATTCGATTCTAGAATAACTCGATTGGAAATCGAGGTGTGCGTGGTTTGGGTACATTTCGTAAGTTACATTTTCAAAGTCTAACGCTAAGATCTGGAATTGATGGTACGAACTTAGACTATGCTTAGACTTAACTTAAGTAAAACCGATATCGTATATAAGACCGATCATCATTTTGATAACTTTAAAGGTTTATATGTAAGGCTTTTTCTTTTTTTCTTGAGGCATCTACAGCTACCTAGCTCGCCCATTGAAGATATAAATCAATCAATCAATCAAAGCATTATAAACTACAAGATATTTATTGAGGATAGTAATATAAAATCAATGCATATATTTTATGTTATAGTTATGAATAATCACAAATAATCATGGTCGTTAAAAGCCTAAAATGATTTTTTTGCAAGTTTTGCTGAATCTTTGTTATTTGCTCTATTGCAGTTAATAGTACTTTATATTCCGGTCCGACCACCACACGGGCAAAAGCTAGTTTAAATGTAACAACAACAAAACAATTGTGTTAATATTTCGCTCACCGCAACTCAAAACCCAGCAAAACATACAGGGGGTAATTTGCGCCAAGCTGCCCATTTTCCCCGTGCATACAGTACTGAACAATACAGATCGTTAGAAAGGTTGTAATGGTAGGAAATTACCTGTACTATGATTTATAACCTGACTCTTTGTTAACTTCCACAATGCGAGCCGTTGACCCCGATAGATAGCTTTAATCTTTTTCAGAAGCAATCGTGGTGAATGGGCGCGATACACGGAAAGGTAAACTTGTGATTGATTTTTATTTTTTTGGCCACAACGCTTTGGGGTAAGTTCGACAGATTAATTAATGTTTTGTTGGGAACTATCAGCGCAATAAATCTTTCAGCACTATCAGTTACACAATATTTTAAATTCTTTTTGGACAAAGATTATTTGCGTTCACTTTTTTATTTATTTATAAAAACACAGGTAACATAGATATTTTTAAATATGCCAAACTGTAAAACAATTAGTCGGAATCGATTCCCATTTACATTTTAGCAGTTTCTACCATTTCCCATACCTTTCAGCGTTACATTAGTGCGATGATACATTTCAAAAACGATTTATTACTAACACAGAGTTCAGGGTTACTTTACAATTTGACGCACATGGTACTAGTATTGATAACAAAGTCCTCTATTTGATTTTCGTTTTGAGTTTTTTGGGGAAATTGTTAAATGCTGGTGTTTGTGGTAGAGTCATGCTGGTTCCGCTCCAATGGGCCGGCTTGAGTTGATACAAGTAATACCAACCCTCTCACATCTGCAATAGGTATTGTGTTTTGTGCGGTCACTTAGAGCATGTGAGTCGCAATTTCCCCGCATTCGATAATCCCCTTCCCCTTCCATAATCCTGCACAGAGTTGACAAGGCGCAAGTGATACAGCAAGTGTTGCAGATGTCCATAGGTTATCGCTATTTATATAATTGCTTGCCATCAGGTGGACCGTATGTTTGTTCTACACGTTAGTAGTATAACAAGCATAAATTAAAAATTAAAAAATTCACCGAAATATTTTTGTTTACCTAAAGACACTCTTAATCAAGGTACCTTTCAAACAAAAAAATTAGATTAAAATCGGTTCATCCGTTTGGAAGACCCGCAAAATCACACAGATTCACAAATTAAACTTATAAAACCCCTCTTCTTTCGTTGGGGGTTAAAAAAGTGATCCTGTAATTCTTGAGTTATTTCTAATAAGAAGTTCAGTTCGATATCATTGAAAAATATGAGGAAAGTAGAATAAACTATTTTAACGTAGACCACTTTATTTGTAACCAACAAAACGTTAGCCTGGTCAATCAAAAAGTATAATGCTTTCACGAAAACAATAAAACCTTTCAACCTGCCCCACACGTTTAAATAAAAACATTTTTAATCCCCGTCTGGTGGTGCACTGTTGTAGCTTAGCGGACGACGGACCGGACAGCTGGTGTCCGGACAACGAATATGAGGACAATGGAGGTGTTATTCCGGACAAATTCAACCCTAAACAGCTCACTCCATAAATTATGACAGTTAAGGTAAAAGCGGTGATTGTTTATTTAAATTCAAGGCTTTTCGAAATTATGTGCGTATTTTAATGTACAAAATTATATCATTGTTTCTACGGTGGAAAAAAACATCTCGAGGATATGATTTTGCCTGAAAAGATGGTGTGTAGAGCCAATTTATCCCAGTTATTATAGCCTAGTGTGACCGTTAACTACCAGGTGCGAGTCTTGGGTTTGAACCTGAGATCTCTGACGCCACTCAACGGTCATACCACTAGGCTACACTGCTTCTTAAATCAAATTTTGCGAGTTGATTTGGAACCACTTCCTCTTATCCTATAACGAAGTTGAATTTTTATATATTGGTTCAGTTCCGATGGCAGTGCATTTTTATGGTTAGCATGACCTGAATATCGACCGATATACCGATATCCAGGATTAGTTCCAGATAAAAAATGTCCCCCCGACCGAATTTCAGTCACACAAATCAATCTTAATGGAGAATAGCCAACTACGTAGGGGCTATTACAGTGCACAAGTGTGTGCGCAAACACAGGTGCATTTTTTATTCCCTCACTCTCATAGTCCAATAGGACGGCAACCCGACATGACCGAGAGAGATCAGGCGCAGGGCCTACGTGCGTTCCGAAGCCTACTTACGCACATAACTTATGAAAAGTCAGAGGCGCACGCCATCCAACGGTATAGGTATAGGTACCATTAGGCTATTACGACTCTAAGGCCCAATTCCACCATTCACTTTAATAACCGAGTTTAATAAAACTAAGTTTAGTCATACACAATTGCAGTTCTGAACTCAGTTAAACGCTTGAACCGAGTTTAACTCGATTGATTGCGTTTAGTGTCAGTGGTGAAATCGGCTCTAAGAATGATTACAAAATGTAGATACCTCATCAAATACATTAGTATCTTCCTATCTCTGTCTTTCATATTTCAAACAGGCGAACCTTAGTTAATCCTCGTTGTTTTCAATTTTATTGAAGTGGATTTGCGAAAAAGGGTAAAAATTATTGACACATCGTTTATTGGATTTTCCTACCAAGTATTTTCTACTGTTAATGGCTTTTGGTTCACAGAGCTTGAAGTAAATGGCGAACAAGTTGAGGAATTCAATTTACATGTAGATTGTAAATAAAATAAGACATTGCGTTGTCTCAAACATACGTCAATGAGCGTGGGTTTAAATTGAAGAAGTTTTGAAGAAAGTCTTTCTATGTCGTATGGTTGATGAACAACCTGGTGTTAGAGTTTAAAGCGCCTGGGTTTTAGACACTCTGATTTTTGTAAATTTAAATAAATGATAAATGTGTAGGAACTTAGTTAAAAATCATTAATATTTTTTAATTTTTAGTTCCCTTTTTTGTCGGTTATTTTTTTTGTTAATAATGTAAATGTTTGGATGTTTCGAAGGTTGTGAATTTTGTATAATTGATAAACAATCACGTCTTAACTGTTGGATGGATTTAGATGAAATTTAGCAAATAGGTAGACCATGATCCGAATAATTTATTAATTGTATTGCTGTACCATGTTTTACGTAAATAGAGAATTATGAATTGTACAGGCTCTGTACGGCGCTGCTCTATGCGGACGAAACCGTGGCAAAAAGCTAGTTTTTCATAACTATAAAATACAAATGCAGCTGCGTATAAAGCAAAAATGTAGTTATAAAAGCGATCTAAACCAAACTATAAATATAAATAAGCAGTGACACGTCTAGACAACATTTTCGAGTGAAACTACAAAGTATTGTTTCAAGAAAGAAAAGATCAAAGAATAAAAGGTATTCTGCACGATTTATTTTGATATCTAAGAGGAGTTTCCCTCGAGCACGTACTATAAAAACGAAATTAGATCTTAATTTGAATATATTATCACCCAATTAAAGTTAATCAAAATTTGGAAACAACATCTAGAGACTATTTTCTGTGTCGTCGACAAACCATAGTCAGATTCCTAAAAAAATTGTGTTTTAATGGAATCTTTTCAAAGAAAATATTATAATAATCCTAAGTTCCTTTTCACGCCTAAACTAGTAAACCGATCATCCTGAAATTTTGCAAATACATTATGAGTTGTACAGAAACGGACATAGGGTACATTTCATGTCGTAAAAAGTGCTGTTCCCAATCGTTATTACCTTTAAATCCGAAACATTGACATTCAATTTTGAGAGTAGGTTCTCTCTCTGATCTCTCTCTAGTCACATCGCCAAACTGCCTGTTGTATTATGTTATCAGCATCTAATATCTTCATTGGTTGTCTGAAAGGTTGCTTTTAGTGATAAGACCGCCAATTGTACATTTTCGATCATATTATTTATGTATCTTTGAATTTTTTTTTGATGTGCAATAAAGTATATTCTATTCTATTCTATTCTATTCTATTCTATTCTAGTCATGTCGCATTGCCGACCGATAGAATGAAAGTGCGCATGTGTTTGCGTGTTTGTAGGTACTAATTCTGTTGTTCGATCTGGTTTACCTTGATCTATCGAGATGGGACCGCTAGGACCCAACGAAATTTGGTAATGAGGACATAAATATTAATTAATTACAAGCAACTATAATCAAATAACATTAATTACTTTGTTTCTTTCTTCGACAAGTTATCGTAAGCTGCTGTAGCATATCTACTCTGTAGAAAAAAAAATACTTTCGTGTTCGCATCACATGCATATTTATTTTTTTCATTTTGTAAGCAATAAGTTCCATCTGTATAGCATTGTATTCTAACTGCAAAGTAGCCATGTTAGCCCCTCTAGTACTTCGTACAGTCAACAGCAAAAGTAGATGATCAAAATCAGAAATTAAATACTAATGAACGGAGTTCGCGAAATATATGGCAGCTGTACTAGTAGTAAATGTTTGGTATAATTTACAATCACATACTTTTGAATCACTTCGACGCCACACAGTTCTGACGCGAACTCCGTTCATTAGTATTGAATTTCTGATTTTGATCATCTACTTTTGCTGTTGACTGTACAAGGGGTGGATGTAACCTACCATCTGGTTGAATGTAGAAAATAATTTTTGATAGCACTGGCAGGGTTAAGAATAGCTTAGAGGCAGAGAGACTAAGAGCCTATTTCACCACTGACATTAAACGCGATCACTTAAGTTAAACTCGGTTCAAGCGTTTAACTAAGTTCAGAACTGCAATTTATGTATGGCTGAACTTAGTTTTATTAAACTCGGTTATTAAAGTGAATGGTGAAATCAGCTCTAAGAGCCGATTTCACCACTGACATTAAACGCGATCACTCAAATTAATCTCGGTTCAAGCGTTTAACTGAGTTCAGAACTGCAATTTGTGTATGGCTGAACTTAGTTTTACTAAACTCGGTTATTAAAGTGAATGGTGAAATTGGGCCTAAGAAATCCTGCTTGTAATCGATTTTATCTTTGAACAAAACATTCTAAACTTTAGTATTGGCATCGCATTGCATTAAAGCTTTATAATAATGTTTACTCTGTAAAATTCAATATTAAAAAAAGTAAAATGTACCTAATAATATGTCTATTTTATATCCTCATATTAAATTATCCTACTACTATTATAAAGGCGAAAGTTTGTAAGTATGGATGTATGGATGTTTGTTACTCTTTCACGTAAAAACTACTGAATGGATTTGAATGAAACTTCACCACAATATAGCTTATACATCAGAATAACACATAGGCTACAATTTTTGATTACTAGACTAGACGGGACGAACCTGAAGTCCACGCGAACGAAGTCGCGGGCAAAAGCTAGTATGACATAAGTTAATAAACTTAATTTCTTACACCTCCTTAGAGAAAAGGAACCAAGTTCAAAGAGACCTCTTCAAATTATTCCCTATTAACTCTTCCTGCTTATCTATTCCCTAGACACGTTTTGTTAATACCGGAATTCAAGATGGCGGACTGCATGATTTAGAAGTCCCAAAGGATGTCATGTGACGTAACGACACTCGGAACAATAATAATATATATAAATATATTATTATGTTAATTAGCTTTGAACCTCAAATGGAACGGGTTAAAGATGATTACATGCAGCAGAGATAAAAATCTTGAGTTGGAGGTGAGGTGTGACGAGAACGGACAAGATAAGAAATGAATATACAGTAAAAGTTGTTCATAATGATGAATTTAATGACCCCTTTGAAGGATGCTGGTGTTTTACAAATAACCCTGTGTAAGAAGGAGTTTGAAAATGGCGCCAGTGACTGAAAAGTTAAGAAGTATATCGTGGTATAGACATCTGATGCGGAGGTATGTGGATGGTTATAAGATGTAGATGTAGACCAAAGAAAATATGGATGGAAATCCCGTAAGCAGTGACATGACGGCTAATAAGCATGACGCACCTCTGATTTTTCGGATTAATGAGCGTATTAAAATTAATTATCACTTGCTAAAACGGTGAAGGAAAACATCTTGAGGAAACCAGCGGTTCTATCAAAAGAGTCTGCTTTAAGAACAGCCAGTTTCTACGGCTAACCAGCACACCCGAAAGATTTTTTAAAAATCTTTACAGTTGGTTAGCCGTAGACCTTAGAGGCTTTATTAAATTCTGACACCAGTTTTTTTTACCTTTATTAATTATAGAGGGTTTTAAAAAAAATATGTCACCCTCATCGTAACACTCCCGAATACTAGCCCTTGTTTATCAACCATACGATAAAGAAGAAAACTTGGCCGATATTTTTTAAATTTCATAATTTCACATTCTCAAAACATGAATGACACATAGAAACTTGAGAATGCTCAAGTTTTAAGAGCATTACTTAAACACTTTGTGAAAAAAACACTTTCCATTCAAACTTTTTAATCTTCTTAACGACTCTGCCCAAACTCCTTTCTGAGTCCAATTATGCTGAGATTTACAGTGGTCGCGGGCCTTTCGAAATAAATTAATAATTACAAAAGGATGTTGAAGGAATATTAATTATTAATTACTTTTATATTTTTGTTTATTTTTTTTGTATGAAACTTTGTTGTAAGAAAATTTGGAGCACAATTTCTAGGCAATAAATCAATTGAATGAGCGAAACTTTACAAGCATACTAGGTATCTATAAGAGAAATGCAAACAATAACAAAAAAATGTTCTAAAACATTTTATAAATATTTTAATTATTACAACTGATATTTTTGGAATTTTCGACGTACCGCGTCGACGTTCTGACCGCTAAGCCACCGTACTAATATTCCACCAGAATCAGAGCATCACATCGATACGGTACGACAAAGATCGTGGGTTCGAATCCCGTATCAGTTGCTTTTTCAAATTTCTTATTATATATTACATACCTTTTATTTGGAATGCTATACATTCTGCTATTGTTACCAGTTTTCCACACATCACAATATTTATCACATTACACATAACAAATGAATTAAGTAGGTACTAATATTTAAGAAGCAAAACATACACAGTTAGATGAGCCGAATTGTCACTCGTCGTTGCATCAAAATACCTGCGAGACCGGTTTTATACGAGGCATCTACAGGTTGGTGTTTTATCTAACATGTGCTATAACATGTATCAACAATTCACAATATTTTATATTTTATATCTTACATTCCAAGGTCGCAAGTTAAAATCCTGCCCATAATCGACTTTTTCTTCCCTTTACATGCTTTAATACTTTTATCAGTGTTTATTTTTTACCTTTAGAAATATTTCAATATTTACCGATAGTTTTTAATTAATTCAACTATGATACTTCGTTTAAGTTTCAAAATATTATGTTTCATTTTAATAAAGTTTATAATTATTACCATAGTGCGATCTATTACCAAGTCATAAAATCCATTCTAAAAGTCAAAATCATTTGACTTCGAAAGCTTTTTGAATAGAACCTCATCTTAACTTATAAATGACATTTAAGATTGATCAAACTTTTTGGTAGAACCAATTAAAATAGCTACGTTTCTCGTAGACAATTCGTAGCGCGTAGCTTATAGAATTTCGTAGCACGTAGGCGTCGTAGCTCGCATACATATTCGTTGGCTCCATTTTTTGTAAAATGTTACTGTATTATTTATTCTGTGTATTAATTTGAATAATTATTATATTTTTCTTTAAATTTTTAATGTTTTTTTTAAGTGTAATGATTAAATTTTAACTTTTATAACTATTTATGTATTTAATAAGTTTATTAGGTAGAAGCTTTACTGAGTTTTTTTCATTCGAGGGTTATTAGTAGTATTTTCGTGAAAAATTAAACATTTTTAACTAACTTAAAAGAAGAGAGTAGTAATTCTATGCTGATTTTTTTTCATCTTTGTACACTACTAAAGTTTTTAATTAAATAATGGAGGAGTCCATTAATGAAAACTTTCGTTTTAGAGTCAAAGTCAAGGATTTTCTCTAAAACGCAAGTTAATAGGTTTTTTTGTGATTGATGCTGGTTTTAGATTTTTTTAAAAGTCGCTTTACCCATCTCTGGAATCGATTTTGAGACCTCGTCTTTAGCAGCCACGTGCAATCATTAGAACAACGTCTCTGCTTACATTTTTATAAATCGAGATGCATGGTTTAATTATTCCTTTTTATCTAAACAACTATTTCATATTATTTTTTATTATATCATCTAACTTGAAAGTTTGATGGTTTCCTATTATCGCTTGTGTTAGCTTTGAGTCAGCCATTTATCACCGAATAGGATTTATAACTTCGTTGTAAAGGTAAGCTCAAACTATATATCATAACATTTTAATGTACATAACATTATAACATAACATTTAAAGCAGCAACATGTTAATGGTCGTAAGTTTGAAATCAAGGCACGCATCTCTGACTTTTCTGATTCATGTGCGTTTTAGAAATTAATTATCTCTTGCTAAAATAGTGAAAGAAAACTTAGTAAGAAAATCAGAGATTTTTTTACGCTGTATATAGCCATGTCAGAGGCCTACGGATACGATAAAGAAAAAGAAGAAGAACATAAAATGTTATAACACATTATAATTGAACATGTTTTAATAATGTAGACACTGTATGTTATAAAATTAAGTCCAAAAAATTTTTTTAACTGTGAATTTTTTATATAAATCATGCGATTATAATATATTTCATGTTACTTTACATTGTTATATTGCACTGTTATTTAAATGTAAATAGACTTGTTATATGTTGCGATGTTATACGACATAACAATGTTATATGTGAGCTGGTTATATAACAAAAAATAAATAACGTGTTACATAATCTGGACTCACCTTAATGGTGAATATACCTTGTGTTCCTTTATTACTGGGATACTAGCTGTTTTTGAAGTAGACTATTTGGATAGCTGACTGCCTTATTTTGAGATACCTTATTTATGGAGTGTTTTTTCAAGTGTCTATATTTTAAACTGTGGTTTATATTTTTAGTTTTATAGCTTTTTTGAATGTACTGGAGCAATTAAAAAAAAATACCAAGGAGCAAATTCTTAGCTGGCAGGTCTCAAACCCATTTTTTTTTCTACAGACCTTTAAAATTGCTTTAGAAATATAAAACAAAAATAATTAAATACGAAAAATGTTTGTAATACAAAAGTGTAACATCTGCTGGAGTGATAATCGCACAACTTGAAACAAAGCAAAAGTCTAACCTTTTGTGAACAACTGAAGTGACTTTGAAAGAATGGCGTTCCGAAAATCTCAGAATATACAATAAACCAGAAGGCGCATAAAATTATAATATAAAAACGTACGCAGAAAGGGTGAAAACTGGGGTAAAATTCAGGTGCAGGGTGCTCCTAAATCTACCCCACTTTGTACCTCAATTCTGTTTCTTTATGAGCCCATGATAATTTTGCCACACAGAATTGACTTAAAATATAACATATCAGAGACTGATTTTTAATAAATTTTAAATTTAATACGTAAACCGACTTCAAAACACAAAATGTTTGTTTTGGAGTCGTAAACTTAATTTGGCAGTCTTGACACCTACTCCAATACGAACGATTTTGTATTATTTTTTAGCTTTTTCGTGCTTCGAAGTCGAAGTCAGTACTTTTTATTTATACACCTAGACTTCGCATGAGACTTCTATATTTTCTGTAGTCTGAGCTCAAAATAAATTCACTGAATAGTTCTGAATAATTTTGTCATTGAGTTTTTTAATAATATTAACATTATACAAAGTGAAACAGTCGTTTGAGTCTTGATAGCCTAGTGGCAGACCTTTGACTGGCAAGTCTGAGGCCTTAAATTTAGTGATGCAAAGGACTATAATAGACTTTTAGGCCAAATTTAAGCCTATGAGGTATTTTAAGACTACCCTATCAAAAGAGGGCTATAAATGCTTATGGCTATAGACCAATTATCACACTTATGCTTAAATCAACGAAGTACTATTGTGAACAAATCCGGTGCACCACTCTTAAGGTTAGAATCGCTTGCAACCGGTCTCCGAACGTAGCGCTAACCTTGCCCTTACGCACGTAGCAACGTTTAAAGCATTTTGATGGCTAAGTGGTGCACTATTTGTGTCCGCGATATTGCCTTATTCTCTACTACACTAAACCCATCAAAAAACATAGCATACCTCTGACTTTACGTAAGTTATGCGCGTTTTATAAATTAATTATCACTCTCCGTGCCTCGGATAGCACGTTAAGCTGTTGGCCCCGGCTGTCATTTGAAGATCTTTGACAATCGTTACGGGCAGTCATAAGCCCGAAAGTCTGACAACCAGCCTTACCAAGGGGTATCGTGTAACCCAGTATCTGGGTTGTGGAGGTCTGATCGGCAGTCGCTCCATGTAAAACACTGGTATTCAGCTGCATCCGGTAAGACTGGAAGCCGACCCCAACATAGTTGTGAAACTTACGAAAAGTCAGAGGTGCGCGCCTTGGGTTCGAACCCGAGACCACTGACTTGCCAGTCAACGGTCACCACCACTAGGCTATCACGACTCTTCTAATAGTACTAGTTGATAAATATATATATTTTTTGCATTCTCGCTTATGAAATAAAGGACCATAAATATCTTGCTTTGTGGTACCTACAGAGTTCCATTAGTTTATCCCTAACTTGCTTATGACATCTATACATATAATAAAATCGTAACGAAGTATGTATGTAATTGATTGGCGCGAAAACTACTGGACAGATTTAGTTGAAATTCGGCAAATATACTTTTTAAATTCTTAGTCAACTTATAGGGTATAAATTATTACGTTTATAATTATGGGGGATGAGCAGTATTGTAGTAAGCAGCGTATTTCTAGAATTTGCTGCAGAATTGTTGTTGTTGTTGGGAAAAATATTATTAAATTTCAATTTACAAAATATTATCACGCTATATCCACAAGGAGCTAAACATTACATAACATAACATAATAATATCTTTTAGGAACGATTATTTTATCTACATGTCAACAGACTTCATAGCCTTCCGGTCGGGCGAACGCCTTGGAAGTGTAAGGCTTTGGGTTCGATCCCCAGTTCCGCAAACTTTTTGTGGATTCTTTTGTATTTTTTTTTGTCATTGAAATTAATATGTATTTTTGTGGTATTTCATTCTTAATGACTTTTATTACTTACCGGCTGAAACCCGAAGGAAACATGCTTTTTAATAATTTTTCAACTTATAAAAAACGTATATGCAACGAGGTATGCAAGGATCGTAGCAAGTGGAAATCCGTTGTCTCTGCCTACCCCTCTGGGAAACAGGCGTGAGTCTATGTATGTATGTAAAAAACGTCACCACTTTAATTTGAAACATTTATAAAATTTATATTATTAAAAACATAGTGTTCTAGATGGCGTTAGAGTCTATTTAGATCAGCGGAATTCTTTTTTAAATATTTCAATTTGAAACCCGAAGGAAGCAACGCGCATCGTGTGGGATTATACTTTTAAAAATTTCAGCTTATAAAAAAAATCCGCTTTAATTTGAAGCATTAAAATTATTATTATTTAAAACATAATGTTTCCTTTTTCTTAACTAGATGGCGTTAGGAGTCGATTTAAATCTGAGGAAAAATAATTTTCTTGGATACTCCTGATGGGACAGGAAAAATATTTATAACCACTGGCATCCTTGCAGGGAGGCAGGGCAAAATTACAATTGCAGTAGCGTCTTCGGCGATTACTGCCACGTTGTTTTCTGGTGACAAAACAGCGCACACCATGTTTAGGATTCCCATCAATTTACAGAGCAACGAAACACCTGTTTGTGATGTGTCACGAAATAGTGACAAGGCAGGCATTTGCTTAAGAATTGTTCTTTGATCGTATGATGGGATGAATGTATAATGGCAAACAGAAAAGCAGTTGATGCGGTACACAGAACTCTAAAAGACATCCGTAGGAACCAACACATAATGGGTGGTGTCACAGTTATGTTCAGCGGCAATTTCCGCTGAACGCTGCCTGTGGTGACGCGAGGAACTGGGGCTGATGAGGTGAATGGTTCTTTGAAACGATTATTTTTATGATCCTGTATTCATAAGTTGAGCTTGACAATAATTATGGGCGGCTGAGTAGGAATCCACATGCTCAAGAATTTTCCAACTCAAAACGCCCAAAAATAATCAAGCTGCAGCAATCAACGAATGCATTCTTTTATAAATGAAAGGGAATGAAGTGTTTTACACATTTATAAACACTGTTGTCAATCAAGATGACGCCACTCATTATTCTGTAAAATTCCTGAATTCCCTCACTGCAAGTGGACTTCCGACGGACGTCATTAAGTTGAAGGTCGGTGTCCCGATTATACTTCTTCGGAACTTAACGCCTTTGAAATTGTGTAAAGGGACCCAGAAAATGATGGCCTGATGGCTTAATGTAAATTATCTGCAAATCATCAAGGCGCAAATTCTAACGGGTTTCGGTATTGGCGAGACAGTGTTTACACCATGTACCACTAATTCTCCACATTTATCCCTTTCAATTTAAGCGAGTGTAGTTTCCTGTGGGCGTTTGTTTCGCCATGAGAAGTCTGCGAGTGTTGATCTCAGGACCAGCTTCTCCTCACATAGACTGTATGTCGTTTGCTCTCGGGTCACCAGTCCTGACTCTCTGTACATTTTAGCTCCCGAGAGCAAAACTACAAACAAAGTAATCTGTATGTTTTTCTAAATATCCTGGTTCGGATTTGATATTGATACGAAACTTTTGTTCTTTTACATAGGTTTTTCGCTTTATTAGGTCAGAAATTATGCAATAAAATATGCGAAGCGCACTTATAACTTTTTCTTTTGCCCTATACATTAGTAAGACTTAAATATAAAACTAATCTTTGTTGGAATAATTGCTCTCAAATGTGCAAAACATACATAATACAATAGGTATATTTAAAAAAATCTCTCATTCTCTTCTGTGCAATAATTATTCCCACATGATAGTGGGGTCTGCTTTTCGGGTTTTTCGCTTCCCCTTCGCTCTATCCATTGCATCGTCCTGGATAATGTTTAATGGCAATATATAATGTTTTCAATAATAAATATTTTGGATAATTTAAATGTTTATGCACATGTTTTGCTTAATAAGAAACTCGCAAAAACAACTGACTTGGGCGGACTTGAACTGTCATATCATAACATTACTAATCTGCACTAATAAAAGTTTGTGAAGATGTTTGTTACCTAAACACTTTTGATTTGAATAGAACTCGGTAAACATAAAAACCATATTTCCTGGATTAACAAAAAATATAAATTTTATCCTGGTTCAACATCCACGCGGGCGAAGCTGCGGGCAAAAGCTAGTTATGTTAATAAAATCAGGCACCCACATACCTTCATAACAAACGTACTTTTATGATAACACTAGGAAATGGTCTTACAAACATACAATATGAGAAGAAGTTACCTAAAGCTTGATTTTCGATATTTTTTTTTTAATTTTACAACAATTAATTTGACAATACTACAATAATAGTGAACCACAAAAATATTTGTCCCGTAAGGGAATCAAACCCGCGGAATAAAGCGCAGAATTCGATTTGCATAACCACTACTTAAATCGCGTCGTAGGATGTCTTCCACTTACGACTTACCAAGAAAGTTACCGCTGTTGATGATGACACTCTTCCAGAACTGTTGACCGGAATATTTTTTTGGACCAGCTGTCATCCACGGACATGTACCCCAGATTCAGTAGTTCACCAAATTGTCGTGCCTGAAATTTAATAGAACATACGTAAACATATTTTTTATTTTATTAAACGGTTTTACTTAGCTTGACCTGTTTATTATTTGGTTCAAATTTAGTAAACGATATTTCACCCCCTTCCTGTAGACAAATTGATCTGATATTTGGTACACAGCTTTAGTTTCGAAGACAAAACCGTTTTACTTAAAAAAAATACTTATATAATTTTAATTTAATTATGAATTTTTAAGTAAATATACAACTAAATATTTTGTGGATATTTCAAGCGTCCACGTGTTGTCAAGCAAAAAGGGTCAAATAATCACTAGTATTTGTTATTATAGCGGCAACAAGTATACATCTTCAACTGTCTAGTTATCACGGTTCATACAGCCTGATGATAGACAGACAGACAGATAGCGAGGTCTTAGTAATAGGGTCCCGTCTTTATCCTTTGCGTACGGGACCCAAAAAAGAGTTACCGAGTTACTTTGGCACCTTAGTTTCCTAAAATAGCTGGGGTGGAATATTTGTGTGAACGGAATGCGTAGGCGACAAGAATCTCCCACACAAGTCGGCACTCCAGACGTTTTGCAATGTGGTTTAAAGTGATATACCTACTTTATTGGTATTACTTTGACCGCATGGTTGGCGCAGGTTAGCAGATTCGTCTTTTGCGTCTTGTATCGTGGGTTCGATTCCCGTAAGGAGCAAGTATTAGGTAGTTTAGTTGTTTTTATTTTTTTGTTTTTGTAAGGGTGAGTATTTGGGAGTGTCAAGATATCTTTAAGAAAAAAACCCTCTATAATTAATAAAGAATATAAAAAAAAGTATTACCTACTGAGAATGACAGATATTTGTACTGGACTGAGTATTAGTGCTTACTGAAATTATGTCTGTAACTGTACCAACAATAAGAAAAAAATCCTAGTATCCTATGATTAAAAAAAAATAATTATAATGAATTATAGCTTTTGCAAATTGGGATCATGTTAAAATATTTAAATATTATTTAAAGGTTTAAATATTATTTAGGGTCAATTCAAATAAAAAATGGCATAAAATAAAAATTTATTTGAAGCTATTTTTTTATTTGAAAACATAAATTTCGATCAAGCTGAAATTTTTGCTGAAACTTTCTAATCATCATCATCATCATCATTTCAGCCATAAGACGTCCACTGCTGAACATAGTCCTCCCCCAATGCCTTTCAGATCAGCCGGTTGGAAGCTTCTAATGTTGTTTTTCATTTAGTTTATTTCGATTTTTCATAACTATATACATTGATTTTATATCTTCAATCAACTTCAATGTGCGAGCGAGATAGCAGATTAGCGCGAAGAAATGCCCTAATTATTTTCAACTTATTTTACTCGTGACCGAAATGCTGGTCTGTACCTGGCCCAAAGGCTGAGTATAGCTATTCAGCGAGGCAATGCGGCCAGCATTTTGGGAACGTTGCCTACTGGTAGCGGTCTTTTAGATTAAGAGTTTTATTTTTCTTTATTTATTTCTATGATAGTTAGTTTTGTATATATATAGATAGTTTTATTTAGTATAGTTAATTTTTATTTTAAGTTACTTAATTAAGGTATACCTACATATAAATATTTGATAAATATTGTTTATTCAAGCAAATTAACCCCCAAACTTATTTTAGTTATCTAGTTGTTTCTTATGATACTTCTTTATGACTATCCAAAGCTCATTGCATTTTATTAGCTCTAAACTCTTCATAAATTTGTTTATTGTTCTATTTAATAGTCACTAAAAGTTAAACGTATTTAAAAACTTATTGCATTATTTAAGTTTAATGTTTAACAATAAAGTTATAATAACTTTATTTAAACTAGCATTAAACTGAAATAATTTTAACATAACATAGACTCACGACTGTATTCCCCAGAGGAGGTAGGCAGAAGTGTATGCAGTACACCCACGTTTTACCGGCTATAAGTCCCATGTACTAGGGGGTGCGCCTGTTGCCATTTACCAAATGGAAAAACTTAAAAACACTTTGCCTAAACTGGGAATCGAACCCAGAACCTCGTGCTCAGCAGTCGCGCTTGCTTCTAGACCAACGAGGCAGTCATTGATGATATGAAATAATAAGTCTGCTTTTATTGGAAACGTAATTAGCCTAGTGTACACTGACTCGCGCTAAGTGTTTCTTGAGTTTTACTATTAGGTAGTGTATATACATATATTGTACAACTAAGTGATAATGTAAGTGCAATAACTGACAAGTCAGAGATCTTTGGTTCAAACTCAAGGCACCTCTGACTTTTTGTAAGTTATGTGCGTATTATTCACCTGCTCCATGACTCGGAAAGTGCACTATGCCATTGGCTCCGGCTGTCATGAAGATCTTTAACAGTCGATATAGGGAGTCAGTACTATCATAAAATCCTGACAACTGATCAAACTTTAGAATATCGTTTTCCTTAGGGTTACGAGTGTCAGATAGCCAGTCGCTCCGTAAAAAACTGATATTTAGCTGCATCTGGTTAGATTAGAAGCCGACCTCAACAAAGTTTCAGAATAATAAAGCTAAGCGGACGATGAGGATAAGGTAACACATTTTCTGTAAAAAAAAAACAACCGGCTACATAATACGGATGTCTGCGTCAGGGATGAACTATTGAACTAGACTAAATTAAACTCCAGCAGCAGTTTGGACTAAATATTTTTATTACAAAAATCCTGAGACCCTTATAGGATCGTATGAAAATCTTAATACCGCCATTCAGCTTTCTCAATAAAAAGAACAGCGCCATTTATTACCCAAAATTAGAAGTAATTCTAACAACGGAAATAAAATGGCCCAATAACAAATAGACAGTGCATCAGACAGCATTTCATTCGTTATAGATGTCGTTCGCCTTTGGATACAGACGTTTAAAACTAGGTACACAATTTTACAACATTATTTATTAAAACGCAACGCAAGCGAAACGAGCTCTAAAGTAAAAATTTAAAAAAAAATCTCTTCAACTGCTCGTAATGAGCAAGATTTGAACCAGTGACCTACTGATTAAACCAACCGAGCTGATCGTAATCTTGCTGCTTCTACGTTTAACCTTTCCCGACGTTTTGTTGAAGGCTTAAAAAAAATTCTTACACTTTTTAAGCTGATTTAAACCGATTCATGTTGTAGTCATATTATACACTTATATTTTGAAACACAGGCTTATAGTCTTAGCAATGAAAAAGGTAGACCCATAGCTAAAAACGCTAGTAATAGCTGATAGACTTTCGTTAAAGCTGTGAACACAACAGGTGCGGCCTTCTTACTGCCATTCGGCCACGACCGTCGATCTGGCCGCACGCGTTCGCTTGTCGCTCATCGGAATATAAAAACTTTATTCCAATTTCAAACAGTGTTTGTGAAAGTGACGTATGTAGTGTGACAGTTGTATAAAAAATCTATTTTCGAATTAGTATTCTGTGTTCTGAGTGTTCTGTTTTTGAAATGGTCTAAGTGGATAAAAGGTACGTGGGACTAAATATTTTTTAATTTTTATTTAAGATTGTTTTTTGGAGTGTCATCCCACTGATTAAAATTGAGTATTTTTGTAAAAAGTTTTGGTAATATAACATTTTTTTTTATCGTAGGCTTTATTGAAAATCACATATCTTTTTCGGTGCAACAAAAGAAAAGTGTTTAAAAAAGTATTTTATTTTTATTTTACACTATAAAATAAGTTCAATTACAAGAACTTACGAACAACAATTTTTATTAAATTAAAACTGATTAAGTAATATTATTTTGATTGATTACAAAGAGATTTATTTTGAAATAAATTGCTTTATAATAAATACGTAATCATTTGAATCAGGAGTTTTTTAACTTATAGTCGAATTTGAACTAACAGTTAAAATATTTAGAACTCCACACTGAATTTAACTCAACCCCGCCAGACTAGGTTGTAAAAAGGTTTAATTCGGATATCTTGTACTAAATTACGTAAAGATATTATTATTATTATTAGCCAAAATTTTCCCACTGCAGGGCAAAGGCCCCTCTTTCCACTCCTCTCTGTTCGTAGCTTTAACGGGCCAATCCTCCATATAAGTGTCCAGCTCATCCCGCCATACGTAAAGACCTCTTCATCTTCTCATCATCATCTTTACGTAAAGATAATTATAATAAAATAAGATATTATGATAATATGATTGGAATGAAAAACACGCATTGCTTTTTTAAATTACTTACATAAAATCTTTCTTATTTATCATATGGTTGATGGTGGTGAGAGAGACAACCTGGTGTCAGAGTTTAAACCGCCCGTAGACCTCTGATATGTGTAAAAACACAACGCTGAAAAATCTTAGTTTTGCTGGTTAGGGGTGAGATCTGAAAACCAGCGCTGGACGTTTTGGCGTCTAGCATATAAGCTGAGATCGTGACCCATTCGGCATGGGCATTGAAATAGTATCTAGTTTTATTTTATATTGTTTTTCTGTGCTCATGATTATGCCCAATTGCGGAATAGACGGTTTTTCTTTCTTCTTTCTTTCTTTCTTTCTGGTGTATTTAATAACCAATTAGTCTATTAACATAAGTTTTGTTATGATACTTAAGTTATGTTTAGTTAAATTATGATAATAACCCTAACGAGTAACTCCCAATAACAATTTACCTGCTTTCGGAATTCAACTCAGGACTGTGTTCAGTAGACTAGTTAGTACGGGTCGTATTTTCTCTGATGAGGGTCAATAGTACCCCATGCTTCTAAGGGTTGTTATTTTATTCTAATTTCTTACCCTACTAAGTGCTCAAACATAAATAATATGGATATCTTGTCTTTGATCCTTATTAGATGAAAGGTATTAATTAAGGTGTGCCTTAATAATATTTATTTAAATGAAAATTTACATCAAAGATTTAAAATACTTGAATTCCAGTTATTAAAATACTTTTATATAAAATACTTGTTCCAGTTATTGAAATACTTTTATTATTAAATTTAAAATAAACAAAAATACTTAAAAATCATTACACAAAACAATTGAAACACCAATTATATTATTTAACAACTTATTTAAAAATAAAAACGATAATAGTCTGTTGTTATCGGATCAAAATAAATTTTTCATAATATTGAAGGTTTTTAATAATTCATATTTATTATTTGTATTAAAAAACCTTTTTGTTTAAAACCAATCATTTCTAATACCTACTCTCTCTCCTATCGTATGATTGATAAATAACCTGGCGTCAGAGTTTAAACCACCCGTAGGCCTCTGACATGGCTTTACACACCATTGAAAAATCTCTCAGGTGTGTTGATTTCATCACGTTTCCCTCGCCGTTTTAGCAACTGATAATTAATTTTTAATACACACATAACTTACGAAATGTCAGAGGTGCGCCTTCGGATTGAACTCGAGACCTCAACTTGTAAGTCGACGGTCATACCACTAGGCACTCAGTGCTTCCTAACTACCTAAATACCTACTAAAAACTAATAAACCTATAACTTCTATAAGATAAGTTACGATCTTTTATTTATACGAGATATTTCGATGCCGAGACGAGATATTTTCCGAGAGCGATACAATTGGATTTCAGTTGTGTTTTTTACTATTTCATCCCATTACGGCGGTACAATGCGGAGATGAAATTTTTTAGACTTATAGGTATTGTATTTTATTACAATTCTGTGGCTATTTCTGTTATCTGCTGTAATAAATGGTTTATTAACTGACTTTCGAATGGGAGGAGGTTATCAATTCAATGCGTATATATTTTTTTTTATTATTGACTTTCTTTCTTTCTTTATCCTATGGTTGATGAACAACCTGGTGTCAGACTTTCAAACGCCCGTCGCCTCTGACATGGCTTTACACAACGTTGAAAAATCTTTCGGGTGTGCTGGTTTCCTCACGATGTTTTCTTTCACCGTTTTAGCAAGTGATAATTAATTTCTAAAACACACTTGAATCCCAAAAGTCAGAGGTGCGTATCTGGGTTTTGAACCTACGACCTTTAATTTGGCAGTACGATGGTCATACCACTAGGCTATCACTGCTTATTAATTTATTGACTTGCTACCTATCGTATGGTTGATGAACAACCTATAGCCAATTTCACAGTCTACCTACCTATTCCTTTACTCTCATAGTTGGATGCAACGGAAATCTGACTCAACCGGAGAAGTTCAGGCGCAGGACCAGGCTTTACGTGCTTTCTAAGGCACGAAGCAAGCGATAATTAATTTATAATACACACGTAATTTATAAATAAACAGGTCACGCCTTAGGTTCGAACCTGAGACCTTTGACTTGCCAGTCAACGATCATACCATTAGGCTATCATGGCTATATGTACTACTAGGTAAATTACCCGTTACCTATACCTACTTTGTAACTTACGTCACGATTGGCGTATTGTTAAGCAAATATTGGACAAACATTTGTGTGATCCACAGATATTGGTTTCAGTGTTTATGCATTATCCTAAGAAAGTTTGTGAGGATATTTAAATGGATGGATGTTTGTTACTCTTCACGCAAAAACTACTGAACTAATTTTGATGAAACTTTAAATAAATAAATAAATTATTAATTATTTTCAGCCATGATCGTCCCACTGCAGTGCAAAGGCCTCCCTACCTTCCTTCCATTCCTCTCGGTTTTAAAATAACACGTATGCTACCATTTATTTATATACCATACGAGCAAAGACGCGGGTGGAAGCTATTGAAATTATAATAATTTTAACTAAAAATTGTGCCCACGATACCGGAGAAAAAAGGAAGATGAAGGAGAGGTGTAGGAAAAACGATTTTTAAAAAGAAAAAAAATAGGAGTTTGTGTGATTGATTATTTTTACGTGGGAATTGTACTTGCGACGTTAAGCGCAGAAACCAAAAAGGTGAAATACTGTGCCCGGGGTAAATCCGACATGATTTCATGTTACATTACAAATCTGTTACTGAGAACGATTTATTACGCATTACGGTACAATGTTCTTGCAATCCATCCTTAACTGTCTCGTCTGAATACCTTACTGGAGTTACATGAAAAATGGACGCGCGTTTCAGATAGAGGTAAATTCGCACATAAATTATACTTACGCATTGTGTTGGGAGTCTGTAGAAGGTCTATTTTTAGACGTTTTTAGTTCGAAGCAGTAATAGCTGTCCGTTGGATTGTCAAGTTCAAGGTTTTAGGTTTAAAACCCAGGCACGCACATCTGACTTTTCAGATTTATGTACGTTTCTAAAGTTAATTATCACTTGCTAAAACGGTGAAGGAAAACTTTGTGAAGAAACCAGCATACCTGCGACATTTTTCAACAGTGTGTAAAGCTTTGACAGAAGCCTATAGGTAGTTTAAATTTTGACACCAGGTTGTTCATCAAGAGGCGGTAGAACAAGAGAGAGAGATAACGTTGATGAATCCTTCTCGCAGGTGACGCACCAGGCAGCAGAAAGTAACCAAGCCTCCGGCCTGCATAAGTTTTGCGTGCCGTGTTCCGCGCGCCTTACACGAAGAATTCAATGGTGGCGTTAAGTTTTCCACACGACAAACAAAAGAGTTGTTCGTGTTCATCAACCATACGATAAAGAAGTTCAGTGGTTTGGTTAGAGTAAAGCAAAGATCTATTTAAACAAACTAGTCGAGTGCAGTGTTCAAAATTCGATAAAAAAAAATTGCTGTGAGCATTTTTTCAATTGTTAACATTAAAACTCATTAATAGCTATTTAACAACGATATTGAAAAAGACGATTCACAAAGTAGAAAATGTTGTTGAACTACTTTGTCTACGCCTACTAATTTTGAAGTTTCAAGTTTTCAAGTCATTAATTTGTAGCTGTATTCTTCGGCGGGGTAATTTAGTATAACAGAAAACTACGTCTACTTCAAAATAGTCTTTGTTATTGCCATTTTTCTTTACGGGTTGATAAAAAAAGCTTATTGACAAACTTTATTTGAAAACAGAACTGATTTCATTTTATTTTAGATAATCAAACCGCAGAAGTGTCCGATAACTGGCTCAATTCCTGTGTCATGAAAATACGCAACATGGCAATCTAATTTTATTATATTTTGAAAACGATTTTACCTCATATTGACACAGTTAACTCTCCGGTTGCAGGGTAAATATGTTTTATACAGAAATCAACCTTGCGATTAACAGAGCGTATAATTTGTTTCGCATATTCCGCCCTTTACCCTATCTAACTCTAAGTAAAACAGGAAAGTATAAACAGCTTTTTCATAATCCGAAAATTGAGTTACGTAGAGCTTACGGCCTACGCGTGTAGCGCTACGACGGCTACGAGCGTAGCAAAAGCTACGAATGGGGTACCTACGTAGATAATGTCTGTTCAGCTTCGCGTGTAGGAGTTACGCGGTTTTGAATTACGTAGATTACTTACGAATAATTATAAAATTATGTCATGTTTGTCTATGCGTGTTTAGTTGTGTGTAGGTGGATAAAATATACATAATAATTATACTGAGGTTAACAATGTTATATAATATCTGCCTAGCCTTTTCCCAACTATGTTGGAGTCGGCTTCCAGTCTTACCAGATGCAGCTGAATACCAGTGTTTTACATAGAGCGACTGCCTATCAGACCTCCACAACCCAGATACTGGGTTACACGATAGCAATACCCCTTGGTAAGACTGGTTGTCAGATTTTCGGGCTTCTGACTACCTGTAACGACTGTCAAAGATTGACAGCCGTGGCCAACAGCTTAACGTGCTATCCGAGGCACGGAGACATAGGAGAGAGAGGCATAACTTACGAAAAGTCATAGGTGCGCGCCTTGAGTTCGAACCCGAGACCTCTGACTTGCCAGTCAACGGTCACCACCATTAGGCTATCACGACTCTAAACGAGGTTAACAATGTTAATTATGATTAATCCATTCCAAAAAAAAAAAATGAAATATATAAAACAGCATAATAATCGACACAATATAAATTTTTAAATATTCATTAACTATTAATTTAGAAGTAGTGATAGCGTAGTTATATGACTGTTGACTACCAATTCGAAGGTTTGAAACCCAGGCCCGTACTTCTCACTTTAGGCAATTCATGCCCATATTAGAAATTAATTACCACTTGCTAAAACGGTGAAGGAAAATATCGTTATAAAGCTAGCACAACGGAGAGATTTTTTAATGATGTGTCAAGCCAAGTCAAAAGCCTAAGGGCTGTTTAAACTCTGACATCAGTTTTTATCTAATAATTTACATAATTTTAAAAACATTATCCTATCTGCATATTTAATTAAAAATTTGTATGCATACAGGGAACTTTATGAAACGCGTAGTTTAATATATTTTCGAATTATTATCTCCACTTTGTTCTCGTTTATTATACGAGTAGGTCATTAAACGGCTTCCACAAGTATGGTTGCAAATATTCTTGTACAAAATAATCCACATAGGCCATGTTTATGACAATGTTGCCATTTATATCATACTCAATAACTCACAATGTGACACTAATTGAAGCTCGTATTAAAGCTGCACATTCACTGTGCGGTAAACTTTAATAAATGTAAATACAATTTAATAAGTGTGTATAAAATTTAATAAGTGTGAATAAAATTTAATAAGTATGAATAAAGTTTAAAAAGTGTGAATAAAATTTAATAATTGTGAACAAAATGTGATGTGATTTTTGAAAATAAATGTGAATAAAAAACATAAGATTTAAAATTGGATTAACAACGCGGCAAGTCGATAATTTTTTTTAAATTTTACATGGAAAGAAAACAAATAGGTATATTGCGTGGTACTTGATACGAGTATATATATTTTAATGCTCAATCCTTCTCTGTAAGCCTTTGCCCTACATTGGGACAGTTACAGGCTGATTTATTTATTTATATACAGTAGATATATTATAGTATAGTATATAAAATATAGTATAATAGTATAGGAGGCTTTTGCCCTGCAGTTTGATAAAAAAGTTCTCTAGTTAGATTGAATACTTTTCACTTCAGATTTATAGTTCCATAAATCCATACCAAAATAAATTATTACACAAAACTGCAGACTTAAACACAGTACTTTCGTATTTGTCTTGACGGGTAAAGAGCCTTCAGGCAGAACTTTTTCTATTAGAATACTCTGAATGGAGATTTGGGTCATTTATCCGGGATCATTTTAGTTGAATGTTTTCAAAGAAATCTTATGAAACTACTTTTTTAACCTCTGATGAAAAAATAAGGTATTAGTGCGTACTTGTGTATCCGTATGTTGGTGGCATCGTAGCTCCCAAACGGATGAACCGTTTTTTTTGCGTTGTTTTGTTTTTAAAACATCATTCTGTATTAGTCCAATGCCAAACATAGGCCTCTTCCAAACTTGTCACGCTGGGCAAGCGGGTTGGCTGCTGCCCATCCTCCGGACCTTTTCCTTAGTCGCTTCTTACGACACCCGAGGGACGAGTAGGGGAGGTTCTATTCTTATCCACCTCACCACACGACTACAAAACAAAGTTATTAAAACATTTAATTACATTTTAATAATATTTACTCTAAGCAAATTTTTACTTTTCTGCCTAAATAACTATATGTAGTGCTGTCTCACATTTTTGCTGCCAAAATAAATATTTCATTCTTTCTTTCTGTCGATCATAAAAATATTCAATCTAGCGATACTAAGGGAAATGCTAAGGCTCAATTTTCACTGCCGCAGAAAGGAACGGAAGTGAAAGGAATTGTACATATATAGCATAATGAATTTTATGTCAATCGCGTAACCGTCAGTAGTTGCGAGAATTCCCGAGAATGCGCGAGAATTCCCTGGAAACGCGCGACTTATTTATCTATTTTATTTCGTTGCTGAATTGGCTTAAAAATTGTTATGCTTTGGCATATTCTATTCGCTTTCATTCCGTTCCGCGGCAATGTCAATAGAGCCTTAATCACTTCGCTACTACTACTAATAAACAATAATTATGGTAGGTACTAAACTTATAATTTTCCTGTCAGATTAACTCCCAACTCTTAAGTGATATTAATATTAATCACATCTATTAGATCCTATCATTTATTAACGACACGTGTATCTTAGATTTATCGTTATTCGGGTATGTGGACACGTGGTACATTATCTACTATGTAGGATGAAGATCAATTAAAGAGGGCGGGTTCACACGGGTGTCTTATTTATCAGGGATGCCTTAACATTTGAGTTGACAACGAAACAAGCCGTGTGTGACACGTGTCGTATATATCTCTGAATTATGACACGAATCACATACGATTTGTTTTGTTTTTACGTCCACATTTACACCGTTTTGGTGAATATAAAAAATGTCGGGTACTAAATTGGGAAAATTTCCCCTGATTCGTCATTCGGGGAAAGTTTCGTAGTATAGGCAGATCATATTAAATGTTATTATTGTTATACGGCTTTACTTACGTATTGATTTCGGGGAATGCCGACTAATTTTCAAGAGCAAGTGAGGTCCGAGACGCCGCCGCGTATACACTCGCTCTAAAAAATGGGCTCTTTTTGAGTTCGAAAGTAGTCAAGCATTCCCCGAAATCAATACGTGAGTAAAGCCGTTTTTTAATTTAAAAGTTATTTTACAGATAGTAATTATATATCTTCAAGGAGATATTAATAAAAAATAATATATAAGAATATAAAGGAACCCACGCAGATGATTCTGCGGGTAGAATTTAGTATGTATGAATACAGAGTTTACAAGTTTATTTTCGTATTTCGTTTGTTTAATAAAAATATATTTCTTTTACTTAAGAAGAAAATATCTATTGAATTTCCTTAGAAAAACTGCCTTTCTATTGAAAAATCTTTTGACCGTAATGAACACTTAAATGAACTAGACTTAGAAAGTAAATGACGCAGCAAAATGTTCGTGTAAACTTCAACGTACAGTCAGAAGCAAAATTATAAATACACTAAGTTATTGCTAAAAAAGCTGATAATATCCTTTCTGATATTCCAGGCTACATCCCTGCCAAATTTTGTTTGAATCGGTTCGGTAGTTTAGGCGCTATGAAGTAACAAACAGACAGACAGAGTTACTTTCGCATTTATAATATTAATAAGGACTGGTTAAGCTTCAGATACACAACTTAGATACAATATTGGTAAATAACAAATATTATAAACTTAACAAATATTGGTAAATATCTTTAAATATCATAAATTAATGCATTATTTTTGCATTCATTTCAAGTACGCGTTCCTTTTAGAATTGACTTTTGAAAAACATAGAGTTTTATTTTATGTGTTTTATGTTCTCATGTTTTTGCTCTTGACTGTACACAGAGCCAAGATTAAATTTGTCAACGGCTGAAAGACCGTTAACGTGATCCGAAAGGGAAGTGTGCGGTGAGCGGTGACCCTTTAACCATTACTGAAATGAATGTGTGGTAAATGTTTATAAAGTGGTGGTTACAGGTAAACAAGTGTGATGGGTGACCACTATAGGATTCGATTTTTTAAAATGAAGAACCAACCTTTTATTTTTTGTGATTTTTTTTACATGTTCAGCACATGCATTATTCGAAAAAACTTATACTACATTATTCAAAATTTGAAAAAAAAGGGTTCGAATCCCATCCGTATTAGTTGTTTTTTCAAATTTTCGGTTTCGTACTCAAAAAGTAAAATTCGGCTGTCCATCCGTCCATCCGTCTGCCACCAGGCTGTATCTCATGAACCGTGATAGCTAGACAGTCGTAATTTACACAGATGATGTATTTCTGTTGCCGCTATAACAATAAACATTAAAAACAAAAGAAAATAAATTTTTAGGTGGGGCTCCCAAACGTGATTTATTTGCGATTTTTTGCTCGATATTAATAACGGCAACAGGTTGACGCTCTAATGTTGTACAGATGTTGTACGGAACCATTCGTGCGCGAGTCCGACTAGCACTTAAGAGTTTTTTTATAAACATCACGTTTTAAATATTAATCAACTTTTGGGAACCGAAACCAGGACCTAACTTAGTTAATATTTATCTCTAGACTACTAAGAGCCGATTTCACCACTAACACTAAACGCGATCAATCAAATTAAACTCGTTTCAAGCGTTTAAGTGAGTTTAAAACTGTAATTTGAGTAGAGCTGATCTTAGTTTTAATCAACTTGGTTTTTAAACTCAAGCTAGGTTCATATTGCTGTGTCGGGGTGTGTCGGGGCGCGCCAGAACGCAATCGCTTACGTTCATTTACTATGCATAGATTCACATTAGTAGGTTGTGTTGTGTTGTGGCGCGTTCTGTCGCAGTAAAATCGCTCGACGCCCGATCGCGCCAGAGAGCGACCCGACACACCCCGACACAGCAATATGAACCTAGCTTAAATGGTGAAATTGGGCCTTAGGCTTTCTTTGAACTCGGTACCAAACATAATGAACTAAGTTAGGTTCTCATAACACCGGCCGAGTATGACTTGACTTGTAATCTGAGAGCTTAGCCAGCCATCTTGCAGCAAGAGGTCCTGTCTAATCCACCGGCAAATGATTGTCTAGATTTTTGGGGTTCCTTTGACAGTGAGGAATAGGGATGTTGATGATATATTATTAACGTGTGTATCTGTGTATCGGTATATCTGTGTTTCTGTGGGATCGTAACTACCAAATGCATGAACTGATTTTTATTTTATTTGAAAGGTGAATTCATCGATAGTGTTCTTAAATTTTGCACAGGGAGTTCTTAAAATTTTAAATGTAACTATACTTTTTAGAGAGAAATTCCAATAACACTTGCTCAACCTTGAAATCGAACTCCATAGCTTGTGCATGTAAGCGTCCCTTCCTTATTTTTTTATCAGAACTAATCGCTGATCCCCACAGTATCATACACACATACGACAAAGTTGTGATATTTTTTCTTATTAGATAATATTTAGTGGCTGAGCGATTGGTATACCGCTCGTAACGATTTTTCTTTATACAAAATTTCAAACTTTAGTGTTTGCATAGTATGCCTAAATACTTCATAAAACTGTTTATTTATGTATTTATCTGCCTCGACTGACTGCCTCGTTGTTCTACTGGTAGCAAGCGCGACTGCTGAGCACGAGGTCCTGTAATGTCCGGTTAATGGCAATAGGCTCGCTCCCTATTACATGGGACTTAATTACATAGCCGGCGAAACGTGGGTGTACTGCACACCTCTGCCTACCCCCTCTGGGGAATACAGGCGTGAGTCTATAAATAAATAAATAAATTATGTATTTATAAGCAATACGTTTCATCTGTATATTATAGTTTTTTAACTGAAAAGTTAGACATGCTCTTCAGTACTCGGTATAAGGGGTGCAAATAACTACCATCTGAGATGGTTGAATGTAGAACATGAGCGGGGTTGCCAATAGTTAGTGGCAGAACGACTGGGGGCTTTACACAGTAGGTCGCCGGTTCAAATCCCGCTCATAAGTAACGATTTATTCTTTCTACAAAACTTCGAAATTTAGTGTTTGCGGAGTATTCATTAATCATTACTTCACTACATAGTATAAAACAAAGTCGCTTCCCGCGTCTGTCTGTCCCTATGTATGCTTAGATCTTTAAAACTACGCAACGGATTTTGATGCGGTTTTTTTTAATAGATAGAGTGATTCAAGAGGAAGGTTTATATGTATAATATATGCATATTAGCGTAACCGTCCGAAGCCGGGGCGGGTCAGTAGTACTTTATAAAAATGTTTATCTTTCTTCTTTCTTTCTTATCGTATGGTTGATGAACAACCTGGTGACAGAGTTTAAACCGCGTAGGCCTCTGACATGGCTTTACACACCATTGAAAAATCTCTCAGGTGTGCTGGTTTCATCACGATGTTTTCCCTCACCGTTTTAGCAACTGATAATTCATTTATAATAACTTACGAAAAGTCAAAGGTGCGCGCCTTGTGATCGAACTCGAGACCTCTGACTTGTCAGTCGACGGTCATACCACTAGGCTATCAGTGCTATAAAAATGTTTACAAATGTTTTGTATTGTTTCATAACAAAAAAAAAAGAAAAACGAGTTTACTTACAAAACCTCGGCGCGGCACTTACCCCACTAATCCTACACTCCTGGGCTAAACCTACAGAACGCTTGCGGGGTAATCTATGCCCTTTTTACGTGACTTTTCCTCAGGTCGGTAGATTTCACGGCAATTTCGTTGTAGCTTAAAAGAAGGATCATAATAATATCACACTAGCGTTTCGTCTGCGATTTTGTTTACGTGGATTTCGGACATTTTCACCTCCATTTTACTCTTAGGGATAAAATTTCCTCCAGGAAACTCAAGGAGTATTTTCTCCAAATTTCAAGAGTCTAGGACTATTTGCTGTGCCGTGTGGTTTCCGGCCTAAGAATAGAAGCACCCCTACTCGTCTCGCGGGTGTCGTAAGAAGCGACAAAGGGGAACATCCGGAGGATAGGCAGCAGCTTCCTTCTGTGTAACAGCAATCATCTGCTACTGCGATCGCCAACCCACTTCCTAGCGTAGTGATTATGGGCAAATAGCTCCAGTGAGCGTATTGTAGCGCGTATTAGGAGAGGCCTATGTTGAACAGTGGATTAATAAAGGCTAATGATGATGATGATTATGAGGACCATTGGTTTAGGCTGTGCGTTATCCGTTAACAGCCAATCAGCGTACACTATGTGTACACACTTGTTGATCGGGATAACAGAGCTAAAGAATTAATAGCTTAGTGTCAAATATGTCACACGCAAAATGCAATACGTCGTATAAATTGCTGCTATAAATTGACTGCAGTAAACGCTTTGTGTACCGCGATATTGGCGATATATAGTTCTGATAATGGTGTTATTTTTTATATTTATTAATTTAATAGTTGACGACCGCAACTTAGTCTTCATTGTTATATAGTACAATGGATTTAATAACGGATTAATTTTGGGAATTCTCAATCGGGAAACTCGTCATTTTTAAAGCTAACCAGTTAGTTAGCTTTAAAAATGACGAATTTTCATATAAACTTTCATCTTTCTTTCCCTTTAGGGAAAAAAAAAACTTTTTTTTTTATACAAGTCTTCCCAATTTTTAACGCAAAAGCTTAATACGAATTTTTGCAACTCTAAGTTAAAAAATAACGAATGTTTTATACAAACTTATATCCTTTTTTTTTACTTACTCAAGGGAAGACTTAAAAAAACAAACAATGCTCGTCTTTCGTTTATCAACAAAAAAGCTGAATACCAAGTTTCGAACATTTAACTTTAAAAACGACGGATTTTCATAGCTTTAAACTCTTATCTGCCCACTTAGGGGTTAAATTTCAAAAATCCTTCATTAGTGCATCCCTAGTGTACTTCAAGAATATCGTCTCTAAATTTCAAGTCTGTAGGTCCACCGGTTTAGGCTGTGCGTTGTCTGTCAGTCAGTCACAGTACTGTTTTACTTAGCTTGTCTTGTTCCAATCGATATTTCAACCCCTTCCTGTTGACAGATTGATCTGATATTTGGTTCACAGCTTTAGTTTTGATGACAAAACCATTTTACTTTAAAAAAAAAAATTACGCATATTAATTATAATATAGCTTTACCTGTCGCAATAGCCTTCTTTACGAGCAGGTATGATGAAAGGTATATTAATATATATCGCCACTAATAGCACCCCAACTTTACTGGCCATACAGCTGGTACATTATTATGTTTTCCGCCCGGACAGTAACGATAATCCCGTTGGGAAAGGTTCACTAAGCAAGTTTGGTTTAAGCCCATTCAATAAAGTTCGAAAGTCGAGCCGACGGGGCTCAAACATTACTGACATTGAACATTTTCGTTAAATGTTATATACATATATCTATTTATAAATAAAATAATATAAGTACTTAAAATATTTTTTACGTAAAATGGTTTTGTCATCAAAACTAAAGCTGTGTACCAAATATCAGATCAATCTGTCACAGGGGGTGAAATATCAATTACTAAATTTGAACCAAATAATAAACAGGTCGAGCTAAGTAAAACAGTTTAAAAACAAAGTCCAGAACACTTATAACTCGAGATCTGGTAGACAGATTTTCATGATTTTAATTTGTTGGATTTGTCTTTGCCTAGAACAGCAGAATAGAACAAAAGAAAAATGAAATTATACCCTTAGGGTATTCCAGGGTAGAGTAGAGTAGGGGTGGAGTCGGGTAGGGGTAGAGTAGGGTAGAGTAGGGGTAGGGTAGGGGTAGAGTAGGGTAGAGGTAAAGTAGTGTAGGATAATTACGCGTATAAAGTCGAGCCGGGCAGCTAGTTATTTATAACAAATATTTTTTTATTTACTGAAAGTATAAGGCCTTAAAACAGGAGACTTTATATCTCAGAAAAACCGTGCCCGAAAAACTCACAAGGACTTTATATCTCGGAAAAACCGCGCCGGAAAATCTCTTATGAGGCAATATCTCGAAAAAAATAAAACACTGGAGCAAAACCGAGAAAAAGCTAGTGCTTAAGATTAAACCTCAGTGCATACAATTGACTATAATCATAAGATCATTGTGATTACACGGCGGCATGAGTACCTATGGATCAACATGACTGCCATTATTTCGACATAAACCGACGGTATACGTAAAATGTTACTAAAGATTACATTTAAAATTCCAAGCGGAAATTGAGCTCACATGCCAAATTTTATACAACATTAATTTTTTAAAATATGCGTAAAGTGAATTTTAGCGTATGCGAAGCAAATTCTAATAATAATAATAAATTTAAAAAAAAATGTAGAAGATAAATTTGATTAAGTGTAAGGTTTGAACCTGCAACCTTCCAATAAGAGCTACTTAAATCGAAAAGCACTGAGAATAGCTCAAGTGACTGGTGGGTTTAATCAGTAGGTCGCAATTTTAAATTCTGTTCGAAATCGATTTTACTTTCTACAAAAAAAATCAAGTATATCTCATTTATTTATTTATTTTTTCATTTCGTAATGAATCCAGCACACCTGAGAGGTTTTTCGATGGTATGCAAAGTCATGTTCAGAGGCCTACGGGTGGTTTAAACTCTGACAACAGGTCGTTCATCAACCTTTCAACCGACTTCAAAAATTGTGTACTAAAAAGGACCAAATAATTATTTTCTAAGTCAATATAAAAATGTCACAGTTAATTAATATTTTTGAAGTCGGTGCCACCCACAAGTAAAACAAAATCCTTCAAGAACCTTAAAAGTATTTCAAGTACATTTCATTATAAATCCTAAAATAAAACTGCAATGTCATCCAGTAATTTCGGTTTCATTCAATGAAATGCAATTTCTTGGTCTCAGTAGGAATGTTCATTACGACGACCTTTGTTACGTCAGGGCCTGTGTCAGCCATGATAAATGAAGCTAATCCCTTTTAGCTTACGGATTCAAAAATTTGCTTTAATATTCCTTCTCTTTCCTTCAAAGGGCTTGGTATTGCCGTCTCTTTTACTGTAGAATTTCAACGTGTTTATGTTAAATTCGAAGTGCTTTGACTCAAGATTAATAGCAAAATGAGTAAATTTTGTAATTCTCAAATTTTGATTTTTATATTTTGGATGTTTGTTACTGTATGTAAATATTTCGTTTTAAATAGATAAGATGGTGGTCGCATATTTTCTCGCGTGGTATTTCAATGCCATGTCTTTTCCCAGATCACATTCATAATTATGCTCTAGGTTCGATTTTATTGAAATTAGTCAAGTATTTGACACTTATTAAAAAGTAAATATCGACTTTAAATTAAATTTTGTGAGTTTAGAATGCTTTCTTTCTTTTAAAGAGCTTAAAAAAATACCATTTTAAGTATCTATTTATATTCTTTCTGACTTGGAATAAAAAAAACAACTAAAGTTTTAAATCTACATTCTTCCAGCCTACATTCGGTAATAAATTCCAGAACTTGGATCTTGTTCCCAAATCAGGTAGTGTATTTAGGTTTTTCATCTGTAAGTTCTAAATAGCAACAAGGATTTAGTACAAGCATCTAAATATGTTACACTAGAATAGCCTAAAATAACAACGATCGATTACGTTCTGTTTTCCACCGCTTTCCGGGTGCGTTGGTTAGGTCAGACTATATTGGACTTGATCATTTACATCGTCACTATATTATTTCAAGCTTAACTGGAACTGGGTTGGTCAGGAAAGAATATGGAAGCGAGGCAGGCCCAGAAAAGAAGGTGGGAGGGATAAGCTGAACTTCTTTTTGGAGGATTGGCCCGACAGCTATGGACTGAGTCAAGTGGAACAAGGAAAGGCCTCAAGTGGGAGTTCCTCTAAATCGGTTATAGTTATTGTGGATTGCGGGAGAGGTCATTAATTCCCTCTCTCGTTTCGCTGCGGGTGTTGAACTTTTTATTACCCAATTTTTAAAAATAACGAATCTAATTATTGAATAAATTAAATTAAAATATACCATTACGCATAATTAAATAATGAAACCGAATATTTTTGTTCGTGAATATTGTGTAAATTATATTTTTTTTGTTTCAGGTAGGTACTTCATTACAATAATTAAATAGACAAAAGGACCCAACTCAACGCGAAGCTGTATAAAAGAATTAAAGTCACAGGTTATTATGCCAATTTTAACTATATATTATATACTATAGTATATACCAACCAACTATAAAAATGTAGGTAGTTGTGTAGTAATAGATCTATGTATCTTAGATTGCATTTTCTTTGCGTAATTCCGACGTGAAAAATTATTATTTGTATTTTAAGGTTATATAAGGTTGTATCGTATAAGCTTCGTACAAATAATATCCTCCTGACCGAATTTTGGTCACAGCGACTAATCTCAACGGATATTGGCCGCGACACTGGAGATAGAATAGTGCACAAGTGTGTGCGCAAACCCAGGTGCACTCTCTATTCTTTTACTTTTGTAGTTAAACAGAGACGTCAATACGACACGACTGGAGAGAAATGCTCTACGAGGCACGAAGCAAGAAATTCTTATTTTATAATACGCATTTAACTTACGAAAAATCTGAGGTACGTGCCATCGGTTCGAACCTAAAACCTTTGCTTTATAAACTTGTCAACGGACATACCACTAGGCTTCACACAAATAAACACTGAATGGCAGGAAAGAGTATAAATAGAGGGTAGAAAAATACAAAACCTCACTGTGTCATCCTAAACGATACTACTGCATAATAACGACGTGTCTCAAAGATGGCGCGAGTCAACCCTAGCACAAAAGACAACGTTAAAAAGACGCAGAAAACGCGACCCAGAATTTTTTCCTTTGAATTTCTCCGGTACGTCTTTTTAAAAACAAATTTTGGTAATGTATACATTTTGAATCGTATCCTATGAATGTTCGTTGGGTTAATTATGTAGCCTGGTTTGTCTGGCTTTGACGTAAGCGTTCCGGGAAGTTCTTGGAATATTTTGCTCGGGTTTAAGTCAAATTATATTCGTGTTTTAGCAAAATATTACGGAGTCCCGAATTCTCATGTAAGGTAAATAATTATCTTCTGTAACTTTGAATCGTCATCTGGTTATGAACTCACAACCACTAGGTGCTTAAGGCCAAAAAATATTAACGTGGTTGGGGGTTTATTGACAGCTGATTGTCACTGAGTCTAAACTGGTGGACTAAAGATTTGATATAGGAACGGAAAAAATACTCCTTGAGTACCTTAAGAGTAGGTTTTTAGGAAGCATTCGAAAATTGCAACCCTAACCAAAAATAGGGGAAGAGAAATACAAATACCGTACCTAATTCAAATATGCAGTCGCGAACAAAGCGAAAAATCAAAAATAAAAATCCTAAAAACGTCATCTATCTGCTTCCCTGGTTACGGGAACTATCACAGTATTAAAACAATATAACATATGAATATTTTAGTAATTTAATTTCATTTTACAAAATTGATAGTGATCATAGTTGCCACAGACAATTACACGTTTGTAAGTAATAGTACCCTCGTCAGACCGATTGGCTAACCATTTGACGTGATCTTATCTGTAATCTACGTGAATTAAACATCATTACAGCATTTAAACGTGGATTATATTGTAATAATTCATTGTATTTACGTGGTCCACTTGTTTTGCATTATTTTGTTTTCAATTGTTTCGTGAATGTTTTTAAATTTTTACCAAAAAAAAATTTAATTGATTAAATAATTTTTTTTATTTTTAATTTTAATGCATTTTTTTATATATTTTACAGATTGTTTATTAAAATAATAATAGTAAAATCAGTCTATGAATGTCGATATAGTAATAGAAATAGTTTTCGTTTTTGAAGGAGGAAATCGCTATACGCTTCTCGCAAATTGAAGTTTTTTTGCAGTGCCATGTCTGTTTAATAGATAGTTATAACTCTTTATATAGATATTTTGGAACCTTATAATTTAAAATCCTTTTATCCCCCTACGAAAAAAGAGGGGTGTTATAAAGTTAACTTGTGTATCACGTAAACATACACGTCTTTAACATCGTTCATCCAAAACTTATAAAAATTTAGTTATTTATAATTGATAGTGCTCTTAGCAAAAAAAAGTGGGCAAATAAAACCTATTGAAGGGTATTTAATTTATTCAAGAATCATTTAGTTTCCTTTTAAATCGTCATTTATACCTACTTATCTAAACACGTCATCTATACTATAAAATACACCTACGTATTTTTTTATATTTAACTCAGACACTGCAAATGAATTTGAAAACAAATAAAATGTTTACTTTTAAAAAATCTCCCAAAAAATTTAGGTAGATATGCAAACACGTTCACATGTACGGTCACGAATTCCGTTTTTCGTTATTTATTCACGACGTCCTTTTTCGTTTATTGTTTTGTATCTATTCGGGGAAATGGACTAAAATATTTAACATAATAAATCTTGTTACCTATTTCAAACGATCAAATTGATACATATTTTATAGCTTCTACTAAATAAATTTTTGTTTAAGGATTCATTACATAATGCTTGAGGTGATTGGATATAAAATCTGATTTTTAGTTTGCAACCGCGATGATCATCGTCCTCCTAGCTTTACTATTCCTAAACTTTGTTGGCTTTCGTAAAGTGAATTAGGTAAAGAAGCCATGGGATAAAGCTAGTTTCCTGCATAAATCACACCGCTAAATTAAAAGTATTTAAAGTAAGGGAGTAATTAAAAGTAAAAAAGTAGCCAAGTGGTATGACCGTCGACTGACAAGTCAGGTCTTGAGTTCGCTCCCAAGGCGTACTCCTCTGACTTTTCGTAAGTTATGCGTATTATAAATTAATTGTCAGTTGCTAAAACGGTGAAGGAAAACATCGTGATGAAACCAGCACACATGAAAGATTTTTCAATGGTGTGTAAAGCCATGTCAGACGCCTACGGGCTTAAACTCTGACACCAGGTTGTTCATCAACCGCACGATAGAAGAAAAAGAAAAGTATTTTTATTATATTTTATTCAACAATAAATATTATATTTTGTAATATCAGTAAGGATTACGTAAAACTTGACTGCAGACTTGACTGCCCAGATAAAATGACAGTCGTTATCGACAAGGAATGTTTACGAATCATTGAGCCGATCGACAGTTTACGTAAATTCAGTTCGTTTCTATGACGTCTCTTTCTTATGTAAAATATGATATTTATTTTTATTTACTTTTAACCCTCGACGTAAAAAGAGGGGTGTTATAAGTTTGACGTGTCCGAGTGTTTCTCAGTGGCATGTTACCAAATCAAACGGATGAACCCAAATGAATGATTTTTATTTAAAAGGTAACTAAACTTGATCGAGAGTGTTCTTAGCAAAAATTGAGGTTTTTCTGTGTTATTAAAATTTTTAATTTGTAGGTAGTATTAATTGACAGACTGAATGACTTTATTAATATCGTAAGTACTTATAAACTACAATTATTTACATTTTAAAGCTTCCCATCCCAAAACCGGGGTGTACAAGTCATACACGTACAAAATTTTTTGAGCCTCTCATCCACTTACAAAAAAATTCAACAAAATCGGTCCAGCCGCTTTGAAGTTGTGGCGTAATCAACAGAAACAGGGATTCATTTTATATACATAGATACATAATAATAATTCTCCTGACCGAATTTCGGTCACAGCGGCCAATCTCAACGGAGACTAGCCAATTACGCAGGAGATATTATAGTGCACAAGTGTGTGCGCAAACACAGGAGCACTCTCTATTCCCTCACTCTCATAGTCCGATGGGACGGCCTTCCGACACGACCGGAGAGAGATCGGGCGCAGATACATATATACATACTTAAGGGCGCATATATACATACTTAAGGAGCAGATCGCAAACTCTTACAAATAAAAGTTGAAACAAAAAACACTATTCACTTCGTAACATTCAAAGTTCGGCTATTTCCTTTACACAAAAACTGGGTTGGATGACGTCACAACTTCTTTGTTTCCCAGACCGAACCCTTATGGCACAAAATTGGAACACAGAATGTCCAATCCTTTATGAGTTATTAGTTATTGTTACACCAAGCAAAATTAAAAAATATTTATTTATTAATATTCGTACAATTATTGTATCTAAATGTAAATAAATTTGTATAATATGTAATGAAAAAAATAAATTATCATCATCATTCCACCGGGAAAACAGCGAAGTGGGCATTCATTTACTACATGGGAAAGGGTCTGATAGGGTGCAAATCTCGTATCAGACCCCACTAAAAAGTTGCCTGGTTTCGACTCAGACCGCAAATCATGGACCCGACTGAAACGATTCCGTTCCAACCACAGAAAAACTAATCACTACCTTCATAATTTAAATGATGATGTATCATCATGAAGTATAAATCAACTGTCCCACTGCAGGGATATGCCTATTCTCAAACATAGAAGGATCACCACGCACAATAATTTATAACGCTTTAAAACGTATTTTAGCTACAATAGAGTTCAAATCTACCACATTTTGTAAAATGAACCTTCTGAATTAATTTCTAAACCATATACCAAAGTTGCGACGGTATAAATCACAAGATAAACGCGTTCGGCTATGTTCGGAGCACTTCGGGAAATTGACTTGAATGACACAAACAGTCGTGATTGAGTGCCGTTTCTAGTAAAAGTATATAGACTTGGAAAGCCTTCTAACGAATTATTTTTATAGAGTATAACATTTATTGGACTTGAAAAAAAAGTTGTGTTTTCTAAAAATAACATTCAGCCTTTTTTAAGTCGGTTAAAAATAAATTCGTTGAGTATTAGTTTTGTATACTTAAGTTTTAAATTAACTACATATGGTTCGTCAATTACTATTATTACTTCGTTCATTCATTTGCATAATAATTTAATATTTTTAAATACATATAGGTATATACTTATATATAAAAAACAAACATTATTTTTACCTACATAAACAATAGTTTACACAATAGTGTAGAGACTGAAGACCGCGTTGTTTGAAGATTGCGTACTTTTTAACATTCTTATCAAAAGTCTTGGCAAAATAAAACAAAAGTTTTTGAAAAATTTCTAGCTTTTTAGTGTTTTTAAGACACGAAAACGAGGAGTCGATTGACGAGATCGCCCGTTTTGTACCTCTATTCTACATAAAAAATATAAAAAATTCTGTTTCTTTTTTGAAGTCTGTTAAAAAGAATTACCTACTCAAAATTGCTCAATCACCGAGTAATCGGTAAAAAAAACATACGCATTGAATTGAAAACCGGTTTTTGGAAATCGGGTAAGTACAAAAATCCTCTGCTACCTAGCAACATACATTGTAGACTTGTTGCAACGTGTCATTAAAAAGTAAGTTACTTCCTACCTTAAAAGCTGCTCCCATTAACGCCCTCAATGCAGTTGACAAGTACCTTGTACGTTAATGTCAAGTACCATTATATCACCGGCCTCGCCTTTAGGTGTGGTGAATTAAATGTAGCACTAAACAAAGGCTTTTAGATATTTATTTTAATACCATGTTGCAGAATAAATTGTTTAGATTTATGCCCTTTTTGCTTAATTAAATGGGATTTTAAAGGTAATGTGTACCTAAATTATTTTGCAAACGGAATTAACTATGTTTCGGCGAACATATGATGTATTCATACGTTCCACGAAACGAATTCAGTATTCGAAATAACAGAATTAAATTAAATAATTCGAATAACAGGTTTTTTCGGGTTAAATACCTGAACGGTCCAGATGGAGCCCTATTGCTGTCATTCACGTGTCCGTCTGTCCGTCGTCTGTCACGCAGGTTTGATAGCCAGACGGTTGGAGCTACAGACTTATTTTTTTTTCAATATTAGCATCCTGTTAATTCAAAGCCATACAAATTGTCAAATAATATTTTTAAATGTTTTTAAGGCCCTTCTACATCCAAAGGGGAGCGTGAAAAAAACATTTCCTTTCCCATAGAATGGGGTATCGTTACATAAAACTCGTTAAATACATAAATACTGTATTTTTTTTGTATTAAAAATATTGGAAAACAAAGGAGTGAGAAGTCACCAATGTCAGTTTTTTTCAAAATTTTATTCCGAAGAATTTTTTAACTTCCTATTGATCTATTAAATTTAAATTTGGTGATAATGTTTATTTATTATTATGTACATTTTACTGAATAGTACCAATTATATTGATAACTCAGATTCGACGGCTTATATTCTTCACTTGGTACGGAGCCCTAAATATAGCCTCCGTGTAGAAATCCGACCCGCACTTGGTCGGTTCTTATTAATTAAAATAAAAGTAAATGGCTGATGTTCGATGAACGATACTACAGTTTAAGTTGTATATACAGATATTATTCAGATAAGTACAATTTCAATACTTGTATCGCCCGTGACGCTATCTTGAACGCAACAGATGTTTTATCAGTAACTCACAGCTGGCCAGTTGTATTCAAGCTTGGTGTGCACAGATAATGAGCTTATTTTGAATTGTGACTTAAATTTACTACGGTTATTGTAAAACTGACTGTAATTATGTCTTACTGGCCGAATTTTGGTCACAGTGGCCAACCTCTATAAAAATATTGCAATGAAAAAATGCATGATAATAATATCTATGTAAGATATGTTTTTCTTAGTTTAATATTTTTCAATTGTTTGATTAGAACTTTTGTGAAACAGTATTTGACATAGAACATTGACCAATGGCAATTCGTATGATAATTTTCTGGCATGCGCGGGTAAATTCAAGATTTAAAAATGTAAAGATTTGCATGTCGATATATTGTAATACTTTCCGACGAAGTGTATTCTTGCAAATAAACTTTCATTTCATTTTATTTAATTTGGTTAGGAATTTTATTACATGCTCAATTATTAAAAGATATTCACAAAAAAAAATGTATTTTTCCTTTCTTGAGTATGGTACTTATAGATTACAATAAAAACAAATGCCGTATTACATTTTTGTTCAAAATTACTAGAACAAAAATCTATTAACCCTCATGAATTTTATCAGCAAATTCTGCTTCGCTAGGTGTAAAGCCTTACCTGAAGAACTTAAATGGACTATTTTTAAACACTATGAACTAACTTCAAGACCAAACTTGGTTCCGATTAAATCTGCGGTTTTAAAGTTAAGCTATACCATCCTGAGTTATAATCTTTCGGCGCTGTCTTGGAATTAAAATTCTTTTGACTCTTTTAATCTTCGAGAAAGGAGGAGGTCTTCAGTTCGATGCAATTTTTTTTATGTCTACACATTTATTTATCCGTGGCTAGTGTAAATGGCCGATTTAAGTGAATATTTTTTTGTTAAAAAGAGTATCGATTGGTCCCATATAAATATTGTCATGATCTGATAATGAAGTTCAAGGATATAGAACAGAACTGTTCATCGGGCGATAGAATAACTCTTATAACAACTAATTTTATTTTTATGTAGATAATTATGTGTTATCAAATTGAAAACAGACTTCCGAATATGTGAGGAGGGTCTGGCTTCCCCTTTTGAAGTTAATGTGCCTTTCAAAATTTTAATAATATAGAATTTTTAAAAAGTAAAATCGACTCCAGTACTAAAATACTAAAAATTATACAAAAACGCTCGATTTGGAGTCGGAGTGAAGGCTTAGGATAAGGTGGTTTAATCTGGAACCTGTTTAGCTTGGCACCGAAACCAAAACAAACGTTTTTATGTTATTTTCAGTTTTTTAGTACCTATTTGAAATATGTTTTACTTTTTTCTCTCTTTTTCTCTAGACTTTTTTAAATGGGATCTAGAATTAGTCGAAGTACTATGTTTATAGCGACATCAAAAAAAAGTTTGCCAATAAATTCCAAAAAAAAAAAAACAAATTTGAAATAACAACTTTTTCTACCATTTTCACCTGATTCAGACATTACACGTACCTATTAGGTTTTATATTTGAACTAGGCGCAAAACCAGACCGAATTTCAAAGACCAAACGAGCCACCTGGTCAACGTTTATTGGTGTTATAAAAATTAAGTGTACCCAATTTTGTTTTAGTATTTTACTAATAGTATCTATTTGAAAAGTCGTCGCCGTTTTGGCGGAAGACTACTCTAAAATTTTCGCAGTATTCAATATGTAAATATCGTGTACCTTTCGAATTCGAATATTATTATTCGTTTATAGTAAGTAGGTACTTATGTAAGATTAGGGTTAGGTTACAATTTTTGTATGAAGAAAAATTCGAATAGATTTGAGTTCGAAACATGACATAACATAGACTCACGCCTGTATTCCCCAGAGAGGGTAGGCAGTTGTGTATGCAGTACACCTACGTTTCGCCGGTTATGTTATAAGTCCCATGTAATAGGGGGCGAGCCTATTGCCATTGACTGGGCACAATTTCAGGCTCTGACTGCTACTGAGAATTTCCTAATGAAAAAGCAATAACTTCGTCCGACCTAGGGATCGAACCCAAGGACCTCGTGCTCAGTAATCGTTTCTTTGTTTTACAAAATCACAAGGTATATTGGGTCCGTGCCCAATACTAAAGGTTTAGAAAAAATCACCTAGATAAAATATTATATTTTTTAAGAAGATAAAATATTTTTACAAAATATTATATTTTTCGAAAAATCATGAATTGAGAAAATCCTGTCGATGATAGAATTGTTTCTACAGAACAGAAATACACGAAATCTGGCAGTTTTTTTATTTTTTCTAAATCTTAAGAGCTTAAAAGGCCAACCCTAAGATGACACTCTGACCTTGTTAGTCAGTAGACCTATGACGTAGCTATGCCATAATGAGAACCAAATAACATTCAACCTGACCTTGAAATCAACCCCACTCAACAGCCGCGATTGGCACCGCCAAGGCAGTTAATGAATTCCGAACGTTACGTGTTTTCAAACTTTTGAACGAAGTATCCGACCTACTTCAGGGGCTCTACTCCGAAAATCGAACAACGATGTTTCGGATCGGAATGTAAATGAAGACCATCAAACACAATCCTTACCACCAAAAAACTGTTTAATTGTACCTACTTAGTGCTTTCATCATTTCGTTACAAATTCATAAAAAAAAAAAACAATCTATTAGAAAGTAATTTATCGAACAAACATGCGATCCGACAATCGAAGCTTCGTTGCGAAAATTTCGGAGTAGGCCCCCAGAAATGGAAATGAATTCAAAATGTATTATGTCACACACTTATCATTCTGTGTATTTTAAATGCACTCAAGGAAAAAGCTACGGCCTGGTAAAGAGGTTGTCACTTTTTATTCAAGAAATAGCACGAGTAGGGCTCTTTCAATTCACATTTCACTCTAATGGATTCGAAATAAAGTTCAAAATTGAATGGTGTTTGAAAAATGTAGTAATTTACATCAATGTATTTTAAAGTATACTTAAGTAGTTATCGTAGGCTATACAAAGTTGATATTTATTGCTAGTTATTTGTTCGTTTTACACGCTCTAAGTTAGGAAAAGACATGGACTGAGTATAATATATCTTAAAGTAGTCGCAAACTTTCGCGAACACTCAACATAATGAAACAACTTTTTAACGGATATAATTACGTTTCGAGTACTTTGCAGCACTTGAAACGTCAGGATTATTATCTAAAAAAATCAAAAAAAAAAAACGCGAATTATATCCGTTAAAAAGTTGTTTCATTATATCTTAAAGTAGCCTTCCATTTTATAAAAAATGGACTAGTAATGGAACAAAGTTCATTAACAGTGATTATCACCCATGCTGGTTTTGGTGGAAGGCTTTGGCCGTGGAAGCACCTAGGTATAAAACACCTTTGTACTCGTGATAAAAAAGAAAAAAAAAACTTATCGCGCTAAACTACTATCTTGCTCGCACATGGAAGATACAAAAAGTAATAGTAGAAATAGTAGTATTAGTTAGGAAAAATCGCAAAAAATTTTTTTATATTTCACCAGTTATGTTGTGAGTCCCATGTAATAGGGGGCGAGCCCAATCCCAGAGTCTGTGCTGCTACTAAGAATTTTATAATGGAAAAACCCAATAATACTTTGCCCGATCCGGGGATTAAACTCAGGACCTTGAGCTCAGTAGTCGCACTTGCTACCACTAGAACAACGAGGCAGTCACTATTTTGTAATATTATTCTCTTTAATTGGTTTTATGTCGTCAATGTGCGAGCGAGATAGCACTTTAGATTCGGCGTCTGTCGCAAACTACGTGATAAAAAAAAACACAGCCGCAGTGACGTCACAAGATAAAAACCAACATTATTTTTATGAAACCTTTTTCTTCGAGTAAGTGTTCTGTTACAGTATCCTCTAATGGCCACTTAGGAACTAAAGGTACCATGAATAGTTGACACTTGATTTACTGTTACTGCCTTTACTGTGGTAATTAAAACAACAGTTCTTACAAATTATAGTAATTATTTTCATTTTGTTATGGTAATGGCACTGTTTTGAACTTTGAATCGGGTTTTAGAGCGGAAATTTCTTGTTAAAATTATTAATTTTATGTAATGGGATCGTCTGGGTTAAGTGTTATTTAATTTTGGATTAAAATATGTAATAGAATAGCTGTAAACGCTTGGCGCTGTGGTACCGCAGTGGTTGTCACGAACACTAAAATTAAGCAACGCGCGACGCAGTCAATCTTTGAATGAGGAATCGTTTATATTTTATGTGAAAGTGCCCTAAATAAATGGTGTTAATTATTATACTTATTTTAATACTTTTTTTTTAATATAGACTCACGCCTGTATTCCCCAGAGGGGGTAGGCAGAGGTGTGCAGTACGCCCACGTTTCGCCGGCTATGTTATAAGTCCCATGTAATAGAGGGCGAGCCTATTGCCATTAACCGGGTACAATTCCAGACTCTGTGCTGCTACTGAGAATTTCCTAATGGAAAAACCCAATAACACTTTGCCCGACCCGGGAATCGAACCCAGGACCTCGTGTTTAGCAGTCGCGCTTGCTACCACAAGACCAACGAAGCAGTCAATCATTTTAATACTATAATAATGTTTAATATAATAAATGTTAATTATTATACTGTGATATATACTGTGATTATCATACTGTGATAATAAGCTCTAAGAATTTTGTGAGGTATTGGAATCGGAAATTATAAACATTGTAAAAGAAAAAAAATGCTCTATTCAAGTTGATCTTCTTCCCAAACGTCTTGGTTGTTAAAAACAGTGGCGTTTGTTTTGGGAGATGAATTTTCAAATTGAAAATATCATTTTTTTCTTCTTTTACAATATTTATGTCATCTGATTCCTACAAACTTTACAAATTCCTTAAAACTAATTTTTTAACACCTCGTAAAACCAAAATGGAATTACGATTGGCTAATTGATAGATTACTCAACACAAATGCATGTGGTAGGTACTTACTTTTTTTCCATTCCAAAAACTCTACCCGTAATTAGGCATAGGTACCTTAATTTCTGTTACTTCTATGCCAATTGTTGACTTGTGCTCATTTTATTTCCCAGCGATTTTCTTTTCTAAAACAAAAACAATGCCAATGTTAATATCCCGATGACATTAATGAATATTCCTTGCAACGAAGCTTTCAACGTTTATAGCTGGTTTTATGGCCTCAATCTTTGTAGGAAGCAGTGACAATTACCGTCATTGTAAAGGCTTAAACTCCTTTGAGTTACGCCACTTTTCCTTTGCACCATGTTACCGTTTGTGTTGGCGCGCTAATTTGTGACGTTGTAGAGTCAAGACTTTTAAAAAAAAGTTGGTAACAAGGAAGTGAATGGATGTATGAAAGAGTATTTAATCTAAGTTCAGAAACCTTTATAGATATTAATTGTTAGTGTTGTTATGTTAAACATATTTTTTGCTAACAGTACTTTAAGTATCATTAAAAAAGTGGGACAAAACAGGAATTCTTTTTTGTAAGGGGCGAATGCGGAAGTTATTGAAATGTGGGATGAAAAATCGGGGCAAACGCGGAATGAATCGGAGTAAGATCTACAGTAAAGATATTTGAAAAAGTTATTATTATTATTGGAAGGACGGGGCTGTGCAGCTTTACAGCCTTACTCGTACCTAAGAGATCTACTGTGATTAGCCGACATTTTATAGTATCTCCCTTAAACTGGATGAAGTGGCTGGCCGGAAGAGACTTGATATCCTACGGGCCCAATATGTAGTGTCCCAAAAGGATGTTTCGTTTATATATGTGATATGAGTGGTCAGCAGTCGCTGAGGTGTCTTGAAAAAGTAAAGAACGATAAATATAAAAACATTTTTATAGTATTTGTGCCTAGTGCGAACATTAAAGTTGGAAGTTAAGATCAATATTGACTGTGTTTTTAAATAATAATGTAACAATTTTCCCGGTTTACACAAATTAGAATATCTCAGAAGATAGTTAAATAGTTCTACCTTATTAGCGATATAATTGTTGGTAACCTTAAACCTATTTAGTAAAATAGATTTAGAGCGATTAAGAGATCCTAATAAAGTTTATTTCAAGGCTAGGATATTATTAATGAAACGGACTTATGATTATAATTATTTATATTACGAATATAATTATCTTACTGGGACATATATATTAACAAAGAGACACTGAGCTTCATTTTTCAGGACTACTTGTTGGACACAATATATTTTCCTCCGAATAGAACTCATAATAAATGATCGTGTTACACAGATGTGACATCTGTCACGCTAATCACATTTTTTCCTAAGATATTGTCCCCTGTGATATTGTTGTAGAATATTGTTGTGGTAAATAATATAAGTATTATCTAAGTACACATAAAACAGTATGAAGAGGTAGATAATTGTAAATGTGGTTGTGGTTTGTATAGAAGTAGGTACGCTATAGCACTTGGCACTACAAATAAAGTGGCCCAGCGTGGCCCAGTAGAGCGGGGATCGTGCAGATGGCAATCGTCGTCTATCTTGTACATCACGCTGGCTGTCCAACAAAAGTTAGTCCGTGAAATAATAGCCACCTTTGCGTTAATTACGGCGTAAAAAGTGCTCTATAAAAAAAATTATTATCGTGCGAAATTGCCATATTATCTTGAACATCAATAATGAAGGTAGGTTTACAGTAGGTTAGGTACTTGTAATTATGATATTTATCGTTGTTTCTCATTTGGATTTTCTTTCGATCATACAGATATTTGTCACGCGCGGAAATAAAACTTGCAAAATAAATAAAAAAGTGTGTTAAATTACTGTCTTAACGTATAATGAGAGTTAGTGAAAAAGAGAGTTCGTCTGTATTAGCGCACTCATTTGATCACTACATTATCACCTGCATAGAAGTAATATTCGCTGAGAATGGCTGCTGTGACAGAAATTTAGGATATATCCTACTAGCTGATTCATATGCGGCCCTTTAATCCGATCGCAGCGCCATCTACCGGATCCAATTGTGAATATAAACCATTTCGAGACCAACTTAATACCACAAAAAGAAACAAAATCGGTCTAGCCGAATTGAAGTGATGTGCAGACAAACATTTGTGGCAATTGATTTGTTATTTATATAGATTCATGTATGTCAATAATATCACGCCAAAGTCTTAAATTGCTACAATAAAAAGACCCAAATTCTCTTAAGAAACCAAATCAAATGAAACACCCTCAAAAACGTTCAACACCAACATCTTGTATCTTAATTCTCAATGCACAATGACAAAGACAAGTTCCCTCAATTTTACAAAACAAAACGATGTTTTCAGAAACATTTGTTATTTTAAAACATTCGTATAAGACGAGCAAATAATTAATAGCACTGTCGCAAATGACGGAAGACGTTTATTTCCTTTTGTCTGTTAAGCGAAGCTGTGAATGTGCATAATAGAGCCGTGTGAAGGGACATTTATCACGCAGATGCACTGTTCAGTACGTGGAGTTTTCATCCAAATTAATATTATAAATTTTCCAGACACAACTTCTAAACCAATTTCAACCAAATTTAATAAGTACTGATTTTAAATACAAATTGGAAAACGTTCACAACTACATACCATAAACCATATTCAACCAAATTTAGCACTGTTTTAAAGATAAAATAGAATATTAATTAATTATTATAATAGATTAGTATGAAGGGACTTTATCTCACATAAGCAGCAGCCTAGAGGTATGACTGTTGGATTGACAAGTCAAAGGTGTTAGGTTCAAACCCAGGCACGCGTTTTAGAAATTGATTATCACTCGCTAACATGGTGAAGAAATCATGGTGAGGAAACCAGCATACCTGAGAGATATTTCAACGATGTGTAAAGCCATGTCAGATACCTACGGGCGGGGCGGTGTAAATTCTGAATAAGTATAAAAAGTATAAGTATTGTCACACGTGTTGGTAGTTTCTGTCTATCCATATGAAAAATGGGCAAAATGGGAAACAGGGGCAATGGCACCTCTTTGGAATTTTACTACCCGGCGTTACCCAGCTTCGTAAAATATGTATTTCTAGGAACCGTGCAATATTTCGAGAATCTTTTTATTGTGAACTAGCTGCCCCGATAGATAAAATTTTAATATTATATTAAAAAAAGCACATTCAGCCTTAATTAAAATCTTATTTTTATTACTAAATTACCCCTACTCTACTCCTTCTACCCCTTCTCTACACCTACCCTACCCCTACAAAAAAAAACAAATCAAACAAATCAATAACCATGAAAATCGGTCCAGCAGTTCTCAGGCAAAAGCTAGTAAATTATGATTGGCATTGGCTGCCCGAATGCGATCAGCACACGTAGAAATAGTGTCATAAGAATGCGCCTTTCCCAAAAGTAAAACTAAAATGTCAATTTAAAAATTAGTATAATCCACAAAAAAAAACTTAAAATTTCAAATTATTTATTTCACAATTTTTCAGTAATAATACTAATCATGTTTACAATTATGCTCAATCTTAAGGAAAAGATAATGTGCATTGTTATTAATCGTATATTAAAATAAATTGCTATTCACTCGCATGCAAACGGTTTTATTTAGTTTGAGTTGTTGTTTATTATTTGGTTCAAATTTAGTAATAGATATTTCACCCCCTTCCTGTTGACAGATTGATCTGATATTTGGTGCACAGCTTTAGTTTTGATGACAAAACCGTTTTGGTAAAAAAAAATACTTTTATTATTTTTTAAACATAAAAATAATTTATGGATTTGCACGAAGGCTCTTCCTGCACCTTAATACTTTTCGATGGTAAAATTTATAACAAAAGTTCATTTTATCTTATAACAAAAGTTATAAATTTAAAATATACCTATACCATTGCGTGTGAATAAATGATTTCTTTCTTTCTTTTCTTTTCTTTTCTTTAAACATCCATCCCATGTTTTCCAACGAAATAAACAAACAAAAAGCACACTCCATTAATACAATAACCACAGGGTGTTTTATTCAATGTTACCTTAGAATATCATTAATTTTTAAACGTAGATACTTACCTGTTTTGTACGATGTCGTTTTGAAATGACAAATGGGGCACTTTTGTTGTCACGAAATATTCATTACTGTTATGTAAATCGAATTACAGCGCCATCTAGTTAGCTGTGACAGAGATAAATAGTATTTAAGATAATGGCGCTCGTAGCGTTATGATACTTCGGTGATTCTTTAGAACACTTAACGTAAAGTAACGTTTCATGCGCTCCATGCATCAGATTAATAAATAAATCATCCTGTAACTACACTGCATGGCCTCATTCTTATACAGAGGAGGATCGAGCATTAATCACCACGCTAGCTCACTGCGTTTTGGCGATTGCGACTGTTATATTCAGGTTTCCTCACTATGTTTTACTTCACCGTCAATCAGTTTATGATGGAATCACAGGGATATCGAGGGAAGCCCTCAATTTTTACCCGCAAAAAAGAATTTGAAATCGGTTAACAGGTGAAGAACTCGGTGAACAGACATAAAAAAATACAATGGAACATAGAACCTCTTTCTTTTTGAAGTCGTGAAAAAAACTGGATTGGGTTCGCGATTCAAGAGCAAGCCCCAGTTGCTCGCGCCCCGGTTGACCGCTGATCGCCTGCCAGGCAGATAGCTGCGGTTTATGACAGTCTATTATACAATTACACATTATAGTCGACGAAGATTATACGAGTCAAGCCCCGGGCGACATCTTATAATATATAAAGAGCTCCTGACATATCTTATTACATGAGACTCTCTTTTACATGACAGAAGTGACATTGAGGAAAATTATGCAATTATTTACCTACGTCAGAAATTTTGCCATAATTTAGTGTAGGGACATTTAAAATGAGCACTAGTTTAAACCAACAAAACAGCGGGCATTTATAAATCGGGCTTTGCAAAAACTCATTAACTTAGTCCATTGTAAATGATGATAAAAATGGTTACAACAAAAATATTTAAAATGAGTTTAAAAACACGTTTTTAATTAAGCTTTAAAATTGGAATTTTAAAACTAAACGTATACGTAAGTCTTATAGGTAGGTAGGTACTATCGTGAACAAAGCCGGTGCATCACTCTTAAGGTTAGAATCGCTTGCACCCGGCGTCCGAACGTAGCGCTAGTCTGGCCCTACGCACGTAGCATCGTACAAAGCATTTTGATCGCAAAGTGGTGCACCGTTCGTGTCCGCGATAGTACCTATAGGTAGGCAAAAATTTGTGACTGTGCTGTTGACCGTTGAAGAGTTTCTGTATCTAGAGCTAATTCTGAATGTTTATTCAGATTAGGCTTACCATGAAAATGCATTGTCATCGGAACTGAAGCTACAATATTAAAATTCAACTCCGTAGGATAAGAGGAAGTGGTTCTAATTCTGCTAGCAATATTTGACGCGAACATACAAACATTGCAAGTTAAAAAAAAGCTGGTCAAAACTGCCTTTGTGCGAGTCAGACTCGCGACAAAGGTTTTGTCGAAACCTATCTAATAGAAGGGATGGTAGGGTCCAACCATTTTAAGCAGGTATGTTGTATCGCATAGACCACAACACCGCTTATCACCTTTTTCTCCTATCAGGTTCATTAAAAAAAATGTCACGCAAGTGTTGCTTAAATTGCGTAGTATTACTCTATAGCAGCGTTTCCTAATCTATTTCAGCCACAAATACGACCCCTAGGAAATCAAGCGCAATTGTTAAGGAAGACCCCTTGAAAAACTGTAATCAATTTCAATTTTTAAAGACAAGCATTTATGTTACTAGACTATTATTAAATTAAAGATGAGACTGCGAACCCTATACATATTTTCGCGGACCCCAGGGGATTAGGGGATCACCGGTTAAGAAACACTGCTCTATAGTATATTGTGCCTTTAACGCATGTATGAAATGTAACTGTCAAATAGTTTACAATCAATTTGTTTCTGACAGATATATAATTTCAATCAACAAACCAATTTGCGACTGTCATTTTCAACTCTACCCATCCATAATTTGAACTGAAAACTAATTTAATAACTGAGCTTATCAAAACGATTTTACGCGGATCGGTTCTGTTATTGTAATCTATGCTATAATTTGAATCGATTCCGGATTTAGTCTAATGATCTGGCGTCAGTAGACGAGATTGATTCGGAATTCGATTCGGATGATTCGGATTAAATGCCCTAATTTAATACAAAGACTGATTTAGTACGATGGTATCAGATAAGATGTTTCGATATGGATATCGAAACATCTGATCTGATCTGACTTTTCCAGAAAACGGGCTGTCAATGAGTGGACTCATTGACAGCCCGTTTTCTGGAAAAGTACCAAATAAGAACCAATTTTAAAAAAATCCAACATTTACCAAAGCAAGCAAGAAATACTTTAGGTTGAATATCAAATTCACCCAATTATTTTATAATTTGTTGTCTCGGTAAAACGAAGTCAAATTTCCTTGTTTTCAAGAATTATAAGGATACTGTAAAAGTGATTTAGGTAGTATGAGAGTAGATAAGATAATATAGATGATGTGGAAAATAGGGACTATTAAAATAATGATAAATAGACGCCATCCTGCTTGTGGTTGCCGGCCTAAGAATAGAACCACATCTACTCATCCCGCGGGTGTCGCAAGAAGCAACAAAGGGAAAAACTGAAGGATGGGCAGCACCATCCTACTGAGTAATAGCAACCATCTGCTACTGCGATCGCCAACCGGCTTGCCCGGTGATTAAGGACAAACACCTTCAAAGGTATACACCTTCATATGTCCAGCAGTGGATTGATACAAGCGATGTTGGTAGTTAGGTAGACGCCAAAAACAAGCACTTTTTGTGTTGAATTTTCACCGGAATTGATGTGTCTCTCTTTATTTTGTTTTCATCGCAATATATTAATGCATTGCTAACCTTATCAAAGCCGAAATCAGTTTGATATCAAATCGATTACAGTACTAAGTGATTGGTTGGTAGTGATCGATTTTTCGTTGATATTCATAGGTGTAGCTTGCAGATTTGTTTACGATTTGAGTTTAGCCGCGTTCCTATTTGTTACAGATGAAACAATTTTTTGCAATTCTATGCTTCTTCTTTTTGTATTGTTAACTTGATTCTTACTTATTTTTGTTTTGATCAGTACCTTGCAAATTTTACTTGTAATTCAAGTTAAATTGGTCATACCTTACTGCCTTTGATTCCTTGCGTATCGTGGTATCGAAGGCAGGAAGGTATGACGTAAATATTTAACGTCAAACGAATATTCTATGTAGTAGGAAACTAGGATAGTTTTAATTGATGGAGACTGATCCTATCGATTGATGTTGATTGTTTAGAGTCATTACGTTATTTTTGAGTTATTTCAAACTGATCCCCTACATTTATGATACCCTGGTAGATCAGTTTTTTTTTTCTGATCGGATCCTGTGTAGAGTCGGAATCTGAAGGAGAATCCAGATCTACTTTCTACATACATCAAGCCTGCTAATCGCGGTTGTAATGTAACAATTACCGCCCCATAAATAATTTTCCAAGCCATTCTCAATTTTTCTTTGAACTTCCAAAACAACAGTCAAGAAAATTAAATTTAATAAAATAACAAGATTTGCATCTATTAAGATAACGTAGCTAATATAAAGTTTCAACAAATGCGATGGGGACTCGTAATTTATAAAGCAAAATGCTAATTTCATACATAAAAGGGACGTAAAAGAGAGATATACTCAAGTTTTAACAAGAAAAGTCCGAATCGTCCCTTATTCGAGACCGTTTTAAATCGGAACCTAATTTGGTGACGCAGGCACTTACAAAAGAAATGAAATTGAAATGAGAGATCGATGCGTACTTACCTAAAATTATTTCTTTAATTATCTTAAATGGATTTAAGATGGGAAAGAAAGAATAGTTAAAAAGGAATTTTGTATTAATTATTTAGTTTAGTAAAATACTGCCTCGTTGTTCTAATGGTAGCAAGCGTGACTGCTGAACACGAGGTCCTAGGTTTTGATCCCGGGATCGGGCAAAATGTTATTGGATTTTTCTATTAGGAAATATTTCAGTAGCAGCACGGAGTCTAGAATTGTGCCCGGTTAATGGCAATACGCTCGCCCTATTACATGTGACTTATAACAATATAGCTGGCGAAATGTAGGTGTACTGCATACACCTCTGCCTACCCCCTCTGGGGAATACAGGCGTGATTCTATGTTATGTAGTTTTGTAAAATACTATTGTTAATCATGGATGATGGGTGACCATTTGTGGTATTTAATTTGAAGGGGATCTGTGCTTTGGAAGGCATGAATAAAGGACTCTCCCTAAAGCGCATAGAGTAGGCTACGCGCAAATGAAGTTTGTTCTTAATTTGAATATTATTGAATTAAAATCAATGAAATTTAATAAACAAAATCTAGAGACTAATATCTGTGTCTGCAGTGTGTCAGATTTCTATTATAATCTTTATTTATAAATCGAAAAGATAAAATATATTTATTTAACTTAAAAAATAAAATAAAACTTGACATAAACTGAGATAGAAAATTACCGACATGCGACCTGCATTGAACTCACGAACGTACAAGATTGCTGGCGTACACCGTAAAGCTATTAAGACCATAGTAATTAAGCGCTTTCTAATCACCAGCGCGCATCAAAGTACTAGCTCGTTAACCTAACAAGGTTTGCAAAATATGATCGCAGGCTATGGGAACTTTTTTATCTTTTAAGAATTATAATTTTGGAAGAAGGGACTTATGGAATCTGAGGTCAGTGTTTGTTTATATCACACGATTTTCTCTGAAATAGTTTGTTGTATGAATAAAAAGGACAGGAATATCAAAATTGGTGGCTTACTAGAGCAATGTTCACTTGAAATTCAGTGAAACTTATGATGCATCTGACAAGCGTTGATCACCCTAATTTCAGTAGCTTAACACGTAACAGATTCGAAATTAAAATGTTTTAAAAGTAAGCCACTTGTCACTTTTATTTTTTTAGTATTTAATATCACTACATAGTATAAAACAAAGTCGCTTCCCGCGTCTGTCTGCCCCTATGTATGCTTAGATCTTCAAAACTACGCAACGGATTTTGATGCGGTTTTTTTATAGATAGAGTAATTCAAGAGGAAGATTTATATGTATAAAACATGCATATTAGCGTAACCGTGCGAAGCCGGGGCGGGTCGCTAGTTATATTATAAAAAGATGGCAATATTTCCTTTTTTATTTATTTTCCTCGACTCGTATCTGAAGGATTGGTCTCAGATTGCATTAGACCGAGACAAGTGGAAGGAGGAAAGGGAGGCCTTTGCCTTGCAGTGGGAAAATATAGGCTAAAATAATAATAATAATATTTCCTTTACAAAAAGTACAAACCAAAGATACAAAAAACGAAGATCAAAGACTTATTTCACTAATAAAAAGTTCACAACCTCTGAGTAATATATGTTATATTTATATAATTTTCATAGAATAATTAGGAGATGACACTAATAAAGTCGCGGGTGACAGCTTAGCAAAATAATGTTTTAAGCTAGCTTACATTTTATTTGATGTTTCAGTTGTTGTCATGAGAAAATCCATAGGAGCTTTTTTCGGGAAAATGTTCAATGTTTTTTTCTTTAAAACTTTATTCAAACTTAGCCTTATCGGTTTAGCAGTTCTCAAGTAAATAAACTGCATTACTTATTTAAATAGGTAGAAAAAATTTCAATGCAAACATTACTTTACTAGACTCATTAATCAAATCAGGGTGGTCTTCACAACAGCCGCACTTACCACTGGACTCATATTTGCCGAGTAATTAATATAATGCCAGGTATGTGTCTGTCTGTATAACTAGTCAACAAACTCGATTAGTTTGTGAACATCAAAGGAATACTAAATTATAACCATTACCGGTCATTTGATACAAACATAATTATGTTTCACCTTGAATAACACGACGTCTTGACCTGTGAACTTGATCTTGACGTCAATGTGTCGTAGCCATATTGGATTTTAAATTACACCAGCCTTTAGTTGAACCCTTTGTAAACAATACTAAATTATTTAAAAAAACTTTCAATTTACCTTTACCTTGTTTGTTGATAGCCGCCGCGACTACACTCGCTCTTGAAAATGGACTCCGTTTGGGTCCGAAACTAGTCGGGCATTCCCGAAATCAATCCGTGAGTTTACCGCTAGTATTTAATAAAATATTATTAGTTGTTACAGTAATAACAATTACTGTGCCTTGTGGTTTCTGGCCTAATAATAAAACCACCCGTACTCATCCCGCGGGTGTCGTAATAAGCGACAAAGGGAAAAATCTGGAGGATAGGCAGCAGCATCCTACGGTGGCACGGTGATCAAGTGCTGCCGGTCACAGAGGGAGTGTGCCTAATAGGCTTTGCGCAGGGAAGGTTCCGGAGCTGGTCTCTTAAGAGGACCCGCGACCTCCCTCCATGCGCTGATGGTGATCACCGGGGTGGTTTTAGTGGGTAAAAATCCCACACTATCCTATCTCTTCCCCGGAGGCAGGGTGCCTTTTGAAGGTTTCCCCCGAAAAAAAAAAAAAAAAAAAAGGCAGCAGCATCCTACTGTGTAATGTGTAATAACAACCATCTGCTACTGCGATCGCCAACCCGCTTGCCCAGCATGGCGATTAAGAGCATCTTCTATTAAGCGCACAAAATAAGTGATGCGTATGAGAAGAGGCCTACGTCCAGCAGTGGACTGATACAAGCTGTGTAGGTACAGCAATTACTCTATAGCATTGATTCCGTGGTGACTTAGATTAACTAAGAAAGTAAGAAGTAGCTGTTCTCCTTCAAATGGTTTATTTAAATTTTTATAACTATATTCATTGATTTTATATCTTCAATCAACTTCAATGTGCGAGCGAGATAGCAGATTAGCGTGAAGAGGCACCTTAAGATGTGTCTTACGTTCTTATCATCGTCATCTGCGCCGCAACACGATCCAAGATAGGCCTCTTTTCCTCCGATACTGTCGATCTTTAGCCTGACTAATTTAATCCACCAAACCCTTTAGGAAATCACCTTTTTATCATGTTTCCGCCTAATTAATTCACATCCTGGGTCAGGGATCTTTTTCAAACGCCACATATTTATCAACATAATTAGTATGAAAGAAAGACTCCATAGAGGCAGTTAAATAGTTATATTATATAGGAAGAGGGAAAGAAAACTGTTTATTAGCTATTGCTGGTAGGTAAATTGATTATTATAGTAGTTATATATCTACATCAAGTATATTTTTACCCGACTACAAAAAAAAAGGAGGGTTATGATTTTAGCAGTCTATGTATGTATGTATGTATGTATGTAAGTTTGTTCATCTGTTCCCTCCTAGCTCCTAAACTATTTGTTGTAATTCAATAAATAAGGTGTCTATCGATGCGTCTTAATGGTCTGCGGGTTATAGGATTTATAAAATTTCGTAAAATCAAATAAGGTGGATTTTAAAAATAAATTAGTCAGCTCGAAAAAAATAAAGTTAAGGTAAATTTATCGTGTTTGATATCAAATAGAAGGTCTTGATGAGCACATTCAGAATATGTATATATTATCTATATATTCTGGACCACTTCTTAGAATATCAGGCTTCTAACTACCCGTTACGACTATCATAAATATATGTGATTATAACACTGCATACAATGTGAAAACGTGATAACAATAAATATTTACTAATTAAATTAAAGTTTCTACACATCACTGCCTATTAAATTATGATTATATTTTAAAATAATGTTAATTAAATTGAGATTTCTTTTTCGTAACTAGATGGCGTTGGTTTGCGGTTTTGTGGAAGTAAGTAATATAGAGTTAAAAATACCTCCTCAAAAATCCCGGAATCGTAAACGGAATTAAATCTCGGGATTTTATTAATATGGACTGGATTTTGACCTATAGTTTTTATTAGAATTAATTTTGTATGTAAAATAAAACTCATTAATTTAACAGTTTTAGTACCGAACTACTTAAGTATTACATTATCTGTTACCGATGTCTAAAAACATAATAAAGACTTTTTATTATAATAATTTAGTTCATATGTATTTAAAACGTTAAATTAATATTTTGGAGAATTTATTAATGTTTTAACACATGTTTGCTTATTAAATATAATAAATTATTTAATAAGAAATTTGAAAAACAACTGATACGGAAGGGATTCGAACCCACGATCTCCGACGTACCGTGCCGACGCTCTAACCGCTGAGCCACCGTATCCCATCAAAATCAGTCGAAATTTCAAATCTCTTTCTACGCCTAGGGCGTGTGGTAATATCTATCGGTGCCTTCTAAAAACTGCAAAGTTTAGAACACTGAGTCGGATAATTAATGTATTCCGTTCGATATTACCACACGCCTAAGGCGTAGAAAGAGATTTGAAATTTCGACTGATTCTGATGGGATACGGTATCTTAGCGGTTAGAGCGTCGGCACGGTACACCGGAGATCGTGGATTCGAATCCCATCCGTATCAGTTGTTTTTTCAAATTTCTTATTAAATAATTATACGTAAAATTAATTTCTAATTTCCCGGGAATTAATTGTAATGTTTATGATTTCGGGATTTTAGAGCAGGTATTATCAACTCCATGTTACTTACTTCCTCGAACTTTAGGTAAATGTACTCTATCTATGATGATATCCCACCAAAAAGGTTTCATGTGTACTTATACAGCTTGGCAAAAAAGAGTCTGAGGCGGTGACAGCTGGAACTAAAAATAAAAATCTTAAATAACTACGTTTGTGAGTACTAAAATAACATAAAAATGATTCATTTGATTATAATTAATGACAAAAAACTCGTCACAGAAATATGTAAGCACTTAATAACTTGTAATTTGAATTGTAGTGTGAAAAGTGCGACAGCGGCGCCCCCCATTTTTCCAGACTCTTTTTTGCCAAGCTGTACTTCTTACTACTTTTCATGTATACTTCTAAGAAATATATGAGGCCATGTTTTAATAGCTCGAAGTCGCGGACGACACCTTTGAAATAAATTTAATTTAAAAAATACATGACATTGACTAAAGGTTTGAACCACGTTTGAACCGAAGTTGACAGTTAAAGAAATCTACCCATTTAAGAACTACCACATTCTAAAAAATTGTGATTAAAATGAATTTTATTGAATTCTTTACCACTAAAAATCATTGAAAAAAATATAGTATAAAAACTAAAACCCGACTACTTAAAATCTAAAAACAAGCTTCTTAGATTTGAAATAAAATTCTGTAGTCGGAGGCCTTAATGTATTATAGGTAAATAGGTACTAGATAATCTTCCAAGGGTAAATACTTTGTAATTTGGTGGCCTCCGACTACAGAATTTTATTTCAAATCTAAGAAGCTTGTTTTTAGATTTTAAGTAGTCGGGTTTTAGTTTTTATACTATATTTTTTTTTACTATTTTAGTGTGTGACTGTTGACTGGCAAGTCAGGTTTTAACCCAATTAAGGTTTTATCCCTCTACTGTGTGACTGATCAATCACAATGATAATTGTGTACTCCTAAACTGATTGAGTCTCATTATTAATTATCTATTTACATAAAACTCATATAGAGAATTACACACATTGTTTCAGAAATAACCCAACGTTGTACCTACAAACAAACAAATTTTACCTGATTATATTACTGGTGTAATGGATCTCATTCATTTACACTACACAAAACATATTATGGCTGAGGGCAGTAAGGCAGTAACACATACAAACCTGAGGTAAAATTTACCCCACATAAGTGTGAGGTCGAATTTACCCCACACCTTAATAAGGTCTAATGAATTAATGTATGTCTCACTCACGCGTTAATTTCTGAAGGGTGTAATTTGCAAGAAAAACATTTGGTTAAACCGTTTTGGGTGCTGTTTGAACTACTGTATTTCATTAACACTAATAATATAATTATCATGCGGAATTTTAATCATGAACCTGATGGCGTTTATATATAGCGATATTAGGTATATCCTAGTTACAATTATTTAATTTAATATTGTTTGTGGAAGAAGGGGAGGAGGCCTTTGCCTTGCAGTGGGACGATATAGGGCTAAATAATAATAATAATTGTTTAAAAGTTTAAAATTTTAACTCCGAACGAGACTCCCTGTATTCTTTTTTTTTATTCTTTTTAATTATAGAGGGTTTTAAATTATATGCCACTGTCAATGATTTTCTTTTGTGTCTAATTCCTAGAAATTTGAAGAGAATATTATAAGTATAGTTAACACTATGCCCGACCTAGAAATCAAATTAAAAACTTTATACTCGGGGTGAGTATAAAGTTACGATTTCAACGCAAAGAAAATCTCTCAAAAAGGTTATAACTTCGGTATTAAGAAAATGATAAGGTGACAAACGTTTTGTTACTGTGATAGTACAAGCACAAATACCTATTGTCATTTATATCATTGTAAACTAGCTAGCTATTGCCGCGGCTCTCTTCACGTCTTTTGCGTTTATCCCACACATTATCATAAAAGTGGGGCGTTTTTACTGGTAAGTGATTTACGGCCAGTACCGAAAACGGAATCAAAAAATTGTTGAAGATTTTTACCAGTAAAAATGCCCCTAAGATCGGATTTTGTTCTTAATTTTACAGGTTTTTTTTGCACGGAACCCTAAATACTTTCCGACTTTAAAGTAGCGTATATTAGACCTTATAAATTGACCTTATCAGCTACTTGCTAGTGAAAGAGTCATCAAAATTGGCCTTTAAAAACGAATTAATAAAACAGTCATTATTTAACTATCACAAGGACGCCGGCGACGCGTAACAACTGATTTCGTTTTGTGTTTCATTACTCGATGATTCACGAATTAAAACCAGAAAATAAATTTTATTTGTTTGTACAGATATTAATTTTTAAATACATACAATAATAGCTTGGTTAAAAACGTTGTTTTTTTTTTGTACAGATTGACCCTTAGCACTAATACTGAAAAATAAATACTTAACTACATTCTATTAAAAGCTACGTCAGAGCCATTCATTTTAATCTGTGACTATACATTTAGTTTTCTTTTAGCTTACCTCACGGCTAAGATATCTTGCCTAGATTACATCAAGATTGATTACAAAAAGTAGGCCTAGTTCCTATCTACCGTCAGAAATAGCCTGAATTCACAATACGTTCTTTTTTGATGTAAAATAAAATAGGTATTTTGTTTTTGAAAGGAAAGTTGAAACTGATATACAATACATTTTTAAGGTAGACACAATTATTATTAGTTTGATTGACGTTGGAAACGTGCTAAGGCGTCTCATTAGGTAAGGATTATGACAGCCTACCAGCCTATCGACGCCTGAAACAGGCGATGGTGTCGCGCTGAGTTCCACGCGCTCCTTTCAAGAACGATTCGGCGTTGGCCAGACCGACAATGGGGACCTGGCAGAGGCACAGTGAATACGCAAGTGAGTCCTTCTGCCCGGACAAATTAAAAATTACCCGGTGATCCTCAACGAACGCGTTCGTTGAGGATCACCGGGTAATTTTTAATTTTTTCGAGTCGAGCTTAACCTACCCTTGGTGGTGCTTTACCCATAATGTTCCACAATATAAATGAAAAGTTTAGGAAATCTCTGACACGGAAAAACCTTAATTTTTTTTTGGGGTCCTCTTAAGAGACCAGCTCCGGAACCTCCCTTATGCAACGCCTACGACATGGAGAAAAGTGTTCATGGGATATATAGCGGGGCAGAAGAAAGATCTAAACTGCATATACTACAAGCTAAATTGTCTCTAAATCGCTCCAGTACCTACCAATTAAGTTGCAACATACATCAAGTGGTAATCACTGCGCGGTTACGGCTAAGAGAGGTGTGCTGAAGTACCTCATGAATATGCACTAACGGAACATCTGAATGTAGGTTTCGTGCCAAGAACTTGATACTTTAATTATAAGACTTTTTTCACTCTATATTAGCTTGATTTTAAGCAGTGATAGCCTAGTGGTATGACCGTTTGACTGGCAAGTCATAACTTATGAAAAGTCAACTCTGACTTTTTATAATGTGCGTATTGTAAACTAATTATCACCTGCTCCGTGCCTCGGAGAGCACGTTTAGCCTTTGGCCCCGGCTGTCATGAAGATCTTCGATAGTCGTTAAAGGGCGACAGTACCCTCATAAAATCCTGACAACTAATCTAATTTCAGAATATCGTATCCCTTTGGGTTGCGGAATTCAGACAGGCAGTCACTTCGTAGAAGCCACCACTGTGGCCACTACTTAATCTGCCCTCCAAAGCACGAAAAAGTAGACATAAAATACCAAAAATTGACACCCATCTACATACTGACCCCGACCAGCACTTTTTTATCTTAATGATCGTGACAAACACCGCGCTACCACAGCATTAAAATCTAAAACTTTATGTACTTAAAAATATTCTTAGGTACCTACAATATACTAAATTTAACCCTTCAAATACTCATAAAAACTAATATTAAAAGTCTATAGGTAATATAAAGTTCAAAACAATAGAAATTAAAACTAGTACAGGAACATTTATAACAACTTAATGACAGTTAAGAATAAAACACGATGGCGTCGAGGCCACCGGGAAAATTGCTGGCGAGCGATATGTAGATAGGAATAATGTTTTATTATACCTACTCTAATCAGACTACGTGACTTCTTTGTGAGTCGTGATAGCCTAGTGGTGGTGACCGTTGACTGGCAAGTCAGTGGTTTTGAGTTCAACCCAAGGCGCGCACCTCTGACTTTTCGTAAGTTATGTGCGTTTTGTAAATTAATTATCACTTACTCCGTGCCTCGGAAAGTACGTGAAGCTGTTGGCTCTGCGCTTGATCTCTCTCCGATCGTGTCGCAAGGCCGTCCCATAGGACTAAGAGAGTGAGGGAATAGAGACTGCACCTGTGTTTGAGCACACACTTGTGCACTATAATAATATCTCCTGCGTAATTGGCTAGTCTCCGTTGAGATTGGCCGCTGTGACCGAAATTCGGTCAGGAGATAATTAATCAAACTACGAACAAGATGGTGGGTTTTTTTTTTAAGTTTATTTAAAGGATTTAAGTACACATTGCGACTATGACAATCCCATCGTACTAATATAAAATTCTTCATCAATAATTTAAGTTTTTGGTACTATAATAAAAGAATATAATATTATTGCCGCTTCACATGTGGGACTCGCTAAAATTCTATGGAACACACCTACATCCATTGTCGATAGTTTTAAGTACTTTAGACAGAACCAATATTGACCGGTCCACACTGGCTCTGGATCGAGGGACGTGGAGATCAGAGGGAGAGGCTTTTGCCCAGCATTGGGATGGCTGGTGGAGATCAGAGGGAGAGAAGCAGTGGGATGGTATGAGCTGACAGTATCAGTAACTCTAATCAGAAGATAAGCCAATGCGTCTAGATTAACTTGGTAGTGTCCTATCCTTTTTCACTCTGATTTATGAAAAGAAATCGTATTTCAAAGATAGGACAGCTAATCCCATCCCATCCACGGGCCGACCACGTCAAGCGCTGCTTAACTTTTATTATTTTACTCTTATAAATAAGCCATCGCCCACGTCTGCGTCCACGTGTAATTAAATAATCCTGATATTATTATTTTTAGGTGCCGGCTGTAGGCTAAATTACGGCTCATAAAGTCAGCCGTTTAGAAGATTAACTGAAACAAATAGACAGATCAACAGATGGACAAACATTTTAATAACTGCTTTTTGGTTATAGGTACTATTTAACATATACCTATAGATAACTATGTAACTGGTATTTTATTAGTAGCCTGTATATGAATTTAGAAAATAGTTGTTATTTTGATATTACAAACACCAACTTAAATTTTATTATCTTATTTCGAATAAATTTGGCGGTGCTATGACAAAGTCACGAGTGATCGCCATGCATTTATTCGTAGTCCAAAATTATACGCCTAGCCAGATTACCATTTTTATCTCTTGGGGAAATTTCCTCATGGATTTTCTCCACCTTAGAAGATTATGTTGGACTCTCACAAGCTAAAATCCCATGATATCCTTTTTGCCCATGACATGATTATGTGTATCTTTCCGGCTTATTGGGACTAGGCCTAACACCCCCATTCTTTAAAAAGTAGAATCAACAATGTTATATTTACCCGACTGCTAAGGAAGGGTTATGTTTTTCGCGCGTATCTTGTATATTCGTTTGTTTGTAAGTTTATTACCTCATAACTACCAAATGGGTGGATGGATTTTTTAAAGTATATAGTAAAGAGCGTTTAGATAGTATTGATATCCTAGTGGTATGACCGTTTACCTGACAAGTCAGAGGTCTCAGGTTCGAACCCAAGGCACGCACTTCTGTCTTTTAGCAAGCTATGTGCGTAATATAAATTAATTATCACCTGCTCCGTACCCCGAAAAGCACTTTAAGCCATTGGCCCTGGCTGTCATGAAGATCTTTGACAGTCGTTAAAGAGAGTCAGTACCCTTATAAAATCCTGACAATTAATCTAACTTCTAAATATCGTATCCCTTTGGATTGTGGAAATGAAATAGGCAATCGCTCCGTAGAAAACTGATATTTAGTTGTATCTGGTTGGATTAGAAGCTGACCCCAACAATGTTTGGGAATAATAAGGCTAGGAGGATGATGAGGACGTTGAATAAAGAGCACTATTAGATTGGTGGTAAACTATCAGAATGGTAAATAATTCACCTTTAAAATTACCAAACGGTGCCGCATTGCGCTTGATGGCTGATTCTAAAACTTCATTTATTGTTTATTTTAGCACAAGTGTTTCAACCCTTATTTCTAACGAACTACAGAAATGTATAGAACTTTTAAACTGAAGGTGCTCGGGTATATTACCGGTATATATTTCATAGTGTTATTAAAGCGATTACAGAAATTATGGGGCTTTTTCCGGCACACTATCGTGATTGAGGGTTAAATGGCTTTATTATATGTAAACTTAGTTTTTGTGGTTTTCCGTGAGGTAATAGATTTATGAAGTAATAACTAATTTCGTGATTTGATTATTTTTAATTAGTTTATTTATTACGTAGTACGTTGTCCGAATGTGAAACAAATCCATTGTGGTAAATGTTAAAGGAAAGAGCTAGAATAAAGATTTTTACCGCAAGATAAAACAGTGATAGCCTAGTGGTATGACCGTTGGACTGCCAAGTCAAAGGTCGTAAGTTCGAAACCCAGGCACGCACCTCTGAATTTTCGGATTCATGTGCGATTTAGAAATTAATTATCACTTGCTAAAACGGTAAGGAAACCTGCAGTCCTGAGAGGTTTTTCAACGGTATTTAAAGTTATGTCAGAGACCTACGGGTGGTTAAAACTCTGACACCAGGCTGGTCGTTCATCAACCATACAATAAAGAAAGAAATAACCGCAAGATAGAATTATTTCTTAACATTTCGTAAATGTTAAATCATATAAAAGTAATCCGTACGCTGTACTAACAGATAATATATGTATGTAAGCCTTTTTTTTGTCATAAAATCTCAAAACAAAACTCCTAAAACCAAATCTTAGTAAAAGCTAAAATATTTTATAACGTCAGAGAGTTTTATTAAATAATTTTACGACATGAAGGTAATTCCGTAGATATTGCTTTATTTTGCTTTATGACAGGGCACTGGCCATTTAAATATAACGTCCTTAGTAAATTAAAATGAAAAAAGTTCTTATTTCAAACTTTTAGCTTGCAGTTCTTCCATTGCGGATGAAAAGACGAGATTTCATTTTTGTATTTTTGCAGCAGAAGAAAGCAGTTATGAATGACTTGCAATTTTGCTGGCGCTTTTTAAAATAATGAGTTTTAAAAAAAATTGAAAATTATAGTGACTTTATCTAGAAATATAGGTATTAGGACTTAATCTAGAATATAATTGTTTAATAAGAAAATTTGAAAAAACAACTGATACAGATGGGATTCGAACCCACGATCTTCGACGTACCGTGTCGCATGTTACCATGTACACGGTACGTCGAAGATCCTGGGTTCGAATCCCATCCGTATCAGTTGTTTTTTCAAATTTTCTTATTAAACAATTATATTTAATAAGCTATCATGTGCAAAATAATGCACATGTAAAAAAAATCAGAAAAAATATTAATCTAGAATGTCTCTGGACCAGCTCAAATTTTATTTATGATAAAAAAATTGTGCCTGTTCGACAGTAGGAGTAAAAGTTCTTATTACCCAGGTTGAACCAGCTGACTGTTATTGTACGCCAGTATTCTTGGAGAGGATGGCCTCTCACAGAATATCGGCGTGCAATACAGTACCTATTTTATACGTTTATTGAGAATACTGAAGGCTCTTCCATAATCTCCTTTCCACTTCATAATTCTATACTAATTTTATAAGCGTTTATTCGTTACGTAATCAGTTAAGTAATACAAAATATTTTTTACAAGTTAGCTCATGTCAGCTTATTAATCCCATCCGTATCAGTTGTTTTTTTTTCATATTCTTATGAAATAATTATATTATTTAATACAAAATACTTTTTATCCCAAAATAATGCGGATTAAATCGCGAACAGAAGCAAGTCTTAAATAATTATTTAATATTCATTGCTTTTCAATTAATAACATGTATTAACTTTATATTCTATTTGCTTCTAATTCAGCGTAGTACCACAAAATATTTTATTCAAACTAAATTGCTTCTTTTTTGTTAAAAAGCTCTCTGAATCATCAAACACTTAATTGAAGTAATTTTTACTAAGGAGCACAAGAATTATTTCCGCTTTAAATTAAAAAGGGTTGAGTCGAAACGCCTGTAAATTAATCATTTAATTAAATTTATGTTATTTAAAACTCTGTCGCGTAAAAATGGTTAAGATTTTTATGTTGACTACGCTTTCTGATAGGCCAATTTTTTTAAATAAAATTTAACTTTATTTTGGTAATTTGTCTAGTCGTTGCTTTGGTGGGCTTAATTTTATATAATTCATCGTAACTAGGCCAACCAATTTTGAATTAATTAAAAAAACTCAAGAGAATTTGCAATTCAAAATCTAACCTTCAGATATTATGTTTTATTTAGTTTATGTTTCATGTAAAAAGAGTAACTATCCTGTGTCCTTCTCCGGGTCAAGTCTAATTCTGTGCCAAATTTCAATATATCGATTCAGTAAGTAACTCACTGATAAACTCTTGGATTAATATAATAGAATAGAGGTAAGTATGAATTCTTATAAGTACCTATACTTATATTTTATTTTATCAATAACACAGTACCATCCAAATCACAATGAAACCAATCGAAACACCTGAAGATGAACCACAAGATAATCTTCAAAGTATTGTGAAGTACCTTAGCTCTAATCAAGCGCCCGCATCGACCCAAAACAATAATCACAGGAAGGGACTAAATCAACATCTGTTGGGAACTCTTCACGCGTAAAGATTAAAAGAAAATAAAGGTGACACGAAATTGTTGTATTTTGTGTTCTGCAAATAGATGGTATCAAAAAAATGTACCTACAGGTAAATTTGGATGGCATTTTGGCAGCTAGAAATGAGAATTCTTTAGTTACTTCCCAATCCTTAACCATTAAAAAGGATGATAACTTTAACCATTAACAATAGCATACAGCCTAAATTCATACATAGGACGTATATTTGAAGGTTTAACATTTATTTTCATTTTATTTTTTTCAATATTTTGAATCCTATGCTTATTATTTTGTATGGATGATATAATTATCTGACCATTACTAATTTTATCAGTCCGCAAGAAAGAACTTGGCTCTATGGTAGGCAAAGTTGTAACAATCAGACTAATTAAAACATTACAACTAAAATATTATTATTATCTGTTATGGTTTTGTAATAAAACAGTTATTAAAACTGTCAAGTTTACATTTAAGTATTCCAATTGTTGTTGGTAAAACATAGACAGCACCCAAAAAAACTACGCCAGTTCACCAGCTTCTATAAAATTGCTGAAAAACAAGAAGTAGCGGCTAATTTTTTTGTGAAATTTTTACATGTTTTAGCACATGTTAGCTTATTAAATATAAATATTTAATAAGAAATTTGAAAAAACAACTGATACGGATGGGATTCGAACTCACGTTCTTCGGCGTTCCGTGCCGGCGCTCTAACCGCTGAGCCACCGTATCCCATCAGAATCAGTCGAAATTTCAAATCTCTTTATACGCCTAGGGCATGTGGTAATATCTATCGGAATACATTACGTATCCGACTCAGTGTTCCAAACTTTGTAGTTTTAGAAGGCACCGATGCGATATTACCAATTCTGACTGATGCTGATGGGATACGGTGGCTCAGCGGTTAGAGCGTCGGCACGGTACGCCGAAGATCGTGGGTTCAAATCCCATCCGTATCAGTTGTTTTTTCAAATTTCTTATTAAATATTTATAAGTAGCGGCTACATGAGGCAGCCAAACTTTTTAAATCTGTTAGTTTTTGATATTTTTGAATTTAATTTTTTTTATTTATGCTCAAAAAATTTGACAATATAGGAAATACATGACGTATCACATGTTGCCGGAACGTAAAAGGTCTTACATATATAAAATAGCATTATTAAAGCAAGACTTATATTACGATTTGTTGTGACGATATTACGAGTTGAAAGAAATAAAGAAAGCGTTTTTCCTTCGTCAGCGTCGTATTGATTGGAAATGTATTTTAGAACTAATTCATTTAGATGACAAACTTTTGTTGAAGTACGAACGCGGAGAGATTGGCAAACCTTTTTAGTTTTACTTTCTGCCGATGTAGATAGAAAAAGTGCAGGAAAAGTTCTCATTTAGTTGGAAGTAAATGAACGAAGTGAATTACCGCAGTAGAAACTGATTGTACTTTGTCATTCGCAGTTTTAATTGCTAGCACTTAAGGTGGTTAACATTTTTTACTGTTTTCTTCTTTATTTTAATTTTCAGCGTCACAACGTTCGCTCGTATTTCTAAATTATGTTCTATCTAATATTGTTTTTATTACGGAGCGAAAATACATTGGTGTCGACTGTCAATTTATGGAATAGAATCGTAAACTTAAAACATCCTATATCGTCTTTCAAATAACTTATATTACTACTAGATACATCATTTTTGAAATCACTTAATGACTGTTATCTTCTTTTTTGGATTCTTACTTTATTAGCGAACCTATACAATAATCAATTATTTTTCTTATCTTCCAATCACGACTAACGGCTGAACAGATTTAAATGAAATTTGGCAGATTGGGAGGAGATAGAGGAATAGGTAACGATATTGATATACCACGTGTGCTCAACCGCGTTAGTATTTGCTTAGCTACGAGTGACCCTGAGGAGTATAATCGCGCAATTTGCGCGCACACTCAGTGAAACCGCAACTGACCCATGCGGGTCGGTTGACCTCAAATCACTTTATCCTGTATTCTCAGAGAGAGATCTTGTTAGATTAGACTAGAGTTGTATGCACAAGTTTTGTCCACAGATAGCACAAGAATATTTGAGGTCTAAAACATCGATGAGTTCTTTTTTTTGGTCATCATAAAATATGGCTTGAAAATTCAAACGACTTCCGACAAGAACATTCTGTCAAAGTGACATTGTTTTGTCATTGATTGCCATTCGTTTATTTTATTTTTTTTTGCTAAAGAGGTTAGTTGTATATTTTTAATAGATCTATGACATTTTTTTTTCTTTTACTCATTCCATGAAACCTTTTACCTAAAAAACTAGCTACAGTGTGTAAAAAGGTTTCTAACCACATCGCCGTAAAGGAGAAACTCTTATATGTGAACGCTTTGAACTTTTGAAGCAAGTAAAAATAAAATGGCGGACTTAATTAATTAAAAGTTTATTATTTAGCTCCGCAAAGCTTTACTTCTTTAATGAACAAATCCGTTTAAACGATCTCGAGTTTCTTGAAAATAATTTATTTTATTCCAGTAATAGTGTTATTTTTTGAGAAAACCAGTTTTTTTACTGTTTCTTAATGACACTATTCTTCAGAGTGGACTTAGAATAATTTAAACAGACTTAGAGTTTAAATTTATTTTAGTAATTTTTTCCTTTTTTGGCGAAACGCTTTCTATTTTTCCGTTTCTTGATGACACTATTCTTTAGCCTAGACTCTCAATTTATTTTCTTGAAAATGTTGTCTTAATTTAAGTGGCTCTAAATACTGGATGCTTGTCATTTAGTTTATTTTCATTATCAAGAATTCTAGAGCTAAAATATTATTAAATCTTATTAGTTTAGGTACTACTAGTAAGTTAGCTTAGTTGTTTTATATTTTTGTATTTGAAATGATCGTTGTACTTGAGAGCCACCTTTTAAAACCACTCTACAATAAATAAAGAAATAAATATAAATTTAAAATTAAAAAATCCTCTTATACAGAAATATCCATTTTTTTTTTGCTAAAAGCAGTCTCGGTTTTATTATCTTTCGAATAAAAAAATCAAAATCGGTTCATCCCTTTGGGAACTACGATGCCTCAGACTGATAAACAGACATATCTGTATGTACAAACAGACACACAGACACGTCAAACTTATAACACCCCTTTTTTGCGTTGCAGTTGGGGATTAAAAACAGAGTCCTACAATTTTTTTAAATATTTTAAAACATAACAGTGCAATGTGGTTATGTACAAAAAAAAAAATAGTGCAGCTAAAAAAACACTCTATACCTCTCTATACATTGGTTTTATATTAAAAAAAATTCGCAACGACAGCTTAACAATGTCCTTTCTATCATTAGTTAATAAAACTAATTCAACTGAAATTTGCAGAGAATACAACGTCCCCACTTAAATTCCAGATAATTCAACATGACTGTAGCAACATGTTGAATCCCACACAAATTAGGTAGGTAGGTAACGTACTCAACATCGTACCGTGTGCTCACCCTTAGCTCTTCAACACTTAACGTTTCAATCTTCGTACTATGTATGTTTATCTACTATAGGTATGTGAACAAGATACGAGTTCCTTATTAAGTTTAGAAGTCTTACGTCAGTCTGACGTGTACCAGTAATTATACATCGAGGGCTTGCGATCAACGAATAAGCGTCAGCGGAGACTTGATGGGAGACTGTTTGAACTTTAATCGTAAGATACTTTGAACTCAAAACGACAGGGTACGGAACTGGACGCTTTAGGCTTTTCACTCACGACGGATTTTTCCATCGATTTTGTGATCGTTTCAACGCATAAGGCCTACATTTTGCTGGTGTTTTTTTTTTGTAACCTTCCTTTGTGAGTTTTCAGTTCACGTCCACGTTCAACTTATGACGTTTACTTCTCGCGATAGCCACTGGCAAATAACGGTTTTTTACTTTATTTATATCGGACCAAAAAATCATATTTATATTATGTAGTGGTACATCCGTGCGCAAATCAAACTCGAACTTGGCCACGGGTGCCTATACTCTAAATATAATAGTATTTTTTGATGATTTTATATTACGCTTTGATTATAATCTTATTGGAGAGTATTTAATATGTTTAAATTTATTGGTTCGAAGAATTTCAGTTATACATTCTTTCACTTAGAAACTTTTTAAGAATCACAATTATTTTCTAGAATATTTTTTTAATCACAAGTCTTTATTCTAGTAAATAATTTGTCTTGAATATTTAAAAAAGTATTCTGTATTCTACAATGATTCAGCTTAGTTTGCATAGCTTATCTTGCATTTAGCTTAGCTTGCATTTAAAAATGTAGCTAATTACTGCGGCTGCTTATTCTAGAAAGTTCTCTAACGTTTGGATAATTTTAACATCCTAAACCTAGTCTAAAAGGATTAGATATAACTTAAAAAAAATAAAATAATATTAAACATAAATTAGTGCCGTGTGGTTTTCGGCCTAAGAATAGAACCACCACTAGTCACCTCGCGGGTGTCGTAAGAAGCGACGAAGAAAAAAAATCTGGAGGATGGGCAGCAGCATACACGGTGTAATAGCAACCACCTGCTACTGCAATCGCCAACCCGCTTGCCCAGGCGTGGCGATTAACAGCAATTACCTTCTAATGAGCGCACAAAATAAGTAATATGAAATATGAGAAGAGGCCTATGTCCGGCAGTGGACTGATATAGGCTGTGTATGTAAGTAAATATCAAGTAAAAAATTAAATAAAGGAATACTTACTTCGAATTAAAAAAGTAGTAACCTATAATATTATTAAAGGTAATTTCTGTAGAGAGCAAAAGATGTTCCAGCTGCTCTGGCCAGTCGAAATTTCCTTTTAAGGTATCATCTTGTCAGTTGCAACCCGACGGTGATAACTGTAGGCGCCGGCGGCGGCGCAAATACTATGGATTTGTATACAGAGCTTTCAGACGTTACGACTGACAAGCCAATAGGCGTGGTTTGTTCGCGGCGTCCTTATTTCGATAAAATTAATCAATTTAACTGATTGATTTTCATTAGTTACTATTTTTAGGAATATTGTTAATAATTGTTAATATTTGAATATTTATTATAATATCGCATTTTCCACTGATGAACAAATAATAGTTTTTTCCCTATGTATGTATGTTCACATATCTCAACTAAATATATGGAACAGCTGATTTTTTTTTTCATTTCCGGGTTGGTCCCATAGTAAAAGTTGTTCATAATGATGAGTTTAATGACCCCTTTTCAGGTTGTCGGTGTTTTATAAATAACCCTGTATATTTTTGAGTTTAAGAGTTCGCTTCTATTGTAATCATTGCATTGGTAGTTAACCCTGTGTTCCAAAATCCTATCTTTGCAACGAATGAAATCTAACGACACAAACGTCTACTCATCTAACACAAGGAGGTACTAAAAGTCAACGTCGTGGAACTAATTTTCGTGGTAGGTACTAAAATCCAATAGTCTTAGGTACCTATAGTACTTACCTACTGTTAATTTCACACAGCCGTTAGTTGAAACAATTTGGCGAAAAACCTTCCTTTTTTTTATTTTTTTTATAGACGAGCCTGTATTCCCCAGAGGGGGCAGAAGTGTGCAGTACACTCACGTTTCGCCGGCTATGTTATAAGTCCCATGTTATAGGGGGCGAGCCTATTACCATTAACCGGGCACAATTCCAGACTCCGTGCTGCTACTGAGAATTTCCTATTTACTAATACTTTTCTGTTTACTGAAATAATCGCTCATCTGCTATCTCGTTCGCACAGTGAAGATATAATATCAATGAAAATAGTTATGAAAAATCGAACTAAACCAATTGAAGGAGAACAACATTACAAAGTTCCAGCAAAAAATTCAGCTCCCAACCCGTGGTACAACTGCGATGTCCAACTGGTTGTACTACGGAGAAGTAAATTTACCCATGGTACAACTGGTTGTTCTATGGGGAAATATCTTGACCAATGGTTCAACTCGAGTGAGTTGTTCTTTCCTTGGGCCAACTAGTTGTACTTCTGGGAATTGAATGTATCTATGGAACAACTACTGGTAATAGGTTAGAAGGGGATGGCGGGGTCGAATAGACCCCGCCATCTCCTTCGTGGTTATTTTTTTATAAACCACCCAGAAGTAGGAGCCCCGCAAAGCGGGGCTCCGTCGACCAAGCCCACCCTCGACCATGCATAGAATATTTTAAGGTTTGGTTAGATGCCATTTGAAATATTATTGATCCCCGTGGTCCAACCAGTTGGACATAATTCCACCGTTGTACCACGGGTCATAATCATAAATATCAGAAAAAAGAGTTGAACCATGGGTAAATTTACTTCTCCGTAGTACAACCAGTTGGACATCGCAGTTGTACCACGGGTCGGGAGTGAAAAATTCAGCTTGATCGAAACATGTTTTCAAATAAAAAAATGGCATAATATAAAAATTTATTTAAAGCTTTTTTATTTGTCTGTCTGTCATATATAGACATATGAGAGACATGCCTGACCATAGATAAAAAAACTGTTGCTTTAAAGACCTGCCAAATTTTAGGAGCCGGTTTGAAGTCGGTAAAAAAAACAAATGTTGTCCAGCGTTTCTCCCAAAAAATAATGTGATACATTTTCTCCTAATGTAATTTACCTTCAGCTACCGATTAATCGCTGATAAAAAGCCCACGTAGAGTAAAAACTTCAAGATAATCCAATAAGAGAAACCTCACCTTCGCTAAATACGTCGGGGCTACGTTCGTGGCTTGTGAAATTTATTACCGCTTTTCCGCAAGTGTTACCCAAGATTGCCAACGTGCAGCGATAAACGTGGCCCTTGAAAATTACTTGTGAAAAGGCTTTTTTGGGTAAAGACTTTAAGTGAGATTTAAAGTTTTTCGAATCCCTACCTAATGATTGTAATAAATCTTTGAGCACTGTGGGAATGCAAGGTTTTCAACAGAATTTTTCGATTTGAAACTATGGAATATAAAAATATTGTGTGAATTTAAAGTTATACTCCTTTAACATAATTTTATTCACCAGAAGTCGGAAACTGACACATTGACAAAAAATGACACAATTAGATAGGTACCAGGTAAAAAAGTTGTAATAGCCTAGTGGTATGACCGTTGGACCAAGTCAAACGTCGTAGGTTCGACACCCAGGCACACACCTCTGACTTTTCGGATACATTCATTATTAATTATCATCGGCTAAAACGGTAAAAGACGACATCAAGAGAAAACCAGCACACATGAAAGATTTTTCAAGGCACACCGTTGCAAAACCGCCCGTTTGACATGGATTTACACAAATCCATGTCAAACGGGCGGTTTTAACTCGACACCAGGTTTTTCATCAACCATACGACTAAGAAAAAAAGAGTACCTAGGTACCTCCAGGAAAGAAAGGGAAGTTATTTATAAACTTTCTTAGATAATTTTTTTAATTTTCTAAATCCATTTATATCTTCGCCTTACTTACGGTAGGTAGGTATAAAGAAACAATTATTTACGTAGAAAAACCCTTTGATATAATTACCACAACACATCAAATAACTAAATCCCTATCACTAGGACACAATTATACATTACTTCATTATCAAGTTACACACATTGCCTAAACTAATAGATCTGATAACCAATAATCAAGATATATCGTAAACTTAAGAAAACAGTCGTACCACCAGCTGTTACCCTGTTAGCTCAACACTAACCTTCAAGGCAAACAAAACTTTAACCAATTAGTCCTAAAGTGGAAATTTACTTAGCAGCTAATTTATGTTAATAATTCGGCAGTCCAAATTGTAGTGTTGATAACTAGAAGTTGTAGATACAATGTATTATTATGTAGATACCCTTTTGAGCTGTTAATTTGAAAACACTATTGTTTAAGGACAGGCGCGCACTAATAGTTTTGGGCGTACAAAAAATCATGTCGTCATGGCAATTTAGTAACATAAAGTTTTTAGGAAAATGTCTGATACATTGCCAGGCGTCTTCGTTAAGAAGAAAAAGGTAACTCAAAATTGGATAGGCGTGAAGTTGTCATACATTAAAAAGTCCTAAAATTATATTTTTTTTGGTTTGTAATTATAAGAAAACACTACAAAAAGTAGCTAGTTCTAATGTCGAGTGAAGATGATCGGTTATGTTACGACGATGAGTGAATGAAACTTGAATCTGCTTGAGTTACGTTTAAAAACAACGAAACAAAATATAAATTATTTAATGTAGTTAATAAATGTGGTTATTAGAGGACAAAAACAGATAAAAGACATCCAAAAAACTAGGAAAAAATAGATATAAGTAAACAGAATAAAGGTTATAATAGGCCAGGGGATTTCATAGAGTTTAATATTGATTAGATTAAAAAATTTGTTTGCAATTTGTATAAAAAGGGAATTAACCAATGTTAAAATAATGAAGAAGTAGGTAGTTTAATAATACATAATACTGTCAAAATCTTAACCACAGATTAAATATACTTTATTTTTGCCATTAAATCGCCATCAATGTGAATAATTTATCTTAACTTCGGGATTGGGTAAGCGTAACCTAATATTTGTTCCAACATTGGATCCAATACTACATACTAGTATTGGTAACATAGCGTTGGAATGTTGGCGTGAAATATTTCCTGCATGTCTGTACATCGTTTAACTATGCCTTCGCCCGCAGATGCTTGAAATCGATAAGCTGTAGGTATCAAATTGCTTACATTCCTTGCGTTTAGCGAAGACCTTGTAGGAATACTAAATATTTAAATAGCGAAGGCATTCGTATTAAGTACTTTTAAGTTACCTTTTTTATGTTACCAGATAATTTATTAGAAACCTATTAAACCAGAGCAGTGACAGCTTATGTGCGAGGCCTTATGTATTATCTTATGGGATTTTGCCACGATTTTTTACCACATTTTTATCAATTCATTTTCTTGTGTATCCGGTATAAATATCTGTTTAAAACTTTAAGCTAGAGTAGTAGGTAAGGTGACTAACTATTCAAAAACATACAATTTAAAATCAGTTTAAAAAATTAGATTCTAACAAAATCCTATTAATTGATGTTATTAAGTTATGCGATTGACGGGTCAAAGTTGTTTCGGGCCTTCCGTCAACGGATTTTGGGCCGCTTCACCCTTTTATCAGCTTAGTTTAAAATGCTTATAAATTATTTAATTTCCAACAGGAAATTCTTGAGGCATCCGTGAAGTGAACAATTTTTTTGTGGCAATGAATTTTCGTAGCGTTCGCGCTGTTTTACTACGAAGGTTTTTGAGATTTATAAAGCTATCCTTAGCATTGTGAGCAGCTCAGCTCACATGTGAATGCTTATTTGCTCGAGTATAAATAATTTTGCAAGTTTTGTGCGTAGGTATTTTATTATTTAGTTATTATAAATTAATGATCACTTACTCCGTGCCTCGGTAAGTAAGTAAAGCCGTTGACCCTGCGCCTGATTTCTCTTCAGTCGTGACAGATTGTCGTCCCATCGGACTATTAGTGTGAGGAAATTGAGAGTATACCTATGTTTGCGCACACACTTGTGCACTATAATATTTCCTGCGTAGTTGTCAAATCTCCATTGAGATTGGCCCCTGTGACCGAAATTCGGTCAGTAGGAAATTATTCAAACATAATGACACAAATATTTGTCCTATGCAGGAGTCGAGCCTGCAATGCCAAGCGTAGAAGGCGATTAGCTCATCCACTACGCCAAACATGTCTAATTATTTTGTGCGTTTTTGAATAGGTTTTAAATATGTTATTGTGATTTTAATGACTGTTTATGTACTGTAATGACGATGTCGTTTGACATGTTTCCGATATATTATTTTTGCTCGAGACTAATTTGTACGGAATATTAAGTAAGGACTAAGTTTCATCCAAATACATTCATCCGTGACTAAAAGACAATCCAACCAAATTCACAAACTATTACATTAATATTAATAAGATTCCACCATGTTGCAATAAATCTTGGCTAGACTTTGAAAACGGTACCATAAATTTTCATATAATAAATCTTGTAGTAATCACATGTGATCCATGTAACTTTTGTGAGTCAAACCGTACCCACTAAATTATAATAGGATTATTCGGTTTTATTCATGGGTTGCCGGTCTAGGTCTTGGTTCAATGAATCCGCCAAACCTCCAACCAAACCATACGTAATGCCGAAAATAATAATTTATAATTTAGATTGTTAATTTATTTCTATTTCTTCACAAATACCTATTGATTCAATTAAAAGTCAAGCTGTAATTAGACACTAACTGCCTTCGAGTTTTCGTAACGCGTCATAGAAATTGATCATGACTTATTCCGTGCCTCGGCAAGCACGTTAAAGCCGTCTGTCCTGCGCTTAACTTGCTCGGCTTGCGCTTAAAACGTACCTCCGGTCATAACCGGTCTTCTCTTAATCTGACAATCTGACGTTAATCTGACATGTCAGATTAATAACAGAGAGAAAACAGATATTGGGAAATGTTTGCGCAAACATTTGTGCACTATTTATAGTACATTATCTCTTGCATAGTTGGCTAATCTTCGTTGAGATAGGATGCTTTGATCAAAAAAAATTCGTTCAGGAAGACATTTTTGTCAAAACTCACTTTTTTATATACTTCAATGTAATTAAAACTCAATTTTCTATTGTTTCAGATGCTGATATCGTACTAACAACATAAGAAACCAAAGAAAATGTATCTAAAAACGATCCACATTTACGAAATAAGATGAATGTAGTACCACCAAAGATGAGACGGGTAATACAAACAAGACACAATGCATGAACATAGCTATCTTTCATCTAAAATTGTACTCGAACCAAATGAAGAAGTCAATTATACTATAGACAATTTTCTTGATGCTTTTGGTAATGATACTGGGAATGCTACTGTCGTCAATGAAGATGATGCGGTGAACAATTGGTGGGCATTAACAGCTGTTATGTTGGTAGTATTTACCGCTGCTGGCAATGTACTGGTCTGTTTAGCTATTTATTTGGAAAGAAGGTTGCAGAATGTGACGAACTATTTTCTGATGTCGTTGGCTATAACTGATTTGCTGGTCGCCATTTTGGTGATGCCGCTTGGGATTCTGACTTTGCTTCGAGGTAAGATGTTTATTGTTATTTATTTTACTAACTATAACATAAGATAAGGTATATTATAAATACGTATATCAATCATCATTGTACAGTTTAAAGTATGTTGATTAGGCGGATAACTTTTATTCATATTTTATTATTTTGAATACTTTTTGACCCCTCACGCAAAAAAAGGGGGTTAAGTTTGACGTGTCTGTCTGTCTGTGTGGCAGCGTAGCTCCTAAACAAAGGGAAGGGATTTTGATTTAGTTTTATCTAAACTTGATCGAGTGTCCTTAGCTTAAAAAAAAATATAGTGGCAAGGATTCTAAACTTTTAAAATTTTGGTAATAGTTCCTAAGTTTGAAGATTGATACATTCTAATTAAAATACGCTAACGCTTACGACGCTACGTTATGACGTCACGCTCTTAACGTGGGCGACGAACTTTACTGTTACTGTTACGACTAAGATTGGATTATGAAATACTTTGTTAAGGTCTATTAAGTGGCTGTCCATTAAGGTAGAGTGCAACAATGTAAGAAAATATATGGAAGATATTTTTTATAATACAACTAGCGACCCGCTCCGGCTTCGCGCGGGTGCAATATACATAAACATAAATATAAACCTTCCTCTTGAATCACTCTATCTATTAAAAAAAACAGCATCAAAATCTGTTGAATAGTTTTAAAGATTAAAGCATACATAGGGATATAGGTACAGAGAAAGCGACTTTGTTTTATACTATGTAGTGATATAATATCCAGTTAGGGGATCAGTTGCGTCAAATTACAATAGTATGTATGGTTGTGGGTTGAAACACCGCTGGTAAACAATTGTCTTGAAAATAATGAATAAGAAACTCACAAAAACAACTGACTCGGGCGGGACTTGAAACCGCGATCCCTGGAGTACCGTTGTCGTCGCTTTACCAACTAAGTTACCGAATCCTGCCCGCATCCGCTGAAATCACGAATCTCTAGGCGTGTGGTGACGTCTACCGGAGTACTTACTGCCGGTCCCATGTTCCAAACTTTTCAGATTAGAAGGCATAGAAACGATATCACTCAATATGTATAATTTTTTTCATATATTTTATGTATATTTTTGACATGAATATGAACATGTTTCTTTTTACAAAAATTTTAAACTTTCGGACATTATTACATAAATAATTACCTTGTTTTTGCAGTTACCTTATATAGTAAGTTATCGCAACGAAAGACAAACAAAGTGATTAATATGTGCGACAACCTTAAGCCTTCTTCCTTTTATTTTGCGTATAATAACGTCTTTTAAGATTAAGGACATGATGGTAAACCTTATATTAATACCTACATACATTAGTAAAACCCAGTCATAAGGCCACGCGACTTTGAATGTTATTACAAAATATATCTCTATTTACCTACCCTTATATTAAAGAATGATTTATGCTAGACCGAGCCGGGTTCGCGTTCAATTTGTTGGTGCGATGCTTGGTCAAATGTCGGTTGGGAAACGGATGCTCGCCGTATGGTGTAGCACAGAGTTTCTCAAGCTGTGCGTTGCGACGCCCTGGGGTGACACCGCATTACCCCAGGGGCATCGTGAAGCATATAGATTACCTGTCTTCGTGAGTCGTGTAAGCACCGCCCGCATTCTAATTCTGATCTTAGCTTCTAATAAAAATTATAAATGTAATTTGTAGTTTTTTTTATAAGTGAGAAAACTATTTAAAATAACTTACACTTACTTGTAACACTAGGGAAATCACTGTTGTGAGGGATTATTGAAGAGGAGCCAAGATTAAGGAAAGGGGATTTATAAGAAAAGAAAGCCCTCGTACCTTAGGTATTAGCTTTATATGAGAGTGATGAAGAAATAATAGCCTAGTGGTTGCTGTTAGCCGTTGGACTGGCAATTAAATGATAAGCCGTAGATTCAAAACCCAGGCGGTACGTACGGAGGAGGAAATTTGGCTAGAAGTACTATCGCGGACACGAACGGTGTACCACTTTGCGATTAAAATACTTTGAACGATGCTACGTGCGTAGGGGCGGGGCATAGCGCTATGTTCGGACGTCGGGTGCAAGCGATTCCACGATACGATACACGATGTCCGCGATAGTACGAACAGTATGTACGATAGTACATAGTGGTAGACGTCGCAAATTCTTAAACAAACTCCTAAGGGCATCACAGTAAAAATAATAAGTTTGAGAAGCTTTGGTGTAGCATGAACCTTTAGCTTCCGCCAGAGACTTCGTCCGAGTTATTTCGAAATAAAAGTAGCCTATATCTCTCTCCGGTCAATAAACCTATCTCAACGTAAAAAATCACGTAAATCCGTTAAAAAAGAAACTAAAATTTAAATAGCTTACTTAATTAACGGCCAGAGCAGTGTACTAATTTCTGTGCGTTAAAACATTTACATTTTAATAGTTATAATTTTGCTTTGCTTGAAAAATGTTGGAACAAAACCTTAAAGAAATTACTGATTTACCCTTTCATAATTAAAGAAAAAAAAAATTGAAAAAATACCTAGATGAAAGATAAAGTATTTATTTATTTTATTTATTTTTATTTATTTATATCTTTATTATCAAGCTACAAAGGCTCATAGATAAATACCTTAACCTAAACATACATATACAAATAAACAAAGTGGTGTTAGTAAATAAAGCTTAAAATTATATTAGTAGCACTTCACTTCGCACTATATCGTCTTTGTGCTATCCGGTGGTACTTGTCCGCGGAAGCGACGGAATACCACGTCCTGTGGCCAAAAGTCTTCGTTCATGACGAGGGGCAGAAAACAATTCGGTACTCGCACCACGAACGCTTTGAAGTTAACGTTGCGGTGCGACTCCAGCAACTGCACCCTCGGCGTGTACCTCGTCTTCTGGCGCACGTACTCCACGATGTCCTCCGCCTTAGTGGTGTAATGCAGGCGGGAGATGTACACCGGTGTGTTCGGCTTTGCGGCACGTAAAATCACGTCGGGCTCCGTAGGAGCTTTGCCGCAACGGTTCTGGTTCGTGCGTGTTTGGCGCTTCTTCCGTTGCACCGTCACGAAACCATCATCGTCATTAGCTCTGTTCGACGCCTTTTCGAGTACAGACTTCGTACTCGGGGGGGCAGGGGCGCTCGCAGTGACGCTGGCAAAATCTCTATGATGAGGTTTCGCCGGGGCTGCAAGTACTGGCAGCGGGACGGGGCGAGAGGCTCGGGCAGCGCTGAGTGGAGGAGCCGCGTTGATGGGCACGGAGCAGCGGGGTGCGCGGGCGGGGATTTCCGCTAGGTCGGCTATCACATGCGCCGGCGACGAAACTGCTGACGCGGAATTTGACAACGATATATCGAGGCCGGCTCCGCGACGCGTGTTTACATTAGATGCATCGAATGATGACCTAGTTACCGCCGTAGAGTTGCGCAACTCGTTAACTTCATTACGCAAATCGGCGACGGTTTTTTGGGATGCATCTAACTTCACTTGCACATCCGCTAAACTGGCCTTCAGAAACACGATATCCTTCAAAAGGCTTGTTACATCGACGTGATCGAAGGTGACGGGGGGAAGCTTGTGTAGCTCCTTCGCCACAAACGTTGGCACGTCGTCAGGATCGGTCTCCTTCAACAGCGTGATAATCTCCTGTAGGCTTTTCTTAGTCCCGTCACGCCTGCGGGACACCATCTGGTCGCGCTTGTTTAGCACACTGAACAACAACAGCTTGGCAGCAGCTATGTCTTCCTCGCTGAAGTTTGTTGCGCAGATCTGGACAGCAGACACTTCGTCCATAACGTCCAGTTTCTGCTGCAGAAACGCCAGCAGCTCATTTGCCACAAGTTCGGAACTCATGGCGAGTAATTACGAGCGTCAGCTTGCGCCGCGCTAATCGATATAAAAATATAAATAACACGTCCGCATCGGAACGCAGCACAAACGAGACTAGAAAAACCCGAGTCTAGATTTTAATTTAGATGTAGCCTTATCAGTAACTTTCTAATTAATTTAGTAAGCTAAATTGTATTTGCATAAAAAAATCTAAATATTTTAATTTTTATCGCATGAAACGTTATACTAAGCAAATACCTAATAACTTTTTTAGACAAAGAATTTAGTAGAAGGTTAAATAAGTAGATTTAAAAATATTTATAGTCAATATCCCTATTCTAATTTTTAACAGTGGTGCTAACTCTCTTGCACACTCTCTAAACTAATTTAGACTCGCCATCTCTCTTTCTAACAGGGATCATTAGAAAAGGATAGCATATTTTTAGAGCTGTCAAACTGGTCCATTTTCGTGATTATCAACGAGAAATTAGTCGGCATGTTATAGGTCTCGTCTAATTGTACGTCAATTGCAAGGACGTAGACTAATTTGACAGCTCTAATTCGATAGTTCAATTTGCTGTCCTTTTTTGATGGTGTTTATTAGATATAGATATAGTTAGACTAAAATTAGTTTAGCAGGTTGTACAAGAGAATCAGCACCACTATCTAATATGAGAACTTTCATATCTAATTAAAATAAAATTATTGTTGTTTTCCTCGGGAGCAGTACTTTTTTCGGCATGAAAGGTACCTCATGTCCGTTTCTATACACGTATGTAGGTACAAAATTTCAAGGATGATTGGATCAGTGGTTTAGGCGTGAAAAGGTACCAAACAAACCACTTACTTTCGTGTATAATATTAGTTAGGAAGTTAGGATATCTACATAGTTACGTTTCCTGAAATATTATTAGGTATTTCACATTTCTGAGTAGCAGGGTATTTAACATACAAAACTTTATCCATACCAGTTAGAGTGTAATTACCATATATTTAGTATTAGGTACCCTAGGGTATACAATAATGGTTCTTAGAAATACCTATTATTGTTATAAAGTATGTTGCGGGGTTACGGATTTGCGTTCAGGATAATAACTGTTATATTGTAAGGTTTAGATCCCTAGTGACGCCTTGGACAGAAAGGGATAGAAATCATGGGAGGAGGCTTTTGCCCAGCAGTGAGATGATATAAGCTAACAGTAACATATCTTTACTAGCTTCCGCTCGCATGGTGTATTGAAATTTAATCGTGATTCCAAAGAAACGTGGCGCCATCTGTTATTATAAGAACGTTATTGTTGTTTTACTCTGGAACAGTACTTTTTTCGGGATGAAAGGTACCCTACACCTACGTCACGTGTTAGCTTCAATTTAATAACAGAAGTTTTTAAACTTAGGTACGTGAACTTATCGTACCCGTGGTCAATGCAACTTGCCCAAAACTTCGAGGCGAAATTCAATAATGATTATTTTGAATTATCTGTGTGCGAATAGACCCGAAATAAAATCAATTTACTACGCAGGCGTAGTCGCAGGCGGAAGCTAGTAAACAATATAACAAAAAATACTTAATGTTTTCTGACTTACGCCAGATGCCAAGTGCCAAACAAATAAAAAAAAGATATTTTATTAATTGTTTTTATTATTGTAAATGTACCTTATCTATTATCGATACCTATAGGCATACCTAGTATGCCTGGGAAGTTTCGCTCACTAATTTGATTTAACCCTGTAGGTACTATAAAGTATCCAAATACTTGCACCAACTAATGCGCATCGGCTATAAAATTTACTTGACACTGTAATTGACAAATTGCTGTTACAAATAATAAGAACAGAAGTTCCATTTAGACTTCTAATGAAGTATTTTTTTATCGCACCGATTTGATAAACTACCGACAACATTTCAAAATTGACACAATCCTAAAGCAAAAATACCATTTCTTTAGTTATTATATATATATGTATAGCGAGTATTATTATGTTTTTTTATTGATTTATTTCCGAGACAAAAATATATACGATGACGTCACTCGTTAGGTGAGATTAGATACTTAGTTCATACCTTTGAAAATCATTCCAATGTTTTAAATGAAAACATTAATGACGAGACTAATCTATACTAATATTATAAAGAGGTAAAGTTTGTATGTATGTATGTCAGGGGTAATCTCTGAAACTACCGATCCGATCCTAAAAATTCTTTCACCAATAGAAAGCTACTTTATTCCTGAGTAGGTACTATAGGCTATTTTTTATTCCGAAAAAGTTAAAAGTTAAGTTAAGTCAGTAAAAAATATCAATATCTGGGATTCAAGTCAGAAAAAAACAATGCAATTTAGCTGCCTTATCAACCTGTGTTTACGGGAAATTTTAATTTAACGCGGACAAAGTCGCGGGGCACAGCTAGTACCTAATATAAGTTTAACAATGACATACTGATATCTAACCGTTTTTCCGGCACAGAAGAAATTAGGAAAGAAAGGTTAAATCACTATTCCTCGTATAGGTACCTATATGACGTCATTTGGCGGTTACGTCTTTTTAAAGAACACATCGAATTTTATCATCATCATTCATCGAAGTTAAAACTATCAATGAAAAGTACATCATGTATTTCGAAAATCTGAACAACTCCGGTGTCTTAATTTATATAATGTGCAAACAAGTGCATCTTAAATAATGGAATTTTCGTATAAAAATTGTGTGGCACTTGGGGACTGCCGCGGTAAAGCTATTGCATAGCATTTTTATCAACATTATGCAATTATAATTATTTATAATATTTTTTATTTATGCAGTCAATGGCTTAAAAACTTAATACAAAATCACGTCTTGATAAATCTAATCAAATAGGTAATTAGTTTTCGAAATTAGAATGTTTATATTTCTAAATGTTTTGTTTTTTAATGTGTCAACATAAAATATACTTTATTTGTTAGTTTGGAAGGTTTCAAACACTTCTGCAATAAAGGGTGTTATTATAGGTTTTTTATTTTCGTTGCGGAATTTCTTGATTCGGTCGCCGCGCTCAAAACCCGCGATAGACTATAAGCAATAGCTTAAAAACAATATTTCTGAATTAAGGTATTTTAGCTTTAAACTACATCAATAAAAGATTCATCGTAAAAGGAAATTTTAACGTAGTATTTATAAACTGAACCTTCCGCGTGTATTTTTATAGTGGTCGTATACTCCTCTGTAATTAGTTTACGTTAGAGCGATAAAGTTTACCGGTGATAAATACGGAGAGCTGTGTGCGTGAAAAATGTTGCCAGAGTTTTATCTGATGCATAAATAGGGGATAATGTGTTTGTGTTCGGGAAACGCTCGAAAAGTTCAGGTTTTTGGATAATAGGAAGGCAGTCAAAACAATTTTATGTACTTTGGGTTATTTAAATTTACCTGAGGGCTCTCTTTCAGTAAATCACATTATAGTATAAACAAAATGGGTACGTCATACTTGAATATCAACTTTTATTTATTTATTTTATTTTTATTTATAGACTTACGCCTGTATTCCCCAGAGGGGTGGAGCAGAGGTGTGCAGTACACCCACGTTTCGCCGGCTGTGTTATAAGTCCCATGTAATAGAGGCGAGCCTATTGCCATTAACCGGGCAAGAGTCCAGACTCCGTGCTGCTACTGAGAATTTCCTAATGGAAAAACCCAATAACACTTTGCCCGACCCGGGGATCGAACCCAGGAACTCGTGCTCAGCAGTCGCGCTTGCTACAACTAGACCAGAGACAGTAACTTTTATAACCTTAAATAATTAATTTTCAATTTTTATCTAAAAAACATCACGTGAAAAAAATTCAAATTGTGAGAGACAATGCATAAGTTCCCATCATTTGGTCAGTTGAGTGCAACACAGCATGTAACGCCGCATATAGATTAGTGAAATGTATCATACTTACATTGGAACAAGAGTTCTAATTTAAATAGATACAAAGTAACATGAAATGAAACAAAACATAAAATATATTTGCCGATTTTGCAGCTTTGTAGCGCCTCGAATGTATTTAGAGTAGCAATTGATTTTCTCTGTGTTCGGGAACACATCTAAATGTGTGGTTAATTTTGATTTGCACGTTGCATTGTATCAGACTATGTTGCACATTGGTACTTCTACTCAGATTCGAAGCAGTAATAGCCTAGTGACATGATCGTTTGGAATGCTAAGTCAAAGATCGTAGGCTCAAACCCAGGCACATCTCTATCTTTTCGGATTCATGTGTGTCTTAGAAATTAATTATCACTTGCTTAAACGGTGAAGGAAACGTCATGAGGATACCTGAACTACTGAGAGATTATTCAATGGTGGGTAAACTCATATCTAAGGTCTACGAGCGGTTAACGCTGGTTACGCGGTGACGCCGCGCCGGGTTGTTCATCAACAATACGATGAAGAAAAAAGACATAATCTTAACCGAATTTAGACACAGTTGTGCCTGGATATAGAAATACGCTTTATCTGTTATAGTTTCCACGAAATATCTTTGTGGCAACGCAAACTTTAAAGTTTCAAAGTCCGAGTTGCCACAGGGAAATTCAAGACACAGACGCTAAAACTATTTTGCTCAACCTGGGGCGATTCTAAGTCAAGTTAAAGCGTTTATTCTTCAATGTCGGTTAGAGATAGGGCTGTGCATCTTGTATAATCCATAATACATAATATTTAAAAAACCTACGAAAATATTTTATAAGAAACTCGCAAAAACAACTGACTCGAGCGGCTGATTTGAACCTGCGATCTCTGGTGTACCGTGCCATCTTTTTACTAACTAAGCCACCGAGCCACCCGCATCAGTGGAAATTATGAATTATATTGTTGTAGGTACCACTAGGCTAAAAAGACTAAATAAAATATTATTAAAAAACAAAAAACCCGACTGCTAACTAAAAAGATAGAAACAAGTTGGTTATAGATAGATCATACTTTACACAGTGTTCACAAACGCAGTCGGAGGCATTAACTATTCATTCTCTCTCTCTCGAAACCCAGAAGAATATTACCTAAAGAATGCCTCCGACTGCGTTTGTGAACACTGTATAAAGTATGATCTATCTATAACCAACTTGTTTCTATCTTTTTAGTTAGCAGTCGGGTTTTTTGTTTTTTAATAATATTTTTTTCCCAAGTAGTTTAAGAACTATATTATAATATAGTCGTTAAACTATGTATGTACTATATATTATATAATGGCAATCATTTATCACGAAAAAATGCATAGTTCCTGTAGGTCTCACGGACGAAATCGCGGGCTATATCAAGTTTAAACATTTGTATAAGTTGTATATATTTTTGTAATCACCTTTTAAAACTCTTCATTTTGATACCCCTTACGATTGGTTTGGGGGGACTTTTTTTTTATTAATCACACCTTTTGGCGCCAAAAATCTGCCATATCGATTTTTTTAAATTTGTATATACCCAGTGACACTCGCGCAATAAAGACAAATCCAACGACATATCATTCATCAAAATCGCTTTAGCCGTTTAGTAGTTACGAGGGAACATAGGGACGGACATACATACATACAGGTCAAACACATAACCCTCCTTTTTGGCTTCGCCGCAGTCGGGTAAATACTAGGTACATTAGTGCCCCTGGATATAATATCTTAAATATTTCGTGCTTACAAATCGCGTTAGCCAACGATTAAGGCAACAATTTAATTTCAAAAGCATTATTAATACTTCATTGGTTTAAAAACAAAGTAGTAGTAGCTAAGGTAAACAATTTGCCACAAAAGGCCCTGATAATTTAGTTGTTCGGAGGCGTAACTCAATTTCGGTGTGCACAGCGTCGATTAGAGGCTCGCCGAATTAATTTGTATAAGAAACAATGCTATTATGAATTGATTGAGTAGAAACTCAATTATTTTGAGGTAAAATTGTTTAAGTTTCGTTGAGAATAGATATAATAATGTTTCTTTTGTATTCTTTCTTGCAATAGTCTAGTCTGTTTTAGTTGAAAGGCCATAATTTAATTAAAGGAATAATTTAGTTTTAGAATTCTTGTTCTTAGGATTCGTTTTTTAGTGGCCAGTTGCAATTTTAGAAGACAAAGAAGATTTTTATCAAATATAAAAAAAAAAACAATTCATAGGACTCGATCATTGCACTAATAATTAGCACTGCTAAACATACGCCATATGCGCGCCATTATTGTGCGCTCATTGGATTGGAGGTATTTTGCTCATAATCGCCATGCTGGGCAAGCAGGTTGGCAATAGCAGATGATTGCTATTACACAGAAGGATGCTGCTGCCCATCCTCCAAATCTTTCCCTTTGTCGCTTCTTACGACACCCACGGGACGAGTAGGGGTGGTTCTATTCTTGGGCACGGCATGCTAAATTATACTTACCTAGATGTAATTTATATTGGCTTAACTAGTATCAAATTAAAATGGCGTCTATTTATAAGAGCATGCTCACCTACCAGCGTGCAGGCTTCCCCCAAATTTGACCAATGACATGAAAGTATTAAATATCCCTAGAGGTAGTAATAATAATTATAAATACATTCAAGTCCAGTAGAAACTCTACATTCCACAAAAATAGAAACACTATTCATTCAAAACAAAACACGCTCTATAGGAATACAAATTGAATATATTTTTCATTAGCACAACATGACAAATGGCAATAGATTGGCACTGAAAATATCACGCAACTATTCACTAGTTTTTAGGGTTCCTTCGTACCTTAGAGATAGTTATTTTGAACAACTGCAGTATCTTGTAAGTATGTATTTGTTCTGTTAATATAATGTAAAGACGCAAATTACATAGTGTATACAGGGTTATTTGTTAAACACAATCTTTACAATCTTTAAAAAAAATTAGCTGTTCCATACATTTTGTTGAGTCATGTGAACATAAATGTATGGAACAGCTGATTTTTTTTAAAGATGCTGGTGTTTAACAAATAACCCTGTATAGAGTGAAATTAAATTCATGTACATCCCGAAAAGGGGTCATTGAACTCATGATTATGAACATCTTTTGCTATGAGACTCTAAAATCGAGAAAAAAATCAGCTGTTCCATATATTCACATTTAGACAAAATATATGGAACAGCTGTTTTATTTTTCTTGCGATTTCAGATTTGTTCCTATAGTAAAAATTGTTTATAATAATAAGACAATTTTTCGGGATTTGCATGAGTTAAATGTCACCCAGTATAAGACGTAAATGATCTCTGGAACTAGTAAAAAACAGATACTTATGTAACGCTAGACTGTCAATAGATAATATAGGTTAGTTATTTATACATTTTCATTAAATTTTATGCAGCCGACGTCGCTGGTGACAGGTAGTTTTGAAATAGACTTGTAGACTGGTTTTGCAATCACATTTACTAAGAGAACTGAAATAAGATACTTGGAATAGTTTTAATGTAGATATAAGTAACTTTAAAATACTTCTATTAAAAATGCGGTCCAAAATTCCATTTGTTTAGGATTTTTATTTAAATCAGAACTACTACGACTAAAGTTCTTATACTTGAAAGCTTAACACTATTAAGTACTTGATTTTTAGATAGATTCCAAACCCAAAAGGTCCATAAGGGACTCTATTACTTTTAAGTTAAGTTAAAGGGTACTGATGGTACAGAGCCTTTAATCGTAAACCGTTTCGCACTTGGCCGGTTATTCATTACAACATGGCTTACCATAGATCAACAATTCACAGAGTCAACAATTTTACGCACATTTTTGTACCTACTCCAAACGCAACTCGCGTGAGACAACTGGCGTTGATATATAGTGTTGACTAAAAACGACACTGAACAATATTGCTAATGGTACCTATCAAATGACGTCGTAAAAAATATAATAGGCGGTGTAGGTAAATGGGATCGGCTCATTTAATGAATAAATTTTAGCCAGCTATGATCGGCAACGGCTCGAACAAAAAACAGTTTACGAGGATGAATTTATTTTTCTTTAGAAAAATAATTGAAAAATCTGATGATGACTAAATTTTGCACGTGGTCGTAGAATAACTAGGTATTATTTTTTATTTACTAACTAAATTTATTTAAACCACAGACCAACTTAATAAATATTTGACCGACAGGACATTTGTTCAATTAACTCAGATAAGATTTGGAGTCGTTTGTCAAGACAAGACAAAACTGGGCAAGCGGCTTGGCGATTGCAGTAACAGATGATTGCTGTTACACTGAAGGATGCTGCTGCCCATCCTCCGGATCTTTTCCTTTGTTTCGTTGTTCCCTTCGACACCCGCGGGACGATTAGGGGTGGTTCTATTCTTAGGACGGAAACCACACGGCAAATTATGTTACGGTTATGATCTATATGAGTCCAATTTCAATCAAAGATGATAATACCAGTTATATCACATGGAGTCTAAAAATGGTTCAATAAAATGAATTCAAGATGGCGTGGATTAAGCCACAACCTCATCCCCCGACCGATGTAAAAGGCCTTATGGCTAATAAGATGACGTCATTAGGATTTCATTGCGTTGAGATGACGTCGTCGTTGGGATATTATGCATTTATTTCCCGGAAACAATATCCAGAAATGCTTTTTTGTTATCCGTGTTGTGTCCAAGAAATGTGTATAGAGACAAATTTTAATGTTCTTACGAATATTAATCAATCAACATAGACGCAAGTCATATTTTAAAATCCTGACCTAATGTTGTGCAGGATATCAAGAACTTAAATATAATGTGAAATTTATCAAATTAATTACGCGCGGTCAATCCCCTGCTCATCTCTAAGCAAGTAGGTAAACGTATCCATTATTTTTGGGAATTCCTGAAAATATGTTTCGTTTTCAAGCATAGACATTTATGTTCAAACCAAAATCGACTAAATTTTGTAAAAATCCAAAAGAGTAAAAAAATTAGTCCTGCTGACGTAATCAGCATTCCAACTCCCCCATCCCCCATGTCATCAAATGTTTTACTACTTACTATTGTAAGGTTCAAGCCACTGCTCATCATCTGCCTAGCCTTTTTCCCAACTACGTTGGAGTCGGCTTCCAGTCTTACCGGATGCAGCTGAATACCAGTGTTTTACATGGAACGACTGCCTATCAGACCTCCACAACCCAGATACTGGGTTACACGATACCCCTTGGTAAGACTGATAGTCAGACTTTCGGGCTTCTGACTACCCGTAACGATTGTCAAAGATCTACAATTGACAGCCGGAGCCAACAGCTTAACTTGCTATCCAAGACACGGAGAGTGATAATTAATTTATAATACGCACATACTCGTAACTTACGAAAAGTCAGAGGTGCGCGCCTTGGGTTCGAACCCGAGACCTCTGACTTGCCAGTCAACGGTCACCACCACTAGGCTCAACACGACAAGGTTCTAACCACTGCTATAGGTAACTATTATGACCTAGGTCAGAATAGTTTCATAATTATACAAAAGTATAAGTTTGTGGCTCTAACGCGGTAGTTTTGCCAGTTATAATTGCTATAATTAGAATTGGTTTAAGTTCTAAAGTCCCTTACCGACTATTGTAATCCATTAGTTTTGAGTGAACTAGGTACGTGTTATGTTTCAATTATGAGAAACAAGTCTGAGTGGAATGGAAATTGGATTGGAGTGGATTTGACTGTTTCAGTTCTTTTGTAATGTTTAGGGCAGTGATAGATTAGTATGTAGTAGGTATAGTCAAAGAATATTTACTATTACTTCGTAAAGAAGCGACACTCACCTCTTCAGAGTGAAGAAAGGGTAAAGCAGAGCGAGAGCGCGGCTTATGTAATCGCGTTGTCCTTTTCCCGCTCGATTCCGCTCGGGCTCAGCTCAACACCGCCGGCCTGTCCGTACACGTTTGTATGTGTGGGTAACCACACATACAAACGTGTACGGACAGGCCGCGTAAGCTTGTAGTAGTAGGTAGGCTATTATACGAGCTCGTTTCTTTGGCGTATCGGGGGTGAGGTATATTATAGGTATGACCGTTGCCTGGTAAGTCACAGGTCTCAGGTCCGAACCCAAGGCCTCTGACTTTTAGCACACCTAAGCCTTATAATATCTCTTGCGTAGTTTTCGTACTTTTCAAGGGTAGGTACTTGCTTGATACATACATACTTAATATTTAATTTTATTCCCTGCCTTATTGTTCTTAAAATCCAGGATTTATGTGTAAAGTCGCATAGGAATAGGGTGTGAATTTGTGTGCGATAAATTTAAAACAAACAGAGTTGCCCGTATTATACGGGACCACAAAATGTCGCAAACTGACTGTAAATCACTAACCCTGTTGCCCTCCAAGATAGTTAGGCAATCGTTTGACAATAATGTACTTAGCTATTATTCAATTTACAAATTAACAGCTCTGATAGCCTAGTGGTATGATCGTCGACTGACAAGCCAGTGGTCTCGAGTTCGATCCCAAGGCGCGCACCTTTGACTTTTAGTATTATTATCAGTGCTAAAACTGTGAGGGAAAACATCGTGATGAAACCAGCACACTTGAGAGATTTTTCAATGGTGTGTAAAGCCATGTTATAGGCCTACGGGTGGTTTTAACTCTGACACCAGGTTGTTCATCAACCATACGATAAGAAGAAAAAGATATAATTCAATAGTGTAGATGACAACTATATTATTAATATCACCTAGAAGCTCAGAGTATTAAGAAAATATAGAGTGATAACGTCAACAACATTGGCTTGTGCGGAGCATAAGCAGGTAAATTATGTTTTCTATTCATATTTGTAAAATTTAACACAGTGGTTAACCATGATCTAAGCTAAAATGTAAGTTTTTCGTTCGTGGAGCCTAGTTGAACCGCAGTCGATCGTGGTATAATCGCGGACGGAGCTTGTGGCTCGGAGTTTAAACGTCGTGAGGAAATCTGAATTAAAAGTCTGAAATCACCAACACGTAGTAAGCTAGCGTGTTCAATCCTTCTTTGTATGAGTGGAGGCCCTTGGTCCACCAGTGGGACTGTTACAGGCTGGTTTATTAATAAAACACCCCTCTATTTTCTTCAGGAGTCAAAAAATCTTAAGAATTTTTAAAGATGTTATTTTATTGATATTTTTAGGTGCAAAGCATACTTATTAATAACTCATACTCTTGTTAAAAACGTATTTAAAAAAATCTAAAAGTTTTTAAAGCATAGATATCACGTTTCTTTTTTGACTAAAAAGTTTTTTTAACAAAAAATTGTAAAACACTTTTGTAGGTACTAGTTTCATTGCAAAAAATTCGTTAAAAGCTTTCGTGTATTTTAAATAAACTCTTTATACACATTAAATCGCAGTTACAAGCTTTTCCAAACTTTTTGGTGTAGCTAACAACGTTAATATTATAGTACAAACACAATGGTATTGTTATTGAAAAGTAGCACTTATTGCTATTGAAACAAGGTGCAACTGATGTACCGCTGAACGCACAATAGTAATAGTTTATTTGTTGGTACTACAGGTGGAACATGCAACGTATCATAATTAATTATTCCTTCTGTATTTGTGTTTCATTGTGAAACTTACTACGAAATATTATTTATGTAGTTATTTTCAACGTTTAATAAAATATGCCTTTATTTTGAGGCTCTAGTAGTCTTTATTTTGTGACACCGTGATGGCCATGACCAAGGTTAAGCAACTGTCGGTGCGGTCAGTTTTTGGATGGGTGACCATCATGTTTTTTTGTGTAACGAGATTCCCACAGGCAGGCTGGACCTGCTGAAGGTCACCAGTAAATTTTGTTTTAATTTTTATTATGCTAGACCAGTTATTTTGTTAAGAGATATAAATTAAACGAAAATTTTGTAATCTCTCTCTTTTTTTGTTTTCTTTATCGATGTTTGATAAACAACCTGCTGTCAGAATTTAAACCTATAAGCCTCTGACATGGTTTTACACACTGCACCGGTAAAAATCTCTCAGGTGTGTTGATTTTCTCACGCTTGATGTGTAGCTGATAGATCTTTGACAGTCGTTACGGGTAGTCATAAGCCCGAAAGTCTGACAACCAGCCTTACCAAGGGGTATCGTGTAACCCAATAACTGGGTTGTGGAGGTCTGATAGGCAGTCGCTCCTTGTAAAACACTGGTATTCAGTTGCATACGGTAAGGCTGGAAGCCGACCCCAACATAGTTGGAAAAAGGCTAGGCAGATGCTGTGTAGCTGTGTGTATAATGCCTACTAAAATCTCGTAGTAGCACTACAGTAAGAACTATTTTCACAGCATTAAAGTAAGTGAAGTCACAGACGCCACTAGTATAAAAGCAAAGCCATAAATCCTTTGGCATAATAACAGCAACAAGATATAAACCGCCGACATAATCCGAGTGGAATTACTGACGCCATTTATATTTGAAATGACTGAAGTCAGAAGTCTTGAGTTCGATCCCAAGACGACCTCTGATTTTTCGTAAGTTATGTGCGTATTATAAATAAATTATATTCTGAATTTTCTTAAGTTATGTGAGTATTAAATTAATTATCAGTTGCTAAAACGGTGTAGGAAAACATCGTGATGAAATCAGTACACCTGAGATTTTTCAATGGTGTGTAAAGCCATGTCAGAGGCTACGGGCAGTTTTAACTCTGACACCAGGCTGTTCATCAACCATACGATAAGAAGAAGGTGTGTTTTTCTACGATTAGTATAATAATAATAAATAATCCTGTAATTGTCCCAATGTAGGGCAAAGGCCTCTTTTTATACAGAGAAGTATAGAGCATTAATCGCCACACTACCTCACTGTAGGTTGCCAATTTCAGAGTTTCAGAATATTAAGTCCGGGTTTCCTTACAATGGTTACCTTTACCGTTAGTCAGTGGTGTCTTAGATCAACTAAAAAAGTACATATTATTACATTGAAAAAGTCACATTGCTACAAGTCAGGTTCGAACCCACACCAACGCGCTTTCAAAACGGGTTCGTAACCAATGCGCCACCACGACATATTCAGGCCACAATAACCTTGGCTATATAAAAAAAAATTGGTTCGTGTACGTTACGATGCAGCCAACTGGTCATAATGTTATACTTATTATTTTTAATATCAAACTGCATTGCAGGTTATAAAATAAAAGTTACGGGCTGATTTTACAACCTCTAGTCATTATATCGTGCTTTATGTTGACTTGTACACTGCAAAGCTATTTCAGTTTCAGTCAGGTACACTATGCACAGGTATATTATCTTATCGTATGGTTGATGAAGAAGCGGGTATCAGAGTTTAAACCACCCGTAAGTCTCTGACGTGGCTTTATACACCATTGAAAAATCAGGTGTGCTGGTTTTATCACGATGTTTTCCTTTACCGTTTTAGCAACTGATAATATAATTAATTTATAATACGCACATAACATACGAATAGTCAGAGGTGCGCGCCTTGGGATCGGACTCGAGACCTCTGACTTGTCAGTCGACGGTCGTACCACTAGGCTATTAGGGCTAATTATTCAATATTTAAGAAGAATCCACATTTTTGTTTGCGCTCTTATCACCAAATAAATCCAATGACGTGTTCATCGGAGTCCATTATAATATTTCGTGTAATTTGGTTTCAGTAAACAATAATTGGAGGCTAATGAGTGCTATAGGTGACTCTGGTCGTATGTTTGATCAACGCCGCACCCCGCTGTATTGACAAAATTTGATAAAAGCACGGAAAGTGATACGCAGTTATAAATAGCTCTGTTATGATCGTGTTTGTATTTTGAAATCAACTCTATCACAAACAGGATAGAGTTGATTTTAAAGGAAATATAAAATGGTATCAATATTTTTTTTAAACGATTACTGGTACACGTTTGCAATACCCAATGATCCATTAAGAGATTATGCAAAGGATAATATCCTTGAAAGAGGTAAAGAGGGGGGTAGGTAAGAGGGTATATACAGGAGGTAAGGAAACATACGAAACAACAAGAGATACCTACAATATCTACTGTTATTTAACGCCAATATAACGCCAATACGTACTACCCCAGTCGGGCTGGACCATTTGTGATGCAAACTTTATCACCACTAAAACATAAAAACCTTTATAATATAGCAAAAAAATAAAATGAATTTGTTGTTCAAACTAATTAATTTAATTAAACCTTTGTCTTCCGCAAGGACCCCGGCGTCGAGTAACAATTGATTTCCATTTTTGTCTCATTTTTAGATAATATGAAGGTTAAATTGTTTTTTCTGTAAACTTTTACTCCTGCCGCCGATTACGTGGTCATGGTAACATGATCGTGCACAGGTTCGCAGCAGGCAACATATAAATTTCTTAGGTATATAAAGAAAATTATGTAGGTACAGCAAAATTAATCAGTCTACCTTTGAAAAGAATTCAAGGTGAATGGCTTTTGAAATTTTGAGATCCAATATATCTTCACCAATCTTAGGCCCTTGTGCGAAAATGCCGCGCGCCCTAGAGGTCGTATTTCTAAATGGATCCGAATGAATTCTGACAAATTTTATTGGTTTACTTCCAACTGTACTTGAAGGTAAAACTACACTGCGACAAATTGAAATACAGACATTTGGTGGGTCTTTCTTTGTTATTGTGTGGTTGATAAACAACCTGGTGTCAGATGTTAAACCACCCGTAGGCCTCTGGCATGGCTTTACACACCATTGAAAATTCGCTCAAGTGTGCTGGTTTCATCACGATGTTTTCCCTCACCGTTTTAGCAACTGTTAATCATAATTAATTTTTAATACACACATAACTTACGAAAAGTCAGAGGTCGCGCCTTGAGATTGAACTCGAGACCTCTGACTTGTCAGTCGACGGTCATACCACTAGGCTATCAGAGCTTCATATTATATTTATTTCGATTTTGTCGTAGGTATCTCGAAAAATGCCTTTTTTTATTGGATCATGATGTTTTGTTAAAAAAGTTTAGAAAAAAATCAAGGTCATATCATTAAAAATAAACATCGTAGGAAAACCTTGATCAGACCGTCCGATGCAGTATTTTTTTCTGATTTCAATGAGTCAATAAAATAATAAATACCAATTTTCGAGATACGACAAATCGCTTTTATGCGTCGAATTATATTTGGTGGGTGAAAAAAGAAGATGGATTTAGAAGCTTACTTTACTACAATAAGAAAGAATAAAGACTAACTACAGCACTACTTATCCCCAATGTCTGCGATATTAATAACAATTTCTCTGAGTAAGTACCTGCTGGGCTAAAAATGATCTATATTGCTGTTCATATTATTCATAACAGTAATTCATGAGCGGTTCTCGAGTATCAAAGATAGTAGTACATTTTATTTGATGTTCCTACTCGTCTATGACATAAAAGGATATATGTTATTGCCGTATTTTGTCGAAAATATGAAAATTGTTGGTTATTTGATATTTGCTACAGAATAACACGAATAGTTTTTGTTATTTGTCTTTAAATAAATCGATATGAGTTTTGGCAGTGCATTATAGACGCGCTTGCAAGCTTGTGGCAAGTACATGAGTTTGAATATGGCAAGTACCTACCAGTGTGGATTTTTCAATTTCAAATGTTTACTTAGTTAATCTAAGACACCGTTGATTAACGGTGAAGGAAAATATTGTAAGGAAACCTAGACTTAATAGTTAATACTCTAAAACCGTCTATACGTAATGAGCTAGCGTGATGATTAATGCTCGATCCTTCTCTGTATGAAAACAGGCCTACAGTTAGACAGTTACAGGGTGTTTTTTTTAATGTTTTCTAATTTAAAATGAGAAACTGATTGAACACACAACCCGAACCGCTGGGCTGACAAATTGAAATTTTGAATATAAGTACCTATATTTGTTAATGTTATAACATTGGCAATGTAAATTAACCATAAGTATCTACATTTTTAGTATCTTTAAATTAGGATAAAATTAAATTATATTAATTAAAAAATAAAATATTAATTAAAATTCAATTAAATTTTAAATTAAATAAGACATAATATAATAAATAATCATTAATGGAATTTGTAATATTGGAAAATGATACAAAATTACATTGGTATTACAATCTTATTGCCTGATAAAATACATTATTTCTACAATTTTTTTACATTATTTATTACATTACATTATTGTAGCCGAATTTGGACAAATTTCAACTCTATTAAAAATCAATCAAATTCGAAACCTTAAGCTCTATTCACCGACCGTAAAATGTCAGTAAATGATGCGCACGCAAAAAATTAATGCGTCATTTCCACATAGAAAGTGAACGTCACTATCCGTGATGACGCATCGAGTTTTTTGTCTACCCCGTCTGAGGTTCCGAGTCCCCTCAATTCAGCGAACGTCAGTCGATATTTCAGCGGGAACGGTGTTATTGAAAAACCGACTCTATTGCTTTCACAGAAAGACATAATTATAATAGTTATAACTTGCTTGCCTGACCGTACAGTCAGCCACGTAAATAGGTTTACATTCAACAAAGTTTCGTAATAATTATTTTATTAATTTAACTAACTAACTAACTTTTGAATGTTGTTATGTATAGAAAATAGATAACTTAAATGAAAGAGTTCCAACCAATAAAAAAAATAAACAATAGGATGAATAAATTTTGAAATTCTAACAACTCGCAGCGAAGTTTTTGTAAGGTAGCCATCACTTACCAAGAAGGAGGAATAATGATTGCTCCTCCGAAATAATGATTCATCCTCTGGAATAATGATTCCTCCTCTGGAATAATGATTCTTCCTCTGAGACAAGATTTATTTTCTCGTGAGGATTCTTCTTTATCATTCTTCAGACATAAATAAAAAATTACATGTCCCAAAGTAAAGGCGCAGAAAACTAGTGTTTTTTATGACTAAACTGTATGGACTATGAACCTTTGCCTTTCACTCTTAACGCTAAATCGAAAAAAAAAACTACAAAAGGTGTTTTTTACTGAACATATAATTCTTAAGAGACTAATTTCAAGTACTGATTTTAAGATCTAATTCAGAAACTGTTTTTAAAACACTAATTCAAAAACTGATTTTAAGATACTAATTTAAGAACTGTTTTTTGTTTCAGGTTACTTTCCATTGCCTGCTGTGTACTGCTTGTGCTGGCTCTGTCTTGACGTGCTCCTCTGTACCGCATCCATCATGCATTTGTGCACCATTAGTGTTGACAGGTAATTAATTTGAAAGCCTAATGTAATGAGTGATGGTTTGAATGAGGGATATATTTAATGGTATTCAGTATTCGATCATGAAAATCTTTTACTAGCAGTCCAACTTTGATATGGAGATGAAAATCTGCAGTTCTGTACCTACAAATAAATCTACATCACTTGACAAATATTTATATTTTTATGGCAATTTTAGAGCTATTTCCATAGCAAAAGCTATCTATAATTGCTTACACAATTATTTTTTATAGCCTATAAAGTTACCCGATGATGGGCAAAGGCCCTTTTTATCCCTTCTTCTTGCAAACGTCTCTAACTTATGCGATTTAAATCATAATTTGAAAGACACGTGGTGCCATCTATTATCATAGGAACGTTATTGTTATTTGTCTTGGGAACAGCATTTTTTTTTCGGAAAAAAAGGCACCCTAGTCCATTTCTGTACACCTGACAAAGTATACAGGGTTATTTGTAAAACATCAGCATCCTTAAAAGGGGTCATTAAACTCATCATTGTGAACAACTTTTACTATGGGTGGTCCCATAGTAAAAGTTGAAAAAAAAAATCTGCTGTTCCATATATTTATGGTCACATGACTCAACAAAATGTATGGAACAGCTGATTTTTTTTTCGTGATTTCAGGGTTGGTTCCATAGTAAAAGTTGTTCATTATGATGAGTTTAATGACCCCTTTTAAGGATGCTGGTGTTTTACAAATAACCCTGTATATTAGTTAAGAAGTTAGGATCAGGATTACTCAATGCACAAACACCAAGGCCGAAATTTATACACCTAAAAAGGTAAAAAATTAAGTTATAAGTTTTAAATGTAAACTTTTTTCACAGATACCTCTCGCTCCGATATCCCATGAGGTTTGGAAGAAATAAAACGAGAAAAAGAGTGACAGTGAAGATTGCTTTCGTGTGGATACTGTCTTCAGCCATGAGTCTTCCGTTGAGCCTTAAATATTCTAAGGTAAGCTTTAAGATATTCTATAGCAGGGTAAAGTCATGTCAGAGGCTTACGGATGGTTTAAACTAACCAGGTTGTTCATCAACCATCCGATAAGACGACAACTTTTTGGTCTGCCTTAGGTTGACCTGTAAAGCCTAGATAATAAATAAATATAAATATACATTACTGTAATTATTAATTTCAAATCTACTAAGAAACCAATTTGATCAGAACAAATTAAAATACTTAAAGTATCTTGACTTTCAAGGTTTTGTGCCTTCAGGGTAAAAAGCATAAACTAATCACACTGAATTTCAATTAAACTTGAAACTATAAAATTAATGCGTTTCTTGGAGATATATTAATTACTATAGATTTGCTAGACGCCCTTGATTGCCTTGACTAGAGTAATACGGTCATTAGCGATAAAATACTTTTGATGTTCATTAGTAACTTAAGACATTATAAGTTTTTATAAAAACATTGTTTTTAACTAAGCTTTTATATTGGTTATATTGGTATATCAAAACTTAATGTAGGTATATTTGTATCTTTGCTGTTGACCGCTAAATAGATCCTTTATCTGGAGCTAATCCTGGATATAGATTCAGGTCATGCTTACCATAAAAATGTATTGTCATCGGATCTGAACTAACATGCAAAAATTCAACTTCGTAAGATAAGTGAAAGTGGTTCTAATTCAGCTTGGAAGATTCCACCCAAACAAACATACATTGCAAGTTAAATAAAAGCTTGTAATTTTAATCACTGACGAGGGTTTATAAATTTAAGTGGGTCTGAGCCATTGTAGCTTCCAAATGGATGAACCGATTTAGATTTAGTTTTGAGGCTTGATCGCGTCTTCTTCTTCTTTTACCTACCCTGGTCCCATGTAAAGAATCCGCGCAAAATGTCCATTCCTCTTTATCAGCCGTCATCTGAGCATTTACTCCTTTTTCATTTATAGCAATGCTTACACACTCCATCCATCTTTTCTTTGGTCTTCTTCTCCCCCCCATCCATCAACACTTATATTCATCACACTTTTAGACACATGGTTTTCATCCCTCCTTATCACATGCCCATACTAAGACAAACTTGATATAATTATATCCCTATAAATATGTTACTGCTTATATCTATTACGCTGCAACATAATAAATAAATAAATCAGCCTGTAACTGTCCCAATATAGAGCAAAGGTCTCTTCTATACAGAAAAGGATTGAGCATTAATCACCACGCTAGCTCACTGCGGGTTAGCGATTTCAGACTATTAAAGTCCAAGTTTCCTTACGATGTTTTCCTTCACCGTTAGTCAGTGGTGTCTTAGATTAACTAAGAAAGTACATCATCTGCCTAGCCTTTTCCCAACTATGTTAGGTTCGGCTTCCAGTCTTACCGGATGCAGCTGAATACCAGTGTTTTACATGGAGCGACTGCCTATCAGACCTACACAACCCAGATACTGGGTTACACGACAGTGGCGAAGGGTGAATTTTTATAAGAGGTAAGCCAAAGACAAAACTGAGAAAAACCAGTAGCGAAGTCAGTAGACACTACAAACTGTACCACTTTTCAAAGGGAAGTCGGTAGGAATCGAGTTATATGGAGCCTTTGCCACTGTTACACGATACCCTTACAACATAATACAAACTTAAATGAATTAACATTCTTTGGTGAATGCCCGCGTAGCTCTATCTGAATTATTAGAATACCTCACTGCTGCAAAATTAATAACCCTAATTCACTTATTCAGAATTCCAATGGAGAGTTACAAAATTAATTAACATTTGATACCTAATGTTTCGAGTTTTCAATCTAATCTAGGTAAGCTAGGTAATACCTTCCATTTGTGTGACTTGTGACTCTTAATGATATCAAAATAAAGTTCAAATTGCAATCATTCACGTGCGATTGATAGTAATTAATGTAAGACCGATGTATTTATTAACTGCTAAAATTATTTGAGTTCATTTAATTTCTAAGAAATAGCGGCAATGACCGATCAATGATTGATCAAAAAGTTCAATGTTAGTCTTTATTAATAGCTTCTAATTAAAATTTGCTGTGCTTTAAGTCGTGATAGCCTAGTGGAATGTCCGTTGTCTGGCAAGTCAGAGGTCTCAGGTTTGAACTCAAGGCGTGACCTCTGACTTATTATAAGTAATATGAGATGTGCCCAGAGAAGTGCCCAGGAGTGGGACAGTAAAGGCAAGCAAAAAAAATTATTCTTATTTTACGATTGTTTGGCTAGCCCATTTGCTTGCTACTTGCTGGACCCTGGACCGAGGGGAGGCGTAGGTATTCATTTATTCATTTTATTCATTAGGAAGGTGTGATACATAAAAGTTTGGGAACCCCTGGTTTAAAACCAGCAGTATTGCGTATACGGGTTGTCAGAGGGTTATAGTATACATTTAAAAATCTTAAAACACCTTCATATCATATTGAATTGAAATTTATCGCAATAAATAATTTTTCTTTAAACATTTTTATCGTTTTAAGAATTAAAGGTCGTTTCGCAAGTTTTATTGGTTATTGTATATTAAAAAGTATCAAAAACTCAACGAGAGCCTATGTTTAATTCTATAAACCGTTCATTGCCTTCACTTATCTTTTTTAAAGCGAAGATAAGTGCGATTTTAATAAATCTAAAGGTTTTTTGAAAGTTATAGACATGAAAGCAATTCTTTTAAGTACCAGGCTTACAGAAAGTATGCAGCAGTGAACATTTTTCACAGCACTTTGAACGTGTTCAAGTAAAAAATACTGAATGAAAATCCTTTTCATATTAACGCGAGTATAATTCGTTGGAATAAATTTTAACTTGGTTTTTTAAAAATGTTTGATTTTTATGCGGATAATCTGCTGTGATGGCGAATATTAAAAGAATTGAATAAAGATATGAATTTTTTTGATGAAGCTGTACAACGTGTAACAAAAATAGTGTGGGATCCGTTAGGAGGTCAATGTACTCATGAAATTGAACAACTTGTAGAAAATCAGTTCACGAAAAAAAACATTGCATTTCCCACACAAGCCTGCCGATCAGCTGACGCTCATTGTATGAAGAACTAAACATTTGTTTGCAAATTTCGCAAACTGAACTTCTAAAAGTTTTCTATTTTAATGGGTAGATTGACCTCCTAAGGTTCCAACACTATTTATTTTAAATATTGCATAACTTTAGCTATATAGGTACTCGTCAATTAATGCACTATAAAAGTTCATTCTCTTAGCTTTATTATTCAAACTTTGTTGGGTTGGTTTCTATTCTTAGCAAATGCAGCTCTACCTATATCAGTTTTCTATGGAATGATTGCCTAATTGACCCCCCCAACCCAAAGGCATACGATAATCTAAAGTTAGATCAGTTGTCGGGATTTTACGAGGGTACTGACTTCCTATGTCGACTGTCTGTGATCTTCATACAGCCGGAGCTGACTTGTTAACGTGCTTACCGTGGCACGAAGTAAATGATAATTAATTTTTAATTCGCACGCTTCCAAAATGTCAGAGGTGTCTTAGGTTCAGTGCTGCGCGTTCTAGGTAGCGGTATTTCAGATCTCTGACTTGCCAGTCAACGGTCATATCCCTAGGCTATCTATGCTCTGTAGGTAATGTAGGTATAATAAGGTATGGACTGATAATAAAGAATAATTTTCAATTTATTATTACCTATAATTTTAACATTGTATTGTCATGGTAGGTATTCTATTTATGTAATTTTCTTCCTCTAGAGGCTCTAAACGAAATGACCACTATTGATCACCCATCCAAAAATTGACCGCATCAAGTGTTGCTTAACCTTAATCATCAGGAAAAACTTTAGGCCAATAATAAATCATTATACCATTACTTATAATTTTATCAACCAATACCAATTATCCTGTTAGTTAATCCTAAAAGCCTTCCTGATTCCCGAAGTGACAAGATTTGCGGTTCGGTGTTAATGGCGGCCATTCATTGTAAACATCTGTCCAGCTTATCTCGCTATATCTTTTGTGGTTTGCGGGGATGTCAATTTACTGTATCGCAAATTACAGCTGGGCGGTAACACTTGAATTACGAACCAATTCCAATCGTTATTAAAATTAATGTTATTATTTAAAGGACGAGGTATTGCAGCTTTACATCCTTAGTATTATTAATGCGGAAGTAAGTTCGTTTGTTTGTTACCGATTAGAAAGAAAGAAAGAAAGAAAGAAAAAAGTTTTATTTTGCAACCTCACAAAAGATACAAAAATATAACAAAAAAAAAATGTGATGTGGATGTGTGAGGCCAAAATATGGCGCCTATCTCAGCTGAAGCTGCAACAAACTACCGACTGATCAGCACTGATAGCCAAGTTAAGCACTGTTAGCCAAGTGTGCACCTCCTCCTTTTGAAGTCGGTTAAAAATCAAATGCAAAACAATTTGTTGGTTCGTTCTCGTTTATATTTTTCTTTGCAGTTTTCGTCTCTAAAGACTAAAGATCAAAGTGAGCGCGGTTATAAAATCAAATCAAATGATTTTATTGATTACTAGCTTCCGACCGCGGCTTCGCCTGCGTGATTTGTTGACAATTCAATCATGATTCGAAAGACACGTGGCACCATCTACTACAATTATTGTTGTTTTCCCCGGGAACAGTTATTTTTTTTATAAGATGACAATTTTTATGCAAAATTTCAGGATGATCGGTTGATCAGTTGGTCTTCTTCTTATCGTATGGTTGATGAACAACCTGGTGTCAGAGTTTAAACTGCCCGTAGGCCTCTGACATGGCTTTCACACAATTGAAAAATATCTTATGTGTGCTGGATTCATCACGATGTTTTCCCTCACCGTTTAAGCAACTAATAATTAATTTATAATACGCACATAACTAACGAAAAGTCAGAGATGCGCGCCTTAGGATCGAACTAGAGATCTCTGACTTGTCAGTCGTCGGTCGTACCACAAGGATATCAGTGCTATAGAGGTGATGTCATGGCCAAGTTTAGATGTAAACCCAAAAAAAATGTCTTAGTCAAAACATTTGCGTACCTATTAGGTAGGTATGTACTCGTAACTTCGTAAGATGAAAAATTAAAAACCAACAATAAATTCTTATTAAATTTCCCTAACTCAAGCATCAACCTAACTCAATTTCTTGCAAAGCGTTTCTTGCCAGACATCATATTAATTTTAGATCTATTACAAAAATTCGGATCGAAAGGCCATGTGAATTTTCTTTCCGAATTTTCCTGTTTTGTTCATGTTAATTGAAATATATATGGCGCCTTGGTCAGGTACTCTTCAATATCGTATTGATTGCGACTTTTTACTTAATACTTTTTGTGAAATTTTTACATGTTTTAGGACATGTTATAATGTCATGTGCTTATTAAATATAAATATTTAATAAGAAATTTGAAAAAACAAACTGATACGGATGGGATTTGAACCCACTATCTTCGGCGTACCGTGCCGACGCTCTAACCGCTGAGCACGGTATGCCGAAGATCGTGGGTTCGAATCCCATCCGTATCAGTTGTTTTTTCAAATTTCTTATTAGACTTTTCACTTAATAATATAATGTCAATTTTGTTTTTTTTTCCTCTGTAAGGGTAGCTACACACATTCGGTTCGGTATTTTCGAAGAAGTCTCGATGAAATTTCTTCTAAAATACCGAACCAAATGTGCCGAATCGACTATGTGTGTCTACCCTAATAGCATGCTTTTGTGCTTAGAATGAGCATGTTTGTCACCTTTACATTTCACTATTTCTCTCAGCTAACTTAGCTCTACGAGATGTAGTCTGTTGAAAATACCCACTCTCTTACCTTGACCTTAATTTTTTATCTAGCCCACCAGAGTGACAATAAACCAGTACAGTATCTTAGTCAGTACCTATATTTCAGTTTTTATGGGCCCTTTTATTATTGAAGTCCATTATACGGACGCCCATATTTCTGGGCCGTGTCATAACTGTCGTCCAATGATCGTTCAGCGTGAAATTAAAAACTACTCCATTGTCAAAGGTAGAATTGATTTTCATTTTATGTGTTAGATTAGTTTTGTAGTGTGGCAACTAAAAGTTATAATAGAATTAGGTAGTAGCTCCTGATAATGACGAATAAGTACTATTGTAATTAATGAAGCGTGCGTAGTAGGTAATTGTAATTGTAGTAGGTAGTTGTTGAAGTAATTGTAGTAATTGTAATATCTACATAACCGTGTCAAAATGGCGCATTTTTTTGACGAATTAGTTTTCAGGCAAGATAATTATTTCATCTATAAGAATATACCAATATAGATAGGAAAAGAAAGCACATTTAAAAATAGTAACAGTATTATATCTTAAAATTATTATAGTACATAAATTCTAGTTGCAATTTTGCTTAATCAACTCAATCACGCCTTAACGGCTAAACGGATTTGGATAAAACTTAGCACACAGATAGACCTGCATGATCTGAGGACGTAGTATAGCGCAACACCAAAAGCCAGATTTTACATAGATTTATAGACTCCACGTATACCGAGACGCGACGAGGTGCGCACTTTTTAAGAAACCATTCAATTATAGATCTTTATTTACTAACTGCACAAAAAGGTTTGCTCGAGCATCTCGGTGAATTATTTCATAATTCACCCATTAACAAGTATAGAGAAAAATTAAAATTCCCCGATGCAAAAAACCTCTTCTTTTTAAAATCATCTCACGATTAAATAAAAAATATATCAACAATCGGTTCATCCATTAATAAAATAAAAAAATAAAAGTAGGAACTATGATACCATAGACACGTTAAATTTAGAACACCCCTCTTTTTTGTCGGGGGTTAAAAATATGATAAGTAAAGTACTTGAGGCGTAAAATTAACGATCTTTCATATATTTGATTGAGAATTTATTACCAGACACTGTAACCGTTCGTTCAGGGAAATGGCCATTATCTTTAATAAGAGTTCGGGAATCAATTATGTCTATAGATAGTGTTATTATTTTTTATCCATTTTCCCTTTGATTTAGTGTTATAATATTATTGATTGAGTATATAAAAGCTATAGTTTTACCTACCATCATTTGGTAACCTTGAGCCTAAGAAATTAATAAGCTTGTAACAACATTTTGCAGTTTTGTTCAAGCTCGAAATTCTTATCTAAATTAGTCTTAAGAAAAAAGTTGCTCAACGTTAAAGACTTTTTTTTAAACCAGACCATATTTTATTTTTAAGTAAAGTTAAAAAAAGTGATGTCCAGACTTCCAGAGTGGCATATTGAAGGAAGAATAAGTTCAGCTTTGAGCCGACCGGTTACGTTACTTAAGGGACGTTACTAGATAAGTTATATATCAGGAGTTCAATTATAACTTAGAGAGCTCCACGACTTCGACCCGTCTGCCACCATAGTGAGACATTTGGGTACTCTTGAAAGATTTGTGTGTGACATAACCTTTGTAAGTTCTACGTGGAATGACAAGCCATAAAACTTGCATTGAGAATCATAAAAGAGATATTTTTTTTTATAGAATTAAGCCTATATTTCCCAGAGGGGGTAGGCAGAGGTGTACAGTACACCCACGTTTCACCGGCTATGTTTTAAATCCCATGTAATAGGGGGCTCGTTGGTCTAGTGGTAGCAAGCGCGACTGCTGAGCACGAGGTCCTGGGTTCGATCCCCGGGTCGGGCAAAGTGTTATTGGGTTTTTCTATAAGGAAATTCTCAGTAACAGCACGGAGTCTGTGCCCGGTTAATGGCAATAGGCTCGCCCCCTATTACATGGGACTTATAATATAGCTGGCGAAACGTGGGTGTACTGCACACCTCTGCTTACCCCCTCTGGGGAATATAGGCGTGAGTCTATAAATAAAAAGTAATAGGGGGCGAGCCTATTGCCATTAACCGAGCACAATTCCAGATTCTGTGCTGCTACTGAGAATTTCCTAATGGAAATATTTAATAACCCAGAAGAATCGAACCCAGGACCTCGTGCTCCACAATCGCGCTTGCTACCATTAGACCAACGTGGCAGAGAAAAGAGATATATTCCCCCTATTTCAATATTGAACGGCAGCGCCATTTGTTGCAAGCAAACCGCAGCAAAATGACCACCCATGTTTTTAATAAACAGTTCTTTAAAATGTGGTGAAGAAAGATGAAACGCGTGACTAAAAAGGTGATGAATGTTGATAGATGGAGGTGGAGAGGGAGTCCAAAAAAGAAGATGGATGGAGTGTGTATAGATTTAAACGAATGAAAAAGGAGTAAATTCTCAGATGACGATAAAGAAGAATTAAAGAAGAAGACCTCAAGTAATAAGGGACCAGGGCAGGCGAAAGGAAACCAAGTTCTTTATTGGTGTTTTATTCGTGTTTTTATTAGTAGCACATATAAGTTTGAAATGAGACATCGTGCTTCCGACTATTACATCAAGATGGACACTTTAAGCTTAAAAAATTGTGATCATAACATAATATTTTTTATAATAGATTTCAAACGTTGCTACGACCTTTAGCGATAACAATGAAAATAAGCTTTCAATAACCTTTTTCACAGAAAAGAGGCGTCCAGCACTTATCCGTTAGCCAATTTTCTAGACTATAGCAAAACTAATATAATATTTAAAAGTCTTTTATATTGTTATCTATTCAAAACAGATTAACATAGCTGGCTGATTTAATAAGTAAAAGAACGTTTTTTATTACAATATTGTCTTAGCCGAATCTGGGTCACAGCGGCTAATCTCAACTGAGATTAGTCAATTATACAGGATTTTATAGTGGTCAAGTGTGTGCAAATACAGGTGCACTCTCTATTCCTTCACTCTCCTGTTTCAGCCGGTTGAAACAGGGCAGGTTGAGAACCTCATTTTTTTATGATGCAAATAATTATTTAAAATAATAACAGACAAAAAGACAAAACAATTCACCTTAAATAGAAACTTCGCGAAACTTTTCCGATATAAATTTGTTGATCAATTATTTGATAAACTTTCTTTAGTCACGATTGTTTCTATCAATTGGAATTTCAATCCGATTACAATTAAATTGAAAGGCTCAGTTACGAGTCATTTATAAATAATGGGCGCTCAGTTCTTATAAATTGTTTTTTAAAGAGTTTTAGGTTTCTAACTGGCTTAAAACAAGCAACAAGAAGCATAATGAGTGACATTTTATATTATTTTATACAAGAAACATAGGCGACGGGGCTTTTATTTCAGAATAGGACAATGTAGACTATTAAAACCAATTATATCACCCTGATTAAAGTGCAATTGTTTTCCTTAGACAATACGAAGTACAGGCGCATACAATATAATCAATAACCTTGAAAATGTAGGCATAAAGTGCAGCCATTAAAGTAGCTGCATGCAGGTGACATTTGCGCATGGAGTACTCGCGTTTAATATTCTTAGAAGCTTAAAAACGGCCTTTGTATTTTTATTCGGATGATAATACGTTTCAAATGTGGAATTATTCATGAGAATAACCTACCCGCTACTAAATTCATAGATGCAAAGATCCGTGGCGAGTAATCAATTGACCTTAGGATTTGGGCGTTCAGATAGTCGCGTAGAAAACTGATATTCAGCTGCATAGGGTTAGGTTAGGTTAGGTTAGAAAATGGCCTCCGCATAATGTAGCATGAATTTTTCTTCCGTCTGCACACCGATGAGTTGTAAACCACTCCTCGAATAATAAAATACGAAAAGTTTAAAAATATTTAAAGAAAAATTAAATGACTGAGGTACTTGGATAAAAATAAACTTTATGGAAAATTGAACTCCTGAAAAAAGGGATAATCAATCTTAGGAATAAGCCACCGTTAAATTAGTCAATATAGGCATTTTTTAATTATTTTAAGCCCATATATGGCCCGTGCTTCGTCCATACCCACTACCTCATCAGGTCAAGTCATCCTTATAACTATACTTTGACCAAGCTTATATAAAATACTAGTCACAGTAATTTGAGCTTGTTTCAACCTCGTTAGTTATTAAAAAAGAAAAAAAAAGTTGTCATTAGGCTTAGAATCGTCCCTGAACTTCGCTTTACCATAGCTATGCTATAAAACCTACATAGACCTACATACATAGACATAAAGTATTATCAGATCAATACAGCCTTCACTGTAACGACCCATTGTCAATGGTACACGCTTAACAATTGGAAATGCTACGAATATAATTAATTAAATTCATACTGCAAATGCGATTGTAAATCTTAAAGATACATTTCTAAGGTCCAATTTTGAGAAACGATGATGTCCCAAATGGATTGTTATCTCTTTGTTAAGGGTTGTCTTCAGTTCGATATCAAGTCATGTGGAGCAGATGGTTGCGATAAGACTTTTAATCATTTTGAAGCCTTCAAGTTTTTTTTATTCTTATTAAAAATATTGCTATTGATTTGAACGTTGGTTACCCCTGCATAAAGATGTGGGTTACTTATCCTTTTATAAAGACAATTTATTTATTTACACATTAATTTTTTCAGTGTCAGTCTGTACACAATACATTGTGCTTGTAAGACGAGCACAATTAGTATAAAATCAATGAAAGGACTTAATTTTTTGATACTGAGATAATTAAATAAAATATGGGTATAAACCAAACATTCTTACAAACAGTTTTTAGAGAAAGTAATGGCTTTTAAATTACTTAGATTAAAATTCTGTATTTTCCAAATTGGGAAATTGTGCTGATCTAAATCACATGAACATCTTTGTAAGTATATTTTGTAAAACCTACTGCAATAGATGCAATAAAGCTTACTGTTAATCGTATCATTATATCCAAAAAAATAATAAGAATTGTCTCGGCTGTGCAGAAACCACAAGACTATTAAGTACTTATAAAAATAATAGTAACAATAAACAAAATAACAATAGTAACAAGAGCCTCGATCAACACCTTAAGAGGCTCTCGTTAGATGGCTGAATAAAGGGCTTGATGCAGAGGGCAGTACTCCTGGACACGGCTCGCATTGTCAGGAGGTTCCTTTCTCTGGAGCCCTGACCACCGGTAGCTTGGACCGTGTTCCCGATACCGGTGGGCTACTATATTTTATATTTTTAAATGTATATTTTTATTTTTTATATATATTTAAAAATGTATTTTATATGTTTAAAAATGAATAAAAGAATAACAAAATAACAGTGCTATCAAATATTAACTGTTATTTCTCTTAATAAGTTATTTGCTAGGATTTTCTAACACAGTTCTCGGAAAGTAATATCAGTAAAATTTTATGAAAATGTTTCCCTAAGGCGACTTGTTGATAGACCATTATGTAAGAAACACTAAAGAAAATAATACACTCATCATAAGTGTATAGAAGAGTTTTTATTGTATCAACTCGTTAGAGAGATTTTCTTTTATCTCCAAACTACTTGACCGCATTGAGAAGATCCCCTTTTATATATTTTTATATCTTCAGCCGCGTGGTGATTAATTGTAGCCTATGTATTATTCTAATGTATAAACAATAATATTGTAAAGTTAATTCAAAATCAGTTTAGGTGTTTTTGCGTGAAAGAGTAACAAATACATCGACCACAAACTTTCACATTTTTAATCACTACATAGTATAAAACAAAGTCGCTATCCGCCGTCTGTCTGTCCCTATGTATGCTTAGATCTTTAAAACTACGCAACAGATTTTGATGCGGTTTTTTTCAATAGATAGAGTGATTCTTAAGGAAGGTTAATATGTATAATAACATCCATTAAATAATGGAGAAATACTGTAATTTTTGAGGTTTCTAATGAGATGTCGTAAATAAGCATTGCACCCGTGCGAAGCCGGGGCGGGTTGCTAGTAACAGTATGATTAAAAGTGAGGATCGTAACAATAATTAATAACAAAATTTCCTAATTATGTTAAAAAACAAATATTATTACGAGCAGGAATTGAACTTTCGCCCTTCTGGTGAAATTATAAAAAAAAATTAAATTTTTATTTTATTTATAAAGAAAAGGCTTATAAATGATCACGAACTTACCTGATGGTAAGCGGCGTTGTGGTCTACGATGTAGCACACCTGCCTTTGAGATGCCTATTCACTTGTGATTTTAAGATCCCCAAATTATATTGTTCCGGAAATACAGACGAAAAATAAAATATCATAAACTCAAACTCCTCTCTCTTCCTCAGAATGCAGAGTCGGTCCTCATCGACGGTTCCTGCCAGGTGCCAGACAACTTGTACAAGGCGATTGGCTCCATCATCTCCTTTTACATACCTCTTGGAGTGATGCTGCTGACCTACGCATTGACGATCCAACTGCTGGCGCGGCAGAGAAAAGGCCTGGGTGCTGGGTGGGCGCCCGGGTGGCTTGGTGCACCTCCTATCGGTAGTGTATGCTGATATTCTTTAAATTTAAAGCCTGACATAATTATATAGTCAAGACCTTTTTTACTATTTTTTTGTGTAGAGGAGAAAATGTGGAGATGCCAGACGGTTATGTCAGGCTCTCCGGCCTAGAGATAGTGTAGTGTGATACCGACTAAAACCCCTTCTGTGTCACCTCTCATCCGCATAGTGAAGGGAACGCGGCGACCTGCGATGTGTAGAAACTGTTATCTCGTTGTGGTAATAGTTCCTACACAGTGACCAAAACGGTTATATGAGTAGGACACCGTGATACCTCTCTGATACCCGAGACACGCCATAATATAAACAGACCGATTTTATTACCTTAGTTTTTATACGGCTACAACGATCTAAACTTAACCAGTCGAGAGGGACAAAGACTTGCTGTACCTCGATTGCTAACCCTTCTGCTACCGCGCATGACGTTTCTTTATGTAGTAATAGTTATTAATGATGATAATGAGTCATGATAGCCTAGTCAGACCGTTGACTGGCAAGTCAGAGGACTCAGGCTCGAACGCACATGAATCCGAAAAGTCGGTGCGTGCCTGAGTTTTGAACCTATGACCTTTGACTTGGCAGTTAAATGGTCATACCATTAGGCTATCACTGCCACAATAATTTTCTTTTAATAATTTTCATAAATAGCCAGTTCAAGCATACTTCTGAACAACAAAGTTTCGTAAATTAAAATAGAATCTCACAAACTCCTGGTTCTTTTAGAAAAAAAAAACAAAAACGGCAAAAGAAGCCAATTTTAAACATAAATTGTTTCCTAACCTTTATCAACAATCCTTAAACAATGACTGGCTTATTTAATTGTTGGTTTGTTTATTACAAAAAGGTTTCCGAGATTAAAAACAGTAACAGCACTGCGGGCTTGATTTTAATCGGATTGAATTACGTTGGTAGTACACACGGGAGAAATAACAATACAGTAATAGGCTGTATCTATACATAACATAGACTCACGCCTGTATTCCCCAGAGGGAGTAGACAAAAGTTTATGCAGTACACCCACATTTTGCCGGCTAACTATGTTTTAAGTTCCATGTAATAGGGGCGAGCCTATTGTCATTAACCGGGCACAATTCCAGACTCTGTGCTGAGAATTTCCTAATGGAAGAACCCAATAACACTTTGCCTGACTTAGGATCGAACGTAGACCAACGAGGCGGTCAGTAAAAATACTTTTGCGACTAATATTGTGTGGTTGATGAATATGAAAGGGTGTAATAGGTATTCGTGTAATAAAATTAAATAAAAAAATTATGTCATCCTGACTGAATTTCAGTCACAGCGACCGATCTAAATAGAGATTGGCCATTGACGCAGGTGATATTATAGTGTATAAGTGTGTGCGCAAACACATAGGTGCTCTCTCTATTCCTTTACTCTTATAGTTCAATGGGACGGCAATTCGAAGTGACCGGAGAGAGAGACCGTGCTTTCCGACGCACGAAGTTAGTGATAATATTTTTTTATATGAATACGCACATAACTAACAAAAAGTCAGAGCCTTGGGTTCGAACCTGAGACCTCTGACTTGCCAGTAAACGGTAACTACTCTAACTAGGCTATCTCGACTCAATAGAACAATCGGTTGAGTAATTGAATCTTGAGTATGGCGACGAAAATCCAATTAAAAGTTGTTTTATTACGTGTAGTGTTCGTACCTAAGACAGTATTACCTAATTCAGTGTTTCAGTCTAAGTCTTATCTTTCCGTTTTGTCCCTTTTGAGAAGAGGATCCAATTCAATTCGCCAATGTGATATGTCAACGGAATAAGCACGTTATATTCCTACCTGGAACCTTTTGTGCTTTCATTCCAATTTTCCATAAGTGGATTTCGAATTCTTTAGAATTGAGTACCTAATATACATAAATACTTATATGTTGGTACATTCAGCGTCGAAATTGATTACCTAACACATTTTGTAAAGAAAAAATCGACAACGAACAGAATTTGAATCATCAAATAAAAATAATCTAATGGCAATTAAAATACAATGCTAATGTCCTCCGATTGAATTTTAGTCACAGCTGTATCGTATGTAAAATAGTCCTTTCTATCTAGATTGCTCTAACATACGGGTATACTATATTCTTTCTCTTGTCTATTGCCTATCTAGGGACGTAGGTACGAAATTCTAAATCTATGGTTATTTCAAAATATAAAAAAGGTTTACGCAAATGTTGTACAGATAAAACCGTCATGTGCTTAGAGTATATGAACAAGTATAGAGCAACCCTACAGAAGGATGAACCGTGAGCATGGGTACGAACAACGTGAACGCGATACGAGTTCCATCCGCGATCTTACCTCCATCGACTGTGGTTCAACTAGGCTCCACGGAATACGAATGAAAAAGTTACATTTTAGCTTATAACTTGGTTATCTGGTGTGTTAAATTTTGTCAAAATTACTAGAATACATAACATTAAAAATGATTTTTTAACATTTTAATAGTGAGACCTACTCACGCTGCAAGACAATATTTTTGACGTTATTCCTCTATATTTTCTTACATACTCTAAGGTCGAGTGTCTCTGATTTTTTGCCAACCAAAGTACTCTTATTAATCTTCGTTGAATCATCAAGATATAATAATTATGGGGTAAAAAGGTTTTTGGGCAAATCCCTTAGATTCCTGATTAGAGAAACGATATACGAGTTGATCCGGGATTAGGTTGTTCGCTACTTAGGCCAGTGTTATCTCGGAAGATGGATTGATGCCTGATGGGTATGGGTATTTCTGCGTTTAAGGGAATCCTGACGTTTTTTATTTAATAAATTTTCATTTAGATTTTAATTTTTGAAAAATATATAAATAATTAGTTTTTATTTTTCTTGTAAAATGTTGACGATGTTTTGTAATAATATCTTAGCGTAGATATACATAAAGATACAGTTCGTGCAGTCCATCTTACTGCTGCTGTTTTCTGAAGAAAGTAAAGAAAGAACATTGATTATTAGGGACTCGCACAGGTAATTGATAATAGTGACATTAATGATGTTTTAATTTATATTCAATTAAACACGGATACCGAATTCAAAACCAATACTTAGTTATAATATATAGGTATAATATTCTACTAAGTCAAAATCCTAGTCTCTTAAATTACCTAAGTTTTGTTACTGGCGAAAAAAAAAAGATAAATGATGCCACAGGTCCATTCTAAAGGTTGCTAACCCTTTTTCATAATCTTCTTTTTCTTCAACCCATAACCACCCAATGATGAGTGAAGACCTCTTCCATAGCACTCCATTCTTAACGGTCTTGTGTTTTCCTCATTCAATGTCAGTCCAACTGGCGCGTGGCCTACCCACTCTCCTTCGACCCGTTCTGGGCCTCCATTCCATACTATAATACTTAACCATAATAATACTAAATATTTGTCTTGAGCGGAGATGCCTTAACACAGCGCGGAAGGCCAACAATATCATTGGAGTAGGTAGCTAAAGAATTAAGCTACCGACGCCAATATTTTCATACTTGTATTGTATAGCTACATACTTGACAAAAGTATTTCTAATTTTACAAAGCTTTAGCTTTATTAAGCAATAACCAGAAGTATGAAACCAACAGCCATGGAAATGTTTACTCTCTACCGCTAAATAAATAACACTAATTTAAAGGGTATTCAAAATGTCTGATATTTTGTTAATTTTAACAAAATTTTGCGGCTCCTCCCAAGGTTATTAAGCATCAAAATCTTATATTAATTTAATCTGATTACAAATTAATTTGGGACCAAACTTGATCAGAAAATGTAAAGTTAATTAGACTGAAATTTTGCACAAAGCGACATACTTTTGAAATTATTTGCAAATCAAAAAATTACGGTAGTACCGACAAACTTTTTTGGTTAAGTATAATATACCTTCGTGTCGTGGTGGCGCATTGGTGATGGACCCTCTTTGCAAGCACATAGTTGTGGGTTCGAACCTGGCATGAACCACTGTGACTTTTTCAATGTCATATGTACTTTCTTAGTTAATCTAAGAAACCATTGACTAACGGTGAAGGACGCTTGGGGCATACTCCTCTTAAGTAGGACAATAGAATTGCCCTTGCAGTGTCCTAAAAAACATTAGGTAGGTAACTAAAATTTTATCATTATGACCTACAGTGACCTTTATAAGGTAACCTATAAATTGAATGCCAGTATCAACCCTTTCCCCAATTCGTAAAAAAAGCGGATAAAAAATATTGCCCTCGATCAATCTCCCGCCATTTATGTAAATGTCTTGTCATTTATCAAAATGTCGCATAAAGCTAAATGGGGTCTACTTGTACACGCGTATACGCACTTGTGATTAGTACTGGCACAAGCTGCGTCTGTAGGGTTAAAAAAATATGTATGCGATTTAAGGATAATAATAAAATAAAGTCTTCCTGACCGAATTTCACTCACAGCGGCCAATCGCAAAAGAGATTAACCATCTACCAACGCAGGAGATATTATAGTGCACAAGTGTATACACAAACACAGGTGCGCTCTCTATTCCCTCACTCTCATAGTCCGATTGGACGGCAATCCGACTCGGCCGGTGAGAGATCAGGCGCAGGGCCAACAGCTTAAGCACGGAGTAAGTGATATTTAATTTATAATAATTTACGAAAAGTCAGAGGTGCGCGTTGGGTACGAACCTGAGACCTCTGACTTGCCAGTCAACGGTCATACCTCTCTTAAAGCGAGGTTTTGTCAGCCCAAAATAGCATACTATCGAGCTACAGCAATCTGACTTGGCATTAACTTTACACGTGTATTGAATATTGCAAAATACCTTTGAATGTTCAAGAATAAATTGATTGCTGAGGCATTTTCTGCGTAATAAGCGATATGACACCCTTTGTTCTGACTGTATTTTTCCACTTTTTTTTAAATTCTGTCCTCAGAATTTGCTCAAAGAAAATTGAAAATCGGTTTTTATTAAAATCGTTTTTATTAAAATCGGTTTTCATTAAATTCGGTTTTTATTTTATTTAAAAATCGTTTATCAATTCATTGACTTGCGTTTATAACTATACGATAGAAGTGAAAATTTATAAGATTTTTTTAATATTTAAATATTTCTGTTACCGACAATGTGTGTAACCCGGTATTCTGTAAAATATTTCTATAAGGTCTTACTTATTTTTATGAAAAAATGTTTGCAGCAAAAATACAGAAATTAGACGATATTGTCCAAGTCAGTTCCCGATGAATTACTTAAATCCAAAAAAAATATTAATTTAACTAAATTAGGTACTTTAAAATAAATATTATGCAAAAGAAAACAAAAAACATAGTAGTTAATCTAATTTAGAAATATTGTAGAAAATATTTGTCAATGTGTTTTCTGTGAGACAAATCATTTTTGCAAGCTAGATCAAAGATCAACCTCATAAAATTTATGCATCTAAAAAAGGTCTAGAAAAAGAAATTAAACGTAGTTTTGTGTATAGGGTATAGGGGAAACCACACCATTAAAACGCATATAACAGAGAGAGACAGAAACAATACAATTTGCGTAGGTGGATTCGATCGCCGCGCGTAGGCGTTTATGCGAAATTATATGGTCATCTGCAACCACGTAATAGATGATAATTATAATGTGGCTTTATTAGATTTTTGGCGGATTTGAGTCAGGCTCACGGGTCGACAAGATGGCTTGACCACTGTGTAGTAACCAAGGCTGCTGCACAAACTGTTAAAAATATATTTGTGAAATACGATGTGGTTTGGTCTGACCATTTTCCGGTGGTTATGGAATGTAATCTTGATGTTGTTATACCTAAGAAATCTAGTCTAAGTGTTAAAAACAGTGTTATTAGGGGTGACAGAGACATGGCACAAATTAGATTGTATAATACGGAATGTCATAAACGGCTTCGGTTAATAGATTTTCCAGTCGAGTTCCAATATTGTTGTGACCACGTATGTACCGATTCGAATCATCAACATCTTATTGATAGAATGTATAATGAAATCGTTCAGGCTTTATGCGAGTCTTCGGTGGAGGGCCGAGATAGGACTACAAAATGTAAACAAAAAGTGGTTACTGGGTGGAACAAACACGTTGCCGATGCGCACAGGGCTGCTAGAAATAAATTTAAAATTTGGTCATGGTATGGTAGCCCTTCTTCTGGTCAGTATTATGAAGAAATGTGTGAATCGAAAAGAATTTTTAAATCTCGGCTAAAATGGTGCCAGGATAGGGAAGAGAAGATAAAAATGGATATCCTGGCTTCTAAACATCTAAGCAAGGATTTTTGTGGATTTTGGAAATGTACCAATAGTTCTAATTGTAAACCTAGCCTACCTGTGTGCATCGATGGCGTGAGTAATGCTCAGGATATAGCGGAAAAATTTAAAGAAAAATTTGTAGTTAAGTCTCCGTTGGGTCCATCGCAATCGATGCTCAATGTTGAGCCTAAAGAGGTAGTAGGAGTTAAAATCTCTGCGAAAGAAATCAATTCTATCGTACAGTCCATGTCAAGAGGTAAGTCTCCAGGCCACGACGGACTCAGCATTGAGCATCTTCGGTATGCGGGCCCCCACTTGCCTCGTGTCTTGGCATTATTCTACAATCTGTGTATGAGTCACTCTTATTTACCACTCGAAATGTTAAAAACGATAGTAGTGCCTGTAGTTAAAAATAAGACTGGTATCCTAACTGATAGGAATAATTATAGGCCCATATCACTGGCTACTGTGGTCTCTAGAGTATTAGACAGCGTGCTGAATGCACAATTAAATAGGCATATTGAATTGCATGACAATCAGTTTGGATTCCGACCTGGTTTGTCCACTGAAAGTGCGATATTAGGCTTTAAGCACGCTGTTAGATATTATACAGACCGCAGAACGCCTGTTTTCACTTGTTTCCTCGACTTGTCGAGTGCTTTTGATCTGGTTTCCTACGACATTCTTTGGAAGAAACTTACTGATGCTAACGTACCACCTGAAGTTATCAATATTTTTAAATATTGGTATGGGAACCAGATCAACAGCATTCGGTGGGATGGAGCTTACTCTAGTCCGTACGGGCTGGAGTGTGGTGTGAGACAGGGGGGAATAAGTTCCCCTACACTTTTCAATCTGTACATTGACGAATTGATTCGAGAGCTGAGTGGCACCAAAGTTGGATGTTATATTGACGGCATATGTGTCAACAACCTAAGCTATGCAGACGACATGGTGCTACTCAGTGCATCAGTATGTGGATTGAGGAAGCTGGTGAAAGCATGCGAAACCTATGCGAGAGAGCACGGACTTTTGTATAATAGTACAAAAAGTGTCGTTATGGTGTTTGAGGCTGGTAAAAAATACACTGAGACGGTGCCACCTATCAGGCTTAGCAATGTACCCTTAGTGAGAGTTTATCACTTCAAGTACCTTGGACACGTGTTGACCACTAGCCTTAGGGATGATGACGATATTGAGCGGGAGCGGAGGGCGCTGTCGGTGAGGGCGAATATGGTTGCCCGGAGGTTCGCGCGAGCCTCTGAAGATGTTAAAAAAACACTCTTCAGAGCGTACTGTACGTCGTTTTACACCTGTAGCTTGTGGGTGCATTTCACGCGGAAATCGTATAGCGCCCTCCGCGTCCAGTACAATAATGCTTTCAGGGTGCTGATGGGGCTGCCTCGCTTCTGTAGCGCATCGGGGATGTTTGCAGAGATGCAAGTTGATTGCTTTTTTGCAGTAATGCGAAAAAGATGTGCATCCTTGGTGCGTCGTGTGAGGGCCAGCTCCAATAGCATCCTGGGCATGATTGCCGATAGGCTAGATTGTATTATTGTGAATCGTTGCTCCAGAATTTCAGCTGGAATTCTGAAGCAATGATTCATAATTAATTAATTATACAAAACTTAAATTCTAAACACATTACTAACATAGCTTTAAGTAAATTTTGTTACTAACACTATGAGTCTTGGATACTTGGAATAAAAAATTATTATTATTATTATGTAACTACTGCTCAATAGTACCGTATCTTTATAGGCAGTGATAGGCTGAACGGTATGACGATTGACTGATAAGTCAAAAAGTGTCAGATTCGAACCCAAGGCTCTATAATCTCTGACGTTTCGTCAATTATGTGCGTATTATAAATGTATTTATTTATCAAATGCTCCGTGTTTCGGAAAGCACATAAACCTGTTAGTCATACCCTAGTTCTCTCTCTAATCGTGTCGGATTTCTGTCCTATATAATATTTTGATAGAAATGTGTTTAATTCATCAATAAATAAGTACCTAAATCTTGTATGTAATGTATGTAAGCTGAAATTTTTGCTGAAACTTTGCAATTAGTTTATTTAGATTTTTCATAACTATAATCATTGATTTTATATCTTCAATGTGCGAGCAAGATAGCAGATTAACGCAAAGAGGCGCCTTAAAGGACATTAACATACATTTGCCTAACCTTAAAGGGATAATATTATATTACGCATACCAGTACCTACCTTGTCATATTAGCATTCGCATACTTAATCCCGTGGGAGGCGTGAGAACTCCAATTGTCATCTGTCATAAAGGTCGGTAGCAGCGATCCGTAATGATTGGAGTTACGTGGTATGTCAATTTGCGATATTATCGCGAGGTAAATAGTGTGACGGGTATTCCTGTTGTTTTGTTTCTCTGAAATATGTACTAAGTACTAGGGTTGGTTACTGTTTGAGAGTATTAATACATACTTGAACTCGTAATATTGTTATATGTAAACTTGTAATGTGTTATAACTTAATTATCACCTGCTCCGTGCCTCGTAGTATAGCATGTTAAGCCGTTAGCCCCGGTTATCATAAAGATCTTACAGGTATATATAGGGAGTCAGAACCCTCATAAAATCCTGAGAACCTGTCTTTCCCTTTGTTGCTTCTTACGACACCCGCGGGACGAGTAGGGGTGGTTCTATTCTTAGGCCAGAAACCACACGGCATTGTAAATGTCAACTAATGTTGAAACAAATATCACATAATAGGAGCTCAGCCTAGTATTAAGACCGTTGGACTGCCAAGTCAAAGGTCGTAAGGTCGAAACCTCTGACTTTTCGGATTTACGGACACAAAGTGATCCTATAATGGTTCCGTTTTTTCCTTTTGAGGTACAACGTTTTGAATCTATTTTTTTACCCTTCAATGACAGTTAAAATAGTCATAAAATGAATCGATTTTCAATTAAGTCTAAATAAAACTTCAGGATAAGTTACGTTGATAAAGGAAGAATATTAAATTAATATTCTAGAGAAATTTCATAATGTTGCCGAACGTTGATGAAACGTTGCCGAAATTAATAAAAAGTTTTTTAAATTATAAATACAATATAATATTTTTAATGGAGGTTTTACTTAAAACGTCTTTAAGTGAAACTTCTTAAAACATTTAGAAACAGATTCGTAAAAGATTATTATAGAAATTGCAAATAAAAACATCAAATACCCAAAAAAATACCTTAGTTCCAATATCTACTTTTAGGGTGCAATCTAAGTTTTTTTTCTTAAATTTGATGTGCTCTACTGACAATTGACATCTGTCAATTTTGACGTCTTCTAAAGTGTAATCTCAGATTTCTTTTTGTTTAATTTAATGTCCTCTAAATTAAGAATTTGACGAACGTCTGAGACCTAGACGGTTGAACAAAGAGAAGAAGAAGATTTGAGTGGCTGGTTCATTATCCAGAAAGAAGGTCGCAAGTTCAAATTATGTTCGATAATTTTTTATTTCGACATTTTGTTTTACAATATTTTTATAACTATAAAAAAAATGAAGGAACTAGGGAAATTCAGACACTGAGTAGGGTTGCAAGGTTGCGAATATTGTAGTGGCATAGCGACTGCGGCATTTTCACAGGAGGAGGTTCAAATTCCGCTCTCAATCTACTTTTTCCAACTTTTTTTATTAAGTAATTTGTTTTGCATGCGTTTGCATAAATTTAATAACATTCATAGATCATTGTTATCGATTTTTAATACACTCGTTGCGGTCATGTCTTACCTTAGAAAAATTAGAGGGAATTGAAAAAGAGATAGAATACTAACGAGACATCTTTTTCTAAAATATTTAAAGATGTTTAAAAAATGTCTAACAATTTTTTTTAATGGCGGAAGATGAAGTGCTATAAAACACTAAAAAAAATGATTTATTGATTCAGCTAAACCTGCAAACAGGAAAGTTCTTAAAAAAGACAGTTTCAACCCCAAATTTTCCTTGTTTCTCCATTTTACGACCTAAAGTGTCCCAACTACTAAAACTCTAGACATGTCCAATAACAATAATGTTAGGTAACCGCGCGATCGCACGTCAAAGCGTTTCATTACAGTAATGTCCTTGAACAAATATCCTAGGCCAGGGCTGGATAACATTTTCACATCGACAGAGACAGATTGCAAAAAAAAAATCAAAAAGTACTCTAAACCTATTTTTGTTTTTTTGTATCAAACAAAAATCGAACTGCGAGCATGGTCTTTTACTAACATTTTTTATTTCAAACTGCAAATTGGGTTTTTCAAATTTCGTTTTTTGTTTGTTTATTTTACCATCTATGAAGGTACTAAAAGTTTGGAAGGTAAAACTGATAGAAACAGCTCATTAAGTGTGATGGTCGCAATCCAGTCTGTAAGACCGGCCGAGGCGTTACTAAACGTTACTTGACGGTTAATTTGGCGCTTTTAAGGGTGGGTTGGGGTAAAAAAAGGTAACGGTACCTACTAAAGGTCGAAGGATTAAGCTGGCCAGAGGCTGATGTCTTTACAACAAAACCACTAGGGTCCACTCACAAGGCATGGATACAAAATCCATAATATGAAGTACAAGTAGTCATGATTGCGTGTCGTAAATCATTCACGTCATTGATATACGTCATTGATGTATAGAAAAACACGTGCCAAAGATTCACCACCCCTGCGCTAGTTCCACAGACAATAACAGACTACCCTCTACCCTTGTGTACTTTGTTATAATCGATTTCAATGAGGTAAAACAAATACAGACACATTTTCACTTAGTATTTATTGATAGATATTTGCTGTTTAAAATGTAAATGGCAGAAATTAAGGGGTTTTCCACACGTAAAGAGGGCAAAAGGGTGCATAATTATCATGATTTTTAAAAATAACAAAATTAAAACAGTGAAAAATCTTTGTTAGACAGAAACGGTACCTCGAATAGATGACGAAATGTGTAAAGATAGCAATGTGGGAAGAAGATAGCAATAACCCTCTCTAGAATTTTAAAAACTTGGAATTAAGCGTCTGATTAAATTTTTTTTTACTTATCGTATTATTTTTATGTACTTACCTTACCTATACTTTTTTTGACAGTTGGCAATTAACCTAATTTACTAATATAATTTATGCGAACTTTCAATATATAAATTACTTAATTAATTTTAATCTATTTCAACTTATTTTGAATTATGCTACAGTATGTTTGCAGTCATATCCCGACTATTAATAAAATTATGTTCTATTTAGTCTCCGCCCCTTTTCTCGCACGACTGCTTAAGAAGATAAGAAAAAGGCAGAATCAAATTATTTGCATTCACCGAACGAGTAAAACATAAATACCTAATCTTCACCGCTTAAGCAGCTGTGACAGTGATTCATTTGGTTTCGAACGTTTACCTCAATCACATACAACCCTTTGGAGCTTAAGTCCACTGTTGGGCCGCAAGAGGCTTACGTAAACATTTTGCAAAAATGTTTTTGGTAGTTTTCCCTTTTCTATAATCTGAGGGCGGTAAGGTATGCTCGCGTTAACACGCCGAATCCTCTTAGTTGGGACATGTTCGTGGGCGTAGAGTACGGCAATGTGTAGTAATCGTGTTATTTATCAACGTTAAGCGGGGGGTTAAGCTTTTTAGTGCGTTTAACGCTTCCATTAATATTCTGGCGTAATCTTCTTTGGGAATTTTTTGAGCATAGAGCTAGAGCCTTTTTAGAATTTGTTTATTTTTTCAAATAGTGTCACGTGTCATATTATATTGTTACTTAGATGCCAAATACATGTGCCGTGTGGTTTCCGTCCTAAGAATAGAACCACTCCTATTCGTCCCGCGGGTGTCGTAAGAAGCGATTAGGACAAATCCGGAGGATGGGCAGCAGCATCCTACTGTGTAACAGCAATTATCTGTACTGCGATCGCCAACCCGCTTGCCCAGCGTGACAATTATGGGCAAATATCTCCAACGAGCGCACAAAAGTGGCGCGCATTAGGAGAGGTCTATGTTCAGCAGCGAACTAATACAGGCTGATGATGATGATGTACTCAGATAAGCTGTCACCCCACAAAACAAATCTGAAATTTTGAAGGATACAAACTTGTTATTGGAACTAATTCTTGAATCACGAACCCAATCCGGATTCGAAATGTATTTATGTATGTTTATACATTAGTACCTACATTTCGAATCCGGATTGGGTTCGCTGTTGATGAGTTTTCATTGCAAAGTTCGTGTTACGGCTACGATACGCTGTTTCCTGTAAAAACAATTGAAATTCGGCTAGTGATTAAAAAATAAGCTCCTGAGTTTGAACTCTATTGAATATTGATATTAAGTTAGTAAGACATAATAATATTTCACGTTAAGTTTTTGGTTTGATCTTGGTACAAATATTTGTGTTAGCTACAGACGTTTTTGTTTCGGCCTAGGTATTTAAGTACTATGAATTTATTATTTATCTATTCTAATCTACTTAATACGCTAGTGTTCAGAGATGTAGTAGTAAATAGTCAAAGGAAAAATAAAACACTTGAATGATATTCGAAAAGTGTATAGTGCGCTTATATTTCCTATATAGATGCTAATTCTTGCATGTGCAAGAATTAGCATCTATATAGGATAGAGATATTGAGATAGTGATATTGAATAGAGATAGTGAGTCTAAATTAGTTAAGAGCATGTGCTCTTAACTAATTTAGACTCACTATCTCTCTTTCTAACAGAGATCATTAGAAAAGAATAGATGATTTTTAAAGCTGTCAAACTAGTCCATTTGTGAGACGAGAATTTAGTCGGCATATCATAGAGGTCTCGTCTAATTTCACGTCAATTGCAAGGAGTAGACTAATTTGTCAGCTCTAATTTGATAGTTCAATTTGCTGTCTTTTTTCTATGGTGTTTATTAGAAAGAGATATAGTTAGACTAAAATTAGTCTAGCGGGATGTACAAGAGGAACAGCACCATTGTCTTAGTAGACCTTTTCTATTAGACTCGGCAAAGACAAAGCCTGTTAAACTCATTATCGGCTTTTAAAGGAAAAAGTTCTTTTTAGTACTAAGTATAAAAGATGTCTAGGTTTTCAACGTTGGGCGCGACTTTTCTGTTTATTAATTTCCTAAGTTATTAGAAATTGTTTTAGAAGTAGTTTATTGTCTTAAACATAATCAAACAGACAGCTATTAAATTTAATAAATTGGATATTGTTTCTTTGTAGTAATATTATAATGTTTTAGTAACATCTTTATCTAAAATCTTGAGTTATGTCAAGATTAAATTAAAATCTATTTGAGTAATTTCCTTATTGTTTTTTTTTATTTATCTTGTTACAAGCTTGTTATGTTGTTAAGCAGTAATAGCGTAATTGTATGACCGTTGTACTGCCAAGTCAAAGGTCTTAGGTTCAAACCTAAGGCGTGCACCGCTGACTTTTTGTAAGTTATGCGCGTATTATAAATTAATTATCACCTGTTCCGTGCGTCGGAAAGCACGTTAAACCATTGGCTCCGGTTTTCATGAAGATCTTTGACAGATCTTTCCCTCATAAAATCCTGACAACTGATCTAACTTTAGAATATTATCGTATCCCTTTGGGTTGCGGAGGTGTGGTCAGATAGGCAGTTGCTCCGTAGAAAACTGATATTTAGCTGCATCTGGATTAGAAGACCCCAACAAAGTTTGGGATTAATAAGGCTAGGAGGATGATCTTGTTACAAGTTTTAGAAGTTTTTTAAAGTTTCATAGAATTAACACTTGATCTCTGTAGCAACTTATTCTTATTTTTATAAGCAATTGTATGACCCATCAAATATGACTGACTGCCTCGTTGGTCTAGTGGTAGCAAGCGCGACTACGGAGCACGAGGTCCTTGGTTCGATCCCCGGATCGGGCAAAGTGTTATTGGGTTTTCAATTAGGAAATTCTCAATAGCAGTACGGAGTCTGGAATTGTGAGCGGTTAATTGCAATAGACTCGCCCCCTATTACATGGGACTTATAACATAGCCGCCGAAACGTGGGTGTACTGCACACTTCTGCCTACCCCCTCTGGGGAATACAGGCGTGAGTCTATAAATAAATAAAAAAAAATTATATGACCTATCAACTTTGCTATCAGGTCGCCGTTGCACATGGAGAAGATTCCTCGGACCTCGTGGAGGAACACCACAACATTCTGCAGCGTCAACCGAGACAGAACTGCCACCCATCGATACTAGAGACCTTTGGATACAAGACTCAAGGTATTATCTTACAAGCATGCTTTGTTCTTTATTGCAAAAGGAGATTGACAGAGTTTGGACCAAATGTAAGAAACCATAAGATAGATTTTCAAAATGTTTCTTTAGCAGACCAAATTTAACTATATTATTTCCAAGAATCGAATGTACATACGACTAGATATCAAGCTATACATTTCCAGTATAAGCTGACATCTTGTTGTACGAAGAGCCTGTAAAATGCGGGGTCAGTTCATACTGGATTTATATAGCTTGATGTGTACCAGTGTATTAATCCAGGTACTTTTAATTTTGGGCAGCATTTGGACGAAATTCCATCCAAAGACTGGCAATCTCCTTTTGGTGGAGTAAGAAACTGCCACCACTTAGTTAGGCACACTATTATTACACTGTACTAGTCAACTTGCCTGGAATGTATCATCGTATCTCATTACGCTATCACGATTCGTGCTTGCATCAAATTTGCTTTTTATATGTATTTAACTATCTGCTAGCGCGACTTTGAACGCGTAATAATCCCATCTCTACGCCTTTTCTACCCTACTTTTCCCTATACTACACTACTCTAGGGGCTAGTTCCATAGATTTTATTATTTATTCTGCTATTCAAGGCCGAGAGAAAACCAACAAATCAAAAACCATAAAAATCGGTCTAGCAGTTCTCAAATTATAAATGGAGTAAATAACCCGACTTTGTTTTATGTAGATATATGTATAGACGACTTTATTTTATGTATATAACTAGATTAGTTTTGTAGGGACATAGAACGAAGTTCACATTTTGTACCACAGTGTGTATCAGTAGGAAACATCTATACTTTTGTAAACCAACATGACGTAACAGATGAATCCAATTTTTTTTTTAGATTTTTTTTTAAACTACGAGTTCACATGCATTTATTTATTTTAAAAAATTGCGAATCGTGCAAGGTATTGGACTGATTCATTTGATTTGCTCTACATGCGTTGGCAGTTGCCTCATCACTAGTATGTGGGCTTCTATTGAATTAAAGAGTGGGCGTAGTAACTGAAAACTTATTTTGCGTGGGCTGTGAACTATTATTCAATGTTTGTGCCGATAGATGGCGTTGTTAGTTAATTAATACCCCAATACTTGTTTTGGTTTTTTCGTAAACTATTTATAGGTATTTTATTTTTATTTTATCTAGATAAAAATGCTGTGCACGATGGCACATTAACTTAATCCAAACGATTCTGTTTTTACTAACTATTTGGGTATTATCTTGTACTATAGGTACCTAAGTATTTTATTTAGGATTTATCTTGTAGTTTATTATTGCACAAATTTGAATATTTGAAAACTTTCTGTTTCTGTTAGTTAGCCAGAAAATTCCACCGCTTGGCAAGGGCTTACTTATTCCCAACCTATTATTGTTTAGTTAGTTATTGAATTGGAACTTTTTAGGGGATCTACCTTAAAAAAAATTCTTTCTATCTTATATTCAAGTTGGAAATTCACATTTCCATACCTACAATATTTTCGCTTTATATAAAAATACTAAATTTGTACGGTTTTTGTGGAAAGGTAAATTTTCAACTTGAACATCATCTGCCTAGCCTGTACCCAACTATGTTGGGGTCGGTTTCCAGTCTTACCGGATGCAGCTGAATACCAGTGTTTTACATGGAGCGACTGCCTATCAGACTTTCACAACCCTGATACTGGGTTACACGATACCCTACTTACGATACTTCAACTTGAACATAGGATTGAAATAAGTAAAATGTATTGTTCATGGTCAGAGTCAGCCTTCAAAACTTCCGCACCTCTTAAAAAAATATCCCATACTTATAAGTTTCACCATGCAAAATACCATAAAATGTAAACCTTTCATCATGCTGAATAAATGTAAGCACTATTTAAAACCTGCATGCAAATGTTTAGCATGTCTGCACTCGAGTTACATTAAAAATTTTGCTAACTTATTACTTAAATGTTTTACCTCTGTGTTTTTCTTTTACTTTTTAACCTAAATAATACATCAGACAAAATACATTTTTGATTATATTTTTTCAAAATAAACTATTGACGAAAATGTAGGTAGGTACTACTGATATTTTTCCTTTACATCGAGTCCCTCTCTGCGTTTCTACTACGAGAAAATTACTACATAAGAAATAGTTATGGCTTCTGTAACAGACTACGATTACGAAACTCTAAAAACATCTAATAATAATACCACTAAATACAAAAAAACTACTGCATAATAGTTTTTCTATGAAAGCGGAATATTTTTTTTAATTGGATTGAAATTGCAACGTCAAATCGTAAGTACAAAAAATAAACACGCAATAAAAACATTATGTGGTTCTCCGAAATAGTTTTAGTTCAGCCAAGTATGGTGGCCATATTAGTGGCAACACTATTCATAAAATTACGACCCTTTGGTCTTTACAATATAGCAATTACACGACAATTGACATGCATAGCATTTCACGCCAAGAATCATAGGTTAAATTTCGCAAAATTATACATACTTGCACTCTAGTAATCCGTTCAAGGTACTTGTTATTATTCCATTTATTCAAATACAATACAAACAAAAAACAAACAAGTGAAGGAGAAAGTAGGAGTCGTGACGTATCAAGTAGTCAATGGGCAAGCGGAATATAGAGAGAGATAGCGATTGCTCCAACGACAACAGCCTAGCTCTTAAATATAAGAGAGTAATAAAAATAAAATACATTATTAAATATTAAATTAAGACATACATTTAAAAATATAAAATATAGTAGCCCACCAGTATTGGAAACAGGGTCTAAGCTACCGGGCGGCGGTCAGGACTCTAGAGAGAGTGTCCAGGAGTACCGCCTTCTGCATCAAGCCACGATCCATCCACTCATCTAAAGAGACTCTCTTAAGGTGTTGTAAGCCTGAAGTGTTCCTCTACTGGGCAAAGGCCCCTATACTTTCTTTCCACTTTCCTCGATCGAGTGCTATCATGTAAGCCCAGTCCTACCGAAAAAATCCAGCTCGTCTCACCGTCTCCGTCTAGATCTGCCGCGATGTCTTCTACCGTTGAGAGAAAGGTTAGGTTAGGTTAGTAGTTAGGTCCTTGTGCTCCGAAAAAAAACCAACACATTATATTTATTATAATAATATAATGTTTGACCGAACGCCATGTGACTGACTTCCAAAAAGGGTTTGTTATTTCCCTTTGAGGTTATGGAAATTATTTTAGGTAAAGGAACATTTACATATTATTTACGTAAGTCATATCATGATCGTCTTTCCTTAACCAGGAAATACTTGGCCTTTTTTCTGTTGTCTCTACAAGGGCAAAAAATCCATAATAATGGCTATCTTTAGTAAAGGGATAAATTAAATCCCTTCAAGAAAGGGTTTTATCTCGTTATGTAATGTCATTATCTTGTTAGCATCCATGTCCATTGAAGCGGTTTCATGAGAAGGTTCGAAATTAGACACAATTAATTTTTACAACATTTTAAAAAAAAATATTTGTGCGAAATATTTTTCTATATTCCTTTCTCTTTTTAAGTTTCCCTTGAGTGAGTAAGAGACCTAAACAGCCCCCTAAAATCGACTACAGTGCGTAGAAGAGTGAAACAGTCCCCTAAATACGTTTAAGATGTCATAGAGTCAAATTTTATTTATTCTTTAGATCAGATAACGCATTAAACGTGTTAATAATGTTACTAAGAATTACTCTGAAGAGAAACACTATGTAACAGTCATTTACAGTAGGTTACTACTATCACTACATAGTATAAAACAAATTCGCTTCCCGCGTCTGTCTGTCCCTATGTATGCTTAGATCTTTAAAACTACGCAACGGATTTTGATGCGGTTTTTTTTAATAGATAGAGTGATTCTTAAGGAAGGTTTATATGTATAATACATGCATAATATAGAAGAGAAACACTAATAAATTTAGAGGGCATTGCACCCGCGCGAAGCCGGGGCGGGTCGCTAGTAACCTATAAATATCAAATCCATAAAATTTCTCTATTAATAATAATATGTTGTATGTAGTAGTTTTTTTAATAAATAGAGTGATTTAAGAGGAAGGTTTAATGTATAATACATGCATATTAGCGTAACCGTGCGAAGCCGGCGGGTCGCTAGTTCTTTATACTACGCTATTTCAAGTGGACGTATATCATTGGGGGCACAATCCACCTCTTACTACTAGAGTGCATAATAAACAAAAATAAACAGTTTATTTCCAATTTGCATGATATCTGTGGCGGACACCAAAGTGGGTCGTTTATTTTTAAAATTGATAGTGAATTTTTCAATGTGGTAAATTAAATTGGATTTTCAAGTGAACTAGGTTTTTATCTTAGTAAGTTATAATTGTTTTAGTAATTATCGATTTGAAGTTTGCTATGCAGCTTGGGTATGTCATGCTTACGGAAATATCTCGATAGCGGTGGCGACTCGGAGCAGAGGTCGTTCGATTCCCTACAATATGGTTGAGTAGGGCGATGGATGATGCATGCGTCATACCCGTGAACGGACGCCGTCTGTTGGGACTGGTCAGCTCAGCCTTTAGCTGTTAGAGTAATTTTATCAAAAGTATTTTAATACCTATATTTAAGGTGTTCTTATGTTTAGTCGACTGACACATAACACCTCAAGGGGGTTAGGCAAGTTGACTGTCTACAATCGCTAACGAATAGAAAACGAAAGAAATGTATAGGATGCATTACCTTCGATCGATATGTCACCCCCAGAACAACGTATCCAAAAATATTGTAACCATTGACTAGCCAGTTTCTTCTCCATGAGGGGTAGGCTGTGCTTGGAACTGGCAACTAGAGTCACTCTTATAATAATATTAGGATTATTACTATCCATAAGTGCTTAAGTGTCTATATGAACAAAAATATTTTGATTTTTGGCCTTTGTCTAGCTAGTTGACAGTCATACCACTAGGCTATCACTACACCATCACCAACTTCCACCAAATAATCAACTATGATAATGTATTTTCAATAGAGTCAAATAGACTATTAAAGAAGCAGTGTCGATACGGAACACTATTCCGCAACGTTGTTAATTTCCCCTAGTCGGGAAGTGAACGAATTACGTAGGAAGGAACGTTATTCAGTTAGTACAATTTACCGCAATTTGAATGCAAAATTAATTTAAAAACAGATGTTTGTTTATCGTATGGTTGATGAACAACCTGGTGTCAGAGTTTAAACCGCCCGTGGGCCTCTGACGTGACTTTACACATTGTTGAAAAATCTTTCTGGTGTGATTGTATTCTCACGTGATTCTCACGGTATTTTCCAGAATCTAGAATCTGAAAAGTCAGAAGAACTGCGCGAAATTTAGATTTAGTCCAATTCGTTTCACAACTATTTGTAAAAAGTAAAAATAATTACGATGATTATGTTACACAATTTATTATACAGGGTTATTTGTAAACACCCGCAAACTGAAGCAAAGCAAGCAAAAAAAAAAGCTGATCCATACATTTTATTGAGTTATGTGAACAGCTGATTTTTTTTGCGATTTCAGGGTTGTAAAAGTAAAAATTGTTCATAATGATAAGTTTAATGACCCCTTTTCAGGTTGTGAGTGTTTTACAAAATAACCCTGTATAATAATATAATAATTTTGGGTATTGTCGCGTTAGGCTTAGTTTAGGCTTCATTAGCACCTTTTTGTAACGGAACTTTAAGAAGCGAAACCTATTTATCTTTTTATTAAAACTCAGAATTAAAATGTATCCTTAGCAAAATTTGTTGTTTATATTTTCATTATTTATTGCTTACCTACTCGTGCCTCTAAAATAATGAACTGGAAACAATAACAGCCTCTTTCCAAGGTTACAAACAGTAGCCACTTTGTTACAATATTATTTTTAAACACAATTGATACTAAATCACAATCAATTATGTTTAAAAATAATATACTTCATAGATTTTTATTAAAGTTATTTTACCTTAAGTCAAAAATCAATAGACTCACGCCTGTACTCCCCAAAGATTGTAGGCAGAGATGTATGCAGTACACCCACGCTTCACTGGCTATGTTATAAACCCCGTGTATAATAATATCTATTCAAAATCTATCTATCAAAATAATATAATAAATCTATCTATCTAATAGGAGACTAGTCTATTGCCATTAAATGGGTACAATTCTATACTCCGTGCTGCTACTGAGAATTTTCTAATGGGAAATCCCTGTAACACTTTTCCCGACCCGGGGATCAAACCAGGACCTCCTGCTTAGCAGTCGCGTTTGCTACCACTAGACCAATGAGGCAGTTTAAAATTATATAAAATCAATATTATGATTAAATAAGTTTATGGTTGGTGGTAGAATTAATAATCAAATTCTTCAAGTACTTATAGTCTTAAGTTAAAATATTTTCATAAACTTGAAGCCCTTTTAATGATAAGTTTAAAATAAGTAAACAATGTTTTTAAATTGATTAATATGGCTTCAGTCTTAAAATTCAATACATTTTTATGGATCAAAGTAACTCGAGGGATAAAAAATTATGCTTTTTTTTACTCGAGTCCTTTCGCATTTTTTCCAGATTTGTTTTTTAATACAAAAGTTGAACCGACCTTCTTGAAGTGAAAATTGGTTTTTCATTTCAGTGTTTCAATAATTTCCTGGAAATTCTGTTTGTTCTCTGTATTTCTGATAAAGCAATTTTTTCAGATTAAACATTTTTATGCTTACGTGGCAATAATATGATTTTGACAAATAATTTGATAGGTATTGCCAGTATGGGGACGAAAATTCCTTTTATAAATCTTAATAACTGTATTTGTATTTTCTGATATCGCACATCGTTATGTGAAAATAGGAGGCTTTATGTTTGCTTTTAAAAATAAATTTTAGCAATAATAAAAATGTTACTGTACATATATAAGGTGCTTCTTAATTATCTGCCACGGCTGCAATGGGAGATAATATTGGTTATTTATATTACAATAGTGAAGTATTTTTTTTATCTGACGTCATTTTTTTTTTTTCTTTTGCCTGCGTTTTATTGCGTAGGCCTAATTCTGCTCCATGCTCCAATTTTTTTTACTGTTCCGTAATCTATATACCCAATACTTTCTCCCATTGCAACCGTGGCAGATAATTTAGAAGCACATTATAGATATATATTTTTTAATATTACGCTTAAACCGCTGAAAAGATTTGGATGAAGCTTAGCACACTGATAGATTAAGTTCTAAATATTATTCTTTTATTCGTTCTTTTATTTTTATTTTTATTTCTCTTATTTTGTTAGTTTGTTTTAATATTGTTTGTTTGTGTTTTCATGTGCTGTCTCAAATAAATATTATTCATTCATTCATTCATTCTAAATAAACAACTTATAATATTTTTTATCATCACATAATATTTTTCTTTGCTTGTCTCTTCAAAGCGGCTGGACCGATTGTAGTAAATTTGTTTGTGTGTTTTGAGTGGGTCTCTCGCTTTTTCTTTCTTAATATTTAGAATAATTTCTAATTCATAACATTTCAATATGTAGTAGGTATGTATTTAAATTCATTGTGCTAGTTTTTTTAATTAAAAATATTATTTTCCTTTCAACTTACTCATTAGGAATATTTTTATGAAACTTTTTTCAAACATTCGTAAAGTTTCGTCAGTTTCTACAAAATTGCTAGGGTTAAAAGAATTTTAAGTGCTTATTTACGCAAGTATTAGTAGGGTTATAAAAAGGGTTATGTTTTTGTTTAGAGTGAGGTTCAGCAGCCCGGACCAGTAACCGGAGTAACCAAAATATTTTTGAATTTAGAACGAGTTGGTTTGTCAGTTGACTCGTTAGACTTTTAAGCTTGTTCTAAATTTAAAAATATCTTACATGTGAATGTTTGGATGATTTGTAATCAATAATGAACATATTTAAATAAAATGTTTACCTGCAATACCTTCAGTCGTTTTTGTAATGTTACATTTGTTGAGTATCACACACAGGTGTACTCTCTATTCCCTGACACTAATAATCCGATGGGACGGCAATCCGATACGACCGCAGAGAGATCAGGTGCAAGGACAACGGCTTTTACGTGCCTTTAATTACCCATAATCAGCATTATTAATTTAAAACAACATACACGTTGTATTTTTACAGAAAAAAATATTTGTTTTCGTTGAAAACGTCTAATTTAGTTTCTATTTAAAAAAAACTTTTTATTAAAGAGAATCTCAAAAAGCACCATCAGTCATTCACATCCATCGCTCAATCCAGTTAAATCAAAGAATCCTGATCATTTGAATTGTAAATTTTATACCATTAGCATAAAGTACAAAATTCAGTAAAGCTTAAGTGGTGTTCATTTGACAGCGAAATCAAATCGCATTGAGTTTTTTCAGGAAATTTATTCGAACGTCAATTTTAAAAACAGATTTCATTTTTTGACCGACCCAATTTTATGATTGCAAAATAATATTTTTATTTAAAGATGACTTCAACCTTTGTTTATAATAATTAATAACGTCCTCCTGATTGAATCTCAGTCACAGCTGCCATTCAACTGTAATTAGCCAACTACGCAGAAGATATTATATTGGTAGTATATAGGTGCACTCTTAATCCGACACGACCGGAAAGAGATCAGGCGCTTGAGGCTTTTACGTGCGTTTCGAGGCATGGAGCGAGTGATAATTAATTTACTATATGCACTTAACTTACAAAAAGTTAGAAATCGCCTTGGGTTCGAATGTAAGACCTCTGACGTGCTAGTCACCGGTCATACCACTAGGCTATCACGACTCGTGACCATAACCATGATGCGGAACGAAAATGTATGGTAAAAAGCGCACAAGCGTACCTATGCTTTCCACGAAAACTCGATATCAGCTTTATTTAATGGAATTTTATCGAAAATAATCCAGCATAGCCAATGCGTCAAGGGTCTCGTTCAAAATAAATGGAAGTAACGAGTTTAATTATATAATGGCCATCCAAGCACGAAACTCGCCATTTCATCTTTTATTTCGACATTTTTAACTGATACGTTGCCATGGCAATGAATGTGTAATCGGCTGTGGAATGTGACGTCATCACTGTCGTTAGCATGATTGTCTACTTTATAATTTATTTTTCGAATTCGGCGATTTTAAATTTTAAACCGTGGCTTAGATCGCACGTACAGTCGATGTATGAGTGGTTTTGTTTCAGTGTGTTGTATTACACCGGGTCTTTTGAGCCGAACTAGTCTAAACTTTTAAAAAAAATACTAGTTTGTCGCTAGAAAATAGAATTTTCTTTTATACCTATGATTGTTCGACAGTATTATAATAATAAATCATTTTATTTTCAAGCTCAAGACTGATAGTATTAGAAAATTACAAACCCTTAAAAAATGTTTGTTGAAAATGTAAATTAGATCAAATCAAATTAATTAATTAGTTACGTTAAATTAATTATTGAGAAGTCGTCTGCATGCGAAATCTTTGACGAGCAATTGCTCTTTTACCAGGTTGACAGACTCTATGTAAAGCCTTAGTATTTGTTTAGTCACTAGACGATTCTCAATCTGCTAAGATCAACCAAAATGTACCAATCCGAAAGCGGCAGTCGACCCGGTAAAAACCTTTACCGCCTAGGGCAAACCAATGATACTGGCCAGGACATCCTGGTGTCTGGTATTTAGCTTTTACTGCCTTGGGCAAACCAATGACACTGGTCAAGACGTCTCCAGGGTTACCATTCACTAGGGTGCCTGGTATCTTGTTACAATTATATCTTTTTGATGTTTGTAGTTTTTTGTTGGCTGATTGTATGAATCTGTGTCATCAGAGCTTGCTTTTATAATAACCGATCTGCATTTACATGTTACATGTCCATTCATGTACCCATGTGTATGTCAATGTGTAGTCCTCATACATTATGTGTTGTGTTGCACAGCGAGCCTGCCCCGTCAGCAATGACTGCACTGCATCAGTTTGGGGCAGAGATGTTGCGTCTTTCTCGCGGCTTGGAAGCTTCTGCGGCGACAAAGCCACAATACAGAGGGTATATAACAATTGGCATTATTTGTTCGCTTCAAAATTAACCCGCTCTTCATTCGCTGATCGATGGATCAAAAACTTCCGTCGAATTGCAAACGAGATTTTAACACATTCTGATTTACAGGACGAACGTATCTGAGCGTGGTGGAATGCTCACACCGGGGTCTTTAAGCGTCTCATCCAGTTCACCATCATCGATGCTTCAAGATAGACGACGACCCTCATCTACCGGGGATCCAAACACTCCTCTACACCGACCTAGAAGTGCATCGGATGATGAAAGCAACGAAGGTCTTCTTGCGCCAGCCGCATTAACAGCAAAGTCCAGAAGCTCTGAAGACGGCTTACTTTTACCACCTCCTTGCACGTGCCCGTATTTTGGATCAGAATCTACTCCTCCCAGACGTACTACCGAAGTTATTATAGTTCCTGGTGGAGATATAAATGGATGCAACGGTTATCCTAGAAATGGAAATATGAAAGATGAACAATCGACTCCACTTTTTAGACGGTCTAGTCGTGGAGCCGCGTCTATGGTCACTTGGGACGAAGCTAGAAGATTTCGAAGGGGTTCGAGTTTTGGAGGCGCTAGAACTACTCTATCCACTCCAATACGGAGCATTCGCGCTCAAAGAACTATAGCTAGGTCCCAGCAAGTGACTGCGAGTCCTCAGCGTCAAACACCAAGAACGCATCATTCTAGAAATTCTAGTGTTATATCAAGAAACTCCTCACGTCACGGTAGAATTTTGCGCTTAGAGCAAAAAGCGACAAAAGTTTTAGGAGTCGTATTTTTCACGTTTGTTATTCTTTGGGCTCCATTTTTTATATTAAACATGGTACCAGCTGTTTGCCCTGCGTGCGAGGAGAGGATCTCACCTTGGGTGTACGATTTTGCCCTGTGGCTAGGGTACGCAAGTTCAATGGTAAATCCGATTTTCTACACGATATTCAATAAAATATTTAGACAAGCGTTTAAAAAGGTATTGATGTGTGGGTATTTTAAGGAAACGAGGTAGCCTGCACCCTGGGAGCGCGTTCGTCCGACCTCTGACCCTGGGATTGGGGCGCTCTCAGTAAATAGAAATATCCGATCTCAATTTGTATGAACTCATGAAGAGCTTTAATTATTACGCTTTTAGTTTTAGTGCGCGTCAGTGGTGTTTAGTTAAGGACGTAAAGTTATAAAATAGCAACACTATGGGAAGATAAAGAAAAAAAAATAGTTGAATTGAAGGGTTATTCAGCACTGCTGTAAAATTAGGATGTGCCGTGTAAGGGTGCTAGGTGACTATTTCGAATTTTACTGCTAGAAGTCACAATATAATTTGTAGAAAATTACAACAATTAGGATTCGGTCCTGCCACGACTACACAGTATCACACACAGTCCGATAATTATAAATACATATTATACGCAAATCATCCGTTTTCAAAATTGTTATTACCTATTAAATTAAATTATTATTTATTTTAGTTGTTTAATTATTATTTATTTCAATAATAACAAGGGCTCAAAGGGTTAAAAACAATATACTTAAACTTAAAGCTATGTTAGTAATGCACATAAAACAACTATTCTAAAAAATTAAGTTTAAAAATCCTTGACTCAAACTCGACAAACAAAAATTTTTTTAGCTATGAATACTCTCAATTAATTCACCTTTAAAAAAAACAAAATCGGACCATTTGTTTAGGAGCTACAATGCCACAGACACTCAGACATACAGACACGTAAAACTTATAAAACCAATCTTTTTGCGTCGGTAACAAATAAACTCTATTCATAATAATTTGAATTTGAATTTATAACTCGAAACAATGCAATAATATTTACCTAGTACCCTCACTTTTGTAGAATTATGTTTTTTTTATTACAATACTTTCTACTAACTACTTATTTCAATACGGCGCACAAATAAAATTATGTATTTGCCTTCATTCTGACCTCATTAAATTTCTACGCAGTTTGTATACCTACAGATAAAATATGTGGAACCAAGTTAATCTACTAGATATTTTAAGCAGTAAAAAAATAGTATGTTGTAAGATAAATATTTAAGTGCCTGCAAATATGCTGTTTTTTTTTAATTTAGACGTTTTTTTTACAATAGTTGTTAAAAATTAACGGTCTAAAATGTAGTTAAGAAAATAAATAATGTTTATTATTAAAATAAAAACGGGAATTTCTGTTTAAATTATAAAATTGAGCTTAAGTATTTGTGGGCACTTAAACGCTGCATAGTAATAGTTTTTTTAAAACCGCATTTCTAAAATAGCCCTAATAGCATTTGATACATGTAATAATATTTTACAAATTAAGTAATTTTTATTAATTTTTTTAGTAACTTAGAATCTTTTTAAAGACTCCATCTTGGCTGTATTGTTTAATTTTTCTGTACTTATACAGGCTTAAAAGCCATACATGAATTAAGGTCTCTTCCCATTATACCGTTCCGTAATTGGATCGTACCATTCCAGCACAGTCTCAGAAGTTTCAGTCCGAGTTAACGGGTCCATAAGCGTTTCATAAGCCATCATAAGTGAAACCCGCACTAACTGCGGTGGTGCATCGTGCGGCACCCATTATCATGGCGGATGGCATTTTGTGACCGATCTGACTATGTCGCGGTGCCGGTAGACTCGGATTTAATCATAAATCTCTACCCGCCTTCATTAATTTCACCAGCTCTTGCGCTGCTACTATAAATAAAACCAAATATTAAACTTTTATAAATTCTCTTTTTTAACTTGAAAATATTTTTATTACAAACGTTTTGAAAAGCTAACTGTGAAACTATCTGAGTCTGTATTCGTACCTATACAGAGGTACGCAACCTATGTAGGTCACCTGGACTCTATATCGTGTATCGGGCCGATCCTAAAACGCAACGGTATAATTGATACCAATTCGTATTTATTCATACAAACTACATTTTTTGTATGATCCGCTCTAGTGGGTGAAGAGCATTACAGTTTTTTAACTTCTTTTTAATTTCTTTTCAAATTTGGAATAGTCAAAACCAAAAGAAGATGGGCCAGACATCGATCACTCTCTGTAAATGAAACTCTTTACCATTCCCAAATCTTTTTATAATTTGGTAAGAAGTTAGCAAAGTGTACAATTCCAAGTTTTCTTTGGTATTGTTCAATTTGCTTTGTCTTAAAAATGACGGATAGCCACAGAATGGACTTATTTTTTAAGACTGATTGTTTTATTAGGAGAATAGTTAGCAGGATTTCTTTTCTTTCAAGATTTGCTTGTGAATGTTTAAATATATAGTATAAAATAACGAGTCGCGATGAATTATGAATAAAACTAATACATTTTTTGTTAGCATTAAAATTCTATTTAATTAATGTTTTATTAAATTGGACACCTCTGTGAGTTTTTGTAACTTTGTAATGTCATAATAATAAAAGTAGTCCAAAGAAAACAAATTATATAATAATATTAATCAGTTTCACATATACAGTGCAATTATGTTAACCAAATTCTACAAATAATATGTAATAAAAATATTATAATAATTATAATGTTCATAATTATGATTCAAATCAGAATTATTAAACATTTTTTTTGCTATAACATGATATAGCAGAGGTAGTTACTGTACTTACTAAGGTTCTTAAACTTGCAAAGCAAAAGCATTGTTCAAAATAAATAAAACAATTTTATTTTAAAAAATATATATCATTTGAGAATATGTTCGCAAGCATCAAATGCCAAGCTTTTCCTAGTCCTGTGTTAAATAGAATTAGTATAGTAATTAATTCAATGTGATGTTATTTAAGAATAACTTAAAATAACAATATTCATAATGTCATAATAAAAGTCTATTACTAATAATGTCCAAAAAATTGATTTGTTTTTCATGTTTGATAGATTTCGTTTTAGAATATCTGTATAATTTAATGTTTATTTGTATAATCTATTATAATTATAATTTATTTACAAATCCTTTGTGATTCGAGTGGATTAAAAAAAAAGCTTAGAATTAATTGTTACTTTTGAAAATTGAATGTGTTTAGCGAAAAATAAATAAAATGATTTTGTTATTCGTCTATTATAGAAAAATGAATTCAATTATTATAACTATAAAGCCCATAAAACTGCATTTAATTTTTGTATTTTTTTAAGTATCATTATACTGTAAGTTAGATAGTTTCAGAACAAAATGTCTAGTCGTTTCACGCATATAATAAAAAATGTAAATACAAAAAAATATATTATGATAAAATGTTAAAATATGGAAGTAATATATTTAAATGTAAATAAAAATAAATATACAAAATGGAGACAACGATACGACAGTAAATAAAATTACGAATTTCAAATGTCGGTCTGCACAAAAAAATATTTTTCTAAATTATTTATTAATATATTAATTCATTCAATAAATTAATTTATCAACATTATATCATACCACGATGAAAATGATAAGTGACTGATAACTTTGTTTCGTAAAACACGAACGAGCTAATTGGCTAGTTAATGGTATAATATCCGTGTATACTTTGTCATAAGCAAAATGGATGTAGTTGGTTAGATAAATTGTTAGTTATTATATTAATGACACAGAAGAATTAGTGCAGAAAAAAATACAATAGGTATCATGATTTGAACAGTTGTCTTTTTATACTTTGAACCCTTCAAAGTCATTTAAATAATTATTGTGCTAATTAATTTTGTTTATTTTTTTAATTTCAATGTCAGGATTATTTTATAGTTTTGTAATATTTTTATGAACCAGAATTTGATTGGCAGTGTTGTCTCCATTCTGTATGACAATGTTTAAAAAATGGTGTCAATAATTATGATTTAATCGTTAAAAAATAATAAAACGATTGGATCGTATCGTCATTGTTTTATTTAAATATAAAAATTCCAGAAAATCCTTTAAGCCCATTAACCTAGTCAATCTACCCAGAGGTTGATCTAGAGTATAGAGCTGACGCGATCTCATCGCTCCGATGTACGTCGTTTCATAGTTTTCCATATAATAAAACCGGTAGCCGTGCCGGTAACCCGCCGGGCAGATCGTGTCAGTGTGTGACAAGCTTTTATTAAAAAATCATTTCTGAAATAAGGTAATAAATACCTACTTCAAATCTGGAGTTTGAAAACCTATTTTTTTTAATCAAGAGGATAATAGCACAGTTAATGTGACATACAGTAGGTCATCGAAGCCGCCTCTAGATAGAGTAATCGTGCGGTGCAGTACGCGGTAGTACGCGGGTGTCAATATGACTGTCCGATATTTCGCCACACGCGTCGCGACCCCCGCCGCACCGCACCAAGATATTCGTCTGTAGAGATTGCGTCTTTTTTATACAATGTTTAAAAAAATCGGTAGTTTCCGTTAGCTGCGTGATTAAAATCGATATAAGAAAAATCAATGTTGAAAATATCATGTCTTATCAGATTATTATCTAAGAGTAGACACTTTGCAAACAACAAGTTTAAAATAATAATGCCACCAAAACATTTCAATGAAAAATATAGCCAAGACTTACAATCATCTCACTTTAAAAAAAAATACATTTCTTGTACCTACCTAAAATCATCACTTATGGACTATGGAAAAGAAGCTGATGAGCTGTTATCTGACAAATTTTGCTGTTTGACAAATAAAATGATTTGACCTTAATTCCGGAAAAAATTTAAATCTGAAAATTTCATTCTATTCTGAAAATTGGTTTATGAGGTTAAAGTTTAGGCTAAAGTTATGAGGGTTCAAAAATACGACAAAATGTTTCGTGTGAAGGTCTCGTCTTGGCGTGGACACTCTCGTGTTCCTAGATAAAAATATCCTAAGCACTTTCTTAGTCTGTTCCTTTGATATAATGCAATCAATTATAAGCCTTATGCGCATGGCTTAAGTGCACTAAAGAAGAATCGTTTATAAAGAAAATATACATTAAAAAATGGAAATATTTTAGTATCCCTCAAAGACGCTTAAATTTTAATGTATGGTAATATTAGCTTCGTTTTAATGGCGAATAAATTTAGGGGTTGTGATGTAAATAGGGATTAGGGGAAAAGCATACCTAATACAAAAACTAGTCCAGCTCGGTCAATGACCTACTGACCGATTTGTGACGGCTGAACGATAGGAGCGTAATCATACGCGGTAAATGCTATCCGCTTTCTTCAATTGTAATGGGTTTAATTCTCGCACCGGACAAATATTGTGTGACCAATATACTTATGAAAGCTATGTAATATGTTGTATTACTCCTCTTTCTTTCTTCATCAAATGATTGATGAACAACCTGGTCTCATATTTAAACCCCCCTTAGACCAAGATAAGGCTTGACACAATGTTGAAAAATCTCTTAGATGTGCTGGTTTCATCACTATATTTTCTCTCAACGTTTTAGCAACTGAGAGTCGTGATAACTCTCATAGTCAGATGGGACGGCCTTCCGACACGATTGGAGAGATATCAGGCGCGGGGCCAACAGCTTTACGTGCTTTCCGAGGCACGGAGTAAGTGATAATTAATTTATAATACGCATAGAACTTACGAAAAGTCCGCTTCGGGATCGAACTCGAGACCTCTAACTTGTCAGTCGACGGTCATACCACTAGGCTATCAGAAACTCCATTTGCCTTACTATTATTTCCCCTAAATACATAGAACAGTTACGTTCTCTGTCGTATTGCAGGTTAGTTGCCATTTCGTGTATGTTTATAGCACTAATAATTTTGCCGTAAACATTGTCGGTAGTTTATAGCTAGATTATATTGGCTAAACTGTTATTTGGGTGCCGATTCTGATGAATATCGTACCAAATAGTGCGATGTTTTACAAAGTACCTACGTTGCGATAGCTTATTGCACTGTACCTAATTGGAAGTAATCATTAATTTCTAATTCACACATGAATCCGAAATTGAACCCACGACATTTGATTTGGCAGTCCAATGGTTTTACCTCTAGGCTATCACTGGTTATAAAAAAAAAAAAACAAAAAATATAAAGATGCAAACCTGAGACCTCCGTGTTGCCAGTCAACAGGGAAAAAAATGAGGTCTAATTAGTTCTTATAAGCATTTTTCAATGCTTTAACCAAAGGGTCTATCCTATGCCTATCTGACCCCCGCAATACAAAAGGGTTGGGTCAGCTAGGCAGTCGCTCCATAGAAAACTGATACAGGTACAGCTGCATACAGTTAGATGAGATGATGATAGAGAGACCACCCGAAGTTTGGGACCCCGAAGTTCGGGAATAATAAGTCTAGGAGGATGATGGGTGAGTTTAAAAGTTCTCCGAACGGATATTTTAAAAAAATGTCTATAATATACCTATTTATATATATAAATTTTTATACTACAGAATCAGCACCATGGACTAGCATTGTCTGGAAAACGCCTTCCATGGCAAAATCCCTTTCATGGTACTATAAGTAAATTGAAGTAATGTCGTTTAATATTTCTATAGATGTTACTACGGTAAGCTGTATGTATATGAAAATAATAGATTTGCGATTCAAACATTGAGGTAAATATTTCATATTATGTACATTAATATACATACTCGATTTAGATGCAAGATTCATGTGAAAATTAAAGTATTTTGTCTTGTAAATTGGTTCAACTTTATTTACATGCATTACATTTTAATAAGTATCAAGTTTAACAAAACTTGTGTTGGACCCTTTAGGAGGTCAATGTGCTCATGAAATTAAACAACTTGTAGAACATCAGTTTGCATTATACAAGAAAAACATGACACTTTCCATACAAACTTGCCGAATTTAAGGTAGGGGTAGAGTGGGGTAGTGTAGGGTAGGTGTAGTGTAGGGTAGGGTAGGAGTAGAGTAGTGTAAGTATGATAATCACGCGTACAAATTCGCGTTGCAGCTGGGCAGCTAGTAATTATCTACTAATTTGCTCTAGAGCACACATAAAAAAACTTAGATACAATTTTGTAACGTAACGTTTTTGAAGATTAATATTCAGTAGATCTTTTTCTTTTTAATTATGAATGTTTCTATTTATACTGGCGGCGGCATCAATGGATTTCGAACTCATTTGGAACCTTTGATGAATTAATAATTTGCGGCTAAAGCTTGAAGCAATAAGCTTAAGCGGAGTTACGAATGCTTAGTGGCAAAGCCACCAAAAGTAGATCACGGGTTCAAACTCGGTCGTAATATTTTTTCTTTAAAAAAAATTTCGAACGTTGGTGTTTGCATATGGTAGAAAAATATACTAAATACTTTATAAAACGTCTTCGTGTGACTTTTGTGTATAATAACTTCATTTTTTACTTTTATTTCTTAGGTTTAAAGTATTTATAAAAAATAGATTTAGTTAGATTAGATTTAGATGTTAATAATTATAATTAATTAGAATATGAATTATTAAGCTATGTATTTTAACTAGTTTCAAATAATACATATATATTTTTAAACTTTTTAAAAGTTTATGTATCCTTCTTTTTTACAAAAATTTAAACATTCAATTATTGCTTTTTAGACATGGTGGTGGTGGTATAATATGTTTACATTAATAAAACCTTTTTTGCCCATAAAAATGACATTAATTTTAAAATCAACTTCCTATTTATTGCAAAGGAAATAAGGATAACACAATGATAAGAAGCTGTTATCCGCTGCCGCCATTTTATCAGGAAATGAAACAAAATGAGATTTTGTATTTACCGAGGGACCTAAAAAAATTATGAATCAATGAAAACCATAACTTAATATCTAGACACGCGGCAGCGTGTCAAGACAAGTTCAAGCATTGGCTAGCCAGCGCCGAGTGTAATATTACACGAACCATTTGGTGCCACTTTTGACCCTTCTGTAACTCAAAACCTCTTTAACGTAAACACATAAAACTACGTGTGTTTAATTATATCCATAAGGACATGTAGAAGCCCAAATTTCATAAAGCTAGCTCCAACGGTTACAAAAATATGAAGGTCCAAAAATCGTAAATTTTAGTAATGACTGACTTATAGTACCTAATTATAACCTACTTCCAGATGACCTAGAAGGATGAAATTTGGAATCCAGCTTGGAAATTGCGTGTAAGCGAAGGAAAAAATCAAAAAATAGAAAAAAAACAAAAAAAAAAATAAGTGGTGTCCCCATACAAAAAACTTGTAATACGGGCAAAACAACAATTATACACAGAACAGAAGTAAATCTATATAAAAACTTTCCCGAGCAACACATAATAAACATAGGCAACGCTTACGAATACCGATTCAGTGTAGTATTTATTGTTTTATTATATTTATATTCATCATGCTTCTTTCTCAACGATGAATTAAGTGTAGTTTTCTTTACAAAAAGTTATGATATCCCATCAAAAACATAAATGTAAAATGAGAGCCAAGTTCAATATATGCCTTGGTTGATGACTTCAACGACAAAAGGAGTGATATCTAAATGGGTGCCAAGTTCAATGGTCAGTCCTGAAATTTATTTACAACATAAAATATTTTATAATAACTTAAAATAATATGGCTTCTTATAACTTAGGATAATATATTGTAGCTTAAAGTCTGACTTGGCTAGTTTTCATATACGATTTTTTGTTAAACTACTCTTGGGGGTTAAAGTTCGGAAAACCCTTTCTTAAACTAATTCTACCTTATAAGTTTAACAACATTTCAAAATTTCAACTTTCTAGCTTAAGTGGTTTGGGCTGGGCGGTGAAGCTGATGAGTCAGGCAGTTAGTCGAAACATTGCAGAACATATAGATACAGATAGATATATAGTAGAATATATTATATAGAAAAAATCGTATATGAAAACTAGCCAAGTCAGACTTTAAGCTACAATATATTATCCTAAGTTATAAGAAGCCATATTATTTTAAGTTATTATAAAATATTTTATGTTGTAAATAAATTTCAGGACTGACCATTGAACTTGGCACCCATTTAGATATCACTCCTTTTGTCGTTGAAGTCATCAACCAAGGCATATATTGAACTTGGCTCTCATTTTACATTTATGTTTTTGATGGGATACAAAAACAACAAAACAAACGTTTTTATATAAATAATAGATGGCGCCACGTGTCGGATAACAAAGTCAAATTCCAAATTAACTATATACATACATATAGATAGACATATAGCGGCAATAGCTATATTATATAGCTTATTATGCTCATCCGGATCTAGCGGAAATTTTCGCGCACATGCCCGAAAATTTTATAGAGAGCTTTCTTCCAGGCTGGTGGACACCACTGCTGCACTGGTGACTGGAGGGCTGACATGGCAGTTACCTCGGTCAACGCCTCAGTCTGGTTATACAATGAGGTAACGCCCCGCTAGCATCCCTAGCACTATTTCCCTGGGCAGCAACCTAAGGCCAGTATTTATAAATCAATCTTATTCTATGAGCGATCTTGAGTGCAAACTCAAGAAGCAGTCCTATGCGATAAACGATTCCTAAGTAAAGCGATAAGATGCTGTTATCAGCTGAGTTACTGCTGTTCGATAAATCAATCTCGGCACTTAAGAGCGCTCTCATATCTGAGTTCAGTAATTTCGTGACTTAAGAGCGTGTGTTTGACGGCGGGAGTCATGGATTTACAAAATATTATTAGTGAAATTAATTATTATATTAATTCTTATTTTAATTCCCATTTATTCAAATAAATAACATACAAAATACATTTTCAAATATATATAAAAAATATAAATATACATTTAAAAATATAAATTAAAATATTTAGTAGCCCAACGGTGTCGGGAACAGGGTCCAAGCTACCGGGGCCGTCAGGGCTCTAGAGAGAGGGACCTCCTGACTATGCGAATATGCTTATTATTATTATTATTTTACATACAAGATTATTTGTAAAACACTAGCATCCTTAACACTTTGACAGCCAGGCCGCAGACACAATGCAAAATATGCAAAAAAAGCAGCTGTTCCATACATTTTGTTGAGTCATGTGAACATAAATATATTAAACAGCTGATTTTTTTGCGATTTCAGGATTGGTCCCATAGTAAAAGTTGTTCATAATGATGAGTTTAACGACCCCTTTTAAGGATGCTGGTTAAAAGCATCGCAACCTGATGCTGTTTTACAAATAACCCTGTATATGTATATGGTATACATAAACAATTAAATCAGCCTATTACGCTTCAGAATAGCACACGTGGACTGCTGTTTGGCAAAAACTTGCAACGCTTAAATTCTGTTCTCCTAGTTCCTTCACAATTCTGTTCGTGACCTTTGTTTTTGTTCAATCAATAGAACCATACGGGATTTGGTTTTTTTTATTCCATTTTGTTCTACTAGTACGTGACTGATTGGATTTTTTTTTGTAGTAAAACTATCCTATCCTTCTTATAATATAACAAATTTTAATGTGAAAGTTTGTGAAATGGATGGACGTTTGTCTTTTTCACGTATTTTGATGGAAGTTTACAGTGATATAGCATAAATCTTCTTCTTTTTCTTATTGTATGGTTGATGAATAACCTGGTGTCAGAGTTTAAACCGCCTGTAGGCCTCTGATATGGCTTTAAACACCATTGAAAAATCTCTCAGTTGTGCTGGTTTCATCACGATATTTTCCCTCGCCGTTTTAGCAACTGACGATTAATTGCAATAAACTTAAAAACTATAGCACCGATTTCCTTACTGTTTTCACCAATAGATAGAGTGGTTTTCGAGAACGGTGTAGTATATAATTTGACAAGTTTTTGTATACATTGGCTAAAATATAATGATATTTGTTGGAGGTGTCGGAAACAAATAAGCCGAGTTGTGTTGCCTTTTGGTCGCGATCCACGCAGGCAAAGCCGCGGGCATCAGCTAGTGTTCTATAAAATTGTTTATACAATTCCATAGATCATTCATTAATTGCAAACACATTGCGGAATGTTTGACATTGCAGAATATTCGAGCTTTGAGTTCAAGGTTAACGGTTCGATACCCGTTTCAAGATAAACATTTATGGCCTACATACCTTTCCTGGATGTTTCTTGGTAGTTTATACAAATGTACACGTTATATACAGTTCAATCATAGATAAAGAAAGCTTTTTTTAATAGAGCGCTAGTTTTTTTTAGTAGATCGCTGACTTGGAGGGATTTTCTGTCTAAAACTTTGAATAAACATAAAAATAATATTTATGGAGAGCACTGCAGACTGGTCCTTATAGTTTTTCTATAATGGAATCTAGTCTATTTTAACGTATTTCAGACAGGTGAAGAAATAAAAAAGTTAAATGAAGACTCTTTGAACGAGAAAATCTTCTGTGGTGGTGCAGCGCTCGAATTGATCGCTAAATAGACGATCGGGCATCACGATTCTTGAATAAGTGATCACAAGATGTCATGTTCAGAGAAATGTGAAAGAAGATCTCTAAAGATGCTGCCAATTAAAAAAAAAACCATGATTACTACGACCATTCAGTTTTGGAGTGTTGCTAAAATGATGTCGTCAAGTTGTTTGATGTCAATGTAGTCACGAAGCATTACGAAGCACTTATTGAAGAGCTCTGACGCTTCACCTCAACACATCACGCTAATAGCGCTCTGATGTCACGCCAGCCATAGCGTGAACAAACCATACTTTGTCGAAAACCACAAAAATGTCCACAAAATACTTCAAACCGTATTCTATGCGTGACCAAAACCACATACGTATTTGGTGAGATTCAACCCTCAGACCTTAGTCACGTCCCGTCACGTCCCGTCACGCCATCCCGTGCCACACCCGTCGCGCACCCGTGCACCCACACGATTAATCAACCGACACTGGACCGTACAAGTGTTGAAAGTAATGAGATTTTCAACTTTGCACATTAATATAATGAAATTAAGTTGTTTTTTTGCGTGCGTTGGTTTTGGTTAGATGATTTTTTGTTTATGTTACTTGATGGAATTTGTTTATTGTTTTGGTGTGGTTATTGTTTTGAATAGAATGTTAAGTAACACCATAGATTGTGACGTCAGTGAGACAAGGTGCTGTAATTGTTTTTATATTTTTTAAGCTAGGGCTTTTATTTTTTTTAATCATAATTGCGCAATTTTTTAAATTATTTTATTCACCTGATTCGCTGAGTGCGCATATATGATTAAGAACATAATAATTATATGTAAAAATGTTTAAAATCAGAAAAGAAAGTTAGTTACTTAACTACATTTTTTATTTACCTATTGGAATGTTATAATAACCATTTTTGACAAGCATAAAATCACATTTTTATTCTGTTTTTAAACATAAAATTTTCTTTCAAAGCGGATTATCATAATTTATGATAATCCGATAATATTCAAAACATAAAAATATCGTATCTTCGTAAGTGAATTGAAAATTGTGTGTTTTATATTTGAGTTACCGCGCTTTATTTTCGATCCGAACACACCATATTTTCTTTTTTTATCTGATTGTTTGTTTTTTGAGTTAGTGCTCATGTCAGCCCATTTTACTATAAAATATAATGCAATGCAAATAATAATAAACATATTATTTACTTAATAAATAGATTTTATTTAATATTTTTTAAAAGATAATTATGTTTTTGATACCCGAAAACAACATTGACGGTGAAAATTCCACAGAAGTTCGCTTATGTCATATGTTCATAGTTCCGTTAGGTCATAAAGGTAACGTTATGTCATACAAAGACATGCAAGTTGATAGTTATTTTTCTTATATTAAGCCGGAATCGCATGAAATATTTCCATCGTTCGCTTTTTTTATGAGCAATTTCTTGTACAGGGACGAAGTTAGACATGTTTTTTTTTAATAAAAAAATATATTTTTAATAAGGAAAATACATTTATAAAAAAGTGTATGATCTATAATATGTACTTAATGGTTTTAAGACTATAAAGTACAATATACATTTACGTTGTTAAAAAAAGATAAAAAATAATAATAGAGAAAATATAATGCAATGAAAATTCAATGAAAAAGGCTCGCGTTTATGTAAGTACACATTACACTATTTACAATACAAAATTCTATATTTCTCTTCACGTAATTTACTAAACATGTAATTTACTAAACAACATATTCTAAAATTCAAATTTGACAGATGAACGTGCAACAAGCAATGTAATCACGCGATATAATGCAAGATGGCGTTACAAACGGTAAACATAATACGGAGTGACAGTGAAAAATGAAGGAATGTATACGAATGGACTCGATTCGAGCCGTACATTAAAGTTTGTCTATTAGAAGCTGAAATACTGCAAAAAAAAATAAAGAAGTTTGTTTATAAAAGGATTGAAATTAAATATAAATATTTAATAAGAAATTTGAAAAAACAACTGATACGGATGGGATTCGAACCCATACGGATACGGGATACGGTGGCTCAGCGGTTAGAGCGTCGGCACGGTACGCCGAAGATTGTGGGTTCGAATCCCATCCGTATCAGTTGTTTTTTCAAATTTCTTATTAAATATTTATATTTAATAAGCTAACATGTAAAAATTTCACAAAAAGTAGGATTGAAATTGTATTCAGAACAGTCAGCTGGTATACAAATTTAACTATTGAACTATAATCATCATCCTTCTAGCCTTATTATTCCCTTACCTCGTTGCTGCATCTGAATATCAGTTTTCTACGAAGCGACTGCCTACCTGACCCTCGAAACCCACAGAGAAACGATATTTCTAAAGTTAGATTAGCTATAATCAGGATTCTATAAGATAAGTGCCTCCCTATATTGACTGTTACAGATCTTCATGACAGCCGTGGCCAATGGCTTAACGTGCTTTCCAAAGTACGGAGCAGGTAACAGTACCGTTGGTAGACCGTTGACAGTCAGAGTTCAAAACTAAAGCACGCACTTCTGACTTTTCGTAAGTTGTGTGAGTATTATAAATTTATAATTATTTAATAAGAAAATTTGAAAAAACAACTGATACGGATGGGATTTTGTTTTTGACAGTTGTTTTTTCAAATTTTCTTATTAAATAATTATATTTAATAAGCTATCATGTGCTATAACATGTAAAAAATTCACAAAAATATTATAAATTTTATCACTTGATCCTTGTCTCAGAAAGCATGTCCGTAGCCCGTTGGTCCTGGGCCTGATCTCTTTCCAGTAGTATCGTTGCCACCCCATCGGACTATGAGAGTGAGGGAATAGAGAGTGCACCTGTGTTTATGCGCACACTACTGCACTATATTATCTCTACCGTAGTTAAAAAGATTGGCCGAATTTGGTCAGGAGGACATTTAGGAGGACTACGATTTAGATATATTACTCCCAACTAACCTTCCCATCTGACGTACATTATCATAACTGTCAAGGTCTTGTTATGTATACCTACGTTTTGAAAGATTAAGTACAGATATAATTATAGTTGTAATTAATCATTGTATACTTTCAGGAGCGTAGGCTGGTCTTTCATAAATAGTTATTATGTTCTCGTAACGACTTAAAAGCTTAAGATGTTATTGTTGGCACCGTATTAGTGTAATTTATATCACAATACAGATATATTTTTGCAAAAATGAAATATACTTTTTATAATAACCTTATAATCATGATTAAGCACAGCGCGCGTAATATTTAGGTACCAATAACACCCTAAACTTAACAAAATTACATTAACTGGTATTTCTACTAGTATGGTAGTAAATAGTAACCATTTAGGTACTATCACAATAAAAAATATTCATTCATAAAAAATAGCTTTCAACCAACAAATTGTGTCAAAAGAACACAAACAAAGCGATTCACTTTAATAAAAAAAACTGGCTAAAATCTTTCATTGAACAACGAAACTAGGGCTTCCTTTAGTCAAATTCACCTATTCATTGTCCTATCTAGTAAATAATAACAAGTCATCAATTCTCATTTTCTAACAATGCGGTAAAAATACTGAATCGGAAAATGTATTTCGAATAACAGACATTTTGTATTCGTTTTTAAATTGATGTTTTGTATTTCTTTACTATTGTTATTTACTGCGAAATGTTAGATATTGCAAAATGTTTCGTGAATTTGGTATAATTTTGAAAGCCCTACTAAATATTTATGTTTCTTTTAGGCCTTATTTAATTTGATTCAGCACGCGCTCAGAACAATGTATACGAAATTGCTGAATTGCGTTCATAGAATTATACAAAATCATTCAATAAATTGAATAAAACTAACAAGAGTGGTATAATTTTACCTTTTTTTATCAATTTTATCACAGCTACGTATTTTTTAAATATTTATTCAATTCTACTCTGTATTTTACTGGACTTATAGTTAGTACGAAATGCTCCAATTTTTTAATAGGACTGCACCCAGTCCGGCCCTGTCTTCGTCCTCCGATGACACGGTACAGCGCTATCGATGATAGATGTTGGGTTTTTGCAAACCAATCTATGGAATTGGAACCTTGCCAGCCATAATTCATGTTCTGTTTACTCAGAAATCTTGTTAAGAGAGCGTTTTTGCAAAGTAGAAATGTTTTAGGTTGACTTGTTTGTAAGTTACCTAATATTTAATGGATTTTTTTACATTTTCACGTGCAGAATTTGACCCTGCGTCCTACGGGGGGTTTTACCCATTTCTTGGAAGCAGTAATAGCCTAGTGATATGACCGTTGTTCTGCCAAGTCAAAGGTCGTAGGTTCGATAGTAGAGCACGCACCTCTGACTTTTGGATCACTAGCAAGTGATAATTAATTTTAATTTTTTTTTTTAAATGGTAAAGGAAAACATCGTAAGGAAACCAGCACACCTGAGAGATTTTTCAACGGTGTGTAAAGCCAGCGGCCTACTATACTAACATACATACATACAACATATTATTAATAGAAGATTTTTATGGATTTGATATTTATAGGTTATGGCAAAATTAATTGTTTTTTGAGTCATCAGCTTTCTGTCCAATCAGTAGCTATTTATAAATTTGTAAAATATAATTTTTTGCAATTGTTTGTTGTGGACAAAAGCCTCGATAAATAAATAAATCAGCCTGTAACTGTCCCAATATAGGGCAAGGCCTCTTCTCATACAGAGAAGGATTGAGCATTAATAACCACGCTAGCTCACTGCAGGTTGGCGATTTCAGACTATTAAAGTCCAGGTTTCCTTACGATGTTTTCCTTCACCGTTAGTCAGTGGTGTCTTAGATTAACTAAGAAAGTACATATGACATTGAAAAAGTCACATTGGTACATGCCAGGTTCGAACCCAAATTTAATTAATTAATAAATAGATAAAAAAAAGTTACATCTGTATTAGCATTGTAGGTACTCTCACTGCAAAATTAGTTCGGTAAATTGTAAATTGCATTCCATGCATATAAAAATTCTAGTGGAGACATTTTGTAAAAGTTTTCTTTTTTACTAACTTATGTGCGGTTCGTTAATTTTTACACCTGTTTAAAAATCAATACGAACAAAGCTATTTAATGGGATCACGTTCACACTGACGATGCTATCTACAGCTTGGCAAAAAAGAGTCTGGAAAAATTGGGGGCGCCGCTGGCGTACTTTTCACACTACAATTCAAAATTACAAGTTATTTAGTGCTTACATATTTCTATGAAGAGACTTTTGTCGTTAATTATTATCAAATGAATCATTTTTATGATAATTTAGTACTCAAAAACTTAGTTTTTAAGATTTTTATTTTTAGTTCCAGCTGTCACCGCCTCAGACTCTTTTTTGCCAAGCTGTACCTGCTGTTTAAAAAACATTCACGATCAAACAATTATGTCTAACTAATGTTCGGCCAGGTGTTTAATGTCTATGTCTGTATACTCATTTTTAAAGTAATCGTTTGAAACGTAAATGGATTCCATCAAGTTCATTTTGGCCATTTGGGTTCAAAGACCCTTTTACAAAGACTGCAAAGTTTGGAGCATTGAGTCTGATACGTACCTAATTATTTTTCTTCTTTGTCGTATAGTTGATAAACCACCTGGTGTCAGGGTTTAAACCACCCGTAGGCCTCTGACATGGCTTTACACACTGTTGAAAAGTCTCTCAGGTGTGCTGGTTTCCTCACGATGTTTTCCTTCAACGGTTTAGCAAGTGAAAATTAATTTCTAATACGCACATGAATCCGAATTTTTTTTTTAATAAAAATATTTTTTAAATCGTAAGTTCTCGTTCTCTCGTTCCAAATCCTTTCCGTATCAGTAGTTTTTTTCAAATATTTAAACCTACAAACACCGAGAAATGAGACACAAAAGGAAATCAATTGGTAAACAACGCTGGCTTCCTTGCGGGAGTCAAAGGTAACATGTAAAAATTCACAAAAAAAAATTATGAAGATTAGACCCTTCTTGCTTCAGCTAGGTACTAGATTTAGCTCAAAACTTTGTCCGCTATATTGGGATAAAAACTTTCATTGATCTGTTTCGGGATAGGTATAAACTACAATTAAATTAATATGTGATATATTGCATCTTAATCTTTTCAACAATTTAGTTGTGAATTCGGATGGAGAGAAAATAATATATTCAGTATTGACTAAATACTGCCTTCTTTGCGAGCGGTGGTGGGGACGCGGGTGCTACTACACGGCACGCCGCGCACTCTATTTTTGACCACCGAGCGAGTAACTGTGTTTAGGCAGTCAATCTGATTACCAAACTCGCAGGCTTTCACGTTTATTTTATAATATAATTATGTCTAGCTCGGGACTTAGTTGCATTTAATCCATTTAATTCGAGATAAATAGTACACATACGAAATCCTTAGGTACAGTAACTGTTTAGTCACGATTGATAAACAAACAGAAACTCTCAATTTGAATTATCTTAAGAATAAAAAAATACTTTCTAAAATCCAACATCGATTTAATATCAATAAAAGTGCTACTTCGGAAAGACCGACAGTTTAAGTGGGAGGCAATATACTCATCATCATCATCAGCCTGTGTATATATACTACTGAACGTTGGCCTCTGTCAATGCGCGCCATTATTGTGCGCTCATTGGAGGTATTTGCTCATAATCGCCACGCTGGGCAAGCGGGTTGGCGAAAGCAGTAGCAGATGATTACTGTTACACAAAAGGATGCTGCTGCCAATCGTCCAGATCTTTCCCTTTGTCGTTTCTTATGACACCCGCGAGACGAATAGGAGTGATCTTGTTTTTTGGCCGGAAACCACACGGCAATATATTAACAATATTCAATTTAAAAACAGAAAATCTAGTCAAATGCCGTAACGTTACAAAAATAATTACACCAAAATAACGACGACGACCGACTATCGCTATAAATAAACAAAACAGATTATTGGACCAACGTTTTCACGAGCTAAGAGAGAGGCAGATTAAAATAATAGTCAGACTACGGAAGTTTAAATTGAAACGGATCTCGCGGGAGCCGCCAGTCATTTTCAGCTTCGAGGACTTTCTAGTTTACACATACATAACGTGATATGTTTTTATATTGTGTTTTAGAATTAGGTAATATTATTTTCGTAGGTAGTTACTAGATAGCGGCAGTGATAGCGTAGTGGTATGTCCATTGACTAGCAAGTCAGAGTTCTCAGATTAGAATCCAAGGCACATACACTATCGTGGACTAAGCCCATGCACCACTCTTACCACCACTCTCACCACTCTAAGGTTAGAATCGCTTGCACCCGGCATTCGAACGTAGCACTAGCCCCCTACGCATGTAGCATCATGTAGCATTTTGATCGCAAAGTGGTGCACCGTTTTTGTCCGCGATAGTACCTCTGACTTTTCGAAAGTTACATCATTAAACTAGCTTTCACCCGCGGCTACGGCCGCAAGGTATGTCTATGTAAAAAACTGATATTCAGCTGCATCTGCATCATGCCTCGGAAAGTTCGTAAAGCCGTTGGTCCTGCGAATGATCTCTCTCCGGTCGTGTGGGATTGCTGTACGGACTATGATAGAGAGGGAATAGAGAGTGCATCTGTGTTTGCGCACACACTTGTGTGTTGGCTAATCTGGTTGAGATTTGCCGCTGTGACCAAAATTCGGTCAGAAGGACATTATTCAGCTGCATCTAGAAAAAAGAAAAGAAAAAACGTTTTGTTTAAACATCTAATTAGAGTAACGTAAACAGTTAGGTAACGGGAGCGAAACTACGGGCAAAAGGTAGCAAAAATCTGTAGGTAATATTATTAATAAATAATGCAAAACAGTGTTTGTAGGTTTGTTCTCTTTAAAATATATATATTTACTTATTAGCGCATAATTAATTAATTAATTACTTTGACGCAGCAACAAACCAGCGTGGATTTTTGCAATGAAACAGTTGGAACACCAACAAAGCCATTAAAAAAATAAAATAAACTTGACGTCATTACTCAACCCGGCTTTCTTGAACAAAATCATATTTCTTTTTCATTGCACTTCATAGTATTTGTACAGACGGAATTGCAGTTTGTTTGATGAAATTTACAATAGCTTTCATCTTCAAGACAACGCCGCCGGTCGCAAAGCAAAGCCTGTCTTACTGAAAATTTAACGAAGTCTGGGAAGTCTATAAAATGACAAAATAGAGCAATATTTTAGAAATTTCAAGGGTCAAAGCCAACTAGTTACTTTTAACATCGGCTATCAGCGATTTTTCGACTAAGTACGACTTAGTCAAAAAATCGTTATAGTATTTTGTTGCTTTCTGCGGTCGATTGCTGCATCGGATATGAATTAGGTGATTATTGTGATGCTTTATCTTATTATTGAAGTCCGAGTACCTTTGTCTATAAAATGTAAGACAAAATAGTGCAATAGTTTTGCGATTTTAGGAGCCAGAGCAAAATAGTTACTTTTGGTATCGGCGATTTTTTTACTAAATCAATGTCGAATCGATGATTTTTGCATTTGATTGTATGCGAAATTAAAGGTGAAGTAATACTGTACTAAATTGCTGCGAAACGCAGGTACGTTTGTGTGTGGACAGAAACATTTGGATGCGGCACCAAGCTTCCGGCGGCGATTCTAAAAGCGCTCTAGTCTACTTTGGCCTTAAGAAGCGCTCGTGACACTGGGTACCGTGGTCATTGTATTTGGACGCGGCACCAAGCGACTAAATTGTCAAATGGCGATTCTACAAGCGCTCTAGTCTGCTTTGGCCCTAAGAAGCGCTCGTGACACTGGGTACCGTGGTCATTGTTACAATTACTAAGATTAAGCAGCACTTGACGTGGTAAGTCCGTAGATGGGTGGACATTTGCCGCAGTTTTTTTAGTCCTCGGATTTTGTAAGGCATGTTACAATAACTCAATTGTTACATAATGTTTTTTTTTTATTTTACTTTTTACATAATATATACTTTTAATTTTACATAATATATTGTTTTTTACAAGTTTATGGACATACTTTGCTTATTAAATTAAATTTAAATAATTAAAAGTCAACATCCTTATGTGGTTTGTCATGAGTATAATAATAATACTATTCTAAATACTAGTTTATATTCAAGGACTTGTATCTACAAGATAAAGTAGACCAAACTAGGTATGTTTAAGTAGGTTAATAACTAACGTCGGAACAAAAACGTCTCTGTATGGGACAAGGATAAATTCCTGTTAATGTTCCTTTATTAGATACAATAATATTAATTTAAAATCTCAATCTCGATACTTTTACAAATGACTGATCGCCAAAAAAAGAGAAAAAAGTGGAAGGATTTTGGAAAGGGAGGTTTAAAAAAATGCATGCTGCTAAATCAAAGTATCTGTTTTATTCTCGGGGCGAGGAAAAGTAAATTATGTTATTCAATCTAATTCTCGGTAGCGGCACTAAATGATTTAAAGGAAGAAGGTACCTTTATAGTATAGAGCTAGCTTCAACATAAATGGGACTTTTGCACCTCGGTAGCAAGAGAAGTTTTGTTAAGTAAATGCTCAAATGTCAATGATTTTTTTAAAGTACGTATATTGTGTTTAATCTATTCGTATATTCTTAGCTTATTGACATTTACCAAAGTACCAAAGCTTGATACAAAACAGCGTCTAACGCCGTAACTTTACCGCAACTACCAAAATAGTAGGTTTTGCGTTGGACCTCAGTTAGTAGATTAGTCGCCGTCACAAAAACATGTCGACATACATTGCTAAGCTACCTCGTTTGTAGATTAATAAATAATAGCCACAAGGGGCCCAGGCTGAACAAACGGCCGGTGCTTTACTGAATTAAAGTGTTTTAGGTTGATTACGGTGACCGTAAGAAGAGTGTTTACGCGCTGCATCCAATCAGAAACTGACAAATTTTAATTTCGGTTTATTATCCTAATTTAGACGAATAATTTATTTTCTTAGCTTATGCACTGGGTACGATCCGATTTTGATATATTATACTTAAAATTATGTAAATTTAATTATTATTAAAGATGTCAATTATTATCCTTTAAATACCTTCTAATTGTGACGGACTCTGGACTTGCTAAATATTTCTACTATGTAAGTAGTTCATGACTTACTTACGAAATGTAGAAGTTAGAAATCCCAGTGTAGCGTAAATCATAAAGTTTTGAAGACTGAAGTGTTTAAGACCATATTGTTGTGTTGTTGTGTGTGATATGTTGTCTCTTTAGGTACCTAACTCAAACAGATCCAGTTTTCAAACTCCGTTATACTTTGTTTTCTTAAATCTTGACATGGACAAAATCATCGTAACTCAGCTCCGTCGCTACGGAGCCATAACCTTATTATAAGGTATTATTATAATTAATGATTAAACGAACTTACCAGTAGGTAAGTCTAACTTGAACTTGTAAGGTAGGTCCGGGACTTAAACTCGTGAACCCTGACGTGCCTGGCGTGCGTAAGTACCCCGATAGATGTCTTTCCAACACGTCTTTAAGGCATTTAGAAAGAGATTCGTAATTTCAACTGAAGCGGACAGGACTCGGTAGGTTACTTAGTAAATGAGCGGGCCTACAGGCAGGCACTGGACGGGGCTGCGAGGCGCGTTTGCGGTACCTGGACCCGTCCGATACAGTGCTAGGAACACGCAGGGGGGAGACGTTTTTAGTGGGTGCGAGCCCCACATAACCGTATGTCCTCGGACATGCGGTATGCGGAAGGCATTTTTTACTCCCCCCGGCCACAAAAAAAAAAAAAAAAAAGGTTACTTAGTAAAGCGATGGCACGGCATGCCAGGGATCGCGGGTTCAAGTACCGCCCGAGTCAGTTAATTTTGCGAGTTTCTTATTTAATAATATCTTTTTCCATTTCCTGTAAGTTCAGACATTGTCAATTTGATTATCATCCTGTAATATCTGCTCTTATCTCAATCAGACCGACCTAACTTTAATAAACTACATCCCATTAGACCCTGAGTGCAAATGATAATGTTTTAAGCGTGTCTTTGCCCCTATTATAATTGAAATCTTCGTTGGGTCCAAGTTAATTAAAGCGGGGCAGGGTCGGCCTTAACCCGTCCGACAAAAGGATTTGGTAGATATTGTAATTTGTAGATGTAAGCTTTGTAAGACCATGATTTCAGGCGAGTTTTTGACTTGTGAGGTGACGTAGAATAGAATAGAATATTCTTTATTGTACACCATTTAAATTACGGATGTCGTGGTGGCGCATTGGTTACGGACCCGCTTTGCAAGCGCGTGGGTGTGGGTTCGAACCTGGTATGTACCAATGTGACTTTTTCAATATTATTATGTACTTTCTTAGTTTATCTTAGACACCACTGACTAACGGTGAAGGAAAACATCGTAAGGAAACCTGGACTTTAATAGTCTGAAATCGCCAATCCGCAGTGAGCTAGCGTGGTGATTAATGCTCAATCCTTCTCTGTATGAGAAGAGACCTGTGCCCTATATTGGGACAGTTACAGGCTGATTTATTTATTTATTTATTATTTAAATTACGCGTGGAATCTTATCACTTGAGGTACAATGGGCGATCTTATCCCTAAAAGCGTAGTATTGTTATAAATTCTTTTTTTTTTTCAAATTGTTTTTTTCAAAATCCAAATTGAGGAACATGACTGGCTGGTGAGAATTTGCGTTTGTATTTACCGCCCGCACCAAAAAAAAAACACTTTTTTTTATTATAAAAAAGCCACTCTAATCTTGTCTAATATAAGCTATATTCCTGATAAGGATCATTAAATTACACGCGAATGAAGAATCGGCGACATGGATAGTTAGTTGTCTAATTTTAGTAATAAGAATTATCTTCTATTGAAGTAGAATATGATTCGCACATTGATTGTGTAAGGCTATCCAAGACCTAAAATATTATATTTTATTAAAAATCAGAGGTGTGTGCCTTGGTTTCGAACCTGAGACCTCTGACTTGCCAGTTAACGGTCATACCACTAGCACAATAAATTATTATGTATTTATTTACTGTGCCACTAGGCTATTACGGCTTTCTGAGAGAGTTCCTATCTAACAATATACTTGATAAGTTGATACTAGGGAGCTTAGCCAAGTTGACTATCTACAATCACTAACGCTATAGAAGACGAAAGAAATGTATTGGATTATCGTTATGTTACGTGGTCAAAACAAACGAATAGAATCTAATCCTATAAATTTTTTTCGTTTTCTATAGCGATAGCGATTGTAGATAGTCAACTTGACTAAGCCCCCTGAACAAAACACAATCAACACTATTTTTGGAAACAATTTGGTCAGAAAAATACTTTTATCCGTTCCTTAGATTACGGACAAAAAGAGCAATTTACACAAGAATAGAAATTACGGAATATTACTTTTCGTACGCCAATCAAACTCACGAACGGAGCAGATTTACTAACAATTGAGACGCCTAGCGGAGGGCAAGGAAATGTGCCAATAGCAAAGACCCATTAATATCTAAGGGCTACCAGATGTTAATATTGTGAGTTATTTTTACGTTCATTGAGCTAAGGATGTCACTTCTTCTTCATCGTATGGTTGATGAACAACCCTGAGTCAGTGTTTAAACCGCCCGTAGTTCTCTGACATGGCTTTACACGCCATTAAAAAAACCGACGTGCAACCGGAAAAACGAGTAGTTTTTGTTCTTTCATTTATCGATACTTTTTTCGAAAACTTATCATCGGTTGATTATGATTCTAAAAGTAGTCACAATAGTACTTTTTTGTGAATTTTTTACATGTTTTAGCACATGTTAGCTTATTAAATATTTATAGTCACAATAGTTTTAAATAATTATGATTGCAGTTATATTAACTCTCCTTAAAAATAAAAGTGAATAGATTCTGAAAATTTAAAATTCAAGGAATTTATAACTCAACTAATTCTTTTTTAACCGTCACAAAAAAAAACCAGTCTCATGAAGCTTCTAGAATATTTTGACATTTAAAAATGGTAGTTAAAGTTAAAAACTCGGTGGCAGCCCGTCAGGATGTAGCAAACGAATGAAGACAAATTCGTTGGAACTGTTGGAAGGCAGCCCTGAGCGGGTCATATTTCATCCGTGAATCAGAGTCCCCATTGATTTGTCATTGTCGTAAGGGTAAGGGTAACACCGATGGAAATTTAATGGAAGTCGCAAAAAACTTGAAAAAAAAATCTAATAAGACAATGCTACAAAAAATATAGTTAAGTCCAAAAAATGCGGTTCGGTTTTATGCGTGGCGATTATGGGCAATACCTTAACGAGCACACAATAGTGGCGCGCATAGGAAGAGGCGCGAGAGGAGAGTTCAGCAGTGGACTTATATAGGCTGATGATGATGATGAACACAGCTTTAAAATATCATCATCTGCCTAGCCTTTTCCCAACTATATGTTGGGGTCGGCTTCCTGTCTTACCGGATGCAGCTGAATACCAGTGTTTTACATGGAGCGACTGTCTATCAGACCTCCACAACCCAGATACTGGGTTACACGATACCCCTTGATAAGACTGGTTGTCAGAGTTTCGGGCTTCTGGCTAACCGTAACGACTGTCAAAGATCTACAATTGACAGCCGGGGCCAACAGCTTAACGTGCTATCCGAGGCACGGAGAGTGATAATTAGTTTAGAAAACGCACATAACTAACGAAAAGTCATAGATGCGAGCCTTGGGTTCGAACCCGAGACCTCTGACTTGCCAGTCAACCGTCACCACCACTAGGCTATCACGACAGCTTCAAAATATCAGGAGCTAAATTTAACAAGAAATCAGAAACGATATTCAACTGAATTTTATCGTATGACGTTGTACAATTAATAACAGTAATGTATTCAACAAGCGTACGTAAATCACAAAACACATCGACGCAAACCATTTATTCAAATGAGTTGAAACATGACAAATTAAGCGTTATATTTGATTAATCACATTTAAATCTATTTTCACAGATGTCACACGATTATCCATTTATCTGTAAGTAGTTATCTACTAATATTATTAATCTGAATGTGTATAATGTTTGTTTGTTTCGTTTTGTCAGCTGAACTACATAACCGAATTTAACAAAAGTGGGCACAGAGCTTAACCATGATCAGGTAAATTATATCTGGTATTTTTTAATAGAAACGTTAATTTAGTCGATATATATATATATAGATATATATAATTTAGTCGATATATATATATATATATATAATTTAGTCGATATATATATATATATCGTATAATGCGACAAAATTTAAAAGTATAATATTTTTAGGCTAACAAGGTATGAACTGATTATAAGCGATATTATTTCATTGATAATTTTCATGTATAAAGCTTATGCGTCGATTCATCATCAGTTAAAACTTTTGCTAATTAACATTTTTAATTAATTTAGATAAAATCTTTATGAAAAACATTTATGCCTTGTTTGTCCACGAACCTCCTTGATGGTAACTATGGTAAGTGAATGGTATGAAAGAAAAGAAAACAAGAAAGACCCCAACAAGAGGATGAACTACAGATAAATAAATCAGCCTGTACCTGCCCCAATGTAGGGCAGAGGCCTCTTCTCATGCAGAGAAGGATTGAGCATTAATCACCTCGCTAGCTCACTGCAGGTTGGTGGTTTCAGGCTATTAAGTCCAGGTTTCCTTACGATGTTTTCCTTCACCGTTAGTCAGTGGTGTCTTAGATTAACTAAGAAAGTACATATGACATTGAAAAAGTCACATTGGTACATGCCAGGTTCGAACTCACACCTACGCGCTTGCAAAACGGGTCCGTAACCAATGCGCCACCACGACATACTACACCACGACAACTACAGAATGTTCTGTATTTTATAAACGGTTTTACTTAGCTTGACATGTTTATTATTTGGTTCAAATATAGTAATCGTTATTTCACCCCTTTCCTGTTGACAGATTGGTCTGATATTTATTTACCGTCTTAAAAAAAAATTCTTATTATTATTTTTACTTAAGAAAAGTGTACGTTATGAACAGTGTATGTTCCTTAATACTAAGGGTAAATTCGTAACACGCGGACGAAACCGAGTTCGTTTGCTTTGTAAATTATAATTTAATACATTCAATCAATTATTATCATCGCTGAATTAATTATTTACGTGATTGCATCGTTGGCCAAGTGTTTGTGGTTTGGCTGTGGTTTCCTTTTAGGTCGAACGCAGTTAAATTGGTTTTCCTATGTAGAGACTTCCATGTGCTTGAGGCAGAATAGAGTTTATTTATATAATTAGGGTTAAACCTATAAATAAGAATAGATAATTAAGAATAAACATTTTCATAAAGCATTTTGTAGAAAGAAAATAAGATTACGAGCAAGATTTAAATCTCCAACCTACTGATTAAAACCAACAGCCACTCCCAACAACTGAGCTATCCATAATCCTGACTGTGCTATAAAAAAATTCTTCACGAATACCTACTTTAGTTGGTCATAATCTTCCTCCTCCTCTTTTCCATTCCCCCTTCTCTATTAGGATAGAGGTGAGGATAGGATAGGTCCTATCCTCACCTCTCCTCTCCTCTTCTCTTTGGAGAGGAGAATTTTGATGACTATAAACGGCAATGTCCTCTTACCATTGGACCCGCCAATCAGTTTGCCCTTTTCTTACGTATAGTAACTATATTAATTAAATAAAATGTAAAAATCCTCCGATACAGAAAAACCAAATTTTTGAAGCTAATAACACTCTTGATCAAGTTACTTTTCAAATAAAAAAAAAATAATCAAAATCGATTCATCCGTTTGGGAGCTACGATGACATGAACAGACACAGACACGTCAAACTTACTACACCGCTCTTTTTGCGCCAGGCGCTAAAAATTCTTTAGAGAATTACGTCATACACTCTAAAAACATTTTTTTTTACACATCAGTGGGCTTCCAGTAACTAATATCAATGTAGTCTGTAAAAGGTCTGATTTTACGTTCACTGAAAGTAGGCGCGGATCGGCGGCACGAATGTATCAACCATTACCTTTGTTCACTGCCACCTAATTTCGCTAATGACGACATTGCTGACGTCATAGTACAGTCTGCACCAAAAGAGCTTCTTTATATAATTTGAAAAAAGAAGGTGGATGACGCTTGGTATTAATGTATATCATTTGAAAAAAGAATCTGGATGACGCGTTTGTATTGTTTTATGTTAGTGATTTCACTACGTTTATACATTTTGAAAAGATCATTTGATTGGTACGTAGTGTCTACCAGCATGTTGTACGATTTATGTCCCGATAGGCCCACAATCTGTGGATAGGGTCTCTTAATTAGTAATATATTATCTGTAATAGTTTAGATCCACAGGTTGATTTTGAGATAACCCGAATAGTTTCGAACTCAAACGGAGTTAATTTTCAAGAGAGAATGTAGTGTAGGAATCGCGGATGTCATACTGCTGACATACTCACTTAATATACAAGTAGGTATAAAATTTGATACAACTCAGTTTTAATTTACTTCCAACGGCTTTTTTCTACCAATTTTGAATTTTATTCCGTGGACAAAGTATCTACTAACGACAAAATAATGTAGACCATAAGGTAAAATTCACATAGTTACGTAGTCGTGACGCAACTCGAGGTAGCTTTGCTCAACAGTGAACTGCGATAGGCTAATGAAAATTATAAGTATTTAACACAATAGGGCGTGACAAACTTCACAATGTATGCAATAATTTGTAAATTACTGAATATTGTTCACAAAAAAACAACTTAAAACAATTTTAAATACTTATACCTATTTATATATACAAAACTAACTTAAAAATAAAATAAAGAAAAATAAACCAACCAATCACAATTATTTGTTATTTTGTCCGCAATATTTTTTTACCTACTGACTGTACATTTTGTGTTCTGATTTCTGAATATATTGGCTTGAATCTAAATGAGAATGAATTATAGAGCGATTTGTCACACAGCTATGTAACCACTATTTATAAACCATTTAAAATTAATATTCTATGGATTCGTGGTATCCACGGAATCGTGATTACTGTCAAAAACCAAAACAAAATATAGATAGGAATCTTATAGGAAGTTTTTCTCTCCTAAATTAAAAAACCAACCTCAATCCGGCTTTAAGGGTAGCTACATACATAGTCGATTCGGGACATTCGGTCCGGTATTTTCGAAGAAGTCCCGATGAAATTTCTTCTAAAATACCGAACCGAATGTGCCAAATCAACTGTGTATGTAGCTACCTATAATATTATACAAAAATTGCTGAATCAGCCAGGAACAAGTGCGCATTGGCCTACGGTGCAGTACGAACTTTGCAAATAGTTGTATTCAAATGAGCAGGACGATGATATCGCAAATTAATAATATAAAGGAGTGAGGGAGCACACGCGATGACCGCTAATCGTGTAGGTACTAGTCGTTCAATTAATATTAAATCGTGTAGTAACGTAAAAATGCCTATTTGACAATAGTGTTCGGTTTCACCGAACAAGGGTTAATAACTTATTTTCCAAATAATTTAAATCATATCGCCGTGAGGTTTCCGGCCTAAGAATAGAACCACCCCTGCTCGTCCCGCGGGTGTCGTAAAAAGCGACAAAGGGAAAAATCCGGAGGATGGGCAGCAGCATCCTTCTGTGTAACAGTAATCATCTGCTGTTGCGATCGCCAACCCGCTTGCCTAGCGTAGAGATTATGGACAAATCCCGCTAATGAGCGCACAATAGTGGCGCGCATTGGGAGAGGCCTATGTTCAGCTGCAGACTAATACAGGCTGATTATGATGATGATGATATTCATAAACATATCTATTTTCACTTAGGCATGACTTACCTTTCTATTAGGAAAATATCTTCATCTCAACGTGTCTGTAAAAAACTATACAAGCTCATGCAATTACCTCGTAAATCACAATAATACGAAAAAATCTTTATCTACATTATCAGCATGTTCAAAGAAAACCAATCATAAAATAATTTCCTACTCTAAATTCAGTACGATATTAAAGAATGCAGCACATTTTGATTCATAAAAACTTTTGCGATAACTCAATAAGTCTCGGTGGCATCCGCGTAATATTGACGGCAATATTTTTAGATTACCATTTTTGAAATATCGAGTGGAACAGAATAGATACCTGAGTGAAGCAATCTTTGAGTACATGATGCGGAATTTTTGAGAATATTTGAGCTACATTCGGTGGATATTTTTTTATACGAAAAGTATGACAGGTATTAGTTTTTAATAAGTAAAACTATGACAGGTAAGGAGGCTACCTATTGTGGTTTTAAACGATCAGTTTTGAGAAAAAACCGGTGGTCAAGTTACGAAACAAGAGCTATATACATATAGGCGATTAAATAAAAAAAAAGCATAGGTAGTAATATCACATGATTTTTTTTTACATTTATCTCATTTTTTTTTCAATACCTATTATAATTATAATTTTGTGTATAATGGAAAGTGTAATAGTAAAACTTTTTCTTACCTACTTATCTTTTTACTACTTGATTCTTATTAACTCTGTTACTTATTAACTTTCTAACAACCAAATTGACAAAATATTGCCAAAAACCGTTTCGCAGTTTGGCAGAAACACTATGCAAAGTTATGAAATGTAATTCTTATTTGACTAAATTTTAAAAAAAAAACAACAAATCCAACTTAAGACTGTAATTCAGAATCAATTGATCATCCTCATTTTAGCCAGAAGTCTGTTGGGCATACGCCTCGATTGAATCCGTGATTAATCGGCATAAAGTATAAATCGATTGAAAAAGATCACTCTTTATTAATTACTAGCGACCCGCCCCGGCTTCACACGGGTGCAATATACATACCTATAAACCTTCCTCTTCAATCACTCTAGGTAAAAACCGCATCAAAATCCGTTGCGTAGTTTTAAAGGTTTAAGCATACATAGGGATATAGGGACAGAGAAAGCGACTTTGTTTTATACTATGTAATGATGATGCCAATCATTGTTTTATCAGAGAAACTAGAAATTCGTATGCGATTTTTGTATGACATCACATAATTGACTTTCAGTGTCCTTATTCTTGAAACATGAACCCAATTTCTATTCAATTCCAATTTAGATTACGATCGTACATCGTACATGAATCGGTGGCGTGACGAGCACCTGATGATTGACATGGCAAGCCCAACAACTTTTTTAAAGGTTAAGGTTTTTAAGGTTAAGTGAAAAATATTTTATACATTAGTTTGTACTATTTAGGCAAGCCGGGCTAGCTTAAAAAAGTATGGCAGGCACGTCATTGATACAAACAATTCACTATACTAATTTTACATTGATATTTCAGCAGTTTCAAATACAATAAATAAATGTAAGAATTTGAAGTTTTTATTATACCACAAAATCGGGAGTAGGGTTGTGTATTCGTGATTTAAAAATAAGCACCCTGGTTCTTATAGATCCAAATCTTCTAAAGCATAAAAATAATCAGAGATAAATAACAATGACGGACACCTCTCACAGAATTTGCACCGGGTGCAGGAGGGCAACCTCCGGCCTCTAGTTGTGTCTGGGCGTTGAGCTAAGAAGTAGTCAGTCACCCGACTAGCAACAGCCACAACAGGCCCAAGATGACGGCGCGCCGTGTACCGCGCGCGCTTCTCAAGAATTCATCATTGGCTGCTGAAAATGGTGGAACCCTGCACCCGCTCTGTCGGATCGAAACCTTGCGAGAGTATGGTGAATACGCAAGTGAAAACACACATATATATAAACATAAAACAAATATATAAACGTATAAACACGTATAAAAACGTACGGAAATTACGTACAAACGCTCGAAACGGCACACTCACACAAACATACGTAATATTGCGTAACGACAAGACTCCTAAGCGAAAGTCGCGGTACTCGCAGTATCAACGATCGCGTTGTTGCGCATATTTGTGTGAGTGTGCCGTTTTCGAGTGTTAGTACGTAGTTTCCATACTGTATGTTTATTATACTGTGCCTTGGAGAGTGCTCATAAAAAAATTCACACAATAAAAAAGAACTATTTAGGTACCTAACGACAATGATGCTTTCCTAACTAAAATTCAAACTAGTCTATCAATTTCCTCCTAAAACCTGAACAAATTTATCTAACAACGAGGCAGTTTACACTTATAACATGCTAGACATCGACTAAATTGGATTACTTATTGGGGTCGTTCGTGCCATACACCGGCACAACATTATTATACGATCAAATTGTGTGAGCCGTGTATGTAGCCAGGGAACTTATGTGATATATTCTGTGCTACAAATATTCGCGGGAATTGTAAATAACAATTATTTTTATTGTTTTAACATTTACATCGTACCGAATAGTCAAATTACACATCATTTGAATTGATTTTTTTTTTATAGCTGGTGTCAGCGCGCTAGCATATTCTTATTTTAGTCCCGGGCTATATTTTTGATTGAATTTTGGTTACAGATTTTATTGTCTGGTAATTGTAGAGTAAAGTTTAAACCACCCGTAGGCCTCTAACATGGCTTTACACATCGTTGAAAAATCTCTCAGGTGTGCTGGTTTTCTCACGATGTTTTCCTTCACCGTTTTAGCAAGTATTAATTAATTGGTGTTGACATTCACCCATATGACTAACATATATTTCTTAATTCATTCAATTTGATAAACAAAGACACAAATAACAATATCTTCACAACAAAGTTAAGATAATGGACGATTCCATAGCTGTAAATGAACAATAGTAAATCCTCTTAAAGTTGCCAACAATAGTTTTATAACGCCTAACAATGTGCTATAAAGACAACTTAAGCCTTTATAGGACCTCCTTTATTATATTTAAAATGAAAACCTTTTGTCCTTTCCAGATTGGCTATCTAGCGAAATCTTAAAGTCATTTTCCTTGTAGTTATCTGATAAGTGAAGCTGAAATTGGTCCATAAAAGTCACGTCGTAGCCTTGGATTTGTTATTAGAAAATTTTGAACGAAGGTAAGCGTAACGGTAGTGCTTTACAAAGACTATTCGCTTTATAATGGTCTATTTAATCGCTTATAAAGGACAAGATGTAACGATGTTTGAACATTCACGGTTGGACTTTCAGTTTAACGGTCGATTCGCTTATTGTCGATATTACACGGTTCTTAGGCAAAGGCTGGACCTTTTTTTGAGATGAAACAACCAAATTGAATCATGTAAACATGGAAATTGATAGTAAAATCGAGTTGAAATAATCGAGCTAGCTCAATCTTGACTACGAACGTTAATAAATGTATTAAAGTATTAATAAATAAATCAGCCTGTAACTGTCCCAATATAGGGCAAAGGCCTCTTCTCATACAGAGAAGGATCGAGCATTAATCACCACGCTAGCTCACTGCGTGTTGGCGATTTCAGACTATTAAAGTCCAGGTTTCCTTACGATGTTTTCCTTCACCGTTGGTCAGTGGTGTCTTAGATTAACTAAGAAAGTACGTATGACATTGAAAAAGTCACATTGGTACATGCCAGGTTCGAACCCACAACCACGCGCTTGCAAAGCGGGTCCGTAACCAATGCGCCACCACGGCTTAAAGTATTAATAAATAAATAAACCTCGCAGTTTTCTATGGCATTTTAGCATCATGAACGATGTCATAAATATGGTAACACGATGTGACGTCGTGAGGTAGTAATTTAGCCAAAGAGAATATTGACTATGAATTCTATGCGTGTAACAAGACCAAAAAATAAGTCTATATACATAATTATGTATGTTTTTGTCATGCGTAGGCTTAAAAAAATACGATCTTTTTTTGGATAAATTTATCTACTTCTGTGACGCGCGACACTAATTTTGAAAGTTCCCGCGAACGGTCCGAGTCTCATGAGTATCACGCGCCGACGACGAGCGCCCCCTGCAGGGACGCTCGCCGAAATATACGACGCCCCGCGCGCTATGCAGACTGACTGATTGAGCGGCGGACGGCCATTGTACCTATTTGTTTTCATTACTCTTGCTCTTAAACTGTCATTATTCTAAGCTCTTGCTATAGTTTTATATGTGTACCTTGATGTGTGTACCTATTGTAAGCCGAGGCAAACAATAAAGAGATATATAAACATTAAACTGGCTGCCCAAGCGCGGGCCTGTGAACTTTATGCAGTGATAATAAGTCATAAGTGTATACAGTGAATCCCGCGATGACACGTACACGCCGTCAATCACGTCGTCAATCAGACTTTGATGACGCTGTCGATACCGAAGAAACTGCTTCTACGCAACCGACGGCAAGGCCAAGTTTTAGCGCTGACGACATGGCGTCTATCATGGCGACGCTACAGCAGACTCAAACAGCAGCATTCGAGCGCCTACTCGACCGTGTCCTCGAACACGAAACTCGTCGTGAGTCGTTGTCAACGACGCTGGCGGCGGCGCCCTCGCCGGCCGCGGCGTCCGCGCCCGCTCCCCTTCTAGGAAACTTCGCTAAATGTACAGCGCGGTTCAGCGGAGCGCCCGGCGACTCGCTTGACGGCTTCGTCGACGCCATGGAGTCCTATAAGGAATGTGCCCACGTAGGAGACGACAACGCCCTACGAGGGTTGTCAATGCTGTTGACAGGAGATGCAGCGGTCTGGTGGCAGGGCATTAAGTCCACCATCACCACCTGGAGCGAAGCCGTGACATCATTGCGAAGCGCCTTCGGAGACACGCGTCCTCCACATCGTATTTACCTAGAAATATTCGGTATGACCCAGGGCCGAGAGAAAACAGAAATATTTGTCGCCAAGGCGCGGGCCCTCTTCGCACGGCTCCCGGCCGGCGACGTGAACGAAAAGGTGCAGTTAGACATGTTATTTGGACTACTCCACCACCGAGTACGTGAGCGTCTTCGCCGCGACGAAGTCACAACCTACGACGAACTACTACAGAAGGCGCGTCAAATTGAAGACGCCGCTGACGAGGGCAACGACTTCCAACGTCGGCGCTACAGGCCGTCGCAGTCTACTACTACAACCGAAACACCATTGTTGAATAAATCTACGCCACCGCCACGGATCGCGCCAACGCCGACGCTGCGGGAGCCCCGCGGACGACATTCTTCGGGCGTTGCTGGCAGCCGGCCTAGCAACAGCACCGCCGCCGACGCACGTCCTGCCACGAGAGACACCGTGATACGACCTGCTGAGAGCGACGAGAGTGCTTCATACAACAAAAAGTTTTGCACGCACTGTAGGCGTCCGGGCCACAGTCGTGACGTGTGTTTTAAATTAAAAATGAACGAGTCTCAAGATAGTGTTAGTGTACCAACATGTTATGGGTGTAATGCTAAAGGTATAACGAGATCTAATTGTAAAACATGTAACTCTGTCGCATGGTACTCATACTCTCACAATAAAGTAAAACCTATAAAGTCTCGGGTTAAGTCTGAACTAGATAGGGTGACCACAACTAAAAATTGTAGTGTGACTATGAAAAGCTCAGGACATTTTCCTCATAAGAATTTTTATTAATCAACAATATTTTCCCACACCGAGTAGGGTATCCATAGAATGTTTAGGACATTTCTCAACTGTTAATGTTAATGATAAAAATTATTCTCTAGGTGACTCTACGGTGCCCCAGGTCAGGTTAAGGCCTACCTTAAGTGTTCAGATTTTAGGAGTTCGGGGAAAAGCCTTGTTGGACTCAGGCGCCAAGAGCAGTGTTGCCGGCGCTCTACTCTATCAACTGCTGTTGAAACACAAGCACCCGTGTGAGGAGGCAACTCTGCTAGTTCGACTTGCAGACGGATCTGCGCGTACTCGACGTGTTCTGCTTACTACATTGGAAGTAAGGATAAATTCTGAAAGGTGCGTAACACTCCAGTTCACTATTTTTCCTGACGCACATAATAATGAGACTCTATTCGGAATGGACTTCTTGGTGGCAGCGGGTATTGTGCTTGACTTTGCTTTGTCTACCTGGCATTTTTCGGGTGAGCAAGTATTTTATGACATTGAGTATGAGAGTCCAAGGCCACATACTAACATTTCTGCTGCTGATTTGTTGCGTGATGATGAAGGGGTTATGCTTTGTTCTGATGACAGACAACAGTTGTGTGACATATTGCAACAGAACGCCGACATCTTTGCGGAGCAGGGGGAGCCAACTCCTTATGCAGAACATCACATCGATACTGGCGACCATCCTCCGATATCGGTCCCACCATATAGGCTCACGCCTGCAAAGAAGGAGCTTGTGAGGGCTGAGTTGGAAAAGATGCTCCGAGAAGGTGTAATTGAAGAGTGCGAGTCTGCCTGGACTTCCCCCGCCGTGCTCGTGCCGAAGAAAGATGGTAAGGTAAGATTCTGCGTGGATTACCGTAAATTAAATGCAGTAACTAAAACCGACGCCTACCCCCATGCCGCTTATAGACGATTTAGTTCAGTCAACTAAGCGCAACTGCTTTATGTCCACGCTAGATTTGCGAAGTGGATTTTGGCAAGTAATCATGAGAGATAGCGATAAAGATAAGACAGCCTTTCAAACACCTTTCGGGACTTACCGCTTTACACGCATGCCCTTCGGCCTCAAAAATGCGCCTTCGACGTTCCAGCGGCTGATTGATAAGCTTCGTTCTTCTTTGAACCGCGATTTCTGTCGAATCGAGGGTGACAATGTCACGCTGCTGGCCTATCAAGATGATTTATTACTAATTACGGAAACCTATTCAGGTCATATAGCAGCTTTGCACGCTGTGTTTGATAAGCTGCGCGCTTTTAATTTAAGGGCAAATCGTGATAAGTGTGTTTTTTGTAGGAAACAGGTTAAGTACCTGGGGCATGTTATCACGCAAGATGGCGTCTCTCCTGATTACGACAAGGTGCAGGCTATATTGGAGATGAAACCACCACAAAATCTTAAACAATTAAGAACTTACCTGCAGACGTGTTCGTGGTTCCGGAAGTTTGTTCCTAGCTTCTCTGCTATCGCCGAGCCACTAACGCGCCTGACTAAAAAGAATCAGTCTTGGGTCTGGGAGTCCGAGCAAGCGAATGCTTTTGAGGAGCTAAAGAAGCGCCTCACTTCCGCCCCTATTTTGATACAGGCTGACTACTCACAACCGTTTATACTTAGAACGGACGCCAGTAGCTATGCAATAGGTGCTGTCCTCCTACAGGGTGAGGGCGTTGAGGAACGTCCTATAGAGTACGCAAGTCGTCTACTAACCTCTGCGGAGAAGAACTATAGTACCACGGAACGGGAGGCTTTGGCCGTGGTGTGGGCCGTAGAGCGCTACAGAGGGTACATTGATGGACACCAGGTAATCGTCAGGAGTGATCATCAGCCGCTTAAGTGGTTGCTCACCGTGAAGTCACCCTCAGGTAGGTTAGTCCGCTGGGCACTTAAACTCCAATCATTTAATATAACTTACCAGTATACACCAGGCAAGGTCAACGTAGTTGCAGATACGCTGAGCCGCCCACCCTGTTCTGATGAGGTAATGGAGGAGTGTAGTCTATGTCCTGTTGTCGTTGACTTACCGTCTATCAGCCCAGCTGACCTGCGAGCTGCTCAACAAGCCGATCCGGATATAAATAAAATAATTGAGGACCTGGAAGATCCTGACGAACTTACCTTGAGTCGATGGTTGGAGAGAGGGTACGTATTGTCCCACGGTGTTCTGTACCGGTACGACCCTGATTCTGAAGCTGAAGATGCTCAGCTAGTGGTGCCAAGCTCTATGAGGGATGAAATTCTAAAGGAACTCCATGACTCGCCCACTGCTGGCCATCAGGGAGTAGAGCGGACTCTTCAACGACTAAGGGAACGGTACTATTTTCCAGGCATGCGCAGGTATGTCGGTGAGTATTTAAAAAAGTGCGTTGAATGCTTACGATATAAACCGTCAAATCAAAAACCCTTGGGTTTACTACAAACCCCTGTACTCCAGCAGCGAGGCGAGGTCCTAGCCATCGATTTGTTTGGCCCACTACCACCTGGAGACCAGGGGGAGCGATGGATATTTCTAATAGAGGATGTAGCCACGAGGTGGGTAGAATTGTTCCCTCTTGTAGATGCTACCGCGGAGGCTTGCTCTCGTGTCCTCCTGGAAGAATACTTCCTCCGATATGGGTTGCCGCGACGCGTCGTCTCGGATAATGGCACGCAATTTGTGTCTGCTGTCATGCAGCAGTGCATGCATCTGATGGGCGTCAAGCAGGAGCTCATACCCTTATACCACCCAGAGGCCAATCCCGCTGAGCGGAAAAACCGTGACCTCAAGGTACAGTTATCCATGCTAGTACAGACAGCTCACACCGATTGGCCTAAGCACTTGGCAAACGTCAGGTTTGCGATGAACAGTGCCGTGTGCTCTACCACGGGTAAGACCCCCGCATATTTAACTTTTGCGAGAGAGTTGCGAACTCCGTTCGATGTTCACCATGATTTACGTAGTATTTTGGATAAGGAAAATTTTGTCCCGCAGATCACTCCTTACTTGCGGACGTTCATTTCGTCTCTTTCAGATATTAGGGAGCGTGTAGAGAAGTGTCAGGATACTCGGAAACAGGTAGCAGATGGTTCTCGTCAGAAGGAACCCAAGATAAGTGTAGGAGATTTAGTTCTGCTTAAGACTCATGATCTAAGTAACGCATCTAAAGGTATTACGCGTAAGTTTATGCCCAGACGAGACGGTCCTTATCGCGTTAGGCAGATCACTAGCCCTACAACCTTTGTTCTTTCTGACCTCTCGAATAACGTGATAGGGAAATATCATAGCTCAGACTTAACCCTTTTGACTTCTCCATTAGAATCAGCTGTCCCTGTCATGCCTAGAAGGCGGAGAGGGAGACCGCGCGTTCGTGAACTAAGTCCCAAGTTGGACTCGGGACGTGTTACCAACTTGGAGGGGGAGTGTGTGACGCGCGACACTAATTTTGAAAGTTCCCGCGAACGGTCCGAGTCTCATGAGTATCACGCGCCGACGACGAGCGCCCCCTGCAGGGACGCTCGCCGAAATATACGACGCCCCGCGCGCTATGCAGACTGACTGATTGAGCGGCGGACGGCCATTGTACCTATTTGTTTTCATTACTCTTGCTCTTAAACTGTCATTATTCTAAGCTCTTGCTATAGTTTTATATGTGTACCTTGATGTGTGTACCTATTGTAAGCCGAGGCAAACAATAAAGAGATATATAAACATTAAACTTCTAATATTTTATTTAACACCTTTTCATTTACATTTAGAGCCAACACCTCTGAGAAACCACAGGTGAATTTAAGTGTGTATTTTAAAAAAATGTTATACTGAACAACGGTATTTTTCATAGAATATTCAAGAAAATATAGAGTGATAACGTCAACCACATTGCCTTGTGCGGAGCGAAAGCAGGTCTCACCATAGAAATGTTAAAATGACATTTTTTCAAATTATGTTTTCTAGACGTTTTTCAAAATTTAACTCAGCAGTTAACCGTGATATAAGCTAAAATGTAACTTTTTCGCTCGTGGAGCCTAGTTGAACGAAGTCGCAGTCGATCGAGGTATGATCGCAAACGGAGCTCGTGTCGCGGCCGCGTTGTTCATACCCGTGCTCACAGTTCATACTTCTATAGGGTTGCTCTATATTTTCTTATATACTCTAAGGTATTTTTATCTTATAGAAACAGATGGATGACTTCTCATCCACAAATTGTCATTCTATTTTCAAATCGTAGACAAATAATATCCATCTACGCTTCATAAATGCCAAAAAAAAAACATAAAACTAAAAAAAAAGACGAAAAAACTATAAACCTCCTTGAAATTAAACGTTCACTTGAGACTTACTAAGTGGGCCCAAAGTGAGCATAAAAGAACTATGATCAAAAAACCTAAGTGACGATTGAAGAGGCCACTCGATAGAAGATTACAATTTACCAACTTACTACTTGACTTTCTGGTCCGAATAGTGTTGAAGATAAAGCTTGGTATCAGTGTAGGAGCTAGCGATAATATGAATATTTTGTTACTTTTAATGGCACCTAATAATAATAATAGCTTGGACCCTGTTCCCGATACCGGTAGGCTACTATATTTTATATTTTTAATGTATATTTTTATTTTTTATATCTATTTAAAAATGTATTTTATATGTATTTTATAATTTAATTTAAATAATTGTATTTTAATTTTAATATATTTAATATTCGATAACCTCAATTCAATTGTTATGATTATGTGTTTTAAATGTATTTATGAAATTAATTAATGGACCCATGGAACCTATGGATGTTATCTGAATTAAATGAATTTTATTTTATTATTTTTTATATGTTTAAGAATGAATAAAAGAAATACCTAATAATATCTGTATCTCTCTCTGCAGCCCTGACCACTGGTAGCTTGGACCCTATTTCCAATACCGGTGAGCTACTATATTTTAATTTTTTTAATTAATTGAATTAATAAATAATAAATACCAAAACGTTAGGATTGTATTTTCCAAAAACTCTAACCTATTGGTTTTATGCGAAGTGTATGTTGAGAGACACAAAAATTATCGCAGTGCGTGACGTCACAACAAAAGGAAACAATAGCTGATAGATAGAATAACACAGAGGCAACAATTTACGAAAAGGAAAAGCGATGAAAGCTAGAAATAACATAAATGAATTAAATACCTTCACAAAGTACTTAAACATTTGAAACTAATCCAATCCAAAACTATCTCAAATAAAATAAAAAAACAATGTGTCTGTCTTATACAGCGTGTAACAGAAGTCCGAAATAATACTTAAGGGGCATGTATGTATATCATGAAGAGAATCACCTGTGAAAATTATATTGAATGGAAAAGAGGCATTTTTTTTTTCATACAAAATAATTCTTTCGATTTCATTTTCTTCAATAATGACAGATTTTATTATTCCTATGCGTGCCTAGTGCTTACTTAAAGAATTTATTGACGGTAAATAACCGGATTCGTGTTGATTTACCTTTCAACTGATGCCTAGGGCCGAATTTGAAAGATTTTGGTAAAAACTTTGACCGTGGTTTACTCGAGTATTGTTTGGGGTTCGGTTCCAAAACCCATGCTCAAGGATTGTGGATAGGGTACCTTATACGCCCTTAATGTATTATTACGGACTTCTGTTACACGCTGTATATATAAAAAAAAACCATTTTGTTATAGAAAGATGATCTAATCTATCCTTTATTGCTTCTAAGAAAAACTTTGTGATCCGAACAAAATTGCTTCTTGTTTTATTATATTCTACAACATTTTTTCTTTATTACTTTTCACTCTGCAAAATATTACTTTCAGATATACCTCTATTCTAGAAAAAAATTTGTTTATCGCTAAAATGTAGGTTGGAGTAAAAATAGCTTTTATACTGAATAATTTACTTATTACTGAGAATTTTGTGACGAACAACAGCTGGTGTTGCGAATAAGGGGAGGCCATCAAAAGGTACTGCGGTTTCAATATGAGGGTAGATTAAGTCGTGCAAATATTTTAACAAAAATAATTATAAAACATTATTTTTATTTAGCAATATAAAAATATAGGTGTTCTATGCTCTAAGTTATAGTACCTCCATTATAATTAAATTTTAATGATTATATTCAACTATTAAGTTGCATCATTCCATGACTAATTGTCAAAATCGAGACCTATGCAGCTACTCAGGGATATTTTAACCCTGTGTGTTGTCGGGAAAAATAACACCAGTGCTTCTCCCTCGTAAAATTCAACTAATGATGGGATAAAGGTCGCAAATTAAGAGCAACTGCTTCTGGTCTGCTGGAGGCTTTGGTCGTGGCTTGTTACATAAACAAAAAAAAAAACATTTATACGAAATATTTCATATTTGTATCGAAATAATAGAATAACGCAAGGACCGCGGCGTCTGCGCCGGAGGTGACACGCTGATCCAGAGCGTTGGTGGAGGCGAGTTTGTTGTACAGCTGTTTACGCTCCTTATTTCTTTGAAATTATCGGGATTGGACGTAAGTGTGATCCATGGAATTTTACCTAATCGTAGCTTTTATAATAAAGTCTAAAAACTAATGTGTTTATATGCAACAATTGTATAGAGATATTTTTCACATTATTAGCACAGTATAAAGAGCTCTTCTTTTTCCCTAATTTAGACTGTTATTATGATATAGTCGCAAATGCATACATAAGTAAGTCCCGTAAATAAATTAATTTTAAAAAAAGGGCTCAACAAATACTTTTTCGTAGCCGTGGTCTATTACATTATGGTTCTTTCAAAGCTCGAAGACGATCTCAAAATAAAATGTCTCAAGTGTTTACCCATCCAAGGACTGACTGCGTTAAGCGCTACTTTACTTGAATGATCACTGTGGTACTACAGATCTACGACTACCTCACGTAAACGTTATAATGATACGTTGTCTGTCAGTATAAGTTCACTAAAATCACTTTACTCGCTCGCTGTCTCACCTAGCCTTAAGTAGACCCTTGTCCCAAACCAAGACAGTAATAGCCCATTACGATCCGAAACTCGATGGTCAAATAAAGATATTTCTATTTTGTGAAAAGCCAGGTTTGTTATTTACCTTTTTTATTCAAGGAAACGTAAAAATAGAATACAGTTTGACGCGAGGCCGTAATTGAAAATTTATAACGGTCAAGTTCTTTAATCGACTGGTCTATTTTAGTCTATGGTGGAACTCGTTTTCTATTCGTTTAGTACCTTTTTAAAAGGTCAGTTCTGGTAAATTCCAGTCAAGTATATCGTTAATTTTGTTACAAATTTATTCTAAGATTTAAGCCTAGATTTTGAGCATAGTGGCGTGACATATGGGTGCCAATCAAGATGACTCAGGTTTGATCATATGGGATACCTCAGATTTTTCAATATAACATTATGCCAAGGTATTAAAAAAGTATCGCCTAAAGTGACTGCCTCGTTGGTCTAGTGGTAGCAAGCGCGACTGCTGAGCACGAGGTCCTGGGTTCGATCCCCGGGTCGGGCAAAGTGTTATTGGGTTTTTCCATTAGGAAATTCTCAGTAGCAGCACGGAGTCTGGAATTGTGCCCGGTTAATGGCAATAGGCTCGCCCCTTATTACATGGGACTTATTACATAGCCGGCGAAACGTGGGTGTACTACACACCTCTGCCTACCCCCTCTGGGGAATACAGGCGTGAGTCTATAAAAAAAAAAAAAAAAAAAAAAGTAATAATTTGTTTGAAATGGTTAAGGCAAATATTGTCAGGAAACCAACAAATGATCTTGATGGTTAGCTTCCCACTGTCGGCGCGCCGCTGAGATATAAAACCTTCGTAGAGTTTTTTTTTCTTTTCTGTTTTACCATAATTATGATAATTATGACGATTTTGTTTCGTTCTGTTGTTTTTTTCCTTGCCACTATTGTCACTATTTTTTACAAATAAAAATTAATGTTTTTTCTTCAAATAATCCACAGTCGAGCTATTATTTATTAAGTATTTTGTTCCCATCGCAAACATAATAAACGTAAACTAAGGCTTTTCCAAGACACATGACTGTTGGGCCACTGATTTTACTAAAATTAAAGGTATTTACTGCGTAACAACCAGCTCTTCGAGTCCAAATCTCAGAGCCAAAACCTCCTCAAATTAAATTTAGGTAATAACAACAATCTTAGTAACAACCAATGTTAACCAGAACCCGTATAAACCTTATCAAAGTAATATCAATTCACAAATGAATCCTAAGTTCCTTCGACCTGTACCTCTAACTTGGCTCTTTTGTTTAAGTTTAACTGACCAAAAACTTTCCAAGTTTAGGACTGGGGTCGGTCTAATGAAACGAAACGAATCGCCCCCAGGAGAGTATTTTGGACAAAGTACCTACTTGAAACTGATGGATTTCGGAATATATTATTAATGCTACGTTTTTAGGTAAGTAGTTTTAGTTTTAGTAGTTTTATGCAAAAAAAAACGTACAGAGGAGGATTTAATACCATAGGCATTTTCTACTAGTAAACCTTAGCAGGTCGCAGGTCTGCTGGAAGAGATTTCTGTTGAAATAAGTAGTACCTTTGTATTTTTTTCCTATGTTTCTTCCTTCTTCTGTCATTGTTTAAGTGTGTACATAAATTATAAAATAAATAAAATAAAAAAATAGGGTGACGTCGAAACGAGAACATGGTAGATGCAATAAAAAAAAACTTAAAATTAATATTTATTATAACGCATAATTATAACAATATTAAGTATAAAAAATATCATAAATACCTAATAAATATACAATAAACATTATAATTATAATTTTTTTAAAAAGGGCTTTCACTGACACCAATATCGAATAGAAAGAACCTATGTTCCGATCTTAGAATACACAAAATTATAGAGCGATCCTAGAAATATTTCAAATATATTTTTTATCCTACCTAAGTGCCAACTATTAATAAATAATAATCTTACTTTAACAATATGTTATTTAAATCTTATTGAAATGGATAATTACAGTTGACGTGATTTTGATGTAATGACGGTAGTGGTATTTTTCTAAACGCTAGTGTAAATTTTTTTTAATCTAAATTTTAAAGGTCTTCATCTTATTATTGGATGCAAAAGCAGTGTTAGCCACTAAAGGCAACATCTTAAACGACGACATCAACAGTATCACATTGGCTGAGCTTGACAAGGCTTTTACATAATCCTCATTTTCTATGGACCTTTCCGGACAATTGATCTTAATGCATGGGACAATGGAAGAGAAGGATCAGTGGGCATCACTGTCCCATATTGAGTGCCACCGATATGTCCGTTTAAAAGGATTGACTTCCAGTCATATACTTGTTAGAGTAATAGATTTGATTAAATCTACGAATTAAGACTCAAATTCTGACAATTTGATTAAAAAAGGTGTAAAGAAAATAACGTCGAAAAAAGAATTTATTTGAAGAATCTTTTTCATAAGATTCGATTCATTTTCAGGATACAAAGAAACCTATCACGTGACTAAAAAAAGAAAATGTAATCTATTACCTGTCAGCAAAAATATTGAGTCAGGCCTTAAAATATCGTGGGCGCAAAGAGGTTCCTATTGATAGATTTTATAGATCACTCCTCAATTTGAGATAATCTTTTTTATTAATTAAATTGCCCTAAACGATTCGTTTTGTGCCAGAATTAAGCTTCCCACGCTTAATTGTTTGAGAACTTACAAAATTAATTAATATTTTGAAATGTTTTTCTTTTTAGAAGGCGCGTGTTACACTTATACCGGATGTAGGTATCTGATAAACACAATTCCTCTTTTGAGGTGATTTAGTCTATGAAATTAAACAACAATTTGTTTTACAAGTTTTCGCGATTAGCTGATTAATATGTATGGGATGACTTTTCTTATTTAAAAATTAAAAATTATACTCAAGCCTTACTCTCTCTTTTCTCTATTCTTTAAGAGCCTGCGTGTGTGTATTAGTGTGTATGTGTGTGCGTAAGAGAAAGAGAGAGTTTTAAATTTTTGTTGAAGAATAGAGTATGAAAGTTCGGCTTTTGTGGCTGTTGTAGTTCTTTAATCATTAAGTTAGGTCATATTCAAGTGCGACTGCCTCGTTGGTCTAGTAGTAGCAAGCGCGACTGCTCAGCACGAGGTCCTGGGTTCGATCCTCGGGTCGGGCAAAGTGTGATTGGAATTTTTCATTAGGAAATTCTCAGTAACAGCTCGGACTCTAAAATTGTGCGTGGTTAATGGCAATAGGCTCGCCCCCTGTTACATGAGACTTGTCACATAGCCGTCAAAACGTACGTACGTACTGCATACACCTCTGCCTACTCCATCTAAGGAACGCAGGCGTGAGTCTATATTATGTTGTACCTATTCCAGTAATTCTATATAATCATAATCTTATTATAGATTGCAGAAAACAAAGATACGTAAATGTCATTTAACATTTACGGTATACATTAGACCCGCTGAGAGAATCGGTAGAAAGCCCATTAAATATTCTCAGATTCGCAGAATGGAAATAAAAAATAAATGTGGTATCACACTCAAATATTCTCCAAGCAACTCGTAATTTATTTTCGGCACTCAATCACAGTTGAAATCAGTAATTAATTTACAATTCACATCAATACAAAGCGAGAGGTCTTTTTAAATAGATATTGCATTTAAATTGGATTTCGATAGCGAACCGAATGAATGGAAATATTGGCATCATTCATGTATTGTATTAAAAAAGAAAAGGTCGTAAGAAAATATAATTATTTATGTTTATTCATTGTGTGGAATGGTAAAAATATTTAGTTAGACAATATACTTATAAAATATCGTTAGTACCATGTTCAAGTACTAATTCTCATGTACTATAATGTTCATGAAATACCAAGCACTGATAGCCTAGCCGACTGATAAGTCAGAGGTCTTGAGTTCGATCCCAAGGTGACCTCTGACTTTTGACTTTTTCTGAAAAAAAAAAACTAACTTATACTACGTAAATCTACTTTTTCAAAGATCATTGCTTATATACAAACGTAAGCATGAATTTACTTCATAATATTTATATACATACCTACTATATTTTCATAACCTATTATATATACATATACCATATACTTATACCATATTTTCAACCTTCATAAATAAATAGAAAATATTTTATTCTGTACAAAGTCGCACAGTGTGCATCTAGAGTTTTAGCTACCCGTTAGCCAATCGTATCTAACGTAGTGTAAGCTAAAAGTCAACAGATTGATACTCGTAAATCCGGTTGGAACTGGTCTGTGAAAGGCTCAAAGCTTCCATCTAGCGGATGAAATCAATTGTTTGACCTCAAGCTGAAACAACTTTGATTGCGCGGGCTCAGTTTTAGCGGGTTTGATTTTGCATATTAAACTTATCTGGGAGCTAACCACGAACTTAATTTTAATCCTGTTTTATACTATCTAAATTGGTAAGAATTTGCGTTGGTGTATTAAAACAAACTCATTGCAAAATTTATGCTTTGGCGCGTGCCAATGCATGGCACGGCTGAAGAAAATATTTTTGCATAGTTAGAACAGAATTGAGTTCGTGATCAAGAGTAGGTATCTAAAGTATTTACCTAAGATTAATGTGTACCTTTTTTTTTACGGGAGACACCATCAAAAAGGCCGTCGTGGTTTTTTTTTTATTTATAAAATAAAAATATTAAATTTATATTATTCTGATTGAAATAAATCTAAATTATGGTAGGTAACTAGAGATTCAAAGTCAAACGTTAGTTAATTTTCAAGAGAGTGTTCCCGCGACGTGACGCGCCGCTCTGCTGGCTGGAGTTACATTTACCGCGATTCGCGATGCGACTGGCAGACCGAAACCACAAACATATCGTGTGCACGAATTTGCACATTACATAGGCAAATTCAACGATTTTTCTCAACAAGTTGTTCTAAATTCACTAATGGTTTATGTATCCTATGATGTGGTTTTAATTCTGTTCCTATTACATATCCAAACAAATCAAAGATCGCTTAAAGTTCGCTTACAGTGAAGTCATAGTCATGGTCAGTAGTAGTGATAGCCTAGTGGTATGACCGTTGAACTACCAAGTCAAAGGTCGTAGGGTCGAAACCCAGGCACGCACTTCTGACTTTTCGGTTTCATAATGTGCGTATTTGAAATTAATTATCACTTGCTAAAACGGCGTAGGAAAACATCGTGAGGAAACCAGCACACCTGAGACATTTTCAACGGTGTGTAAAGCCATGTTAGAGGCCTAAGGGCGGTTTACACTCGGACACCAAATTGCTCATCAACCACACGATAAGAAGGAGAAGTGAAGTCATACACGTATTAATTTATTTATTGTAATACGGTCTCAGGTTTTATCATCATCTGCCTAGCCTTTTCCCAACTATGTTGGGGTCGGCTTCCAGTCTTACCGGATGCAGCTGAATATTAGTGTTTTACATGGAGCGACTGCCTATCAGACCTCCACAACCCACATACTAGGTTACTCGTCTCAGGTTTTAAAAGTAACAAAAATTATTCTTTTATAATATTCTATTCATATTTCAGTCTACGAAGCCTACAAATACAATGTTTTTAAAAGTCGCTTAAACTTTGACCATACAGTTATTCAGAGACAGGTATCGTGCTGGCTTAAAAGGCAATCTGGGTAGAATTTACGTGTTGTACTATTTTTACTGGTACTATGGAATTAGCATTTCATATTCTACTGATAGAATTTAAGTTACGCTGTAAGTGGCAGGGTAGACAAAAAAGAGCCTTCTAAAGGCAGGTCCATCATCATCCTAGCCTTAGTGCTCCCAAATTTTTGGATTGGCATCTAATGATGAATCCAGTCATTTAGATTACTAACCAGATGCAGCTAGATATCAGTTTTCTACGGAGCGACTACTTTGACCCTTGCAACTCAAAGTTGTTAGGATTTTATGAGGGCGTTGACTGCCAAAGTTCTTCATGTCAGTGGGGGCAACGACTTAACGTGCTTTCCGAGTCATGAAACAGGTGATAATTAATTCATAATACGCACATAGCTTTCGAAAAGTGAGAGGGGCATGCCTTGGGTCTAAACCTGAGATCCCTGACTTGGCAGTCAACGGTCATATGAATAAGCTATCTCTTTCTTTTCCGGCTAGTTTTCACCAAAGATAAGAAATTATTGAATTAGACACTAGAAACTTAGTGAGAACTACAAATAACTCTACTTTTTTTGGCTTCACCGCAGTTGGGTAAAAATAATCTTATCACAACTTTCGTGAAAATGTATGTACCTAGTAATTACATTTTCATTGAGTAAAAAAAAGATTTTCACAGAAAATATAAAATTAGTTGTTCCGTTTATATCTTAACCGCAACCAATTCTTATGACTAGTAATGTGCAACTTAAAACAAGCCTAAATTTAACAAATCGAAGCAAAAGCTTTGTTGTAACGCACTTTCAGATATTTCAACTCATTTCATACATACCCCGAAAACATCTATCCATAAACCCGAGCCGTCTCAAGCAAAAAATTTCCCAGGCAACCTTTCTCAAAATACACAACTCAACATTTTCATCAATATAATGCAAAAATAGCGAATCAACATACACAAAGGGGCAAAGGAGCCACTTTTACATACCCTCTTGAACTAGCAAAACCTAATATACATACATGTTTAGATATTGAAAAGCTTACTGATCGCGAACATTTCGATTTCCATTCAATTCAGGTGTCTATTGACAAAGCTGACGAGCAACTGGTATGCATTTGCTTAAAAGCCTGAACAGATGTAATATTTTGCGAACTCAGTTCTGCCCCGTTATTAGCTCGCCTCCATTGTTTTTCGTCGAATCGAATTTTAAAAAGTTTTTCATTTTGATTTCACGCATCGGTAAGTCTCCCAATCTACGGATTTTGTCACGATATTCGTCGGGCACTTGCCGCACTTACCGTTTTTTTAGATGGAAATCTAGAATGTGATACACGTGTGTCAGATGGATGAGAGAAGATTGTGTCAGTACGTCTTATTTCTTGTGAGAAGTCTGTGTGATAGTTGATAATTAATCTTCATAATTAAAATATAAATGAAATAATAGAATACAAATGATATTATTGGCATGTCATGCAGCTGTTACGAGTATAATCGATATTACTATCCTAACTGTAATAAAATTATAAATTTATATACAATGTCAAACATTAATAATGCAAAATATTTTACGGGGTAGATCTATAGGTTACTAAGATGCTTTGTAGCTAAAAAAATCTTAACATTAACCAAATATTTTTCATAATGTTTAAAATTAATAAATTTGACCACTGCACTGAAGTCACGTGACACACAGACTACGAGTAGGTACCTGAACATGGTGTCTTGTATTCTTGATAACGGGGAGAATTTACAAATAGCACAAATCGTCTTCCTGGATCGTTTTTGCACCATCCCTGTGTGCATTAATCATGAAAATCACCGCACGCCTTTCTTTTCTATGAAAACATTATTGTATTACTATCGTATTATTGATACATTTGTTTGCGTAGATCATGAACACCAGTCTCGCCATCTGTGCAGCAACAATGAGAGTCAGAACATTTAGATTGGATCACTACCAGTAGACGTGAGCATCCATGAGTTTTGATATTTATTCACATGACTAGCGCAGCAGTAATCACGAACACGCATGAGCGTGAACACTACGAGCTACTAATAATAACTTCAGTGTGCATTATTAAACACTTACCTACCTAGATTACAATTTATTACTGCACTTGATTTTACAAATACCAAAATAACACTGGAACAGTTGACACATGCCATTTTAAAAAAGTTACTCGCAATCTACTCATTACATTATGTTTTAGCGCAAGTAGGTAGGTCCCGAGGATATACGACTTCATTTGTTAAAAACTTAACATAAGTGCCTTTCCCGTAAAAGTATGATTATTATTATTATTATTATGTATCTCTTTAAATTCACGGGCTCTCTTTCAAAAGAAAGAGACCCGGTCCTTTGGAAGGCTTGCCTGGGGACACAGGTCCAACACGCAGAGGCCCCTTTGAGAACTTTAATCTAAAATGGGATGGGGCACTTGCCGGAAACTCCCCACGGCTACACTATAGGAATGAAGCCCTGGATTGTCCCCGGCAAATGCAGGACTATTGCAGAAAAATATGGTAAAAACTACTGGTCTATGGAGATGGGTGTTAGGTGGATCGATTAACCTCTATTATAGCCGGAAGAAAACGGCACCTGCCTTTCAACATTAATATTGAAACTAACTGGCAGGTGGTGACTCGCCAACTCACTAAATGGGCCCCCCAAAAAGCCGCCTTGATAACAGGCAACAAGGGGGCAACATTGGTGTGAGCGGCTAGGGGTGTCGAGAGGAGCGGCCCCGGTTTCACCATCGCGGGTCATAGACCCGGAGTGGGTTTCCCCGTTATTACGCCATTACTTGCATTACACTTCCACCCCCGAGCATATAGCTCTTGCGGCCCCTCCCTGCCCGGCCAATGAAGGCAAGACAGGGCTGAGAGTCCTACGGGCGCTCTTGGGGTTCCACTCCAGCTACCCAATGAGGGCAAACTGGAGACGAGGCCCTGACCGACTCTCTGGAGCATTCGGGAACGCAGTGTCGCCAATCACAATCAGCCCGCCACAAGCTGCCCTGCGTTTTGTGCGCTTTCTATTATACATCCTATGACACCATTTTTATTTATGTCAGAAGAATAATGAAGAAGAAAGCTTATCTAATCTACCCTCCGGTTTTACGTCAATCTCATGGGGAGATGACGCGTGTCCCAGAGGGGGTTTATTATTATTATTATTATTCAGCCTATATTATCCCACTGCAGGGCAAAGGCCTCCCTTTCCTCCTTCCACTTGTCTCGGTCTAATGCTATCTGAAAGTATGATAGGTACCTAATTAATCTAAGTCCTTTACTTAATACGGCTAGCATAGGTAGGTGCAACTGTAGCACCTACCTATGCAGTGATTGTTCTAAGTGTAGGTTTTTACCATTGCATTTGCAAGCGGCTGAAAAGTGGCAAAAAAAGCTAGGTAAGTGTACAAAAAAACACGTAAGTAGCACCAAATTGAGATTATTGTGTCAACTTACGTGTGGAAGTCATGATAAAGTGAGTGAATCTGAATTTGATGAATCTTAGCTTAGGCATATTGAAATAAGGTAATAAATTTAATAATGATCAGTCGGTCATTCAGTCTACCTTTATGAATGATCGACGTAAGAGAGTAGGTAGTTGTAAGAGCTGCTAGCATTTAATTATAATTCAGACTACGTACTACTACGTAGTACAGTTTGGCAAAAAAAGAGTGATAATTGAGGGCGCCACTAGCGCACTTCACATACTACAACTCAAAATTACAAAGTTATTTGGTCACCTCACCTACACATTTCTGTAACGAATTTTTCGTCATCAATTTAATCCAATGATTCACTTTTAAGTTATTTTAGTTATTTTTCTTAAAGATTTTTATTTTTGGTTTCAGCTGTTACCGCCTCAGACTCCTTTTTGCCATACCTACATTAAAAAGTTCTTGTTGATAAATGATATTGTGTAATCCATGGAGATTAGAGGAAAAAAATTCCCTTTGATAGGTGTCAATGTTTATTTACAACTCGTGCAAGTTTATTTACTTTTGTAATTAATTTGTTATAATTTGGGGCTTTCACACGCCATTCAAAAGAAGTGAAGTGAATAATTAATAGGTATTTATTTATCATTATTTAAACTAGTATCACTGCTAGAAATGACCATGATCTACGTGAATGAACAAATGTATTAATAATACGATGGTAATACAATAATGTTTTCATCGAAAAGAAAGGCGTGCGGTGATTGTCATGATTAATGCACACAGGGATGGTGCAAAAACGATCCAGGAAGACGATTTGTGCTATTTGTAAATTCTCCCCGTTATCAGGAATACAAGACACCATGTTCAGGTACCTACTCGTAGTCTGTGTATCCGTAGATTGGTATTTTCTATGCAAGCTTAAACCATACGTCGCGTCCGCGTGCAAAATTAGTTTGTTGTATAACTACTTATGTAGTTATGTGTACATAGTATCAGGTAGTGGTTTGTGTATCCAGTGTTGTTGTCACGTGACTTCAGTGATTAATTTTAAACATTATGAAAAATATTTGGTTAATGTTAAGATTTTTTTAGCTACAAGGCATCTTAATAACCTATAGATCTACCCCGTTAAATATTTTGCATTATTAAAGTTAAACCTTATATACGTTGTCAGGTGTACAGAAACCCCGGCCACAAAAAAAAGGTGTACAGAAACGGACATAGGGTTCCGTTCATCACGAAAAAAGTGGTGTTTCCGAGATATAAGTAGCTAAATTTCTGTATTTTTATACCAAAAGCCATTCAATCAATTTTTTGAGTGAAAGAGTAACAAACATCCTTCCATCCTCACAAACTTTCACATTTGTAATATCAGTATGAAATTAGGATTTATATTCGACAAGGGATATATTAATGACGCTGTCTGTACCCAATGACCACAGAAATCACAGATAATTTTACTGTGAATGAAGCAACGCTAATTTTGGGCAAACATTTGCTAGGCAGAGATAACTTCATTATTAATTTGTAACAAAATACGCTAATGTGTATCGTAAACATAGGTTAATTTTAATTGCGACGCGGCGCTAGCGTCGACGTTATCGGTGTGTTTAAGTTTAATGCTCGAATTGCGTAAACACCCGATTGTACCGTTCAGTCACAATATTTAATAGGTATATTTTTGTCCAAAATATTGACAGATTTATAAATGGAATTCTGGAAATAATGACTCGCTAAATTGAAATAAGTTCTAAAATAGATTTTTTTTTGTGAATTTTTTTACATGTTATATAGCACATGATAGCTTATTAAATAATTATATTCTAAAATAGAATTTGTGAAAAAAGTTAGTCATGTTTATTATAGGTAGTTTGATAAGTAGAGTCCACTCATGAAATTTCGTATTAATTACAATAGTAATCACATTTGAAAGAGCAAACTGCTGTTCATTAATGTCAATAGTGACGTGCAGTTAGCTTTAAAATTTATCGAATGTACCTATTATTTTAATTCTAAACTTCATGAGTGGACAAACGTCAAAACGACCATCATAGCGTGCCGGTAGTTTAGTTGTAAAAGCGGAAATAAAATTTACCTAATAACTCACAATAAAGTCACTAGTTTGTGAGAAATACTATTGTTTTTCTCGCATTCTATTTTTATTGACGCTATTTCAATAGAACACAGAGTAGCGAGTTATTTATGTACGAACCATCTCGGACACGAAAATATTTGTTTTTTTCCTTTTCCATCTTTTTTTGCGAGCGCTGGAATTTTATTGGTTTATTCCCCATATTTTTCCATATCGCCACGTAGCGATTCTGCAATTCCCATTTATGTTTGAACACGGAAATGGTTAGGTACATTTATTTTGGCCGTTTTTACGTTCAATATTAACCTCCAAGCATCCATTCAGTTCTGGATGATGGTTCATTAAATTAATACGTGTGAACGAATCTTATTAGTTACGAGTAAGTATTTGAGTAAAAAATGCAAATGTTTTTTTTTTGGTTCGTCCTATGTTGTCTTATATTATTTATTATTATATTACATACCTACATTATTATATTATTATTTATTATGTAGCAAATACATTCAAGCAATATAAGGTGTAATATTAATAATGCAAAATATTTTTTGAACTAGCTTTTACTCGCTTCGTTCGAGTTAATTTAGAATTTAAAATTAAATCATGATTTGAAAAATTATCAAAGAACGTTATTAAACGAAGTTTTCAATGATGTGTAAATCCATGTTAGAAGCCTACGAGCGGTTTAAACTCTGACACCAATTTGTTCATCAGCCATACAGTAAAGAAGATCTTGAAGTGGTAGGTAGGTACTTATTTTCATTAATATTATAAACTTTTCTTAGATAATCCCAAAACAATACAGCCTTGTAGAATATATCAATAAAATACAAAATAAGGCACGGAATCAACGAAACAATTTTATTCAACCATTAAAATGTTCATACAAGTGCTTTAATTCTCTCCTTGCAAATTTTCAAGATTGTAATTAGCAGGTGACTGCCAATTAGCGCTGTGTAAGAAGCCATTCACGCATGCGCCCGTCGTTATATTCTGTTAAAAGTATAAAATTTCCCAAGGAAGATATTACATGTAGTTGTGGTGCAAAGAAATTTTAACTTTGTACTGGTAGATATAAGGTCGAATTTTATGGTGGTTGGCTGTAAGGCTATCTAATTTGCCTCAGGAACAAATATTTGGTTAAGTATAAGAAAAGTTCTTTCTTTAACGTCTGCATTGCAGTTCTGTTGTCGCATTAATAGTTCCTTATATTATTATGCTAGTGTTATGACCGTGGATTGGCAGAGGTTTTAGATTTAAACCTAAGGCTTATCTTAGATATTTGTAAGTTTGTGCGTATTTAATCATTGATTGATTGATTAGGCCCTACGTCTATATTAAAATAATGTTGTACCTACATAATTCATAATAATAATTTACTAGTCATCGTCGTCATCATCATCAGCCTGTATAAGTCCACTGCTGAACATAGGCCTCTCCTAATGCGCGCCATTATTGTGCGCTCATTGAAGGTATTTAGTTAGTTAGTTAAGGTACCTATAATCACCACGCTGCACTGGGCAAACGGGTTGGCAATCGCAGTGGCAGATGATTGCTGTGACACAGAAGGATGCAGCTGCCCATCCTCCTGATCTTTCTCTTTGTCGCTTCTTACGACACCCGCGGGAGGAGTAAGAGTGGTTCTATTCTTGGCCGAAAACCACGCGGCATCAATCATAAAATTAGATAAAATTTCAAATAAACATACTGTTTGTAAATGATCAAGAATGAAAATTAATGAATACTTAATAATAATAAACAAAAAAAACTAACTATAATTATGACTATCATAAAAAATATAGAATGTTAGCTCGATAAACTATCGTTTTAGTTTAGTTTTAAAGGCGGCCTTGCTGCAACAATGTCGTTAGGAAGTTTGTTGTATATTACGTAGGTTGCAGCCTGCAGGACTTCGTGGACTATTAGGTACTACAAATTAATAATCACCTGCACCGTACCTTCAAAACTCGTAAAGCCGTTGGTCCTGCACTTAATCTCTCTCCGGTCTTTTCGGATAACCGGACGATCGGAATACGAGAGTGAAGGAATAGAGAGTGCACATGTGTTTGCTTTCTAAGTCCAACTAACCGTTTTTTCTTTTTTTTCGTTCTTTATTCATGATCTGAGTCTGCAAAAATCTATTTAATTTTTCATAGACCAGTCATTATTACACGCCAGTAACTATGATAGCATGGTTCCACCTCTTTTTCCGTTTATCATTATTTTTTGTGACAATCTCATTATTTTACGTCAGTGGGAGGTTGCTTATTAACGTGAAGGTGTCAGAATAGTATAATAAATAATCACATTAATTAAACTCTCCGCCTTGTCGTTCTAGCGGTCAAAAGTGCGAATATTGTGTATGTTACGTACTTCTGGATTCTGAAAAGTTGCATTTAATTTGACCATCTAAAAAAATGTTGTCATTGGATCTTATATTGTCTGTATTTGGTTAATACAATTGAATTAGGCCATCTATCACACCAGTGCAGTATCAGAACGCACCAAGTCGAAGCGCACCAATATTTTTTTTACCGCACACCCGTATGGTATGTGAAAATTGAATTGAGTATTTAAATAATAATTGAAAATCGAATTAGTAATAATTAAATTAATAATTAAAATTGCTTGAAGTTTTTACTTATAACATAGGCAACAAAATAATAGTTATTTATAATAATGTGTTAATTTGTTAAAATTAAGAGAAAATCATTAAAATTTGTTATGTGATTAATAATAAAATTGAAAATGTTATTCCCTCTATACAACATTTTTTTTTCTTTTTAGCAAATTAGCACCGAAAAAGAAAAGGTATATTTTAACTGCCTACCTCTGCTTCTGTCTGTCAATAAATAGAAGTCACCGTTTAAAATATGCTACATCTTTATATTACTTTAAAGATTGTATGTTTCATTACCTGCACTCTTGCCGGCTAAACTCAAATTTCCCCAAGGAATCGAAAGATAGCAGTCGCTTCGCATAATACCTAGGTCTCGGAAAAGTTTCCAAAGACTTGAAAGCCTAATAAAATATATGAAAGACTTTTAAAGATCTCGGTGTAACCATAGCTTTGTCTACTGTATTCAGCATCAGAATTGATCTGCTATTTAATAGATGGTTTGACCTCTATGACTATTGAATTCTTTTAATATATTTGCCGTGAGTAGTGGTTAAAGACATGAAAAATAAGCTTTTTTTGAATAGGTACCTATTAAGTTTCGTGAGTCATACATTACATCACAACTTTAGTTACGGGTTGATATCGGGGTTGTCCGACTAATTTCGAACTCAATCAGAGTCCATTTTCAAGAGCGGGTATAGTCATGCGGCACAGCGGAGGCGGGCGTCGCGGACCAGACGAAAAAAGATTTTTATTATTTCTAGGTGTGATGGCATCATTGTAACTTTTAGCATTTAAACAATCTTAAATAAATAATACCTACTAGTTATAAATTAAAAAACGTCGATGCATTATTTTAGCTTGAACATTCTTCATCAAGACTTTTTTTTCAAATAAAAAAGAACTAAACCGGAAACGGTTCATCTTAGGAGCTACGATACCACAAACTCACAGATAGATACACACGTGAAACGTATAACCCTTTTCTTTTCGCCGGAGGTAAAAAGTACTACTTACAATATTAGTTATCACATTATTGTGATATAAACAGAATTTTGGTGATACAATTTTTTTAAATCTTGTGATCTTGTTACACTTGAAGTGGATGAATAAATGATTTGATTTGATCATTGTTTTAATTAGGTTCCAATTAATTCAATCGAATTTCACATAGAATAACATAAACTTATTGCTCTAACGCTTAGAGTATCCATTGTAGGCAGTGTAGTGCTTCTAAACCGGCGGTTAGCATTAACCGACCAAAGCCGATTACCTAATTGAGCTCACACGGAGCGCAATTCCTGTGAATCTAATACGTTACCTACCTATGAGGCTTGATAGCACTGATGTATTGAATGCCTCTTATTAAATTCGTGAGTTTAAACTATTATTTTATTCATTTATAATTATTATAATTATTTATATTTTATATAATTATTTATATATATTAATATCTATATAAGCTTTTCACACGGCTTTGCTTGCGTTGTTTGAGAATTTAAAATTCAAGACTGTATTTTTTTTTTCGGAATGAATCGTAAGGTACGTCTCATCATGTCCGTTTCTGCACACTTGATAACTTTCGCATTTATAAGTATTACGATTACGATATTAGGATTACGATTTAAATAAATTGCACGTACCCCGACCCGTGTAATCAGATTACTCCAGAAGAAAGAATTAGAAAGGAAATTAATTATTTACATAAAAATTAATTACAATAACAACATTGTACGAGCCTAAACTATGGTTATTTTGAACTATATTTAACTAAGACCCTTTTTTTCAAACTATTTTAAAATTATTATGTTTAGGTATTTATTAGGTTCAGTATATAAAGAAGATTAAAAAGTTTGTACCTTATATGAATTATTGTATATTATTTAAGTAGTTCTAAATAACTTTATTTCAATTTTGTTTATTTTTTTAAACCCGTTTGTCTTAAACATCGATAAGTGAAATTGTATTAGTAAACCATTTCTCGGTATAAAGCTAAATTAACATCAAAAGCCCACAGATCAAATACAGAAATATGACTCAGCATTCAGCAAGTCTGCAGCATTGCATTACGTGGGTATATTGTGTACCAATTTGCTCGAAAGCAACCGTTCGATACCAGAGCTATTCTGATACACATCGTTCTGACCTTATTTTAGTGATACTAAATATAAATATGGTCCCTCTCCGCGAACATTCGCATGTAATGTAACTTTACAAAGACGAGCATTAATCAGTGAAGCAAACCGAACATTACAATGCGTAACATCATCATTATCAGCCTGTATTAGTCCACTGTTGAACATAGGCCTCTCGAAATGCGCGCCACTATTGTACGCTCATTGGAGGTATTTGTCCGTAATCGCCATGCTGGGCAAGCGGGTTGCGATCGCAGTAGCAGATGATTGCTGTTACACAGAAGGATACTGCTGCCCATCCTTTGGGTCGTTCCCTTTTATCGCTTCTTACGACACCCATGGGACGAGTAGGGGTAGTTCTATTCTTAGGCCGGTAAATGCGCAACATGTAATGTTACAATTTGAGCATTTCAGCGTGCAATTTCTGTAAAATTTTGTACATAGTGCTCAAAATGGAATCTGAAACGTTACATTACAAGCGAATGCTCGTAAGTCAGGGAGGCAGTATTGTAACGTAACGCTCAAAACAGGCTAATGCTCTGAGCATCGTGGCATAGTGGGAGCATCTCAATGATATTAATAATGTCCGCCTGACCGAATTCCCTATCAGAGCGGCCACTCACAATGGACTAGCCATTCATCTCCTACGTAGAGATTAATAGTGTTAGAATTATAGTGTTCAAGTGTTTGCGCAAACAGATGCATTCTCTAATCCCTCACTGTTTTAGGACGGCAATCCGACACGAGAAGAAAGAGATCAGGCGCAGAGATACCGCACAAGTTAGAGGTGCGTGCGTTCAAACTTGAAACATCTGACTCTTTAGCCAACACTCGTTTCAGTCCTGGATTTTTATATGGCCATATAGGCCGTGGCCTAGGGGCGGCAGAGTCCTAAGGGCGGCAGATCTTAGAGGACGCTCGATTTCAGATGATAAAAATCTAACAATTTCACTGGTTTCCTCATGGTTTTTAACTAATTTATTCGTTTTAAATTTAACTTTAGTGCCTTATACTACAAGTGGAAAATTTATCATAGAAAGGTACGCATGGGGCGGCGGAAATAAAGTGGCCTACAATCATAAAAAATATAAATCAGGCACTGACTCGTTCTTTTGACATTTTATCTGTTACTTTAAATTCCTACTCACAACGTAGACCAGTATCAAACTGAAAACAAAACGATTTAAATCAAATTAGCATATCATTTGCTGAATTGTGCGAACAAAAGCCAGTTTTAACTAAAAGCAAATAGTATAAAGTTGCGATGTTCCTAGATAGTTACATATTCCATTAGCGCTTCAACTGGGCGACAATCTGGTTAGGAAGTTAAATGTACCAGTGGAAAGTTCGAGAATTTTCTCACGAACCGGTATATATTTCAGGCTTTCAGCGCTGTCTTTTTAATAAAACAATTGCAGATACTTTTTATTTATTTTGTTGCTTAAAGTACCTTTAGTAAGATAAAGCTTAAAAACGCTACGGAACATTTATCTGCTCTTTTATGGTATTAAAAAAACCAACTGCGTTTAGGCCGCATCATAGCGACGCGACGCCTATGTAAATATTTTCATTTTCTATCAACCCCAATTGATCGCCACCGCGAATGCTACCACAGTACTCTGCGAAAAACATAAAACAACAAGCTCAGCTCAGACTATTCTGCAAAAAAAGAGTCTCAATGAAAATCAGAAACTTTATTAATTTCTCTAAAGCGCCACGTCATCGCCGTACAAAGGTTCAAAGCAATCATTAATCATGACCCTTTAATGATGACGTAGTGTTTACGCAATTAATCATTTAGCTTGAAACATTGGGCCTTCTGACGTCATTAATTTAACTCGGCGGGTTAGTCTTAGATGGTGTAATGATGTTATTAACTTTACGTCAGTGAAAACATTTGAAGGATACCAAGAAAACTGGCCTTTAATTGTACTCAGGGCTACAGATCAAGCTATACTTTTCCAGAATAAGCTAACCTCTTGTTGTACGAAGAGCCTGTGAATCTGAGGTCAGTTTATACTGGTTTTGTATTGCTTAATGTGTACCCGTGTGTTTAACAGTCACTTATATTCATCTTCCTAGCCTTATTATACCTAAACTTTGTTGGGGTCGGCTTTTAATCTAACTGGATGCAGCTGAATATCAGTTTTGTACGGAACGACTGTTTATCTGACTTTCGGAATCCAAAGGAACATAATATTCTGAAGTTAGATTTGTTGTCAGGATTTTATGAGCCCTTTAACGACTGTCATACCACTAATCACTATACCACAGACATCTATATTATTATTTTTTATTTATTTTCCGATAGCATAAATCCGTTGTCTCTGCCTACCCCTCTGGGAAACAGGCATGAGTCGATGTATGTATGTATGTATAAATCCAGAAGAGTTTGTTACAATGTAACTTACAACAAACTATGTTAATAGCAGTTCTTATAATATGTTCCACTAGCGACAAAGCATTTATAATAAGATGCCTATCAGGCTCTCATAAATTATATTAGGATAAAGTATAATATGAGAGAGTACTCTCCATAGAAACATTAAATAAGGAGAAGTGGCAAGGGGGCGTTCCCACGTCTACGCCGTACGACTCCTAGAGTCGTACGTGGCTAAATGGCCGTTACCGGCAGCCAGTACACTTTTGACCGCGACCGTGTAATTTTATCGAAATGACGCGTTGTTTACTGGATTCTTATAAAAATCGATGTCAAACAATAAACTTGATTAGTAAAACAATCATTTACCATATTAATTATATTAGATTTCTCTTTAAATTCATTAAAAACAACAAATCTAAAAATATTTGCTGTCTTTATTATGTTATTTTGGTTTTCATGGAGCACAACGAATTTATTATTTTTGTACGAAATACACTGCTTCTTAAGTACTATCTCAGTTCGATACTGTGTTAATAAACGAAGCAATGTAAAAATAACATAACGATATTTTGAACATCAGAATTATGTCGTGGTAGGGCCGCTGGTATCGGTCGCGAAAGTACTCGCTGTAGATCCATGTGTGAGTAAGACTGAGTAAGGGCAGTGCATGTTGCATGATCGCTGTGTATAAAGTAATTAAGTGCATATTTGTTTGTGCAGCATTCACGGAGTTGTTGTATGCGAGAATGTCTGAGATTGGTCCGAGACATTGCTTTTATTGAATTGCGTGTGTAGTTGTGTCGAGTGGTAGGGACAAACTGAAGACACTAGGTTCCTGTACATTTTATACCACACGGGCATATCTCCTTCTTTCCAATATCTTTGGTACTCTCACAACAAAGAATAAAAAAATCACTTCAACACACCGGTGGTAGGCGTCAAAAAACTTCGCATTAAAAATTGCTTTAACATTTTTGCCTAAACCCTACTGCTATACAAAAAGATAGCGGGTTATGGTTTAAGACGTCCGAACCGTCAAAAGATTACCCTTCTGTCCGTCCATTGGGTAATGGCTAAATCATATTCATATTTCTAGAGAATGCTCAAACATTTAGGTGTTCTTACGATATTATTCCGTAGTAAGTGATCTATTGTAATTATTACTACGGTAGTGGTCATGCACGCGCTCGCAATATAGCGATAGTACCTTGATAGTACCACCACTAAGTGGATTTAGTACTGCAGTGCCATCACTGACGGGTTGCGAATATTTAGGTTCTGGCAAGCGCAACTAAAATGTTTCTGCAAAATAGCTCATAGAAATGGCGCCTGACGTGATATGAGTACTGATAGCCTAGGGTTATAAACGTCCACTGACAGGTCAGTGGTCTCGAGTTCAATCCTAAGGCGCGCACCTCTGACTTTTCATAAGTTATGTGTGGGTATTATAAGTTAATTATCAGTTGCTGAAACGGTGAGGGAAAACATTGTGATGAAACCAGCACATCTGAGAGATTTTTTAATGGTGTGTAATACCATGTGAGGCCTACGGGCAGTTTAAACTCTGTCTCAACTCTAGAAGAAGAGTGATATGAGGAAGGCTTGTACCTCACACTACAAAGATGGCTTTGGACCGCCACCAAAGATATATTGTCTTTGTTTTTTAGTTTAAACGAATGTCTTTAGCCGTCACTGACCGTGACCGAAACTTGACAATCGAAACGTCAAATTATGTATTACAAAAACGTAAAAAGAAGACTTCCAATAAATTTCCATGAGATCATAATAATCATAGCAATCAAATAAAGTGATTACGATGGATGGCTATCATTAATTTCCCTGTAACAGACTCGATATTTCAGTAACGCTTTACTAAAAATAGCGATTGGCCTGACATTTGTAATAAATGTTGATAATAAATTGGCAGTTTCGTTTTATATGTTTTTGTTCCCGAATTTCAATATTTTCCGAATTTAAAGTACAATTTCCGGCTCTTACACTATTTCATCATCATCCTCCTAGCCTTATTATTCCCAAACTTTGTTGGGATCGGCTTCTAATCTAACCAGATGCAGCTGAATATCAGTTTTCAACGGAGCGACTGCCTATCTGAGTCCCGCAATCTAAAGGGAAACGGTATTCTAAAGTTAAGTTTGTCAGGATTTTATGACGGTATTGACTTCCTATATCGACTGTCTAAGTTAAACGGCTTAACGTTAATGAATAAAATGTTAAAATAAGATTTATTAAATTATGTTTTCTAATAACTTTTGCAAAATTTAATACAGCAGTTAACCATGATATAAGCTAAAATGTAAATATTCGCTCGTGAAGCCTAGTTAAACCGCAGTTGATCGAGGTATGATCGCGTACGGAGCTCGTGTCGCGGCCACGTTGTTCATAATATGTTGTAAGGTTCATCATCTGCCTAGCCTTTTCCCAGCTATGTTGGGCTCGGCTTCCAGTCTTACCGGATGCAGCTGAATACCAGTGTTTTACATAGAGCGACTGCCCATCAGACCTCCACAACCCAGATACTGGGTTACACGATACCCCTTGGTAAGACTGGTTGTCAGACTTTCGGGCTTCTGACTACCAGTAACGACTGTCAAAGATTTACAATTGACAGCCAGGGCCAACAGCTTAACGTGCTATCCGAGGCACGAAGAGTGATAATTAATTTATAAAACGCACATAACTTACGAAATGGGCGCGCCTTGGGTTCAAACCCGAGACCACTGACTTACCAGTCAACGGTCACCACCACTAGGCTATCACGACTCTTAATATGTTATAAGGTTGCTCTATATTTTCTTATTTAATCTAAGGTTAGCCATAATAGTATAGAGGTAAGATTATTGACTGGCTATAGACTTTTCGTAACTTATGTGTCTATTATCACTTATCTTTTGTAAAAAGCATTGGTCTTGCATCTGATCTCTCTTCGGTCGTGTTGTAATATGAGATTAAAGAAATACTAAGTTCACCTGTGATAGCGCATACACTTGTACACTATAATATCTACGTAACGTAGTCTGTTAATCCCCGTTGAGATTTGCCGCTGTGACCCAAATATGGTCAAGAGGACATTATTTTATGTAATTCGACTCTTTAGCTGTGTGCATGAAGAAAAGAGATGCGAACTGTTTTGTCCGAGCTGAGGGAATAGACTATCCTTGATCTACCTATCCTTGACATAAATTCAAGCAATCTGTGATACACGGCCCCTCTCGGGAGCTATACAGCGCAGTTTTCAAGTGATAAGATGCACGCTCGGTGTTGTAAAAGTATAAGATAAATCTTTCAAAGTAAACTTTCTTATGCTCTGCTGCAAGCAAATGTAGCTAGTATTTGGTTGATATTTTATAAGTCGGTCTTTACTATAGCTAGTGTTTGGTTGATATTTTATAAGTGGTTTTTAATTCTAGCTAGTATTTGGTTGATATTTTATAAGTTGGTCTTTACTATAGCTAGTATTTGGTTGATATTTTATAAGCTGGTCTTTACTATAGCTAGTATTTTGTTGATATTTTATAAGTTGGTCTTTACTATAGCTAGTATTTGGTTGATATTTTATAAGTTGGTCTTTACTATAGCTAGTATTTGGTTGATATTTTATAAGTGGGTCTTTAATATAGCTAGTATTTGGTTGATATTTTATAAGTCGGTCTTTACTATGGCTAGTATTTGGTTGATATTTTATAAGTGGGTCTTTACTATGGCTAGTATTTGGTTGATATTTTATAAGTCGGTCTTTACTATAGCTAGTATTTGGTTGATATTTTATAAGTCGGTCTTTACTATAGCTAGTATTTGGTTGATATTTTATAAGTCGGTCTTTACTATAGCTAGTATTTGGTTGATATTTTATAAGTCGGTCTTTACTATAGCTAGTATTTGGTTGATATTTTATAAGTCGGTCTTTACTATAGCTAGTATTTGGTTGATATTTTATAAGTCGGTCTTTACTTTAGCTAGTATTTGGTTGATATTTTATAAGTCGGTCTTTACTATAGCTAGTATTTGGTTGATATATTTTATAAGCTGGTCTTTAGTGTTTTGATTTGTATCATAACTGTGCTGTAGTCCGGGTGACCTAAACACACTGCGTACATCCTTGTACGAAATAAGGTGGTAACTTAACATTAATTTAACATTAACATTAGTTTTTAAGAAACATTATTTACAAAAAAAAAGTGTGTACTTCATAACAATGGGACATAATTAACATTATAATCAAATGTTGTTTTGAAACTGTTTACTTATATTTGTAAACATTTCTAAGACCAGTGTAAGAGCACTATTACGTTTCATTTTACCATTTCGGTACGAAATCCTAAAAACTAATTATCTTTATCCTATACCAAAAAATTCAATTCAATCCAGCTTAGTCTGGACCTAATTGTAACATAACCAAAGTCCGTTTTTTTTTCGAACAAAATATCTTAATTCTCTTGGCCCAATTAAATTGTATACCTACCCTCTATTTACAATATTTTAATCCCGGGAGAAATCATTGAAAATAGACTGTGATCTTTTCTAAGCCTATTCAGATAAAGCTAAGCTTATTTAGATAAATTATAAGTATTTTTAATGCTGGAATAGGTAGTTCGTTATTAATATCTCGAATAGCTTTAGGTATAATTAAAATATCGTGATACAGTGCAACATAAAGAACACAGTTACACAGTACAGTTTCGAATTGTTTTTTTTTATATCGCACATCTTTTTAAAGAGTCTTAGATTCATAAGGACAAGAGTTTTTTATACTGTGATATTTTTATGTTTAGGGGTCTAAGTGCGTGTTTTCTATTTAAAGAAATCTTCCGAAGCCTAGTCGGCAGCACACGTGACCAAGCTATTCTTTGGTCAAAGAATCAGCATTAAGGCTTGGAGTAATTTTAACTAGTGGGATAGTTCCTTGTGAAGCGACGTCATAAACGCGTCTCCATTATAATACAAACATTGATATAACGTTGACGTTACTTAAGACGTAAGACCAGTGTGGCGTCAACTTTTAAGGAGTGGCGTGTCAAGGCACGACGAAACCTGGCTAGACAAACTAAAGCAGAAAAGGCAACACCGCACCACCGCAGCACCGATAGCGTCAAATCATATAGGTAAGAATAGAAATATTTACAATATCTTTGGTGACAAGTGTAGCAAGGTTTGTCGCTCACCCATTGGCATATTTAACCATAAAAGGCGATGTAATTACTCCAAAATTAAAATTAAAAACCTACAGGTGCTGCATACAATAATCTGACAAAATGCTGTGGCCTATGATGATAATGATGACATTAGGTGGGGTGATAAGGCGCATGGCAGACAAGCTAAACCAGTGGTCAGTAGCCACCGTTTGAAATGCGTTATTTTTGGAGCGCAGACTGTTGTATAGGTAGGTATTAGTTCAATGCATTAACGTTCTTTTTTTGGCTCTATCGATAAAAGCACTAAAAAATCATTGTAAAGAACGTTTTTGCGAGCATAGCAGCGGTTATAACGGTAATTGAAAGAATTGACTTCTAAAACTTGAATATCAAAGAAAAAATTGCGCTAACCAAACTTGGTGGTTCAGCGGCTTCACTTAACTCTTAGCTAATAAGTTACAAAACTAACTCCGTGACTCATTTGGAAAGAATCCAAATAAATGCCAAAACTTCATAATATTTATAGCATCATAAATATTGTTCAAGATTTCTTTGTAAATAATTAGTTAGAAACAAGATTTCAGGTATAATAGAACCTATATAGTCAATGGAAAAGTTCGCTAAAAGTTATACTTATTAACTTTATATTGCGGAAAAATTGTTATTGTAGTCAACTTTGAAACTCATAAAATTTCTTGAACAATGCCACAGACTTAAAATTGCTATAAGTTCCGCTCTTGAAGTTTTTAACTTCACAGAAAAGGTTTAAGTATATTTTTAATTGCTTACTTTATTAAACTGGATTATAACTTAACATTTTTTAGGTAAAAAGGAAATAAAAGTTATCAGTTACTGTCATATAACAAAGTTATGGATTATTATCATCAAAATACTTTGTTTATTTGCTTTTTAAATTGGCGGCGTTTCATTTTAGTGCGTTTTCGTATTTTGACCGCCCATTACATTAGGTATACAATTTGCAGAGTGCCTGAATTAATGCTGCAGTAAAGAAAAGTACACTAAGTATACAAATTTAGCATGCTAATTACATTTACCTAGCGCTCTGCAAATTGGATAATGGAATGGGCGCTTAGATTTGTGGCGTTTCATTTTAGTGCGTTTTTACTTGAATAAGTGCTGTAGTAAAAGAAAGTACTAAGAAATGCTGTCTTAATGCCTTTACACTGTACAAATTTAGCACTCTAACTCACCTAGCGCTCTGCAAATTCGATAATGTACTGGGCACTTAAAGAACAACCAGATCAAACCAACGTCTGATTGATGCAAACAGCTTCTTACACTCTTCACAGGCCATCCAAGATGAACCATTAAAAATGAGAAGCAAAGTGTAGAAAAAGAAGTAGGTACACTCCGCCACATGTGGCCTACATTGAACGCACAATTAATCGATTGCGTTCATAAGTATGCTACTGGAAATACCATTTGGCAAATACAAATACAAATATATTTATTTGTCAATGTAGGTATGCATTACAATAGATGGTATAATTATTAGGTAGTTCGCTACATTGTGCTTATGGGCATACAAATTTTACTTATTTATAACTATTATCTAGTTAACCAAATATTATAAATGTATTACCTTTATAATCTTTCTATAATTTTATTAATCTATAAAATCTATAAAATAACTTATTCTATGCAAAGTGAGGGATTTTAGGTACATCCTCGCCCAATGCGAGTGTGCTGTACTACAGACCAGACCATGTCCCACTCTATGATCCAAGTGTCCATACACCTGCACTCTTCACGATTTGGGGGACGTCACTAATGTGACTGTAGCTGTTTTCTGGCCCCAGGTAATTTTAGGAAAGCTGTTACGCAATCTTGAAGTACATCGGTACACAAAGAATAGAAAGAAAGAATATTAAATTTAAATCATGTTTTCACAATCCATCTTATTCTTGTTGCCGCTCAACGTGGATTTACTGTTACAATAAGAAAAACAATCTCTTTTTACCTCGGAAAAAGTAATTGCATAAAAATGAATCCAAAGAAAACTCGCAGTATCTAAATCTAGATTCCTTTCTCTCCTTGAGTGGTTCACTTCACAAGTTTACAAGAGGATCGCCTCGAGATGTACTTGTCTTATGAAAAATAATGGGACTAATAAATTATCATTGAAGGCACGGTGCACAGTGGTTCAGATTTTTAGAAAAGTGCACATAGGATCGAAAATGCAAATTTCATTTAACTAAAAATTGTTTTGTGTATAAATTTTAACGCTGATTCATACTTATGGCGCAACCGAGCTACTTAACAGATCATTCACATGTTTTTATTTATAAGTGAAAATTCGCCGCACACGTACTCTTCACTTAAGTAACTTTTTTGAACAGCTTAGGAACATTATTCAAAATTCCACGTTCAGTATCTTTGTGTCAGAACATCGAGAGAAATTGAAACTGCATTTTCATCCCATACTGAATACGGAAGGATTTCTTTTATGTAGCAAGCTTTAAAAGGAACAAGATGAAACATTTGTTAGCAAACATAGTATGCCAGCATTTCGTTTGATCGTCCAGAGAATAGGCTCGGGGCGGTACTATGACATAATAAAGCGATCATTCTTCTGCTGCGAGAAAGCGCTAGCTATGCATCATAATACATTTTTATCTCCTTGCTCGCAAAGAGCAGAAAAACGAAAGTCGAACGTATTTCGTCGAAAAGGAATTTGAATTTCGCATCCCGCTTTCCATATTCAAATAAGAGAATCAAAGAATGCCAGTTGCCTCGTAAAAAGATTTTAGAATATTTTGTTTTTGGAATATTCTATTTTTGCAAAGGTTAGATAAAGATGCACTGGCTTCGAAGGAAACGTTCGGAAAAGAAACTTTGTTGTATTTCGAGTGACAGAAATAAATACGAAGTTTTATTCGCTTGCCGCGATATTTTTCTTACTTTTATACAAAAATGGAAAATGTGTTAAAGTAACAGAGCAAATGTTATTATTATCTGGAATATAATTTGTTTAAATATTATTTGAAATCAGGTTACTACTGAAAATTATCCAATAAAAAGTTCAAACTACGATTTTTTTATAAGGCAGACTGGTTTAAGTCCGACCAGTACGGAAAATATGATATTATAAAAATCGGTATAAGAAAAAAAAAATGTGGGAAAGGTAACTCAAACCTTTTGCTTTCGGTAATGTAATTAGACTGAATAAACGCTAAGCAAGAACTAAATGGCTCTATTTAAGAATATTGCGCGATAGAGAAGTTTAAAAAACTAAATTTAATAAATTATATGTTACATTACATTAAATTAAAAATAATAGCGTCATCTCTGAATAAAAAAAGGAAACTACGACGTGTAATCTACAACATACGAGATTAAACTACCAGCGCCATCTCTGAATCTTGGGAAGAAATGCATTAAGGTAAAAAAAAAAAAAAATAACAGAGGTCAAATTTCTACCACTGACGGCACCACTTGTAAGTATTAAACATTTATTCTATTCTATCCAAATAATTTAAGACCCCCAAAATTTAAACATGAAAATAATTTGTAATTTAGATTTTTTCTTTTTTTTATAATATTGTGTGGTCTTGTTGTCGAGATCTTTTTGGTAAGTATACAAAAAAGCACTTTTTCATTTGGAACCCTCATGAATACCGGGAAAGGTGCCGCACATAGAGTAAATTTAAGGACGGGATCAACCGAGCCTTTTCAACACTTCTGTTACTTTTGTAGGGATTAAGGCATAAGGGAAAAGTAGGGTGGTAAAAAAAATGCTTTCTTTTTTATTTTGTATAGTGTACAGTCGAGAGCACAGACATGTATACAATTTTCATTTTTGAAACTCCATATATTTACCTATAGTTATCTGAATAATATAGAAGTACTAATGTAGAAGTAAATCTTTATGTAAAAGAAATGGTTTTTCTATTTGTGTTACATACCTAATTTTCTTTATAACATTGCAAGCTAAATCGGTAGGTTAAGTTTGTGTTTACATGTCTGTGCTCGTGAATTTACGTTTTATTTTCGCGTCTTATCTATTTCCACCAACAGTAAACCTCTGGAATCATCCAGATATTATCTGTACATCGGTCGGATCTTTCAACAGACATGCCGAAAGTTTTGATTAGGTCTTAGTTACTATGATAATTAAATAACAGAGACAGTAGGACAATCTAGTCTACGGATAGACATTCATCTATTACTTCTACACAAATCAGATATCAATATATGGGCGACTAGCTTCCACCTGCGAAATATTATGTTGGTAAATTGTAACCTACATGTTATTCTGGTGTAAAAGTTACATTACTGTAAAATCCTTTCAGTTTTTTCGTGAAAGAGTTGCAAATTACAAACGTTCATCCATCGATACATCCTCACAAACTCAGACATTTATAATATTTAAAGAGTGAAGCAGTGATAACCTAGTGGAAATTAACTAACTGTATTCAAAATTAATTATCATTTGCTAAAACGAAAACATTGTAAGGAAACCAGCACACCTGAAAGATTTTACAAAGGTAAAGCCATGTCAGAAGCCTACGAGCGGTTTAAACTCTGACACCAGCTTGTTCAACAACCCTACGATAAAAAAAAAGAAGAATTAGGATGATTAGGATAGGATACGATTTAAAAAAAACGCAAGCATGTCAACACATGCGTTTTTTAAATCCGCATTTTTTAAATAAAATGTGTTGTACTATTTAATTGCGTTTTATATTAAAGTTTGTGTTCGTAAATGTAAATCAAATTCAGAATTTGTAGAGCTTAAACTAAAACCGCTCTGGAATATGCGTATCTATTATCTCATGATTGAAAACTCTTTGCTGATAATTTAATGAAGCTGTTCGCTTCCAATTTACACCAAACATAGGAAAAATTCGTCCCTCGAGTACGAAGCGTACGTATTGAAAAGATAAAATAACAGGAACCGAGCCTTTTAAGCACAGTATAATAATCATACAGTATGGTAACTACGTACAAACGCTCGAAACGGCACACTCACACAAAACGCATAATATTGCGTAACGACGAGACTCCTGAGCGAACGTCGCGGCACTCGCAGTATCAACGACGCGACGCACGGTGGATTCTGTAGTACGGATTGATTGGCCAATATTATTTTACTACGTTTTGAGTCTGTAAATAACTTTTAGAGGTATATTAAGGCAATATAAGTTTTTTATTTCTAAAGAATGTTGCAATATTTTAATTATTCTATATGTACAGAATATTCTTCATAGTTCAGACCGGGGCCGCGCGCGGGGCGAATCGATACTTAACTAAAATATAATAAATAACGATAATAATTATTTATAATATATTACTAAATACATATTATCACAAACATAATAAATAAATATAATATATACAGATATACTATATACAGAATTTACGAAATATACTTTTAATCTCACAAAATCATTTGTAGCACTTGACCCAGGAAGAACTATTTTAAAATTTCTCACAACCCTTGAACAAGATATTCTAAGTTCCGAAGTTACCAAAAAAAAAAAAATTAAAAATATCAGTTATGGTGCTCTTTCTCGATTTGCATACACGAAATTGCATACGAAGATTTGCATACATTAAATTATCTATTTTTTTAAATCTTTATTCCTGGCCTGCAAAGCTATGCCCTAGGCATTATGGTGTTCGCGATTATAGATTATTGATTATATTATTTGGAAAGGTAGCCTTCATTCACCTCGAAGATTCATTTGAAAAGAAAATAAGAGTTCGTCACCAGAAATAGACGCACGTAAAAGTTCAGGGTTACTACACTGCTCAAAGTCCTTCGTTGGCCTACCTGGACTGACTTTTTTAATATATTAAAAAAATACGATCCATCTAGCCACGATTAATTATTTTTAAGAAACACATGTTTGGTTCTGTTTGACGACTGCCATTTAGACTTAAAAAATTTAATGAAATTATGTAAAGTTTTAATTTAGTGTCTCTTGGTTTATTGAGCAGTTGGTTACAGCAATCATCATATCCTCTAATTAAAAAAAACTGCTTTCTAATTTCTTGTGTGGAAGAGAAAACTATTTTTCACATAAATATCTCCTTTTTACTGGATAATCCATGACTCCTAACAAAAAAAAACACAAAAAAGTCTTATAAAAAAATTAACAATTCAATCAAAAGTTATTTTTCAACATTGTGATGGATAACATTCACCATTACTTGTATTATCTAATTTTAAACACGAACCGTAAAATTGCGTATTCAGCACCCCCCAACTTTGACCCTCTGGTATTTGAAGTTAGGCATTTTGGCCGAACTTTTGACTATATATCTGTATACTACAGGGATACCAGATTTATTATAAACTAATAATCACGCGGCCAAAATGCCTATGTACGAAAAAACACAAAATCAAAACTACACTCACGACGATAAAGTGAGCGTTAATTAAACAATAATTATGACGTAACTAGCAATCGTAATATACCAAATTTATATATTTTAAAAACTACATACCTCTAATATTACTCATGATTTTTTTTGTAAATATAGATGCCTTAATTTCAAAGATATAAATATTTGAACACTGAAGAAATTATTGATAATTTAATTTACAGTAACAAAACGCAAGAATGGGTCACCTTTGCCTTATCATAAAAAGGATACTCGACTGCCAGATTTAATTTGTTCACGTCTAACAATTGTAATATACCTTCTATTTGCTAATTCGATGAAAGAAAATCATCTACCCGCATTTTTTAAATTTCGATTTATGACCAATCATTCCGTAGTACAGAATCTACTGTGCGACGCGACGACGACACGTGGCGCATATTGTTTGTGTTCTTCTTCTTCTTCTTATCGTATGGTTGATGAACAACCTGGTGTCAGAGTTTAAACCGCCCGTAGGCCTCTGACATGACTTTACACACCATTGAAAAATATCTCAGGTGTGCTGGTTTCATCACGATGTTTTCCTTTACCGTTTTAGCAACTGATAATTAATTTATAATACGCACATAACTTACGAAAAGGCAGAGGTGCGCGCCTTGGGATCGAACTCGAGACCTCTGACTTGTCAGTCGACGGTCATACCACTAGGCTATCAGTGCTACAATATTGTTTGTGTGAGTCTGCCGGTTTCAAGCGTTCGCATTTGTACGTAGTTTCCATACTGTATGATTGTTATACTGTGTTTTAAGTCTTACCCAACTGTTTTGTTGTATTGCAAAGGGGACTTGTTTTTATCTATTTCTATTATAGAAAGTCTTGTATTACAGGGGTGAAGGAACCCGTTTTGTATGTAAAGTATTTTTTTTATACTGTGGTAGTAAATTTTCTTTGCAGAAAAGATAGAAATGTTGTTTTCCTTGCAAAAATGAACATAGATAATACTAATATATACTATACTAACTAATACTACTATACTAATACTATACTAAAATGGATGCGTAAAAACTAACTTGTACTATGGTATATTGAATATTTTACTAATAATTATTTGACTGCCTCGTTGGTCTAGTGGTAGCAAGAGCAACTGCCATACACGAGGTTTACGAGGTCGGAAAAAGTGTTATAAGGTTTTTCCATTAGGAAATTCAGTAGCAGCATGGAGTTTTGAATTACAATACGGATAATAGCTATAGGTTTATACGGATAATAGCTATAGCGGATAAGCAATAGGTTTGCCCAGACATGTTACACCGAACATCATACCGTTAAACGACAAAGTCGTTTGGTGGCAAGGCTTTGACCGATGGATGGTAACCAGCCACAACCGAAACTTCACTAGAAGCAGATAAGGTGTTGATCAATGCTAGATTGTAATCTTTGTCCAATCATTAGTCGATTTTTACGAAACCACTCTAATTATGATCATAAAAACATAATTTATATTCTATACTATCTATTATTTACTTAAAAAAAATAGTCAAAAACAAATTTACCGTGTACACAAACACTGTAACATTAATTCTCTTCGTGTAGTCACTTTGCACGGATAAAAAAAGCAAATAAAACTTCTATCCTATATCCTTTTGAAACCGTGTTATTGCGAACAATACTTTTGTTTATTTTAAAACGGAAAACCTGTGGTAAAGTTCCCTCATAATATTCTAGAAAGCAATGGCTTAAGGCCAGAGTGTGTTTAGATATTTTTTTAGAATCAGTTTCGCTAAATATGATTGTTGACGTTTCGACCTACGATTACCCTCATGATGATAATTCTTATCATCTGCCTAGCCTTTTCCCAACCATGTTGGGGTCGGCTTCCAGTCTTACCGGATGCAGCTGAATACCAGTGTTTTACATGGAGCGACTGCCTATCAGACCTCCACAACCCAGATACTGGGTTACACGATACCCCTTGGTAAGAACTAAGACTGGTTGTCAGACTTTCGGGCTTCTGACTACCCACTGATGATAATGAATTATGGAATTGATTTTTTTTCATTATTTAATACAGCTAGCTTCCATCCGCGTCTCGCGTGGTATGTGTATAAATAGTAGGTAGCTTATGTGATATTCTAATGTACTATCACGGACACGAACGGTGCACCACTTTGCGATCAAAATGCTTTGAGCGATGCTACGTGCGTATGGGCGGGGCTAGTGCTACGTTCGGACGCCGCGTGCAAGCGATGCTAACCTTAAGAGTGATGCACCGGCTTTGTCCACGATAGTACAATCTTTATTACTGTAAAGTGGCATCTTAATCTGTACTCTTAATCTATCCATACATCTATAATCACAATTTTTCACATTTAGATATAACTAGTTCACATTTAGATATAATAATACTAGTTTTTGCCTACAGTTTCGCTCGCGTGGAATGATGATAAATAGTAGCCTATGTGATTCTGATGTATAAGCTTATATTCCTGTTAAGTTTCATATGTTTAGAAGTTATTGCAAGAAGAGTAACAAACATTCATTCATCCAGCCCCCTGGCCGGTGTAAAAAATGTTCCTACCGCATACCGTACGTCCTAAAAACATTTCCCCCTTGCGAGTTCCTCGCACTGTATCGGACGGGGCCGGGTACTGCTAGCGCGCTTCGCAGCCCCGTCCAGTCTGCCTGCCTGCATGCTGCCTGGAGGCCCGCTCAAATTTGCACTCGGGGGACGATATCCTTGCGTCCAGGTGCCTGGAAATCGCCCCAACATGCTCTTTGGCCTATGTAAAAATAAAACTTATTACAATTATTCAAAACTTTGTTTTAAATGTGATAAAAAGTGTGCTCTCTCCAAGCCGGTCTGAGTGAACGCACCCTTAAAAGAAAATACTCTTAAAAAAAATAATTGCAAGAATTTATAATTTGCAAAAGTTAAAACTTGATGTTGAATTTTAATTACAAACTTCGCTGTCACAGTTGGGCACGCGAAATTAAGAAAACAAACATTGTTTGAAACTTTAAATATTTTATCTCTGAAGAGCGTCAGTAATTATATTTTGGCTGAAGTAACACATGACAAACTAAGCGTTTTTAGATCTTGTGGTGTATACACACTTGCAAGAAAGCGTTTTTAACACCCCGCGTTTTTAACGCCAAAGGCACGCACAGACACGCCAAACTTACACCTATCACCCGATAGGTGTAAGTTTGGCGTGTCTGTGCGGCATTGTAGCTCCTAAACAAATGGACTAGTTTTGTATAGGTTTCAGCAAACCTTTTCAGAAAATATGGTAAAATAAAATTGTATTGATGACATCTTGAAAAAGTCACAACCCTATCTACCAATCTTTGCTGTGTGTACATGTAAAAAAGTTTCATAGCCTAAGAAAAAAAAACTCTCAAATCTCAAGCGTTGTTCTTCATTCTTTATTTAGAATTTAAATCTGAATGTAATCTTTCCAGCCTGTCTACAAAGGCTCTAACTTAGCAAGATTAATCCGTTCACGACGCACCTGCCAGAACAACTGTTTGCTATCCCTGCCACTCTGTACCAAAATTAGCACGTACGTGACTTTTTTGTTTAATGTGCATTATTTTATTGCTACTCAAACGTTTATGGCGTTTGCGGGTTATGGGTGACGTATATTTGCAGCCGGATTTACTCGCGAAAGATCCGATTTTATTCCGTATCTTTTTATGTCATATTATTTTTATATGTCCCAATAACGTTCAGTTTATATGTCAATGAAATTGTTCTGGTCGTTGTCAAGTTATGTTTTAGAAATATGAGAGTGTTACGGGCAATGGTATTTTCTTACAGTTTTTCTGGATCACTATTTTGCTAGATACTCAAAATAGATAAAATACGATACGGGAATAATATAAATGGTGTGGAGAAGTTTCTTTCTAGGTTAACTACGCGTGTTTTTTATAACATTGCAATCATGCCATCTCTTGTTATCTTATTACAAAAAAGTTTTTAGATATTAAAGGATATTCTTGGTTCAAATCATATCTTCGGGAAATTGTTTTTTTTAAAGTAACAACATAAATACGAACGCACTTTATTATGGTGTATAAAGGTTGATTAAAATTATTGCACTTATAAAAGCCAACATTTTATTGTGTCGTTTATGTGGAATATAAATTAATATTTTTTTTAATGTCAGGATTGTAGTAACGATATATCCGTGCTCGTAAAACGTCTTTTGTACGTGAGTTTCATTTATATTACATTTTCATTTTGCATAGCATAGTCGCTATGAAAAATACAAGTGAAAAATGCTTCATCTGAATCGAAATGAAGATGAATGATGACGATGATTTTTTAAAGCTTTTAAAAAATTATAAAAAAAACATATGAATTTAATACTTGATAAAATCGATCAATTTTATTAGATTTTTATATTTAAACATTTATTTGATCGACTATTGTAAATTCTTTTTTGTTTTTTTTTGTATACGTGTTAAAACTTTTAGTAGAAAAAAATTATACATATAGATAGATATATAGACATCTAATAAGAACCAGTCATTTTATTTATCATTTACAAATATTATGCGTTATTTTGTTGTTTATTTACTCACAAGTGTGATGAAAAACATTGTATGTCGCAAGGGTGGTACGAAAATTATTAACGTCGGTATAATAATTGTGTCCTTACGACCCTTTTAACACAATATAATATTACGGTCTTTTTTATTCGTGTGGAAAACCCCTTATGGGTTTATTACGGTTTTCCTGGCCAAACAGGTTTTGGTAAGGAGTTCCATTCTTCTCCTTCTTTGTACGGTGTCTCTGTAATGTATCTGTTATATAGTAGTATACGTATATTAGTTTATAGTTTCGCATTTATTCTTATTTTTGCCAGACGAAATGGCTTTTCTCCTGATACTTGCCTTTGACAAATGTTAGGATACCGAGTCACGACTTTTTTATTCTCAATAAAGCAAAATTACTAATAAATCTTAAATATTTTTTGGTAACTTTGTAAAAAAGAAAGACTTACGAACTATCGACCTTCAGACCGACCGTTAATTAAGACATAATAGCTGAATTCTTGTTGAATATAACTTCGATCAGATTAGAACCTTAAATTGAAATTAATTAAGTTATAGATTATGGTTTTACGCATGACGTATTGATCACCGTCTGGCTTTTGATGGCTTGATAAATTTTAATCTTACTAATATTATCTTATCTTACTTAAGATGTTTGTCACTCAATCACGCAAAAACCGGTAAATGGATGAAACTTGGTACACGGACTGGGATTATTATAAGAATATTTTGATCTCACATGACGGAAGCTAAAGCAAAGCAAAAGCAAAAGCTAATATAATTTTTAGTTTTTTTAAGTATAAATTAATTTAGGTAGTGTAGGTTTGTTGTATTAATAATTATGATAAATAATACGTAGGTATCTAAACTTGAATCTTGATGGCACTCAAGATTTTACGTTAAGGAAATGTTTTTCTAGTGTCTATATTAATTCAATCACACAAAATATTGTTTATTTTTTATAAATACCATAACTGCATATCAACTAAACAAAATTCCATTAACCTCCATCAAAAAGTAAAAAAAAAAAACAACTTTAAAAATCGTAACCTGAATTTGTTATTCAAATAGCTTGTCGAGCTAAAAATTCCAAAAGTTGAGTCGTTGGAAAACATTAAAATATTCACTTTGTTTCAAAAATGTTCACGTCTCTCGTTATGCGGTAGGGGCGTGTCTTTGTAATGCATGTTTTGTGTACGGATTTAACCTTCGCGTTCGCTCATTTTAAATATGTACGTAAGTGTTGTGCAAAGATTTGTTGGGTTTTATACTTTATTAATACATTTTTGGGAACACAAAAAAAAATGCCTAAGATATCTGTAACTTTGATTCTGAGTTAGGTAATTTATGAATATTTCCCAAAATTTTGTAATAGTCTTGAGTCAATAGGGGAAAATGTAGTAAGTAGATTGTAATAAGACGCATCATACCTCAATAATATTACAGATCTTTTCTTTATTTCTTTCTATATCGTATGGTTCATGAACAACCTGAGTAGGTCTCTTACATGGCTGTACACACAGGTAAAAACCTCTTACGTGTGCTGATTTCCTAACGATGTTTTCCTTCACCGTTTTAGCAAGTGAAAATTAATTTCTAATCGGCATATAAATGTGAATCGCCGAGGTGCCTGGGTTCGAACACACCTTTAACTTGGCTGTCATTATAGATAGCGATCAAACGTACTTATCATTTTTTTTAAACTAGTTTAAGTAACGTCCTTTTTCTAACTACATAGTTTTACAAAAACGTTGGTGCATAACCTCATTGGTGTTCACCCTAATCATCATTAAAAAAAAACAATATCGTTCTTACATACCTTCTGAGGGTGAATACACCAATAAACGGCAACACGTCCTCAAGACACCGGACATGAGGCTGGAAAAAGGAAGTCTTTGGTACGTGGTCCGGGAAATGAATCGACTGGGAAACTTAATTGGAAACGCTTGTTACTTGCGAGAACGCCAATAGGTAGGTTCTTGGTTTTGTTTGCCGAGCTTACTTATACCGTTGGTAATGAGCTTAGTTTTGTGTTATTTGAGGGAATGTATTGGGAATTCAATATACCTATTCTTGAAGACGTAATTACTGAAACAAGAGTAATAATAGTAGCTTCTACCACTACTTAAAATGTTAACCTACAATAAAATTGAGAAAAAAGAATTACCACTTACATCCTAGGGATATACCAGGGGTTTCCGATGCTAGAAGCAGAGAGATTCTGCTATTCTGTAAATCTGTACTGCTGACACGGCACGCCGCCGCAGCAGCCCGAGCGCGAATCATTAACGTATCATCGGCTGGCAGAAAAATGCTCATAACAACAAAATTAGAGTACCTATCTTCGTTCTGTAAAACTTTATTTCGTTTATAAATACTTTATAAAAAGAGTTGTGTTTTGCGAACACAATTTTTGTTCTGGCATGCCGTGATTGAGTGAGAATTGCGATCCCACGTTCTCATCAGAAAAGTGATAGGAAGAGATTTTAGTCGCTATGCCAGCCATCAACTAATATCTCTAGACTAAACCAGAAAGCCCGACACAACCGTTTCATATACCCCAAAAGTATGCTCTGATCATAGAGTAATCGGTGAACAAACTTTAAAAAAATACGAGATTGAAAACCTCCTCTATTTTGGAATTTGTTTAAAACATAAATTAAACTTCACCATCTTTCACTATTATATTTCTTCTCAAAAATTATTTTTATTTAAACTCAGGTGGAGAAACAACATACTTATAAAAAAACCAATACAATTAATTAATTTTCCTAAACCCTTAAAACGCAAGAAAACGGCTACATATTCACAACCATTATTCTAATAGAAGCCCCTGTGTGCTTAAGAATTAAATTACATAAAATTCTTCGCGGATACGCTTCGCTGTGGAGTCGCTTAATTAATTTTCTAGTCTTTTGATAATGTGTACAGTGATTCTCAACATTCATGTGATGACTTTTTAGATTGCTTGAAGAGTAATACTGTAAAATAAGCAAGGTAGTGGTAAATTGTAACTGGAGCAAAATTTAATTAATGAGATTTTACGAATAAGTACCTAGTTTTCTGAGATAGCATGGAAAACAGAAAGAGAATAAGCATTATTAAAGTTCCTATGCTGACTTACGGTCTGCCTTTCAACTCTTGATGATGATGAAGCAAGATGCAAAGATACAAGGTGGGCCAAAAGAAATCACCCTATTAGAAGATGCTCTTATTTTTGCAAATGGCGGCCAATATCAAATCTGTTTTGAGATTTGTGAACTAGACAGATGTAGAATACAAGTGAACAAGCCATGGAGCGATATAGTCCCCAAGAACGCGGAATAAACGCGTCTATTTTTTGCGTAACAATTCGTCCAATTTTTCGACTAAAATCTTAATGAGCGATGAGGCTCATTTCCACCTCAGTGGGTACGTAAACAAACAAAACTATCGCTTCTGGGGCACCGAAAATCCACGAATGATGCACGAGGAGCCATTACACCCGCTCAAAGTGACTGCATGGTGCGCTGTTCACGCTGGAGCTGGTCAAACGACAACAGTGGACGGTGCGCGCTCTAGGGCCATGTTAACCAAGTTTTTTCTGCCGCAATTGAACGAATTAGGACTGGAAGACATGTGGTTCCAATAGGACGGAGCAACGGCACAAACCGCGCGAGCCACAACCGATATTCTGAAGGCGGCGTTCCCGGGTCGCCTCATCTCTCGTTTTTTGTGGGGCTTTTTGAAGTCCCGTGTTTAAGTGAACAAGCCCGAGACCCTGGAAGCCCTCAAGGACAACATTCGACACGAGTGCGAGAATCTGTCGCCCGAAGTTCTCGCTGAAGTGATGAAAAATGCCATAAAATGAGCCCGTATAGCAATCAATTGTGACGGCGCCAATTTGGCTGATATCATCTTCTCCACTTGACCAATAAAATTCTAAAGGTTCAAATAAACATAATCAAAAAACATAATCGAAGTTTTTCATTTAGAAAAAAAATGAGAGCCAAACAACATTGGATGACTTCTTTTGGCCCACCTTGTATATAGGTCGCGAGTTCAAATCCCGCTCGTAAATTATTTGACATAATTATATTATAATTACTTATTTGATAAGAAATTTTAAAAAAACAACTGATACGGATGGGATTCAAACCCACAATCTTCGGCGTACCGTGCCGACGCTCTAACTGCTGAGCCACCGTATCCCATCCGAACCAGTCAAAATTTCAAGTCTCTTTCTACGCCTAGGGCTAAGCTAACATGTGCTATTGCGAGTATAACATGTAAAAAAAATCACAAAAATATAATTTTATTATTTTTTTGTTCTAGATCATTTAAAAAGAAAACCTAATCCTAACTTCTTAATTAGTATTATAAATGCGAAAGTAAGTTTGATTGTTTGTTACCTCTCACGCCTAAACCACTGACCCAATCATCCTAATTACATGGGACTTATAACATAGCCCGCGAAACGTGGATGTACTGCATACACTTCTGTCTACCCCCTCTGGGGAAAACAGGCGTGAGTCTATGTAATTTTGTTACAAATTTTAAAAAAGAACCTTGTAAAAGTTTGAGAACCACTGCAGAATACCCGGTTACAAATAATTTTAATTTTTTAAACAATATTAATTTATTTTCAGATACTTACATAATAGGATAATTAAAAGCATTGTTGGTTGTTTAAATAATAAAAAAACAATAATATGAACTGGGATTATTATCGACATAAATATAATAATTAATTTATTCATTTATGCAAATAATTAATTAAGTTCATTAGCATTGGAGCGCAATGATTGCACGCACACACATTCACGACTTCATTTTAATTTCCCTTTTATGCTTATTTTTAGGGTTCCGTGCCCAAAAGGTAAAAACTCCACTGTCCGTCTTACTGCCATCAGGCTGTATCTCATGAACAGTGATAGCTAGACAGTTGAAATTTCACAAATGATGTATTTCTGTTGCCACTATAACAACAAATACTAAAAACAAAACAAAATAAATATTAAAGTGGGGCTCCCATACAAAACACGCGATTTTTGCCATTTTTTTGCTAGATATTAATAACTGCAACAAGTAGACACTTGAACGCTAGTTGTATATTCATTTTAAAATAAATTATTATATTAAAACAAAATAAATAGCTAAGGGGGCTCTCATACAACGAACGTGATTTTATTTTTTTGTTTTTTTGCTCGATTTAAATAACGGCAATGAAAAAGGTTATAATATAGTGTCTAATATTGTATAAATAATGGTATGGGATCCGTCGTGCGAGAGTCCGACTCGTACTTGACCGGATTTTCTCTACCAGCCACTTAAATTAAAAATAAATAAATCAACCTGTAACTGCCCCACTGCAGCGCAAAGGCCTCTTTTCATACAGAGAAGGATTGAGCATTAATATCATCACGCTAGCTCACTGCGTGTATAAAGCCGTGTCAGAGACCTACGTGCGGTTTAAACTCTGACACCAGATTGTTCATCAAGCACACGACAAAGAAGAAGACTGCGTGTACGCAATTTCAGACTTTAAGTCCAGGTTTCCTTACGATATTATCCTTCACCGTTAGTTAGTCTTAGATTATCTAGAAAGAATATTTGACATAGAAAAAGTCACATATTGGTACAGCCAAAATTCGAACCCACACCCACGTGCTTGAAATACGTGACCGTAACCAATGCGCCACGATACTACCACACCAGCCACTTACCACAATAAATTTATTTGCGACACTCAAAGTTTTGTTTACTCCATAAAAGGGGAAAGCGTGGGCGATGCAATAAAAAGTTCTGTCGACAAACAAGGGCTGACAAACAATTTGTTAGGTTGAGATCACTTTCACAGTGGGTGTCTACACGTTTACTGCGGAAGCCTAAAACCCGTACTAAATTCAAGTGCGTTACGGGAATAAATGCGCCCCGTAATGAGCTACTACATTGTGCGTTACGGGTGTAAAAGTACCCAGTACACCCTCATTGCTTTATATACCTCTATCTTCCTGAATTTCCACATTTTTAATTTTTTTAATTGATAGACTATTGAATAAGCTATGTTATAGTCTTTTCGCCAGTAGATTTGGCAAAAATTGATAAATTGAAAAGAAATGCCCGGGGCTTTTTTATCCCCGTATCGCACTAGAAATGCTAAAACAGATACTAGTGGCTCTCTTGTACATCCCACTAAACTAACTTCAGTCTAACTATGAGCCCTACGGACGCGTGAAGCTTTAAACTCTGACTTAAGGTTATTCTTTTTTGTGAATTTTTTACATGTTAGCTTGCTAAATATATAATTATTTAATAAGAAATTTTAAAAAACAACTGATGGGATACGACACACGATCTTCGGCGTACCGTGCCGACGCTCTAACCGCTGAGCCACCGTATCCCATCGGAATCAGTCGAAATTTCAAATCTCTTTCTACGCCTAGGGCGTGTGGTAATATCTATCGGAATACATTACGTATCCGACTCGGTGCTCCAAACTTTGCAGTTTTGGAAGGTACTGATGCGATATTACCAATTTTCTTACGCTGGCTCAACGGTTAGAGCGTCGGCACGGTACGCCGAAGTTTGTTGGTTTGAATCCCATCTGTATCAGTTGTTTTTTCGAATTTCTTATTAAATAATTGTATTCAGGTTGTTCATCAACCATAATATTATGATCACCACTGACGCGCGCTCTGTGCACGCTCAACACGGTGGCAGATAAATTGACCTGTTCAGTTGTTCACTGGGTGATTTCAAACGGGCCACGTACTTAGTAGCGTGTCATTTGTAATATTTTATTTTTGTTAATTTATAATTAAAATCTATTTGTTTTCTTATCTGTCGAATTAGGTTACGCACTTAGAGTATATAAGAAAAAAATAGAGCAACCCTATAGAAGTATGAACCGTGAGCACGGGTATGAACAACGCGGCCGCGACACGAGCTTCGTTTGCGATCATACCTCGTTCGACTGCGGTTCAACTAGGCTCCACGAACGAAAAAGTTACATTTTAGCTTATATCATGGTTAACTGCTGAGTAAAATTTTGAAAAACGTCTAGAAAACTTAATTTGAAAAAATGACATTTTAACATTTGTATGGCGAGACCTGCTTTCGCTCCGCACAAGGCAATGTGGTTGACGTTATCACTCTAATATTTTCTTGAATACTCTATGGTTACGCACCTGTAATGATAGATATAAGAATAGAGATAAATAAAATAAAAAATAAAATGATAAAGGAAGAAAGATGAGAAGGCTGGCGTTACAGTGACACTCTTGCCTTGCTGGTAGCAATAAGTAAACAGAGAATGTCTCAAGTTCTAATGCGAAAATTCCACATGAGACAATTCGCAAGCAAGACTCTTCTTCTTATCGTATGGTTGATGAACAACCTGGTGTCAGAGTTTAAACCGCCCGTAGGCCTCTGACATGGCTTTACACACCATTGAAAAATATCTCACGTGTGCCGGTTTCATCACGATGTTTTCCCTCACCTTTTAAGCAACTGATAATTAATCTATACATATAATAAAATCGTAACGAAGTAAAAACTGTACATTGAAAATTTTTGGAAAAAAGTAAATGCTACGTGTTCGGGGAACGATACTGAAGCCGAATATGAAGAAAAAAAAAACTTTGTCTGTCTGTTTGTATGTAAAGGGTTGGCGCGAAAACTACTGGGCAGATTTAGTTGAAATTCGGCAAATATACTTTTTAAATTCTTGGTCAACTTATAGGGTATAAATTATCACGTTTATAATTATGGGGGATGAGCAGTATTGTAGTAAGCAGCGTATTTCTAGAATTTGCTGCGGAATTGTGGTTGTTGTTGAGAAAAATGTTATTAAATTGCAATTTACAAAATATTATCACGCTATATCCACAAGGAGCGAAACATTACATAACATAACATAATAATATCTTTTAGGAACGATTATTTTGACTAAATGTCAACAGACTTCATAGCCTTCCGGTCGGGCGTACGCCTAGGAAGTGTAAGGCTTTGGGTTCGATCCTCAGTTCCGTAAACTTTTTATGGATTCTTTAGTATTTTTTTTTGTCATTAAAATTATGTATTTTTGTGGTTTTTCATTCATAATGACTTTTATTACTTACCGGCTGAAACCCGAAGGAAACAAGCTTTTTAATATTTTTTCAACTTATAAAAAACGTTACCACTTTAATTTGAAACATTCATAATTATATTATTTAAAACATAGTAGTGTTCTAGATGGCGTTATAGTCAATTTAGATCAGCAGAATTCTTTTTTAAATATTTCAATTTGAAACCCGAAGGAAACAACGCGCATCGTGTGGAATTATACTTTTTAAAATTTCAGCTTATAAAAAAATACCGCTTTAATTTGAAGCATTAAAATTATTATTATTTAAAACATAATGTTTCCTTTTTCTTAACTAGATGGCGTTAGGAGTCGATTTACAGGAAAAATATTTATAACCACTGGCATCCTTGCAGTGATCAGGAGGCAGGGCAAAATTACAATTGTAGTAGCGTCTTCGTCATTCTTTGCCACGTTGTTTTCTGGTGACAAAACAGCGCATACCATGTTTAGGATTCCCATCAATTTACAGAGCAACGAAACACCTGATTGTGATGTGTCACGGAATAGTGACAAGGCAGGCACTTGCTCAAGAATTGTTCTTTGATCGTATGATGGGATGAATTTAGGTATAATGGCAAACAGAAAGCAGTTGATGCGGTACACAGAACTCTACAAGACATCCGTAGGAACCAACACATAATGGGTGGTGTCACAGTTATGTTCAGCGGCAATTTCCGCTGAACGCTGCCTGTGGTGACGCGAAGAACTGGGGCTGATGAGGTGAATGGTTCGTTGAAACGATTATTTTTATGATTCTGTATTCACAAGTTGAGCTTGACAATAATTATGGGTGGCTGAGTAGGAATCCACATGCTCAAGAATTTTCCAACTCAAAACGCCCAAAAATAATGAAGCTGCAGCAATCAATGAATGCATTCTTTTATAAATGAAAGGGAATTAAGTGTTTTACACATTTATAAACACTGTTGTCAATCAACATGACGCCACTTATTATCCTGTAAAATTTCTCAATTCCCTCACTGCAAGTGGACTTCCGATGGACGTCATCAAGTTGAAGGTCGGTGTCCCGATTATGCTTCTTCGGAACTTAACGCCTTCGAAATTGTGTAAAGGGACCCGTGCATCATCAAGGCGCAAATTCTAACGGGTTTCGGTACTGGCGTGACAGTATTGTTTATACCACGTACCACTAATTCTCCACAATTATCCCTTTCAATTTAAGCGAGTGTAGTTTCCTGTGGGCGTTTGTTTCGCCACAATAATCAATAAGTCGCAGAGGTAGACACTGAAGTCTGCGGGTGTCGATCTCAGGACCAGCTTCTCCTCACATAGACAACTGCATGTCGCTTGCTCTCGGGTCACCAGTCCTGACTCTCTGTAGGCATTTTAGCTACCAAGAGCAAAACTACAAACAAAATAGTTGGTATGTTTTTCTAAATATCCTGGTTCGGGTTTGAAATTGATGCGAAACTTTTGTTCTTTTACAAGGTTTTTCGCTTTATTTGGTCAGACATTATGCAATAAAATATGCGAAGCGCACTCTTAACTTTTGCCCTATAAATTAGTTAGACTTAAATGTAAAACTAATCTTTGTTGGAATAATTGCTCTCAAATGTGCATAACGATATATTTAAAAAAATACCTCATAATATTACAAGTTTACTATGGTACACAGCTAGATATATAGAACTTTCCTACATTTTTGTTATGACAAAAATGTAGGAAAGTTCTATATATCTAGCTGACAGAGAATACATAATGTAAGTAAATTCTTAAATGAAAGCTAAATAATGAAAGGAAAAATTAATATATTTGATTAATTGTAATTATAGGGAATAACGAGTTAATGTAACGGCAATATATAATGTTTTCAATAATAAATATTTTGGATAATTTAAATGTTTATGCACATGTTTTGCTTATTAAATGAAAATAATTAATAAGAAACTCGCAAAAACAACTGACTTGGGCGGGACTTGAACTGTCATATCATGTCATTACTAATCTGCACTAATAAAAGTTTGTGAAGATGTTTGTTACCTAAGCACTTTTGATTTGAATAAAACTCGGTAAACATAAAAACCATATATCCTGGATTAACAAAAAATATAAATTTTATCCTGGTTCGACATCCACGCAGGCGAAGCTGCGGGCAAAAGCTAGTTTGTAATACGCACATAACTTACGAAAAGGCAGAGGTGCGCGCCTTGGGATCGAACTCGAGATCTCTGACTTGTCAGTCGACGGTCATACCACTAGGCTATCAGTGCTACTACTAGGCTATCACTTGTATCACGCAAGCCTTGTATTAAATAAAACCACGTTTATTTATGAAAGAACTATTTTATTATTGTGTGCTCAACAAAGAGAACAAAAGAAAAATTATGATACAATGCGTGAATCGTTTTTGTCAGCCATTGTTTATGAAGCCCGAATTTGGGTTTATTTTCGCCACAAATGGGGTATAATTTCTAAAAGCACAAATATAATAGGTAGGTACATCGTTTCTTTTTCCATTTAGTAAACAGTTAGAAATCATCGTTTTTTTTACAAATATTATAGCAAAAAAAGACTTGTAATTATTTTCTGAAAGAGGTTACCCACAGTGACTTTTCATCAATTCAAAAGCGACACAATCGCTTATAGACGGCGATACTGTCGCGATGGTGTCACTGGTCGTATAACTTACAGACGTTATCATGATTCCGTGTCGCCACTATCACGAAGTTGCAAGTGTTGCAACGGTACAGAATCTGTGCCTCTGACACACACCTTAGGTGCAAGCCACACTAAAGAAACGTTAGGCGAGGATACGGCGCAGACGCGTGTTTCTCCATACATTTCCAATCGCCGACGCGTCAGACTCTTTAGAGCCGATTTCACCACTGACACTAAACGCGATCAATGGAGTTAAACTCGGTTCAAGCGTTTAAGTGAGTTCAGAACTGCAATTTGTGTAGGGCTGAACTTAGTTTTATTAAACTCGCTTATTAAAGTGAATGGTGAAATCAGCTCTTAGAAATGTATGGACAAATTCGCGTCTGCGCCGTATCCCCGCCTTATGTCTCTACAGTGTGACTTGCGCTTTACTTGCAAATGCAACTTTCAACCAAAAGTAGCAAAACAGACACGCAATAAGAGGAGTGTCTCCCAAGCGTATAAAGCGCGGTAATCGCTGAAATTTGGTCAACATGCCTTTTAAATCTAAAAGAAAAAAAAACTAAATCAAAAACATCTCGTTTGTTTACCCAAAAATCTCTTTTTATTCTGAGGTAAATATTATAACCATATAATAAACAGCCAAACTCCAAGCTAATTAATTAATTACCGTCCGATTACGGTGGGTGTCCCAACAACTGACAGTGAAAACGGTTAATTAAATTACTGCCGATTTTATTTAAAATGAGACTGAAAACAATCACAACAAGGGCTCTTACTATTGAACTGCAAATTCAATCCCAATCCTATGTTTTTATGCAAAAATTGCAAATGAAATGCATAAATTAAAATAATACACAGATTGACACTTGCGTGAGTAATGAGTCTTGATGTAAATTATTGTCAACGGTCACTAATAATGTCCTCCTGACCGAATTTCGGTCACAGCGGCCAATCTCAACGGAGATTAGCCATCGACGCGGGAGATATTATAGTGCACAAGTGTGTGCGCAAACACAGGTGCACTCTCTATTCCCTCACTCTCATAGTCCGATGGGACGGCAATCCGACACGACCGGAGACAGATCAGGCGCAGGGCCAACAGCTTTACGTGCTTTCCGAGGCACGGAGTAAGTGATAATTAATTTATAAAACGCACATAGCTTACGAAAAGTCAGAGGTGCGCGCCTTGGGTTCGAACTCGAGACCACTGACTTGCCAGTCAACGGTCACTACCACTAGGCTATCACGACTCAACCTACCTTAAATTGTATGGCTAGTTTTACCAGGATGTCCCGCTTTTCAGCCTTCTCAGGATATATTCCTCCAGCACTCTGACCCAGACCCCCAAAGTCCCGCTTTTTCGTTCAAGAAGGCAATTTTGCGTGGTGCGATCTAGTGCGATCGATTTCAATAAAGTCTGTGATTTTCAATTTCTTTTCAGCTCTTTTTTCATTTAGTCTTTTATCAAGTCCCGATATTTGGAAAAAAGATCTGGCAATACTAATTATAGCATTTAAGTAAGAAAATTTTATATAATAATTCAAATCTCATACAGACGGTCACCCTCAGAATTGACGGTATAAAACAGTGTTTGTTAGTAAACCTTTTTAATCACGAGAATGTGACGCCGCTGGGTACAATCGCGACCAGTATCAACGTCACGTTCGAATGAAAAATACGCGAAAATCCGACGTTTATTGGGGCGACGTTTTAGATGGGTAAGCGAGTGGAGCTAACTAACGTCTATTTATACAGGGTTATTTGTAAAACACCAGCATCCTTAAAAGAGGTCATTAAACTCATCATTATGAACAACTTTTACAATGGAATCAACCCTAAAATCGCAAAAAAAAATCAGCTGTTCCATACATTTTGTTGGGTCATGTGAACATAAATGTATGGAATGGCTAATTTTTTTTAAGATCGCAAAAAAAAGGCAAAATCAGGCAAAAAAGTGAGGAGTGTGAGTTACCCCTTGAAGTTGCTTAATTTTTTTTAATTGAAAGTTTTTATTATTGACATCAGTCATTCTAAAATCAACTTAATCCACATGACTATAAAGTTGATAACAGAGTTAAACAACTTGTATCGGAAAAATCAGTGGTTTTACTTTAGCAAAGCCTTTAAATAAGTATCCAACGTTTTGGGAAATGCAGATGAGGAGATTTGTCAGGATCCTGGACTCAATCAGGAGAAGTTTGGGTCTCAGTTCGGATATAAATAACTTCGTGATCGATCGATTTGGGACCTTGTTTAGCACTAATCCTCAGTAAAAAATATTGGGTTTCGGAATTTCCTTCCTTGATAAAATCTGCTAACTTAATAAATTTATATTTCCTTTGGAATTGAAGTTATTCAAGATAAAACAAAATTAATTTATACAATTAATTAAAATTATTTAAATTCTAAATCTACTTACTTTACCACTATACCTAATAAATAAAAGAAATAAAATTATGGAATTATATATATATGCACCGTGGCGTGGTCTGCAGGCAGCGTGCCCAGGAGGCTGGCTGCGTGACTACGTGGCGAAAGACCACGCGATGTTCCTCCATGAACCTCTGGGTGGAAGTACGAAGGTTCCATTTCATTCACCGTACTCCCCCCGCCAGGCTCGATATTCTCACATGGCACCCACAGCGAATCGCTTAACTGCAAGCCAATTGTGACGTCATCAGTGACGTGTCTTACCTAAACCTAACAACAGAGCAAACTCAACAATCTTTTTAAAAGGTAAATCTTTTTTCTAAATAAATCAATTTTTTTCTAAATAAATCAATTTCAATTTTCTAAGTAAATCAAACTTTTTAAAGGGTTGCAAAAAAAAAATGTATTACGTTACATTAATTATAATATTATTATTTTTTTAGCCGGTCTTTTAGGCTTATATGGTAAACAAGCTACTGCTCTTCAATGTATCGTTTCCACGAAAGTGAAATGGGATTAAGATCCGTATCTATCTCATTTTCAATTTTCTTAAAAAAATAAAATCCCTATACAGAAATGAAACCACAAGATTTGCCAAATATTAACCCCTTTCTCATCTCCATTAACACGACACGAGTCCTTGTTTGTTCCAATAAGTAATTCTAAAACATATCATAAGTATAAAAGTACTTAGTTCAAAAGTTCAGCCAATAAACGTAATATATAACTTTGGCCATATATTTTGCTCTCTCCCCGCCGACGATGTTCAGCAAAACATAGGTACGAGTAGGGTTGCCAGGCTGCCAAACCTAATAGCCGGACAGACCAACCAGTTTGGCTGGACGTTTAGGTAAAAAGGCCGGACAGGGACACCGTACATTATTGACGATTATGTGTCTCAGTATTAAAAGGTACGTCTAAAAAAAATTCCTATGTAAAATAAAGCTTTTTTTGATTAATAGTATATTCATGTAAAATAAAGCTTATTTGATTAATAGTGTTAATGTAAAATAAAGCCTTTTTAGATTAATAGTATATTAATGTAAAATAAAGCTTTTTTGATTAATAGTTTTGATGTAAAATAAAGCTTTTTTGATTATTAGTATATTAATGTAAAATAAAGATTTTTTCATTAATAGTATTAATGTAAAATAAAGCTTTTTTTATTAATAGTATTAATGTAAAATAAAACTTTTTTGATTAATACCTATAACGCCTAACACAAGCTGGACTAGCCGGAAACCGTTTATTTTGGCCGGACACGCAATAAAAAAGCCTATGTCCGGCTTTATACGGACGCCTGGCAACGCTAGCTACGAGGAAAACTTTGAGTTCGCATTTCTCACATCGTATTTTAGGGGTAAGACTAGAAAATCTTATGAATTTACTTCGATACCTACACGTAACATGACATGAAGGAATTTGCTTTAAACCTTCAAATACCGAGAAATACACAAAAGAAAATCAATTGTTAGTCGACGCCGGCGTCCTTGCGGGAGTAAACGGTAGATGGTTTAAGTAAAGTAATGGTTAATGGTACATAATTATTATCTCGTTTTATTTTATCTGTAGTGTAAACACTGATTTTTTTATCGATATTTTTAAATAATTATGATTAATTTTGAAAATGCGCGGTTGGGAGAAGTTGGTTAGACATGCTAATTTTGTGCAATAGGTAGGTATAATAAATTCTTATACGGACCTGCATTATCCATCATAACTGGCTTCCATTTTGAGTATAAAATACCCATTTGCAGAGTCGTTAATTTCCTAATTTATTGATAGAAACTCTATCTAAGGGCAGTTACTAACAACTGTATCAAAATAATCGATAATAAGCATTTCATTCGAAATTCCGTTTTCCGAATTGAATTTTTTAACAGACATAAGAATTTATAGATAAACCTGTGAATAATGGATATCAGTGAATAAATCCTCCTATAATAGCAAATACAGCTCCTATACATAAAACATAATAAAAACGAGCTACTTCATAATATGTATTATGTAATTTAAGTACCACACACGTATAGCACTGATAGCCTAGTGGTATGACCGTCGACTGACAAGTCAGAGGTCTCGAGTTCGATCCCAAGGCGCGCGCATCTCTGACTTTTCGTAAGTTATGTGCGTATTATAAATTAATTATCAGTTGCTAAAACGGTGAAGGAAAACATCGTGATGAAACCAGCACACCTGAGAGATTTTTCAATGGTGTGTAAAGCCATGTCAGAGGCCTACGGGCGGGTTTAAACTCTGACACCAGGTTGTTCATCAACCATACGATAAGAAGAAGAAGTACCACAAATAAATAATTTCACATCTCAACATCCATTATTGTTCCAACAAGAAATTCTTTAGAATACTCAGATCCATTACAAGTTTGCGTGAAATAAAATTGTAGAGGTTTGTATAAACGTAAAGTGTTGGTTAACAAAAGGAATTTAATCTTCAAGCATCGTTGAGAAACTGTGCCCGAAGCGTACGACGCGACACGACGATAGGATAGGTAGGATAGGTGCTGACTTGCGCATCAGCGACTTTTTACTGTAATTATTGCCGTATGGTTTCCGGCCTAAGAATAGAACCACCCCTACTCATCCCGCAGGTGTCGTAAGATGCGACAAACGGAAAGATCTGGAGGATGGGCTGCAGCATCCTTCCGTGTAACAGTAATCATCTGCTACTGAGATGGCCAATTGATTTCCCAGCGTGGCGATTATGGGCAAATAGCTCCGATGAGCGCACAATATAATGTCGTGCATTGAGAGAGGTCACAGAAATCTAAATAATATGCCATTTAGATTTTTGTGGGAGAGGTCCATGTTCAGCAGTAGACAGCAGCAATGATGATGACTGAGATTATTTCTTTTCATGCTTGTTATTCTCAATTACAAAAAAAAAGAAAAGTAATTGGAAAATCACATGGCCGTAACGTGTATTAAAAAGTCATTACCACGATTTTTTTTTTATTAAGATAAAATTTTGTATGTGAAATGCATTTGACAAGAAACTACTTCTTCACGGTCGTATACTTATGACTGTAGGATTGACGTGATTACAATGCAAAGATTCGCCACCATCGCTTTCCAAACCAAACGTCTTGTAGGGTGGCCCCGGTAGTCCAAATACACAACAGAATATTTTACGAAAATTAAGGCGCCTATCTCGTTAAAAATATTAGTGTTACCATACATTCAATTTAAGCAATTTTTATGTACATATGAAAACTTATTCCGATCAAACTGATATTTTTGCTGAAACTTTGTAATGTTTCTCCGTAACTTGATTTTTTATAACTAAATTCAATGACTTTTTAATGTTCGAGCAAGATAGCGGTTAAACTTCAAGCTATCTCTTGTTGCGTTCTAAGTCATAATTTATTTTTCTTTCAATAAAACATTTGAACAAAAACATTTTGCTATACCTATAAGTCTTTTGCTAGTAAGTTCTGTTGATGACTAGCCGTCTCACTAAATATCGTGCCCCGTCGCTCGTCTGTAACCAACCTTATCTTACATTGCCCGTACACAGTTACAGCATACTGCATTATTGTCACACAAAAGGCGTGAGTGAAGCTTTATCATCTATCCCCATTGTTAAACAAGTCATTTTGCGACTAAGGCATGCGATTTTTTTGTAGTACGTTTACATTAGGTTTATTAGATTGAATTAATTATTAGTACAGTTACTGAACACATTGTATTGAGTTGAGTTGAGTTGAGTTTGAGTCGTGATAGCCTAGTCGTGTTGACCGTTGACTGGCAAGACAGAGGTCTCAGGTTCGAACCCAAGGCGCGCACCTCTGACTTTTCGTAAGTTACCTCACAGTGAGGTGAGTAAAGCCGTATCAATATTTATATGCTTTACACATCTTTGAAAAATCTCTCAGAGTTCACTACGTTCAAATGTTTTACTACAGAACCCGAATTTTTTTTCTGAATACCCTCGTAAGTTTTTCTTACCAATCATTATTTTACTTATCCGGTCCAGTACTTTGTTATAAGACCAATATACATTATATTCCATTTTCCCCGAAATTTTTTGCTTCGTTCGCTAAAGTAAGTGCGACAATACGTTTTCTTTCGCTAAATTACAGTCCTTTTGCGAAATTGGTGCCCCAATAAGTTCCTGATAGGATCAATAACCATGTCTACGAATAGTACAGATAGCAAGAAAAATATATGTAGGACATTAGTTGAAATCTAATTGTTTTTTTTTTATTTGTTTGTTTTTTTCCTATTATTATTTTGTTTGTGTTTTTCTGTGATGATATGTCAAATAAAAACAAAATATTCATTCATTCTTAGTTTTATACACCTTATAAACGTAGGCTTGGCCGGGCACTATAACGATTGATGTACCTATCACAGTGAAATGAGATACAACAATAATCAGAAAAAAACATAAACTTTGAAGACTTGAATCCTATAAAACCATGGCATTTACATTGTTTTTCTTATAGATAGTACTTGCTTCTACCCGCAGCTTTGCCCACGTGATATGTTGAGAATTCAGTCATATTCGAAAGACACGTGGCGCCATCTATTACCTACCATATGACCGTTATTGTTCTTTTCTTCGAGAACAATACTTTTTTTTCGGGATGAAAGGTTATGTCCTTTTCTGCACATTTGACAATTAGTGACAACGTAGGTATAATGAAAAAAAATCAGGATGATCAGTTCAGTGGTTTAGGCATGAAAAGGTAACAAAAAGCAACGTAACTTTCGCATTTTTGTAATATTTTACCGTTAAATACCGAGAAATGAGAGACAAAACAAATCAATTGCCATGTCGCCGTAGGTTCAGGATTATTCTAGACTAATTTCTTTTGATGATTCTAGTGTACGATATTTATATTAATCACATTTTGTTGCCAACGGTACTTTTTAGACTAGGGTTTTCTCGACTTTTTCTGATGAATTGGTCTGAGCACTATTACTAAATTATAGTCATACACGTTCTCACTATTATTACTTAACTACTTAATACTATTTTGTAAGTTTAGTAAAAATAAATAGAACGCCTCATTTGTCTAGTCGTAGCTTAGATCTGATAATAAATTACGTAGCTATCTCTATTAAAACTCCTCCAGGAGTTATCTGTTGTCAGCCTGTAGGTGTGGACTTTAGGGCACTCCATTACTCGATCTGGGGCGACCTAAATAGTAGGTTAAATATATTAATAATGTCCTCCTGACCGAATTTCGGTCACAACGGCCAATCTCAACGGAGATTAGCCAACTACGCAAGAGATTATTGTAATGCACAAATGTGTGCGCAAACATAGGTGCACTCTCTATTCCCTCACTCTCATAATCCAATGGGACGGCAATCCGTTACGACCGGAGAGAGATCAGGCGCAGGGCAAAGGCTTTACGTGCTTTCCGAGGCACGGAGTAAGTGATAACTAATTTATAGCTTTTTTTATACGCATATAACTTATGGAAAGTCAGAAGTGCGGGCCTTGGGTTCGAACGTGAGACCTCTGATTTACCAGGCAACGGTCACCACCACTAGGCTATCACTACTTTTATAATATGATGAGGTCCGATGAGGAGTTCCGTTCAAAAATTACTCAAATCAGCTCTAGTACTAATCATGGAGTCATCTGTGTACAAACATAAAAATTAAAAAATACGATTCGTATAGAGAATCTGCTCCTTTTTTGAAGTCAGTTAAAAATGCGAACGACCAATCAATACACATTTAGCCGAAGAAAGCTTACAATTACTGCCAATCAGTACACAATACATAGGTACATATAGGTACATGTACACACTAATTAATCATCATAATTTGTGTCCCTGCGAATTGTGTGTGAAACAATAGATGTACAGGGTGTAGCCAAACTGGGCTCTATTTATTATTGTTCAGTAATTTACCGAACAATAGACTTTAGGTTTCAATAGCGCTGCTAAATAGACTTTAATAAACATTTTGATTTGGAAACAAAGTCGGTTTAATATGATTCAACTATGATCATTAAGAGTCAACTGAATTTTCAATAAAAGAATATCACTAACTAAAACCTCCTTTGATAAACTTATAATTGAAAGCTTTTAGTGCTAGGCATTACTTGGGTATTTTTTTCTGGTAAATTTTCCTTAAGTTTTTCTATCGAAAAACCAAAAAAAAATTAAATCGCTCAAATCGTTTTTTATATTTTAATGTCCTAAGTCTGTACCTTCGAGTATCGAAAACACCACTGACTATCAATAAAGGAAAATATCGTGAAGAAACCTAGACTTTAATAGTCTGAAATCGCATCTAGCTATCTGTGAGCTAGCGTGGTGGTCAATGTTAGTGGTGTTATGTTTTAAGTTACCTACCAAAATTGATTTTTAAAGTGTACTGTGGTATCCCTATTAAGTCTGTGATTATAAGTGTAGTGTGTAAACAGCTTATATTTTTTCTAAATTAAGAAGGTGCAAGTCACTGGCAGGTAATCTTGCCAATGTCATCAGCTACTTTTAGTAGCTTTTTTAAAAACAAACAATTTGACGGCAAGCCAATAAAACCCAAAAATTCGACCATGTTCAAAAATTATATTGACAAAATAAAATAAAGAATGTCTGCTGGAAGAAATTTCTTAAAGAAATAAGCAGTGCCTTTGTACATTAATTCCTATTATGTGTTTGTAATCTGTTGTTTCTGTGTGTGTACATAAATAAATAAATAAAAATAAAAAGTACTTACTTACTTGGAAATGGACAATCTTATTTGAAACACCCTTAACATAACCTTACTTTTCAATTCAAACACGGAAATTCGGAAAGAATATTTTTCTTTTTCAATATTTTTCTTAGTCATAAACGAAGTGGATAGCCGTAAAGGTCCGCCATAAAGTAAAACCTTCGCGTTAGATTCGTTATATTTGTCCACACCAGCTGCGACCGAAGAAATGCGAGGAAAATGTACCCCATTGATTTGTCGTAGGAAAGTATGGTTATAAAAACTAGTTCTTTTTCTGCGGCTGCGCTCCTGTGGGTCTAATTTTCTGACCTTTATTTTATTACACTATCTCTGTTCCAAAAACTACGTCGATCTGTCGGTTGGTCGTATCCTATTCCAAATTTCGAATGTTTTTCGATATCGTCATTTCAATCGTTCCGTGTTTTTCGTTCGTTAAATCATCTAACTTAACTAAACTAAAACAGACAGACAGACACAGAGTTGAGACAGATTGTCCCTATGTCTCTCCACAGGTCCACAATTTTTTTCGGAGTCGGATTCGCATTTGACCATGTTTTATATTTTTAAAAAAGAGCTTGAGTATTTTGGACCAAAATATCACATTTTTTTGAGAATTTTTTACATGTTTTAGCACAATAATTATGTTAGCTCATTAATTATAAATATTTAATAAGAAATTCGAAAAAAACTACGACCATATTGATCATTAGAGCGTCGGCATGGTACGCCGGAGATCGTGGGTTCAAATCCCATCCGTATCAGTTGTTTTTTCAAATTTCTTATTAAATATTTATATTTAAAAAATACCACAGCCTATAAGTAAAACCTCGTCAATGAGTAATGATTTATTTTGAAAGATACAAATCTGTTATGATCAATCATTCGTTCCTTCGCTGGCTGCCGTGGACAGCCACGTGGATAAACGTATTGATGGCGACCCCATGGAACTGACATGGTACGATGAAAATAATTGATGTTTTATGGAGCATATGACATGACTTATACCATCGTTGGTATGGTTGCAATTGGCTGTTTGACAGTTTTTGGAAAAATGTTTTAGCAATTTTTACGTCTGAAGGCGTTTCATTATTAGACAAAAAAAAAATGGTTGCCTGTAAAGTCGGTTTTACGGGCGAAGATTTTACGTGACAACGTAACGTTACCGAGCGTTACGTGACTCATCGTAACGTTACCGAGCGTTACACTTTTTCATAAGTGACTCCCAGCCGCAACCTAATTTAAGACGTTGTCACGTCAAAATGGTTGCCTGTAAAGTCGGTTTTACGGGCGAAGATTTTACGTGACAACGTAACGTTACCGAGCGTTACGTGACTCATCGTAACGTTACCGAGCGTTACACTTTTTCATAAGTGACTCCCAGCCGCAACCTAATTTAAGACGTTGTCACGTCAAAATTTACAATATTTATTTAGTATAATGAAACAACCTTTGCAAATTTCGTGGACGCAGGCAGACAGTCTGCCTGCGACCACGATATCTGCAAAGGTCTTGAAACGTCAGGCGTGTTTTATACAAATAAATACGCGAGTTTTATCCGTTAAAAAGTTGTTTCATTATGTTAAATGTTCGCGAAAGTTTGAGACTATATTATTTATTTAGTAATCTGAAATTAGCGCGAAGGCTCCGGTCACGTGACATTGAAACCATGACGTCATAAATTAAGAAATAACTACGACGCTAACACGTTGAGTGGAAAGTTTGCAACTTTTTTTATTGTCAGCTCTTGTATTAGCCTCACAAGTACAAATCGAAATAGTTTAATGTTAATGACGTCACATTTCACACAATAAAACGTCGGGTTTTATTGTGTTAAATGTGACGTCATACGATGCTTAATCATGGCCGCCCGCGTTTCAGTTCTAGTGATCTACAGATAAAAAAACTCTAATTTAAACGGCAAAAAAAGTGAACATCGGAAAATTCAGGTCTATGCTTATTTATTACCACTTTTTATTTATTTAGTAGACTCTATCATTAATAAAATCTATCATGGAAGTTGCATTACGGAGGTGATAGCTTGGGTAGTGTCACACTCTAACTAACTAAACCATTGACACTTATTCTATAAATAACTAGCTTCCGCCCGCGGCTTCGCCCGCATGATATGTTGATAAATTGTAGCCTATGTGTTATTCTGATGTATAAGCTATATTGTGGTGAAGTTTCATTCAAATCCATTCAGTAGTTTTTACGTGAAAGAGTAACAAACATCCATACATCCATACTTACAAACTTTCGCCTTTATAATAGTAGTAGGATTATAATAATAATCAGTCTGTAACTGTCCCAATATAGGGCAAAGGCCTCTTCTCATACAGAGAAGGATTGAGCATTAATCACCACGCTAGCTCACTGCGTGTTGGCGATTTCAGACTATTAACTATTAAGTCCAGGTTTCCTTACGATGTTTTCCTTCACCGTTAGACAGCGAAATCTTAGATTAACTAAGAAAGTACATACCTATGACATTGAAAAAGTCACATTGGTATGCGAGGTTCGAACCCATGCGCTTGCAAAGAGGTTCGTAACCAGTGCGCTACCACGACACTTATTCCATACCATGACTTTTTCCAATGTCATCGACGCATAAACAACAACAAACCCTACATCAACACACACAATGGTGCTAATTCTCTTGCACACGCTCTAAACTAATTTAGACTCGCCATCTCTCTTTCTAACAGGGATCATTAGAAAAGGATAGCAGATTTTTAGAGCTGTCAAACTAGTCCATTTGCGTAATATCAACGAGAATTTAGTCGGCAGGTAGACCAATTTGACAGCTCTAATTTGGTAGTCCAATGTGCTGTCCTTTTTCGATGGTATTTATTAGAAAGAGTTATAGTTAGACTAAAATTAGTTTAGCGGGATATGCAAGAGAATCAGCACCATTGTCGTAATCAATGCCATCCATCTTGCTTTTTAACTTAAAACAATGTACTGCTCGTGTCGTGTTAATCTACTCGGAGAAGGATGAGTTGTGGCGGTAATTAGATTAAGTCTTTGTCTTACTTGACGCGTTATGAAGAAACTTTTGCGCATTTTCATACATGTTGCTGGTTGTAAGGCAAATATTTATTTATTTAAAGACTCACGCCTGTATTCCCCAGAGGGGGTAGGCAGAGGTGTGCAGTAGGTACACCCACGTTTTACCGGCTATGTTATAAGTCCCTTGTAATGGGCGAGCCTATTGCCATTAACCAGGCACAATTCCATACACCGTAGAGCTACTGAGGATTTTCTAATGGAACAACCCAATAACACTTTGCCCGACACGGAGATCGAACCCAGGACTTCATGCTCAGCAGTCGCGCTTACTTCCACAAGACCTAAAAAGCAGTCACGCTAACTAGTAACTAACTAACTAGTAATTAGGGTATCACGACTCTAATTCAATTTCAATAATCATCTAATGAAGAGTAAATACTATTGTTATTGAGATTGTATTCGTGTGATATTAATGTTATTTAAATAGTAAATAATATTGTTATTTAGATAATAGTTTAGATTCTAAACAATTTTATTCAGAATCTCATTTCCACAAAACTAAAAAGAAAAATAGATCTTAAATAAAATTTGAAATACATTTAGCATCTATTTATAATTCCTATCAGTACAGCGAATTCCCTGACGACTAATGAAATCAATTATTCAAAATCAAATTTATTGTTTCAAACGAAAAAAGAAAATCGAATAATATTGCTTTTTTATGAGAGAGTTTTCGTGATTAGCATAAAATACTCGTAGGCAAGAATAATAATATTTTGTTAAAAACAGTACTTTTTGGTTCTTAAGCAGCTATTACACTATCCACTTTTAGGAAATAAGAAGATGTAATTGAAGAAAGAGCAGTTAGATTCCGATTTAGTGCGATTAGAAGGTCCCAACCGCACTACTTAGTAAATTGTGTACGATTTAGGAAAGTGAAATCACATCGCTTCGCAATTTGCAACCCTATGTAATTCTACTATGATTGCAAGTTGTCTGTCTTATTTAGGATTCTATTTAGTCGCATTACTTCCTAAATTGTATACGATTTATGTGAGTGTAATCAATTTGCAACCCAATGTAATTCTACTACGACTGCAAGTTGTCTGTCCTATTTAAGATTCTATTTAGTCAAGTGCAGTGTTTCCCAATTAGTGATACGCGTATCCCAAGGGGTACGCGAGATTACATCAAGAGGGGTACGTACGCGAAGCAATTTCTTAACTAAAATATTAAATCCTTAAAAATATATTTAACTTTTCTGCAATAAAGGGTACGCTAATGTGAGGTCTTTCTTGAAGTAGTACGTAGAAAAATCTAATTGGAAACCATTGGTCAAGTGTAATCGCTGCCTTCCGATTTTCTATTTAGAGTGTTTCTAAATAGATTTTCTAAAAAAAGAATAGTGTAATTGCTGCTTTAGATTTATAACCTTTTTAGTCTAGTCTTTTTCTGAATAATGTTAATTTTTCTTAAAGTCGCGCAAAAAAAAAAGTTTAGATATGGTTATAGTAAAGTTAAAATCTCGCTGCAGACTCGGTCATAAATCATTCGAGTGTTTCGCTCTCTTTCCCACTCACGGGCCTTATGGGCAGGCCTCACTCACACGTAGTCCTGTGCATTACTGCAGTCGATGAGTGATATCGATAGTTTTATGTATTTATAAATGGGTGATACGTATAAATAAAAACACATTTATTTTTTAAATTTACAATTTATGCATATTATATATATAAACAAAAGAACGTATATATAAAACTTAAAATAAAAAAATAAAATTCTTCGTCTGATTCGGGTAGCAAAGGAGACGAAAACATATTTGTTAATTGCCCTCTTTTTATGTAATTAAGAGCGTAAAATATTAGTTTTTATATAATTACCTTCTGTTTATAGAATTAACTAATGGGTACCAATATGTTCTTACGAGAAGAATTTACGTGATAACCTTAATGATTCCTTTATCGATAACGGCCTTGCGCGCGCGCAACTAGCGCACATCCCTACTCGGATTATGATTTATGACCAAGTCTGCAGCGAGATTTTAACTATACTATAGTATACGGTTTTCGTACAAAAAGTTTGTTGGATATATATTAATATCTAGCTTTGGCCCGCGGCTATACTTCGGTTAATTTAGAATTTTTAATTTCAATCAGTAATAATATTCATCATCTGCCTAGCCTTTTGCCAACTATGTTGGGGTCAGCTTCTAGTCTTACCGGATGCAGCTGAATACCAGTGTTTTACATGAAGCGACTGCCTATCAGACCTCCACAACCCAGATACTGGATTACACGATACCCCTTGGTAAGACTAGTTGTTATACTTTCGGGCTTCTGACTACCCGTAACGACTGTCAAACATCTACAATTGACAGCCTCTCAGTAATAATAATTGATCACAATAAAATTATTTAAATTCAAGATTACTTTTGTCTTAAGAGTCACAAAAACATTCAAACTAACTAACTAACTTAACTTGCTCTTTAAAATTAGGGATTTTCACTCGTAAAAAAAATATATAATAAATATTTTTATTATATAAATATATATAATAAAAATATTTATTATATATTTTTTTTACGAGTGAAAATCCCTCTATGGATGTAGATACTTTTTTTTTAAACCATTATAATTAAAGTCGTACTGCCTTCTCAGCTTTATGTACGACTTGTCAAAAATTATTGCTAGTTATTCCCATCTCATTTTGATTAATTTATCTTCGAAGATCACTATTTCGATTCTAGACCTCTTAAACGGTTTGGAACAAAACCATAGCGCGATTCAGAAAGAACAAATAGCCATCTATCGATGCAGGGCGCTTACTTTAAGCCTCAAAATGTATTCTGCGTAATTTCAACCATATTACTGATGCGTAATAAGGTTGAAATTACGATGAATTCAGTTTATCTTGCTGTTAGTCGACGCCAAAGTTGATACCAACTTCCGATAGATGGCTTGAAAGAGAATCCTGAATCGCAAACAATCGAAATTTTAGAGTAAGATAGTGTAACACAGAGATTACTGTATTTTTTGACAAATCGTGTACAAAGCTGAGAAGACAGCACGTCTTTATTAAGTTCTGTATTAAGTACGAAGGTAATCTATGGTAGGGATATTACAGACTACATGGTGTGCCACGCACGAGTATCGAGTATAGTAACTAAAATATACCTAGCCACTAATAACACGTTTGAATTCAGAATAGAATATTTTTTTTATAAATATTTTTTATGCTTGGATGAACTATCGATTTTTAGCCAACGCCGACGAAAGAAGGAGGTTCTCAACTTGACACGTACCAACATTTTTTTTATGTATAATCTTTTTACAGGGCCATTAGTCCAGTCATTTGGTAGTTTTACCTGGAAAGTTTTAAAGGAGTTTTGAAAATTGGTACCTTTATAGATTTTGATGTGCTCTTTCCGAATTTTGACTTTGCCACTTCGTAACTTTTGCGCATACGCCGCCATCTTGGAAAAATGGCGCCAAATTGCAGTTTTTCGACAATATCTCATTTCCTACTCATTTTACGATAAAAACACTTTAGACAAAAATAAACCTGAGAAAATTTCCTACAATTTATGTCTTAACAATATTTTTGTACGATCAATAGTTTTGGCGTACGAGCGCCGCATAGCGCGCATTGGGAGAGGCCTATGTTCAGCAGTGGACTAATACTTAATAAGTACTAATACTAATAGTTTCAGCAGTGGACTTATTGTGCGCGAAAAATTAAAAAGTGAAAGTAATAAATTTCATTAAATATGACGACAAAAAAATTGTCATAGAAATATGTAAGTAAGTACCAAATAACTTGTAATTTTGAATCTTCTTCTTATCGTTTCGATAGCAAACAATTTTGAATAAATTGTAGTATGAAAAGCGAGCCAGTGGCGCCCCCAATTTTTGCAGACTTTTTTGCGAAACTGCAATTAAATCGCGCGTCGTCCATTGAAGTGAAGTCATTTTCAATATTAAATTATCCGACATCCACGCGAACGGAGTCATAGGCACAGCTAGTTTGTTTATAAGGTGCCTATACAACCTTGCCAAGAAAATGGCACAGCTAGTCTGTTTATAAGGTAGGTAGGTACCTATACAACCTTGCCAAGAAAATTAAACCTTTTATTTACTCAACGAAAATAAATTAAAATTGGGCTGATGGCACAACAAAACATTAATTACAGATATCAGTGATTTATGATAGAGATTAGTTATTGTAATTCTAGTTATAATTAACAGTGTATTAGACCGTTTCTGTTGTATTTTAGTTTATTGACTTTGAATGTTGGTACAGCTGCCATTTTTGTTATAAGTACACAAGGGAGTACCTACTTATTTATATTACTAATGTAGGTATACTTATAATGTATTATTTTATTTTACTTATAGACTCACGCCTGTATTCCCCAGAGGGGGTAGGCAGAGGTGTGCAGTACACCCACGTTTCGCCGGCTATGTAGGTAATACGTCCCATGTAATAGGGGGCGAGCCAATTGTCATTAACCGGGCACAATTCCAGACTCCGTGCTGCTACTGAGAATTTACTAATGGAAAAACCCAATAACACTTTGCCCGACCCGAGAATCGAACCCAGGACCTCGTGCTCAGCAGTCGCGCTTGCTACCACTAGAACAACGAGGCAGGTAATGTATTATAATTTTCAAAAAGATAGCTTTGAATAGACTGGATGTCGGCCGTGACTTTGTCCTCATGATATTTATATTTTCTGTATATCTAAAAGTGTATGTCTACTTATAATAATTTAATAAGCTAACATGGGCTATATAACATGTTAAAAAAACACAAAAATATGTAGGTACCTATGTCTACTCCTTCAACTTTTGTTACGGGTTACATTATTGCAATTTTCTTAGAGATCTCTAACTTTTTGAAAATAAAATATACCCCAAAAACGTAATTAGTAATGAAAATTTTTAAATAAGAAACTCGCAAAAACAACTGACTCGGGCGGCTTAAACCCGCGATCTCTGGCGTTCCATGCCGTCGCTTTACCAACTAAGTTGTTTTTGTGAGTTTCTTGTTAAATATTTTCATATAGGTAATAAGCAAAACATGTGCATTAACAATTTATAACATACAAAGATTAAATTAATTAGTAATTTGTATTTCTAGAAATTAGCGAACAATACAATTTTTGTACCTAATGGTCTTGGTCACGTGATACCTACAAATGACGTCACAACAAGATTATCAACAAATACTAACATGTGATGTCATTAGTGTGCTATTAGAGTACTAGTAGTAGGTATTAGACTAGCAAGCATGTCAAGCCGTTTTTCATACCTTGATCAAAATGCATACTACACGACCGCACCGAGCTCCCGGCGCCGGTTATTCTTGGCAGTATTTCACGTGCACTCGATAAATTTGCCTATTTTGAACAGCACTTCATTTGAACGGCGTACTTTTTTCGCGAATAACGTCCAAAATCGTCTTGCATGCCCCCTTGTTTGACCAGAAAAATGTCAATCGCCAAATAATAGTAAGCCCATTTTAAATGCACGCACAGTGCACGCTATATAACTTTTCTAAGTTTGCAGCTTATCAAAATTGATGAGAAATGTTGCTTCGCGTAGTGTGTTGCATTTGTATCCGACCTTTCATAACTTGGTGAAACAGAAAATATAGTTTGTTCAAACTTGATACAGTTTTAAAAATCAAATTAAGTAGAGCTCGTGTTTTGTTTTAGGTTCACAAAATGCTAATTTGAATATAACGCCATCTAGTAGCATATATTGTCATTACACAGCAAGACACCTAAAGGATTAACTTAGTCACGATTTTCCTTGTCCAGTGTGACAAACCAATTTATTGTGTTCAGCTAAGGAAATGGTTTGTCATATATAGTAAAGATGGCGCTGTTTTTTAAACTAGGCACAGTGACGTGCTATCAACTCTACGTAGTCTTGGTGACTCTTTGCAGCCTAGATGACTCTATGTAGTTCTGAAGACTCCACGTAGTCTTGATTACCGAATTGTAAACACAAGAAATAGGAGGATTTAGATCAAAGCCCTTGAACCCGGAACCGTGGTGTTTTGAAGTCTGCATGCCTTTATGAAGATCAATTGTGATAATATTGAGTACTTATATTTGAAACTGCAATATTTTTATCAATACATCTAAATCTCAAGATTTTTCAGCTTCACAATGAACTAAATTGTTATCTTATCTGATGAGTGAGAACTCATCGGATTAGATAACAGACAGACACAAAACATCACTATTATTAATAGTAAACCTAAATAATTCTACAAATATTGCATAGATACAAAGAAGACATGGGCTGATAATAATGATAGTAAATTAAATAAACTACTCGATAAATTTGATTAGTAACTACTCTGTGATGACAGGCAAATAGGTTTCTTGTAAGCCTGAGTGTTGAGTGATGGAACAGTTGAAAACTTTCAGGACAAGATGTGAAGTGATGGAACCTTGGAGGGGAAAATTTTGCCTTTCTACCAAGGATGAAACCGTTGGCTGAGTATCTAGATAGTACAGTTGAAAACTGTGTGGACAGGAGTTTAATTATTCATCTGAAGTATGAAATTATTTAAAAAAATGGCCATTATGATCATCATCCAAGGTTACCTTGGAAGAATGATTATAAAAGCAAAATTTTTCCTCTAAGTATGTAACAGTCGAAAACTGTCAAGAGAAAAATTCTTCTTCTTCTTCTTTGTTTAATGACTTTCGAGCTGACTCTTTAGAGAAAAATAATTGTTCAGGTAATGCGTTAGTCATCCCTATTAATTCTGTGTTCAGAAAAAAAAAGGTATGAAACCTTGGAAGAATTTGTCAACTGCAAAATTTTTCTTCTAAGTATGAAACAAATATATTTGTATCTACAAATTGACAGTTCAAGATGTCAAAAATCTTAGAAAAACTTATTGGGGGCTAATCTCAGAGGAAAAATTTTGCCTTTGGCTAATATTGAACTAGAATCCAATCCCAACCCTATTTTGACTATGCAAAAATTGAAATTTCTTTAATCAGCCAGAAAACAATCCATCAATGTTGAAACAAGTTTATACAATATCTCTTAATAACTAAGACTAGGCTTGATTTCCTAGTTCTAATACTTCACATTGCTTTAATAAAAACGAGTTTAAAATGATGATGTAAGATATTAAATATCATATTATGAAACCGAGTAGATGAATGCAGGCTAATAAAGTACTTATATCATTTTAATTTTTCCCTAGTTGCGTTTCAGTCTCTTCAGACTTATCAAGTAATCAGATAGCATTCAGTGTAAGCATGATTTACATACATTAGAATTTGGTATACTCATTACTCGGTTTACAATAGTAGTCCGGTAATTTTGTAGTACAGTAACGTGGTTTTGTGAAATAAAGTGAAAAATCGTCACGTTTTGTTATAAATCTTGGAGACACTGGACTGGAGCCAATAAATAGTGCATCATTTTATTATGTTAAACTAAGAGATATGTTTTATATATTATATATATAGATTATCGCTTGGGAAACTAATAAAGATAAACAATTTAACTAGAGAAATAGAATGCGATAACGATTAGTGACGTGTACAATTATAGCGTAGATTACTATTATTCGAAAGAAGTACCTACTGTCATTTTAATTGACTCAATTTTAATAATAGTCTTTGAATCTCGTTTAGACGGCTGAACAGGTTTGGAAGAAACTGAGTATGTAATGAAGTTAAGCATAGGTTTCTTTTTGCCCTAAAACAGAGCAACGGATTTAGTGATTTTTTTGGGGTCGGAGAATATAAATTATATCTATAGTAAATTTCCCCGGAAAAAATATAGTTATGGGAATAACGCCGTTAGAAAAAAGCTAGTTAATTAATGAATTAGTAAAATATACAGCTATTTTTAAATAATGAGCTAGGTATTAAATTTGTTGGTCTTATAAAAAAAAAACGATGAAATGTTTAAATCCTATCCTAACTAATAATTATTTTATATATTTATCCTATTTTTTTTTTAATTTTTGTTTTTTTATAGGCAAATGTAAATAGTAGTTATATTTAGTTTGTAAATACTTGAAATAAATAAGATATAGTACCTTATAGGTTAACGATAATGGTGTATATATAAAATAAATAACTAATGATTTAAATTTTCGCAATTATGAGTAGTAGTAGTAGAGGATGACAGTTAGTTAACTTTTCACATCTAAAGCACTAAATCGGCCATCCTGAAATTTTGCATATACGTTGTCAGGTGTACAGAAACCGACATAGGGTATCTTTCGTCTTTAAAAAGGACTGTTCCCGAAGAAAACAACAATAACGTTCTTATGATGATAATAGATGGCGCCACGTGTCTTTGGAATCATTATTGAATTTTAAAATCTAAATTAACGCAAGCGAACTGCGAAGCTGCGGGCAAAAGCTAGTATTTTATATTATTCTTTTATTCATTCTTAAACATATAAAATACATTTTAAATATATATAAAAAATAAAAATATACATTTAAAAATATAAAATATAGTAGCTCACCGGTATCGGAAACAGGGTCCAACCTACCGGTGGTCAGGGCTCCAGAGAAAGGAACCTCCTGACTATGCGAGCCGTGTCCAGGAGTAACGCCTTCTGCATCAAGCCCTTTATCCAGCCATCTAACGAGATCCTCTTAAGGTGTTGATCTATATTGATGATGTATTTATTATTATTTTATCTATTTATAAATATATTTAATTCAGGGTGACTTTAGTATAAACAATGTAAGTGACCGGTTGTTCAACAGGTATAAGTGACATTAAATTAAATGAATACCTATTATTATTTGGCGACACATTTTTAATTTTGTTCTAATTTCTATTAAGTATCTAGTTTGTTTGTAGGTCTTTGACATAATGCATATTTAAATAAGCATAAATATGTATATACGCCGACCTGCTTTGGGTCGTTTAGTAAATAAACATGATAAACGCATTGAACAAATTTTTAACGTTTTTTTTTCATAATTTAGTTGACGCTATTAGATGTAAAGTAAAAAAAGTTATAAAATACGTATTTTATTTAATCACCAGTCATACCAGATGCTAGATTTTTTATATCTTGACATTGTAAGATTTTTTTGTTTGGACAAAATATAATATGAGTTTTCTTAGTTTCTCTTCGGTCTTATCAGATTGCTATCCCATCGGACTATGAAAGAGAGGGGAGTGGGGAGTGTATTAGAATATTATTATTATATAATAAAGATAGAAAATTTTAGAAAGAAAAATCATTACGCGATGGATTTGACCCTTATTTATATAGATTAAATTTTAGGAACAAATTAACCAAATGTTAGGCTTTAAAAAAATGATTATAACTTGGAAGAATAGTAACTAAGTATGTGTGTGGTTTATTGATTGTCGAAATCTTAAAGAACTATGGTGGCTGCTACAAAACTCCTGGTATATATTGGGGTACCACTGGTAGCTTTGGTGATCGTAGTTGGTGCTGCATTAGGATTCATATTTTTTTATCAAACGTAAGTACATGTCCTTTGGGACCCTTTTCGGTCTCGTATAAGCTTTTTTATTTTTTTATGCTATGTGTTTTACTGTCTCTCTTTTTATAAAACGTTTATTACCTAATTCCAAGGATCTTCTTCAGTAGAAGACCTAATTTAAACAACATTTTACAATAATGGTTGCTATGCCATCATGCTCCATACATTTTTCATACATGCCTTATTAAAATTCATAAACGTAGAATAATTATTACTGATTCCTATAGATACCGGTAGAAGGTTATATTTTACAAATCACATTTGTGGTATTGTTTTAAGAACTTTACTTTGACTATAATCAAAGCCTTAGATACTTCATTATAGGACACAGTTAATGCTGTCTCTTTATCTGAAAATCAAATAATTATACATATCAGTGGTAAATTCTAGTTTTAACAAAGGTATTTAGTAAAAAATAGTTTTGACTGTGACATAAGGGGTCTCTTTGGTGCGAGTTTTATACTCTGTGCCGCTTTGCGCGCGCAGCGTTACCTAAACGCCAAAATGAAACCAAAACTGGCCGAAATCATCATAAACGTCATTTTTATGTACTTGTATTTTTTTCTTTGTCAGTGTATATTTGTAAATTGTTTTGATTTTTATTATACATATTATTATAGACGGTAAGTAATATTATTGTCCAGAAAAAAGTAGTGGCATCGAAAACCTGTGTCAGTTAATCTGTCACATCTCTGGATACCCTAATAAGATGTGTCCGGGTCGTATACCGAGACTCAGTTGCCATTATAAAGAAATTGAATTGAATTAAGATGATTTTTTGATGATTGTACCCAAGAAGGCTTATAAACTTGGAGGAAAGATTTTGGCCTTTATGAAGGTTTAAAAATGTTTATTTTTTTAGGTCCATAAACTTCGAAATGAACCTTTAAAATAGCTTTGACCTGTTATTTTTCCAAAACCTTTTGATAAATAACAAAAATTCATCGTTTTGCCATGGCAAGCTCTCTGATGCTTACCTATACTTATAATAACTCGTTAAATGAAGTCCATATGATTAGGTATAAGTTTATTTTTAAAAAAATACGTTACACGACATATAAATAAAATCAAAGGTTGAGCACAAGAATAATAACTAACTATAATATATACATCTAGAAATTTTAATAAACTATCAATATAAACTAATTAAAAAGATAAACTTAATCAAAGGTTACATGGGTCTTATTTTATTTTTACCATTTAGACTTTCCTGTTTTCCGTCCAGTGCATGGTCATTAGTCCTAACTAATATTATAAATGCAAAAGTAAGTTGGTTTGTTACCTTTTCACGCCTAAACCACTAAACCGACTATCCTGAAATTTTGTATATACGAGTACGTTGTCAAGTGTACAGACACGGACTTATGGTAGCTTTTGTCCCGAAAAAAGGTACTGTTCTCGAGCAAAACAACAATAATGTTTTTATGATAATAGATAGTGTCATGTGTTTTTCGATTCTTGATTTAAAATAACATTTCACGCGCGGATGCAATATGGTCTTCTTATCGTGTGGTTGTTGAACAACCTGGTGTCAGAGTTTAAACCGCCCGTAAACCTCTGACATGGCTTTACACACCATCAAAAAATCTCTCAGGTGTGCTGGTTTCATCACGATGTTTTCTCTCACCGTTTTAGCAACTGATAATTAATTAATAATACGCACATAACTTACGAAAAGTCAGAGGTGCGCGCCTTGGGATCGAACTCGAGACCTCTGACTTGTGGTCATACCACTAGGCTATCAGTGCTAGAATATGGTTAATAGCTGGCATTGTATACTTCATCTTGCATTTGGCTAGTCATTACTATCGTGGACGAAGTTGGTGCACCATTCTTAAGGTTAGAATCGCTTGCACCCGAATTAATTAATGAATTTCTAATACCATTTGACTTGGCAGTCCAACGGTCATACCACTAGGCTATCACTGCTTATAAAAATTAAAATTAAAAGCTATCAGCATTTACTACGCATTATGTATTTCCTATTTAAATCATCTAATCTTTTACTGAATAATCTGTAACAAAAGAAAATATCTTCATTAACCCGTGACTTTTATGTAAGGGCTATTCATCATTAGACATGACTCCTTTTCTTAAGGCGCTTATCACACTATACCGCTATCTAGCTCGCGCATTGAGGATATAAAAAACAAAAAAAAATAGAAAAATCGCAAAATAAAAGTGCAGGAGAATTATAATCACAAAGTTTCAGCAAAAATTTCAGCTTGATCGAAAAAAAAATTCATACATAAGAAATGGCATAAATAAAAATTCATTTATAGCTTATTTTTACGTATGAAAATTTTGTTCACAAAAATTCACTTAAGCAATTTTCCGTTCAAACTGAGTTTTGCTAGAACTTTGTAATGTTATTCTCCTTAAATTGATATTTTTTTGCGATTTTTCATAACTTTTTATCGGTCTTCAATGTGCGAGCGAGATAACAGATTAGCGAGTATCCGCGCCTTAACTTTATAATTAAAACCAAGAGAAGCCTTGTATGTCAATATAAACACTTGAAAAATATTGCATATTTTATTTGCTGCAAAGATACCATAGCGTTCACACGTTTTCAATATCATCAATGTAATAAAGTCTAATTAGGCAGTGAACTACAAAAACCTTTACATAAATAAAAAACAATATTTACGTGAAAACGGAAAAAAACTATCTATTGCTATTTGCCGACGATATTTAAAAAAAAAAATTGGCCTTGCGAATGAATTTAAGGCCCGTATAAAAATTAAATTCATTCGTGACTAAGTCTCTGTCCTAAGACGACGGATAATAAACGTTTGAACAATTAAGTTGTTAATGCACATTAAAAAAAAATAGATAAGACAAATTATTAAAAACGATACCTAACTTGCTTCAGTTGTCGTGAATTCTTCATAACAATGTTTTCTTCAATTGTTTTTACAACATTTTTGGTGTATTTGTTCATAATATGGTAAGTTTTACAAGCAAATCAAAAATTATTTATTTGTATAAAGCCCTTAAGGCTGGGGTTAAAGATTTAGCTAGTTAATGACTATTTACGTTACCTATATTTTTCTAACTAAAACTTTATTATTTAATTATCAGTTTAAATAATTCTTTTTCGCGTAAGTAATTTGAATTTAAATAAGCGATTTTGAGATGTGAAAATGATGTAATATTTTTTACCGTAGTTAAAATTAAAATAAGTGATTTTGTGATGTCAAAATGACGTAATATTTTTTTGCGTAATGTGAATTTAAATAAGTGATTTTGTGATGTGAAAATGACGTAGATTTCGGGAGAATTTCGTTTTCTTGACAATGAACTTAATTTGATTCTAATATTATTATTGTTTTATGTAAAAGTATATCGTAGTATGTGTAGCACTTACTATATTTATGCGTTGAAAATTTAAAGTTTAAAAAAGTGTCCAAGATACTGTAAATAAACCGGGTATGGGACAAAAGTTCTCAATTAAAAATATAGGTTCATAAAATGTATATATAAATAATTATATTTCCACTATTGATAAGGCAAAGACAAAATTTTCGTTTAGATGCTATAGATAAGATTTAATGTTACTTATAAAAAAAAAATTGAAAATGAAATTATCAATAGGCAACTTTAAATATAATAATAGGCAAAGACAAAATAGTTAGGTAAGAGAATGAGAATTTTTTAAATTATTATTTTCGTTTAGTAATTTTCTATGAAAAAAAATAAAATCATTTTTTTTGGTCGAATTTTAATGATTAAAATTTATAGTTGATACAGTGAGGTTCAGAAAAATTATCTCACTTAATTATTTTTTATTTATATTAACACGATACATACTATTATTATTTTCTATGTTGGTTTCAGCTCAGATTCAGCTCCTTCACGTTCTAAATTAAAGCTCGTGATAGACCATGATGGAGGAGCAGATGATGCTCTTGCTATCACATTGAGCCTGTTATATGAAAAATACTTTCATGGGTAAGTTCAATTTGTGATGTCTCATCATCTTTCTGCTTATCCCAATTTATTTGTCCTCTTTTTCCACACCTCTCTATCACCCGTCATCTCAATAATCACTTCCTTTCTTGCTGTATCATCCTTCACACAATCCATCCATCTCTTAGACTGAAAAGTTAAAAAAAAGAACCCACAGTATTGTAATTATAATATAAACCGGTTAAGTGCGAGTCGGACTTCGTATATTTAAGATTTCGTACTAAATGTAGAGTACAATCTGTTTTAGCAATAATAGCGACCCGCCCCGGCTTCGCTCGGGTGCAATGTACATATAAACCTTCCTCATCAATAAGCCGAGGCCCGAGTCCCATTAGGGGGCGCCCTTAGCTGCTATTGCTTTAGGTTTAGTTTAATTGCTTTAGCTGGAGGCCTTTAGATTTCGCTAGATGTTCGGTTAATCAGTCTGAGCTCCCTAGAACAATAACTGAGAGATACCACGTAGAAAAAAAACAACACTATCTATTAAAAAAAACCGCATCAAAATCCGTTGCGTTAGTCTTAAAGATTTAAGCATACATAGGGATATAGGGACAGAGAAAGCGACTTTGTTTTATACTATGTAGTGATGATTAGTAGGTATTTCTTAGTTTTTCTTTCCCTCTTTCCCTCCCTTGAGGGGGAGAAAATGTCATTTAGATCATAGTGTGTAGATTTTGTCTCTATTGTTGTATATATTAGGGTACACAATAACATGTAGGTATTAACATAAAATGAGTAGGTAGGCATTTAAAACAAGTCATTCAAAAATTATTGCCTTTAATTTTTTAAATATTAGCCTTATAATGAGTTTTAAATTATGCTCCATTATTATTTAAGTAGCATAATAATTACCATATGAAAACGTGTTTTTTAAGAACTAATCAACACGTCGATAATTGCCGGTAAATTGTTTCATAATGTCTTCTTCATGCAATTTAGGTCGGATGATTGTTGAAAAGAAATGCTTTGCGAATTGAGATTCTTATTCATAATTTTTGTACACTGATAGTAGATGTTACGCCTTGAGATCTACATAATAATCGTCTTTAAATACTTTAAGATATTTTTAAAGGTTGGCCTACACTAGGACTAGTCTCATGATATCACAATGCTTATTTGGCCAGACCTAAAGAGAATCAGTAGGTGATACATAATTATAATGATAATATAAGTAGGTAATTTTTTTCACGTAAAACGGTTTTGTCATCAAAACTAAAGCTGTGTACCAAATATCAGATCAATCTGGAAGGGAGTGAAATATTAATTACTAAATTTTAACCAAATAATAAACAGGTCAAGATAAGTAAAACCGTTTAAAAATAGTTCTCATGTGGGGATCAAACTTCAAGGTTGCCCCACACTAGGACTCGGTAGTTGACTGGGCAGTCCTATAGTCATACCACAAGACCCACTACTAATCCCATGTGATACGGGATGAATCTATTGCCATGTAAGATATAAGTGTGAAATTAATACAATATAAGATGGATACGGTTTGTAGCAACCCGTAGTTAGAATTTATCTAGCCGTTTGTAACCTTGCTAATGATAAATTGCTTAACAGTATGGCTTGACTCACAAGCCACATTCAATTGTATATAATACGGTAATTATCTACATACTACAAACATCCTTATTATTTTTCCTTGTTCCTGTTTTTATTTACTTGGCTTAATGTATCTCCAAATATGGTCTCTATCTAACCATAACAATCGCTAAAAAATGTAGGCTAATGTATCATTATAAGGCACAGAAGAGAAATAGTCGTATTCAGTTGATTCCCTAAGCACAAATCAATTTGACAACTTTCAAATTTAAACTAAATTATAAATACATTTTTTATGAAATAGACATCAATTTTGGCCCACCTATTTCAAAGATATACCTACCAATTAAAATTTTTAGTAGGCAGGGGAATCTATTAAAGGTGTTTTTTTAAATGATGGTGGTCTAGAACGCTTAACTTTGCTGAACTCAATAGAACTTGTGATAAATGATAAAGGAAAATGTTTATGCGCGAACAAGGCATCATGGCAATGGAATCAATGTTTGGCTATGAAGAAACCTTTGATAATTATAAAAACGAGGATAAAGCATTTCTAAACAAGTTAACGAAATTGCTTAGAAATTATATTAGGTACTTAGTTGAACAATTAACGATTTTTTAATACTTATCTTAAGTTATAAACAATCTTAGCACAACATTTATACTAAAAATGTTTGTAAAAAATTAAACAAAATAATGTTATTTTAAAAAGCAGTGGTAACCAAATTAAGTTTAAAAGCTTAAAACTGCTTTTGGTAAAACTCAGTTATATTTTTTAAATGCATTTTCCGGGTGCGTCTCATAACATATAAATTCATTTGATCTAATTTCATTTTATTATCGTTCATAAGATATAATCAACGTGAGATATACCAACTATTGATATAATGTTTTTAACATCTAACATTAATTTGTTCTAAAATTTATTTATATAACGTTGTTTGATATAACATTTACTTAATCTAAAATCATAGGTCTAAACTTTAATATAAATATATTATTTATTTTATCGAAAATCATTTGGTCTAATGTTTAATACGTATATTGATTATTTAATCGAAAATCATTAGGTATAACGTTTAGTATGTATATTGATTATTTAATCTAAATTTTCAACTCCGATAATTGGGGATCTATACATAATTTTGCGTAACTTTTACAGTCTGCTAGTATGGTTATTAAACTATAATTGTTACCAGGACAAACTGGATGCAATCTGGACTTTAGGGCACCCCAACTTGGACAGGTTAGGTTAAAAGGGGATGACGGGGTCGTGTGAGCGAGCGAAGCGAGCAAATAGACCCCGCCATCCCCTTCGTGGTTATTTTTTTATAAACCACCCAGAAGTAGGAGCCCCGCGAAGCGGGGCTCCGTCGACCTAGCCCACCTTCGACCATGCATATTTTAAGGTTTAGTTAGATGCCATTTGAGTTAGGTTAAAACTGTGACCATTAATTTACAATGTTTTTCGTTAAATGTTTGGCGTTTTCATCTCGTTAGACCAAATAAGTTTTATATATTTTGAGCGGTATTTTAAACGAATTTATATTAAATAAATCGTTATACTATATAAAATTATAGCTTCCGTTGTTATAATATGTTGAAAATATTAGAGATTTAGTTGTTATATTATTTGTTATTTACTCTTTTTGAGTGGTATGCCAAACGAATTTTATATTAAATGTATGTTATGCTTATAAAAATTAGTTAAGTATTTTAAAATTATATCAATCGTTTATTATATTAAATAATCGTTATATTAAAAAAAATATAGCTTCCGTTGTTATATGTTGTAAATATTAGAGATTTTGTTGTTATATGATCTATTACTTACCCGCTATTAAATTAAAAACTATAATATTTTTGTGAATTTTTTACATGTTATAGCACATGATAGCTTATTAGCGCCTTAGGCGTGTAAAAGAGATTTGAAATTTCGATTGATGCCGATGGGATACGGTGGCTCAGCGGTTAGAGCGTCGACACGGTATATCGAAGATCGTGGGTTCGAATCCCATCCGTATCAATTGTTTTTTCAAATTTTCTTATTAAATAATTATATTAAAAACTATAAAATAACAATTTGGCCATCTATAAATTACTTTATGATATCTAACTAATTTAGACTCACTGCTTCTCTTTGTAACAGAGATCATTAGAAAAGGAGAGAAGATTTATAGAGATGTCAAACTAGTTCATTTGCGTGAAATTAACGAGAATTTAGTCGGCATGTCATAGAGGTCTCGTCTAATTTCATGTCAATTCCAAGGATGTAGACTAATTTAACAGTTCTAATTTGATACTTCAATTTGCTGTCCTTTTTTATGGTGTTTATTAGAAAGAGATATAGGTAGTTAAATTAAAATTAGTTTAGAGGAATGTGTATAGAATCTCTTGTAGATTCAGCACCAGTGTAAGATTCTCTTGAAGTCGAAGATTTTGCTAGCTTACTGAAATGAAAACGTCATCAATTTTATTCATATTATAATACACGCTAGCACCGGACATAAGCTTTTGAGTAGACAAATTCTTAAACTGTATTCTTTTTTTTTACTAGATTAATTCTTTTATTCTTTATTGTACACACAATTTTATGCAGAAATAGTAGTAGAAACAGATTAATAATCCTAGTCTTTAAAGATAGTTTTGGCCCTCACACTAATCAACCTATTTAATAAATTTTTCAGACCAAAAATGGTGGCGTTGACAACTACATATGGAAATGTGAATCTAAATCAAGTTATTATCAACAGTGATAGGATACTGACGTTATCTGGTAGGCAAGATGTAAGTACTATAATATTCTCCTGAACGAATTTCAGTCACAGCGGCCAATCTCAACGGAGATTAGCCAAATACGCAGGATATAATATTATAGTGCACAAGTCTGTGCGCAAACACAGGTGCACTCTCTATTCCCTCACTCTCATAGTCCGATGGAACGGCCTTCCGACACAATCGGAGAAAGATCAGGCGCAGGGCCAACGGCTTTACGTGCTTTCCGAGGCACGGAGTAAGTGATAATTAATTTATAAAACGCACATAACTTATGAAAAGTCAGAGGTAGAGTAGAGAAGTAATTTAAGTTCACATGACTCAACAAAATGTATAGAACAGCAGATTTTTTTTTTGCGATTTCAGGGTTGGTCCCATAGTAAAAGTGGTTAACAATGATGAGTTTAATGACCCCTTTTAAGGATGCTGGTGTTTTACAAATAACCCTGTATATATTAATTAATTTTATTTACTTATTTTTGTATTTTTTTTATATAACCAAATCAATATTGTTACTATATTACCAATGTTATCATTTCAATCAGATACCAATATACGTTGGCGCAGATCGTCCTCTGATATGTGGAATAGAATCTGATGGTTTCTTCGGGATAGATGGACTTGGAGATACCGGCTATAACAATTCTATTGATGATATTGAAGTGGAAACTCAGCCTGCTGCTATAGCTCTTGTAGAGCTCTCAAAGAAATATGAAGGTAAAGGGGATCGAACATTTTTGTATGGGAGCTGGCATAGCGGGCCGTCGCCATTTTGATTTTTTTTTAAAGTGGCGGCGCAGGATGAGACTAGTATATTTGGATAGAAGACATTTTAACAAACAAAAAATGTTAGCAGCATGATGTCCTAAAGTGTCACGTTTCCGAGATATTTGAAGTTAAAGATCGTCTTATGAAAGGAATGGCTATCATTCAAAATGAACTAATTATGGATTTATATGCCTTAGTTTGAATTCGAATAGGCAATGCTTACGTTCTTATTCAAGTTCTTACATGATTTACCTATTTTTTGGAAAATTGTAAATCTAGGAGCACAAAAACACAACTTTAATTAACTTAACAAAATACTAAAAGTTGCGGCGCGTGATGATAGTGGTATATATGGATAAATAAATAAAGTAGATAGCTTTTAAATAATTATTGTATCTAAAGAATACAAAAAAGTATCAACATCGAAGTAAAATACACTCTGTTTCAGGAAAACTCGTAGTGATAGCAATAGGACCTCTTACAAACATCGCATTGGCAAGCAGAATAGACCCATGTTTTATAGATAGACTGGCACATCTGTACATTGGCGCTGGTCATATTAGAAGTAAGTTTTATTTATTTATTTATTCACATAGGAAAACCAACAGCTACAAAAATTACAATAGGACAACAAGAATAAGCATTGGTAAGCCAATTACAGGTTTTCACGCGTAGTATCGGAAAATATTTTAGAAACTAAATGAACACTCAATAGCAAACAAATACAAATGTAAAATAATTGTCAGAATATTTCAATAAGAAAGACTACTTGAAAAACTTAAGGTTAAGCATCCTTCTTGCAGTGTTCAAAATTGAATGCTGTCAGATGTAATTCCTTACATCCTAGAGGATTTACAAAAGCATTTGGCTTAACTTCTTCTTCATCTTCTTCTTATCGTATGGTTGATGAACAACCTGGTGTCAGAGTTTAAACCGCCCGTATTCCCCTGACATGGCTTTACACACCATTGAAAAATCTCTCAGGTGTGCTGGTTTCATCACGATGATTTTCCTCACCGTTTTTAGCAACTGATAATTAATTTAAATACGCACATAACTTACGAAAAGTCAGAAGTGCGCGCCTTGGGATCGAAGTCGACACCTCTGACTTGTCAGTCGATGGTTATACCACTCGGCTATCAGTGCTATAACTATATATATATATATATATATGGCTTAACTTAAAATGTCAAAATAAGTTTGTCAGGCACATTAGAAGTCTTGTAATGTAAATGAGTTTAAGATTTATGTTGAAAATCTTTTTTATTCTCAATTAACTTCCGCCCGCGACGATTTCGGTAACCCTGCTTATTACAATACTGCTTATCCCCCATAATTATTGTGATAATTTATACCCTAAAACCTGACTTGGTATTTAACCAATATTTTTTCCAAATTCCAACTAAATCTGTCAAGTAGTTTTTGCGCCAATCTTTGACAGACAAACAGACAGACAAAGTTTCTAAAAACTACATAATATGCGTAAGTATCGTTCATTGAAGATGTAGTATTTCCTTTTTTACAAAAATATTCAATGTACAGTTTTTACTTTGTTACGATTTTATTATTATAGATAATATTAGTTTTAACTAGCCTTTTTTCAATTTACAGGTGGAAAATTTCAAAACCCAGAGTTCAATGCGGCAATGGATGCAGAATCTTACTATATAGTAGCAAATAATTCCAAAGTAGATAAAGTGACGGCTGTACCATTCTCACAAGTTTACCTATCTTTAAATGTTTCTAAAGTAAGTTTACTTCTTCTAAAATGTCGTGGTGGCGCATTGGTTACGGACCCGCTTTGCAAGCGCGTGGATGTGGGTTCGAACCTGGCATGTACCAATGTGACTTTTTCAATGTCATATATACTTTCTTAGTTAATCTAAGACACCTCTGACTAGTTAACATCGAAGGAAAACATCGTAAGGAAACCTGGACTTAAGAGTCTGAAATCGCCAACCCGCAGTGAGCTAGCGTGGTGATTAATGCTCAATCCTTCTCTGTATGAGAAGAGGCCTTTGCCCTGCAGTGGGACAGTTACAGGCTGATTTATTTATTTATTATTTATTTATTTTAAGTTTACTTCTGAATTTTCATTAGCTAAAAATGCCGCTTATTGTTCTTTACAAGTTGACTTTACTTTTATCTTTTTACCCGACTACAAAAAAAAGGAGGGTTATGATTTTAGCAGTCTATGTATGTATGTATGTATGTTTGTATGTATGTAAGTTTGTTCATCTGTTCCCTCGTAGCTCCTAAACTATTTGTTGTAATTCAATAAATAAGGTGTCTATCGATGCGTCTTAATGGTCTGCGGGTTATAGGATTTATGAAATTTCGTAAAATCAAATAAGGTGGATTTTAAAAATAAATTAGTCAGCTCGAAAAAAATAAAGTTAAGGTAAATTTATCGTGTTTGATATCAAATGGAAGGTCTTGATGAGCACATTCAGAATATGTATATATTCTCTATATATTCTGGACCACTTCTTAGAATATCAGGCTTGTAACTACCCGTTACGACTATCTATACATATAATAAAATCGTAACGAAGTATGTATGTAATTGATTGGCGCGAAAACTACTGGACAGATTTAGTTGAAATTCGGCAAATATACTTTTTAAATTCTTAGTCAACTTATAGGGTATAAATTATTACGTTTATAATTATGGGGGATGAGCAGTATTGTAGTAAGCAGCGTATTTCTAGAATTTGCTGCAGAATTGTTGTTGTTGTTGGGAAAAATATTATTAAATTTCAATTTACAAAATATTATCACGCTATATCCACAAGGAGCTAAACATTACATAACATAACATAATAATATCTTTTAGGAACGATTATTTTGTCTACATGTCAACAGACTTCATAGCCTTCCGGTCGGGCGAACGCCTTGGAAGTGTAAGGCTTTGGGTTCGATCCCCAGTTCCGCAAACTTTTTGTGGATTCTTTTGTATTATTTTTTGTCATTGAAATTAATATGTATTTTTGTGGTATTTCATTCTTAATGACTTTTATTACTTACCGGCTGAAACCCGAAGGAAACATGCTTTTTAATAATTTTTCAACTTATAAAAAACGTATATGCAACGAGGTATGCAAGGATCGTAGCAAGTGGAAATCCGTTGTCTCTGCCTACCCCTCTGGGAAACAGGCGTGAGTCTATGTATGTATGTAAAAAACGTCACCACTTTAATTTGAAACATTTCTAAAATTTAAATTATTTAAAACATAGTGTTCTAGATGGCGTTAGAGTCTATTTAGATCAGCGGAATTCTTTTTTAAATATTTCAATTTGAAACCCGAAGGAAGCAACGCGCATCGTGTGGAATTATACTTTTAAAAATTTCAGCTTATAAAAAAAATCCGCTTTAATTTGAAGCATTAAAATTATTATTATTTGAAACATAATGTTTCCTTTTTCTTAACTAGATGGCGTTAGGAATCGATTTAAATCTGAGGAAAAATATTTTTCTTGGATACTCCTGATGGGACAGGAAAAATATTTATAACCACTGGCATCCTTGCAGGGAGGCAGGGCAAAATTACAATTGCAGTAGCGTCTTCGGCGATTACTGCCACGTTGTTTTCTGGTGACAAAACAGCGCACACCATGTTTAGGATTCCCATCAATTTACAGAGCAACGAAACACCTGTTTGTGATGTGTCACGAAATAGTGACAAGGCAGGCATTTGCTTAAGAATTGTTCTTTGATCGTATGATGGGATGAATGTATAATGGCAAACAGAAAAGCAGTTGATGCGGTACACAGAACTCTAAAAGACATCCGTAGGAACCAACACATAATGGGTGGTGTCACAGTTATGTTCAGCGGCAATTTCCACTGAACGCTGCCTGTGGTGACGCGAGGAACTGGGGCTGATGAGGTGAATGGTTCTTTGAAACGATTATTTTTATGATCCTGTATTCATAAGTTGAGCTTGACAATAATTATGGGCGGCTGAGTAGGAATCCATATGCTCAAGAATTTTCCAACTCAAAACGCACAAAAATAATCAAGCTGCAGCAATCAACGAATGCATTCTTTTATAAATGAAAGGGAATGAAGTGTTTTACACATTTATAAACACTGTTGTCAATCAAGATGACGCCACTCATTATCCTGTAAAATTCCTGAATTCCCTCACTGCAAGTGGACTTCCGACGGACGTCATTAAGTTGAAGGTCGGTGTCCCGATTATGCTTCTTCGGAACTTAACGCCTTTGAAATTGTGTAAAGGGACCCAGAAAATGATGGCCTGATGGCTTAATGTAAATTATCTGCAAATCATCAAGGCGCAAATTCTAACGGGTTTCGGTATTGGCGAGACAGTGTTTACACCATGTACCACTAATTCTCCACATTTATCCCTTTCAATTTAAGCGAGTGTAGTTTCCTGTGGGCGTTTGTTTCGCCATGAGAAGTCTGCGAGTGTCGATCTCAGGACCAGCTTCTCCTCACATAGACTGTATGTCGTTTGCTCTCGGGTCACCAGTCCTGACTCTCTGTACATTTTAGCTCCCGAGAGCAAAACTACAAACAAAGTAATCTGTATGTTTTTCTAAATATCCTGGTTCGGATTTGATATTGATACGAAACTTTTGTTCTTTTACATAGGTTTTTCGCTTTATTAGGTCAGAAATTATGCAATAAAATATGCGAAGCGCACTTATAACTTTTTCTTTTGCCCTATACATTAGTAAGACTTAAATATAAAACTAATCTTTGTTGGAATAATTGCTCTCAAATGTGCAAAACATATACAATACAATAGGTATATTTAAAAAAATCTCTCATTCTCTCCTGTGCAATAATTATTCCCACATGATAGTGGGGTCTGCTTTTCGGGTTTTTCGCTTCCCCTTCGCTCTATCCATTGCATCCTCCTGGATAATGTTTAATGGCAATATATAATGTTTTCAATAATAAATATTTTGGATAATTTAAATGTTTATGCACATGTTTTGCTTAATAAGAAACTCGCAAAAACAACTGACTTGGACGGACTTGAACTGTCATATCATAACATTACTAATCTGCACTAATAAAAGTTTGTGAAGATGTTTGTTACCTAAACACTTTTGATTTGAATAGAACTCGGTAAACATAAAAACCATATTTCCTGGATTAACAAAAAATATAAATTTTATCCTGGTTCAACATCCACGCGGGCGAAGCTGCGGGCAAAAGCTAGTCATAAATATATGTGATTATAACACTGCATACAATGTGAAAACGTGATAACAATAAATATTTACTAATTAAATTAAAGTTTCTACACATCACTGCCTATTAAATTATGATTATATTTTAAAATAATGTTAATTAAATTGAGATTTCTTTTTCGTAACTAGATGGCGTTGGTTTGCGGTTTTGTGGAAGTAAGTAACATAGAGTTAAAAATACCTCCTCAAAAATCCCGGAATCGTAAACATAACAATTAAATCCCGGGATTTTATTAATATGGACTGGACTTTGACCTATAGTTTTTATTAGAATTAATTTTGTATGTAAAATAAAACTCATTAATTTAACAGTTTTAGTACCGAACTACTTAAGCATTACATTATCTGTTATCGATGTCTAAAAACATAATAAAGACTTTTTATTATAATAATTTAGTTCATATGTATTTAAAACGTTAAATTAATATTTTGGAGAATTTATTACATGTTTTAACACATGTTTGCTTATTAAATATAATAAATTATTTAATAAGAAATTTGTAAAACAACGGATACGGAAAGGATTCAAACCCACGATCTCCGACGTACCGTGCCGACGCTCTAACCGTTGAGCCACCGTATCCCATCAAAATCAGTCGAAATTTCAAATCTCTTTCTACGCCTAGGGCGTGTGGTAATATCTATCGGTGCCTTCTAAAAACTGCAAAGTTTAGAACACTGAGTCGGATAATTAATGTATTCCGTTCGATATTACCACACGCCTAAGGCGTAGAAAGAGATGTGAAATTTCGACTGATTCTGATGGGATACGGTAGCTTAGCGGTTAGAGCGTCGGCACGGTACACCGGAGATCGTGGATTCGAATCCCATCCGTATCAGTTGTTTTTTCAAATTTCTTATTAAATAATTATACGTAAAATTAATTTCTAATTTCCCGGGAATTAATTGTAATGTTTATGATTTCGGGATTTTAGAGCAGGTATTATCAACTCCATGTTACTTACTTCCTCGAACTTTAGGTAAATGTACTCTATCTATAATGATATCCCACAAAAAAGGTTTCATGTGTACTTATACAGCTTGGCAAAAAAGAGTCTGAGGCGGTGACAGCTGGAACTAAAAATAAAAATCTTAAATAACTACGTTTGTGAGTACTAAAATAACATAAAAATGATTCATTTGATTAAAATTAATGACAAAAAACTCGTCATAGAAATATGTAAGCACTTAATAACTTGTAATTTGAATTGTAGTGTGAAAAGTGCGACAGCGGCGCCCCCAATTTTTCCAGACTCTTTTTTGCCAAGCTGTACTTCTTACTACTTTTCATGTATACTTCTAAGAAATATATGAGGCCATGTTTTAATAGCTCGAAGTCGCGGACGACACCCTTGAAATAAATTTAATTTAAAAAATACATGACATTGACTAAAGGTTTGAACCGAAGTTGACAGTTAAAGAAATCTACCTATTTAAGAACTACCACATTCTAAAAAATTGTGATTAAACTGAATTTTATTGGTTTCTTTACCACTAAAAATCATTGAAAAAAAATATAGTATAAAAACTAAAACCCGACTACTTAAAATCTAAAAACAAGCTTCTTAGATTTTAAATAAAATTCTGTAGTCGGAGGCCTTAATGTATTATAGGTAAATAGGTACTAGATAATCTTCCAAGGGTAAATACTTTGTAATTTGGTGGCCTCCGACTACAGAATTTTATTTAAAATCTAAGAAGCTTGTTTTTAGATTTTAAGTAGTCGGGTTTTAGTTTTTATACTATATTTTTTTGTCTATTATAATACAATTTTGGAGATGCGTTAACAATTTATTCACGTTTTTCTCATACCATTGCTATTTTCTTGTTTATCTTGGCACTTTTAAACTAAAATCAATTGTATTCCTTTGACCATTACCTAACCTTTGTCTTCCAAACCTTTCCATAAATATGTCGTTCCATAGACTCAATTATATTATTAACGACTTGCATAGTAGCATACCCGTCACAAATAATTGCCAGTTGCAAATAAGCAACTCGAATATTAAAAATTAAGAAGTCACTTTATTCAATAAAAAAAAATATTCCTATGTAACTGAGTATTTCTCCTGAACGTGATACAATCATCATCATCTGCCTAGCTTTTTCCCAACTATGTTGGGGTCGGCTTCCAGTCTTACCGGATGCAGCTGAATACCAGTGTTTTACATGGAGCGACTGCCTATCAGACCTCCACAACCCAGATACTAGGTTACACGATACCCCTTGGTAAGACTGGTTGTCAGACTTTCGGGCTTCTGACTACCCGTAACGACTGTCAAAGATCTACAATTGACAGCCGGGGCCAACAGCTTAACGTGCTATCCGAGGCATGGAGAGTGATAATTTAACTTATAAAACGCACATAACTTATGAAAAGTCATAGATGTGACGAGAACGTGAACCCGAGACCACTGGCTTGCCAGTCAACGGTCTCCACCACTAGGCTATCACGACACACTGAACACTCTCCTGAACGTGATACATTCTTCGTATTTTTTTAGGAATATCCTAAATTATTTTCCAACTTTTATTTACAGGAATGGCGAAAGGATATCCTGGGTGAAATCCAGACTAGAATGGTTCAAACATTAAATGGATTTGAGGGCATATCATGGCTTTCTCCAACTAGCTCTTGGACTTTATTGGACCCGGCTGTAGCAGCTATGGCCTTAGACAAAAATATTGTTGAAAAAACAAAAAATTCAACCAATAGTATTATTTTGTGTGGTGAGTTTTTGTAGTCAGTGTACGTTTTTACCTGCCTCGCTGTAGTATCACTACATAGTATAAAACAAAGTCGCTTCCCGCGTCTGTCTGTCCCTATGTATGCTTAGATCTTTAAAACTACGCAACGGATTTTGATGCGTTTTTTTTTAATAGATAGAGTGATTCAAGAGGAAGGTTTATATGTATAAAACATGAATATTAACGTAACCGTGCGAAGCCGGGGTGGGTCGCTAGTTGCTGATTAAAACCGTCTCTGGTTTAAAAGAAAGCGCAGTTTCTGCAATAATTTCAAGCTGGAAGTTCCCGGTGAATCCTCAGGCTTTGAAATTTGCCGAAGTTAACAATAGTCGCAATCTTCGCCATCCAGTCTTGATCTACGTGACCAGATCAACGCTGTAGATGACGAAGATCAACTCGAAGAAAATTTCTGTGACCTCATTCTGCTTTTTCCATTTTGCAAAATGACTATAGGTCAGTTTAAAACAATGCAACCTTTGCAACGTTTGTATTTTGTCAAGGACTATATTTTATAGTCATTAAAACGACAACGAACGATGGAAACTCAACCATTAAGAAGCGACAAAGGAAAAGATCCGAAGGATGGGCAGCAGCATCCTTTTTTTATATTAAATTGTTATGTTTATATTTACTATTTATAAAATAAAACAGTAGGCGCAGTGGAGGTTACTCTTGAACTATGAAGGTTTACTCGATAACCCAGGTCTCAGTTTAATTTTTTTAACTTTACCAAGGTTCCTTTTTCAGGTAACCAGAGAGCTGTCAACACAAACAATTTTAATTCTAATAAGCCAAACATGCAAATAGTGTATAGTGCCAACGTGGATGAATACAAGAAGTTTTTGATAGCTGTTTATAGTGAAGAAACAAAAACATAAATTAGCTTGGATAGCAATAGTGTAGGTAATCATCGTGGTTCCAAAGAGTTAAGGTTGTAGTCTTATGGTGCCGCGCTTTATTCGCAAATCGAAGAATAGGCATGACGACAGTATCAAAAAATCGTCGATTTAAAGATGTTAGAGGAAACATTATATAAAAAAAAAATTAAAACACTGCTTCAGTTTTATAAAATAATAGATTATTTTTAGGTTATATTTTTACTAAAATAAAACCTTAAAATATTGCAATCCGCCATTTTGACTGAAACAGCAATCACAGCGTATGACGTCACGCTTAGGTAAAATCCGCTGTCAACACTGTGTTGTTGTTGTGAATATTTGACATGTTTACCTAAGCGTGACGTCAGAATCGACGCCATGATACCTGAGAGCTTTTTTGACGCTCTATTGAAAAATATTAGAAAAACTTCGTTTAACTAAAGTTTATTATCGAAATAAAGGTTTTTTCGTAAATAGTAAATGTGTACCTACATTACGGAAAAAGATTTGAAAATCTTTCGTCACGCCTATTATAGATAAAATCACTGAATATAGATGAAAAATTTCAAAAAAAACAAGTTACGGAGAATAACATTACAAAGTTCCCTAAAATAAATTTATGTTTAGGCAATTTTATGTATGAGCGGGCCTTCAGGCAGGCAATGGACTGGGCTGCGAGGCGCGGTTGCGGTACCCGGCCCCGTCCTATACAGTGCGAGGAACACGCAGGAGGGAGACGTTGTTAGTGGGTGCAAGCCCAACGTAACCATACGTCTTCGGACGTGCGGTATGCGGAAGGCAATTTTTACTCATCTCGGCCACAAAAAAAGGCAATTTTATGTATGAAACCCTGTTTCGATTAAAAATATATTTTTGTTGAAACTTTGTAATGTACCATAACTTGTTTTTTATTTCATAAATACATTAATATTCAGTGATTTTATATTTTATTCAATGTGCGAGCAAGATAACGGTTTAGTTAGATAGGCGCCTATAAGGTAGCAATAAGTTTTATTTTTATTGTAAAATAGTTGAGAATAAAGCCTAGTGGTGAGACCATTTAACTGATAAGGAAGCCCAAGGCCTCAATTTTGACTCCAAGGCATTCACCACCGACATAAACAGCAAAGGGAATTTGTGAGAGAAAAATATTTTTTCGATAGCAATGTCAGAAACGCAATAGAAACACGATAGATATATTTTTAAACAAAATTACTATTTGAACGCGATATTTTTTTTTCTTGTATCGCAGGTAAGTACAAATATTTATAATATGCAAGGATAAAATCAACAATTCGTCGCCCTCACCGTTTTGACAAGTGATAATTAATTTATAATACGCACGTGACTTCGTTAAGTCAGTAGTGCTTGCCTGGATTTTGAATCTACGACCTTTGTTTTGGCAGTCCAATGGTCATGCCACTAGGCTGTCACTAGTAAATAATAAAAAAATGCAATAATTTTTATACTAATTCACACAGGAACCAAATGCAAAAATTAAGTTTAACAGTTAGTATGTACTACTTTTGAAGGGACTTTTTGCTTACTATAATCGACTAATACGAGTGAAGTGAATTTTTGGATACTATAATCGATAAAATAAGAGCTGGAGAGTGATAGCGTTCTTATTATTCCGAAAAATTTCAATCAAAATGAAGCCGCGGGGAAAAGCTAGTATTAGTAAATCCGATTGGTCTCCTCTCCAAAGATGAGAAAGATAAATAATTATGTACTTAATAAATATAAATGTCTTATTGTATTACAAAATATCATTTATTTATTAATAACGGTAATATTTTATTTTTAGTATTCTTAGATTAAATATTGTTTATTAATAAATAAAAATATTACTATAATTGATTAGTATTTTATTTTTTAAACTTAAGTCGTCCATCAGATTCATGGATCAACTGGCGGGGCTGCGAGGCGCGGTTGCGGTACCCAGCCCCGTCCGATACAGTGCGAGGAACACGCAGGAGGGAGACGTTTTTAGTGGGTGCGTGCCCCACATTACCGTACGTTCTCGGACGTGCGATATGCGGAAAAAAGGGTTGTGGATTAGACAATTCCATTAGTCATTACTTAGTTATTGATAGGGAAAAAAGAGCATTGCCTTGTTTTATTACAGTTATTATACGGGTACACCTAATAAAACAAGATTGTATACCTACTAGGTACTATCAAGACTATCAAGTCATAATTAATTATTTAGTACCTAGTGGGTATAGGTACAGATTTTTAGATGGATATTTATAAAAAAGCTTACGTTGAGATTTTATTTATTATATTGGACAGAAGTAGGTACGTTCAAAGAAACAGTTCCTTAATTAAGGCACTGTAAAAGAGTAGGGTCAGCGTTGATTTCCCCCAAAGGGGTTTTTGTCTTGTCGTGGCGGGAGTGGTATCAGTAACTGAGGTGGGCCACCGTGTTGTTTAGGCGACATCGCGGGCTCGCGGCTGAACGGGAGCGGGGCCGCGGCGGGAGAGGAGTGCCAGCATCACGGTGCGCACCGCTCTCCCTAAAATGCATTCATAATTATGATTTCACTAACAAAGTATTCAAAAAACAACAAACTGTGAAAAACGCGGTAATTTTAATCAATTTCAACACAGAAACTAAAGTAAACAAACAATTGAGAGATATGAGACATTCAATAAAAAAAATGATAGTCTTTTGTTGATAATTTTATTTATTTACGTAATAATCTAAAAAAAATATGCTTCGTTTAGACCTAAATTGCTTGTACGATTTTGTAACCGTCTTTATGCACTTGCCGTTATTTCGCCAGTGGCTATCGTGCATCAGAGGTGATAACCTAATGGTGTGACTGGGAAGTCACAGATCTCAGATTCCAAGTCACTGTCTTGCCAGGCAACGGTCATACCACCAGGCTGTCACTCCTTTTTTTTTATTACTGCCGCACAAATTGACTCCATGCTGCCTGTTGGAAAGCAGTCAGTGGAGTCCCATAGTGATGACCATCATCCCAGCAGCCAACATAGCAATGTGGCATGATGGCCCTCACCTTGACGGCCTTGAGAAAAGCTTTTTCACGTCCCGCTTAACGGCCCCAGGATCACAAGTGAATGGAAACACGTAGGCTGGTAACGAGTTCCACATCTTAATAGAACGGCAGAGATAGGAGGCGCCGAACCGTTTCGTGCGTGGCGTTATCCGTTCTAAGTGGCACCTCAACCCAGCACGTGTCGTTCGGAATAGGAAAGGAGAGGGTGGGATTAGTTGAAAGAGCTCTTCAGCTTTTCCGTTTGTAAAACAACAAACTTAGTAAAATAATGACATACCATTTTATGACGACAATTTATTGATTAGATAGGTGACACACGCAACAGAAATGACATAACATGCGCTGGGTGCCGTCACACCGTCAACTATCACCCAATCACTCCCCTTCGCGCACGCGCGTCAGTGTCCTAGTTCATTCCATTCGGGGCATCAATACAACATGATACTCTCCATTTTGATATAAACACGAATGGAATATTTCTAAGTATTTATCAAACTGCTATTATCTTAGCTGTGACTAGTTAATTATCATAAAATATTATGTTAGAAACATATTATCTGCAAATGTGTTATTAATAGCGTCCACGCGTTTTTGATAATAATGATTTTGTTTTTAATTTAAAAAAAGAACATTAACAGTGATATTTGTAAAGGCTATTAAAACATGCAGGTAATCTTTTGGGTATTTTTGTGACCTTTAAATATATTCTTTTATTTTATTTTTTACTTAGGATAACAGTCCCGCATCGAAATACTAAAAAAAAACATCTAAAATTACAGGACAAAAGTGTCATGGCCGTTCGTCAAGGGGGGTCGGGATAAGAATAATTTTGAACACAATTTACCGCGATATTTGCATTTCGTCGGCGTTCGTTGACACTCGTGCATCTACGTCATGCGCGCACGCGCCGGCAAATGCACAGTAAATAAACATGTTATGTAGCTAAACGGAATTAGACGGCGTTGATAAGGCGAACAAAGAGAGATGTTATGAAGAAAATATTACAACTCATTGTGACAACTGTCTTTCTAAGTGTCAGTCTGTTTATTTGAAATTAGAATTTGTAAAATGGCTGGAAAATCGTAAGTACTTAATTATTTTTTTTTAGTATTATTAGTAATGCCTCTAGAAACGGCGTTAGCAAGTGCGTTTGGCTTAAGAGATGTCTGTCTGTCTTTTAGTTACCATTTATCTCGGAAACTGCTTAACTTATATTAATGGTGTTTTTTTGCAAAAGTAAGCTTTCAGAGTATGTTTTTATTTTTTATTATATTAGTTGTTTTAATAATATGTTTTTAAATTAAGGTTTTTTTGTGTGTGTGTGTGTTGTTTACTGTTTTTACCGTTGTTATAATTTATTTATTTTTAAGTCACGTCTATTTTCATCATCCTGATTCATAGTTTAGCGGTATTTTAATGTTATAATATTCAAATTGAATATTTTATTTATATTATGTGCAAATAAAACAAACAAAAGCACACTACAATAATATTTAAAAAAAAAAACGAAACTAGTTTGTTGATTCTATAGGTACACACAGCTACATATCAAGCTATACATTACCACTATTATGAACTGACCTCACATTGTATAGGCTCTTTGTATAATAAGATGTCAACTTATATTGGAAATGTATAAATAGCTTGACGTGTACCCGTGTGTTTGATGTGTGACCCGTTTTGAAGGTGCTTTGTAGAGTTAATGTTAATAAAACAACTATGGGTGTTTTTAATTTGAGATGCCACTTTTACCAAATTCTCTTAATTTGAATTAATTTTTTTAAATAATAGCTGGATTTTTTCCGGGAGGACTGGACGTGCATTGCGCTCGATCGAGAAGAGTGGAATGAGAGTAGGGAGGCCTTTGCCCAGCAGTGGGACAGTTTGGGCTAGTAATAATAGATGTTAGTCAGTATCAATAGTGCTTACGCATTTCATAAGATAATATTATTTAGTACATTTATTAAAATATCGTTGGATAGAAAGACGTGGCAAACAGGGCAGAGGCCTTTGCCCAGCATGATATACAGTAATAGGTAGTAATAGGTGAAAGTAACGTTTGCTGGTCAAGGTCAAGTATATGGCTAGAAAAATAGATGTCGCGGGTGTACCCACTTATATTTCTATCTCTTTTTCAATTTCCTTTAATTTTTTTAGGCATTACATGGTTGCATGTGTTAAAAATCAATATTTATGATGGCTAAATATATTAAGCTGATTTGTAGTCAAAGACACAACGTTTATTAAGGACGTTTGGCCGCTAATACAAAGCGTTAAGGAGCGTTCACACTAAATGTAACGCGAGCTCACAGTCAGCTGCCAACAGGTTGCAAGAACTGTGATTTGTAATATTTGAAATTTAAAAAAAAGCATGGGAAAGCAGCTAATAGTTTTTGTTGGTGAGTCAACTAAACTTAAACTACCTAAGGCTTCAGACGTATCTGAAGCCTTAGCTAGTTTAAACTTTTGAGTTGTTCATTTGTAGGCACTATATTATTAGGCATATTATTATATTATATATATTATATTAGGCACATTTTTAATCAATAGAAACAATTAATTTGTAAGCGGATATCCGACAAAAATGACAACTACGAAAGAACTATCAAAATCTATTTTCGAGGACGATCGGCGGTAATGCAAGCCAATTAATATTTGAAATGTCAAAAATTACACACGACAGAATAGAAAAGCCATTGTAATGTGTCACTGGAATGGAAACGATCGGTCAAGTTTCGAATTTTGGCCCGAATTTTGTCGCTGAAACTGGCATCATTTTGGCCCGAATTTTGTCGCCGTAATTCTGGCATTATTTTAACAAGAAAGAATGGAGTAGCAGAAATTGAAACACTTTATGTATATTTTTCAATACCATGTCTCGACATGATTGAGTTCCAAATTCGAAACACTATTTGCGATACCGTGGCCCGCTTGATTGTGTCCCTCGTATGTACTCGTTAAGTTACTTAATTAAACCATTGAGACAAGATTGAGAAGATGAAGATTGACATGTCACTAGCCATAAGCAACGTCAAATTGAGGACGAGAATTACTTACGTCATTTGTAGTGATTAGATAACTCACAGATAACGGTCGGTGAAAACGCATTGACATTTGACAGCCAGTGACGTTATTACAATATTTTTGCTTCAGAAAGGTAAAGTGAGGACCATTTAGGACCTTAAGTTCTTACGTTAGGACTTAGGGCCTGTCCCACAACCTTGGGTTAGGCTTTAACTACTAGGTAAATAAAAAAAAACAGTATTAGCATGACATTATCTCTTTTTCTTAAAAAGCCTAAGTAATGTCCCACCGCTGGGCAAAGGCCTCACCCTTCATGTCACTTTAACAGTAACAGTGAAACAGGAGACCTTCAAATTTTGTATCTATACAAATCCTTACCACTTAGTATTTGATATAAATGCAAAAGTTTTTTCGTTGATTTTTGTTCAGAATTGTTTATTTTTTGCTTAGATATAAGTTTAACCTAACCTAACCTATTAGTAGGAGAATAACATACGGTACGAAAGCTATGCTGCAAAAATTAAAACCACGAAATACTAGTTAAGTAATTAATATAAGATTGCCTGATATTTTAAGAGCTAATGAATTGCCGTGTATATTAAAGACTTATATATTGCTTTAATTTACTAGGTTATGTAAAACGGCCTAGGCTATATGGGCGCAAAATGTTCGTCTTTACAAAACGATTTCTCTGATTCTACTTTAAATTTTCCTCAATTGCACAAACACGTATCATTCAAGTTGTTATTCAAGTAACTTGCCCGTCGCTCGACGTAAACAGTTCTCTAAGATTTCGTATTCAATTCAAATGATAATTTGTGTAGGTATAAATCTTGATTACTATGTATTTAGTTTGTGACACTACTCAAGAGGGATCACACGTTTAAACGATGTTTCGGACTATTCTAGTGTTTTTGTTTGTGTTTGTTAATTGGTACGTAGATTATATAATTTATGTGTTAAAATGAACTAGACAATCAGCTTGTATCTATTACGCGGTCACCGGTGGAAGGTAGCAAAACATTAATTCATGTTAGCTTAGGGATCCGTACTTACATAGGGTACCTCATCATTTTCATTATTTCAGCCGGAAGACGCCTATTACTGGGCAAAGCCCTCCCCAAGGTTTTCCGTACATGACGACATGTCATAGCTGGTTAAGTGACCTAGCTGGTTAAGTGACCTAGCTGGTATAGTGACCTGTAGCATGTAGGCACGTCATAAGGCCCTTCGTAAGCGGTCATGTCTCTGAGCCGTATGTCATCACTGGCATTTGGCAACACACTATCGGTAATAGATTAAGAGTCGTGATAGCCTAGTGGTGGTGACCTTTGACTGGCAAGTCAGTGGTCTCGGGTTCGAACCCAAGCACCTCTGACTTTTCGTAAGTTATGTGCGTTTTATAATTTAATTATCACTTACTCCGTGCCTCGGAAAGCACGTAAAGCTGTTGGCCTTGCGCCTGATCTCTCTCCGATCGTGTCGGAAGGCCGTCGTATCGGACTATGAGAGTGAGGGAATAGAGAGTGCACCTGTGTTTGCGCACACACTTGTGCACTATAATATCTCCTGCGTAATTGGCTAGTCTCCGTTGAGATTGGCCGCTGTGACCGAAATTCGGTCAGGAGAATATTATTATCGGTAATAGGGTACCTACCTATTATTATTTCGAAAAAATAGAACCACGGGGAAAAGCTAGTTTAATAATCTGGATTTCGATTTTTAACTAATATTATTGATGTTGTGTTTTCAGCCGCTCAGCAGATAAAATCAAACCAAAGTTCATCATAGATAATGACGCTGGTGGTGACGATGCTATGGCCATATTCCTGTCTTTATTGTACGAGAAACACTTCGACGGGTAAGGGTCAGTCAGTGTAATTTAATCTTTATATAATCCAAATAAAGTGTACTTTTCAATGCGCTCGGGAAATTCGATGCGAGTGCAAGCGACGCTCTGTTTCCGACGAATTTTTAAATATTCGTTACTTAATCACGTTTTATATTTTTTATTTGTATTTACAGTCAACAACGTAAGTAATTTTAAATTTAATAATGTTAAGTAGGTACAAAAGTATTTTATGAATTTTTAAATAACTAAATTCTTTCAAATTTTTTGTAAACAAATAGTACTTAATAGTAGCGTATGTAGAAAACCTACCTAATATAGAAAAAAATATTAGGCCCAGATTTTTTTCGTGTCAAATACTCTAAAATGTTTACCTAATGATAATGCTAAATGAACTTACTTGTTCACTTTTATTTAAAGTTATTTTTTTTTTTAATGTTTAGCCCCGAATTATTGGCGTTAACAACTGGGAATGGCAACACCAATGAAGACAACGTTTGCTACAACAATCAAAGGATACTGAGAGTTGCTAAAAGACAAGATGTGAGTACAAAGTATCAAAAAACAATCTACAAAGTATCAAAAAACAAACTATAAAGTATTAATACATAAACATTTTTACAAAGTTCCTATTTCTAGCATCATGCGGACACCAAAGTTAAATTTTTTTGTAGAAAGAACTATTCGGATTTACATGAAAGAAAGAAAACATTTAGGTTAGGTACAGCTTTTATCAAACCATCCAATGCTAGCTAAAAGCTTTAGTACTGTCTGCAAAACAAAAGTTACTGTGATACATTTCGCTTTTTTGAAGTCGGTTCAATTTTTTTGTTCAAAAGATTATTATTTTTATTTATTATTTTATCTAGGTAATTGAATGCTGCGTTAACAGTTTATTAATGAGAAACGTCATTATTAAACGATAGTCTTACGTCAATAGTTTTAAATTAACTGTTCAATTGGTTGAACTGTGACATAATCTATTCACCTATTAAGATATGTCTTATCATATTATGTCACAGTTGAAAACATAATGGTCATCATAATGACCATATGTTTTCAATCATACTGGAAATAATTTAAACAATTGTTTGATAAAACTCACACAACGCAAGGAACCGCGTTGTTGGTGGTGGTACGCTTATTGAAAAATAAATCTTATTTTGATTGGTATAAAGTGAAAAATCGTTTGGGACTGCTGTTTGTTGAAACCATTATTGTTATCTAATCAACTTAAATTATACTTCTATAGAAACTTTGACAGTCCATATAGGAAGTCAGTATCCTCATAAAGTCCTGACAACTGATCTAACTTTAGAATATCATATTCCTTTGGATTGCAGGGGTCAGCCGCAATTTCAAGCTGACCCCAACAAAGTTTAGGAATGATAAGACTAGGAAGACGATCATGTAAACTATAACAAAAGGTTTAAAGTAAGACAATTTTTTTGTCTAGTCGGCAAAACCTGCACAAAAATAAACGGTAAAGTCAGAAAAAAGTTCAAAAGAAAGCAAGTTCTTTGTGAATTGTGACAGCAAACTTCATATTCCACAATTTTATTCCAGGTACCTATCTACAGAGGGTCCAAAGCCTCTTTGGTGACGACTCCTACAGTAACAGACTATTACGGCATGGATGGGCTAGGTGACAGTGGGGATACTTACCCAGATATAGTGCCACCGAAGGCTGAAAATGCTGTGACTGCTCTCATTAACTACTCCAAAATCCATGAAGGTAGATAAATATTCACTATTTGCTACTAACCTAGTGCAAGTTTTGTAATCCACGTGAATATACTTTTGGTGAGATGTTTCCCCGAAAACGTAACACCCATCTTTGTCCTTTCTGAAGAGAAAGACGAGTCAAGGGTACAGGGTTTATACAAAAATAAAATAATACCTATAAGTAATTTATTTTTACATAAAACGGTTTTTTTATCAGAACTAAAGCTGTGTACCAAATATCAGATCAATATGTCAACAGAAAGGGGGTGAAATATCGATTACTTACTAAATTTGAACCAAATAATAAACAGGGCAATCCGTTTTTAATTCCAGGAAATTTGACTGTGATAACAATTGGAACTCTGACTAATGTGGCTTTAGCTATGAGATTGGATCCTGACTTTTTGTCAAGATTGAGCCATTTGTACATTGGAGCTGGACATATTCATAGTAAGTTACTTATAATTATTTATTATTACATTTTCTCTGTGGCTATCTCTTATGTTTGACTTTTATTCCGGGATAAAAATAAATAGTAACCTGTGTCACTTTATGGCCCATAAATGCTATGCTAATCTGTTGATCCGTTACTGAATGAAAGAAAAACAAACTAATAACATATTTATTTCTTTCTAATAAACATGTGAAGCCACAAATTAATATTTGTGGCTAATTATAATGTTTATAAATAAGATAATATATTATTTATAAACCTTTTAATTATTAGGTACTTATAACTGTTTCTTTTAAGGAAATAATTGCACCGCTTCTTTTCTTTTCATCAAGGGCACTAGAAAGTAGTGACTCTGACTCGCATGGAGGTTTTAAGACTTAGCTATTTTGGTTTTAAAAATATTGGGTCTTTTAAGCTTTTCTGTTATAATTGTAATATTAGCCAGTCAAATGTGAATTTTTAATGCGTATCTCTCTGGTTCAGATATAATGTTGTGTTTAACTTAACTATCCAATTTTGTTCAGGTGATAAGCATCCAACTCCAGAATTCAACGCCCATATGGACGTAGAAGCATACCACGTAGTAGCACAAAACGCAACGCCTGATAAAGTAACAGTTTTTCCATTCTCACAAGCTAAGGAGTTTGTTAATTTTAGTAAGGTAAGTGAAAATTTAATTTTAGTTAAAGAAGACCCTGAATACTTATTATTCTTCTCTCTCTATTCCCTCCATTACTGATGGTTGGCAGTTTCTTGTCCAGAGCTAGTCTAAATAGTTGTTCTATCAGTGGTGAAGGCTCCATACAATTCGGTTCCTACCTATATCATTTAGCACTGTTTTGTACTTAAGTCATAATTAAGTAATACAGAAGTAATCATTTCTCAATGACTTTTTATTAACTTTTCAGGAGTGGAGAATAGATGTCTTAGGAGGTATAGACACAGATATAATTAAAGCACAGAATAAATACGAGAATGTGTCTCTAAAGGCTGAAGAGACTTGGCAAGCGTTGGATCCTGCAACTGTTGCATTATTCCTTAGACCAGACCTAGTGGGAGAATTCAAGTATTCTAAGAATGATATTATCATTTGTGGTAATGGCATTTCTTTAATTTTACTCGTAGTAACCTATCAAAATTTCTAATTGATTCAACTGAGAATGGGTGATCCATGATCAGTTAGCAAATTTTTTACCTAAAAGCTATAGTGGAATTCGTGTGAAGCCAAGAATTGATCATTTTCTTAATAAATTACTGAAATAATTACAATATTCTCTTTCAGGAGACAAAAGAGGAATAAATACAAATGACTTCGTAGAGAAAGAACAAGCCAACATCAGAATAGCTTACTCAGTTAAAACTGAAGAGTATAGACAATTTCTATTAGATGTCTTCCAATCTGACGTAGATCCTCCAGAGACTAATAGTTGTGATGAATAAAAAGTATTAAGTTAAATAGAAAACTAAATGCAGCAAAAATGCAATAAATATATTTTAAGAATTTGTAGTGGCGTCATTTAATTATCAGTACTCATCATAAGATTCCTACCCTTGTCCTAATTTTATGTAGGGTTGGCGCAATAGGTTTTCTTCTTCTTTTTTCATCTCTATTAGCTGTCATGTCTCTGCTTACTTCTTTTCTATCCTTGTTGTTTTTTAGACAATACAATCCTTTTGATTCAATAATCAGTTCCTATTCACATACTGCAGATTGAATATACTATGGGAATATTTAACCCACAACATTTTGCATTTTTTCTCTCCATGTATTTAGACTAATGTTTAAAATATCATGGAGTTATAATTATTTTTTAATTACTAGCTTTTGCCAAGGCGGCCTAGGATAAAGCCTATGCCTTGGTTCTGCGCTGGCCCACTTTAGCATGGTTAAGAAAAAACATCTTTAAAAACATTCATATATTTTATAATATAAATGTGGGATCTTTTTAGTAACAGAATATGTTGAATAAAACACCATCTATTCATTTTGGTGTGAACCTTCTAGACCAACCCTCGTCCCATAAAATTAAATGCTTTCTAGCCTTAATGACCGAATGAGAAACTGAACGCTTATGATTTTCATCTCTATAATTTTAAAAGTAACTTATAAATACACATTCTGAAAAAGAAAGCCTTCAATCTTGGTGAATTTATAAATCACTCTTGAAAGGATTTTTTTTTTATTTCCTGAATATAACGACATCTAGTGGTCTGCTTAAACAGTTACAAGGTTTCAGTTTGAATCTAGTTGTGTTTATTACTAAAAGATGGCCGTATTTTAAGTAAGTTAAGTTACAGCATAGAGTATCTACAATAGATAATTATTTAAATATATCAACTATTGTTACCTACAGTTATTAACTACGCTGATTTTAAAATCAGAATTTTAGAATTACTGAACGCAGTATGTCTATGTAACGAACCTTCTTAATACCTAAAAATCCTACTACTATTATAAAGGCGAAAGTTTGTAAGTATGGATGTATGGATGTATGGATGTTTGTTACTCTTTCACGTAAAAACTACTGAATGGATTTGAATGAAACTTCACCACAATATAGCTTATACATCAGAATAACACATAGGCTACAATTTATCAACATATCATGCGGGCGAAGCCGCGGGCGGAAGCTAGTATAAAATAAAATGGCTCCCAAACGCGTCCCAACGCTAATGTCTATAGACTTTTATTGCTATCCTTTAACAAAGAATGCCTTTAATCTTCTAAGCGTAATTTCTTCCCCAAAAAATGTGTTTCAAGTAATAAAAATATTTTTACGGCCGCCATAAAAATCAAAGTTCGATTTCATTTATGATTGCGGTCAACATAAAGTTTATGGATTAATTTTTTTATGGTGAAATTATTTTAGCTGTGGTAAGGTCGAAGGGCACTAAAACTAGTGTTGTAGTGGATAAAGTGGCTTTTAAAACTTGATAATAAACCTACAAATGTTTAAAAATAGTTTTGATAGCTGTTGCGGTCTTTTGATAAATAATGTTGGTAGGTATTTCACTATTGTACTATCGCGGACACGAACGGTGCACCACTTTGCGATCAAAATGTTTTGAACGATGCTACGTGGGTAGGGGCGGGGCTAGCGCTACGTTCGGACGCCGGGTGCAAGCGATTCTAACCTTAAGAGTGGTGCACCGGCTTTGTCCACGATAGTACAATTACTTACTACGAGACGTGAAGCCGAATAACGTGTTTCATAATCTGTTACCAGGATATAACTGTAGGAGAAAGGCCTCTTCTCGCACAGAGAAGAATCGAGCATAAACACGCCGCTAGCTCACTGCGTGTTAGTGATTTCAGACCATTGACCATTGGCTTCCTCACGATGTTTATCTTCATCGTTAGTCAGTGGTGACTAAGATAAACTAAGAAAATCACATTGATGAACACCACCTACGTGCTTTCAAAATGGGTCTAGAACCAATAAGCCACCACGACATAAGTAACTCGGTGTCCGTGACCTCAAACCCTTGGGCCTATCAGAATACCAGCGCTGCAGCGATTAGTTTGTTGCAGCTTCAGCTAAGATAGGCGCCATATTTTGGCCTCACAATGTGTGAGGCCAAAAAAATGTGGATGTGGATGTCCACATCCACATTTTTTTTGTTTGTTTGTTTTTTTTGTTATATTTTGTGAGGTTGCAAAATAAAACATTTTTCTTTCTTTCTTTCTTTATCTATAACATGGTAGAATCACCATGCCCAGATCATTACCATAACAGTATTAAAAAATAACAAGTTACAATATTCAAATGTTCTAAAAACAGAAACCGACGCACGCTTCACTGGTTTGTTTAAAGATGGTTATGTGTGCATAAAGTGTATTTTCTCTCACGTTTGACTTTTGAAAGAAAATCTTTTGCTTGCGGGGGTATAAGTTAATTATTATTCCTTTGAATTGATTAAAGAGTCCAGTTCCTGTAATTTAATACCATAATAAAGAAGTATGAAACAATAATAATAGTCTGAACTTTGTAATGTAATCGATCAAGCCGTCGTCGCTTGAAACCTGATCTTAGGCGTAACATGACAGTCGACAAAGTTCTCAGTTTTCCATGATTCCTGTTAAAGTTTGTAAACTGTAATTCTACACCAAAAAAAATTAAGTCTAGGTGCAGTCTCGAGTCTCGAGCGAAAACATATACCTTATGTATGTGATGATATTTTCATTAAGTATAAGATTTTTTAACCTCCGATTCAAAAAGTAGGGTGTTTTAATTTTGACGTATCCGTGTGTCTGTGTGTCCGTCTGGCGTCATAGCTCCCAAATAGATGAACCAATTTTGATTTAGTTTTTTTTTATTTGAAACGTAATTTGTGTCATTCCTAAAAAATTGGGACTTACCGTATGATATGATTATTTACCGGATAATACCGTACCTACTTATAGACGCCTATAAACGCTTGCTTCACAGAGTATCAGATCACTTATGTGCTGCGATCCGAAAACTCACACAGTCATGACAATCATAGAATAAGAACCACCAGTAAGACTGGAGTTAAGTCCAAGCTATATTAGTCTCTAGAGAGATCCCAGCGGATTCCACTAGGGACTAATATGGGTTGCAGAATGTGTAAAATCACATTTCCTGTGTTCTGATACTACCGTCACGTCTAAGTCCCTTTTATAAGGATATAGATCTATAAAACGTTTGCCGGTCGTCCCTTGGTACTTCGACCTGCGAGTTAATTAACGCCTGCTCTAATCCCGTTCAAAAAGCACATTTAATTTTCACTTACACAAATATAAACTTTATGCACACTTAACTTAAGTTGATTTCAAAATATTTAAAACTACTGAAAAAGTCATAACATATGAAAATTACAGCAGAAATTGAATTTTGCCTAGACATATTAAAGTTCAGTTTTCAAAATCACGTAAATATTGAAATAGACTTCAATACATGTATAGTACAGTGCCACCAATTTATATATTCAGTTAAGGGTGTCGCTAGTGGTGAGTAGAGAAGTATCGTCATCCTATTAAATTTACTACGACAATCGGTTAGTTCCAATTTTATCCGCCTGAACATATAAGCTGGTGGTACTGAAATGTAATATGCAATAACAAACGTTAATGGTCTATACGCGGTTATGGGGACCATCCTCAACCTCCAAGTAACAATTTTAAAGCTGTTAAACCGCACACCATTTCATTATGGTGTTTTTAATTGTTTGTGTTGTTTCGTATGAGTGAAAATCGGTCATTCCCGTTCAGACACGACAAAGTCGCTTGGTGGCAAGGATGGATGAAGTCCAGTGGATGGTAACCAGTCAAGGGTGAAACCTCATAATATGATGTGTGTGTTTATCATATCCACATCATGTTTTATTATCTTGCATAGACGTTTAAACATGTTTTACTAACTGTCTGTGTATAAAACGTGCCTGTTACCTATATACTTACCCAGATTTGGAAGGTGGTATGTATGAACTGAAAGACCACACTTTACGTAGCATAATTTATTTTTTAATTCTTGACAAATTCCAATATGCGTTTTACAAATATGTCTCAACTTTTACTACACGTTTTAGTCACTAAAACTACAAAAAACCGTGTGTTGAACACACATATATATAATGTGTCCCACCCACTGCTACTAGAGCTATGACTATTCTTTTTGTTATGTCGATGATCTAGGTTATACTGCGAATCTCTTCATTTTTGATATAAGATTCCGCAAAAACAACTCCAAGCATAGCTCTTTCCAGTATATAATCTCTTGCGTAATTGGCTAGGCTCTGTTGAAATTGGACGCAGTGACTGAAACGAGCAAGTTACGAGAATATTAGGTTAGGTTCTACATTAAATGAGAACCAAAGCGCTGTCCTCGACATGCCCTGGCATCTTTAAATAAATACAAAACATAACTCTCATCAAACCCTACCATATTTCAAGACTAATTTTCAACTAACTACATTAAGTGTCGTGGTGGCGCATTGATTACGGACCCGCTTTGCAAGCGCGTGAGTGTGGGTTCAAACCTGGCATGTACCAATGTGACTTTTTCAATGTCATATGTACTTTCTTAGTAAATCTAAAACACCACTGACTAACGGTCAAGGAAAACATCGTAAGGAAACCTGGACTAAGTCTGAAATCGCCAACACGCAGTGAGCTAGCGTGGTGATTAATGCTCAATCCTTCTCTGTATGAGAAGAGGCCTTTGCCCTACATTGGGACAGTTATAGGCTGATTTATTTATTTATAATTTTCAACTAGAGGTACAGGGCAAAATTTTCGCAAATAATTTGCAAATTTGCTACAATTGAGATAAACACGAGTATAATAATATTATATTATTGTTCATAATAGTTTGGGTCCTACAATATACCTGTCTGGTGTTTTGTTCTAAACTTGATGTCACAAACTTAAGTCACATTGGGACCATCACAGTTAGGTATGTTATGAAGTTTAAACTTGTGCATGTCGTTAAACAATTTCGGACACAAGTTTACGTGCTCGGGTCTCGTCTTGGGGAGTTATAATTAGCATGATAGATGGTGAAATATATTATTTTTGTTGTACTTTAATGTGTAAGTACCCGACCGAGCTCTGTTTAGGACAGATGCGTAAAAATACGGAGAAAATAATTTTTGTCCAGAAATTTTTCATGATATAAACTCTCATATTGTTAATTTTATCGAAATTTTATGAAAACTATGAACAAATTTTATGAAAAACAAATATGTTTGCATAAATTGCTCGTATAAAACAAAAGATAGTGTGTTAATTTTCGTTGAAAAAATTGCCTGAAATGAATCACAATTTGAAACTAAATCAAATAGTTTCTAATTGAATACAAAGGATTGAAAATATATAATTATAACAATTGTCAATTATACTATACAAGTGAGTTTAGAAATAATATATAATAATAAATATAATTATATATATTATGTATATTCCAAATACTTACAACATTAATAACTACAAGTAATAAGTTATATTCGAACCGAATTCCAAGTTCAGCCAAATTAAAGTAATCAAAATGTTGATTACGTCGCATTTCTTTTTCGCTTTTATTTTCTACACAAAAACCTATATAATTCCAAAAAAATACGAGGAAAAAATATCTCACAACCTTCAAAGCGAGTTGAAAAAAAACCTGAGCGACACAGGTGGAGCCTGGCACCATTTACGGAGCAATTTGCTAAATGTCGCTCTCAAACAATCTCGGGGGAAGGTTTACACTCATGGATACGGACAATGTCGGTTCTGTTATTTTGAGTGACTATTACTTACTTTGTGAGCGAAAACCTCTTGTTAATGTGCGTTGAAGACGATAAAAAATTTTTTTTCGAAGTGTGTTTTTTTAACATTTATTTGAACGGACTAAAAGTTAATAGGTGAACCACACCAAATAAAGCGTCTCTCCAGTGGTATCGTCACAAATTTATCTTTCTTTGCTTTTTCTTTTTAGGATTCCGTATCTAAAGGGTACAAACGGGTCCGTTTGTCTGTCTGCCACCAGGCTGTATCTCATAAACCGTGATAGCTTGACAGTAGAAATTTTCACAGATGGTGTATTTCTGTCTCTTACCGCTATAACAACAAAAAAACAAATTAAATAACTATTAAAGTGGGGCCCTACAACATCATCATCATCATCAGCCGGAAGACGTCCTCTGTTGAATAAATGCCTCATAAAACAAACGTGATTTTTTTGTCGTTTTTTTTTTGTCAACAGGTTGTATCTCATGAACTGAGATGGCTAGATAGTGGACAGTTTCACAGAGGCCGCTATAACAACAGATAGGTACTAAAAATAGAATAAAATAAATATATAAGTATGGCTCCCAAACAACAAACATGATTCTTTGGCTGTTTTTGCTCGATATTAATCACGGCAACAGGTAGACGCTTGAGTGTCAAATATTGTATAGATCATGAAACGGAAACCTTCGTGCGCGAGTCCGACTCGCACTTTGCCAGTTTCTTAATATTTACTAAATACTGCACAGTCCATTCTCGTAGCCTTATATCCCCAAAATTTGTTAAATAAAATCAATAACTTTTTGCCACTATTAATATGTATAGGTACACAGAGTTAAATAATATCACGTTAATAAACCACTAGCTTTGTATTATGAACATAAAATACTTCATAGGACTAAAAAAATAATGTCATAGAATATCATAATAATTATAATATCAGAATTGACAGCATTACCGTTTGATGTACTCCATTTAAATATAGCTGAATTGTTACGTAGAATAATCTTTGATGTCTATAATTATCATTGGCGTGTTTCCTCAATATTCGCTGTACCGTTTCCTGTTTATTTCTGGGAAAAATGATATTAGTGTGTAGTATTTACTAATTCTCATTAATAAACATAGCATATGCATATTAATTTTTGTATTAGAACCACAAACGTATATAATATCTTCAAATCATAACGGCCGATCTCAACCGAGACTAGCCAATTGCGCCGAAGATTTTATTATAGTGCACTAATATGTGCGCAAACATTAGAGTACTTTTTATTTGCTCACTCTCGTTGATAATCTGATTCGAATTTTATTAGTTTCATACTAAACCCTGAAGAAACTCGGAACCTCGGTTTTGTAGCGTCAACTATGTTCCAGCTAGAACCACAGTATAATAATCATACAGTATGGTAACTACGTACTAAGCTTGAAACGGCACACTCACACAAACATGAGTAATATTGCGTAACGACGAGACTCCTAATCGAACGTCTTGGTACTCGCAGTATCAACGACGCGTCGCACGGTAGATTCTGTACTACGGAATGATTGGTCATAAATCGAAATTTAAAAAATGCGGGTAGATGATTTTCTTTCATCGAATTAGCAAATAGAAGGTATATTACAATTGTTAGACGTAAACAAATTAAATCTGGCAGTCGAGTATCCTTTTTATGATAAGGCAAAGGTGACCCATTCTTGCGTTTTGTTACTGTAAATTAAATTATCAATAATTTCTTCAGTGTTCAAATATTTATATCTTTGAAATTAAGGCATCTATATTTACAAAAAAAATCATGAGTAATATTAGAGGTATGTAGTTTTTAAAATACACACATCAAAAGTGTCTAGGGATATTTCAATTAAACCGAAATAAATAAAATTCTATTAACTTTTTGTTAAGACACCTACACATTAAAATAAACCTTGTTTAATAGCCTATCTAATCTGATAATAAACTTTTAGATAAATTTAAATTTTTAAAAAAACTTAGAAGAAGAGGAAAATCTCAGACAAAATTTCAATCTTAACTTTATTTTTGAAACATCAAAACCTAAACAAAACAACATTTTTTTTTTTAAACGCATCTCCGGTGTTTATTTAATCATGCCACGTAGACACTTGACCAGGAACGAAATGTTAAGAGCAGTGGGCATGATTCAAGCTGGCGCTAACCAAATTACGGTTTCTGAAGCTATGAGGACCAGTCAGAGCGTTATATCCAGGCTTTGGTCATGTTATCGTGTCACGGGGGAAGTGGTGGAACGGCACCAAGGATCTCAACGCATTACAACACATGTACAGGACCGATTCATAGTAAATACTGCACGAAGTCAACCAAATGTAACGGCGATGCAATTGGTTCAAAGGCTACAGAGAGAGTATGGTTTGCTGGTAAGCGGTCAAAGTTTGAGAAAACGACTGCATGAAGTCAACCTACGTGCTCGTAGGCCACTTCGGGTACCAGCGCTAAGGAGAAGCAATCGAGGAAGAAGATTACAATGGGCTATTGCACACGAAAACTGGAACCTTTCTCAATGGTCACTTGTGCTTTTCTCTGATGAATCCAGGTTTGGATTTCATCTTGATTCGCGAAGAGTACGCCTTTGGAGAGAACCTGGACGTTGGAATCGACTGCAGCACCCACAACAAGTTCATGCATATCAAGGTGACACGATTATGGTTTGGGCAGGAATTCGTCTCGGCGGTAGAACGGACCTCGTTTGGATACAAGGCAATATGACTGCTCTATAATACCGAGATGAGGTGCTAGAGCCTGTAATCTTGCCCCACAGACAGCAAATGGGACAAAATTTCCAGCTAAAGCACGACATTGCCCGTCCACATACGGCGCGTATCGTTGCAAGTTGGTTACAACAGCATGATATCCAAGCTTTAGACTGGTCTGCACAATCCCCTGACTTAAATCCTATTGAGCGTGCATGGAATATGCTTCAGAGAACAGCTCTTAGGAATTTCCCTGAAGATATTGTGCATGAAAACCAGCTTTTCTTGAATCTAAGCAGGACTTGGGGCAGTATTCCACAACAGGATATTGACACCCTTGTTTTGAGTATGCAGAACCGCTGCAGATGTGTCAGGAGAGTCTTAGGTGGATTCACGAATTATTAATTTAAAATTTTCAACAAATTTTTAAAAAAAATAGTTGTTTTGTTTAGGTTTTGATGTTTCAAAAATAAAGTTAAGATTGAAATTTTGTTCGATTTTTTCCTTTTCTTCTAAGTTTTTTTTAAAATTTGACTTTATCTAAAAGTTTATCATCAGATTAGATAGGCTATTAAACAAGGTTTATTTTAATGTGTAGGTGTCTTAACAAAAAGTTAATAGAGTTTTAGTTATTTAGGTTTAATTGAAATATCCCTAGACACTTTTGATGTGTGTATATAAATTTGGTATATTACGATTGCTAGTTACGTGATAATTATTGTTTGATTAACGCTCACTTTATCGTCGTGAGTGTAGTTTTGATTTTGCTTTTTTCGTACATAGGCATTTTGGCCGCGTGATTATTAGTTTATAATAAATCTGGTATCCCTGTAGTATACAGATATATAGTCAAAAGTGCGGCCAAAATGCCTGACTTCAAATACCAGAGGGTCAAAGTTGGGGGGTGCTGAATACGCAATTTTACGGTTCGTGTTTAAAATTAGATAATACAAGTAATGGTGAATGTTATCCATCCCAACGTTGAAAAATAACTTTTGATTGAATTGTTAATTTTTTTATAAGATTTTTTTGTGTTTCTTTTTGTTAGGAGTCATGGATTATCCAGTAAAAAGGAGATATTTATGTGAAAAATAGTTTTCTCTTCCACATAAGAAATTAGAAAGCAGTTTTTTTAAATTAGAGGATATGATGATTGCTGTAACCAACTGCTCAATAAACCAAGAGACACTAAATTAAAACTTTACATAATTTCATTAAATTTTTTAAGTCTAAATGGCAGTCGTCGAACAGAACCAAACATGTGTTTCTTAAAAATAATTAATCGTGGCTAGATCGATCGTATTTTTTTAAATATTAAGAAAGTCAGTCCAGGTAGGCCAACGAAGGACTTTGTGCAGTGTAGTAACCCTGAACTTTTACGTGCGTCTATTTCTGGTGACGAACTCTTATTTTCTTTTCAAATGAATCTTCGAGGTGAAGGCTACCTTTCCAAATAATATAATCAATAATCTATAATCGCGAACACCATAATGCCTAGGGCATAGCTTTGCAGGCCAGGAATAAAGATTTAAAAAAATAGATAATTTAATGTATGCAAATCTTCGTATGCAATTTCGTGTATGCAAATCGAGAAAGAGCACCATAACTGATATTTTTTTTTTTTTTTGGTAACTTCGGAACTTAGAATATCTTGTTCAAGGATTGTGAGAAAATTTAAAATAGTTCTTCCTGGGTCAAGTGCTACAAATGATTTTCTGAGATTAAAAGTATATTTCGTAAATTCTGTATATAGTATATCTGTATATATTATATTTATTTATTATGTTTGTGATAATATGTATTTAGTAATATATTATAAGTAATTATTATCGTTATTTATTATATTTTAGTTAAGTATCGATTCGCCCCGCGCGCAGCCCCGGTCTGAACTATGAAGAATATTCTGTACATATAGAATAATTAAAATATTGCAACATTCTTTAGAAATAAAAAACTTATATTGCCTTAATATACCTCTAAAAGTTATTTACAGACTCAAAACGTAGTAAAATAATATTGGCCAACCAATCCGTACTACAGAATCCACCGTGCGTCGTCGCGCATGTTAGGGTGAGTGTGTGAGTGTGTAGAACTGATAAAGTGATGACTTATGCAATCGTTAGAAAGCGTAGCGCCTCGCTGCTACGACGCATTCGAGGCAGTGCGAACGGAGTCCTGAGTGTGTTGGCTGACAGGTGGGATTCACCTTTTATGCGCATGCAGCTTTACACTAGCTAAATAAAATTGTATTTTATTGAAATTGTTATGAATTTGTATGAATGTGATAATGTTGGATGTATGAAATAATAATTTATTGAATTTGTTTTTTATAGTTACATGTATGTTTAAATGATTATTTTAATGTTTTGATGGTTTTGATTTTGATATTTATTTTATTTTATATTAATTGAATTATATAGAGTTTATCTAAAATAAAAATTAATTATTAATCATTAATCGTAACAATCTAACACAAGGCAAAAGAAACACTTAGGTGTATTTATTTCACTAAAATATCTCAAACACGACAGGTGTTTTAAAAGAAAAATTCTTGCTCTGATCATCCGTGAGAGGTTCCAGGGAGGCAATTTATAAACATCTTCTGAAGAATTTAAAGCCAACACATGCAGCGATCGAGGCGCCTTGACAAGTCTATTTGTTAAGGTATTTTGTGGAATCCGTGTTTATTTTCAGGCTTTTATCTGTGAGAGTAAGTTAAAGATAAAAATGATTTTTTTATTTTTTAAACTGCTCATAATTATCATAATAAACACTACTGAATTCACTTTATATACCTTCCGTCGCGTAAAAACATTTATTTACTTGTTAACTCCTAACGTTTCAAGTGCGTTGTAGTTCTCGTGGTTGTAGGCAGAATGCCCATATGTGGTCATTATAAATACCTCCCTTAGCTAAACACAACAACTTCTTCATAGGCGCATCTTGGAAAAGATTTAGGTAAACATAGTTTTTAGCAACAATTGCAATAAGCAGTTTTATTGAATAAAATGTGAAAAAGGGGGCAAACGAATAGTCTATAAAATGGGATATCTGATCGTAAGTGATCACCTCCGCCAATAGGCACGGCGCAAAACATTTATAATGCTTCTAATTACAGAGCCTTCCTTTGAGCTAAAAGTAGGCTCTTTAAGTACCCAAATTGTACAGCCCTAAAAATACCACCGCCAAAACCTGGTTTATCGCGAATAAGAAATATTGGCAAATAAAATTCTTTGCAAAAAAATAAGGGAGTTTTATCAAAGGACCAATATCTTTGCTTCGATTGAAAATTTTTGCTATTTTACATAATCCTTGTGTGTCAGAAAAACCTGTATTCAACGCAAAGAGCTTCCGTCTCTTTAGTGTAGTAAGAACCGGGAACAACTCTTCCGCTGCCGTCCCTTTGTGTTAGAGGGCCGTACAGATTTTTATACAATTTTTTTAAAGATATCTTGAGGGAAGAGGATTTAAAAAAAATGGAGATACCTACTTAGTCTTTGTGTTTGATTTAAAGAAAAGATCATAGATGTAAATCTTCTTCTTCTTTTCGTGTGGTTGATAAACAACCTGGTGTCAGAGTTTAAACTACCCGTATGTCTCTTTCATATCGTTAAAAAATCTCTCAGATGTGCTGGTTTACTCACTCTGTTTTTCCTTCACCATTTAAGCAAAGAATAATTAATCCACTTATCGTATAGTTGATAAACAACTTGGTGTCAGAGTTTAAACCACCCGTAGGCCTCTGACATGACTTAACACACCGTCGAAAATCTCTCAGGTGTGCTGTTTTCCTCACGATGTTTTCCTTCACCGTTTTAGCGAGTGATAATTAATTTCTAAAACGCTTAGAAATTCAAAAATTCAGAGTTGGGTGGGTGCCTGAATTCGAACCTTCAACTTTTGACTTGATGGTCTACCTTATGAGAAACATTGCATAAAGATACCAAAGAAACAGACTTTAAGTTAAAAAAAAGTAACAGGAAAGTATTTCTCAAGGGTATAGACACGAGCTTTGTATCGTTTTTTACCGATATCTAGATATATCGATATCCAAGCTTCCTTGTACGCAATCAATATTTTATTTCCCATGCTACTTCCTAGGCCTTAGCAACAAAATCCAATTTCGCGAAGTTTCCTTGTAATTAAACTAACACTTCGTAAGTTTGTGCTTTGAACTTTCTATATTACCTTCCTACTTTGGAGAAAATCGGTAGTGACGAACCGCATATAAGGCTTTTGAAGCCTCCAACTTAGCTTAACGAGTGCCACGTGAAGTAGGAACGGAGATCAGTGACCGAACTCACTCTCAAACTTGGAAAGAAATCATTCGTAATTGAATTGGAAGCGAATCACATACTAATTAAACTTTGCGTACTACACGCTACTTATAAACATTAGATATTGTATGACGCACGGCAACTCCTTTGCGCCTACTTTTAAATAAAAAACTTTTTTGACTAGGAATAAATAAATTATATTTTCTTAACACTTTTTATATATCTTTTTTTATAATCTATTTCGGTTGTCAGACCATCTTGTTCTATATTTTTATTTATAATAATCTTAATTTAAAGAGGCTGTCACCTGAAGGGCCAGCTTCCAAAGAGGAAACCACCAAATAGGTGAGCTCTCCACAGTATATTTTAGACTGTACGCGTAAAATGTAACTTTCCCGTACAAAAATTCATCCTCCTAGCCTTATTATTCCTAAACTTTGCTGGGGTCGGCTTCTAATCTAACTGGATGCAGCTGAATATCAATTTTCTACGGAGCGACTGCTCTGACCTCCGCAACCCAAACGGACACGATATTCTAAAGTTCGATTAGTTGTCAGGATTTCATATATCGAGATTGAAAATCAGGATGACGTACATCCCTACAATATATTAGCAGATGATCAAATATTATGTCATTATTATCTTTGTCGTCATAGCTAATCGGGTGATAACGTATTTTTATGTGTGGATACTCTGTCTTTATGTGAAAAGAGCCCGTTGTATGTAATTGCTAGAAAATTTAGTACCTAATAGGTACTAAATAGGTACTATATTAATTCCGTGAAAACAAAGAAAAAACAAAAGGCATAGGTCTTCTTCTTATCGTATGGTTGATGAACAACCTGGTGTCAGAGTTTAAACCGCCCGTATGCCTCTGACATGGCTTTATATACAATTGAAAAATCTCGCAGGTGTGCTGGTTTCGTCACGATGTTTTCCCTCCCCGTTTTAGCAACTGATAATTAATTTTTAATACGCACATAACTTACGAAAAGTCAGAGGTGCCTTGGGATCGAACTCGAGACCACTGACTTGTCAGTCGAAGATCATACCACTAGGCTATCAGTGCTAGGTATATAATAACTATATGACTAAAAGTCACAGGTACTGTATAGGTAAAAAGCTAAATAATGTTTAAGTTTTAATTGTACGGGACTATGTACTGCACTCTCTATGTATCGTAATTCTCTCCTCTACAAAGATTTCCCGCCAGTTTCCCACGAGATACTGAAAGCTGTGGACGCGTTACTCGTGACGTCACCCACGCGTTCGCAATACGAAATTCGCGCGCGAATATTTTTTTTCCAGAGTAAAAGTTATATTCAGCCAGTGCTTGTGATCGTTTGGGAATCGATTATTTTTAAATTAAAATTATTTGAATGTTGATCTTTTAAAGTGAATAAGTGCATGTACTTAAGAAGAGTTATTGAAAATGGATAGCTAACTTAGGAAAAAAGGTTGGTGTTTTAGAATAATTTTTGAAAGAGGTAGGTGTAGGTAGGTATCCCTATATAAAGCGCAAAGTTTTTTTTACAGGTTGACCTATTTCTTGTTTAAAAAAATTATTAAGTGCACTACGGTTTTCACTATGTTTTACAAATATAATTAATTAACTTAAATAAATAAATATGTTGTTACCAATATTATTATTTAAAAAAAATACTGAGCTTGCTTAGTCGGTCGACTAGTTTTATTAATCAAATCTTAACAATGCATATTCAAGTCTCAACGATAACGGTAAGCAACTAATGCAACCAAGCGTAAAAAAAATATTCTGACACCTATCTCATAAAATCCCGTGTTTATAGAACAATATAAGATTAATTATACAATACATTGTTTATTACACGAATAAATTAAATTATATTACTACATATTATATTCATCTTGGTATTAATATCAAGAAGTATTAATTTTATTTAATTTTTATAATTTTTTGTCTCATATTTTTTTAATTATAGAAAGCTATCTAATTTTGATTTATTTAATTTAATGGGAAAGCATACTATTGTATTAACAAAAAAAAAAAATTCATATTAACAAAAAAAAAAAACGAAAACAAGTTTATTTTACGGTAGGTATGTTAAGAAGAAGCATAGACTAGAAATGGTTTTAAACAAATACTTAGGGATAATAATTCAAAGACTGTAAAATGCATTGGCATAATTCAATATAACCAATAATTAAACACATTTTTTAAATTACTTATGACCTGCTGACTGTCCTACACCTATTAGTTAGAGAAATCTAAACTTTAAGGACTAACCGATTACGAATCTTATTACCTAATTATAAGCATAATGGATGCCTTGATGAATGGTAACAATATTTATTACTTTGACTCGATCATAAGTTTGGAGGAGCTGAGCGTCAACCCCTTCATGTCTTCTTATAATCACAAATCTAGATAATAGAGTTCTAAAAGCTACGTATGCCGTGTGGTTTCCGGCCTAAGAATAGAACCACCCCTACTCGTCCTACGGGTGTCGTAAGAAGCGACAAAGATCCGCAGGATGGGCACCAGTATTCTTCGGTGTGACAGCGATCATCTGTTACTGCGATCGCCAATCCGCCTACCCAGTGGCGATTATGGGCAAATACCTCCAATAAGCGCACAAAAGTAGCGCGCATTGGGAGAGGCCTTTGTTCAGCAGTGGACTAATACAGGCTGATGATGATGATGAAAAGCTGCGTCAACATAGTCAACATAAACCATTAATTATAATTATAAACCATCCTCTAACTGATCGATTGTATGTATTGTTGTATTACTATTATAATATTATTAACCCTTTGAACGCCACGCCGGTCATTGGTGACCGGCAAACAATAAAAATTGCATTGTGTCTGCGGCGTGGCAGTCAAAGTATTAATAATTTTTGTCACAAAAATCATATTTTCCTTTGTATTCAGACAGCGATCCTGCTGAATCATATTCTCCTCGGGTTATTAGCCGCGGACCAAAAGACCAGAGTCAGAAACAGCAATTTAAAAAAATACAATGAATAATGTGTTTGAAAATCGAATACGTAGGTACTGAACGTGTGTAAACAACGTACGTTGCATTTAATATTGCTCTGACAGACGCCGAGAGTGATTGATCGATGAGTTCGAACGTGAAGCGAGTGTTTCTATAGTGGAGTGATTTGCTTTTGTTGCAATTATTTTTAAACTAGCTTTTGCCCGCACCTTCACTCATTTAAAGATTGGACTAGGATAAAATGTCTATGTGTTAATTCAGGTGATGGTCTATTTGTATGCCAAGTTTTATTAAAATTTGTTTAACGATTTACGCTTAATTGAGTAGCAAACATCATCACAAACTTTCATATGATTAATATTAGTCACATATTAAGATTATTAGGATGACAGATCTTATAATATTAGCGTCTAGATATTATGTCTTCTTTTTTCTTCTTATTCTTTATCGTATGGTTGATAAACAACCTGGTGTCAGAGTTTAACTCGCCCGTAGGCCTCTGACATGGCTTTATACACCGTTGAAAAATCTCTCAGGTGTTCTGGTTTTCTCACGATGTTTTTTCTTCACAGTTTTAGCAAGTGATAATTAATTTCTAATACGCACATGAATTCGAAAAGCTTAGAATAATAACATATAGAAGTGCAATCCGCGCACCGAAAATGTAGCACTTCAATTGGTGGAGTACTGGTGGAGGACCGCTCTGCGCGGTGACGCCGTCTCAGTGCTTGGTGACGTAAGTTTCAGAACACAGCTCCGCAAAAAAAAAAAAATGCCGCCTTGCGCAGTGAAATTTTGCCCAAACGAATCAAAAAATATTTAAAAATATGATAATGTATCATACCACAGGTAAGTGTTACGTTTTACTTAAATATTTGTACGTAAATCTTTAATCAAAACAAATTATTTCAAACACAATTTAAAAAGACGCCATGATGTCGTAGTGTTGCCAAGTAGGGAAAAAAAGTTTACCAAATTTATTACCCAATAATTGTGGTAATTTTTGAAACTCATTATAATTATAATATTAGTTTTAGTATGTATACAACATTAATATGAGTAGATATTTTAAAATATAGCAAACTTGCATAATAATATTGTAAAAAATTTAAAGTAAAACCAAAATGGCTAAAGCATGCATTGTATGTTTTTGCATAAAAAACATTTAAAAATAAAATTATTCATATATAAAAACATTAGCATCATACTAATATTTACAATAAAAACCCTCGCTATTTTCCAAGTAAATATAAATTGAAATTTGAGGAAAAAATCCTACTGTTGCAACACTACCTATACGTCACCGAAACGTCAACGCTGTTTCTATGTGTTCGTGATTGAGACACTTTTAAAACGTCACTTTACAAGGAACTTACTGTCTATTATGTTATTAGTTTAAGTCGAAAAGTCAAAGGTGCCTAGGTTTCGATTGATACTTAATTTCTAATCAAAATGAATTTGAAAAGTCGTTGGTGCCTACGACCGCCGAAAACCTACGACCTTGTCCAGTCCAACGGCCATACCACTATCACTGCTTATTTTTTTTATAGATTTACGCTTGTATTCCCCAGAGGAGGTAGGCAGAGATGTATTCAATTCACCCACGTTTCGCCAGCTATGTTATAAGTCCCGTGTAATAGGGGGCAAGCCTATTGCTAATAACCGGGCACAACTCCAGACTCCGTGCTGCTACTGAGAATTTCCTAATGGAAAAACCTAGTAACACATTGCCCGACCTACTGCTTTTAAGGTACTATTTATATGCTTTAACAAATTATCGAACTTATCATTCTCCCAACTAGGTAAAAGACAACCTATAGTAAAAAGCTAAAATAATAATTCTAGGAGGTTAATAAAAAACAAACTATTACTATTAAAATTTCTATCTGCTACGATCCGCAGATGTTAAATATTATTAAAAGACTCAGTCATTGTATTCCAGAAAATAATTCATAATATATAACTTTATGTTCTTTGTGCATAACAGTTTTAATTTCAGTTCGGTCTAATGGACGGTAGTGGATGGATTTAGAACTGAATTTTTTATAGCACTAAACTCATAAATCATTTTAGAATACAGCCCATATTTTATTTAGGCTATAACATTATTTTTCTTGTAACTATGACGGTGCCGCTATGAGTTGTGTTCGCACACCTACATGACTTGTAAAAACACTACTGAGAAACAAATACCAAATAATGTACAACTTTATTATACAAAGTGACTATTGCGTAACAATGATAATGTCCTCTTGACTGAATTTGGGTCACAAAGGCCAATCTCAATGTAAGCAGTGATAGCCTAGTAGTATCGTCGTTGGATTGCCAAGAGAAAGGTTGTAAGTTTGAAACACCGACACCTCTGACTTTTCAGATTCATTTGCGTATTAGAAATTAATTATGAATTGCTAATACGGTGAAGAAAAATATCGTGAGGAAACCAGTATATCTGAGATTCAACGGTGTATAAAGCCAAGTCAGAGGCCTACGGGTGGTTTAATCTCTGACACTAAGACCCAATTTCATCATTCACTTTTTAAACCGATTTTAATAAAACTAAGTTCAACCCTACGCAAATTGTAGTTCTGAACTCAGTTAAACGCTTGAACCGAGTTTAACTTGATTAATCGCGTTTAGAGTCAGTGGTGAAATCGGCTCTAAGTTGTTCATCAATCATACGACAAAGAAGAAAGAAATATCAATGGAGACTAGCCAATTACGCAGGAGATATCATAGTGCACAAGTAAACGCGCAAGCACAGGTACACTCTCTATTCCATCACTCTCATAGTCCGATGGGACGGCAACGCGACAAAAACGGAGAAAAATCAGGTAAAAAAATAAAACAAAATACCGAACTATTCAAAACTTTATATTAATTCTCAATTTGCAAATCTCTGTTGCGTCCTATAATCGTTTTGTTTTATAGCGGCGATATTTAGGTTAAACATTGATAAATAATAATTTTCAGTGTTTTTTTTTCATTCGTAGAACAAATTTTACCCGATTACGACCCGAAAATGAACGAATACTTTTATGTGGTATTGTTTAACATATTCCCTTTGATTCCCTACAATATTGTTGAGTTAGGCGATGGCTGATGCATTCGTCATACTCGTGAACGGGTGCCGTCTGTTGGGACTGGTCAGCTCATAGCTGTTACGGTAATTTCATCAAAAGTACAAATATATTTAAGAAGTACTTGTGTTTAGTCGACTGACATTGTTTTCACATAAGACCTCAGAACAATGTTACCTAAAATATTGTAATCCATTATATTTAAAAGAGCAACCATGGAGTTTCTTGCCAGATTCTTCTCCATGAAGGCTACCCTTGGAACTGGCAACTAGAGTCACTCTTATAATAAACAATATTAGAATTATGACTATTCATAAGTGCCTAATGGTCTACAAGAATAAAAATATTTTGATTTTGATGTTTCAAAATGCGAATATAGAAAATCACCATGTTTATGCTGTACAGTTGCTTAAAATGCAAATTAAACCAAAATATACAATCAGTATAATTGGCGCCAACTCCATTTTGTTTCAAGTTCAGCGCAGAAATGTATTGTTTTGAAAACATTATGGTATTTACATACATTCTTGTTAATTGTGTGTTAAAATACACCATAGGTACCAGTGCAAATCGATACCAGCAATTAACACAACGCCAACTTGAAAAAGTTAATTTTACAGTAGAGAGAAAAATGTGATAACTTTTAAAATAAGCTTTCAAAATATTTTTAACCGACTTCAAAAAAGGAGGAGGTTCTCAATTCGATTGAATGTTTTTTTTATATCTAGTTATTGGGTTATACATAAGCAAAAGGTATCTACAACTTCAGTAACTAACTTGTAAGCAAAAAAAAATTAAAAACAAATTTTAATTTTCGCATTAAAAACGCAAAATGGCCAAAACTCGAAATGCCATGGTATTTCAGTCTCCGAAAACGAATTTCAACTTTCCCTACTCCCTGAATCCTATACGTAAGAACCTCAACTTCTAAACGAAAACTCCGCATGTACTTCACAGCAAAAAAATACAAATTCCCGTGAGCAAAGCAAAAAGTCCGGAACCGCAAAAAACCTTTGTTCCGTATCCAAAGACTGAAAAAAACTGGGGTTTCGTAGTGAGACATGCCCATGTCCAGTATGAATGACATTGCGTTTTACATGTTGTGGCCTTACCATTATCATTTGCTTTGATAAATTATTACAGAATTAGAGGGACAGGTTGGTCACGTCATGATTGATGCTGGGGTCCTACGGGTCGTCCTATCTTCTTCTGAATGTTTAAAAAGGTAAACGGAGGGATGCTTATTTAAGAACTTGTTTTGGGATTTTAACACGTATAGTTGATACTTCCTAAATGTGGTCGAAAGTAGTCCTTATATTTAGATATTTTTGAACACAAAACTAGTTAAAAATATGCTTAAAAATAAAGAAATAAGGTAAAAAAGATAGGCGTTTTGTACAATTTTCGGCACTTTTCTTTCAATAGAATATTAGAATAGAATAGAAATTATTATTTGTTTGTATAAAGTGTAGGTATTTATTTTCAATATCTTTCTTTCTATTGATACAAGTGGACAAATCAGTGGTCAAAATTCAATCGTATTTTTTTTTATTAATTTTAGCTTTTTACTCTTTTCAAAATAAACTTTTACTATGCCAAATTTCACACTCCTACGTACTCGCAATATTCTTAAAAAGAGATTCACAGTTTTCGCTCTACGTATTAACAAATAGATTATTATTATAAAGTTAGATATTTCATTACATAAAAAAATATAAAAATAAACTCATAATGAATAAATGTTTCAACCTTAAAAGATGCCTTTGCTTAGTTAAACTATCAAAATAAGAACCAAAAGTCCAGACAAAAATGGTCCTTATTTTCTTACGTAACTTTTCAGTCAACGGCCTTGAAAATGACGTTGCATATCCATTCTGACCATCCCCGTATATTCTTCCTTCATAAATATTCTACAACAGGCTTTATTTTACCATTATATTGCCCTTGGGATATAAGGTCAATGATAGTTTGAATACCTCCTTTGTGAAGAGAAATGATATGCTTCTTTTGTGATATATATGTAAGGAATATTCAGTCAAGAATTCAGGAGTCGTGATAGCCTTGTGGTGGTGACCGTTGACTGGCAAGTCAACAAAAGTAAACAAAAGTCCGCGGCACGGAGAGTGATAATTAATTCATAATATGCACATAACTTACGAAAATCAGAGGTGCGCGCCTTGGGATCAACTCGAGACCACTGACATGTCAGTCGACAGTCATACCACTGGGCTATCTGTGGAAAACCTCCCATTAAAACTCTATAATATTTTTGGTACTTCAATTGTTTTCTGGTATTTCAGTTTCAATTTAAAATAAATTCCTATTGACATCTAAGTGATAACGTCACTACTTAATTGACTCTTTATGGAGCTGGGAGTTCAATGTTAAAACCATTATCCCTCTTTTCAAGGTTAATGGCTCGACTTGAACATTTCTAAGGGATAGAAAAAAATAGGGTAATGATTTGTGATATCACCCGTAGAGTAGTATAATGAGATAGGTAGTTCATGGTAGTTTTTATAACTGACTTAAAAAATGAGGAGGTTCTTTCTTTCTTTCTTTATCGTATGATTGATGAATAACCCGGTGTAAGAGCTTAAACCACAAAATCTCTCAGGCGTGCTGGTTTCATCACGATGTTTTCCCTTACCGTTTTAGCAAGTGATAATTAATTTCTAATTCGCACATGAATCCAAAAAGACAGAGTTGCGTGTCTGGGATTCGTATCTACGACTTGGCAGTCAAACGGTCATACCACTGCTATTGCCTAAATAGAGTATTATAGTATATTGTATAATACTTCTAAATGCTGCAATAGAGTCAGTTACGAGCTTAAATATAATGTAAATGAATGGGCCCACTATAAGTAAAAGAAATCACATTAAATTGATGTGAACATTGTTATAAATTTTCTATTGTAGGTACTAAATAAAATTATACTAATGCAAAGACATTCAAATTATACAAATGTAACTTCATAATTATAAGAAAACTTCTCGTAACTTTGTTGAAATTCAGTTTTAATTTGATGAAGTTTGACTTTTATGGAACGTTTGATATGCAAGAGTAATTTCTCTTCTTTAGAATGGTTGGTGATTGAACTGTAAATACGGCGAGTAAGCTTAACTTTAGCCAAGTGATTCTTACAAGCAATTACTTAGTCAAAAATTAAGCGTATCATTAACTTCCACTCAAAGGTAAGAATGAAATCAATTATGTTGCTTATTATTATTATTAAAACATAAACACAACATTTCTATAGAAATAGTACAAAAACCTTCTAAACGTTTTGTGTGTTAAAAAGCTTAGAAAATGTTAACGTTTTTCTAAGAATTACCCAGTACCCAAGGCCTTGGATCCTTGAAGCACCATAGACAATTTTATTAATTTTTTGTTGTTTTTTTAAGCTTAAGGCATTAAAGGAGTGTATGATTTGGAATAGTATCCTAACCAATATTGTAAATGCGAAAATAAGTTTCATACCTTTTCACGCCTAAACCACTTAATCGAATATCTTGAAATTTTGCATATACGTTGTCTAGTGTACAGAAACAAACATAGGGAACCTTTCATCCCAAAAAAAGTACTGTTCCCGAGGAAAACAACAATAATGTTCTAATGATAATAGATGGAGTCACGTGTCTTTCGAATTATGATTGAGTTTTTATGCGTGAGCGAAGCCGTGGACAAAATCTAGTAATAATGTAATATATAATTTTAATTTTATACCTAAATTAATTAACGCTTGAACACAAAAATTGGAACAACTGAAATTATAATACAAGAACATAAACTTTATAAAAACATTGCTTTTAAAAACATTGAAATGTCATAATTTGTTTTCAACTTCTCCAAATTAAGATACCTTAAATTATATACCAGTAACTAATTAACTTGATTTCGTTCTCATTTTTCTTTCATTTAAGGTACCTAGGTGCAGACGGACGTCTTTTAAATGTAACAATTATCCCACTTTCTAAAAGTATAAGGACCACTCCACACTCTACCAAGGAGTCCACTGTAACACAGTATAATAAACATACAGTATAGAAACTACGTACAAACGCTCGAAAACGGCACACTCACACAAACATGCGCTACGACGAGTCGTTGATACTGCGAGTACCGCGACGCGACGTTCGCATAGGAGTCTCGTTGTTCTGTTTGTTTGTACTATCGCGGACACGAACGGTACACCATTTTGCGATCAAAATGCTTTGAACGATGCTACGTGAGTACGGCGAGATAGCGCTACCATCGGACGCGGCAAGCGATTCTAACCTTAAGAGTGGTACGCCGGCTTTGTTCACGTTTGTACAGTCAACCGTAAATCAGTGGTAACAATTTGACATTGACAGCACCCTTATTACGTAGCAGTAAAGGCTATTTTTGTAGTTCAGTGCCACTACTGTCATGCGGTTGACTGTACGTGGTTTCCGTACTGTATGTTTATTATGACTGTGTGGTGTCGTGAATACCAATGGCTCTACTTCTATGTATCGTTAAAGACGACCAGTGATGGGATACAGGTCACAAACTAGCGGCGATCAACACCCGAGCTGCTTCTGGTGGTGTCGGCAATGACTGGTTACCACCCACCGAACAAAACTAAAAACTAACTATAATTTAAAAATACCTATTCGGCATAGGCATTTGAAAAGTACCTAGTATTATTTTATACTAGCGACCCGCCCCGGCTTCGCACGATTACGATATTATGCATGTATTATACATATAAACCTTCCTCTTGAATCACTCTATCTATTAAAAAAAACCGCATCAAAATCCGTTGCGTAGTTTTAAAGATCTAAGCATACATAGGGACAGACAGACGCGGGAAGCGACTTTGTTTTATACTATAAAGTGATTGTTTTTTTCTGTGCTCGATGTTTATGCCCATTTGCTGAATAAACGTTTTTTTTTGTTTCTTTCTAATTAAAAATATCATACTGAACTCTACATGCGCAACTCCGAATCGCACTTGCCCGGTTCTTCAATGTAGTTTATTGATAAACAGCGTATTTTCTAAAGGCGTAAATTTAAGCTAAAAACAATATTGTTTGTTGATATATCTCGTATTTTTTGTATAAATACGATTCAAAAACGCGGTTAAACTGTTTAGACAAAAATAGAAACTCTGCTAGTACCTACGTGAGTTTCGTCTGTTGAGGGCATTACACCTTTGAGATTGTTGAGGTAACGTTGAATAAATTACCCGTACCTACTGATACCTACCTATAATAACATTACTTAAATATTATAATTACCTATACTCAAATTAAATGTAAATAAACCTACACTACTAAAAACCCAATTACTAAAAAAGGGGTTAAAAAAGTAGGCGTTAAAAAATCTAAGAATTACAACTACATAAATAGTAAACTAATTTTAATTTTTTTTAAAAATAATAATAGTATTTGAAAAATAAACATTTACGCGAGTTATTCGTTAAATAGTTGTTTCATTTTGTTAAATGTTAGCAAAAGTTTGTGACTATATTAAATAGTAAACTAATTAGTAGATACCTAATAAATAAATCAACCTGTAACTATCCCACTTCAGTGCAAAGGGCTCTTCTCATACAGAAGCATTAAGCATTAATTTCGCAACATTTCCCATATATAATACTACTTAGATAAGGTACGAACAAGCATGCAAGCTATTAAAATAACTTAAGTATAATATGAGGGCCCACATAATTAACTTAAAATTAAAATATCGTCCGTGGTGCTAAACAACTACGAGCATAACCTGTCCAGAATACGAAAATAATAAATGTAAACAATCTTGACATGTCTTTTTATATGTATATTTTTCCTTGAAAAATTAATCTGATGTGATTATAAATGAAATTACTACGTTTAATTTCCATAAAACAATGAATTACATTTTATTTGTGAATTTACAATTTATAATTTGCATATACCTAAGTAATAAAAGACGTATCAAGATTGTTTACATAAATTTTTTTGGTATTCCGCAGGTATGGTAGGATAGCCTATAGATTAAATTACGACTAGATTTAACCTAGTTATAAATTTGTTTTCTTACGCGAATCACTCACGATTCACTCACAATCACGCTTACGATCATGACATCATAATATTTGTCTTTTTTTGGTTTAAACAAAATTAGTAATTGTGCTTCTTAAAACTCCTCCTTTCTTCTGATTAATTTGCTTGTCGCCCCAATAAATCTCCATAGAATGTTTGATTAATTAAATTTTAATTTATTTAAAGTCAACTAGATTAGTATATAAGAACTTTAAGAGGAGATTAGAACTCTTTGTGCAAGTTATATGATTCATTATCATCGGATGCGTGACAAAGGACACATAATCCGTCTAAGTATGTACTAATATATTCAGCTTTTAATATCGTAGTAGAGTAGGGCTGCCCGTAATATTATACGAAATACTTTTTCTTTTTGTCTCAAAGACTTTTATTCTTGTAATGGTTGTTATTATGTTAATTCGATCAACAATCGAATTTTTCAACACTCTGCCATTCAATTGAATAGAACTAATTTATGTTTAGTGATATTAGTGATAGCATAGTGGTATAGCAGTGATAGTCTAGTGGTGTGGCCGTTGCAGCTCGCAAAATTAAAGGTGGTGAGTCAAACCCCAGGATAGCATAATTTACTAAATGTCAGAGGTGCGTGGGATCGAAACTTTTTTTTTTTGGAGAGGGAAAAATTTGTCCTACGGCATACCGTATGTTATGTGACGTATGTTTATGTGGGGCTCGCACTCACTAAAAACTTTTCCCCCTGCGTGTTTCTCACTCTCTATCGGACGAGGCCGGGTACTGTTAGCGCGCTTCGCAACCCCGCAGGCAGGCGCCTGTAGGCCCGCTCAATATAAAAATACCCCTAAATTGCTATTAATCTGAACTTTAATGAAATTGTTTTCCGAGCTGATAGATCATAAACGAGACTCTTTTATATTAACCAACCCTAAACAACATTGTAACATGACAACATAATTATCTTGGTTAACCAAGGGACGAGCCACTTTGACGCGGTCACGGCGCCCCTAAAATGTTACTCTCTATTTTTACACAAGCTCTGAAAGAGACGGAAGATCATTCATTCAACATACTTTTACGAGAATTCAGGTACGGATTTAGGCGATGTTAATTTTTAAACTCGAAATCCAACGGAAACAGTTTTTGAGCGGAGCAACGACGGGGTTGTGGGATCTATTTTGATACTTTTTATAATTGAAGAGCATCCTCTTCAATTACGATCAATGTTTTTAAATTAAAATGTTTTTAACTGTTTTGTTTTTTAATGTGCCAACATAAAAATATACCTTATTTGTTAGTTGATATGGTTTTAAACAATTAGATTATTCTGCAATAAAGGGTGTTAGGTTTTATTTTCGTTACGGAATTTCTTGATTCGGTCGCCGCGCTAAAAGCCCGCGATAAAAGCTATGCAATAGACACTCACAACGCTTGCGTAAAAAAATTGAAGTAAACTCTCCGGCCCTGCATTTCTATATTTAGTTGTATGTAAAGACTTCTTTTCAAATACTTTTCAAAGAGGTCATTCATGTTCAACAAGAGCTGCTAGATTTTTATTTTCGTTTTTCTACAAGGAATCTTAGGATACTATTTCTTCTTCATCGTATGGCTGACACGGCTTTACATACCGTTGAAAAACTTTCAGGTGTGCAAGTGATAATTAATTTCTAAAACGCACATGAATCCGAAAAGTCATAGATGCATGCCTGGGTTTCAAACCTAGGACCTTTAACTTGGCAGTTCAACGGTCATACCACTAGGGTATATCACTGCTAAACAATAAGGAGCGTTTTATTCAAACAAAACTTGGCCCGAGATATTATAGATAAACATAAAAAAAAAATTGTATGTAATTTGTATTAGGTTTATATTTATAACGTCACGTCATCTTCTACGTGCAAGAAATACTGTTACTTTATTATACACCCTGTGGCTTTAAAGACCTGCCAAATTTTAGGACGTAATAAGATCCATGAAACTAAACAACTTTTCTCGAGAATCGTAAATAGAAATCTGAAAACGAATATTTAACTTCTCATACAAAGTCAGTTACGTGACCAGTCACTTTGTATGTAAAGTAAATACTAAGTAGCACTGATAGCCTAGTGGTATGACCGTCGACTGACACGTCAGAAGTCTCGATTTCGATACCAAGGCGCGCGCCTCTGACTTTTCGTAAGTTATATATGCGTATTATAAATTAATTATCAGTCGCTAAAACGGTGTGGGAAAACATCGTGATGAAACCAGCACACCTGAGAGATTTTTCAATGGTGTGTAAAGCCATGTAAGAGGCCTATGGGCGGCTTAAACTCTGACACCAGGTTGTTCATCAACCATACGATAAGAAGAATGTAAAGTAAATTTTCGATTTTCAAATTTCGACTTAAGTTTCTTGGGGAAAGTTGTTCGGCTTCATGGACCTTATTACCTCCTAAAATTTGGCAGGTCATACACTCATTATAATCACGGTCACGGTCGAACCACTTAGTCTTAAACTGCATCAAAGGCTTTCGAGAATAATAAGGCTAGGAAGACTGAAAAGATGTAACGTAAACAAACTCGCTAATGTATTTCCTACCTACTTTTCAAATCTCCATTGTATTTGCCTATTTGATAGCCTAACAAAGGAGTTATTCTGAAAAGGGATAGTACGATAATGTTTGTTTCCCTTTCGCGTTGTGCTTCAATGAATAATGATTAATGGCTAGTAGTTTATAGGGTAGATGACTATTTTTTAAATTAATGAAGTGAAAAGAGATTCACAGCAATAAGCAACGGAGTTTTAAAGCTCGACTCACACGTGAGTTTTTGGCCTCGTATATTGCAATTTGAACTTTATCTCCATTGCATAGATACGAAAAAAATAAAATAATGCAAAAACCATTGTTAAAATACGTTATTGAAAGGACTTTTTTTACGTAATTTTAGTTTTTGCATTGTTTGCAACAGAAATTTAATGACGTTAAAGAAACTCCATACTTTTATCACTGATCTTTATTGACGGAAAATGTATGCTGAAAGGTTTAATTGGTTAAATTTAAAGGTAAAATTGTGATTTAAACTCGCCTTTGTACATTTCATTCCATTGAAAATGCCGTGTAAATAAAATGTGACAATGTGTGTGATGTAGCAATAAAAAAATTATTAATAATTATATTAAAAAACAGTGTTAGCCTAGTGGTACGGCCGCTTGACTACCAAGTCATAGTTCGTAGATTGGAAACCCAGGTACGCACCTCTGACTTTTCGGTATCATGTGCGTTTTAGAAATTAATTATCACTTGCTAAAACGAGTGAAGGAAATCATCGTGAGGAAACCAGCACATCTGAGAGATTTTTCAACGGTGTGTAAAGCCATGTCAGAGGTCTGGGGGCAGCCCAACTCTGACACCAAGTTGATCACCGTCCTACATACCTACACAGCCGTATCAGTATCAGTCCATTACTGGGCATAGGCCTCTTCTCATACGCATCACTTATTTTGTGCGCTCATTTTATGGTGTTTGCCCTTAATCACCACGCTGGGAAAGTGGGTTGGCAATCGCAGTAGCAGATGGTTGCTATTACATAGTAGGATGCTGTTGCCCATCCTCCAGATTTTTCCTTTTGTCGCTTCTTACGATATCCACGGGATGAGTAGGGGTGGTTCCATTCTCATCATCCATACGACAAAAATAACTAAATAAAGAATTAGTATACCTAATCTTCTGTTGTGCTGGCCCTAACTGACGTTTTCTAAGCCCTATATCCAATCACTGAGTAAACATCCTGCTAATCTTCGTTTTAACTTCTATAGTACGAAACTTGAGATTAGCAAACTTCTTGAAGAGGCCATTGGCCCAAATACTTTTCTCGAATACTAAGCTAAGATTTGCTTATTTTGATTTTATCGGTCAAGTTTTAACGATGCTTTTATTAAATTGAGAAGTGCTTGTTGTTATTTTATGAGTTCAATTAGTAGGAAATGAAAAGGAATTAACAAAAGGAATTTTGAGTCAAGAGGTTTAATAGAAACTTTTAGGGAATCGGGATTTGATGATGTGGTTGGAAATGGTCAATAAGGTTGAGTACGTCAAAATTGGAATCGCTAAATAATACTTTCCTAAAGGGCATAAAATAATACACACACCCAGTAAGTAGGTAGATTTAGATTGTAGGTAGATTTGAAGACTCATATTTTTTTCTTTAGCTAATGGTCCTCGTACTGACTTCTATCAACAATTCAGCCAGCCAGTGTCAAGTGATGACGATATTAGGATTGACAATGGAGGAAAAATTTTGCCGTAGGATTTGACATTTTTTAAATGTCAAAGTATCAACTAAAGTATTTTTTTTCCTCCATGAACAAGTGTTTGACCATGTAGGAAATATTTTGCATTTATAATACTTCTACCAAGTGTTTGGCAGCCGCGTTAGGTTTATGTAAGAGAAGGTTTTGGATTGCAGGATTTTTTTTGTTTTAGTTCTAGTTGCACGAAAGCTTGCTGTCTAATTTATTGATGACTAAATTATATTGGCGAAGTAACAAATTTGAAAAACTTAATCTTACTCTTCGGAAAATTGGAGACGAAATTGTATCAATGAGGTCTATGTTTTATCATTGTAACTTTCACATCTTACTTATAAACAAATAACGTAAATAAACTCAAAATAAAGTACGTTATTCACGAGTTAATTAACCTGCAGGAAGTTTACGTCACCTAGTTATTTTAACATAGTTTGAAGACGATATAAATGGTGGTTTATGCGAATTAGATGCAAGACTCTCTAGGTAATATGTTGATGGTAAAGTACATAAGTCAAATAGACAGAGCAAGGAGTAGTAAGAAATGAATTGAGAACTTTGCAAAATTAAAATTCATTTTCAAGTACCTAGGTATCAGTAAAATATTTGCTTTACGATTTTCAAAGTATTGTGGCAAAGGGGTTGATATAAAAAGGAAAAAATATAATATTATCTAATTGACAGTGCGACTTTCGTCATGTGTTTTTTTATTACATTGTAATAAAACAGGTGTTTGACCATAACTCTCTACGAGCCATGGTATTGTTAGGTGAAGTACAACTGCATTTAATGCATTTTTACTTTTGATTTAAAATCTATGACGTCTACATTAACCTCTAAACCATTTATCGTGTCTTATTTCTCAACCTTTATTTAAAAATAAACATAATACAATAGTAAAATAATAAATGTTTGTAAATAACGTTTAATTTTTAATCTTTGAAATTACTAAACCGATTTTAAAAATCCAAAAATTTAAGGACAAAATCACGCACAATATTGAATAAAAAACCTATTGCTATTTTTTACTTTTATCCAAGAATTAAGTATCTTTTGTTCTTCGCTCGCTTAGCTCCATTTCTTCTTATTCTGTGGCACAAGTTTCAACTGTATAATAACATAATGAACCTGCATCTAACGTGAGTAAATTTAGCCCAGAGTATTACATACGCATGTATGCTAATACCTACACAAGCAAGTCAGTAGCCTATATAGGACTTTTATCGAATAGTCTGTATAGTTCGGAGGTATAGCGTGGCTACTACCTAACAACAGTGCAAGCTTAACGACCTTTTTATACCTAAGCTTTTATTTAACTTGCAATTTATGTAACTATGTTTATTCGGGTGGAATCTTGCAAGCTGAATTAGAACCACTTCCTCTGAATACAGAGTTGATTTTTTTGCATGTTAATTCAGTTCTGATGACAAAAATTGTGAGAAAGGTTTTAAGTATGAATGTGGATAGTTTTAAGGGTAGAGGTAGACCAAAAAAAAGATGGATCATATATCTATACTAATATTATAAAGAGATAAAGTTTTGTATGTATGTATGTCAGGGGTAATCTCTGGAACTACTGATTCGATCCTTAAAATTCTTTCACCAAGAGGAAGCTACTTTATCCCTGAGTGCTATAGGCTATTTTTTATTCTGAAAAAGTTCTCAAAGTTCTGAAAATCTGTGATTCAACTCAGAAAAAACAGGCAATCTAGCTGCTTATCAAAACTGTTTACGTGAAAATTGAATTTAACGCGGACAAAGTCGCGGGAAACAGCTAGTCATAGATGTCGTAGGGTCATTTTGTAGTGAAATGTAGATAATGAAATATTGAAATGTAAATGAATTGTTGATGGCTAATCTCACAACAGAAATTCGGCTACGAGGACATTATTATTTATTATTTACAATAAGAATTATTAGCTGCTAATTTGTCCACTAACTTTTATATCTTAATGAATATAAAATGAAATGTTACAGTACATTTCGTATGCTCCTAAGATCAGGTCTGAACTAAATTAGTCGGAATAATAAACAAAATTCGTAGTGAGCAGACGTACAGACGATATTCTTTGGAAACATAAAATTTTACGACTTTACGTATCGATATAGACACAGATAGCATACGAAAAAATTGTTGGGCTGTAGAATTTCTTAATCTAGAGAGAAATTGACCAGAATTGGATTTCTGGCTAAGACATACATTTATAAAGAGATACATTTTAAAAAAATTACTGGTATAATTAGTCCTGGGTTCGATTCCCGAGTTGTGAAAAGTGTTATTAGGTTTTTCCATCAGAAAATTCTCAGTAGCACGAAGGAGTTTGGAATTGTGCCCAGTTAATAGCAATAGAGGCAAGAAAAAAGTTATTAAATTTATATTTTTTTATTTTAATAGCAATAGAATGGGACTTATAACATAGCCGACGAAACGTGGGAGTACTGCATACACCTCTGCTTACCCCTTCTCGGGAATACAGGCGTGAGTCTGTTATGAAATGTTTAAAAAAAAAAGCAGTGATAGCCAAGTGGTAAGACCGTCGGACTGCCAAGTAAAGGGTCGTAAATATTAGGCTAGGTTTTCACTGCCACTGGTTGATGTACTTAAAACACAGCAAATCAGCATGACCAAAACACACATCATTGCACGAAACTGTGTTCGCAATATAAACAGACAATGCATTCGAAATATAAACACTAATTAACTCATACGCATACGAAATCATGAATCAGGACACAGTAGGTGCGTAATCAGGTCTGGAAATTAACTGATTACACATTATAACGTGTTGATGTGAATTTTGAATACGTCACAATCACGGAATTAATTTTGTAAATACAAATTTAATATTTGTCTCGCAAGGAATCTAACCTGTATTTTGGTGTCCAAAATGCTCTTCATCATCATCATCATCAGCCGGAAGACGTCCACTGCTGAACAAAGGCCTCCCCCATAGAACGCCACAATGAGCGACAACTTGCCGTTTGCATCCACCGGTTACCCGCGACTTTGGCAATGTCGTCGGTCCACCTGGTGGGAGGCCTACCAACGCTGCGTCTTCCGGTTCGTGGTCACCAAAATGCTCTTATGAGTGTGTTTTTAACGACCTTAATCTAATCACGAACAATATCATAGGTGTGGTTTTCAGGGAACAAAATAATTATATAAATATCGAAAGCAGAAATGGAATCGTTTAACCGCTAAGTCAACCTCATCGAAGTAAATGTATCCATAGAATATAAAAAAATAAAATCAATTGCTAATAATATAAGTAAACATTTTTTTTACATAAAGGTATGTACTTACCAAATATCAGATCAATCTGTCAACAGGAAGGGGGTGAAATATCGATTACTAAATTTGAACCAAATAATAAACAGGTTAAGCTAAATAAAACCGTTTAAAAATATGAAATAACAAATACTTAGATATAAATATAAAAAAATATATTGCTAGGTACAAATATTAATTGTCCGCACATCACTTAAAAGCAGCCAGACCAATTTTATTGAAAATTTTACGTGTGTTTGAGTTGGTTACCATCCAAGAATTCAATAATTGCAATAATCACACTCATCATCTGCCTAGCCTTTTCCCAACTATGTTGGGGTCGGCTTCCAGTCTTACCGGATGCAGCTGAATACCAGTGTTTTACATGGAGCGACTGCCTATCAGACCTCCACAACCCAGTTACTGGGTTACACGATACCCCTGGTAAGACTGGTTGTCAGATTTCGGGCTTCTGACTACCCGTAATCACACTGACTTACTGAATTAGGAATCGAACCCAATACTAAATACTCATTTACCGCACTTACTAACAAGACTAATATTTCAGCACCGACAACTTAACCTAAATTTTTGAATAAAAATAAATATGACTCACTGAAATATTTAAATGAAAAGCTAAGAAAACTTCGTTATTTAATTAATTCAACTTGTAATACCATAAGTAATTAACGTTGCGCATAATTAATGAGGCTTAACTATATCAATGAGAGTAATGAAACACAGTCAAGTTTTCAGGGAAAGCTTTAATGAAAAGAGAAGATTTTTTCAGCACAGATGACGCTTAAGTTGAAAATGAAATTTAAAATAAATGGATTCTCAGCAATTCCATAGCATAAGGCTAGGTATCTCTTTCAAATGTATTCATTTCTCGCTTAGCTCGTACTCATTTATGATGGCTTTTTACTAAAGCTGTGCGAGGAAGCTAAGCAAAAAGCGAGGTAAAAATTGTAGATGGTGAATCATCATTATCAGCCTGTATTAGTCCACTGCTGAATATAGGCTTCTCTTAATGCTGCTTGCTCACCACAAATTGGAGGTCTTTGCCCATAATCGCCACGCTGGGCAAGCGGGTTGGCAATCGCAGTAGGTTATTATTACACAGAAAGATGCTGCTGCCCATGATCCGGATCTTTCCCTTAGTCGTTTTTTACGAGACTCGCGAGACGAGTAGGGGTGGTTCTTTTGTAAGGCCGGAAGCCACACGGCATGTATGAATAGGCCGCGCAATTGGGATAGTACCCCCCTCTCATAGCAAATCGGTGTGAAATAAGAATATTTATAATCTTGTGTTTCGTATGGGCAGTGAAAAAACCCCTCTCTTCAATATCCTTCTATCTATCTCTTCTCCTTTTTCAAACTCCCCTGCCCTTCCATAATCCCCCGCAGGGTCAGCAATATGCAAGTAATATCCCTAGTGATGCTAGCTGACGTTAGATTTTGCTAACCGCTTAATATCAGGCTGGTTCATTTTTCTAGCTTCCGCCGGTACCGCTTTCCTATTGGTGGATTTTTCGCTTAGCTTCCTTACACAGATCTAATAAAAAGCCAGCTTAAAGCTCTGGAAGTTTTCCTGAGAAATTGCACTGTGGAATGGTAGACAGATGTTTTCTGATATTTCATCGGTCATTTCTGTTTTCGCTCGCTATGTAGCGTAATCTTTTCGTAATATGTCGCTAAAAGAGCTTCATAACTAAGTGAGGAGTTTCATTTTTAATTTTCGCATAGCAGCGTGCTTATTGCGCGATTCATCAAAAAGAGTATTCAAATTATTCTGTTGAATTTCATTTGTAGGGTCTTCTAGATGTATCTGGGGCTTCTTCGCGGCTGGAGATTGAAAGCTAGATAGTTTTCAAATTTAATTTGTTGTGAGATGTTTAATTTGTTATGGTCTTGAGTGAAGATACGATGTTGAAGTGAGGAGTCATATTTGTTTATTTAACGACAAACCCTCCCACACGTAATTATAAAATTTCTGGGCATTATATCCCTCGCCTGACTTTCGAGCTTCGAATGCCCCTTCGATAGTAATTATATACGTACCGCCCTTGTAACTCACATTCAACAAAAATTACCAATGCGTCTCAGGACTAAATAAAAAGAAAACATTAAATTTTATCGTACTGGTTGGTGACTAGCTATACGATAAGCTCAGTTGGTAAGTTGCCACGATACGGCGTCGGCGAGTGTTTTCGGTTCAAGTTCCGCTCATATTTATCTTTTTTTTTTCCTTTAATTTTTCTAATATATGTCTTAAAAATCATTATGATCAAACATTAGTTTTATAATCTGAGATATTTGTCACTGGTATAAATAACAGATTTTTCAAATTTATGTGCGTATTACCACCACTTGCCAGTATAAGAAACCTTATAAGAAAACTAGCACATCTGAGAGAGAATCGATAAAGTCCTGTGAGTTGTGACATCACTATCAACCAGTGAGGGTGTATTGTCCGTCAATACGTCTAATTATATCGATAACTCAACATTATCGTAGTCGTTACTTAAGCGCTTAGTGACCCAAGAGTAGTGTTACCAAATGTTCTGAATTTCGCGGGACATCCCGATTTTGAGAGACCCCAGAAACGTCCCAGTATTTGGAACGCCAAATGTCACGAGTTTAGGTGATTTAGACTTCAAAAACTATTAACATTGTGAGCGAGCGGTTTTGTTGCATCATCATTAAGGTGCAAATGTAGTATCGATCCTCAAATTATGCCACTTTTGCTGGTCTACCTGCTGCACTCTAATAGCTGCACTACGAGCGCCGTGTGGCTATATTCTGGGAGTACATACTTAAGTAAATATCATAAGATAAAAATATTATATCTGTATCATGGACACGATAAAGAAGAAGAATGTTATAAGATGTCCCAATGATCCCGGTTATTTTTTCCTACCGTCCCAAAATTTGGCATACCCGACCTAGCAACACTACCCAAAAGCGATTAAGTAGGTACATATATTGATTATATCGAGCTCAGGTGCATCAATATGGTTTAACGCCGCAAGGAGCCGTAAGTACCCGCTTAACGTACACATTTGTGGACATACTACACTGTATTTTGGCTTTTATTTATGACTTACTTAAGACTCTGGTAGTGATAGCCAAGTGCTACGACTGAGAAGAATAACTTAGGTACGCACCAATAATTCAACAAAACATTGTCTCTTTCTTTCTTTCTTAATCGTATGGTTGATGAACAACCTGGTGTCTGAGTTTAAACCGCTCGTACGCCTCTGACATGGTTTTACACACCGTTGAAAAATCTCTCAGGTGTGCTGGTTTCCCCACGATGTTTTTGATCACCGTTTTAGCGAGTGATAATTAATTTCTCTTTCTTTTCGCCAGAATTTAGTTAGACCAAAAACTAATTTGAAGTTGATAGACTACGAAATTCTCTTTTCAGATGAATCCGTTCATTATTTGTCATTGTCTATTTACTATCGCTGTGCGGCGACCGTCTGTCGACCACGCGGTGACTGGTGATCTAAAGAAATGAAAATGTTATTGCTTAGTCATTAGAGTTCACTTTCTTTATTAAAAAAACACGAAAGCGAGAGAGGGAAGCCGCTCGTCAGCCGCATGAAAACTATCACAACCTGAATTAGCAGCATTAGATCTTCGATTTTTCCCAATATCTTATTAACATTATTGTACTAAAAATTACGCTAATTATTCAATTAATTGAAGCACAGCACTGACGCCTCTCATTCTGCATGTCGTAAAAGTTGACTAATTATTATTATAGGTCACAAACTAAACCCAAACTGACTACTGGTGGTTTCAGTCATGACTTCATCACATGAGTTACCATCCACCGGACAAATACTTGCCAATTGATTTCATTGTATTTTTTTTTATAATTAGAAAAGTGTTTTGATCGAGAATTTTATTTTTGTTAAAAAAAATTGAATTGAGGGTTTTTTTAATTTTTACTTGTTTCCTATTTGAATCACTCCATAAGTATTAGGCAATATTTGTACTGCAAAAAAAAATCTGCGGTATAAATACCGTGTGAACTGGGCCTTACAAACATGGCAATATAAAACGAATCTAGACTCAAGTCTTCCGTCTTCAGGCAAAATGTAATAAGGTAACGGAATCTAGATAAATGACAACATTCGGATTGACTTAATTAAAGAAGACATTTTGTCTAAAGAACATTTCGTTTTAAGAAAATGGATGTTGTAATTTCTTAGTGATTTTTTATTTGTTGGCAACGGTTATTTAGAAGGAGCGACTGTTACTTATGATTGTCGATCGAGATATGTGATAAACCCGCCGGGCGACTATTGACTGCCAATTATCGATTTGAGCTTGAGTATTTATGAAGTTATTTTTTTAACAATTTCTGTTGCTGTTAGAAAGATAATTCTTACAAATACAATAGACATTTTTGTAAAATTTACTATGCGTCCACTAAAGTTCCAAAGTTTTGTAATAAGAGAAAATCAATTCCGAACGGTATTTGAACCCACGACACCTACTGGATAAAGCTCCAAGTCATTCCAGTCGATGCCACGGGCGGGTTTAGGAACAGTTTAGCAGCAGAGCGATTCAGAGCTTCACCCAGTCGCCCGGTCTAGATTTCTTCTGTTATTCTTGTATAACGCAAAAATGGAGAAAGAACAAAGACCGAATAGTTTCTGTTATAAACGCACTTTCTTGTATCTTATTCAATTAATATTTTTTAATTTAGAATAAAAAATAGCATGTCAGTGTCACTCTCCAGCCCTTACACTATTTTTATACAAAAAAATCCATAGGTTTAATTTATTAGGTAACCCTAGAATAGACACTTTAATTCTAAATCTAGGAAAAATAGAGAGTGTAGAGAGCTAAAGCACTCTGAACGTTCTCTATTCCCTCTTGATTTTTGTTTGCGCACGCACTAAAACTTCTCGAATAATATTTAAAGTAATATCACAAGCAAATTCCGTTGCGATTGGCCACTGTGACCGAAATCCGGTCAGGAAGACTATTATATTTCTTAAATAGGGTTAATCAGATTTCGTTGCTGACCGCACAATGAAAATAGCAAAGCTAATGCTATTGATTCCGTCCAAATCTTCACGACCGATCGACAAAGGATAAGACCTACATAAAATACCCAAGATCTAAATTACGACCGCAATATAATACCTATTATTATACAATATTAGGGTCCTAAGCCTATGTCATCCAAACTCTAGGAATAATGGGAGAAACATGTCGGCTATCGGATACCAATTCAGGACCCCTATTTATTATGATTATTTTATTGGTACACTTTAGAAGGATATTGCATTTCACATTATTGTGTCTATATTATTTAGTATATTATTTTACGAGCGGTATGTAAGCAATTACTATCGAAGACTCATTTGAAGCCCGAGCGGCAGACGAGGGTTATAATGGCTGACGTTAGTAATTGTCATGCCGCCGTGTGACATACAATATTTTTTATCAGACTTGTAAAGAAATAAACAACATACCTACAATTTATGTAAATAAAACTCATAATGGCGGGCATAATAAACCTACTGCGCATGCGTATCAGTTTTAGATTTACCTTTCCTAGCAATAGCCCTTTTTACGAGCAATTTTGATGAAAAGTTATTTTTATTTATGCAACATAGGTATCCTAAACGATATTGTCTCGTAACCAGGGGCTCTACTACGAAAATCGAACAACGATGTTTCGGATCGGATCGTAATAATGAAGACCATCAAACACAATCCTTACCACCAAATTACCACTGTTTATGTACTTAGTGCTTTCATCTATCGTTTCGTTACAAATATACATACCTTATAAAAACAAAAAACAATCTTTTAGAAGGTAATTTAACAAACAAACATGCGATCCGGCAATCGAAGCTTCGTTGTTAAAATTTCGGAGTAGGCCCCCAGCACTCTCGGTAAGTTATGGAGACGATACGTAGGGATCTCCTTTATAAAGTGAATCCACTGATAAAATCTTAAACAATATGTAAACCAAAACCTCGTAAACTTGTATTTTGTAAATCACCTTGAAAGTTTACAACAAGCGTTTCTATTTCTCTTCAGTCTGTCTCGATAATGTAACGTGATCACTTTTGGTGTTTGTTGTAAACAATTAATTGTTTTACGTAAACGATATTGTGTTTGTGAATGGATTTTATCGGTAACAGCTCGGGGCCTCGCCCGGGGGAATCCATCAGTAAATCAAAGATATTCGCTTTTAAAGTTGTATAAACATGATATATTATGTTTGTATATATTACTAAACTTTAACATTACTATACGAGTATTATTAAATATTACTACGGTTTTACTCACGCATTGATTTCGGGAATGCTCGGCTAGTTTCGGACTCAAACGGAGTCCATTTTCAAGAGCGAGAGTGTAGTCGCGGCGGCATCGCGGATCTGAATATGAGTGACAATTCCGTGAGTAAAGCCGATATAGTATTAATATATTAGCATGACTCACGAAAGTTATTATTCTATAACATTACTTACTAATATTACCTTTTTATTTTTTAACACTACTAACGGTGGTAAATAAGCTAAAGTACGGTTCACCTGATGGTAAGAGGTTTCCTTAAAATATAGACACTATCATTTGCGCATTGTCAAATTTGTGGGGATTATGGAATGGGGGAGGTTTATAGAAGGGTATTTATGGAAGGAGCGGGGCTTGCACACTCCTATAGAAGAAAGAAATTAGGCCTTCGACGCTCTCACTGACTGTACGAAACAAGAAACAGTACAAATGTTATTTAAGTAAAATTCATCCAAAGGAGTTAGAACATTTTTGTATGGAATCTGGCATAGCTACCTGACGCTATTTCAATTTATTATCAAAGTGGGAACGCAGGATGAATCTAGTACCTTATAAGGATAGAGAACACTTAAACAAACAAAATATGTTACCAACATAATCCTACTACATATCCAAATTTCTTAATAACTATAAATATTCCTATTGGAACAAAACACTGCTATCACGAGTTCCCGACACAAACACCTTCGCGATCAAATGTTCGAAAAATAAGGTGTTAAAAGAAGCAAAGCGATGAAAATTCCTACTGACGTAATTCGCAATATATTTTTACGAGTTCCTTTGGCTCGAAAGCTCCAAAAGTACGAATAACAACATTACATTTTACGGTAGCAGGAAATGTTGGCTTTATAGAATTATATGCATGAATTAGATTTGCACATTATCGTTTATGAGGTGAAATCTTAATGCTTGATTTTTATCGTATTGTGATCCGATCTCTTATCGTATTATAGCTGATAAACAATCTTAATGTATACCCTAGTAGGTCCCTAACATAGCTTTCACACGACATTGAGACCATCTGTCTGGTATCTTGGTTTCCTCACGATGTTTTCTTTCAAATGATAACTAAGCACCTGCTTCCTCATCTCTTCACCACCCTATGGTTGACTGGTAGAGAATGCCCAAGGCATTAAGTCCGCCAATGTACATGTTGCATGAAGATTAAATAAATTTATTTATTTATTAATTTTACATGATTTTAAAATATCAGGGTTGCGTGCTTGGGTTTGGATCTAAGACCTTTGATTTACTAGTCCAATAAGTAACTTATAAACCTCCAACACAAAAAGAGGGGTGTTGTAAGTTTGATATGTCTGTATGTCTGTCTGTAGCATCGTTTCTCTTAGGAGCTACGAATACAAATGGACCGATTTTAATTTAGTTTTTTCCTTTCTAAGTGGATCGAGAGTGTTCTTAGCTAAAAAAATGAGGGTATTAGCACAGTATAAAGAGGTCTTCTCTTTCCTATTTAGACTGTGGTATTAATGTCGAGGGTTTTTAAATTATTACTCTTTTCTTTTTATAGCTTTTGTGGTTTTTTTATGTCATGTCATCATCATTTATTTAAGAGCTATGCTTTTGTCGAAGCAGCTTTTTCCAGCTCTCCCTTTAAAAAACCAATTCCTTGACTTCCTTATACGTCATGTATATGTAAAAAATCTACGAAATTGGAATTAAGTTCGCAGTTCAATAGTTACCCCAGCTCCCAATAGATATTCTCACTAAAATCATCAAAAGCGATAACGTACGAGACTGGATGAATAACAATGAATATTTTTTTTTTCAAAAGGGTCCAACCATATATTATTTGAATCCTCAAAGGACATCAGATCTATCGGTCAAGGCCAAAGAGCTTGTTTAGAGAAATCCTTTTTATTGTCACATTTGTAGAATCTTTTACATGTAGGTCAAACTCTAATAGTATCAATCTTTGAGGATATGCGTCTTATTATTTTTATCAGATTGATTGATAGGCGCTCAAGACGTTTGTAGCTAATACTGGTGAATTTTGCTGCATACCACCTTTTTAAAAAAAGATTTTAAATTCATTATAAAATTGAACCTGTCATTTCGAAAAGGACTCAAGTCCACAGATTAAAACTATTCAGGATCAACAAAAATATGTTTCTGGCGAATAAGTCTATGGTGGTGAAAAAACTAATAAAAATAAACATAGGAGTAGGTAAATAAAAAACTTATATAATTTTAGGTTTTTTTTTAATTGTCAAAAAAACATTTATCATGAAGATATTTTTAATTAAACTCGACTAACTCCTTTTTCGAAATGGTGACTCGTGCCGTTTTCGAAATAACGGGTCCGATTAGTCACGACACGATTGAGAACATCCATAATTTTGGATTAATTAACTCGGATCTACTTACGAAAATTTATCTGACGTTAAGTGATTGCAGGGAAATTTCGTTGGCTGAACGCCATTAACACATTCATCTACGAGGAGAGGGTACTCATAGTAATCGACTCCATTTGGCAGCAGCAATCCCTGAATACTGACATGCCAATTAATTTTTAACGCTGCTGCTCAAATGTTAATTGAAGTAAGGGCAAGCGCGAACACGGTAGAGGATTTCAAATTCATCTCTAATTAAAAACTATCTGCCATGCTATAGTATCGGACCTAAGTTTATTATTTATATTTATATTACCTACATATATAATATTATAACGATTTGTCTATACATTAATCTAATCCTGACCACTCTTATGTGCTGAAGTATTTATACGTGGGCACACTTTTCTATTAGTATAATGTATACAATTTTAACAACTTTGAATCGTAAGTAAAATTGCATCTCAAACGTATATTTTTGTTATTAGTTATTTTACTTTATAGAACAAACTCAAACAAACAAACAAAAGCTCTTCTCTTTGCTCTTTGCTTTATAAGCTCTATTCTATATAGTATAAAGCTTCAATTTGGAGCGATTATTCTCTCCAAGTATAAACTCTAAGAACTAAACATATCCCAAAATAAATAAAATTCGATTGGCTAGTCCCTAGCATATCCCCAAGCAACGCCCTGAGCGGAAACCCGAGTCCCATTAGGGGGCCCATTAGCTGCTTTTGGCTTAAGGTTTAATTTATTTGCTTTAGCGTGGCCTTTTAGGTCTACTAAAACTCCGATTAATCAGTCTGAGCTCACCCTACAGCTACAATATAACTGAGAGTCAAAGTTATACGAATATCTATAGCAGTATAATGACAATCATAGTGTCCAGATATCTATGCCAAGGTTAGAAGGGCGCCAGAAAGCTCTTTGCCATATTTAATGATGCCTCCAGGCAGACACATTTCCATATTCTTTGTTAGAAATCATTTGACTTCATAGTTCTTACCATAGATATTTACACTTTATTAGAAAATCATTCAAACTTTATTGAGGTTGAAGATTTTGTTCGTTTGTTACGAACTAATTAGGCTAGATGTAATCTTTATTGTGTTTGATAGCTTTTATTTTATACAAATTTTATTTTAAATTATATTGCTTTTATCACGAGGTGCGAGCAATGGGTTCGAAATAAAATCACTGACTTGCCAGACAACGGTTACACCACTAGGCTATCACAGCTTTGTGAAGACGCCCTCCAGGACACAGCGCAGTACACACTAAAGGAATACCAACCTTGGGCAAAGCAGCGCTGTGTACCTTCTCGATGCAGCAGTTGCTGGCCTCTCGCTCCTGAACATCACTCGAAAGATGGTCTGGACCGAGACAGCGTGCATGCATTTCAGTGACTGCTAGCAATAGTTTTGTTTCTAAACTTGGCTCCACATGTTTGCGCCAATATCGGCACCAATGTCAAATAGTCACCAATAGTCTAAGAGTCGTATTAGAAAACCTAGTTCAGAACTCAAGTATTCCTGGAATGAGTTTTAGTTGCACTAAACTAGTCAAAATCTTATACGCGAAGCTACTTGGGTGTCTATGAGGGTTTAAAAAAAAAACAAGATATCGATCATAATTCATATCCCTACAACCAACAAAACCAATGAATAAATGCAAATTACGTAGGTATCGATGACAAAAACATTGAAAAGTACTCAGAGTGACGTGGTATGTCCTACCAATCCATTAATGTTTTTCATCACGTTAAAGAGATTTTTCCGTATTCAAATCGAATTCGACGTTAATGAAGATGGACTTTTGTCTTTTTAGTATTTTTTCGATATTATAAAGTAGCAAGGTGGTAAGTAGCGTGTATTATTTTGAATATTATTTATATTTCTTTGATAGAGGGTTTGAAAGAATAGCTGTCAAATTAACAAAAAAAAAAAATCAAAATCGGTTGGCTAGATATATGCAGATATTGAGTAACATACATAAAAAAAACTCCTCCTTTTTTGAGACTGGTAATTCTACTAATAATTTGTAAATAAACCACAGAGCCGCTCTATTCATCATAAGATCCCATCGCTACATCGGCCTGGAAAACATTCATCTCTTGACCGAATTTGGTCACAGTACAGTGTCTGTAAATGAGAATTAAGCTTCAGCAGAATGTTTAAGATAAAAAAATAATGCTGAATTCATAACTGAAAATCAAACACCCGAGGATAGCGATGCGGAGGAGTTTTATGACGCCTTACTTAAGTTTTTTTACATTATTGTATGTATTACTAATTTATAATAATTAGGGATACATATATGTAGTTTAATAAGTATGTATTTATAATTATAGGTACCTATATATTATAGTATCCTCCATCAAAATGGAAATTAACAGTAATGACTGTAACAGTCATTTGGGACAAAAAAAAAAATATTACTATCTGGTTCTGGTCAATTTGAGTCAAAGTAACGCAATTTAGTCTGAAACTAGTCTTACCATAAATACTAGGACTACAGAAGCTTCAAAAGAATCACCATTAACGAGAGACTAGTTCGGTTCACAGATACCTACACGTATTTTCGGAATAAGTAATAAAAATAAGTGGGTCCACTGATCGTAAACATTAATTTTAATTAAGGGTAAGAGCGCGCCATGCCGCACAGTTAGAAGTCTGTTTTTCTTCCTTATACCTATACAAAAGACAAATATAATCAGACCCTTAACTGTCTCAATGCAGTACTGAATAATTTGGGATTCATACATTTTTGAAAACATCGAATTAAAAACCAGAGAAATATTTTTGGAAATTCTTTCCAAAAAAAGCATTTTAACCATTCTTTTACTCTACCAGAAAATGTAGAAAAACTGCTTAAGTCGCCCAAATGGAAAATAACATTAAAAACTTTGTGACACTTCACGCGTATAGCCGTCACTTTATCACCGTGACAATCATATTGTGTGAAAGTAATCACACGATACGAAGAATCATCTTGTTTTACTGTCCAGACATCTAAGAATATTACGAGAAAAATAAAAATAAAACAAGTGTCTCAATTTACCATATACACTCACTTTATTATACTTCGCTGAAGTTAGATTTTTTATTGAGTAAGCGGGACGCAAATATGCAAGAACGATAGCGAGTAACAGAGACAACGATAGGTAACTTACTTCGGGGAGGTAAGGTTATAGTGAACGTTCTGAATTGCAATTTAAATCTGGCATAAAGAAAAATATACGGTGCATTTGATGTAGGATGTTCCTCCATGTTGATATTAGTCTTATAAGATGTAGAGTATATTCCTAACATTATAAGAAATAAATTTAAAAGAAAACTTACCTGATGTATTTATCCATAAATACATCAGGTAAGTTTTCTTTTTAATTTATTTTTAGTTCTAAAACCTGAGTCGATAAAACCTGATGCAGCATCGATGCATTCGCAAAATTGTTGATGTTCTTCTTCTTATCGTTTCGATAGCAAACTTTTTTATTATTGTTATTATATTGAAGTGGCCCAGAAAGTAGCGACGCTGACTGCGTTATCAGAAGCAGCCATTAAATCCTCCTGCGTGCAGCTTTTAGGGCACGCAGGGCACGATGATAAGTGAGATATCGTTTGCGTTACCTCACCGCATGGGCAGCCCAGGTTAGTGCCGTCTGTGAATCCCCACCTGGACATGTTTTCTTTACTCCGGCTTTACTTTTTATTGTTGATATCAAAAGAAGCTAGTCTGCTTTGGCCCTTTACTGTGCGACTCTTCTCGGGTTATAGGTATATATATGGATAAAAAGTAGCCTATGTCTTTAAATCTGTGCCAAGTAGGTACATAAAGGACACTGACTTGTGCTTTCAGATATTGTTTAAATAGGAATTAAAGGAAATAAATATATACCTTCGTTATTGCATCTAAAATCACAACTCTGAAACATTTTTCGCTTTTATTTACGACAAACGGATAATCTCAAGAAAATACAAGAAAGGAAGTAGACATTTTTGCTTTGTTTACGGTAAAATATGGCGCTTCTAGCGGGAGAAATGGTATTGAGGTTCCTTGTGTATACTAGATTTGTGTAGTGAAATACTGAACTTCTTTCTTACTAGTCATATGACTGAGCGGTTTGACTATAACTGTTCTATTTTAATTCAGAATTGTTAAATCTATAAGCCAGCCTAAGAAAAGAACCACCACTACTCGTCTCGTCTCAGATATCGTAAGAAGCGACAAAGGGAAAGATCTGGAGGATAGGCAGTAGCATCCTTCTTTGTAACAATAATTTTTTTTTTTTTTAATTTTTTTTTTTTTAATTTATTTATTTAGTTCAGGCAACTAGGGCCCATAGCGATACAATACACATATACAATAGGTAAATATAAACTAATACATATCAAACAAAACAAATTTAACTATGTTACACGAATAGTCTGCATCGGCGTCGTGTGTCGCGCAGTGTCAGGTATCCGGCCACGGAAACGCCGGAACACAACACCCTTCGGCCAAAATTCTTCCTTCATGAAGGTTGACAGATGTTCAGTTGGAACTCTCACCACGAAGGAATTAAAACCCACATTGTGGCGAGAGTCCAACCGCTCGACCCTCAGCGTGAACTTGGACTTGACGCGGATATACTCCACAATCTCCTCCGCCTTCGTAGCGTAGTGCAGCCTAGACACGTACAGCGGCGTCACCGGTACAGCAGGACGCAGCAGGTGGTTCGGTCCTGTCGGTGCTATACCGCACTTGTTCTGCAAAGAAGGCTTCCTTTTCTTCTTCTTTACTACGGTGAAGCCATCTTCGTCAGTCTGGACCATTTTACGGCCCTGGCTCTGCTTTGCCCCCGTAGTTAGCCGCTTAGTCTGCGACGCAGCTGATTTCTCGGTCGCGGCAATAGCAGCGTAGGCAAGTTTAGGGGTCGACGTACCTACGTGTGTCGTGTCCACAGCCGGCGTCGAGGCGCGAGCGACGACGACAGCGGGCGGAGCTTGGTCAGCATTATCGGCAGTCTGTGACGCACTTGCATTCGCCGACTCAAAACCGCCGACCGATGCACTTTGCGCCCCTCGCCGTGTGTTCACCTTTGAGGCCTCAGGTGACCTAATTACCGAACCAACGTTTTGCAGTACTTGCGCTCGTAGCTCTGAGGCCTCCAATCTGGACTGCATCTTGGTCATCTCCGCTTTCAATGTGGTGATATCTTTCAGCAGCCGCGTTACGTCGACGTGGTCGAAGGTGACCGGAGGGAGTTTACTCAACTCCTTAGCCACGAAGTCGGGAATCTCGTCCGGATCGGTCTTCTTTAGCATATCTATGATGTCTTGTATGCTTTTCTCGGTGCCATCTCTGCGGCGAGACGGCATCTGGTCTAACTTTCCAAGGGACTGGAACAGTAGCCGCTTTGCGCAGCTGATGTCATCCTCCTCGTAATTTGTCCGGCATATCTGCAGGATGCTCACCTCGTCCATGTAGTCGATAGCATGGACTAGGAAAGCCAACAGTTCATTGACTATGAGTGGTTTGGTACTCATAGCGTTAGATCAACGGCTATGGCCGCGCGACTCGTGAATAAAATTCACACCGTGCACAGTGGAAACACGTCCGTAATCGAGCGCGCATCGCACTGCACTGCGTGCAATAATCATCTGCTACTGCGATCGCCAACCCGCTTGCCCAGCGTGGCGATTACATGCAAATATCTCAAATGAGCGCACAATAGTGGTGCGCATTGGTAGAAGCCTATGTACAGCAGTGGATTAATACAGGCTGATGATGATGATGTTGAAATCTATAAACACTACTTTATCACACTGCAAAGTTTAAGTGACAGAGGAATTAGCCAAGTGGTGTCCATACAATGATTTTCATAGTAGATTTATGTAGGTATCGCATTTTATCAAAACCTATTTGCATGCAAATAAATAAATATGAATAATAATTTTCGTGAGTCATACTTATAGGTATTTATATTACTAAATATTAATACGGCTTTACTCTAGGATTAATTTCGGGAATGCCGATAATTTCGAACTCAAACAGAGTCCATTTTCAAAAGCGAGTGTAGTTTACGCGGCATCGCGGACTTCACTCGAAGAGGTGTTTCGAGAGTCGGGCATTCCCGAAATTAATCCGTAAGTAAAACCGTATATTATTAATATTAATTATTAAAGTAAACTTGATTTTTTTCTTTGTAATTAGTAACATAAACATTTTGTTTATTATCTCTTAACCCTTGAGAAAAACTATAGTGCATTTTTATAGAATACATTCCTATATTTATAATATTAATTATTTATAGTTTAAAACTGCTCACGTATTTTCTAAATCCAAACAAGCAAACTAACATTAGCAACACCATTCAATTTGGCAGCGAATCAATATTTACGGGAAACTACATTTATCAAGAATTTACAAGAACAACGAAATCAATAAAACTAAAGTGTTTGTAAGTGCAAAGCATTAAAAGTTCTTTACACGATGAATGTATGCGTTCAGGCACAATACGAATGCGTTAGAGCATGCATTTGTGCGCAGAAGCACCGGTCTTGAAGTTGTTCCGTCTTAATAGAGCGTGGCAGGTTAGGTTACAAGGACCAGGTGTGGAGGTCAAGTGTTGAGTGTTTTTCAAGGCTTTTCTTAGGCTAGAATAAGAGGACTATTTCAAGACTTTACTATATATTATGAAGGTTTGATTTTTCTAATTCAATAACATTGTAGCTATTAGTTGTGTTCAACATAACTTCTTTTGTTGTAACTTTTTCTACTATCAAAACCAACCTTTAATTTGGAACTTAATTAGCAGTGTCTATTGGCAGGAAATAGAATTTGAAAGACTACACGTTAATTATAGTCATCGATCGAAATGAATTTAAAAAATATAGAAATTAGAATTAAATGGACGTTTTTACGATTACACATTATTATTACATTAATAGCCATACACATATTAGCTTTTGTGCGGTTTAAACTCTGATACCTATTGGGTTGTTTATCAATTATACGAAAGATCGTATTACAGATGCAAATTTACGTGCTTTCAATCTATACATTATTAAATATTATACCTACGGCTTTACTGTCGTATTGATTTCGAGGAATATGCCCGACTAGTGTGGTCCGCGACGCCACCGTGTATTATATACCTACTAGCTTTTGAAAATGGACACCGTTTGAGTTCGAAACTACGTCAATCAATACGAAATCAATACGTCAGTAAAGCTGTATAATTAATATTTAATAATATACAACCTTATTTTTAGTATGACCTAAACCTGAAAGTAGTTTGTTCAGAATCAGTAACTGAATCGATCGCAATAATTTTTACACCATGTTATATTTTGTCCAAAAAAATTACTTAAATGGTGCAAGTTTGGACACACGCAAATCAGTTGAATGACCGCTAACAGCTGTCCGCGGCGGCGGCATCGAAGCGAGCCGACAGAGCGTGCGTCGCCCCGCGCTGCCCGCACAGCTGCGTCAGTCGCCCGAAAGCTAGAGAGTACTGCGCATGTGTCGCTTGCGCCCGGGCCGCGTTCCAGCCAAATCACGTGTTTCGATTGAGTGTCGATTACTGTTTTGTTTCTTTTGGGAGTAAAAATGGCGTTTTAATTTTCTAACTAAAACTAAGTAGGAATTTACGAAAGCGCGCCCGTCTGTGCATTTGACAAAGAGGCAGACACTTTGAACAAATGTTACGTTATGTTTAAGTGTAATTAGTGTACAGTGTAATTAGTGTACAGTGATTACCTTCGTCAAGGCTAACACTACTGGTCGGGTGTCGCGCACGACCTACCCTGCTAGGCCGGGCCGCCTGCGCGCTCGCAGTGACCATGTTTACGCGAGGACAATGATGCAACACAACATGTTTATAACTTTGTAAGTTATTATTATACATTTTTTTATTTTACTTATAAAGATTCTATATATGAAAATATTTGACACGTGTTTCGGTTTTCGGTTATACTAAAAATAAGGTTGTATAAGTATTGCTTTCAATCTAATCTAAAAGGCCACTTCTACATCCTATTAACATATATTTTATTTTTACAAGTTTAATTTAAGTTTAGCAAAGATCTTAGCCTACAAGTAATAAGCTTCTTTGATCCTAATACAGAAATAAAAATACGATAAATTATTTACTTATTTTTGCCTAAAAATTTAAGTATCCGAAATATTTCTCGATAAATCTTTAACTCAGCGGGAAAATGGAATTGGTTGCACGAACGACTGTCTCTCAAGTTGTCAACCTGTCACTTACTGCACTATAAATACCCTTGTCACTTGATAGACATTTTCCTTACACTTTTTTAGGTTGAGATGGGCTATATATACCGTAATTTTCGATGCGACTGGGGAGCAAAGCCGAAAGCCAAGCGAAGATATACAATATGGTTTACGATGACGTACGGTTCTCATCTGCCTAGGCTTTTCCCAACTATGTTGGGGTTGGCTTCCAGTCTTACCGGATGCAGCTGAAAGTGAATACCATGACGTAGATGACGTACGATACTATAAAAATTTATTGTTTTCGTTGCCAATCGTGTCTATTGCAATTCTATCGATAGAATAAATTAAGTGTCAAGATCCCCAAATCACTCTTTATTGATTATAATATCAACATTCTGAGTAGTTTTGATACATCAATATAATTTAATACAAGCTGACACGGCGCCAGGCATATCGATAAAACAATCAATATTAAGAGTGATTTGGGGGAATACTATCGATTAACCGATTGCCAATTTTTGTGTCTCAATACTTGCAAGAATCTCTATAATATTTAACGTGATGTCTGATGTCAAGTAGAAACGAAATGCGTCACCTTACGCATTTCGTTTCTACTTGACGTGACGTTAAAAGATGTGGCGAATGTGGTCGGGAATAAAATTGAAACGGAGTTGACTTTTATCTAATTTGTATAAGTAAAAATGACATACTTACTCATAAAATGAAGAAAAATGCTCAATAAATAAAGGCCGAAAGTAAATAATACAAATAAATGGATTGTTTTTATTGTATCTTAGATTGACAATACAGAAATTGAGGTGGTTTCTATAGAATCATATAATATCTATAGAGGTACAGTCGTGAGATATAGGTATAGTCTTGATAGCCTAGTGGTGGTGACCGTTGACTGGCAAGTCAGTGGTGACTTTTTGTAAGTTATGTGCGTTTTATAAATTAATTATCATTTACTCCGTGCCTCGGAAAGCACGTAAAGCCGGCCCTGCGCCTGACCTCTCTCCGGTCGTGTCGGATTTCCGTCCCATCGGACTATGAGAGTGAGGGAATAGAGAGTGCACCTGTGTTATCGCACACACCTGTGCACTATAATATCTCCTGCGTAGTTGGCTAATCTCCGTTGAGATTGGCCGCTGTGACCGAAATTCGGTCAGGAAGACATTATTATATAGTTACCAATCACGAATATTAAATGATTATAATATAGAAACTAGATAAATATTCTTTAACTAATATTATAAATGCGAACGAAAGTTTGTTTGTTACCTTTTCATGCCTAAACCACTGAACCGATTATCTTGCAATTTTGAATATCCGTTGTCAGGTGTACAAAAACGCACATAGGGTACCATTCATCCTGAAAAAAAGTGTTGTATCCGGGAAAAACAACAATAACGTTTATTTGTGAAATTTTTACATGTTTTAGCACATGTTAGCTTATTAAATATAAATGTTTAATAAGAAATTTTGAAAAAACAACTGATACGGATGGGATTCGAACCCACGATCTTCGGCGTACCGTGCCGAAATTTCGACTGATTCTGATGGGATACAGTGTCTCAGCGGTTAGAGCGTCGGCACGGTACGCCGAAGATCGTGGGTTCAAATCCCATCCGTATCAGTTGTTTTTTTCAAATTTCTTATTAAATATTTATAACAATAACGTTCTCATGAAAAAAGATGGCGCCACGTGTCTTTTGAATCATGATTGAAATTTAAATTCTAATTAACGCAAGGGAAAGCTGTTGGCAAAAACTAGAAAAAAATAAACATAAAAAATCTTTTTTAATAAAAAAATAACCGACAAAAAAGGGAACTAAAAAGTAAAGTAACGCATTTATTTAAATTTTTACAAAAATCCGATTTTTTTGGAGTCGGTGCTATAGCTACGTAGTCCATCATCAGATCACGATGATTATATGGGTTTACATTAAATGTAAACCCTATCAAACAAAGAAAAAATCATCAAAATCGGACCCTCCTGTAAAAAATTATGCGTGATCATAGAGTATTCAAGAAAATTATATACTCTAAGTGCGTGATCATACAAAAAAAACATACACGTCGAATTGATAACCGTTTTTTTTCGTCGCTTAAAAAGCAGTATAAAATCGCTTGGCATACAAAGTTCTATGATATGCATGAAACGCCCCATCACTATCTTTACTGCATAAGTGCATGTATTTCTGCTCAGCAGAATTAAAGTGCTCGAGCTTCCAGAGGCAACGTTTATTTTGGTAAATTGAACCGGCTACGGCTACTGAAGAATTGTTTACTAGACTTCTAAACTAATAGGATACATTCCTTTGTAAACAATTGTAGTAATAAAATCCACGTTCAATTGTTTATTGCTGTAGTTTTGTTTTAAGGTCACGGATTTTTGTTTTTGCTTATGGAATCACTTTTAAAAAGCTTTGGAAAAAAATTTGAAGACCGTATTATTTTAAGTGGTATAACCCCTTGGTGAACAACAACAAAAAAAAAGTATAATTAGTTGTTATGAGAGGTTTAAATAATTGAAAAAGTCAAAATCGAAAAATGATTTTTATCTTAAATACAAAACTGTTCAATTTGTAGTCGGTGCCAAGCCGAGTAAGTCCTAGATTTAATTAAACCATCTTACCTATGGCAACGACCTCAAATCAGATAATTATGTAATTGTTCCTAGCATTTCAGAGTTTTTTACGTAACTTTAAATAACTTCCCCGTAACATAAAAATAACTATCTGAAACAATTTTTTGTTAATTAGTGTTTCGAGTTAACTATTGCCAGTACAGTATCAAGCGCTAATTGGCCCTTACGTCATTTTATCCTCCCATAACGAATTCGTACGTTATTAACTATCACCGACGAAAAAGGCACGTTATTAACCATCACCGACTTTTGTATATACTTACATATATCATCATATAGCACTGATAGCCTAGTAGTATGACCGCGCGACCGTCGACTGACAAGTCAGAGGCCTCGAGCTCTATCCCAAGGTGCGCACCTCTGATTTTTCGTAAGTAATGTGCGTATTATAAATAAACTATCAGTTCCTAAAACGGTGAGGGAAAACATCGTGATGGAACCAGCACACCTTAGAGATTTTTCAATGGTGTGTAAAACCATGTCAGAGGCCTACGGGCGGTTTAAACTCTGACACCAGGTTGTTCATCAACCATACGATAAGAAGAAGACCGACTTTTGTTATAATATATTGACGATCACGGCAAGATTGCTGTAATTAGCCTTAAGTACACACCCCCGACTCTCGATAGAAACGGACTTGTATTGCCAACTATAAAAATATAATTACCGACGAATTTTATTGTTAGCCTCTTTTTTCATATATTTGAGAAACGGGTGAGATTCGAACCCACGATCTTCGGCGTACCGTGCCGACGCTCTAACCGCTGAGCCACCGTATCCCATATAAATCAGTCGAAATTTCACGCATCTCTTTCTACGTCTAGGGCGTGTGGTAATATCTACCGGAGTACATTACGTATCCGACTCTTTTTTTCAGTCGGTTCCTTAGCAATTTGAATTACATTGTAAGAGATCAATATTTCCCATAACTAGGTACATTTTATTCTTCACCACAAAGCTGTAACGATATTTTACCTGAGTCTTCCATCATAGTTTACTTTATCGCCAATAAATTGTGATAATGCTGTACAGCCATATAGCAGGATATCAAAGAAGTCCCATTATTATTTACTAACTTATTGATAAAAATCATCAAAATATGGTAAAACTCGCCTCGAATTCGGCTTGACCTTTAAATTTCCCTTGATAATAATTGTGGCTTTATATCCTTATATCATAATGTGCCTCGGAAAGCATGTAAAGCCGTTGACCCTGCGCCTCCTACGTTGATTCCTCTCCGGTCGTGTCGAATTGCCATCCCATCGGACTATGAGAGTAAGAAAATACAGAATGCTTTTGTCAGCGCACACACTTTGTGCACTATAATATCTCCTGCGTTGTTGACTAATCTCCGTTGAGATTGGCCGCAGGCCGTGACCGAAATCGATCTGCACGACATTATTATTACATAACACAATGTAATATCACGAAATATTATGAGCGACTAGAGTTGATGAACATCTTAATGACAGTTTAATCTGCCTGGAACTTCTGTATTTTTAGTTTTGTGTGGTTCAGTTTTGCAACCAGCTCTTCATTACGCATTCCTGGTGGGTAATGAGAAAGCTACGGGTAGCCGCGTATTTATTACCTCGAGCACGCTTGTTGAGTGGATAAAATGAGGGTTAAGTTATTATTTGGACTTGTCATAGATTAGAAATAATTTTATGATCGTTTTTTATGTTTGTCCAACATAAAAACGTT